>CM060939.1:631492250-633992250 GCA_030765085.1 Allium cepa | reverse complement strand
CAACAGCCTTATTCTCCATGCTAGTTGACAGCACTACACCGTAGTGTTCTTGGCTAGCGTGGGTATAGAGGTGGGGCGTCACTATAACCTTATTTGAAAATAAGGCATTTAGGAATCAAATTTAAAATTTAAAATACTTTAGTTATCTTATTTAAACTTATTTATTTTCAATAAAGTTTACAAATTAAGTTTTTAAACATTACTTTTAGAATCTTGCTTGAAACTTTGATTTAATAATTAAACTCAAAACATTCCCTTTTTAAACTAAAATCCAAAATTTAATGAAGTTAATTACTTCAAAAAGAATCATTTTTAAACAAATTGAATTTAAATTAAATTCAATTAACACCCTTTTTTTAAAAGTTTAACTTTATTTCATAACATCAAACTTTTAGCTTATAAACTTATTTTCTTTTATAAACGTATTTATAATTTAATGCTTGATCTATATCTGTTCAAACTCAAGTTAAAATTTATAACTTATATCATTACAAAACTTAACAGGGAAGCATTACTCAAAACTCGAGTAAATCACCTAAATGCCTCGTGCCTACCCCGAAGCAAAACCCAGCACATCTACTCCGAGTCGACCACGATGCAAACACGAGCGTAACTTCGGGTAAAAAAACTTTCTTCCCCAACCCCTTATTTTCCCATCTGATACGATATCACGTGTGCACGTGTACTAACATCGCCGGCCACCAACGTTCGTCGCGACTATCGCCAACGGTCACATCATCCCGCGCGAGTACGAATATGAACCCAGATCGAATAATAAGTACATGAAACAAAATTCAAGACTCAAGCTCGAAACCTGTAGAAAACATCGACCACCAAATTTCCCCCACGACCATCTACCACGACACCGATGATCTCGCCGACGTACCTGATGAGCTCCACACTTTGCCAAACAATTCAAACACCTCGCAACACATTCCGGTCCATCATCCAAATCGCGAAACCCTCGAAAGCCAAGCCGAAACCCAATCAAGCTAAAACCCTAATCGACCCAATTCCCATCGATTCAACCATTGGAAAAATTCAATTGTATTTTTTCCCTTAATCTACAACCTAAAAACAAGCTTCACCCAGAAATTCAACTCAAATCAATGATTCGACCAACGGCAATTCGTCAAATTGCCCATACAGTTCAACTCAACATTTCCAAACAAATATCAATTTAAAAATGATTTAATGCATGTTAGAATACATCATTTCTAACATGTAATCCATTTATACGATCCAAAACAGAAATTAAGGATATTGAATTTTCATATGTATCAGTATTTTTACTGTTATTCTTATTTTTAAAATTATTTGTAAACTAAAAATTTCATAAACTATTTTTAGAATTACCATTAAACATTAACAACCAGTTTTCATTCATATGTCAGAATCTAATATGGTTTAAATTGAAAGGTTTTGAATTTTTCTTAGGAAAACTATTTCTGTAAATAACAGAGATGAAAACAGACACTTTTCAACAGACACTTCATACCTTTAATCTACATACATAGCAATATTTCATATAAACATATATTCACCATTATAGCATAATTCAACACATGCATTAGAATCTAATCAATTTCAAACTATTTTTAAAATAATTTACTCACCTGTTTGAACAAGACAGAGCGGTTCTTTTTTTTCAGGCTCTAGAACATTTAAAATCTGAAAAAGCTTTTGATTTGCTGTTGAAAATCCCTTTGCATGCTTACAATTTGTTTATCTAAATGTTGAAACTGCCGAGTTGTTGAAAACCCCTTTGGATTGCAGGTTGAACTCCATTTGAATTGCAGTTTTGAAAGGTTGTAGATTTTTACAATGCAGATTTCATTTGCATTTGAAATAACAGGTTGAAGTTGTAGATTTTTCATCTCAGGTTTGTAGTTAAGAAAAATTTCTGTTTTAAATTTCAGGTTGAAGAAAATTTTCTGTTTTGAGTTAAGAAAAAAACAAGGAAATGAAAATGTTTGTGAAAACAAATTTTCTTCTTAAAAACATTTATTAAAAATTAAAATGAATATTTTGCCACATGTTTGAAAACTTACATTTGCCACCAAAGTATTTAATTTTCTTACAAGTGTTTTAGAGATGAGCTAACATGTTTACAAATGTTACTTAAGTATTTTTAATTAATTTTTTACTTAATTTAAATGTAAATATAACTTACTTAATATAGTTCTCTTAATAAATATAATTTACATATGTATGTATAAATTTACTTTTAAAAGAAATTATTCTAAAGCTAATAATAATACAAATATATCTTCTTATACACGTATTTTTATAACCATTTTAAAATAAAACACTTTAAATAAAACAAAAATAAAACTTTATTTAAACTATCATATTTAAAATAGCAATTATCTTATATTTTGGAAACAATTGAATGAATCTTAAATTAACTTTTGAAAAATATTGAATTTTAAAACAAAGCTTTGAATTTCAATATACATATATAAATTATCAAACAACACCAAAACATATACATACATACATATTACAATTTGAATATACAATCTTTTAGTTAGAACAAAAGATTTTTCTATTCACAATATATATCAAAATATATATTATAAATAGAATAAAATTTATTAGCTTTGAAAAATAAATCTTATCAAATTTTAAATTGTTAAAAAGACATTGATCAAAATTACCAGATTAAATACTTATTAACCTTAAAAAGATTAAATTTATGAACTTAAATTAACAAAGAAAAATTATCAAACCAATTTAATTATTAATACAGATTTTTAAATTAATATTGCCTAAAATTCTGGGTCGTTACAAAACCAAGGGTTCCGAAGGAGGTCAAAGTGTTTTTTGTTTTAAATGAAAGATGCGCTTGTTATGCTTTCGACTTGGTTGGCTTTCGACTGAGTCAAATGTTTTGAAGCAAAGGTTTCGAATGGGTTGTGCCTTTTGTTTTAAATGAATGCTTTCGAAGGGGTCGAAACCCCTAATGGTGCTTATTCCAACCTTTTAAAGTCATTGGTTTCGGAAGGTATATATTGTTTTTTTTTAAATTTGGTTCCTTCTCCAATACTTTTGGAAGGGTTGGTTTCGACATCATCACTTCTTTACTTAGTAATTGTTTTCGAATGTAATGCTTTTGATTTAAATGGTTTTAGTTACCCTTTTGCTCTAAGGTAGAACTCAAAGGTTTCAATGATGCTAGTTTCAAGTGGTTCTGAAAAGTGTTTCCATATGTTTCAAATTGAACCCAAATGCTTTCGAAAGGTTTGTTTTTGACAAAGGTTTGAGGCTTTCGAAAGGTTTTAAATGAAGATTTCGAAGGGGTGGCTCCCAATGGTTTCGAAAGGTTTGATAAGAAAGGTTTTTCGATGGATTCGAAAGATAATGTTTAAAGGTTTTAAAGAACGATGTCTAAGGTTTTATAGTTTTTGAAGGAAAGGTTTTCCAATGGTATTGAAAGTATTATATGAATGGTCTCGAAAGGAATGTTTTGGCTTTTCGGCCTAGGTCAAAGAAGGGTTTTACTTGGTTTTGAAAGGGGTACTTTCAATTGATTCGAAAGATGTACTTATAATGGTTTAAGTGTTTTCATCAACAAAGATTCGTGTAAAAAATATATATATAACATGGCAAGGTGGTTTTGAGTAAAGCTTAGAATATATGTATTTTCCTTGTTTAAGTTTGATTTAGAGGTTTTGAATCAATATGAGATGAAAAGGTTTTCAAGGAAAATTTTGGGAAGATTACCTAAGTAAAATGACTCGGATATTAGAATACCAGATGGAATTAGTATGGGGTCGCTCCCTATACATTAGCTATTAGCACCAGCTAGTTTCAATATGTATGGCTTTGTCACAGGTAAGACTAAAATTATGGTTTTACACAGAACGTAATTTATATTTGTACATAGTTAGGTTATTGGTGAGCCCGCAAAACCTTTAGGATCGGGTGACCCTAGGAGAAGGTAAGTTAGGGATAGACCGTCCAGAAGAGGAGTATCTAACGTATAAGTTAGGGATAAATCATCCATAAAAGGAGTATATAATAGGTATTAGATTATTTGTTATATATTTTCTGGCAGGCCCGAGTCATCTAAAGGTTAGTGGTTTGCCAAACAAAACTATAGTGTTTTGATAGATAGTTCATTTGTTATCTGATATGTATGTTTGTATAATAATGCTTTACAGTTGTAACCAATTTTGGTTGCACGATTATGATTTGCAGAAGATATGTTTTGAAAGCATATTAGTAAGGGGAAACCCGTTCCGCAAAGTAGCATGGCCTCACTTAATATCAAATAACCGAAATGTACAGTATTATACACACCAGGCTTTATGTCTGACTCAAAATTTATGTTTTTTCCCTTAAACTCTCAGGTGCTCAAATTTAATTTGATTGGGCTAAGAGTTGACATTTTACAGGTTTTAGTAGGTTGACAAATAAAGCTTTTGGAAATGAGCAGGCTGCTGACGGATAACTATTTAGGAGTTGTTGTTTTATTTTGTTTGATTTCGCTGTGTTGTATTAAGTCGGTTATGACTATTTAGTACTTTGGTCAACTAAGGGGGCATCATCATACGTCACTCTTGGCATATTTTGTAATAATTATATTTGATATGAACTTGAAAAACGTTTTTGGATTATGCAATTTGAATATGGAATGTTGTTTTGAAATGTAATTAGAGAAACGTTTTAATCTGTGATGTTTTATTTCATATTTAAGTGCTTTTGATATTATGGACACCATGAACATTACCATATTTGGTCATCGAAAGTTAATACTATGGATGAGTGCATCATCTATAGCACTTAGCTTCAGGCCTCCAAATCGGGATGTTACAATACTCCTGCCCTCAGTCCAAGGATTAGAGTTAAATAAGTGAATGGTCGTATCGCGTCCACTTTGATTATGCTCCTACCCTTGCGTTAAGGGCGAGAGTTAGCGTACAGACGGTCACATCATGTCTAGTTTAAATTTATACTACTACCCAAGTGTTGGGGGCGAGAGTTAGTGTACGGACAATCATGTCAGGTATGGTTTGAGTTATACTCCTTCCCTCGCATTGGGGGCAGGAGTTAGTGTATGGATGATCATATCATTTCTAGTGTGAGTTTATACTCCTACACTCAAGTTGGGGGAAGAGTTAATGTACAGACGATAATGTCACGTCAGGTTTGAGTTTACACTTCTGCCTTCATGTTGGGGGCGAGATTTAGTGTACAGACAATCACATCACATCCGACTTGAGTTTATACTCCTGCCCTCATGTTAGGGGCGAGGGTTTGTGTACGAACGATCATATCACGTCCAGTTTGAGTTTATGGCCATGCACTCACGTTGGGAGCGAGAGTTAGTGTACGGACGATAATGTTATGTCCATTTTGAATTTATACCCCTGCCCTCGAGTTGGAGGTGAGAGTTAGTGTATGGATGATTGTGTCACCTACGGTTGACGTCATACTCATGCCCTTGTGTTTGGGGGCGAGAGTTAGTCGGCATCTATCTTCGGACGCCAAGTGTGGTTGAACCTCTATCGCCCGATCGTGGATCATGGAAGTTCGGGTGATACTATCTTCGGGTACTTGCATATTTTCATTACGCATACAAATCCATTTAAATCGACCAAAATTCTTAAGCGATGGAGAGAATGGGTCTTGGACTCGGAAAGCCGCTTTACCAAAGACAGGAAATGATAAGTTCTTCCGTAATCCTTCCCAACACTTCTGGAGCAAGTCGGCTCTCAAAAGGTTAAAGATTGAATGTGATCATCAACCCAGCAGTTTGGACCATCTAAACATTGCTCACGGTGCTGGAGCAACATCTGTTTTCAGAAGGGTAGGGATCGAATGTGACCGTTGACCCAGCAGTTTGGACCTGATGTTGCTGGAGTATGCCGATTCTTCGAAGGTTGGGGATCGAATATGACCGTCGATCTGTTGGTTTAGACCTTCTTGACGTTGCTGGAGCTAAAAGATTCTCAGAAGGCCAGGGATCGAATGTGAGCATCGACCCGGTGGTTGGGACCTTTCCAGTGTTGCTGGAGCAGCACCGATTCTTAGAAAGTTGGGGATCGAATGTAACCATCAACCTGGTAGTTAGGAGTCTACATCCTTATCCTTTATTCGAAGACGAAGGAGCGTTTATGTGGCTGTGCTGGTGGCTTCATGGAACAAGATTTGTTGCTTTGTAAGAACACAATTCCATTGATTCAAGAAGCAGATTTTATTAATAAGCTGAGAAAATGGCAAGACTTGCGTATTTACCATCCCCCCAATGTCCTTAGGAAGCTTATTTGCGGAAGGAAACTAGATACTGAAGAATGAACCAGCATTATCATAGGATATTGCTTCATCCTTGGTTAACTGGTTAGTAGGTGACCAGTCTTTCATCAGTTAGCCTTAGCCCCTTTCTATTGGGCCCAAGCGGTTCTCCTAGAACAGGTAGACTTTGGGATTTTGCAATGTCTCTACCGGTTCATTAACATATTATTGGAGCATTCTTCCCTTATCAGCTCCTTAATCACGTGTTCAGATGTTGATATTCATTAATATTATATTTGTGATTTTCATGGAAATGACGGCATTTTTCTATATGCCTTTGTTCATCAGTTGCCTCTCTCCAGGGCATCTTCTTGAATTTCTCCATCCCTTGCATAGAAAGATAGGTGTTTTTCAATGCACCATTTCAAGGTGTGTATTCTTCTAGCTTCAAGTCCCTCGTGCGCTTGCTTTTGTCACGATATTGGCTACTTGGAACTTGATTCCTCTTCCTCTGATTATCAAAATTTTCGGTGTCAACTACTGCATTCGCAGAGCTCTCTCTGGCCTACTTCACAGCGACGTTACTTTGTATTACCTCATCCAAGTTTCCTATGACGGTTCTTCAAGGATGCTTGCACATGTCCACTTAATGCAAATATTCATTGGCCTTGTAAAAAAGCTTCCATGGTCGACGGTTGCTTCTTCTCCAACCGGTCTCCGTAATTCGGTTCGAGGTAAACTCCCCTACATAGCGCCATCAATACCATGTCTTTATTAGGATCTGTTTCTTCAATTACATTCTATGAAACTGATTCAAAAAGTCCCTCAACGAATCTCTTTCAGCTTGATAAATGTTGGATAATGAGAACACATGCTATGCATGTGAAGCTTATAAGCGGAATTGCTTCATGAACTTTTGCGATAGCTTAGCGAAAGACTATATGGACTTCGGTGGAAGTCAAGTGAACCACATCGTTTCCACCCCTTCTAGGAAAATTTGAAAACAACGATAGTTCATAACATTTGAAGCTCTGGCTGGAACTATATGCCATTCATATCTCAATAAGTGTTTCCTAGGATACATTATTTCTTCATACAACGGCATCATTGGCGTATTAAATCTTTGAGGATATCTCATGTGAAGAATGTCCTCAGTGAATGGGTTTCGACTCACATTGGTTCCCTACTCATTATCGATTTTGAATTTTTTTCACTCACCAATCTCTATCCATATCTTCCAGATAGTATGAGTCAATAGATTCGACTGAACAGTGGTAATCGGGTCCTGCCTCGAGTATTCGGCCCGGTGAACGTTCTCGAAAAGGTGCTAGGTATCTAAGCTCCCCCAAATCTGGAGGATCCATTCGTCTAGAAGTCCCCCTTGTTTGATTTTCTTGAGTAGCATCCTCAGCAGCAGTGTGGTTTTCGAAATTTTGACCTTCAACAACATGTCCAGGAATAACATCCATGCAGGCATCCAAAGGATGGGCTTTGGGCCTACCATTTTAGGGGTCAATATCGAGTCCCAAGTAAGGGTCACTATCGGTCCCTGAACCTAAACCTGGAGCTCACCCTCTTCTATGTAGAGATGTTCCGGTTGTGTATTGAGTTCTATTCTACCTTTTATCCCTTTGTCTCTGCTCGGATGAAGGATAACTCCCTAACTATGAGCTGGAATTACTTCTACTTTACCTATGGCTATTTTGAGTAGGTTCAATCAGCAACCTCAAGATTTGCTACATAATGTTATTCATCTCCTGCCGACTAGACTGGAACCTGTCTTGCATCTGCTTATTATCCTATCCATCTCCACTACGATCACATGTCAATTGGACTATGGATCTTCATTTGCTCCGGTTGAATAACATCATTCCCATGTTAAGGATTTTGATTCTCAACATTACTGGTATTAGCTCTGGTGGCTATGACATGGGTTTCTTTCCTTGACAGAGCCATGGAAGAAAGCTTCAAGTAGATCTTGGAAAATATGAGTTGTAGAAATTAAAAGAAAGAGAAATTGGATCTATTTCCTGGATATAGGAAATCCAATAGTAGATAATGGATCCAAGTTGCTTGAGTTCAATTCTTAGTGAAAGCACCAATATTTTTGAACCAAAATTGGCATAAACATCCAGAAGTAATAGAAGTGAATAAAATAAATATAAATATAAACAAAAATGAGGAAATAACAAGGCACAATCATTTATAGCGGTTTAGCAATGCTTAGCCTACGTCTACTTAATATTTTATTGCTGATTTTTGGCTTCAAGGTAGAAATTTTTAAGACTCGATACAGCTCCAACACTTGGAATTTCTAAACTACAAGAATATAAGAAATAATGAAGCAAGAGCCAAAAAGTCCCTAAAATAAGCCATACCTTCCTATTTACAAAGGTAGAGGGCCTAAAATCTCGCACGCAATTTCTCCTAGCCATTGTAATCGATATATACCAATTTTGCGAAAATAATATATGCCAAATCAGTAGAAGTTGGAAGTCATACAGATCCCCATCTATATTTGGATCCTTCAACCCATTATCTCAAATCATTTTGTAGTTAACTTCCATAGTTTGCACCAATATTAGCTTGTTTCGGGTTCAAATGGAGTTGTAGAAGAACAAAGTTGTAGTTTCAAGTGCTCGTGAAGATTAATAGCAAGCTGCATTAATTCAACAAAACGACTTTCGAAATAGGGCCTTGGCATCATGATAGGCATGTAAACAAGAAAGGAGGTCTGCACAAGTTGTATTTGGGAGTTGCTAATCCCTAGATAGGGGTCGGTATCGGTCCCCAACTTGGAGATCCCCTGGCTCTGTTGACTTAGGCTATTTTGGTTTTGGTCTTGCGACTCTGTGTGTGCTTGGTTTCTAAACTGCTGGGCTATCTCTTTGGGCTACCTACCTTGATAAATCCAAGTTCTACTCATCCAGTTGTTCCAAATACTGCTTGGTTCAAAGGCTAGGTAACACTCCACTAGACGTTTTCCAGATATGGACATCAGTAAAACATAACTTAATCTTTTTAAGATTTTTAAGACATGCAATCTATTGTCAACATAGGAATGGAGTAGGACTAAATCTAGAAATGCATTACTTCTTGATTTACTCAGAACCGATTTGCCTATTGATCCTACTCTGTAGGAGCTCCAATCACTAGAATAGGTTTTCTTATAAGCTAACTCTTTTTGATTTAGGCTTTTAAACCATTCCCCTCGACGTGCGATCATTTTTCTCTCTTGATAAAACTTTAGTAAATGGATTCGCTAGGTTATCATTACTTCTTACAGAAACAATGGAAATAGTTTCATTTGAGAGTAGCCACCTATTTATGTTATGGCATTTACGAATATATCGTGATTTTCCATTATACACAAAGTTTTGCACTCTACTTAAAGCTTCTTAATTATCACGGTGAATACATATGGTTGTCACGGGTTTGGGCCAAAATAAAATATCTACTCAAAATTGACAAGCCATTCTGCTTCTTCGCCTATTTTATCTAATGTGATGAACTCAGATTCCATGATGGATCGAGCTATGCGTGTATGTTTAGTAGATTTTCATGACATTATTGCTCCTACTAGGGTAAAGACATAACCACTTGTTGATTTAGATTCTATGAATCTGAAATCCACTTTACATCACTATATCCTTTTAAGATGGTAGGATATTTTCCATAATGTAATGAAAAGTTTGTGGTATTCTATAAAATATCCCAATACGCTCATTAGTGCTTTTCGGTTTTCCTTTCTTGGATTACTTGTATACCTGCTTAGTCGACTTACTGCATAAGCAATATCAGTTCTTATGCAATTCATAAAATAAATTAAACATCCTATTACACGAGAGTATTCTAGTTGCATTACACTCTCATTAATATTTTAATGCAGTACATCTAATGGATTAAAAATTGCTCTTCTCCCTTTGATGCCATAATCTTGGAATTTTTCAAGCACTTCGTTTACATAGGGTGACTGAGATAATTCAATTCCATTAGGTGTTTTTATTGTTTTGATTCCCAAAATAACATCCACAATGCCTAAATCTTCGTATCAAAATGGTTAATTAACATTTTCATTACGATCTCTATAAACTTAATATTGGGACCAAAGATTAGCATATCGTCCATATGTAGAAAAATGTAACGCCTCACTCCGAGACCCACTCTAGTAAAGAGTATTACGGAGTAATACCGTCTACTAGAACGGAGAATAGAGTATAATAGAAGCGACCATATGTAATCAAGCTATGACTAACTACTGAATACGTCGAATAGGTGGTTTTCTTTTCTCAAGTGGTTCGACATATCCAATAGATATTTATAACGAAACTACAATGGCTAAAAATTGATTCAGAACAAACATAATAACAACGATAATATATCCATCACAGAACAGTCACAGAGCATAAGTACATCATATCGTCAATACAAGTCCAAATGTAAAGAAAGTGGATACAAACCCACCGCTCACACACACGTGAGTCAAAAATATATACATAAGAGACTGAATAATTAGAGTATCAAAATAGTGGACAAATGTAAAGAGCTATCTATCAGCATAGCAGATAATGTCCAAGCGGAAGCACAGAAGCTAAGTCCAGAGACCTAACCTGAAACAACTCGGTCTGACCGAGCGAAAATACTCGGGTCAGGCTAGCTAAACAATCAGTAATAACTAAGATATATAAGAATGCAGTACATAAATAAAACAGTACTTCTCCGAAGAGGAGAGTATTATGGACCACATGAATAAAATGACGGTCCCCAATCATCTATAAACAGTAAAAATCTCCAAAAAGAATATCAACACCAAAGTGTTGAATAACTAAAATCGCCTTATATCATCGGCGTAGCTAAAGCTATATAAAGTTGCCCATAGGCAATAATCCCAAGAGTGCCCAGAGTCTGTAATAAAAGCCCAAGCAAAGATCGATGCTCCAAAGAGCGATAGGGATATACTGAAAAGTCAATGAAATCGAACACTGAAAAAGCTGTGTCCAGAGACACTATGAATCCACAAGGTAATCGCACTTACATCGTATGGTTCCATAGAACCAACACCGAATGGCGGTACTCGAATGGATATAAAAATCATCAGATAATACAAGTATAGCACGTGCACCGACCAGAGTCGTTATTGCCAAGTACTGTAGAGTTGTGATCGATCACTCGCACAGATGCGGAACGCGCGAGACGGCGAGATCCTCCCCAGAAGGATAAAGGCCCAGAGGCACATGCCGAAAAACTGCTCCATAGAGCAGGTGTCCAGAGACGGATGCCCAGACGCGTGGTGACCTAGAGGTCCAGTACTGGCCGCCCGTAGGCTAATGTGTCACAAACTTCTTGGAGAGGAACCCGTAAAGTGTTAACAATGAGTCCCATACCCCACGTTCGCACTAAACGGTTTACTATCCAATAGCAAGCTCACACTCCAAACAATAAAAAGTCCACCTCGTATCATCGGTAAACTAGACCCAAAGGTCAAAACGATCAATCGAATAGGTTGGGGATTAACCGGAAAGAAAATACACACGGTTCCATAGGCCGGAGATTTCCTAACCGTTTAAGCACCTTCCCACTTCGCTCGACGTGCTAAAAAGTGAGTGTGAGATTTTTATTATAGAAAATAATGGTGCGAAACGGATTTATAATTGGTTTTGAAATCACTTTAAAACGGCTTTTGAAAACTCTCCTATTATGGAGTAAATAGTTTAATAATTTAAAAATAACATTGTAAAATAATTTCGAAAGCCGTTTAGGAGTGAAAAATCCTTTTAAAATAGTTCAAAAAAACCCGTGTACGAAATCTAGTGCCAAATCTCGGAGAAATCGATAAATCTAAAATCACTAAAAACCAATATTTGTGTTGGAAAATATTCCGAATGGTTGTGAAACAAAATTCGACAATTTCTGATTAGCAATTGAAGCCCAAAGGTTCGTTGCAGAAACAATCAATTTGAAGCGGTTGCACCAAAATGGTGCGACCGGTGGGTCGGAACCCGGCTGCACCAAATGGGTGCAGCCCTTTTTTTTTAAGCCGGCTGCACCACATGGTGCAGCCCGTTTCTGTGAACCAGGCTGCACCATGCAATGCAGCTGGTTCAGTCCAGCCCCCGGCCCGCATGGGCTGGGGAGAATTAGTAAGCCCCAGCCCATACGGGCTGGGGAGATGTTGTAAGCCTTAGCCCATGCGGGCTGGGGAGAAGTGGCAATCCCCAGCCCGCATGGGCTGGGGAGGTAGGCCCAAGCCCCAGCCCGCATGGGCTGGGGAGATGGTGCAAGCCCCAGTCCATGCGGGCTGGGTAGATGGTGCAGGCCCCAGCCCATGCGGGCTGGGGAGATGATGCAATCCCCAGCCCCATGCGAGCTGGGGAGATGGTGCGCGCCAGCCCACTAAGGGCTGGCCTGTTACCAGCCAGCCCAACCGGGCTAGCCTGCTGCGCCCGGCAGCAGCCTGGGTGCAACCCAGGCCTGCTCTGGTGCACTCAGACCTCTGTTTCAGCCTGTTTTCGGGCTGAAGCATTCCAGCCAGCTGGAAATGCTGATTTTAGTGATTTTGGGGTGTTTTTTTTTCAAGTTTTTGGCATCAAATTTTCACTAATATCAATCACTAACTACCATATAATGATTACTACACTATATTAAGGGAAACAAAGGGCCAAAGCTTAGCATTACCTTAGGAAGCAATACCACAAGCACCTTATGTGCACACCCAAAATGAAAGCAAAGATGATCAAAGAGCTATGATTTACATGTTACATAATAAAACATGTGTTACTAAATGATTACTGAAATCAAAAGAGGATTAAACACATATTAGAAGAGGTTTTTAGCAATATACCTCTCTAGAAAGCAACAAAGACCACTATAGCATCAACCCAAGTTAGCAAAAGATGATTAGGAGGCTATAAGATAAAAAAACACATAAAACATGTGTTACCAAAAAAAAATCAGAAATTAGAAAGATATAAAAACGGATTTGAGGTGGGTATTTGAATTACCTTTGCATAGAATGACTTGCATAAGCTAAAACTAGAAGGAGATGAAGATAGAGGCCATTTTAGTTAAGAAAGCTTTAGGAAATGATTAGGGTTTTGATTAGGGATGAATGAATGAGTTTAGGAGAGTTTGAGATAATTTATAGAGGAGGCTTAGGATGGGTTATTGGGCTAGGTTTAGTAACCCAATAAGAAGAGAGTTATTTACATGTTTCCAAAAATTAGTCTAAGTGTTCATATATGTTTATAAAACTCATTTTCTTATCCAAACTCATTTTAAAATCTATCCTAAAATATTTGGCTTTCCAAAAGTAACATTTTATCCTCATTTTAAAATCCCATATTTAAAATTTAATTAAAATAGCCATTTTTAAATAAATTTTGTTACTCCAAATCCTTTTATGCTTCATTAAAATAAATACAAATCCTAACTTTTATTTATTAATTGGTAATGCAAATCCCGGGTTGTTACAACAAATCATTACATACGATTATCCAAATTGTCTGTACACATCTATCACATTCTTTTATACGAAAACTAATTTTCATCTTAACACTATCAAATTTTTCGTGCTATTGTTTCGAAGGCTTCTTTAAGTCCTTGATTTTACTAATCTACAGATTTTATTCCTATTATCCTTGGAAATAAAACCTTCAGGTTGCTCCATGTATCCTCATGGAGATTTCCATTTAAAATTGTTTTTTTCACACTGGTTAGATGAATTTCAAGAGTACAAATGGATGCAATTGCTACTAACATTCTTATAAAGGTTATTCGTGTAGTCGGTAAATAAGTATCAGAGAAGTCTACACCTTCTTTTTGACGATATACTTTAGCCACCAACTTGGCTTTATATTTTTCAATAGAGCCACCTGGTTTCTTCTTTTTCTTAAAGATCCATTTACAACCAATTGGTTTTACTTCAGGTGAAATGTCAACTAATTCCCAATTTTTATTACTTAAATTGAATCAATCTCACTTTTGATTGCTTCTTTTCAATATGAAGAGTCTAAAGACGACATTATCTCTTTGTAAGTTTGAGGTTCATGTTCTAACATGTAGGTTAAGAATTCTGAGCAAAAAGAATTGGAATTTCTTGCCCTTATTCTTCTTCTTGGTTCAATCTTTTCCTTTTAACGATGAGTTTTATCTTCATGTGGTTCATCCATTTGTTCTCTTGTCCTTTTAGGGATGGATGTTTGATCATTCTTTTTGTATGGAAACACATCTTCAATGAATGAGGCATCTTTTGACTTTATGATTGCATTTATACTGGTGTCATTTATATCAAATTTGAAGGCTAAAAATTTATAAGCACTATTATTTTCAATAGGTCCTAGATAGTAATAAACTATAGTTTTTGGTCCAAACTTGAATTTCTTGGGAGATGGAACTGGAACTTTTGTTAAGCACCCCCGCTTTGAGGTATTTGAAATTTGGTAGGTGTCCTTTTCATAATTCATATGGAATTCTTCATTTTTTTTTTGTGAGGAACCCTATTTAGTATGAGATTAGACATATTTAGGGATTTTCCCCACAAGTTCATTGCATGCCTAAAGTTAAAAGCATAGCATTAACCATGTCTTTTAGCGATCTAATGTTTCTCTCGACAATACCATTTTATTATGGTGAATATGGGTTGTTATTTGATGAATTATTCCATTTTTTGCACAGAATTGTTTAAATGGTGATTCATATTCTCCGCCTTGATTTGGTCTCAATATCTTGATTTTTTTATTAAGTTGATTTTCTACTTTAGCTTTGTATTTTATAAATGATGTAATTGCTTTATCTTTACTATTTAAAAGATATACATGGCAATATCGTGTATAATCGTCAATGAATGCAATAAAGTACTTTCCCACCTCTTGTAGGTAATGACTTGAAATCACATAAGCAGTATGAACCATCCCTAATGCATCAGTACTCATATCGATAGTATGGGTTTTTTGACCATTTTCTCTTCTACACATGTCTCATATTTGTATTTTTTACATAGTTGAAATTTTGGAATTAATCCTAGGTTTGCAAGTTTTTTTCATTTTTCAAAATTTTATATGTCCTAATCAATCATGCCATAATAGAGTTTTATGCACATCCCAATAAGAAACTTTATTTTTACTCGTTGCATAATCGAAATACATAGTATTTTTGTGAGTAGAGCTATACCTTAAACAGGTCGTAACATAAATTTCACATTCCTATATAATTTCCATCCTGGGAAAGTACCATCTTGTCTGACTAGAGGACCACCCAGAATCCCTTCTTTGATAGTTAGATCTAGAGATTGGGTTCTTGCGGATGTTTGGAACATAAAGCATGTCATTCAATGCAACAGTTTTTCTAGAGGTGAACTTTAGAATGACTATGCCACTGCCTTTAATGGAAATTATAGAATTACCCATGTTAATTTTTTCTCCCTGATCAATTTTGTTATAAGTGGAAAACATAGATTTATTAGAACACACATATCGAGTAGCACCAGTATCAACGCACCACTGTGTAGGATTCCTGAACTAAATTGCATTCTGACACGACGCCAAAAAAGTTACACTCGTCCACTTCCATGTTATCCACCATATTTGTCTCTGAATTGTTCTCCTTCTTATGTCTTTAATCTTTAGTGGCATGTCCCGTCTTGCCACAAAACCAACAGTTTACATTAACTTCTTGGACTGCTTATTTTCATTGGATTTCTTTTCTAGCTCTTTTCTCTTCTATGAGAAATTCTTCATCTTGTTATTGCTGAAGTGTACTTTCTTTTTTACCCTTTTGTAACAAATGCTTCCTCGCTTTTATGTTGTGTAATCCCGCGGTTATCTACCTCTATCTTCAGTCTAACGATGAGGTCTTGTAAAGAAATCTCCTTCTTTTTATGATTCAAATAGTTATGATAGGCTCTCCATGATGAAGGCAGCTTTTCTATTATTATTTTAATCTAGAAAGATTCTCCAACTTTATCGCCTTTTGATTCAAGTTTATGAATGATAATTTGTAGTTCATGATGTTGAGTAGTCAAAGATTTGGAGCCTATCATCTTGTAATACGTAAATTTTTATACATTGAATTTCTTCAGACTGACATATTGTGTTTTTTATATTGCAGCAAATGCATTCTAGAGAGCCTTTGCTGTTGATGAGGCTGATACACTATGTACAACATCTTATCCAGATAGTCTATAATGTAATTCTTGCACAGGAAATCTGAATGTTTCCATGCATCAACGACTAGAAACACATCTTTGTCTATTTCTCTAGTTTCGCCCAGTTTTGGCACTTGTTCCTCCACTTCAACATATCCTTGTAGACCCAGCATAGTCAGATAGTACAGCATCTGGTTTTGGCAAGTCTGGAAATCATCACCATCTCATTTGAACTGATCAGGTCTGTTGCGAGTAGCAGTTTTTGCTAATAACTCAATTGCTGCCATTTTTGTTTTAGTAAAAACTGTAAACTTTATAGATGTAAACAATCATATTACCAAAAGAGTAAGTAATAACAAAAATGTGTATGAAATTGTACGCAACGTGCACAAGGATGCATCCCAATAAGATACTGATAAAAGAAAGTAAGGGGATCTGAGGCTTGCCTTAGCAAACCCATTAAAACTTTATTTGCAAAGTTTCCCAAGATAAAAGAGAGTAATTTGCATGAGATTGAAACACATATGTCTACTATGTGATTCGATGATGCTTTGATTTTAGATAAAAAGAAGAGGAACAAGGCATAGAGAAAGGATAAGGAATGTGATTAGCATTCATGTCCTTTTATAGCTTTCAACGGTCGCGCCCGTTCAGAAGGTTATTTCTGTTTGTTTGAATCAATGCAATTATTTGCAACGGCCGTGCGTGTTCACAACGCCCAACAGTCGTGTATTTTTGTTTTGTTCATGGCTACGCCTGTTCCATATGCCCAAGCCCAATAGTCGTGTCTGTTTGTTTTGTTTGCAACAGCCATGTTCGCAATGTCCAACAGTCATGTCTGTTTGTTTTGTTCGCAGTGGCCATGCCTTTTTGCAACGCCTAACGATCGCATCCATTCAGAAGGTTATTTCTGTTCATCTGCATCAATGCAATCGTTTGCAACGACCATGCATGTTCGCAGTGTCCAATAGTTGTGTCTGTTCCTTTCGAATTAACAGTCATACTGTTTGAATTTAAATAGAAAAACTTTATTTTCATTCAGCAAAAATATAACAGAGTTGTAGCCGACGCAAGCAAGTGGCGCACGGGTGTTAGATCACGGCCATATAGGTCCTTCCTCGTGCAAAATTGTCCGACCCTAAGGGCCAATATAGGTTGATGGGAAAAAGCATGTAAACATGACAACTCCTCTTGTATTTTCCAATGTGGTACTTTAAATATCTTCATTCACCTCTTCTATGCAAGGATCTCAAACAAGTTTATCTACATACAAATCAAGTAGATTAATTATAGAGAAAACCTACACAAAGCTCAAACTCATATATTAACGTCCCAATGCCATTTGTTATTCCATTATGAGAGCTCAAAGTTAGTAACATATTCTAGAATGGTAACAGTAAGATTCTACTTAATAGCAGCCAAAATAAAACTAGTAAAAAAAAATTAGTTAGAAACGATGGAAAAGTACCTTATCAATCCACTTCGATGCAATCTAATGGATGACTTAGGCACTGCATCAATTTATACGTAAATGATTAATATGTTAATAATCTCGATAGAGAGGTTCAATGGTTTCTTTTTTATTTAACAATGTGACAAAAAATTGGTTTGGTGGTTCATTTTAGCATACGGTTGTTTTATTAAATATGATACTATTTCCTCATAACAACTAAGCTGTCCAACTTAAATTTATGGCTGAAATAATATATAAACTTATGATGTACGTTTTAATACTATACCATCTAATTCTTCCATTCATATAGGTACACTAGTTAGCTAATGGGAACAGGAAAATACACACTTTCATTGACTTACTCTATTTCTGCTAAAAATTTCATGGTTCTCTAGTTCAATGCAAACACATTCATCATACACACACATATATATAGAGAGCATTAAGCACTTCCCTCTATATATGATTTATAACATGAAGAAACTTCAACCATGAGAAAGCCTATCACGCTTACCAAAAAATAACAAATATAGTACATGCGCATTACACATATACATATGCACTTCTGTAAATACATGTGCGCGTAATGCATGCAAATCAAACAAGTCATCATACAAATTCATTCAATCGTTTGAAGATAAACTCAAAATGAAGAGAGTAAGATATGAAGAAGAAGATACCGGAGAAGAAAGCATAAACAACAACATCGAAAAAATGTTAATCCTTCCAGTTAAAAAGTCTAGTCATAGTTTCACTTTCTTTTCATTTTCCTTCATTAAGTTGTTGGCTTATATTACTTATTCATCCAATATTTCATATATGTTGGAAGGTAGCTATTTGCATATATTAGTACTAATTAAGGTATTTGTTCAACACATGGAAATCATTAAGGAAAGCATACAATTTAACATACATTATTTGATCATATATGCTGTACATGAAACAATACATTTCATTTTTTGGAAATATAGGCATAATATTGAGCCATGGAAATAACAAAAGAAATAATAAGCAAACCTCCAGCTACAAGAGTAAACCCTCCTCTCTTTTCATCAGTTTACTTTTTTGGACTCGAAATTCGACTGCCTTTTGTTTTCTTTAAAGTTGGCGCCACTTCAATTCGGTAGGCAACTGCAGCAAAGAGTCATTTAATAGTGCTAATCATTGCCTGTACATTTTTTTCCTTAGTTGCCAATACTGTAAAAACAAGAATCACACTATATATAGGTCCACGGTAGGTAACATGCAACATGTTATTTTTTTTATCAGGTAATTTTTCTGATATGGTGGCATCCAGAAAAATATCTTCAACAAGTTTTACAATTTCAAGCCCTCTAGTAATTGCTCCATCCTTTTGACTTGTCATAAAAACAACCAATCCCTTATTCCTACCATGTTCGAAAGTAGGATTCCACTTTTCCAATACTTGGTCAGCGTACTTAAATTCATTTGTTGCTCTGAGATAAACTTTTAATCGGTTTAATTACAGAAGAAGAAATTGAAAATTAAAATAGACAAACCTAAATGCATAAATGCTTAAAGAAGAAATTGAAATCAACTTTTATGCATTTACTTTATTCTGAATTTGGGCAATGCCTTGATATCCACTTCGAAGTTGGTATTTGATGACTGAGGTTGGTATATGTAAGCGCTTTAAAGGAGGATGTCATTGGCCATGGTAAAATTAGGGCATGGGGGTGGAATTTTGGTATGGTATCAGGGCATGTTAGTGGCTTTTGACATTCTAGAAGGTTGAAGGTAAGAGAGAGCGGTGCAATTAAGGCTAGGCAGTGTACTATTTTAGGAAACAAGGAAATAAGCTCAAGTAAGTTGTGAAAAAATTTAGTCTCAGGGATAGCAAATTTGCTTTTTAGTCTGAATGACATTTGTTAGTGTAACAGAAAATGATAGTTACAACTATCATTCTGTGATTTACACTAAAAAGTGTCTTTCAACCTAAAGAGCAAACTTTTTGTCCCTAGAACTAAATTTTTCTACAACTTTTTTCTTGAGCCTAAATCCCCTTTGGGAAATTTATGAGGAGTGCATCGTTGTGGGTACGAGTTGTATTAAGGGCGTCACAAAATTCCACCAAAAGCACAGAATAGTTGCAATTATCACAGGCCCATTGCAAAATAGTAACACTTACATCCATTGCTAAGTGTTTTGGAACAGCTTAATGCCATTGCAATATTGCAATAGCTTGGAGCCATTATGAATTTTCTGAAAGGAGCGTTGCAAGTTTACAGATATGGTGTAGTGTAAATGGTCTAAATTTCTGCAATTTTTCAAAATCATGTTTTCACTTTCATGAATCATAAAAGTTTCTTTAATGGCGCTCATTTCGTTTTCAAAAATTGCACACTTCTCGCGATTAAGATTTCTGACCTTTTTAAATCTTTTGATTTCCTTTTCTAGCCCATATAGGATCATCTTAGTTTTCACCAAAAAAATCAAAAATTTTGCATTCCATATTTGAATTTTTTACACATTTTAAAATTCTCTAACCATTTTTGTAAAATGATTACGAATTAGGGTGGCTTATGAGGAAGCATAGCTGATGGAAGCGCATGCTTGGATTAGGAGGAAATCAACCATGTGGGATAAGAACATCATGAAGCCGTATCACAACACGAATGCTTTCTATGAAAGGGCTAGCGGCTACACCAGAGTGGAAGAAGCCAGGGCCATATAATCACATTCATATGAAAGAACTTCTGGTCACTACAATGAAAAGAAGAAGGTCGCGTGGAAGGATATCATCACCAACAAAACAGGAAAGAAAATTCAACTTCATAGCAAAGAATCCCGTCAACCGTACACTTGGTTAGATCTAGCTTACAATGTCCCAAACAGAGAGAAGAGATCAGAGAAAAATAGGTGAAGCCTACTGCTGCTTCCATAGAGCGAATGGCTACCACATAGATTACTGCCAACACCTAAGAAATGAGATTGAGAGACTGATTCAGAAAGGATAATTAGACAGCTATTAGAAGGAAAACAACGAGGAAAGGACTAGGAATCTCACTCTAGATCCAAACGAAAATCTAGTTAGAAAACCCTCTAATTTAATAGTCTCAATCCATGAAGGATCACACCTAGCATGGAAAAGGTAAAAAAAGAATAGGACCGGTATGTGCAAGAGGCCAAAGTAAAGCAAAAGACGGTATTCCGTGTAAAATAAAAGCCTGTGCAGGACCAAGCCTTTACTGTAGGTGATGCTGCTGGAGTCGTCTTTCCACATCAGAATCCACTCATAATTATGGTGCAGTTCTCAAACTGCAGCATGAAGAAATTCTTTATGGAATATGGAAGTTCCGTTAACGTCATCTTTAAATCTGCATTTCAGAAGATAAAGCTTCCAGAAGAAATACCAAAGTCAAGCACTGAACCGATTTACGGCTTCAATAACACTGCGGAAGTTCCTATTGGATCTGCACATCTTCTTGTCACTACTGGAACTGCTCCATTAACAAATCATTATGTGCGAGCCTCATGATCATTAATTAATAATCTCTATATAATGCATTTTAGGAAGGCTTGTACTAAGTGATATGGAGGCAATATTTTTCCAAAATGATCTACTTATGAAGTTCCGCACCCTCGTTGGAATTGGGTCGATTAGATTGGAAGAATTATTGGTTAGGGAGTTATTTAATTTAAAACTTAGTTCTAGCAATAAAATTATTCAAAATTATTCTATCGTCCCCTCAAATAATTGTAATAATGATGATCAAAAGGAAAGTGTGCCAGTTCTAAGAACTACATCGGCACTAGTATATGGGTTGATGCTAAAATCGGTCATTCTATGACCATAGCATTAGTAAAACAAAAGGGAGTATTTGCATATGGTCGGTATTGACAAATGTTACTCAGTCTAAGCGCGGTATTTTTCTGAAGAAGCTCAGAAATAGCCATTCTTTGCTACATCCCAAACCAAAAAGGAAGAAAGTGATGTAGATCCAAGGTTAGGGGAGACAAGGATGGATTTAAAGCCATTGGACGACCTTGAGTTTATAAAGATAGAACTAGAAGACCCTTCGAAGGTTCTCAAGATAGGAAAAAAAGATTAATGCATAAATCAGAGCGGAGTTAATAGACTTCCTCAAAAGGTCGACAAATATTTTCACTTGGACGCACTCAGATATGGTAGGAATAGACTCGAATATCATCTACCATGCGGTTAACATCGATCCCAATGCTTACTCAGTCAAGCAGAGGCTTAGGACCTTAGATCAGGAAAGATACAATGCTATGCATAATGAAGTTAAGAAACTAAAGGAAAATAGGTTCATCGTAGAAATGTGTTACTCGATGTGGATTCCAAACCTCATTCTTGTGAAGAAGTCTAATGGAAAATGGAGAACTTCTGTTGACTATACCAACCTCAACAGGGTCTGCCCAAAGGATATTATTCCTCTACCTAGAATACATCAGTTGGTTGGATGCAACTAGCGGCTATACTCACTTTCATGGATGCATACTAAGTTTACAACTAAATAGCTATGTTTAAGCCAAATCAAGAGTATATTAATGTTGTAACGAGAAAAGCTTATACTGTTACAAAGTCATGTCGTTCAGACTCAAAAATGCTAGAGCAACCTATCAAAGGTTAGATAACATGATGTTCTCAGACTAAATCATAAAAAATGTAGAAATCTACGTAGATAGTATACTGATTAAGTCAAAAACAGCACCAAGTCATGTGCATGACTTGGAAGAGATCTTTGCAATCCTAAGACAATATAATATGAAGCTGAGCCCTTTGAAATATACTTTTTCCATTCATTCAAAGAAATTTTGAGGATGCATAGTAAGTACTCAAGCCACCAAAAAAAACGTAGAGCAGACCAAAGCCACAAGGAATAAGGGAGTCCTAAAAACGGAATGATATCATGAGCCTAAACGGTAAGGTGTTTTCTCTAAGCAGATTCATTTTCAAAGCAGCCGATAAGTGTATACGTTTCTTCAAATAAGTAAGGAAGGAGTGGAACTTCGAATGGACTAAGGATGTTCCAAAATTTAAAGGATCGTTTGATCAAAACCCTATCCTTTCAAAGCCAGTAACAGGTGTACATATATATTTAGCTGTAACTGATAAAGCTATTAGTGTTGCAGTGGTATATATTTATCAGACTTTACCTTCATTATTCACCATTTACTCATATAAAAACAACCTTTAAATTCTACCAACTTATCATGCAATATTTTGTTAAATCTTCCAAAGTTCGGGAAGAAAAAGTTTTAAAGTTGGATAAGATATACAAGAAAAATATAGGAAGCTTCACTAAAAAAATTTAGAATGTTACATACTAATTCAGCTTTCTCTCAGTCCAATGTAGAAAGAAGCCAACTGTAGGATGGATCTCTCTCTGGATAATAGAACCCGCTTTTTTATATTGAATTGCACACTCTAGCATTTAATATGTTGAGTTCCAACAAGTAGAAACATCAAGGATCGAACATCTAGAGACTGAAGTTGTAGTCATTTAATTATATCTACAAACTTGCCAAGTCACTCGGGAGATATTTTAAAATATTTCACAATTTCTCAGATATTTGGTAGAATATCGTTTATTTCACCCTATCGGTCTTGCACCACTAGACTTAAAATATGTTCACAACAACTAACATGAAAGACCTTTCCTTTAAAATTGAGCTTACCCTTTAATGAAAGTTTTCTTTTAATATTCTGACGGCTAGATCATTAGAAGATGCATTATGTAACAACCCGGGATTTGCATTACCAATTAATAAATAAAAGTTAGGATTTTTATTTATTTTTAGTGAAGCATAAAAGGATTTTGGAATAACAAAATTTATTTGAAAAAGGCTATTTTAATTAAATGGGAAATATGGGATTTTAAAATGAGGATAAAATGTTATTTTTGGAAAGTAAATATTTTAGGAGAGATTTTAAAACGGGTTTGGGCAAGAAAAATGAGTTTATAAACATACATGAACACTTAGAAAATTTTTGAAAACATTGTAAATAACCCTCTTCTTATTGGGTTACTAAACTTAACCCAATAACCCACCCTAAACCTCCTCTATATATTATCTCAAACTCTCCAAACCTCATTCATTCAACCCTAATCAAAACCCTAATCATTTCCTAAAGCTTTCTTAACAAAAATGACCTCCATCTTCATCTCCTTCAAATTTTAGCTTATGCAAGTCATTCTATGCAAAAGTAATGCAAATACCCACCTCAAATCCATCTTTTATATCTCTCTAATTTCCGAAATAAGTTTGTTAACACATGTTTTATGTGTTTCTATGATCTTACAGCCTCCTAATCATCTTTTGCTAAATTGGGTTGATGTTATAATGGTCATTGTTGCTTTCTAGAGAGGTATATTGCTAAAAACCTCTTCTAATATGTGTTTAATCCTCTTTTGACTTCATAAATCATTTAGTAACACATGTTTTATTATGTAACATGTGAATCATAGCACTTTGATCATCTTTGCTTTCAATTTGGGGTTGCACATAAGGTGTTTGTGATATTGCTTCATAAGGTAATGCTAAGCTTTGGTCATTTGTTACCTTTAATATAGTGTAGTAATCATTATATGGTGGTTAGTGATTGTTATTAGTGAAATTTGATGCCAAAAACTTGAAAAAAAACATCCCAAAACCATCAAAAACTGCATAATAAGCTGGTTGGAAATGTTTCAGCCTGAAACAGGCTGAAAACAGGGATCTGGGTGCACCAGGACAGGCCTGGGTTGCACCCAGGCTGCAGCCCGGGCGCAGCAGGCCAGCCCATGCGGGCTGGCGCGCACGGGCCCAAACCCCCCAGCCCGTGCGGGCTGGGGGAGGGGGGCGGGCCCAAAACCCACCAGCCCGCGCGGGCTGGGGGGCGGGCCCCAAAATCCCCAGCCCATGTGGGCTGGGGGCGGGCCCAAATTCCCCAGCCCACGCGGGCTGGGGGTGCTTGTTATATGTCCCCAGCCCAAAAGGGCTGGGGCTTGCAAATTCTTCCCAGCCCATGTGGGCTGGGGCTGGACTGAACCAGCTGCACCGCATGGTGCAGCCTGGTTCGCAGAAACGGGCTGCACCATGAGGTGCAGCCGGTTTAAAAAAAAAATTGTCGAACTTTGGTTCACAACCATTCGGAATATTTTCCAACGCGAATATTAGTTTTCATTTATTTTCTTATTTATCGATTTCTTTGAGATTTGTCTCTGAGTTTCGTACACGGGTTTTTATGAACTATTTTAAAAGGATTTTTCACTCCTAAATGGCTTTCGAAATTATTATATAATATTATTTTTAATTATTAAATTAATTACTCCATAATGGGAGAGTTTTCAAAAGCCGTTTTAAAGTGATTTCAAAATCAATTATAAATCCGTTTTGCACCATTATTTTCTATAATAAAAATCTCACACTCACTTTTAGCACATCGAGCGAAGTGGAAAGGAGCTTAAAAGGTTAGGAAATCTCTGGCCTATGGAACCGTGTGTATTTTCTTTCCGGTTAATCCCCGACCTATTCGATTGATCGTTTTGACCTTTGGGTCTAGTTTACCGACGATACGAGGTGGACTTTTTATTGTTTGGAGTGTGAGCTTACTATTGGTTAGTAAACCGTTTAGTGCGAATGTGGGGTATGGGACTCATTGTTAGCACTTTACAGTTTCCTCTCCAAGAAGTTTGTGACACATTAGCCTCTGGGCGGCCAGTACTGGACCTCTGGGTCACCACGCCTCTGGGCAACCGTCTCTGGACACCTGCTCTATGGAGCATTTTTTGCGGCATGTGCCTCTGGGCCTTTATCCTTCTGGGAAGGATCTCGCCGTCTCGCGCGTTCCGCATCTGTGCGAGTGATCGATCACAACTCTACAGTACTTGGCAATAACGACTCTGGTCGGTGCACGTGCTATACTTGTATTATCTGATGGTTTTTATATCCATTCGAGTATCGCCATTCGGTGTTGGTTCTATGGAACCATACGATGTAAGTGTGATTACCTTGTGGATTTACAGTGTCTCTGGACACTGCTTTTCAGTGTTCGATTTTATTGACTTTTCAGTATATCCCTATTGCTCTTTGGAGCATCGATCTTTGCTTGGGCATTAATTACAGACTCTGGTCACTCTTGGGATTATTGCCTATGGGCAACTTTATATAGCTTTGGCTACGCCGATGATATGAGGCGATTTTATTTACTCCACACTTTGGTGTTGACATTCTCTTTGGAGATTTTTACTGTTTATTGATGATTAGGGATCGTCATTATATTCATGTGGTCCATTATATTCTTCTCTTTGGAGAAGTTCTGTTTTGTTTATGTATCGCATTATTATATATCTCAGTTATTACTGATTATTTAGCTAGCCTGACCCGAGTGTTTTCGCTCGGGTCAGACCGAGTTGTTTCAGGTTAGGTCTCTGGACTTAGCTTTCTGTGCTTCCGCTTGGACATTATCTGCTATGCTGATAGATAGCTATTTATATTTGTCCACTATTTTGATACTCTGATTATTCTGTCTCTTATGTACATATTTTTGACTCACATGTGTGAGCGGTGGCTTTGTACCCACCTTTTGATATTTGGATTGGTATTGACGATATATTGTACCTATGTTCTGTGACTGTTATGTGATTGTTCTGTGATGATGATGTTATCATTTAGTATTATGTTTGTTCTGAACCTATTTTCCTTAGCCATTGTAATTTTGTTATAAATATCTATTGGATATGTCGAACCACTTGAGAAAAGAAAACCACCTATTCGACGTATTCAGTAGTTAGTTATAGCTTGATTACACATGGTCGCTTCCATTATACTCTATTCTCCGTTCTAGTAGACGGTATTACTCCGTAATACTCTTTACTAGAGTAGGTCTCGGAGTGGGGCGTTACATCTTGGTATCAGAGCTAAGGTTCAGAATTAAGCATAGCAAACACAGAATAGACACGTAGTATAATACGTTACAATACGATCCAAAATTGAACATCACCACCTTTAGATAGATAAGTTAGGAATAGTTGTAGGAATTTGTTATATTCCATAATATTCCTTAATGAATTATCTATCTTGGAATCGTGCTTAACTCCTTCTTACCTTATCTTTCAGTATGGCTGGAAGAGGTAGGAACCTCCGTTCTGCTGATGCTGGACAGTCCAGCAACCCTCACCCAGAGGGCGTATACATGACCACGGACCAGATCATGGAGCTGGTTCGTAACTCTCAGTCGCAGTCTCAGTCTCCTGCACCAGTTTCTGATGCACCACGCAAGTCTGCTTTTGCGCGCCTCTGCCGTGACTTTATTCATCTTGGAGGGAAGCCGTTCAATGGCTCCGAGACTGTTCTTGAGGTCCAGGCTTGGATCAGAGTTTGCGAGCATAATTTTACTCACATGACCCTTCCTGACCATGACAGAGTTCTTGTTGCTTATAGACATCTTGAGGGTCGTGCCTTGGATTGGTACGAGCTCCTTATTTCTGAGACCGATGAGGCCACTCTCACTTGGGATCAGTTCTAAGAGCGCTTCTTGCTCAAGTTTGTCCCTGAGTCCGAGAAGATAGCCCTTGCACGCCGCTTTATTGACCTTATGCAAGGGAAGACTTCTGTTGCTGACTATTCATCTTCTTTCGAGACCCTGTCCAAGTATGGCCTCGAGTTCATTAGCTCTCCTTATAAGAAGAATCTAAAGTTTGTAGAAGGCCTGAAGAAATATTTGAAGAAGCAGCTTATGCTCCAGCTTAAACTCCCTTTTGATGAGCTAGTTGACGCAGCGCTTCACCTTGAAGCGGTGGAGCGTGAGAGAGACAATGATGGGGATGCTGAGGGTTCCAAAAACCCCAATCAGAAGCAGGGTCCATTTCAGAATACCAAGCCTTGGAACAAGAAGAAGAAGACTGGCAATTCTACTTTTCAGACTCAGCCTCAAACTCGTCCTCAGTCCCAGACTCCTGCTCTGCCTAGTGGGACACGTCCTCCGAAAAAATACTTCAACTGCGGTTCTCCAGATCACTTTATTCGAGAGTGTCCCAAATCTCTCTATTGCACCTTCTGCAAGAAGGAGGGACACAGGATCTCCACTTGTCCTACTACACCTCCTAGGTCTGGCAAGCTTAATGCTGCCAAGGCTTCTACATCTTCAGCTCAGCCTCGAGGTACGCATTCTTCCATTCTCAAAGGTTCTATTTTATTTCATGGTAGATCTGGTAGAGTTCTCTTTGATACGGGTGTCTCTCACTCATTCGTATCAAAGGAGCTAGTAGATGCTTTATCCTTGGATGTTACTTGTCTGGTTTCTTCACTAAGGATTGTGAATCCCATTGGTGGATCCACGACCCTTAGCTTTCTTTGTGAGGATATGGATATTGATCTTTGTGGATTTTCTTTCCGTGCGAATCTGCACGTTATGGAGTATTTGGGCTTTGACATGATTCTTGGTATGGATTCGCTCGCTCAGTACGACGCCAAAATCATTTTTTCGGAGCGGATATTATTTCTTCGTCATCCTGACTCGTCCGCTCCATTAGCTATTTCTCTTCAGGATGTTGGAATTTATGATATTACTTTATTTGCTCTTGATTCACGAGATGAGGATGTGGACATATCTTGTATTCCTGTTGTTCGGGATTTCCCCGATATATTCGAGCCAGTATCAGGCCTGCCGACAAAGCGGGTCATTGAGTTCCGCATCGATCTCATTCCAGGCTCCCACCCAGTTGGGCGTCCTCCAACGAGAATGTCTATTAAGGAGAATGAGGAACTCATGAAGCAATTGGTTGAGCTTGAGGCGAAACAGTTCATTCGGTCCAGTTCTTCGCCATGGGGTGTTGCTGTGGTCTTCGTTAAGAAGCCCGATGGCTCTCTTAGGCTTTGCATTAACTATCGCAAGCTTAATGAGTTGACTATCATAAATCGTTATACATTGCCACGGATAGACGATATGTTTGATCAGTTGAGCGGTGCAAAGGTCTTTTCCCAGCTCGACCTTGCCACCGGATTTCATCAGCTCCGAGTTGCGGAAGATAGCATTCCCCTTACCGCTTTCCGCACTCGTTATGGTTCTTTTGAGTGGTTGGTCATGCCATTCGGCTTGACGAACGCACCGGCTTTCTTCATTGATCTTATGAATCGAGTATTCCGGGAATACATCGATAGATTCGTTCTGGTTTTCATCAACGATATTCTTATTTATTCTAGATCCGAGACAAGCATGCTCATCATTTGCGGATCGTCTTGGATACTCTTCGTCAGCATCAGCTTAAGGCCAAGCTCTCCAAGTGCCATTTTTGGGAGAGCAAGGTCAAGTTCTTGGGCCATATTGTTTCATCTGAGGGTGTTTCTGTCGATCCTGCCAAGATCGAAGCTATTCAGAATTGGAAGCAGCCCGAGAACGTTCATGATATTCGCAGCTTTCTTGCTCTGGCGGGTTATTACCGTCGGTTTGTCAAGGATTTCTCTCGATTTGCACTTCCCCTTACGACGCTGACTCGTAAGGGTGTTCGCTTTATTTGGTCCGATAAGTGTGATGCTTCCTTTCAGCGACTGAAGGAACTTCTCACTCATGCTCCTATCCTTGTGGTTCCTGAGAGTAATCAGGATCTTGTTGTTTACACCGACGCTTGTGGTAGCGGGCTCGGTGTTGTACTTATGCAGAATGATCGGTTAGTTGCTTATTCTTTCAGGCAACTGCGTCTGAATGAGGTTCGCTATCCTACTCATGATTTTGAGTTGGCAGCTATCGTCTTTGCCTTGAAGATGTGGCGTCACTTTCTATTAGGCGAACGCTTCACTCTTTACACCGATCATAAGTCTCTGAAGTATCTTTTCAGCCAGAGAGATCTCAACATGAGGCAGCAGCGATGGCTTGAGTTTCTCGCCTCATATGATTTGGATATTCAGTATACCCCTGGCAAGGGTAATCGTGTTGCAGATGCGCTCAGTCGCAAGCACTTGGCGGTAGTTTCTATGATGATTGCCGAGTGGGATGTTCTTGAGACTCTATCTTCATGTGATATTAGAGATCGAGCTCCATCTTCTGATGCTCATGTCTTATTATTTAGCTTGGAAGCTCGTCCTATCTTATTGGATCGCATTGCCCATGCTTAGAGGCAGGATCCAGACTTATTGCATCTTATTCATCTTCTCGAGTCGGGATCCAGTGATGAGACATTGCTGGATTATTCTCTTGATTTTCATCGGTGTCTTCGTAGGAAGAACCGTATTGTTGTACCATCTGATTTATCACTTAGGCGTGACATTCTGGACGAGTGCCATCGCACTAAGTACACTATACATCCCGGTTCGAGTAAGATGTATGCCGATATGTGCCGGCTATATTATTGGGAGGGTTTGAAGAGAGATGTGGCAAGTTATGTGAGCGGTTGCAGGACTTGTCAACAGATCAAGGCCGAGCATCAGCGTCCATCTGGTCTTCTTCAGCCGCTAGAGATTCCATTATGGAAATGGGATCAGATATTCATGGATTTTATTGACGGTCTGCCTCGATCGAGGTCAGGCCATACTTCTATTTGGGTCATCGTCGATCGCTTGACCAAATCAGCTCATTTCATTCCTATTAGATCCACTCGGACTGCTCCTCAGCGTGCCAAGCTATATGTGAAGGAAGTCGTTCGACTTCATGGCATTCCTAGCTCTATCGTCTGCATCGAGACACTATCTTTACTAGTCACTTCTGGAAGTGCCTACAGTCAGCTTTGGGCTTAAAGCTGAATCTCTCGACTGCTTATCACCCTCAGACCGACGGTCAGACTAAGAGGGTGAATCGTGTTTTGGAGGATCTTTTGCGCTGTTGTATTCTGGATTTCGGAGGTAGTTGGGAGAATCACTTACCGCTTGTAGAGTTCTCCTACAACAACAGCTTTCAGTCTAGTATCGGCATGGCACCTTTCGAGGCTCTATACGGAAGGCCAAGTCGCTCTCCTGCTTGTTGGTTAGAATCTGGCGAGAAGCTTATTCTTGGTCCAGATTCAGTTCGAGAATCTTCTGAAAAGATTGTTCTTATCCGTCAGAGAATGAAAGAGGCACAGGACCGCCAGAAATCCTACGCAGACAACCGTAGGAAGCCTCTTGAGTTCTCCATTGGTGATCTTGTCTTCATTCGGATTTCTCCCATGAAGGGGGTTGTGCGTTTCAGCTCTACAGGGAAATTGGCTCCTCGCTATGTTGGACCATTTCCTATCACGGAACGCATCGGACCCGTTGCTTATCGTGTGGCTCTATCTGCTCATTTTTCCAGAATGCATGACGTGTTCCATGTTTCTCAGCTTCGCAAGTGTGTTCGCGATCCTGATTCTATCGTTGAGCCGCATGTCGTGCCTGATTTGGAGATCTTACCTGATTTATCTTTGGACCAGCAACCTCTTCGTGTGCTTGATTCGGAGGTTAGACGCCTTCGCAACAAAGAGGTTCCACTCATGAAGATTCAATGGTCACCGAATACTAAGGACTGCACTTAGGAGACCAGAGAATCTATTGAGCGCTCTTATCCTGGCTTTCTCCCATCTTCTTCTGCGGGTAAGAATTCTCTATTTTATCTCTATCACTTCTTTTGTGGATTTGACGTTATAGACGACATCTATCTTACGGAATTGCGGGGACGCAATTTTCTTAAGGGGGGGGTCTGTAACAACCCGGGATTTGCATTACCAATTAATAAATAAAAGTTAGGATTTTTATTTATTTTTAATGAAGCATAAAAGGATTTTGGAATAACAAAATTTATTTGAAAAAAGGCTATTTTAATTAAATGGGAAATATGGGATTTTAAAATGAGGATAAAATGTTATTTTTGGAAAGTAAATATTTTAGGAGAGATTTTAAAACGGGTTTGGGTAAGAAAAATGAGTTTATAAACATACATGAACACTTAGAAAAATTTTGGAAACATTGTAAATAACCCTCCTCTTGTTGGGTTACTAAACTTAACCCAATAACCCACCCTAAACCTCCTCTATATATTATCTCAAACTCTCATAACCTCATTCATTCAACCCTAATCAAAACCCTAATCATTTCCTAAAGCTTTCTTAACAAAAATGGCCTCCATCTTCATCCCCTTCAAGTTTTAGCTTATGCAAGTCATTCTATGCAAAGGTAATGCAAATACCCATCTCAAAACCATCTTTTATATCTCTCTAATTTCAGAAATAAGTTTGTTAACACATGTTTTATGTGTTTCTATGATCTTATAGCCTCCTAATCATCTTTTGCTAACTTGGGTTGATGTTATAATGGTCATTGTTGCTTTCTAGAGAGGTATATTGCTAAAAACCTCTTCTAATATGTGTTTAATCCTCTTTTGACTTCATAAATCATTTAGTAACACATGTTTTATTATGTAACATGTGAATCATAGCTCTTTGATCATCTTTGCTTTTAATTTGGGGTTGCACATAAGGTGTTTGTGATATTGCTTCATAAGGTAATGCTAAACTTTGGCCCTTTGTTTCTTTTAATATAGTGTAGTAATCATTATATGGTGGTTAGTGATTGTTATTAGTGAAATTTGATGCCAAAAACTTGAAAAAACACCCCAAAACCATCAAAAACTACATAATAAGCTGGCTGGAAATGTTTCAGCCTGAAACAGGGCTCTGGGTGCACCAGGACAGGCCTGGGTTGCACCCAGGCTGCAGCCCGGGCGCAGCAGGCCAGCCCATGCGGGCTGGCGCGCACGGGCCCAAATCCCCCAGCCCGCGCGGGCTGGGGGCGGCCCCCAAAACCCCCCAGCCCGTGCGGGCTGGGGAGGGGGTTTGTTATATGTCCCCAGCCCAAAAGGGCTGGGGATTGCAAATTTTTCCCAGCCCATGTGGGCTGGGGCTGGACTGAACCAGCTGCACTGCATGGTGCAGCCTGGTTCGCTGAAACGGGCTGCACCATGCGGTGCAGCCAGTTTAAAAAAAATTGTCGAACTTTGGTTCACAACCATTCGGAATATTTTCCAACGCGAATATTGGTTTTCAGTGATTTTCTGATTTATCGATTTCTTTGAGATTTGTCTCTGGATTTCGTACACGGGTTTTTATGAACTATTTTAAAAGGATTTTTCGCTCCTAAATGGCTTTCGAAATTATTATATAATACTATTTTTAATTATTAAATTAATTACTCCATAATGGGAGAGTTTTCAAAAGCCGTTTTAAAGTGATTTCAAATCAATTAGAAATTCGTTTCGCACCATTATTTTCTATAATAAAAATCTCGCACTCACTTTTAGCACATCGAGCGAAGTGGAAAGGTGCTTAAACGGTTAGGAAATCTCCGGCCTATGGAACCGTGTGTATTTTCTTTTCGGTTAATCCCCAACCTATTCGATTGATCGTTTTGACTTTTGGGTCTAGTTTACCGATGATACGAGGTGGACTTTTTATTGTTTGGAGTGTGAGCTTACTATTGGTTAGTAAACCGTTTAGTGCGAACGTGGGGTATGGGACTCATTGTTAACACTTTACGGGTTCCTCTCCAAGAAGTTTGTGACACATTAGCCTCTGGGCGGCCAGTACTGGACCTCTGGGTCACCATGCCTCTAGGAAACCGTCTCTGGACACCTGCTCTATGGAGCAGTTTTTGCGGCATGTGCCTCTGGGCCTTTATCCTTCTGGGAAGGATCTCGCCATCTCGCGCGTTCCGCATCTGTGCGAGTGATCGATCACAACTCTACAGTACTTGGCAATAACGACTCTGGTCGGTGCATGTGTTATACCTGTATTATCTGATGATTTTTATATCCATTCGAGTATCGCCATTCGGTGTTGGTTCTATGGAACCATACGATGTAAGTGCGATTACCTTGTGGATTTACAGTGTCTATGGACACTGCTTTTCAGTGTTTGATTTTATTGACTTTTCAGTATATCCCTATTGCTCTTTGGAGCATCGATCTTTGCTTGGGCATTAACTACAGACTCTGGTCACTCTTGGGATTATTGCCTATGGGCAACTTTATATAGCTTTGGCTACGCCGATGATATGAGGCGATTTTATTTACTCCACACTTTGGTGTTGACATTCTCTTTGGAGATTTTAACTGTTTATTGATGATTATGGATCGTCGTTATATTTATGTGGTCCATTATATTCTTCTCTTTGGAGAAGTTCTGTTTTGTTTATGTACCGCATTATTATATATCTCGGTTATTACTGATTATTTAGCTAGCCTGACCCGAGTGTTTTCGCTCGGGTCAGACCGAGTTGTTTCAGGTTAGGTCTCTGGACTTAGCTTTCTGTGCTTCCACTTGGACATCATCTGCTATGCTGATAGATAGCTCTTTATATTTGTCCACTATTTTGATACTCTGATTATTCTGTCTCTTATGTACATATTTTTGACTCACATGTGTGAACGGTGGCTTTGTACCCACCTTTTGATATTTGGATCTGTATTGACGATATATTATACCTATGTTCTGTGACTGTTATGTGACTGTTCTGTGATGATGATGTTATCATTTAGTATTATGTTTGTTCTGAACCTATTTTCCTTAGCCATTGTAATTTCGTTATAAATATCTATTGGATATGTCGAACCACTTGAGAAAAGAAAAACCACCTATTTGACGTGTTCAGTAGTTAGTTATAGCTTGATTACACATGGTCGCTTCCATTATACTCTATTCTCCGTTCTAGTAGACGGTATTACTCCGTAATACTCTTTACTAGAGTGGGTCACGGAGTGGGGCGTTACAATTATCAAGTGTAATTGAGGATATTTTATCCCTTATATGCCAATCTAAAAGGTACGAAAAAAATAGAATTGACGTTAGAAACGCCGATATGCGGCGGTGCTGGACTACCAAAGTTTAGAATATGCTTTTGTAGTTTCCAATCCGAGTCCAAAAAATGGCATGTAAGGCACATATATCCTATAGTTTTGTTTGATGTCCATAAGTCGTTGTTAAACTTACTCCTCCCACATCCCTTAACGTCTCTTTTAACTTTTTCTTCTCATTTTTAAAAACTTCCACGCGTTCACTTTTTATGGTTAACAGTGAAATTTTCTCAAACTTAGGATTGAACATTTGAGTATATAAGATAAAAAATTCATGCTCAATCATCCTAAATGGATATTCATGCACGATAATCATTGCAGCCATTATTTCTCTAACTTTTGTCTTATCATGTTTATGAAGAGCTAAATTCTCAATCAAATCATTGTCATTAGAGGCCTCTTCTTTTAAAATTTCTTTCCCTAATATTTATTGTGCATTTGTCTAGCAATGCGAACATGAAATTTCTTTAAATATCTTTTAAACATAGTTGTACATTCATCTTTTGTAATAATTATTTTCTATTGACAATGGATACACATACTATACTTTCTAATTATTCCATCTTTAGTTTTCTTTATATGTCTTTTGAATTCAAGCCAAACTTCTGATTTCCTTTTTCATGTTTTGTCTTCAATCTCTATAGCAACATCCTTAGATTTATGATTTGTTTGTTCTTTATCTCCATCTTTCACGACCTGATTGTCATCATCATTGATCATTTCTTCATGAGGTTGTTTGTCACTTATATGATCATCATCACCTAAAAGTAATGCAATAAATGTTAAATATGTGGCCGCATTGGTAGAAATATAATCTTTTTATAATGTTGTACATATATTTTTCTAACAATAGAAATTTGTCTGCTTCCCTTTTTCTGGTCAGCATACTAAACTATGAATGCAAAATTGTGTAGTAGCTAAAGTTAAATTAATAAATTATAACCCATGTCAGCAAGACCTTTTCCTATTGAAAAATAAACTTATCAAATACCCTAGGTAGATATTGTGTTAGTTTATTTAAAGATGTGTTCTCTTATAGAGAGAGCTATACTCATTTACATCCTAACAGTTACAATCTTCGTATATATTAACTGTAAATGCACTAAAAATAGTGAGAAAACTATTTACTAACATCAACCACCTCATATTACTTTAAAGTACAATTTTTTATACATAAAATAAGAAATCATCTCATATCTAGTCTTCGAAATTGCCATCTACTAAGAATGTACAAAGCTAATAATAATTTCACTTTCCTTGATTATGGCAACAAACCTAGCCTATCGTCGGAAAAAAAAAACTGAAATGCAAAATTTCTACGAAGTTCTAGAATTTTGAAGTGGAAATGCACATATCACAAGTCATAACAAAACATTAAATAAAAAAAGATCGTTTACATTATACTTCAAAATAAAAAAAAGACTAAAGCTTACATATAAGTCGTGATACAGAAGCCATGGGACTTGGATTAAGAATTCATAAAGGGATAAACTTTAAGTTGATTTTCTCAAGTTGATTTCTTATTGAGAGTAATCTATAATGGTGATGTGAGATAGGGATTTGGAAATTGTCCGAAATGGTAAGTAGAAGTGTTGAATTATTGAGCTAGGAAATGAAAGGAAGTAGCCAAGTAGGGAGAAGATCCAGCAATATCCTGGAAAAAGCAAATGAGATAATTATGTTACACTCCCTAAAATATACATTCCTCACCGAGGAGAGAGACAATATACTATTATAATTACAGTAAATAAGCACAAGGAAGAAGTTGCAAAAAAAATTAGTCTCAGGGACAACAAGTTTGCTTTTTAGTATAAAGGATAATTCTTAGTGTTAACTGAAAATGATAGTTACAACTATCATTCTGAGATTTACACTACAAAGTGTTCTTCAGCCTAAAAAACAAACTTCTTGTCCTTAAAACTAAATTTTTCTCTAACTTTTTTCTTGAGCCTAAAAACCTCTTATAATTATATATTTTACCATCTTTCTTAAATTGTCAAGATTGTTTACAAACAATCCAGTCCGGACATGTAAAGTTCGGGGTCGAATCGAGATTTTTAGGCAGACTGCCACGATGTTCGGTTTTGTCCTATTACTTAATCAAGCGAACTAAGGGTAGAACAAATATTCGAGTCGGATGCGGATGAACAACCAAAAGTTCGGTTTGATTTACAGCGTTAACCAGCTTTAAGTCATACATTATGTATAGTGATGCTTTGAATGTCTATAGATTTGGACAGACAAATTATAGACCTTTATTGATCAATCTCAAGGGGTATACACTTGTACTTATGCAATTGCAAAATGATGGATCATGAAGAAGCCTATAAATGGTACTTTCAAATGCAAATGGTTTTATATTCACCTCTGCATCTAAAATCATTTATTAGTTATCTATGTTTTTAGAACAAATAATATTAGTTGATAATATTAGTTATTATCTTATTAACAACGATAACTAAATCTAAAAATATAAATAGAATTTTTTTATTTAACATATAATCATTTCAGTGAATTGATTGTACAAGTACAAAAGGTTTTAAAAAAGATGATAATAATAGTTTTGAATAGTGATAAAATAGACTTTAACTTATCTAAAAAATAATTACATGTAATTCATTATACTAAAGCACACATAATATTAACTATTGTTCGAATAGGACTAGCCCACGGCGGAAGGTACGAGTGAAGTTCAAAAAAAATTACCCTGTTGGATCTTTGTTGGGCCTATGAAGTCTAACTCATTTAGAACATTTCTAAATTTAGTTTAAATAAAATCATGTATTTTACTTTTAAATTTATAAATTGTAGTTTGAAATTTATTTGATTTTGGTTTTACTTAATATTAAATATACACATACAAGTACACATGTATCATATACAAATATGTGTGTATGCGTGGATGTGTAACATAGTAATCTGTGCAAGGTGTAATATGTCCGCATATAGATGCTGGGATTTACATCGCAACGGACATATTAGCTCATTTTATATGTATTTTATGCTGAAAAATATGTGCATGTGCATATAGTTATATATTTAAAAATATTATACACACACAGATATATATATATATATAAGTGTGTGTATGTATGTATGCATGTATGTATGTATAAAATATGTTTTATCATTAAAATATTACAAAAATAATTATTTATTTTGTATAACTATATATGTATCATAAATAACAATAAAAATATGTGTGTATATTATATAGATGATAAAATAATTAATTTTTTTATAACTTACTAGTTATAAAACATATCAAATTTAAAGTTACAACTATTTTAATATTTAATATATATCTACTTATACATACTATAATGAATTAAATAGCTTCGACCATCATAGATTAATATAAACTAATTATATCATAAATATTCAAGTTTTATATTATTTTAAAATTTAGAAACACATTTTTGGGCTTAGGGAAAGTTTTTGGAATTTTCTCAACTAAAATAATATTTATAATTAAATAATAGACAACAAAATATAATTAAATTAAACTAAAAATATAAAATTAAGTTGAAAAAAGTCTGAATTTTTTTCGTTGGCACCTGACAAAATGAATTAGTTTTAAAAAAATATAAAATTGAATTTTAGAAACATGGATTATTTCATATGAATTTATTGAATTAGATAATCATTAAATATTATCAATAATATATTTATAAATGATAAAAAATTATTTTCAGCACTTATAGTTCATAATAAACGTAAATAAGTAATTGGATAATTTTATATCAATATTATACATTAAATATGAAAACATATATTTTAATTCAAATTATATATGTATATTAAATCATAAATTAATACATCTATATGTATAAACATACATAATTTTAAACAAAAATTTATTTTAATATTAATATCTTATTACAAACATAAATCATGAACTAGGTCTTCAAATTTTATACAAATATCTAATTTCCATTATGACAATAACAATGCATACAAAAATCTCACATAACTAATGAAATAACAATAATCTGGTTATTTACATAATCTTACCTGGTATACAAATCTAGAAATATAATAAAATGATTAATATATAAATAAACATTACTAAACTAGATGCTTTAAAGTCTACATTGAAATAATGAATTCTCTTTCTCTAAAGTTCCTTGATCTATCTGATTCCTAGTCTAGAATCAACGACCTTTCACTATTAAATAGCTTCTTGTTTTTAACTTGAATCAGATTTATGATTTTGGTATTAATTAAGAGAATGGTTGCAGCCACGAAAGAAGAAGGAGATGGCGGCTCAAAAGAATGAATTAGAATATGATTAGGGTTTTCATATTAGTATTTATAATGGTAGGATAAGAGAGGAAACTATGTAAGTTTCTCACTAGATCTTAGCCACACATCTCCAAACCTCAATCCCATGTTGTAGCCACCCCTAACCCTAGCCAAACTAGCCATCTACCATCTCTAAACATCATGGGTTGTAAGCCAATTTAACTCAAATTAAGTATACAAAATTATATTCAATTTAGTTTCTTATCGATATCTTATATCGATCTATATATTTATAACTGTTATAAATACACATAACAAAATTTATTCCTCAAATCATATTTAAATTCTATAATTAATATTTCATAAATATTACTTAATTTAATTTATAACAATCATAAACTAATTAAATCATTTGGTCTAAAGAGAATTCATTATTTCGGTTATGTGACTCTTGGGTGTAAATTCGGTCAGCGATTAATATCGAACTATTCAAATGTTAAAGTTCACAAAACACTTAGCATGTGGTGTGATATTATGGCCATATTTATCGCTCGCTCAATATCGGTAAAATCTAATTTTAGTTTAATAAGTGTTACCCGACTGTGGCATTTATTTACACCAATTCTCTTTGTCAAAACCATATCGCTTTGGACTTATGGAATTTGGTAATGGTCAAAATTCCAATATTGTCCACATTCAACTCTATAGTCTAAAACAAAGTCCTTGGTTCAATAATAAAAATTATTATTAATTGAAATTCTTTGGCCTCGGACTTTGACTTTGTGTTGCTTGTGTTGACCATGATAATAACCACAAATAATTGAGGAGATGTATCCTCTCTTCGGTTCCAGTATTTCCACTTGACTTAATATGGTCGCTTAATGGATGTCATGCTATGTTTTGACTATAATCAAAGTGAAGCTTTCGTATTGAAGATACATAATATTCTCAAATCGAGAGAACTGTGTAAATTAGTCACATCGAAATTTTTTGTTTGACCTTAGTTATATCAACCACCAGAAAACTATTAAGTGAGTCATTCTATAGTTACCCAATAATTATCAGTGCGTAAACTTTAGGGGCCCCCAGCAGCCATATGTAATACACTGCCCAACATTTGGAGATCATTACATACTCTAGTTCTCAATGGATATATCCATATACAGTCTCATTGCATCTTGAATAAGAATATTTAAAATGGTATATTTAACTTTATTACTCACAGTAACAACACTTTATAATTACTATCACAAAACATACATTTGTGGATTTTCTATTAGATATAATTTTAATTAAATTAATTAATATAACCACATTACATCAAGTATGTAATAGAAACAAAAAACCTTTATTTTGAACAAGATTGACCAACGAGTTAGATATGTGTAACAAATTACATAATTGCCCTTAGGGCATACCCCTAGCTCTATCAATCTTCCACTTGCACTTGAGGTCAACTATGGAATCTCATTCCAACTTCTCCAATCGGTTTTCTCAAAATTGATTGGGTCAGTCCCTCTGTGTATGGGTAAGCTATTATGTTTCAATTATCTACTCTGTCAATCAACACTCTTCAACAGTGACAGACTATTTTATCATGTGGAACAATTCGAAGTAAGTCTCTCGACTTTTATTGAGCACAAAGTTCTGTTATGAATATATCATGACATTATTATCATATAACATATGCTCAATATTTGAAATTGGCTCTTTTATAAATTTTTGCACTTATATTTTTATATACATTACTTTTATTATGGCACTATTCAAGGTGATGTACTTAGCTTTTTTCATTGGATCAACCAGGGTCATTCATTTGGAACATTTCCAACGCAATAATTCTTAATTTTAAATTATTATTGACATATTATACTCAATATCACTTACGAAGTTTGAGTCTGAACTCTCCTTCATAAGGAGTTTTTGTTTAGGTAAACAGTTCTCTAGCATTTGATAAATACATGCAAACAATTCAAATGGCCATTTTGTGATTGGATTTGATATTTGCTTCATGTATCAAATACATAAACAAATCATGATATCATAGACAACATAAGATGGATGATAATTCCTATTGTCAACGCATAAGGATCTATTCTCACATGTTATGTATTAAACAATTTAATAAGGTGTCTTTGCATATTTCTTTTGGACATTTCCAATGCCATTTATACCCACTATAAAAAGACACATTTACAATCCAAAATGGAGTATTAAAACAGCTAAGGTTGATATTAACATATTGTGTCATCGATGAAATCAACAACATATTGTTTACTTGTAGTTTAGAAATATCAATGTATCTCCTAACATTCTTTCTTATGAATACATGCTTCCTCTGCATTTTGGTTGACAATCAAACTATTTGATGTTTCTTTCAAAATATTTTTTCAATTTTGATGCTTATTAAATGATACTTTCTATCATTCCATGGTTCATATCCGAAGACTCACAGACTCAATATTGCTCCCACTGACTTCGAGACATTTTTTGTTATTATTTATAAGGAGTTTACTCTAAATTATTATTTAGATTTTTTTGTTTCAATACATATGTACCAAACATAAAGTCATACTAAGTGGTAATTTTGTGAGTGAATCCGAATTAACTTGAGCATGTTGAATGCCGAATCTATTACACTAATTTTAGCAACTGAAATTTGCCATATTATTATCAATGTTGCTCATTTAATTCTATGTATTTGTCTTGCTCATAAGGATACAATCGCAGCCGATGGATCACATCCCTTCGGTTATGACTACAAAAATCATATTTTAATAGCGTAGTAGGTACTCTCTTAGATTTTCTCATCATACGATATCATTGAGTCAATACTCTTAATGGTTTAATTAAATAACCGAGGATTATATATTTTTGACATTGGTAAGAAACTCATGGTTTCCCTTCAATGTGCAAGAATACTTATTAAACACTCTAATGTGATGTGTTCATTTAGTTTAGTCAATTTCATTTTATCTCATCTAATCAGTTCTACTGATGAATCGTATCTAATTCCATTTTATTACCTATAATTCCTTAAAGAAATCCCTTCTTAATAAAGTTGGTATTTCTTGAAACAATAATTATTTCTCGATGCAATAGAATAGGTATTCATAAGCTTTTTATAAATTTTTTATGTATAAAACTAATTTGGTTTTAGCTTATAAAACTTATGCACGAAACATAAATATATCATCCAATGACAGTCTTTTCCAAAATCCTTTTTGGGGAGATTCATACAAGACCCCTCACGAACAATTATTACGTGCAATATTTCAACTCACACAACCTGCCAACTCCTTGGTGTAGGATGTGTTGGAGTTTCTTATAAACCCTTATTTTGTGTAATTTTGTAAGTAATTATGTAAATGAAATAATATTGACCTTGCGTACTACTCTTAAGTACAAGATCTTATAAAAGAAACTAACTCAACTTCACTCAGAATTAATCGCACACTGTCCAACAAAGTCCGATAACTACTTATCGATGCATCATTATGTATTACATGGAGGAGTGTCTTCTAAGATTGAATCTTTATTCATTTTTAGGTACGTTTGAAATATATGCTAATATACTCGGTCATTCGATCAAATCAAATCATTTCTACCGTATGTTATTTTATTTACTTCTATTTTATACTCTGAGTTTACCATAAACATACTACATGTGTATCAAACACACAAGTCGATGTCGGTGATAACTCATCAATGAGTGTAATGATGTATGTGCACCGCGTTTTGGTATTAGTAGACCTACGATTACACATATCTATATGTATCAACCTGAAGAGTTTATCAACTCTTATGATGCTCCCATTAAATGGGTGCATAGCCCTTAATTGTTTAAGATATAGTAACCAGTATCGTATGATTCATAACTATATAATAAAAAAAATTCTCAAAGCTATGAAATATTCTATAAATCCAAATAATTGTAAATAGTTTTAGATATTTCTATATTTTCTAATGCATCATTTTTATTATGAAAATAATTACTACATTATATTTTTATTTCATAAAAATATTCGTAATATTCATATTGAAATATAGTTGTCTATTTTTCAATCGATACCGAAAAAGTGAATATTTCATAAATAATATTCGGTATGTTTTACGAAAACATTTTTCATAATTTAATGCAAAAATAAAGTGCTATATAGCATGCTGCCACTACTTTTGCCGTTACTGTATTAACATGCTAAATTCGGAGGTCCGTTATTCACTTGACATAGATTTGTTTATTTCATGTACAACTACTAGCTCACTATAAAGAGTTCTTTAATCAAATATCTTGAACTCAAAATAATCTCATAGAAAATAATTTCTACATGAAAATACATTTCACAACATAAATCATATTTCTTATTCCAATGTTAAGTATCAATCACTATTATTACAATTCTCGTTTCTGTTGTTTCTTTTTGAAGAAAAACTGACGATTCACTCTCTTCATCCTAACTACACCTTAAATCATATTTACTTGTGTACATTTGTTATTCTTTCTAAATGGTCAAACTATTCAAAAGAGAACCCATACTACAACATCATAACAAACTCTTATTAAAAGCGCATTCGATTATCCTTAGCTTTTAAGGACATTAGGTATGTTCCTCTTTACGTAAACTGATCAAACTGACATTTCAGTGGCCGGGTTCTTAGATTTATATTATAGTTTTGATCAAGTGTTACATTTAACATGATACGATCCTTTTGTAATTAAACAAATCGAATACTCGATCTCACACTGACATTTATTTGGTTTTTCAAATGAACTAATTTCATTGAAATATTGTATATTACAAACTTTGATCATTCACCATATAACATTTATACTTGATTGCATATGGATCGAACATCCATAGTCTTGTATTGCTTTTGGTTCGAAACTCATAGAACACAACACACAGTCTCAACAAATAAACACATATGCGACTAAATTATGAAAATATTAAGTAGTTGTTAAATCAGGTAATGTTCACATGCAATAATTATTTATTAGTAAGTATATATCATATTTCCATTTATCAATTGTCAGTTTAGTTCATTTGCATATATTAATTGATAAACATTTTATCAAAATGCACAAATTTATCATTATAGATAATTATAATATTATATAGCATACGTTCGTACAATATTCAAAAGGTTAAATATCATCATTTCATTTTTCTAATATGGCTTCCAATAGTCTTTTATGTTTCTCCAAATCCTAAAATGAAACATAGAAGTCTTTCGACCTCACTAGTGGGTGTTAGGACTCGTCTGCCTTGGTTTTGTGACCTTAAGTTTGCCCAGCAAATCATAGCCCTAAAATGATGGATAACTCCTTACGGTTATATCACATACAACTCCTAACCCATCTTTGCCCTAAACTTATTTTGACCTAGAGTTCGCTCAGCAAATCGAAAGAGATTATTCACCCGTACCCACCATATCGTAACGGCCTAAGTATAGTGTAACGATCCCGTTTGTAAGCCGAATTTAATTTAGTAATTAATCTAATTTTTAGAATTAAATTGTGAAATTAATTGGTGAATTAATTTGAATTTTCCAAAACAAATTAAAAATGTGTGTTTGTTATATATATTGTAAAACTAATTGAAAAATATAATATAATGTAAAAACAAGAAAATATAAAGCTTTAGTATGTATATATATTTTGGAAGTAATAAGTATAAAATTTAAAATATATATATGTACAAAACATAACTAAATATAGTTTGTAAACATATAAAAGTTAAACAAAATACATCTTCTTTTATATTTGTTGGTATATATAAATATAAATACAAAACATATATGCGTTTAAACTGAATAGAAATAAGATACGAATTTTATACAAATATTAAAATATGCAATATGACATTTGTAAAAAACATAATAACTTGTATAAACATTTGTAAGCAATATACATGAAAATTTGAACAAGAGTTAGCTTAATATAATTTGAAAATATACAAGTGGCAACATTGTTTTTCTTTTAAAATTTTAATGTAAATAAATGACAAAGTTTTAAAACCAGGTTCCATTCCTTCATTCTTTCTTCATCTTCAAAAACAAAGAAAAAAATGAAAGGAAATCAAAACAAGTTCTTCAACCTGAAATCAATTAAAACAAACTATCTTCCAATTTTCAAAACTAGAGCCAGCAAAGGATTTCAATTTGGAATCAAAAGCTGAATCAAAACAAGATCAACATTCAAGCATTCAAATTTAACAAAAACAAGTTCAAATTCAACTGGCAAAACAAAGCAGTTCAAAGATCAAAACAAATTCCAGATTTTCAAATTTAAGAAAATCTTTTAGGCTTCTTCTCTGTTCAACAAAATAGGTGAGCAAACTCTTGATAATCTGATATATAGCTTGTTGTTTGAAGCTGTAAAAATGTTTGAGTATATGAAAATATGTTGTATGTATACAAATATGTATATACATAATTATACATGTTTGGAAACTGGCAATATTTGCCTCTGTTTGGTTACAGGATTCAAAACCTATTTAAAAAAAAAAAAAATCTCTTCATCTGATTCATCTTAGGCTTTAAGATCTAAACCAATTATGTTCATATAATCAAAATCTAAGTTCTAAAATTATTTTTAAAGATTAAAAATGAAGATAATTTGACTGGGAATAAAATACACAGTGAAATTCAAAATCATGTCGAAATTCAAGTGTTACATCCTCTTGATTCACCTACATCATCGGGTTCGACATCGAAAACCATAATTTTTAAAATAAAATTTGAGATTTTTTGTTTGGTATCGAATGAAAAATGCGTGGATGAACAGAATCGCAAGTTTCACCAAATTCTGGCGATCGACGGAAGAAGGGCGGTCGGGATCAAGGCTGGAGATGGCTAGAGGATATGAGTTCATCGAAAAAATAGTGGTTGGATTAATAGAGCGCTGTGGAGGTGGCGCGACGTCAAACTATGGTTCGACTGCTAGTTTTGGTCAATGGGTTTGTCGAGGCAATTACGTCATCATCAAGGCACTGGAATGGATCGGACCGGGGGGAAACATCGCATGGGTCATCGGGGAAGCTCATCGTGGTGGCGTGGATGATAGCGGTTGGGATTGTCGTCGGCAAGGCGATTTTATCGAAGGAGTTGGTTCCAGGAAGAAACGGATTAACTCGATTTTGATTCCGGTCAAGTTTGGCAATACTGGGTGTTGGGGATAATCGGCGAGGTCTTCGGCGATGTGTTGGCGGCAGCAAGGTCGATCGAAGTTCGTCGGATCATCGGTGCACGTGCACGCTCGTATTTGTGTATCTGGGAATGTTGTTGATCGGGAAAGAAAAAGAATTTTTCGGGATAGACTCGAGGTAAAAAATGGTTTTGCTCGGGGAAACAAAAAAGATGGGTACTCGGAGATGGGCTCGGGAAAAACAAGTGATGGCTCGGGTTTGATTTGTATCAGTTAACCAAATTTTTTAAAAACTTAAAATAATCAAGGTTTAAAGCAAAAGTAAAAATTGTTAACAAGTTTTAAAGCAAAGGAATGAAAGGTTTTCAAAGAAAAATATTAACAAAGTTTCCAAAGTTAAGTACTAAAACAAGTTTCAAGTATAAATTTTAATGTTTAGAAATTGTTTCATTTAAAGTAATTATATACATTATGTTAATTTTGTAACTAAGTTCCGAAATGATTCAAAAGTAATTAATTAAAGGATAATTAACGGAGGTGATTAATTAAGTGATATGATTAATTAAGATGGATAATTAATTTATTAAAGGTAAGATAATTTTTAATTAAAGGATAATTAATTATTGATTAAAGGTTAATTAATTACTGACTACAGGTGAATTAATTTATGATTAAAGGTTAATTAGTTAATGGTTAAAGATTGATTAATCAAGTGATTAAAAGATAATTACTTAATGTAAGTAATTAAAAGATAATTTGTAATTAAAGGTTAATTAACTTCAGGTTAAATTAATTTATGTGGTTAATTAAGGGAAATTAATTAATGAAGGATAATTAATTAAGATAGGTAATTAAGGTTGATTAATTAATTTCATTAATTAAAATAATAATAAATGGTTTGTAATTAATTAATGTTAATTAACCCGGGTTAGTAATTTATTCATAAGTAAGTAATCTGGTTTAAATTAATTATAATCAGGTAATGAATTGATCTTACTTATGGATGATTGAATTTTATTGAATGCCTTGAATTGCTTAACGTCTCTGATGTGTGACACTCTGTGATATGATTGCTTTGAATTGAGCTGTGAACTGTGATTTATTTATCTGTGATGAATTTATTTGTTTATCTGTGAATGAAAGATAAGCGTTATAGGATTATACCGCTTATCGATATTGTTGTGCTTGAATTGATGATGGTTGTGATCTTTTATTGTTGCCTATGAAACCCCTGGACTACACCACACACATGAATATGGATTTCACGGAAATTGGTTAAGTCATGGGTTTTTGAATTTAATATTATTTTATTCAAAATGGTAAAAGAATTTCAAAGTTGAATTTTGAATCCAAAATGGTTTGGAAGTGAAATTGGGTTTAATATGAAAGGAGTTTTGAAGTAAAAAATTATTTTGAATGGCTTATTAAAGTTTTGAAATTAAAATAATTTAATTTGAGTTTAAATTCAAGATTTTGAAGTTGAATTTTATATACATATATATTTGAAAACTATGGTTTATAGGGTTATATAGGTTATAAATTGTGTATGTATGGATTTTAAACCATTTTGAAGTATATTGAATTAGTTATTTTGGGAATTTAAATTTAATTCAAATAAAACTTGTTGGGAATACGACACTTCGCTGATTTTTCAATGTATACTTTGAAAGGCTATAACTTGAGTTAATGTAATCGGATTTTCCTGAAATGAAAAGCATTTATTTTCAAATGATAATGGTTTTCATATAACGAAAGAATTCCCAGTTTTTGTTAAAAGGATTTCTACTTTGAAATGAAAATATTTTTGAAAACTACGAATGAATCTTTGTTAAAGATTGGTGAACATTGTTTCAAATTAAAAAGGATCTTAAAAGGTGAATCTTTTATTTAAAAGATTAAAAATGGAAATTTGTTTAAACCATTCAAAAGGAACGGTTTTGGGCTAAAGGTTGTAACTTAACTAAGATCTCAATATATCCATATGTTTTTAAAACAAGTGCTCATTATTCGGTTTAGCCGGTAGAGGATTTATATCATAAAAACTCATTCCGAATAGTGATACGATGAATTGGTTAGCATTTAAAGATGGTGGTGAAGACCGGATATTTTTGAGAATGAAAGGATTTCCTGTCGAATAACTCTACACTGAGTTGCTCCGGTATAGAGATCTCCATATTTGATGGGGAGTCTGATCAGGATTGTGAATACCTGCATTTGTAAGGGCTTCTTTTGAAGTGCCTTCGGTTCCATTCAGACCCAGAATGGACTTGTATGGATGTACGTCTAACGTTACACTTTGAGATGTAAAGCTGGTTTCTATCAAATATATTTTTGTTCGGTGGAAGAGAATTTATTCTCTTAGCTTAACACTCTTCTCTGAGACGTACGAGCTCAGAGGTTATGTAGTTGATGGTTACTAGTGGTATATTCTCAATTTGGTAATATGGCATACTAAGTGCTGATGATCATTTTTTGATCAAAGCATGGCTTTTTGTGAAAAGCATGGCTTTGTTGGAAATCCAATCACCCAATACGAGCCCTATACGGTTTTAGTTGAAGAACCTGTCGTCTAACATGGTAGCTATAGTAGGCATACTATATTGGTACGTATGCTGGCTAAGATTAATATTGCACTTGCAAATGTTTTCTACACTATGCACTAATAATAATATCAAAAGGATTTGTATATCAAGCATGTTTGACTATCATAAGGAGAGATCTCCTCCAATTGTGCGATTGCATTGTGGGTGTGGCGGGAGGCCTTATGGTAGTTTCATTTTTCAAAAAGCATGGCGAATTTCTTTCTATTTCTTTTTGTTTGTTTTTGTTCAAACAACTGTTTTTTTTTTTTTGCTCACACCAGTCCCATGACTGACCTGGAGTTTATTGTTCCCTTTCTAAACTCTGAGTGCCCATAATTTTCCACACGTGCAGCCTAGAGTCGGGTTTCTTTTTAGATAGTCAGATAGTAGATGTAGATTTGATAGCCTTCAGTCTTTGGTGTAGCGAATGCACCGAGTTTGCTGGTTGTTCGAGTTTCTTGGTTTGGTATCTTTGGAGCTTTGGCATTAGAGGTGCAATCTGTTGAATTTTCTTTCTCTCTTGAAGATCATATTAGAGATTTCTTTCCGTTGTTGTATTTTGGCTCTGATATTGATATTTCATTTATATCTGATTGTTGTATCAATTGTTGTGTATCAATAAAATTATTCTTCTGTTTCCGCCGTGTTGTTATCACCTAATGTTGTTATAAGCTCCGGCGAATCAGACTCAACGTTTGAATCTGCGGCATTCGAATACGGGCGATGTATTTGGGTGTCGATTTTCGAAGGTCGAGTCCGGGTCGTCACATATAGTATATGTACCTTGGTTAGAGAGGCGTCAAAAAATATTGAATTAATCTGAGGACGGATGAAGGAAGCTCAATCTAGGTGGAAGAGTTACACGGATAAGAGGCGCAAAGACCTAGAGTTCTCAGTGGGAGACAGGATTTTCATTAAAGTATCACCAGTGAAGGGTGTGGTATGGTTTGGAAAGTTGGGAAAGTTGGCCTCGAGATATGTTGGACAATTCCAAATTTCAAAAAGGATTGGAAAACTTGCTTATAGAGTAGAGTTGTCGAGCAGTATGGCAGGTGTCCATAATGCATTACATGTGTCTCATCTTCACAAGTATGTACATGATCTAGAGACTACTATCAGACAAAGTTGGAGGACATGGTGGTTGAGCCTGATTTGACTTTTGTTAGATAACCAGTTCGGTTTGTCGTGAGAGATGAGAAAAGGTTGAGGAACAAGACAGTCAAGTTGGTGAAAGTCCAGTGGAGCGACAACGAGAAGGACTGTACTTGGAAGACAGAGGACAGGATTCAAGATGCGTATCCTGATCTCTTTTGAGGGTAGGTTCTATATTTCTTTTATATAAATTTATTAGCTGGTAGGACATGCTAGCTTTTGTTTGCATGGTCGTTATGCTTATTTGTAGTCCTTATTGAATTTCAATGATGAAATTCTTTAAGGATGGAAGCCTGTAACATCCCTACTTTTTGTTTAATATTTTAATTAGATAAATTAAATAGAATAATGTGGTTGATTAAGGAGTTGAGATTTAATTGTCAATAACTTGGTCACGGCTAAACCGATGAATGTATAAGTGTGGGTTATAATTTATACGTTAAAAATAAGAGGACGGCAATATGGGAATAGCCACATCCATATACCCTTTTTTTGAGAAAATACACCCATATACCCTTAAAACCTCCCTTATTCTCCCCTACCATTTCATAAATCAAAATAACATAAAAGAGAAGATATAGCCAGCCATTAAAACACCTTAAGGGATCAGCAAACTTGGAAGATTCAAGAGAGAAAGTTAGAAGATTAAAGCAAAAGCAAATCTCAAACTCCAACAACTAAACCAAGGTGAATAATAGCGCAAATCATCTCATTTTTACTTGTTTTGTTCGGTTATAGATAGTTACTGAATTTATTTTACTGTGTTGATCATGTTTGGATCTGATAATCATTTTTTTCATAAAATTCATGGGGATTTATTGGGATTTTTATGCAATTAAAATGATGGGTTTTAGAGAAAAAACCTTAGTAAACTACTTCCAAAAAGCTTGATTTTTGGATATGTTGTGTAAAACATAATTTTGGAGATCTATTTTAATTTCATAATTTTTGGAGTTAATAGGAATATTTTTGAATTTTCTAAGGTGAAAAAGGCATTTTTTTCTGGATTTTAATTATTAATAACAATAAAATAATGAATTCTGTCCCGAAATTTTGATATGATGAAAGAAATATTGTTTTCTTATTTTTGGTGAATTTTTGGAATTTTTCCCGAGTGCTTTCGATTTATTATAAATTTTCTAAGCTAAAATGGCTTAATAATCATATTAAAATATTAATATAACTAATTATTTTGAAAATAATTTTTGAAATAAGAAATCTGATCAATTGTGGTTTTTCTACAGAGGAAGTGTTAAAGTATGTCTTTAACCAATAAGAATTTGACAAATAATAGAAGCTGGTGAAAAGAATATACTTTAATTAGCTAAAAACCAGTTTTCAAGTTATTTACCACTCTGTCAGTGAACCTTCCACCTTAAAACCTTCTGCAGCCTTTTTAATGAACCCTCCACCTTAAAACCTTCCGTAGCATTTCTGCAGCTTTTTTAATGAACCTTTCATTATAAAACCTTTCGCGACATTTATGCGGTTTTCTGTAGCATTTTTAATGAACCTTTCTCATAGAAACTAAACCTTTTGTCATAGAACCTTCCGCAGTATTCTATAGCGTTGTTGACGAACCTTTCGTCATAAAACCTTCCGCGGTATTTCTACAGTATTCTACAGCGTTTTTGATGAACCTTTCGTCATAGAAACTAAACCTTTCATCATAGAACGTTCCACAGCACTTCTACACCTTTCTGCAAAGTTTTTAGTGAACCCTTCGGCCTTGCCAAAAGCAATATTTCGGTAGTAGTTGTAAACGCTGCAGAAGCTCTTTGTAGAAGTTTTCTCCAGCTTTGTTTTAAAAACCTCAAATAGGCATAATTTTTTAACCGTAAGCCCGTTTTTCCATCGTGGCCACTCTAAGAAAAGGCAAACCATCATTTGAACATGATGGAATAGGTTAGAGAGCTTAATTCTACACCTATAAAAAGTTATGGTTACAACAAAGTTTTATATTTCCGAAGGAGGTTTTTTTTTTTGCTCTCGAATATGTTTGCTTGGTTTTTTTTGCCTTCGAAGGAGATACTTTCGTAGAGGTTGTAAAATTATTTTCTTTTGATCAAGTTTTATATTTTTGAAAGGCTGAATTTAAAGTATTATAAGTCAGGAGCCTAATGTTTTTAAGAGTTTTCGAAGTAAATTACCCTATGAAGTCGAAAGCTAGGTTACGAAGTTATCGAAAGTTTTTATGACCGAAACTCTATATTTTTAAAGGAAAAACCATGAATATATTAAAGGAGTTTTTACAATGGTTAAAGAAGAATCTATTTTTGACAAATTAAACTCATAGGAGTGGCATTGCTATGTTGATATATTATTTCTTCTGATATGAACATGTTCATTTTATAAAAGACTCATAACTGTAATTTGGGAAAAAGGGTAGGAGAACCAGTTAGGTTAACCCAGTAGTGTATATAAATTGAATAAACTTCTGGATGAGTAAAATATAAAGGAAAGATAGTGGCAGGGGCCGATAGGTTTCTAGTAAGCCCATGAAAGCTGTATGATATTGGCAGGGACCAATAGGTTATCATCTCATGAAAACTATGTGTAAATGAAGATGTCAGATAGACAGGTTCATAATTAGTCCATAAAAACTATATGTAAATGAAGATGTCAGATAGACAGATTCATAGTAAGCCATGAAAACTATGTAATTAGACAGGGAGTCCTTAAATATTTAACCGGTTATTAGTTAGCCCATGAAAACTAATAGGTTAATAGTAATCCTAGAAACTATAACTGAGACAGATAGAATAAATGGGGATGGAAAATCCAGATTTGATTTGCTTGTTTTGCATATCATCATAATGTTTTAAAATACTATGTTTTTAACCATTGTGGATGCAGGAGCACAGTATATGGTTTTACAAAGGTTTTAGGATACTAGTGAGGGGAAAATCCATTCCGCTAAGCAGCATGGTCTTACTAGATATCTATTTGCTTTGAGATGATAGACTGTTATTCATATCAGGCTTTATGGCTGACTCAAAGTTTTTATTTTCCCTTTAAACTCTTGGGTACTCAATTGATTTTGAGTAGTTTGAGGTTTAGGGTTTTCAGGTTTTTCTTAGACGAATAAAGCTTTCGAAGGCGTGTAGGAGGCAGATAGTTATTTAGAGTTTTCTTTTCCGCTGTGTATTTGAATGTAAAGGTATTCATATGTCACTCTTAGCTTATGTGCAATAATTATATTTTACTGAACATGGGTAGCATTTTGGGATTATGTAATGAACATGAAATGTTTTCATCCGAATGTGGAATTATGTTTTTGAATTTTTAAATTTTTTCATATTCTTATGATCCGTGTATCAATGTGCCTAGCACCGCCGTATTTAGTCGTCGAAGATTAATAACTATAGATGACTGCAGCATCTGTAGCCGTTAGTTTTGAGCATCTAAGTAGGGGGATGTTACACATACCCTAGCAAGCCTAAAGCATATACGTCACTAAAGGACTCTCACCGTAAATACCAAATTTCAAATCACGACGATCATAGGAAAATGGATCGATCCTTTGGACGCATTCAAAACCGCAATAGGTTCTAGCATTATATGAGATTTATAGCCTAACTATCTACTATGACACTTCATATTTAAAAATAATGACTCATCTTCCATCACGATCTGCTTATCCTCCTCCTTCGTAGAAAATGGTTGCATACTTGCACTTGGGACCACTTCGAGTGCATGGGCTTTGATTATCCAACCTTCCTTTGGCAAAGTCGGGCAATTCCTCTTCGTATGGCCCAATTGGTTATGGTTATAACGCTTGATTTGCAAAATTTCAACCCTACAGTCTTTCATTGCATGTCCTTTCTTCTAACATTGATTATACCTCCTCTGTTCTTGTTCTTCCTTATATTTCCATATTTTTATGTTTTTCTTATGGTTGGTTTACTTCCTTCTTATCAACTATCTCTCCAATAATTAAATTCCACTAATCTCCTCAATTAATCCTTCAAACGTAGATATATATATGGAATTTAATTCAGTGCCAACTCCTTAAGTGGTGAGTTCAATCCCATTGCAAACTTCTCAAGGTGTGTTCAATCCATTGCAAACTTCACTACCTTCTTGTCCACATTATAATTTACTAAATCAAGCTTGAACATTGCTAACTCGTTAAACTGGTTTACGTATCCACCTCTTGTCTTGTCCGCCTACTTCAAATGAATGATATTATCCAAGAACAATCCTTTTCCATTCCTAAGAAAAAATATTCTTGAACTTCCTTTTAAAATATGCCCAATTAATATTTCCCTCATCGACCTCTACGACAATAATCTACCACCATTCGTTACTTCCCCTATAGGTGCCAGGAAACTAGCTTCCCCTAGTATCATCACTCAAACCCAAAAGACTAAAGATTTTTCACATATGCTTAGTCGTGCCCACTTCATCGCATAAGGTTCTGCCCCCAACATGGGGATTACTACCTAAACTAGAGAATTCCCAAAAGAACTTTGAGAAATTCACATCTGGTGGTGATTAGATAGGAACCACTCCTTGTGTAGTAGAAGTAGGTTTAGTGAGGTTAACACTGGTATGACCTATCACTTGCATATATCAGCACCAAATAGGGATGTTCACAACGCAATATCTATATTATCGACTCTAATGCCATCTCTAGTTCCAGTTTCATTCCCACTAGTGTTTTTCTGTATTCCAGTTTCTATCAAGTTACTCATTGTCGATTATTTGTAAATAGGATTCATTAGCAAATTCCCATTAAATAGTTAACAAAATGGAAACAGTAAATAGTGTATGCATATGTATTCAACTAATATTATATGTGTGTATACGTTTATATATATGTTTATAAAAATACAAATACGCTCTCTCGATGCATCCTAGCCCTTAAATTAAGGAATATTTTGTTTTGATACCAAATGTAACAACCCACCATTTTCAACCATTTGATTTGACATTCGAAATGACGTTCAAACTACAAAAGCCAGAAACATTGGATCACTAAGTGATTAATACAAGAAACAAAATGGATACTAACTATATCTTTCCGATCTCACAATGGAAGAAAAAAATATAAAATAGTCTTATATTCAAACTAATCTAACTACATGGTCATGTATGTACAATCAACTCAAATCCACACCAGCACACTATACTTTCAGATGATACACACACACACAAAATATACAATATGAAATGTCTCTGTCATCCGCACATTTGGCATCACCTATATCGAATTAACTCCATACTTTATCAACCTATTGACAACATGTACAAAACCAATATGGAGAGGGTCGGACATACGTTTGAGTGGGTGAAATAAGTATATCTCATATATACTACAAAATACAAGTGAAAACATCATTAGTGTCTACCAACATATGTAACATACCTTAACCTGACTATCTCGCACTCAAGGAGTAGCATCAACAATATAACATGGTTAGCCGCTCGAATACGGTCATGTTACGTTCTACCATATGGTATACTCAATCAAGAGGAACAACTACTTCTATCATTGAGGAAATAACCATTTCCTCATAACAACCATTTCCAGTATTGTTTAGGAACAATAATTTCCCTAGAACAACCATTTCCTCAAAACTACAATTTCTATAATACCGAGTAAATAACTATTTTTAAGACAACTATTCCCCATATCGTGCATGCATCATAATAACTACACAATATACCAATGGCACAACAAAGTTTGCCTAATGCTCATAAAGCATCAACACAATTTTGCTACAATCGCCACACATTGATATCCTAGTCATACGTCCAATACATGTATAAAGAACAAATGCACAATTAATAATATTTATACACCTCATCACGTCAAGATGATACCGCCTTGTCACCTCCAAAATATGCTAAAGCATCGCATGAATTCTCAGTTTCGAAAAGCACTTCCTAATTGAGTTAGACCGGTTGAGTTCATGTTCAACTTGGCCCAATCGATGCCCCATTGGTTACCGGTGAGTCCAATATTTATCGACCAATCGGAACGGTACACCAGTGGCGCTCCTGCCATCACACACTCTCGTTCTGATTCTGCATTCTCTGATTTTCGTTCTTATCATTCAATTCTTCCTTGTTTTTTATTTTTCTTTTGTATAATTTAAGTTTTACTTCATTTAAACTTTATTTCATCACTAATTTGTCTTATTAATTCATCTACATCAACATTAATGTGATTATCTTTGTTATTTTCAAATTATTGCACTGTTAACACTTTTTATTCATTAATTACTCTTTTAATCAATATGTTATCACTTTGAATTCGTAATTAATCCTAATCCAATCCCTGATCATCTTTCGATAAGTCTTGCATTATATATGAATATAATTGCTCCACTCACCGAACTGAAGTTTGGAAACTCTATTTTGATGAAGATCTATGCAGTCCCTTTATTGTTTGTTGTTTGGCACCACAAATGGAATCGGGTCTCCTCAAAACCAAGATTCTCATATCTTTGCTCTACTAACATTTTGATATATAATTTGCTAGGTTTCGTTAAGAATTTGTAAGTGATGACTTTCTAAAATTTAAATTGGAAGAGAGTGGAGATATGATTGGGCAAGAAGAAATGAACTTACGAAAAAGAACGCATTTTAAATACGGACTGTATAAAAATTGAGGGAAAAAAGGTCGTTGGTTTCAAATTTGAATTAATGGATCAAACCCGCTTTGCCCAGCTCGAACCCGAAACTCATATTCCCCTTATCTCCTTTATACAATCTTTAATTTGGACAGGTTCATAATTGAAAACGATCAGAAAAATTCCTCTATGTAATGGTACCACTTTTGTTTCCATATTCATTCATTTATAAGATTATCATTTTATCCTTAGAGCTGAAATTATCACAGGAAACTGTTTTTCTGAGAAAATAATTGTTTCCTTAATATTATAGAAAATGATTATTTCCGAGAAATGGTTGTTTCTTCGGTGATGCACGGACTAGTTGTTTCAGGAAAATAGTTGTTCTTTTAGTATATGAAAATGGTTGTTCCTTTTGGTTGTGTATATGATTGTGTATAGCATACGGTGGGATGTAAATTGGCCTTAGTCAAACATGTTATTGTGTTGATATTACTCCTTAAATGGAAATCGGGTTGGTTAAAGAATGTTTACATACACTGATGATGTTTTATCGGTATTTCTGTAGTATATATGAAATAGATTTGTTTCATCCATTCAAACGTATGTCAGACCCTATCCATAATATTTTTGCATCTAATATCGATAGGTTGATGGAGTGTTGGGTCAAGTAGATATATGTGATGTCGAAGATACAGATGATGGAGACGTTCTTTATTGTGTATACTGTACTTATATCATCTGACAATATTGTGTGCGTTGTGGATTAGACTGATTGTACGGACATGACTATGTAATTGGATTGGTTTATATTTATGATTATTATATATCACATGCTGTTTCATTCCGTTGTGAACTCAGAAAGATATAGTTAAAATCCATTTTTGCTTCTTGTTATCATCGTTTAATGATCCGTTATTTTTTGTTTTCGTGGTTTGAATGTTGATAGGGACGTTAAATCGAAGGGTTGAAAACAATGGGTCTACAAAATAAAAAAGGAAACGTTCTGAAACTTGGCCCCCTTTTACCCCATTGTGTCTGATCCAACATGACTGCATAGCCATGTCGAATAAACTTGCGTATGACTAGTGAAGATATTAGTACTTTGAATATCGTCTTTGATGATGTTTAGAAACTGTATCCATCAGTTTTACATTCATCATTTTCTAATGTCAGTAAAAGATTTTCTACTCTGATTATAATTAGTCTCAATGTTTGATTTCTGAATTAACGTTCCCCCTTCCACCTAAGGGTCAAACCATAGATATGTGCTATTACCGTCAACTATTTTTATTTCCACGTATTTCAATATATTTTTTCCCCCTATTTCTAAAAGAATTTTCCTTGTGCTAGAGAAATCTTTTCAGTCCTCATTTCCCAAAAGATTTGATCTTTAGTGTATTTTTACTTTCGTCCGCTTTGCTCAAAATCTTTGGTTGTCTTCAATTTTAGTTTTCTTCTAGATGAGTTTAATGCCCATGAGTAAGCGTCCGCTGATCCATTTATGTCTTCTTAATCCCATGTCTCCTTCACTTCAATCTCTGCACACAATTTCCCAAGTGATTTTGCATAATTTAACTTTCCATAAGAAATTGGAACAAACATCCATCAGGTTTAAAATGCACGTTTACTTATTATATTTACTTCGATGCAATGTAAAAGAAAACGACTATGATCCCCGCTAGTAGAACATATAAGATCAAAGTGTCAAAATCAAAGTATGACCAACAACCAGACAAGAAGTCATCCAAACTATCCGGGTTCGAAACTAATCTTCTGATCAAATTACGACTGATACATGTAAAATTACATATATTTTTCTTACATGCATATTGCCATTTCCTCAAGTGTACCATTTTCTCCTACTTGCTAAGGGGAACAAACCTTTGTATTACATATATCTTGTATAAATTATAAACAGATAAGAAAGAGTAATTCAGATGCTCAGCTTTGGTCGATATTCAGGGCCACCAAACTGCCTAGTAAACTCATCAATGCAAGCCATCCTAATCCTTTCTGGTGTTGCAGGACTATCAAGTGGAAACCAATCACTGTATCCTTCTTCTTTTCTTGCTGCTATTATTGCATCTTTAATAGCAAATAAAACGACCGAGGCAAGGAAGAATGGAGGCTCTCCTACAGCCTTTGACGAGTGAATTGCTTTTGGATTCGGAATGCCCTGCAAATTAAATTATTATATTACACCAAAATGAATGGTCAGTTCAATAATTTAATCAATTGCAATATAATTGATGCTTTCTATAGCATCAAAGGAATAAGAGTTATAAAAGATGGAGAGAAAGTGATTAAATAGTGAGAGAGATGACAAAGAATTTTTTCTTTAGGACCCTTTGCAATTCTTTTCCATTTTTATAATTATTTCAGATATTTATTACATGGTAGTATATCCCTTAGAATCAATACCATCTCGATCGGCCAGATTTATCATCGATGCGTACTTGGGTCATATTAAAGCTAGCAACACACTTCAAATCAGGCTGTTAGTGAACTAGTATTGGGAACCAAACAAAGAATGTGATTTCTTCCATCTTTCAATGCAGCAAACAGAAAAGTTGTAAAATGAAAACCTTGAGAAGCGAAACATTGAATTTGAGAGGTATATCGTTGACAGAAGGGATTTTATATGTTCCAGGTCCGGTAGTGTACAGATTTCCAGTTCTAACCCACTTGTGATCTGCATCTCCCCATTTTATTTCTTCCAACGCTGCCCATCCTAAACCTTGAATGAATGCTCCTTCGATCTTCCAAACAATAATAAAGAGTTATGATGGATACTCACATATAATAATTGTCGATAAATAAATATAAAAATGATGATGAAATGATACCTGCCCAACATCAATGGCTGGATTAAGAGAATGTCCAAGGTCCATAACAATATCTGCGGTCCTTGTATGGAAATCTCCAGTCAAAATGTCGACTTCAACTTCAGCGAACGCAGTTCCATACGTAAAATATGAAAATGGTACCCCTTTACCAGCATTCCAATCAAAGCCAATATCAGGTGTTATATAAAATCCATGAGCTGACAGGTCTATTCGTTCCAAGAAACATGCACGCACTAGCTGATAATAATATGAAATCGAAGTTCAGGTCAATAAAGAACGTAACTGATTATAAAAAATAAATAAAAAACGACCACCCAAGTAAAATAGAGAAGTTCAGTTAGACTCTATGGTATGTCAAATTAGCCTATAAACCTGACAGGACAAACAACTTGCATGAAGTCCTGATACTTTAATATATTACGAATTTGTAAATTAGGGAAGAAAAAAAAACCCTACCAAAGTAGCATTTACAACGACTAAATTGTAATGATTTGGAAGAAGCGGCACTAAACAAAATACAAAATAATGTTCTTTGGTATGTCATATTAGCCTGTAAACCTGGTGTGCTATCATTCTTTTGTATACGCGACAAAAACATAAATAGCACACATTGATGGAGCACTAAAAGTGGTAATATAGTGTTTGACATTTGTTGGCAAAGCATAGGCACTGATACATGTAAAGATTCTAAAGAACAAAGAGGCATCTATGGTCACTCGCTAGTGTAGGGCTACACGAGCGCTGATTTGCTTGAATCCTTCTTTTAGTTGTAAATGGCTTCCAACCTCCCACCTCCGATTGAAGGACCAATACTCAATAGCACTTAGCAGGGTGACTATATTCACAGTCGAGTAAAAGACGACTGAGGCTATCAAAGCTGAAGAATAAATATTGCACTAATATAGGCCAGTGACATGTTACACACATTCATGTTCATTATTATACAATAGTTTATATCTTCAAGCCGCCTTGCTTATTGTCTAATATATATTAATCAGTTGGACGTCTCACTTCTTACGTACATGCTTCTAAAATATATGTTATATGCAATATGTAAGCCTACTGTGAGTTATATTCACACATCGCTAGATCCGGTTTTTGTGGGTGCTTGATTTAATGACTAAGTTTAGGAAATAATCTCTCCAGCGAGGATGCTAAAGACTACGTACAGCTTACACACCCCAGACCTCACTCAGGTGGAGACCTTGTGCACTAGATAGATGATGATATCTCCAAGCAAATAATTAACTAATAAGAAGGAAAATACCTCACCAAATGAAGAATGATTTTTCCTATCAGCAACAGCTTTCATTCGAACCTTAATTTGCTCACAGGCATCTAATACAGCTGCACCATACATATCAGAACTCGCGGAAGCTGCAGTAGGTGCTGAATTAGGTACCTATACAAATGAATCACACATTTAATACCATGCTTAAATTTTTCTCATGAAAAATATTTCGCACTTACTTTGTCTGTACTTGTTTCAGATATAAAAACAGAACTAAGAGGAATATCAAATGAGGAGGCTGCAATTTGTGCGACTTTAGTATGAAGCCCTTGACCCATTTCAACACCTCCATGTGTTACTAAAACTGTCCCATCGAGATACACTTGTACAAGAGCACCAGCCTATATGAACGTAATGCGACAAAAAAAAACAAAAAATACTTAGAAAATGTATACACAACCATAACAAAGTTGGACATCCATTCTTTTCTGTATTGAGATAGAAATTCTTGTTAGGGCCACGCCATACCCCATACTGGAATCTTAGTTTCGGGTTCTGAGATGTACATATGTTTCAGTATTGGTATGTTCCTTGTAGTTTTGGTACATGATTTAGCTTGGTGTTTTGATGATTTTTGACTACCATATTATCATATGCTATTCATTTACAGCTACATTTCATTCTGCCCCAGGATTTGAAAAAGAGTATCTCCTGTGACCAATTACTTGCAATAAACAAACAATACTACTGTTGAATTTTAGATTATTCTTTTTCAATTTTAAAGACGACAGATAATTAACAGAAAACAACAAAACCTTTTCTTTTTGTATGTCAGTATCTTGATACTCTCCGTAATGAACTACTGTGTCTAAGGATTATGAACAGAACTCCATGCTTAGTAATTGAAGTACAGCGTAGCTATGTTTGTCAAACATTATTGATATCAAATAGAAACAAAAGAAAAAGGAAAGAAAGTCACTTAAAATTTGCTTGTAACCTAATATATTATCATAGAGGAAAACATTAGTATCAACTTCGGCTTTAAAAGTCAACTATCTAGATTTATGTTCATTCCAACCACTCCGTCTAGCCCCCGCCTATACACTAGTCGAGGCTTACCGCCTAGCGATTCACCTAGGCCTGCCTAGACAAGATTTACTGTCACATGTAAGAATCTAAACATGTATTTAGGTACTTGTTAGGCATTATTTAAGGTTTAGTGCCATATAAAAGCATCAATATATAAGTTAACGGTCTTGCTTCCATGGCTACTCTTAAGCACATCTAAAGTCCCAAATTTCCAATCTATATCAATTGACACTAAACGAAATACAAAAAAAAATTCCATAATACGTGAACTATCAAAATTCCTAGCTCCGATTCATCTTCAATTAATCCCCGCTTAAATGATTAATCCCTAGTCCATACTTACCGCCTAGCGTCCACCTAGCGATTTTGATAACCTTGATTCTAACTCACCTGATTCATGTGTTTTGCTGTAAAGGAGATACCAAACTTAGTTGGAACCATTGCAACTCCACGCTTCTTCCATCGATTTTGGATGTTAAAGTTGTCAACGTTGTCCTTGGCTTTCATAAAATCACAAGAACGCTTGAGCTGATCCCACACTTTCTTTATTGTACAGTTTTCAAGTTTTTGTCCATAGTGCAGTATGAAACCGTCGCCATGGAAGTTGATTTCCTGGTCAAAAAATCATCAACAGAACAATGAGAAATTGAAGCAGGACAAAAAATGAGGAAATTATAAGAGAATTCCATATGGTAATTAAATGCAACATAGCAAACCCACAAGATATTATTATACAACTACCAATCAACACAAAGAAATGTACGAAGTACAATACCCTGATCTCCTCAGGATGCTTTTGAAGCTCTACAGCAACTCTTTGGATCCAATTTTCTGTAATTATCATGCCTTGAGGTCCACCAAATCCCCTAAAAGCGGTGTTACTAGGCAAATTTGTGTAGCAAACTCTCCCTCTAACTCTAAGATTTGGTATCTCATATACATTATCGGAATGAAACATGGCACGCTCTAGTACAGATAGCGACAAGTCTAATGAATTTCCAGCATTGTTGTATAGCTCGAGATCCAATGCCAAAATTTTCCCAGTATTTGTGAATCCAACCTGATAAGAATAAAACCAAAGAATTAGTACAGGACGATTTCATAATAGTACCAGTATTTTATTCTATTATAAGAAACTACTACAGAATTAGTACAGGACAATTTCATAATAGTAACAGTATTTTATTCTATTCTAATATTGAGTACTTTTCTGCTTAAACATGTGCTTAGTTATTCTAGTTCTAGTGAAATGATTGAAATAATGGGACTGGTTTATTTTAAATTTGAGATCAAGAACTTTTAAGCAACAAAAATAAATTTTTTTTTAAAAGAAAATTAAAAGAAAAAAATTAACTACATACCTTGTATTTCCCGTAAAAAGGATGTCTTTGTCCGGTTATCATCATGTCCACATCTCTGTCTAATGTAAGTTTGACTGGCCTTTTTAAGAGATATGAAGGAACAGAAGCAGCAGCTGCAATAAATGCTGCTCTTGTTTCTTTTCCACCAAATCCACCACCAATGCGTTTTGTCTTACATACAACTTTAGATGATGGTAAATCAAGAACATTTGCAACAGTTTCCTGGTGCTTTTGAGGGTTCTACATGAATAATAAAAATAACAATCAATCATTACAACTGAAAAAAGTCTCACGTGTTTCAAAGATCCTAATCATTATAAATATTTTGTGGGCACATATCGTGATTCATGATTACTTATCCAGAGAGGACTGGTAATTTTCAAGAAAATACAGTAAATTTATTATCAAAAATAATTGTGCAATATGCTGAGTCGGCGAACTGATAACGACCCTTGATACATCAAAGCAACCTTGAGAGTGGATATCAGCTTTAAAGTTCATAAAAGCACAGATAATACGGAGAACAGGTAATACCTTCATTGAAATTCAGTAGATAACATTAGGGTGTATCACGTCCACAAAGGAAAATTGAACAATATTTAAGCCCACGTAGGACATGTTGTATATTGGATATACAGTATGTGGGGACAGAGAGATGGGATGTGGATCCCCACCCGCTTTTGGTATAAACCATTATAGACAAGATTTTCTATTATAACAATTAAAATAAACATTGAAAAATGTGACTCTTTACATTCAAAAACCTTTCACAAGAAGATACACTTGTGGCTGTCAAAAGTGTATCCAGCCCATTTACCCAATCCACCCACTCAAAAAACAAATGGGCTGGGTTTATACCCATTAAATTGGATGGATTAAATGGTCTTACCTATTTAAACCCAAGAATAAACGGTCCCAACCATCTTACTCCCTTCTAACCGTTTAACCCAATTACCCAGTCAATTATCCTCGCATCCTCAGCTAAAATTTTAGAGCTTTTCTAATCGATCCCAATTTTCTGTGATGTTTTTTCTTTTGCTTCTGTCTTCTTTCTTTTCCGAGCCCTAGCCCATTGTTATCCTGGGTGTGTTGTCTTGATTCCCCATGTTTGAAGATCTACACTTGCTTTGAGATTTTGAAGGTGAGCTTCTTCATCACTTATCATTCTCTCTTTTTATTGTCCTTCCTTGCCTATTTGTAAACTGGATCTGTATCTTCCGTGCAGATTTTACATTCAACACTTACGTGCTTTCACCATCCACGTTTAGCAAAGGTAATCTTTATACGGATGTTTCAGCGCTCTGAAGGATAAATTTTAAAATTTCCAGGATGAGCGTACATTTGTGTTGGAGGCTTTAACTTTCAAAGTAAGGAAGCGGGTTGAGGTTTTGAGGGTGATTCAGGTAATTTAGTGTTTTATTTATTATTATGTTACAATTTGGTTTCATGTGTACATAGATTACTAGTTTTGATGGTTGAATATATTGTTCAGTGTTTTAAGTTATTTGTAACTTTGATTGTAGTTATGAATTTTAATACTCGATAGCTTTTTGATTAGTGAACATTTTGGTACAATTAAAGACGTGAAGTTGGAATTTGATTTATTATTTTATTTTGGACTACGTGCTCATTAGCACTTCAGCTTTTTTTTTTAAATTTGATTGAGACAGAACCATTGATAAAGTTTTGAGATTTTTTGCTAAGGACATTCTAAATAGTGATCATGATAAAAATAAAGTTAATTTTGAAATTCTTTGCTTAAAACCTTAATAAGGTCTTGTAAGTTGTTGGATAGTTATTGCTTTAAAAAAATTGTGCTTTTTAAAATTTAAAATACCCACTTTGTTATGCTTTGATTTTGATTAGCAGACATTTTCTAAGGAGGACGACTATCTACAAATAAACTTTTAATATAGTCTTAATATTTTGTCTAGATATCAGCATCTTTATATTGAATTTGGATTAGATTCCATTAAGAATTGAGTAGGTATGGCGATGCTACAAATACGGATATGGAGTTGTATCGCTTGAAACAATTTTGAGTACATGTGCATTACTTCATTGCTGGCAACTTATGCATTACTTCATTGCTGGCTACATGGCCAATGGTTTGCTGATTCGGTAGCTGCATTTATATGATATTTGACTTTTATAATCATTGTAGTACATATATGACTTTATATTTGACTTTAATATGTATGTAGTCCCTCGTTTATATAAAGATTTTCACTTCAATCAAGTTTAAAATTTGTTAACAGATTTTATATGAATTTTCAGATGTATGTTACAGGTAAAAATAAATTTTCATGTGTATAGTCTTGCAAGTATAAAGTTTTGTATACGCTCAAATTTTCAAATCTACATGTTCGATTCTGAAAATATTAAAGCTTCGAGTATATACAAATTTCAATTATGTGTTTAAGGGTTCGAAAAACATGTCTTCTCCAATTCTAAGTTTATATTGTTTCCTAAGTGTGTAGATTTCTAGAATTTATGAATTTCAGTACATATCAGTTTCAAGCATATATAAAATTAAGTACACAAGGATTTAAATGCATATAGGTTTCAAAATACATTGATTTGAAATATGCATATAAGCTTTAAGTAAATACAAACTCAAAGCATAGTAGGCTTTTTAAAGCATGTGGGTTTTAAATACATTTGCCCCTAAACAAGAATGTTACCCAGGTCCATGATTGGCTTTCCAGTGTGTATGATAGCTCCAAGCGTATTGGGTATACATGGTGTTAAATGTGTGCTATAAACGTCAAATTTAATAAAATAAAAACTGCAATGGTTTCAGACATATTTAAGCCCATTAAACCTTATGATGTATTCAGCATCTAATATATTTTAGTTTTACAAAAGAGCAGCACTATTATATACATGGGTTTCAAGTGAATGAATTCCTTTAAGGTTTAATGTTTACGGTATTTAGAACATGTTTAGTTTTTAATTTTGAATAAGTAAATTTTGGATATATTGCCAATATAACTATGTTAAGTGCATCACATATTTTGAACAAACAGAGGTTTTCCTTTTGTGAGTATGTACACTTTTCGAATTGCTTACCAAGTGCATTTCAGAAAACTTAAGTATGTATACCCCAATTTTGAGGTGTATATCCATGTGTGGTCGGCTTCAGATGTGAGCATTAAGTTTTCAGAGCTATATTAATATTGATTATACATATATATAAGTATAGTTTTCTAGGATTATGAGATTTCTTGAAATATATTGAAGTCTGGAACGTCATTGGGTTGTAAAGAAATTTGCTAGTGTGTTGAAATATCCAAGCATCACTTTTAATTCAAGTGCATGGGTTGTATCATTGGGCCTATTCAGCTGCTATCTAAATAAAGAGATTGTAGATACATTTTAGTCTTGAATTTCATGAATATGTTTTAAATATAAGTATCACATATAAATTAAAGTGGGTTGTATATAACATATGTGTGTCTATGCGTGTATATTTCCATGCATCCGGTCTTAACGTTGCATTAGTCGTACTTGTGTAATTTTGGTTGTGCATTTGTATGTGAATTTGTTTGCTGTTATCATGCTTCTTAGTTGTTGATGCATAAACAGAGGGTTGATAATGTCCTCTTCAGTATTTTAGCTTTTATATATATAAACATAAAACTTAATATAATATCAAAATAAATTGAATTATAATACTCTAAAATTCTTTAATTGTCATTTATAAAAGTATGTATATTATATGAGAGCAATCATGTTAGTATGAATCTAAACGTGTATATGAAATCTGCTATCACATGTACTTATGCAAGCTATATATTTACATATTATGTGCAAAGCTTATATATTTACTACGGTTAAAATGGAAAAAAGGAAGAAGAAGAATAATAAAAAGTTATTTTGAATCAAGTCCATTAATGTTTACACCTAAAACCCTTATTGTACACTTTTTCTAAGGTAAATAACCTTTTGTATTTGCACCATTAAACCACAGTTTCCTTAAATGTATTATCATACACGTGTAGAATCAAATGTTAAAGATCAAAATTTTAAACTTTTTGTCTTTATGTAATTTCTGAAAACTACGTTCATCGTACCACCTACATGCTAATTCTTATTAATATTTGATATTGTAGAATATGGATTCAACTGAACATATAAACATTGAAATGGAAGATTTGATTCTATTGAAGATTCATTGAGTCGTTCGGCTGGAAAAAAACGTTGTAGAACCACACATTCAGAAGTTTGGAACTGTTTTCAGAAAAATGAAACTATTTTAGGAAAACACCAACGTGTTTTTGCAAGAAATGTAAAAAAACATACTAAGCATGAGACATCTAATATGTTAAAACATATTCCAAAATGTCAACATCTTAAAAAAAATGGGTGGGCTTAATGTGACAAGTTCTATAAAAGTAAGTAAAGAGAATTGATGACTAAGGCCGTCATTAGACCTAACTTGCGATTTATGTTTGTTCAGTATGCAGAAGTTCGAGAACTACATTTTTTATATAAACAATGAAGTGTAACATATATCAAAAAATACACTACGATCGGATGTCATAAAATTTTACGAGAAAGAAAAAGTTAAGTTTAAACATTTTTTAAAATCATGTTCGGAAAAAGTAAGCTTAACATCCGATCTATTGACATCAATTAATATGGATGGTTTTATATCATTGACTGCGCACTTCATAGATAACGACTGGGTTTTACAAAAAAAATTGCTTAGTTTTTCATTTATGTCGCCTCCTCACACGGGAGCTACAATATTTCGAAAGGTGTCTAGTTCGTTAGTTCAGTGGAATATTGAAGACAAAATGTTTGCATTTGCGCTTGACAATGCATCTTCAAATGATAAATTTTATCGAATTGTTGGAATTCCATCTCACATATAAGAAAACATGGGTTGCAGATGGTGAGTTTTTGCATATTCGTTGCACTGCACATATTAAATTTGATCGTACAAGACGGTCTAAAATGCATTGGTTCCTTTTTAACGAATATTAGGGAAGGTATGAAGTACATTAAGGGCTCTCAATCAAGAAAGTTGTTTATGGAATACATAGCAGAATACATAGCAGATCTTTCCATGAATGAAAGTAAAAAAATATTGCAACAAGATGTTCCAACGCGATGGAACTCGACATTTTTTATGCTTAAAAGCGCTATTTACTTCCACCAAGCACTATGCCGTTTGGAAATCGTTGATCGTAGTTATACTTACTGTCCAACCCCGGATGAATGGATAGATGCAAAGAAAACTACAGATTTTTTAGAAGTTTTTTATAAAGTTACTTGTTATTTTCTGGTTCTAATTATCCAACATCGAACTTATTTTTTTTAAAGCTCGTGACGGTTTTTTTCACATTGCAAAAGCGTATGGAAGACAATGATTTTTATGTCAACCATGGCAAATGAAATGTATAAAAAATTCGACAACTATTGTAGAAAATTTAGCGTGATACTTTCCACTGCATGCATCAATTCGACAAATGTCAACCACGGCATAAAATCGAATTCGTTAAATACTGTTATGAACAAATTTATGGAATCAATTGTTATGAATTTGATGAGGTGGAGAGTAAATTTGAAAATCTTTTTCAACGAATATGCAAAAAAAAACTGAAAACGAAGGTGAAGCAAGTGGATCAAAAGATGTAGAATCCGTTGATGCAGATGTTGGTCCGTATTCACAAGAATGTGAGGATATGTTAGGAGGATTTACGGTCATCGTAAGGTATGTTTAGTCGAAAGTTTTCATAGATCTGAACTTAAGTCATATCTTGAAGAGGAACAGTTAAATCCTAAAACATCGTTCGACATTATCTCCTTATAAAAATCTCACCAATATAAATATCCAATTTCTTTCACGTATGGCAAAAAATATTTTGACGGTTTCGGTTACTACTGTTGCATCTGAAAGCGCATTCAGTATCGGAGATAGAGTTGTTGATGATTATCAAAATTCTCTTAAAGCGGATACCATTGAAGCATTGTTATGTTCACTTGACTAGCTATATGGAAACGAGATAGCGTCAGCTATAGAGGAGCCCGATGTGGATATTTCTTTGTCTCACATGGATGCGGAATTGACAACTTCTACCTAAATCTTAGGTACATATATGTTTGACTGCCTAATTTACTATTCTCCTTAATTTACACTGTATATTATTTTTCTTAATTTACTTTGAATCTACAATTATTTATTCTGAAATTGTTATTCTAGCAGGAAACTTGACTAAATGCCAACAGAAAACTATTGGAACTGCCATCAGTTATGGAAACTGCATACAGTTAATCACCCCGCTATCTACAACGGTTGCACATTTTGCCCACAACACAATGAAATTTTTAATTACCCATGGAATATTAAAGCTGTTATGTACCAACCACACACATGTTAGACTAGTTATATATAACTGATAAAATAAGTGAACAATTTGGACACTGGCAAAACAGGAAACTAGTCAATAGCACTTTGTTAAACGTGTGGAAATATATAGTCTTTTAGTTTACTGGGACTCATAACTACCCATATTTCGAACAGAATAATCAGATATGGATTAAATTTTGACAGAAAAAAATATTATATAATTCGGATATTACTTGCATATGATTAACTTAATAGCTAAGTCGGTGCATGTTATTAGTTTTCTCTCATTAAACCATGTTATTAGCTAATGACTGTACTTAAAGGTTAGGAGGGAATAACAGAGATGCTCACTTTTTCACATGTTCACATGCAGGTTGGACAGTATGACGTAGATCTTAACATTAAATTCTACAAAATGATGCAGTATGGGATACTTTGCTTGCTGATTTTAAATGTCACTTTATATGATGTTTTTGTATTTGAAAATTGAACTAATCTTGAGTCGTTATCTTTGTACTAGTTTAAATCTTGAAAGGACTTCTATTGATTTTGAATGTTTTTATATTCATCTTGAATTATACAAAATGAATTGATGAGAATGATCTTGTACATGTTTTATACAATTTTATTCACATTGGGTTAACGGATTGGGTTTGGTTGACCTTTAAATTAGTAGGTTGGGATGGGTTTAAACCCATTTAATAAATGGGTCTAATGGGTTGGGGCTTTTTTTTAAAAAAAAATGGGTTGGGTTAATTTTTAAACCAACTCATTTATACCCAACCCAACCCATTCGACACCCCTAGATACACTAGAAAATGAGTTTAAACAAGATCCGTTTAGGTAAGTAATGTACAAGCAATACTATCAAATGAGGTATTATAGAAATGTCATAACAATGTTCGATATTGATGCTTCATTACCGTATTGGTACATAGAAACGAATGTATGAAAGACAACCTATCAAGCATAACCTAGTATTGTCACATAAGTCATCGGGAGAAGAGAGGCAAAAACATTGTGCTTAGATACATTGGTAATATCAGCAAACTGAACTGACTATTTGACAAAAATATATGAAGTAATGAAGTTCAAATAAAAAGCACAGCTTAGCATGCATAAAACAAAAAATAAACTTACTTGAGTCGAAGAAATCATATGCACTTCGTTTCCTCCATCAACTGTCCAAATTAATGTGCTATGTGGCTCCAAGTAAAAATGTTCTTGCCCACCTACATGAACCTCTCCTTCAATAATTTTATCACATCCTCCCGAGTCAAAACATTTTTGAACATCTCCATTGGTAAGTAGCTTTTCGGTATTTGGGAAGAAGCTTCCATATTCAATGGCATCCCTAATAGATAAGATAGCAGGAAGTTCTTCATATACTATTTGTACTTTACTGGAAGCTGTTTTTGCATTTTCATGTGTATCGGCAACCACAATTCCAATAACCTACAATATCAATTTACAATCACGGGATTAATATTGAAATGTCAAGTTTGCATTTTGACGTTGATTAATAAGAAACTAAATTTCAATATCTTGGAATATCTTCCATAGAAATAAGCGTTAAAAGCTATCAAAAAAATGCAATGCTACTAACTATTGTTAAACTGGACAGTGAAAAAGTAAAACCACATCTATCGCACATCTAGATTCTTACTGTTCACCAAATGATGATAGATGGTCTTTTCACTTGGAACATCTGCATTCTGATTATTTAATTTCTAGACTACAAACATGTATCAATATAAAAATATGTATATGCTCATAAATTGGTTTTTGGGTACCTGACCAACACAAGTAACTGTTTCAGAAGCGAAAAGTTCTTCATCACGAATAACGGCTCCAACTTTATTACTACCTGGAATGTCTCTCGACAAAAACAGTGCGACAAAACCAGGTGAAGACTTGGCGACGGAATCATCAATCGACACAATGCGGGCATGTGCCTTCCGACTTAAAACCAAAGCAGCATGCAGAGTATTTGGAGGTGCAGGTGTGTCATCAGTATACTCAGCCATCCCAGTAACCTAGAATGATTTGCATAATCAACACTAGTTTTTAGCACATAAAATGCATCTGAACTATTAAAGAGAAGCAGCCATAGTTACACTTAACAGTACATCATAACCCACAGGAGATGCTTGTCAAGGAGAAAAAATCCATGTTTATTTGATATCAAAGAAATTGTGGTTTTTTTTTAAAACAAGATCCACAGAAATAAGTTGGCCTTGGACAAGATCAATATATATATTCACAATCACTGAGCCAAGCATAGTTTTTGCAATAAAATGCATGGCAGAAAACAATACAACAGTGAAAAACATGCCAAATTTAAACCTAGCTCCAAAACAGACTGCATGGCACACCTGTAATTTTGCTGAAAGATGGACCTCGGGTAGTCCGACAGCTGTTCCATGCCTTGTTAATTCAAAATCTTGACTGCCACAAGACGGTGGTCTGCAGTAGGGTTGAATAGCTGACTTGTGAACTTCATCTAATCCTTCCACAAAAATACCATCCTCAATCATATTGTGTGTTACCCATGAATAAAATTTGAAAAAGAAACTCAACATCAAGGATTTCCTAAATTCAACCATGCCACCTGGCGCATCATCACTTAGAGGAGCATCTTCTCCAAGAATTTTTAAAGCATCCTTTAATAATTTTTTATTCCATATATTGCCAGTAAGAGCCTTTTCAGTTCTTAATGCAATATGTGACAACGGTGCAACCCCACCATAAACAATTGACACATCAGACACTCTATAATTATCACCTTCTTTTTCAAGAAATACACGCATCCCAGCATTAACCAGTGCAATATCATCTTCTCTTCTGTGGGCTTGTTTAAATTCTTTAACAAATTCAAGTGGCCGTGTCCATGGTAAGAAAACGGACAACAGTATTTCATTACTAGCAAGATCTATTGTACGGTAACCAAGGAAGAAATCTCTAGCGTGCACAATTCTTATATTTCCATCACAGTCAATAATCTTAAAATTAGCTCCAGATGACATCCAAAGTGGATTCAAGTCTGATATTGGACTAGCTGTGCAAATATTACCACCAATTGATGCAACATTTTTGATCTGTGTACCAGCAAACCATTTCAATTGCCCTGAAATAGCTTTGCACGATGATGTCTGCTGCGAATCCCGCTCTAATATAACTTCTCTAAGACATTCTTGAAGTTTCGCGAGTCTCACTGAAGAACCAATGTCTATACCTGAATCAGTCGCATTTATTACATTAAGTTCAGGAACATGTGTGACGGAAATCACAACGGGATACTTGGCACTCTTAAATTTTACTTCAATTCCTACTTCGGTATTGCCGATCACTAGTTTTGCATCAGGGTACCTGGACTTCAAATCTAAAACATTTTGAAGTTTTAGAGGCCGATACCACTTGAGTCCTCCAAATCCATTCAAATTTAGAGGAAGATTCTTCCTTAACTGAAGCTCTGGTGGAAAGATTAGTTCTTTCTCAGTGTAGGAGCTTCCATCAATCTCATTATATGAGACAGGTTTATTCCTCAAACCATCACTGCTTTTTGTACCACATGAACAAGGTTTTCCAGTAGATGGACATATAAATTCATTAGTCGGATGCTTTTCAAATGATGTTTTTGTGTATAAAGAATTCTCAGTTTTAGCAAAAACACGAAAAGCATCCACAATTGGTCGATAGCCCGTGCATCGGCATAGATTTCCAGCAAGGCTCTCCTCAATTTGATCTTCAGTAGGTGGTGTTTTGTTTGATCTTAGTAATGAGTACATTGACATGACAAATCCTGGAGTACAGAAACCACACTGCGAGCCATGAGAACGTGCCAATGATTCCTACAATTAACATATAAGATGTATATATTGAAGTGTCAGATAAACTGATAGATATTGCAATTAAATTATTCCTACATAATGATGTTCATAGTCTTACCATGGCTAGAAAGGAAAATATACAAGATGAGTGAAATACACTGCACATACCATCAATGAGTGGACAAGTATACAAATGTTGGACTACATACTACGCTAACCCAAAATGCTACGATAATTGTACACTTTTACCAGCAATCAAGATACTTGAGTATGGACATCATAGTGTCATGAACTAGGACTTAAAAGTTACCTAATTTATTAATTTGAGATTAAGAAGTGAAATCATACAACAGAACCAGAACAAAAACATATACCAAAACAAAACAAGATAATGATATATGAGCTTATACCATATGAAAGCATACATAAGACATTAAGTCATTGAAAAGATCTGATTATTTCTATCTAATGAAAATTTAAGTTATGATCTTTAATAGAAAACAGACCTAGGGATTTTAAATGCAAGGATTTCAATTATTTGCTCATAGTAAACTTGTATGGGCATCATCTAAGAATTAATCTTTAAATATTGCTTATGTCAATAGGGGGCAATGTGTTTGTCACCTGGACGGGATGCATATTCTTAGAATTTCCAAGGCCCTCCACTGTAATTACATGCATACCCTCAACCGAATATAATGGAGCCAAACATGCATTAATCGCATAGTGTCTGCACATTTTTGAATAAATAAACAGATCAGCTTTACATACCCATATAAATGTTGATCGCGTAAGTCAAGCTTTCAAGTTTGGAACCCACAAAACAACACGAGACTACTCAAAATAGCATCGCTTTTTTTGTTTAATGCAAGTGTCCAAACATACAAATAATCTCCCTAGGTTGGTTAGATAAACAGTAGAAATGTATGGATGAGATGGCATTAATCAAAGAGGAAAAAAACTATTTTGAAGCACCAAAAGTTTAGTGTATATAAAAGGAATAGGTTATGATGAATAATAAAAAGTAGGCAGGAACAAAATTTTAGGAGAAAAAAAGTGGAATTCACTTCAGAATTTCAAATCTGCTAGTTATTGCTTAATCTTTTAGTTTTGCACTTGTAATTGAGGAATACCAAGAAATATAACAATATAAGCCCAAGAATCAAATCCATAATGATACAATTGAATGAAATTAACCGATTATGCATCAAGTATTATGTGCAGTTGAAGTTCTCAAAAGCATATTCAAATATGTAATATGCATATTCAAGGCATTACGATGATTTCTTGGTACACTGATCATAGTCAGAAACCATTACTGTACATGCTCCACAACCACCTTCACCACAGCCTAGCTTTGTTCCAGTTAGCCCCAAATCTAAAATTACAATTTAATTTTTTGTGTCAAACTTGGCATATGTTAGCAATTGTAATTTGGAAATAAGATATCATCAAACCAATAACCAAGATGCAATAACAATAAAATAGTTTCAGATAATTAGAGGAGCTAATATAATCAAGCCTGTGATTTTGCAATTATGTAAATCAAAAGGAGAACTGAAGTCGGGGAGCTAATATAATCAAGCCTGTGATTTTGTAATTATGTAAATCAAAAGGATAACTGAAGTCGGATCAAAATAATTATCAGCTTACAAACAACCAATAATCCATAGTCTTTTTCTTCATGTGTTTGTATTCGGACTACTCAAAAGCACATAAAGCTCTTTGAGCAGATTCAAACTTGGTAATTAAAATTCCAGGACTAATTTAACTATAAAAATAAATAAATTTTACACAATCAACAGCTTAATTGTATACATAAAGCAAAATCTAAGCTCCTAGACAACCATAAATTAGAACTATCAATAATCAAAGAAGAAATATACCTCTCAAGAACTGTAAAAGTGTGAGATGAGCTAACCCATCTGACAGTACATGGCGAACTCCATTGACATACAAAACCGCATTTTTTGACCATCCTTCTTCCATATTCGTCTCTCCTTCCCTACTCAATGAACCCATCCTTCAATATTTTGAGCTCACACTCAAAATGATCCGATGTTGCAAATTAATAAGAGGAACGTAGGATATATACGAGTAATGTGTATTAGACGAGACGAGAGAGTATGAACAAAACGACTTTATCAGATGCGACGGTATCGTGGAGAATCAGCACACTGCCAATATTGGGTAACCTTTTAGATGTACACGTGGATTCAAGACTATTCTTTATGCCCTAATCCTGTGAGGTTTCGAAATCCATGATCTACTTCTTCCTGAATAACAAAACAAGCGCAAATTCTATTTATACATCAAAAATCATTTACCATTAAAATTAATTAAAATTAATGGTATTTGATCAAATGTGTAAAAAATTATGATATTAGTGAAATGTAAAATATCAATTATGACAATTTTTACAACTAATGCTCTAGTTTAAAAGTACTTAAATTTATTTTTCTAAAATTATAGTTGATTTGACGAAATTAAAAAGTCTAAAATAGGTAAAGAGGTTGAAATATTAGTGCCAAAATTAAAGTTTATTTGTTGAATTTTAACTTCATTTAGCACTATGGATTTTTAATTTTGTATAAACGAGTTTTGAGTTGTAAAGAGGGAAGATGAAAACAGGGGTAGTTTTGTAAATGCGGTGGTGCATGTAAAATAATTTTTGGTATAAATATTAAAGGAGATTTTAACCCAGCAAAATTTAGAAAGAGTTAGAGCATTCAAATTGCGCCAGTACGACTCGAAACTTAACCGGAGGACCTAAAGCAAATAACAAAGAAACCCCGAAAGTTTGGACTAAAAATATGTCAAGTATTCGGATCGGCACTGATTCAATCCATTTGGATCGGTACTGATCCAAATTATTTACATGTGGATTCTCCAATCCACATACATTATATTCCTACATTTCTCCTAAACTCATCTACCAAGTTTGATAACATTCCGAGCATCCGACTTGAAGAAATTAAGACTTATCTGATTCAGATTACAGTTCAATCTAATTTACAGGTAAACCATTGTCAAAACAAGTCAATAAGCTATGAAATCACATGGGGAACCTCAAATGCAAGAAAACAAGCCAACGAATGAGTTGTGCAAAAGTTGCACAACAATTTGGATCGGTACCGATCTCCAATTGGATCGATACCGATCCAGAAACTTAGTTTAAAATCGCCCCAAATTTTGCATGCCTCTTCCTATGGATGAATACAGGCTTCCAGCACTCTGGTTTTGATCCAAGTGCTATTTAAATCCTACAAATGTCATCCTATCTTTAATAGAGAGGGGGTTGGCTGCCCTGATCATTGGGAAAATTCTGCCTAAGAGTCTTCAACCTTTTTTCTCCTCACAATGGTTGTCATGGGACAACTGAGATTCTTCCTTTTGTCTCTATCAATGGTAGTCTGATCATTCTTCGTTCAATTATTAGAATTTTAAACAACCTGTATTTGTGATCAACGGTCAATCTATCAATAAAATCTATAAAATGGACCTATGTTTCATTAGTAACCGAACCACTATAAAAATCCTGTGTTTATCTACTTTATTTGGCCTTTTCTGCAATTTGGAGAGTGTTTAGCTCTATTTTATTTGTCTTGGTAAATAGGGTTGGTGCTTTCACAATCATATCAGGGTGTTGATCCATTTATTGGGTTAATATTTTGGCGCTTTCACTGAGAAAACTGAATCCAGGCTTAGATCCAGCTATCTATTTTGGATCAGATAGGTTCAGAAGTTAAATGTTCAATCTCTGGTCAGAAGATCCGCTGTTGAGGATTAATGGCACCAGAAAGAAGGAGAACTGCCTCCGAAAAGTCCATAGGAGCTATAATTGCTGAAGAAGAGATAAATCCTTAGTAAATTGAAGTCAGTGGCGCTAACACGGGAGATCAGATTTCGGGATCCTCTATTCAGCGAGAAGTTATCACTAGTGACGAATTAAATAAAATGTTTGATGAAATTAATCAGAAGATGAAAAACAGCCAAAGAGCTCTTATGGACAAATTGAATGTTCAATTGACCTTACAGTCACATGCTGCTCGAAAAACCACAACAGATCCCGTGGTTGTCATGGAACAAGAAAGTTCTTTCGTCTCTAGCCTAAATAGGAGAAATGGAAAGCAATAGCAGAAAGAAGTGATAGATGGAATTGTAAGAATTAATATGGAAGGAAACGCAAGCACTCCACCAACTGCGAGGCAGTTAACTACAAACTTAAATCTATGGCGGAAACCCTAGGGAAGATATAACGATGGATCTCTCTGACTCAGAAGATAGTGAGCGACTTGAGAATGACAAGTTGGAAGGAAATATTAATGCATTCAATAACGCCAGTGAGATCCAAACTGCCCCTACCAAACCAACCGCAAGCCAATGGAACTCTGAGGGAGTGTCTCTCCTAAAGATAGGAGAGCCTAGGCTTTAGCCCACTTTCCAAGATCGGTTGCAAAATCATACACTTGGTGCAGTCATTGACAGCCAACCCGCAGACTACCGGACATTTGAGGTATATATCGCGGATATGGTCAAGAGACCTATAGATGAAAGTAAAAATAGAAGGCTGATGAATAAGGATCTACTCCAAGTCAGACTCTCTTCATTGATGGCATTTTAAAGGAGCGGTACCCTGAAAAATTCACTATGCCAGCTATTCCATCTTACGATGGAACAAGAGACCCGAAACCCTACTTGTATAAGTATAGTTGGTACATGGATGGAGCAAATGCTTCAAATGTCATTCGATGTAGATGTTTCCCGGTTTTCCCGGTGGGAATTGCTTTCATGTGGTTCACCAGACTTCCGCCAATATCCATCTCCACCTTTAATCAACTAGCAACAAGATACCTTAACCAATTTAGGCTTCACAAGGCACGACTAAAAGATATGATGTCCTTATCCGGCCTATTCCAGTGATGGAATGAATCTCCACAGTCGTTTATGAACCGGTTTAACATCGCGGTGACTAAAGTAAGTAATCTGAACGAGGATATGATTTTCATGGCCTTGTTCCGCGCTATCTACCATGAAACTGAATTTGGAAAATGGATCAAAATAAAACAACCTACCACTAGAAAGGACTTCAACCGAAAGGCGAGCCAGTATTTGAGATAGGAAAAGGCACGAGAATTAGAAAGGAAATCTGCTGACTTTACAACCACCTAATATTGGCCAGAGTGGTATGGTCGCAAACCAAGACATGAATACCTCTAGGACCGCTAAAGGGAACGTAGGGGAAAAAAGGAATCAATAAAGGAAGAACCAAATTCCAACAAGCGAAATAGAAATAACAAGCAACTTAAAGGTTTGGGGCTCGAAGAATACACCGCGCTCAACAATACTCCGGAAAACATATATCTCACAACAACGGGGAAAGAAGAGTACAAGAAGTCGCCTAAAAGGAAGCAACTGAACAACCAAAACCATTCCGAAAAGTACTACCACTTCCATGAGACACATGGAAATAACATGAATGAGTGTCATCACTTGAAGAACTTAATTGAGCTGCGTCGGGAAAACAAGTTTCAGCAATATGTAAGGAAACCACAAAATCCTGACTAACCCGTAGCGCCCTAAGCTCCTAGAGATTAAGGGAATCAAGCTGGAACCAGTAAAGAGGTACCTAGATGGACTAACCAGAGACTCATCATTGGAATGATATCTTGAGGACCTCATCCTGCAGAAAAGAGTCAGAGAGAAATGGAGTGGTATGCAAGCTCGTTAAAGCACGGTTCGCAAGATCTGTGCTTTAGGATCGAAGATGGAACCCCTGCTAAGCAGTAGAGAACCTGAACGATAACATAATATTCGGGAATCGAGATGGAGAAGGGATAGAATCTCCAACTATCGATCCTATGGTTGTGACAGTAGAAATCGGACCCACCATAGCCCAACGAGCATTTGTAGACAGTGGCAGTTCTGTGAACATCCTTTTCAAATGTGCCTTTGATTGGATGAAGGTCAGCACGAAAGATGTATCCCTTTGTCGAACAAACATCCAGGGTTTCATCGGTGAACCCAAACAACCTTTCGGAATAATTGATTTACCCGTAGAACTCGAAGAAAGCGATCGAAGAGTCGCCCTCATCCAAACTTTTGTGATCGTAAATGAAATCTCCACATACAATGCCTTCCTAAGGCAGTCCGCCTTGGAAGATTTTAGAATTGCTTTAGCTCAATGGTGTCTAACTATGAAATTTCCAATAGAGAATGGAACCAGGTGATCAAATGAGACCAAAGTGCCACTAGAGAATGCTATATCATGGAACTATGCGAGTCTAAAAGAAAAGAAAAGAAAAGAGGAAGAATGTAGGAGAACTCTCTACATTCGTGAACTTATGGAATAGCAACTATAGAGCCACCCATAGCTTGGGGACCATAGCCGATTTGATAAGGCTTTAGACCCTAAAAAGAAAAGTCCAGGGGAGGAATGGGCAGCACCGGCAGAATTGACAGTGTCCATCCTAATTGATATGGATGACCCAACACGGGTCCTGAAAATCGGATCACATCCTGGAAACAGGATGCGACTAGAACTCATTAAATTTCTTCACGCCAATCTGGATGTATTCGCTTGGACACATTCCGATATATGCGAGGTGTCACCGGAGATCGCATGCTACACACTTAACATTGATCCCAAGTATACACCAGTGAAGCAGAAAAGACGCATCCTAGGACTCGAGCGGACCAAAGCGCTAAGAGAAGAAGTGGATAAACTGATAGCAAATGGTTTTATCCACGATGCAACCTATTCTGAATGGATATCCAACCTGATTTTAGTCAAGAATTCCAACGGGAAATGGCGAACTTGTATCGACTGCTTAGATCTAAATAAAGCTTACGCGAAAGACAGCTTTCCTCTACCCAGAATCGATCAGCTTGTGGACCGGATGCCTTGACATGAATTGCTATCATGGATGGATGCATACTCAGGATACAACTAGATCATGATCCATGAACCTGATCAAGAAAATACCAGTTTCATTACATATCTTGGACTATATTGCTACAATGTGATGCCATTTGGCTTAAAAATGCTAGGACAACCTACCAATGACTAGTGAACGACATGTTTAAACATCGGATTAGGAAGACTATGGAAGTTTATGTACATGATATGTTGGTTAAATCGTAGCTGCAAATCATTTGGACAACCTCACCGAGATGTTTGAAATACTCTACAAATATGGAATGAAGCTCAATCCACTTAAGTGTCACTTCGAGGTAGCCTCTGAAAAGTTCTTAGGATTCATTGTAAGTGCCAGAGGCATCGAAGAAAATCCTAAACAAATAACCGCTTTATGAGAAGTCGAGGCCCAGAGGAATAGAAAAGAGATACAAAGCTTGAATGTAAAGGTTACAACACTGAGTCGGTTTATCTCAAAAGCAAACAATAAATGTATACCGTTCTTTGACGCGCTAACGAAGGGAAAGAAGAACTTTAAATGGAATCAAGCTTATCAAACTGCGTTCGTAGAGCTGTTGCGACATATAGAAACCCCGTCGATCCTGTCAAGCTGGTAGTCGAAGAAAATATGTATATCTACTTAGCAGTCTCGCCCTATGCATTGAGCGTCTTGCTCGTACAAGTAGATGCTAAGATCCAGTGGTCCGTATATTACATACATTAGTAAACGGTTCACTGGAGCAGAAAAGAACTATTCAAAATAGGAAAATATGGCATATCACCTCTTGATCGCATCTAGAAAGTTACGACCGTACGTACAGGCACACCCAATTAAAATGCTGACAGATCAACCCTTGAAGCAAGTGTTGTCCACCCTGAGACCTCTGGAGGCTTATCAAATGGAACTTCGAATTAAGTTAGTATGAAGTAACATACCACCCTCGAAAAACAATCAATGTGCAGGCATTAGCAAATTTCATCGCCAAATTTACTATATGGGATAATGAAGAAGAAGCTACTCTGGAAGTGGAAACATGCTGGAAGCTGTTCGTCGATGGTGCATCATACAACTTCTGCTTAGGAGTGGTGGTAGTGCTTAAGAGTCTCGAAGGATGATCTGTTTGTTATACCTTACACTTGGAATTCCCTGAGACAAATAACGAAGTAGAATATGAAGCATTGATAGCAGGGATAAAGATTGTGAAGGAACTTGAGATAAAATCCATACACATCTATAGCGACTCTCAACTAGTCGTTTGTTAGGTGAAAGGAGAATACCAGGATCAAGGGGAGAACCTCGCCCCGTACCTATTTAAATTGGAGAAACTGCTAAATGACATTGAGCATTATACCATAACTCATATCCCATGGGAACAGAACATAAAGGTCGATTATCTAGCCAAACTGGCCAGTTTCGAAGAAGCTCAATCATTAGGGCTGTTCCCAGTTGAAACCCTGACAACTCCAAGCATAAGCGAGATAGATATCGACTGGATTTTAGAGAAAACCAAGGAACCAGAAATAGGGATGATGCCTATCAAGGACCAGCTACTCATAGGAACTCTCCTCGCATATAGGAATCAACGGAAAAAGTTTCTCAAAAAGGCGCCATGATTCGCAATACAGGATGGGATACTCTACCTTAGAGTATTATTTGCCCCTTTCCTCAAATGTGTGACCAACGACGAAGCTCGAAGGATTCTAAGAGAATTTCATGAAGCTAACTACGGAGATCATACCAAGGGGCAAACCCTTGCATAGAAAGTTCTCTAGTATAGGTAGTTTTAGCCAACAGTAAACCAGGATAAAGCAAATTATGCCAGATAGTGCGACCAATGCCAAAGATTCAATAAGATTAAAAGAACTCCTTCGATGGAGCCAATATAAATGGTCAACCATGGCTATTTTCAATTTAAGTAATCAATATGATTGGTGTTTTACCAATGGCTAAAGGAGGAACCAAATATGCTATTGTTGATGCTGGCTATTTCACCAAATAGGCCAAAGCGGAACCGCTGGGGCCACTATTACCACAAAGAAAGCTATTAACTTTGTTACTAAAAATATTATTTACAGGTTTGGTGTACCATAGAAAATCATCACGAAAAAGGGGTTTAATTCAAAAGTACCGAGTTCAAAGATTTTTTCAAATGCTTTGAGAAAAGCTTTTCTGCTGTCACACATCCGCAAGCAAATGGGCAAGCGAAACCAATAAATAAGATCATCAAGTCCACCATCAAAAAGTGGCTAACTAAAGCAAAAGGAAATATGGTAGATGAACTTCTACTTGCACTATGGGCTTACAAGACAACTCATCAATCTGCAAGTGGGAACTCTCCGTTCGCCGTAGCATATGATTCAGAAGCAATGATCCCATTTGAGCTAGAAGTCCCTTCTCATTAAAGGTAAAACTTCGATCAAAGGTAGAACGAGCAGCTCTTACTCAAGTCGCTTGATATGGTCGATGAGAAGAGGGAAGAAGCCGAATAAAGGACCGCAGCTAACCCAAAAAGGATTACACGGTACGTCCACTCCAAAGTTCATAACCGCAACTTCGATGTTGGAGACCTTGTCCTCAAGAGGGTCAACCCAGTGCCAGTAACATTCAGACCAAACTAGGAAGGAACCTATGTGATTGGTCAAAAGCTAGGGGATGGCACATTCAACCTATCAACCATTGATTGGATCCAAATTCTCCGTGCGTGGGACAGTGAATCGCTATGTCATTACTTTGTCTAAGACTATTTCATGAACTTCCTATTTCCAACATATAAGCCATCCTGGAATACTGGAGGCATTGTATGTAATTGAAATTTGCCAAACTTTTATTAATAAAACTATTTTGTTTTCAGAACCAATAAAACTATATTCACAAGAGTAACATGTTGAGTCGACGGGGTCAAATCGACTTAAAACCATCCAATTGCTGATTGGGATAGTGGAACCACGGTCAAGTATGCCCCAGCCATTTGTCGGGTCGATGGAAGCAAATCAACTCAAACCGTTGGATCGGCGGAACTCAATCCCTACCTTCTAAGAACTAATGTCACTTCGACGATGCCAAGAAAACGCAAATCAAAGTCGTGCACCCCCATAAGCTCTACATAACTTCTTGAGCTATGTAACCATGCTTTCGAAACACGAACACCTCCCTTTACCCAAATATTGGTAAAGTTGAGAAATTCCAAACCATTCCGGATCGATTAGTCATATCGATCCCAAAAGCCCATAAGTCGTGCACACTCTTAAAAACCATGCATTTCATAAGCGATGCACACTCTTAAGTACCGGGTTGTGAGCCAGAAGCAGAGACGACGGTTGACGCAGGTAAAATAGCGGCAAACCCAGCATTGCAATAAGAAGGCAATTCAGCAGGAAGAGAAGATTGATCTACAATACCAGGGCAGTTATCTCAGAAATTTCTGCAACCATTAATTGAAAATCTTCAAGAACGGGAGAGATAATAAAATTACCTGCTGTGGGGGTACGTTCATATGTAACACTTTGAAGCCTTCTCCTTCCTTTGACGGTTGCATGATTATAGGAGAAGTGGCAACGATCTCCTCATTGGTACAAAGTTGCAAGGATGCTAGCTAGGACTCGAAGGAAAATTTTCCTTACTAGCCTCTTTGGTGATGGCCGTGACATCGACGGTTTCACGCTCCCTCTCCACGTTTAAGATTTTTTGGCCTTCCACTAGAGTTGGGCAGGATTCTTCATTCAAGCAGGCCTAAACTAGCTCCTCTTTGGAGTAGCTACCACCCATGTCTTGAAACCGGGCCATAACTTCTTCCCAAACTACAGCGAGCATACAAGGGAACAATGGACCCAAATAACTAAGGCTACCTTGATGAAGCATGGAATTAACATAGAAGCCTAAAATGGTAGCATCCAAGCCTTCCATTTTCTTAAAAAAGGTATCTTGGACTTCTGAAAAGGCCGGCTTCCATACTAGCCTTCTCTACTCCCTTTTGATTTTTCATGACTTTCAAAGTCAAAATTTGCACATGTAGAGTGACAATTTCCTAGGATTATTCGGCGGCGATTTTCTTCTCCGTCTCGAACATTGTATCGCTTGCCTTTAGTTTTTCTTTTAGAGCCGCCTCATTAGTGTGACTTCTTTATTTCCTCTCTGAGTATGAGTTTGGTTCGGTTGGCAGACTCCTTCAACTCCTTGAATAAAGAAGCACTCCTAATTTCTCTCTTCAAGGCGTCATCCCTCTCCTTCTTTAATCTCTCAACTTTGAGTCATGGTCCGCAAGTTGCTTCTCATATTCATCGTTTTTGGACTCGAATAGGAGAATCTCCTATAATTATTTCGATTAACGGCAGAAAGCTGCTTGCATAATTTCTCCAACCCCTCGGCTTGTTCCAAGCTGCTCTGAATCGAATGGGGATAGGGTGAATAAGATTCTGCATGAACTGACTTCAAGTCGGGTTTATCAAAAACAACCCCCCTTAAGAACAAGTTGGGAAATGTAGCCTGTAGAAGCGGCGGACGAGCAGGGAGAATGTTGGGGGCACTTCTTGAAATTGGGAGAGAAGCGGCCACTACAGCGTGAGAGGAAGAGGTCATGATACTGGAAGCGGGAACAGCGATCCCAGTAGATGTAGGGAGCTATGTCGCGGGTGCATGTTCTTAATATTTCTTCAGCTTTTTTTATGGGCCTTCCTATTCAATCGGGTTTTTCCTTTTCTCGTGGCCACTTCTTCTATCATGGTGTTGATCCTTCTTAGCTCGACGACGCTCTTCTGCCTCCTTATCTTTTGTCCTCCTTCTCTCTTCGTCGGTTTCATGGGAGGCGTAGTATCTAGATGAATACCTTTTCGAACGTCGAGACTCATGTACTTGGTTAAGATCACTATAGAAGTCGCAAAACATGAACCTTACAACAAATAACAAAATGACTTCAGAAAAAGGCATTCGATGGATTAAAATATTCTAAGAGAATAACAGTGAAACGTGTGATTCTAGTGAAATGTGTGCTACAGTTTAACGACCCTAGTAGAATACATAAACCAGATCGATCACCAACCAATGTCAAGACATTCATTTCTATAGGAATGATATGGATAGGTTGGAAAGGCAACCCTTTTGAAGTGAAGCCACTGGTTGGGGCACCCATATCTACAAAAATGTCGCTTGCATCTCCCAAGTCAAAATCGGCACCCTCTGGCAAAGGGCTGGGAACGTGCTCATTCTTGGGAGGAGCTTCTTCAAAACATTCTTTTGAAGGAGGTGAGAGAGTATGTTTGGGATCCAGCTCCAGGGCTTGTCACCTATATCGACATTGCCTTCGTCGATATGTGTATTTCAATTTATTTCTTCTTCGATTAAAGGGAGACCCTCACCGATCTCTCCTTTCTCCTTTTCCTCAATCAGCGAAGCTTTACCTGTCCGATGAACAAACTCTCCTTCTTTCTCCTCCTGGATAAAAGGCATCTTGGGCGGACTATCAACCTCAACTTGAACATGGGCCTCTTCAAAAGTTTTCTCTGATCCACCGGACAAGTCACTTCCTTCCTCCTCATTATCATAATCATCACCTTCATCAGAATCATATGAAGAGGAAATTGAGAGAGTCTGGGTTTTGGAGCGAGAAGGGGCATTAATGAATCCAATGGACCTTCCGAGATTTAAAAGCCCACACCGGTAAAGGTTTTCATCTATAAGCAGAAACTTGATCATGCGCTCTCAAGCATCGATTGCTTTTAGGGCACTAGGCTGATCATCGGATCTTTGGTAATCTCCAAGAGAATTACAAAAGAATAGATGATCGTTCAGAAGATTTTTTAGCAGCTAAAGGATATTCCATGCATCGTGAAAGAAACTTGCCCTCCATGGTCTACAGACGAGAATCCCTCTGGACACTTGGCAAAAAGAACTGATTTTTGAATGAGGAACCTTGCTAAGAAGATCAAGTATAAGCTTTCGGTTGCATGCGCCTCAATATAAATGAGTGATGGGTTAGCCTTCCGCTTTTTGAATAACAGGAGAAATTGCAGCTCCATAAAGCTTGGGGGAGATTAAGTGTTTGCATGAACAGGATATATAAGCAAGTAAACATGGCGTAACCATTCGGGAGGATTTGGAATGGAGCCAACCCCATGTTCTGAAGATTCGCCATAAAAAAGCGATTAAATGTGGGCACCACACCATATGTACACATATAGCATGGCGAGCCACATATTTGGAAGATGGCCTTGAGGAATTCCCCCTTGGATGGCAAAAGCACATCACCCTCCGGAATGCCGTATTGTAAGCAAATGCTTCGCAATGCCCTTTGTGTAAGGATCGAAGAGGCTTTCTTCGGAGGATCAAGCAAAACCCTGAAGTTGGGGGGAGTGCGGTCGACAATGGAACAAGCTAGGATCGGACGCCGAAAATAGGAATGTAGCGGGTCCAGCCAGGATCAATGAAGACTCCACTTTGGAGATAAGTGAGCTTCCTTCAACTAACTTACGCCAAGAGAATTTGTGCGCCATTCTATATAAGAAAGCTTGTGGTCAAAACGGTCAGCTTCGCCAAATCCTTAAGTTATAAACACCTAACCCGGCTGATACTTGGAATTCGAAAGGTAATTGACGTGTATCATTCACCGATCGGACTCCAAATGTTAACCATGAATGTGTGTGATGTGTGATCTATATGAGAACTGGCTCGACATCCTAAATGCTGTGAATAGACCATTCCTTGTAGATGGCTTGCTCATGCTAGAAAAAGCGATCCATATCAATTATTAATGTCTTTTCTTCTACACTTAGCCATTATCGATAAATGATTGGTAATGGAACTGTTGTACGAAGCGACATGGAAATCTCTTCCTATTCTAAGTACATTGACTATGCAATGACAAGACCAAACCAATACGAGCAATTATAGACTGATGAGTCCAAATCAGGAAGAAAATTATTAGCATAAGTCGATTTTAGTTTATTGAAAAGTGATAACATCCTAAGCTGCATGCAAGATGCTATCCTAAGTTATTGTCACCTCTAAGAAAAACCAAAATCAATACACAATCTGGGATTATCATGTCGAAATCGACTGTGAAACTTGGTACAAGTTAATTCTGATTTCGTGGATGAAGATAGTAAAACATGTCCAACACCGGGGCAAAACCCTGGCTTCATTCCATGAAGAACTTTGGACTTGATTTACTATCTTCTTTCACAAAATCACAATCATCTCAAATCTTCTACTACATCTATCATCAACGTGACCGCACCATCGATTGATCTTATAATCTTACATCAAAATCTACTTCACCGACCTTCGAAATTTAGAAAAATGATGATCTTCAATTCAAGATAGCTCGAATTAGGGTATTGGGCGGATTGGTAGCGGTCTAAGACATGTGTAATCGCGACGGTGGTGGCTTAAAAAGGTGGTAGTAGGTGGCGCTAGGGGATATGATTAATGGCGGCGACTCTTTAGCAACGGTAGGTGATGGGTCGGCGAAAGCTTGGATAGTTTTTGTTCAGTTTGACTGAAAAATTTAAAGCGAAAAAATGGAGATCCGATCCCTCTTATAAAGAAAAGGAAGAGAAAGGCAGAAAACTTTGCTAAGCAATTGGATTGGTGCCGATCTGATCCAACTGGATCAATTCCAATCCAACTTATTCCCCCTAAATCACCTTAGACTTTCCTTGTTTTCCCAACTCGATGTTTGTATCAATTCCGGAAGGTATCAAGTCAAGATCACTCCATAATTAAGATTAATGAAGATTTCCACTAAGGACTGGATAGTTAGTCAGAACATCATAAATAGATACTCAAGGAAGCTAGATACGACCAATAAAGCTTCATGAAACGGAAACCGGAAGATAAATAATTCCAGACGGCATCTTGTTTTCAATGAATGCATGCTCTGGGGGGGAAATGTTAACTGGGTTTTAACTTAACGAAGTTCAGAATGAGTTAGAGCATTTAAATTGTGCTAGGATGACTCGGAACATGACCGGAGGATCTAAAAGCACATGATAAAGAAACACCAAAAGTTTAGACTAAAAATATGCCAAGTGTTTGGATCGGTACAGATTCAAATCATTGACATGTGGATTCCCCAATCCATATGCATTATATTCCTACATCTCTCCTAAACTCATCTACCAAATTTGATAACATTTTGAGCATTTGAGTAGAAGAAGCCAAGACTTATCCGATTCAAATTACAGTTCAATCTAATTTACATGTGAACCATTATCAAAACAAGTCAACAAGTTATGAAATCGCATGGGGAGCCTCACATGTAAGAAAATAAGTCAACGAAGATGAAGTTGTGCAAAAATTGCACAACATTTGGATTGGTACAGATCCAATCCATTTGGATCGGCACCGATCTAAAAACTTAGTTTGAAATCACCCTAAACTTTACGTGCCTTCTCCTATGGATGACTACAGGCTTCAGGTACTCTAGTTCTGATCCAAGTGCAATCTAAATCCTATAAATACCATCCTATCTTCAACAGAGAGGAGGCTGGCTGCTTTAATCACTAGGAAAACTCTGCTACTATGATTCTTCAACCTTCCTTCTCCTCACAAGTCTACCATGGGACAATTGAGATCCTTTCTTTTGTCTCCAACAATGGTGGTCTGATCTTTCTCTGTTCGTTTATTTAGAATTTTAAACAACTTGTACTTGTGATCAACAGTCTATCTATCAATAAAATCTGTAAAGTTGACGTATGCTTCGTTTACAACCGAACCACCATAAAAATCATGTGTTTCTATACTTTATTTAGTCTTTTCTGCAATTTGGAGTGCTCTACTTTATTTGTCCTGGTAAATGGGGTTGGTACTTTCACAATCATATTAGGGCGTTGATCCATTTTTTGAGTTAACATTTTAGTTCCTTTTGATAAAACTGAATCTAGGCTTAGATCAAGCTATCTACTTTGGATCAGATATGTTCAGAAGTTAGCTGCTCAATCTCTTCTTAGAAGATCTATTGCTGAGAATCAATAGCACGAGGAAGAAGGAGAACTACCTCTGAAAGATCCATAAGAGCTGTAATTACTGGAGGAGAGACCATTCCTCAGCAAATCGAAGTCAATGGCGCCAGCACAGGAGATCAATTGCCGAGATCCTCTATTAAGCGTGAAGTTGTCCCTAGAGATGAATTATATAAAATGGTTGACGAAATTAATCAGAAGATGGAAAATAACTAAAGAGCTCTTATGGACAAATTGAATGCTCTATTGACCTTACAGTCACATGCTGCTTGAAGAACCATGACAGAGTCTGAGGCTGCCATGGAACACGAAAATTCTTCCATCTCTAGCCTAAACATGAGAAACAAAAAACAGGAGTGACAAGTGGATCCATAGGAATTAATATGGAAGGAGATGAAAGAATTCCACCAACTACTAGGCAACTAGCTACAAACTTGAATCTAGGGGCGAAAATCGCATGGGAAGATATAGAAATGGTCTCAACAACTCAAAAGATAGTGAGAAACTTGAGGAAGACAAGTTGGAAGGAAATATCAATGCATTCAATAGTGTCAGGGAGATCTAAACTATCCCTATCAGACCAACTGCAAGCCAACGGAACTCTAAGGGAGTGGCACTCCCGAAGACATGAGAGCCTAGGCTTTAGCTCACTTACTAAGATCATTTGCAAAATCAAACACTTGGTGCAGTCATTGATAACTAACCCACAGACTACTGGACATCTGAGGCATGTATCGTGGATATGGTCAAGCGACTAATGGATGAAAGTAAAGATAGAAGGGATGTTGAATGGGATCCGCTCCAAGTCGGACTCCCTTTACTTATGACATTCTGAATGAGCGCTGCCTTGAAAAGTTCACTATGCCAACTATTCCATCGATGGAATAAGAGACCCGAAACCCCACTTGTAAAAGTACAGTTGGTACATGGATGAAGCAAATGCTTCAATGCCATTCGATGTAGATGTTTCCCTATTTTCCTGAAGGGAATTGCTTCCATGTGGTTCACCAGGCTTCCACCAAGATCCATCTCCACCTTCAATCAACTAGCAACAAGATACCTTGATCAATTTAGGCTTCACATGGCATAACCAAAAGATGTGATGTCCGTATCCAGCCTATTCCAGGGACGGAGTGAATCTGAACTCCTTCACGAATTGGCTCAACATCGTGGTGATTGAAGTAAGTAATTCGAACGAGGATATGGCTTTTATGGCCTTCTTCCATGCTATCCACCTTGAAACTATTAGATCAGGATGATGGTTTCTCTTTTCGTAGAGTAGTCATAATAGAAAAACAGACTTGGCGTTAGGGAGTTAGGGTTATTTGAATTTTCACTTGATTTTTAAATAGGTTAATGGTTAATTAGTGGGTTAATGGGTAGGCGCAAAGCCCATTTTGAGCTTATTATGAGGTTAGGGCTGATGGGAGTTCTCTACTTCACTTTACACTTCCCAAAAATAGAGAATAATCTCATTAATCACTTCTTAGCTTGAAAGTTTCCCTAATCCCTACCATAATTAGCAAAAACCTGTCATTAGAGGAAGATTAGAGAGATTAGCTCCTTGGATTGAAGATTTGCTGTTAGAGATCATCTTAAAGCCACTGTTCACCTCGGGATTCATGTATCTTTGGGCTTGGTTTGGATTGTCTTGGATTTAGGTAAATGGTTTTAAGCCTCTTCTTACTAATAAGCCATTATTAGATGTTTAATGATGTTTTTAAATGATTTTCAAACTCTAAAATATGATTTCAACATTATTTAACCACATAATTGAACTTGAAACAATTTGATAAAGTTTTATAAAATTATTTTTCTTATGGATTTCCTTTGTTCTTATGGATACTACTTCTAGATTTAGGCATTATTTTGATATGTATGCTTGTTATGATATGTTATATATGATGATTGCTTGAATATATGTTGGTTGAATGGTTGAAAATACCGATTGTAACAATCCGCCTCGAACAAGCCTAAATTCTAACCTAGAAAAGGCCTATCAAAACTTAGATCCATTCCAAGCTGACTGTTTGTTGGTATAAAGAACAGTACACAAATACAGCCAGAAACTCTCAACGGAAGGACAATATATAATTATCAGAACAATACCCATTTTGTTCAACATTCAAATATCACAAAAACATATCACAATACCATAAAAAACAATCAACTATCTGTAGTACAATATTCTAAAGTTACAACAATATTTAATGGGCACATCAGAAACAAAAGAAAAAACACAAGTAGCTAAATAAGTAACTGCCATAAGTCTGCGCCTTCGCCATCACCTTTGGAAATCTACTTCAACATCTCTAACTTATGTTATAATGAGGATGGAGTTGGAATAACAATGGCTAGTGAAAAAAATCTCGAGCCTTTCTATAATAGTACTTGTGCAGTATAATTTATTAATACCCTAAGTATTGACTTTGATGCACAACCATATAAATATTACTACTAACATTTCTCTGAGTTATGCAGTACTTTCAAATACATTATAGAAACATTTTATAGAGATGAACAAGTACTCAGTGGAAGCAAATGAATTATATACATGAAGATTAAATATAGCAAATGGTAGAACAAAATAATTGAATAAGAATGCTGAAACGACAGAGGTATTTGAAGTGTCGAATCTTAGAATCTTTTGTTAAAGACCACATGTCAGTTATACTTAAAGATCATAGATCATTGACCTTAATCGAATCACAAAATATCCACAAATATGAGGTATTTCAAAATCTAAAAATCTGCAACACTTTATTGGAGCTCCTGTTCTTTTTGAAACATACATATGTCGACATATCAAAATATGTATGTCGACATACTTGCCAATTTTCAATTTTCTAAAAATTCAAATGAAGGAATTTTCCCACCACCTCTTCACCTAATGGGCATGTCTCTTCAACCACTATTTAAAGGACTCTGGAAAACAAAACTTCACAACTGCTTTCTCTTCTTTCTCATACTCTTTCATATCCATACATCTGCGAGAAAGATCCATAACATATTCTTCTACTCTCTTTACAAATCCGTACTCTTTTACTCCAATTCTTCAAGGATTTATAAACCACACAATGTCAAAGAATTCGCACTTGAATTCTTATCATTCCCTCTCCGTTTTCATCTAAGTCCTTAAACAGTTCAAAAATATATTGCTATTGGTGGTCTATAGAATCATTGTACTGAATTTGCAAGAATCGGTATTGAAGATACAATTACATGTTATACTCTACTATTGATTGTAAAGAGAAGTACGCATATCTTGTAGCCTATGGATCATAATGGTGTATCTTATAGCCGATTTTAAAGGTGATCTTGCCACTCATGGAAAGCAAGCAGTGATGGTGAAATTCTATATGGTGCAGTACAAACAAGATGTAGGTTTGGTCAATTCGAATCAATATAAAAATTCCCGGTGTTATTTACTTTATTGCATTTTACTTTATCACTGATTTATTCTATGGTCACTTGTTTCTGTTTACAATTTAAGTAGACAGAGATTTAAATTCATTAGTATGTTGTATAAATAACCTTAAGGTTCACTTCCTATTGTGTTACAGACAACCCATTTTCCCACATTATTTAAATAAGAATATGTCTTACGTGTCTTCACCATATTATAAGTTTTCCAACTATAAATCCTAAGGCTTTCCTAGTCCAATTACATAAGCAGTATTCTTTCAATCCTATAGCCCATATCTGTCGTCAATAATGCTTTAACAATGTAAGAGATAACACCCAAGCCACTTAATAGATTTTTAGTGAGAATTGGTAGACTCTGACCATTCAACACCTCATTCAAGGTAGGTACCCGACATTTAATATCTATCTCAAGGCGGACTCCTCTCCAGTACTATATAAATGAATTATAAGGAATCTTTTGAAGTCATTTAATACTTCAAATATGAAGTGGATCCTCCATAGATATCCTTTACCATGCCTAAGCATTAACCCTGACCATTTGCTACTCCTTATATGGGGAAGAGGCAGGCCCTTAACCAGCCACCTAATCCCTTCAACCCTGAAGCAAGTCCGTCGTATAATGACCGGTAACCCAACCTTGACGTCTCATGGTAGTCTGGCTATGCATAGGTACGGTTAGCCAGATTAACTGGGCAGGTTTACCCTATAGAATTTGGGACTAACGATACATCCTCCATGGTTACTTATTATTGGCGATGTCTCACATCAGCCTCAAAGTCACACTACTGGTAGCCAGAATAGATGAGAAGACTTCTCTGTGCTTTTGATTTACTTCTGTATCCCTATAACTTGGTCATAATCTACAACACTCTCTTAACATGTTATCCCATATCTCATTACATTACATATTATCAAGGCCTTTTAAGAAAATCTTATTTCACCTTTACAATTTAAGTGCTTTCCTAAAGAGGATTTAATAATGATTAATATCCCATTAACTACATTGTTAATACATTACAATTATACATTAGTTACACTAATACGCACACACACCCTAAATATTCCTAGGCATTCGAACATTATGCCCTAAACTACCGTTTAAATGTGAAAACTTAAAATTTATATAAGTCAATTCCATATCAATAAATATACCATATATCCAATATCCACAATTTAATCAACAGATTTATATAGAACAGAATCCATAATAAATTTATTTTATATTAAAATAGTGGAATCAACATACATAAATACTTTTAATTCAAATACTTTTACGCTCTATTCAACTTCTTTGTATAAAATTGAAAAGGGAAATTTCTATTTAAATTGCGGGAATAGACAGTGCAAACTATGAATAAATGAATCTGTACCTTACATACCGTTTCCTAGTTTCTTCTTTTCAAATTATTCAATCAGATACAAAGAAAGAGATAAGAACTGAAACAGAATGTAATACATTAAAAAACTGCAATATCAATATATGTTCCATTATAATATATATATATATACAATATTTAATATTCTAACGTAAGAATTGATATTTCGTTTTGGAGGAATTTTGGAGGTTTTAACGTGATGTTTTTGTAAATCGAAATTTCTCAAAAGCATATATCAAATCCAAGTTATACTATACAATTACTAAAATAAGAAAGGCTAAGATTTCCACTCATTAGATCTTCCCATTTTGAATTTTATACACCTGCTTTAATCTTTTACTAATCTCTCCTTTTAGAAGTGTATAATAAAGATATTATATATGACTTAGATTCAGAAATTTAAGGACTGGAGGAGAAAATGATTAGAAATTGAATAACAAATAGCTAAAATTCTTACTCAAAACCCTAAAGTAATTTTCTAAATCTTTAAGGAGAGGGACCGGTAGAGCTCCGCTTGGTTTCCAAATTACTTTGTGAATAAAAGGGTGGTGGCTAGACTCTTATTTATAGTGGTTAGAAAGCTCAGAACCATTGAATTTAAGTTGGTTTAAAATACTTAAATCCACACCCTTCAAATGCACAAAACCCTAGCTACCACCATCGTTAACTGGTTAACCATCTATGCTAGACGGTCGGCCGCTAGCAGTCGACTGGTCCTAGTGAACGGTCGACCAATCCTCTTATTTTAGGATCATTTATAATCTATCATTGTGTATTTATTTTATTCCTTAATTATCAGTTAACATTAATTTTAACGATTTAAAAACATTATATATGAAAATTAATCAGAAAATCGTCACGAATGCAAAGGCATAACTTTCGCGGTCATATTTCGACTTTTCAGAATTTCCATTTTAGCCTTATCTTGTTTAATTTTAGTTAATTTCGTACTAAATTTTATGGGGCGTAACATTCTCCCCCTCTTAAAAAAGATTTCGTCTTTGAAATCCTTAAGGTTTGGATAGTGTAACGCTCACTACACATCCATATTATATAACCATGTTATCTACACAACCAACAACTAAATCAAAAAGTGCAATGTGATTATGTATGTAGACATACTATAGGTGACCTTGATCGAAGAACGAATGCAAGTGTCGTGACATATACGCATGTATGAAAACATCCTAAACATGCAAAAAATATTCTATATGAGTGCAAAAGTGATAGTTAAGGTGTAGCAACCATATCCTACCATCTAATCTAGCAATCACAATGCAACCAAAATCTAATTTTAGAAAGAAAAGTTTGCCAATGAAAAGCTTAGGATGAGAATTCCTCATGCTTTCTGTTGGATTTTTCCCTCCATTGCAATCGAACCTACCTAATTTCTTTTTTGTGGAGCTTCCTAGTTCCATGCTCAATATTGCATGAGATGACACATAACGCCATTGGCTCTGTCTTGGTGTCCACCAATTGATCTGGCTATGCCATAGTGGCTGTGCTATAATGACATTTCCTTAACTGTAAAACGTGAAAAACATCATGGACTCTTGCCAATTTATCAGGTACCTCCATATGATAAGCAAGTGTTCCTATTCTTTTCGAAATTGGGAAAGGCCTAAAGAATCTTGATGCCAACTTTCCTAACTTTCCAAATCTTGTGACCTTCTTAAGTGGAGAAACTTTAACAAACACCATATCCCCTGTTTCAAACTCTAATTCTTTTCGTTGCTTGTCTGCATATAACTTCTTATGATCTCATGTAGCCTTCATACACTACCTAATCAACTCTGCCTTTCTGGAAGTCTCGTGAATTAAATCCAGTCCGAATAGAAATTTTTCGATGGTTTCCCACCAACAATTTGGCAATTTGCATAGCCTCCGATAATGCGCTTCATGGGGTGCCATACCAATTGTCGCTTGGTGACAATTATTATGTATGAATATGACTAAAGGTAAGTGGTGCTTCTAATGTCCTCCAAAGTCCTCCAAAGTACATGATGCAAGCTCTTAACAAGTTTGCCAAGTTCATATTCACCCTTTAAGTTTAACGTTGGTCTGTAGGTGGTAAGTAATGCTATGATTCAGCGAAGTTCCTAAAGCTGACAGCAAGCTCCTCCAAAATTTGCTAGTGAATAAGGGGTCCCTATCACTAATGATGCTAAATGGTATTTCACGAAGTCGAAACACTTCATTGATATAAAATTGTGCTAATGATGATGAGGTCTTGTTGCTCCTAGTGGGAATAAAATGGATTCTTTTAGTGAGCGTATGCACTATGATCCAAATTGCTTCATTTCCTCTTTGACTCCTAGGTAACCCATCTATGAAGTCCATCGATGTCAGGATCTCCAAAGGCAATAACAATCCTTCAGGCTTTCTTTGTTCGGTCTTTATCCTTTGACATGTCAAACATATAAGAACAAATTCAACTACTCTCTTCTCCATTCCTGTCTAATAGAAAATTTTATTCATATCTCCATACATCTTATCTCCTTCGGAGGTAAATGATGACACTCCACAAGCTAAAATTTATTTATTTTCCAAAATTCTAAAGCTTTTGGGACTGGAGCATTCTTTATTCCTAGTCATTAGCCTAATTTACTCATTAACTTCTAGTGTCACATACAGTTTACCACTACTTAAGTGTTCTTATGAAATTTCCTTTTTACGTTGTTTCTTAATGTGTATATATTTATCATGCAGTCTCATCTCATCCATAAAATCAACCTAGTGATAAACAAGAACATATCTTATACCATATCGTACGGTTTTCCAATAACCTAAAGGTAACAACTAGCGATTATAATCCAATGTCTGTAAAAGAAAATTTTGCTGGAAGCTGCCATCATCATCAACTGGTGTTAATGATATTGTAGTCCTAACACTGTTTATTAAATTATGACGGACAGTCTTAGTATGTCATTCCATATCACATATCTTCCTTAATTCTCCTTCTTAGTTCCTAATAAATATCCATCACCCATAATAATTAGTCATTAATGTCAAAATTGGACCATCTTTAATCAATCCTTATTTAACCCCTCAATATATGTATCAGTTTCAAAATTCCACCTATTAGACCTATTCAATTCCTCCATAAATATCATATCAAATTTCTTAATCGGTCCCTATTTAAATCCCTTTAACACTCTATTAATTACAAATTTATTTCTCATTAAATCAGTAATCAACGTCCATAAATCCTAGTCCCATAATTACTGCATTATAATAACTAATACGAATATTGTCATAAATTACGCTATTTATATATTTTTATTTCTATTCGAAAGTGCAGTTACACATATTTATATATTCCTATGTCAAACTATTACTTTCTTCGCTAGAACATTCCTTTCCACATCCTAATTTATCAAATTTATCCCTGCAAAAGGATTACCATTAAAAATTTACCAAGTGAGATTTTTGATTCGTTTGAAATTATAAAGAATTATTTCTTTTCTTGTATTAACATAGGGAATAAAATATGGAAAAAATCCATGTCTTACACATCTTTTTTCCTTTTTTGTACATCTGTTGTTAACTCGAATGACATGCTTTTATACATATTTTGGAAATGGATAATTTATGGAAATTACACGGAACCTACTTCAAATAAATAAAAGCATAGAAATTCACATTTTTAGGCAATCTAATTTACAACCTAAATATAGATCTAGAATCATTTTCAAATTTACCAGAATTCTACAATTAAATATATGAGACCGATTTAAAATTTCCAAATTAGGTTATACATACTATTTCTATTTTATTCATATCCTAAAACCTTTACCCTTTCTTAACTAGGTAGTGATCTTTATCTACTCCATAGAAAATTTGGTTTGGTTTTCCCTATTTCTTTATAAAAATAAAATTCCACAGCCATGAAGTACCTTTATCTTTTAAAATATAAACTTAGAAATCCCCTTAAGCTAGTATGTGGCATTCGAAATTCGAAAATTTTCTCATTTCAAAAGAAAACCTTTAAACATATTTTGCAAAAGGATTTCCAGCTTGTAAAACAGTTTGAAAAATCAAATTCCCAAAAGGATTTAAACACCGTATTTTATTTTATTAATTTTGTATTTATTTTTGTTAAGCACTTGAACAAAATCTTCCAAAAACATTTGAACAAAATTGAGAAAAAGCATCTAAATAGAAATGAACACAATTTTTTTTCAAAACATTTGCCCATTTATCCTTAACCCCAAATTCAAAAATTGCTTAGCAAAATAATTTCCCTTTTGAAAGACTTTACTTCAAAGACTTTCTTCTTTAAAAGTAGAATTTTCATTCAGAAACCTTATTATCATACCAATTAATCTTTTTTTTCAAAAAAATCTTTTACAATCTTAAATAATGAGAAGTGGAGTAGACAGGGATAGCTTATATCCTATTATTTTGCTATCATATTCCTATACTATTTCTAACTAGTTTACTAATCCCATTTCTATCCAAATCTTCCAATGTTGCCACTATTTATATTTTGCCTATCTAAATAGCTTCTACATCATTTTAATTATGTTCCATTTCCATGTTTCACTTTTAAAAAGATTTTTTTAAAAAAAAACAAGAGAACTTCCATATTTATGAAATAGAAAAAATCAAGTCCAACATATGCTCTATTTTACATTTGGTTTAAAAACAAACAATCCCTTTATTCGGAAATCAAAAACCTTTTAACTTAACCAACCTTAAAATAAAATTCCAAAAACGAAAGTTATTTTTTTACTAAAAACCCTTTTAGTCAAAAAAATTTGGCTCGACAACATTTTTTATTATAAATTCCTTTATTTCCTTACATTTTCAAAATAGCAACTTCCCGATAAATCCTTTGAAAGACCCATTCAAAATATTTCAAGGAATTTACCTAAAACGTTTCATCAAATTCTTACCCATAGGATTGATTTAGAAATTGATTTTAATTGTCTTTTCATTTTAATTTTTCTTCTTCACTACCTAATCTTCATAAAAATTTGATCATCTCCTTGCGGTGATTAATTTACACCTTCTGTGGGAACTTGCTCCATTTCCTTCTTCATACCTTGCTTCACTCATAACATTCCTTACCGCTGGATGCCTACAACATATAAGTTCTTCTCTCCCATCTTTCTGGATGAAATGCATGTCTTCAATCAACAAACTATCAAAGTCTACGATCATAAGCAGTCTAGGTCCAATAAAAGAGTCCAATAGCATTCATCTTTTAGAAAGCTTTTATCTACCGCGGTCATGCTCTTCTTGGTCCACTCCTTACAATATGACCTCCGCCCCATGAGTGTAACTAGGGTAGGAGTATAAATTTAACTCTATTTTTTTTTAACTCATAGTCACCTCGCCCATCCTTTTTGAATATGGTCGCAACTACTTTTATATATAGTCAGAATTTGTAGAGTCCGGCGTATGTTCTAAATAAGTATCTATATATTTATGTAGGTTTTTTGAAAAATATTTTCAAAAATAAAAAGTAGGCCGCTCATACATATATCTATTTCCATTGATCAGGTAACCTAAGCTCTGACACCAAATGTAACAGTCATCCTAAATGGTGGTGACTACAAATGGTAACCTCAACGACTAATGTTATGGCCAGCGTCTCGACTACCCAGGCTAGTCCTTTGACTGCTTAACTAACCCACCTTGGGACATGTAAGGGTTCGAGACAAAGCTTCATCGTAGTTTACAATGCAAGAATCCCATATCATGCTTCAACAAGCTCTGATACTAAATATAACAACTTGTCTAGAAACATCGTAAATTCTGACCCAGAATAGGCCCATCAAAAGTTAGATCTATTCCAAAATTGGCCATTAGTTGGTATAAAGAACTACACATAGAGCTATTTACATACACATTCAGAAACTCTCAGTGGAAGGATAAAATATAATATCAAAATAGCACTTGTTTTATTTAAAATTCAAATGTCATAAAAATATAACACGATACCACAAATAATAGTTAATTCTCCATAGTAAAATATTCCAAAGTTACAACATCATTTAGTGAGTATATCAGAAACAAAGGAAATAACACAAGTAAAGAACTAAGTAACTACCATAAGTGTGCGTCTCCGCTGCCACCTTCGAATATATGCATCATCATCTCTAACCTATGTTGTAATAAGAAGGGGTCAGAACAATAAAGTTCGATGAATAAAATCTTGAGTCTTTTTTAAATAATACTTTGGCTGTATAATATAAACCAGAAAACGTCTTACGTATCTTACCCATATTATAATTTTTGAACCATAAGCCCCTAGGATTTCTCCAGTTCAATTACATAACCATTATTCTTTCAGTCCAACAACCCATATCTATCGTCAATTATGTCATAATAATATAAGCGATACCATTGAAGCCACTTAAAACATTTTTAATGGGAGTTGGGCAGTCGCTGACCACTTAACACCTCATTTGTAGGGACCTGCCTTTTCGACTCTCAAAAGTCGACAATAATACATCCATGGTATTCACGTACCGAGCATCCGAATGTTTGAAAGATAGATTGTTGGGGTGAATGAAAGGAAAAGACAGAATAGAATCTTACATTGTGATAAGAATTATATAATATCCAAATGACTTTTACAAAGGAAAACTTTAATATACATACAACAATAAGAGTAAACTAACTTATCGTCAGCTTAGATAGTTATAATAATCTACCCTCACAAATGCTGATGAGTACAAAATAAGAAATCCAGTAGAAAATAAAATACGTGTATGAGCCTTGAAGGCATATAGCTCGTCTTTGAAAGTTGCAAAGCATCCATTGCTAAATCTGGAAATATATTGGGTCTGACCCGAGCATTATAAGAAAATAATACTCGGATCAGTCTGCTAAACTAGCATGAGAAACTCAAATCATATGGAATTGTATATTTATAAAACCTTAAAAGGTAAAGGTATCACATAGGACTACCATGCACATAAACACGGACGGATTTTTAACTTACGGTAACTGTTAGCACCAAAATTGGTCCCTAACACCCAAATCCAGATAAAAGCACAGAATCACGGTTATTGATTATGGATAGAGTATATGTAGTGAGTATAAATATAAAAAGCAATAAAAATGAAAATGAAAGTAGTAATAACACAGGATTTATAGTGGTTCGACTAATTCTGGCCCACATCCATTCTAGACATTTCCTTTCTATTGATATGAGAATCAATTACAGTTACAATCCAGAGTTTTTAAAGCAATAATGGAAGAGTAGCCCTAATAGGGAAGAAGAAGGGAAGCAGAATGAAGTTCCCTTTTCTAAAGCCCCACATGTTGTATTTATAGGCAAAACCTGAGTTACTGGGCTTCTTGAGTAGTTCGGGCCTATCAAGGCTATAACCGAACCAGACTCAACACTACGATCGAACTAGGAAAGCCAAGCCACATTCACCGATCCACTTCAGTACGACCGAACCAGAACATGACGAACCACCAAGACCGATCCCATCGACGCCGAACCACCAATGCCGATCCCATATAACCAATCCACCAAGGCCGATCCTATCGAGGCTGAACCACCAATGCTGATCCCATATAACCAGTCCGCCAAGGCCGAACCCATCGAGGCTGAACCACCAATGCAATCCCATATAACCAGTCCGCCAAGATCGATCCCTTCGAGGCCAAACCACCAGTGCCGATCCTATATAACCAGTCCACCAAGGCCGAACCCATCGAGGCCGAACCATCACTGCTGATCCCGTTTAACCAGTCCACCAAAGCCGATCCCTTCGAGGGTGCCGATCCACTCCAAAGCCGAACCAGGCCCAACCGTCCTATCTTGGCAGACCCACTTAGGTCGACCCATGCATGACCTTCCATCCTTGGTTGAGCGGCACCTAAGGAACCACCTAGGCCGAGATATATACACCGAACCACCTAGGACTGACCGTCTATCCATCCAGTTGACTCAAACCCATCGTATTCTAGCCTCGACAAACGAGCAGTCGATTTAGTTTAATCTGCCTGTCCATGACCTTGCCAAAAGGCGGGTTAACATTTGTCCCCCAAAACATGCCTTGCTATAGGAAGGTGTGTTTTGAATAGCCTCAAATTCGATATTCGAAGTCCATATGTTATCCATAGCCATATTTTTCGATTCATAATCCAATCAATTTTATCCAAGTGCCATTGCTGTATCCTTATCTGAATCTACTACTGCTCTGAGTCGATATCTAGTTCCTATCCAGTAACCAAATCCTCATCCAATTCCACATCCATCCAAAACAAACTAACTGAATCCACGATCTCTTTAGATCATTTTATCTGAGTCCAGGACCTCTCCGGGTCTCCTGTTAGTCTAAATCGAGGACCTTGCTGGACCCAAATCCTAAGCCGGGATCTCACTGGGTCCTAAAACCCATATCCAGGATCTCGTCGGGTCCTTATCCAAATTTATAGCTATTCGTAGCTGCTATCCAAATCCATTTCACATCTTGGAAGTCAGTAATAGAATCCTACGATCTCTCCAAATCATTGACGGCATCTCCGGACCCTTGCTAAGCTCGATCCAAACTTAATGATTGAATAGGTAGATCCTGTCGTGCTCCGGCGATGCAACCTATCCCTTGGCTTCGATTCAGTGTCCCTAAACATTAAGCGATGTCCTAATCCTCTTAGACCGATATTAGCCTCTCTGGACTCTTACTGGATCCCATCATGTCATTTTTTGGTGAAGGGAAAACAGCGTTAAGTGGGTCGATCCTGTCGCTCTCTGACGAAGCAGCGTCACTCCCTGCACTCTAGTTCAATTCCTTGAACATTAAGCGACACCATGGACTAAGTCCTAGACTGATTGTAGCCTCTCTAGGCTCTTGTTGGATCCCATCCTATCACTCTCCGGTGAAGGGGAAACAACGGCGAGCGAGCCGATCCTGTCGCTCTCCGACGAAGGCGTCGCTCCCTGCACTCCGATTCAGTGTCCTTGAACATAAAGCAATTAATTTCCAACTGACTTTCAATATATGTCCCATAACTCTCTGGTTAGGTATTCGTTGCGTGAAACCAAAATCCATTTATCAAATCCAAAGTCCAAACGTCCAATAAGAAAAACAAAAAAACTAAGGGCTGCCTCTCCGGGCAAAGCAGCCTATTACCATCTCAGAGCATGCTTGGGGATCACTCTGGTTCCCTTACATGTGTAAGTGGCATAGTTGCTGTTTATTTTTTTTTTAAAGAAAAATCAGAAAAGATTATTCGATGACTAGAGTCCAAATCCTGAACTCGGTCCTTGCCATCGCTATCAGTGGATGACGAGTCGTGGCCCCATTCCAGGGTCGTTCCTATTTGATCCAAGCGGTAGCTGCTCATATTCTACTTCTCTTGTCTGATTCCTCACATACTATCGCAACCTGCCACTTCTAACATGTTCCTCCACCACATCCTTTAGGTGGCGGCATTCATCTATGGAGTGCCCTTCCAGCTTATGGAATAGGAAGTACTTCCCGCTCCTGTGTTCCCGTTTAGTGGAATTCCTCCTGGGTGGTTTCCGATAGGGGAGTTGCTCTCGAGTGTCTAAGTAAATCCATTCCAAATTATCAATTAAATCCACGTATGTCGCGAATTTGGGTTCTCAACCTCTCCTCTGTTTGTCTGAACCACCATGTCCATCGTCCAGCTTACCCTTTCCTTTATCTAGTCTTCGTCCTTCATCAGATGTTCCTTCGCCCTACACGGCGTTTATTTCCTGCCTTTCGGCACATGAATCCTCTAACCGAATGAATCTTTCCACCTCATGATAGAACTCTCCAAAATCCTATGGTGGATGCCATACTAATGAATCCTTGAGTTCCGTGCCTTCCGCAATCCCTGCTACCGCCGCCATCAAAACCATCGATGGATCTGGGCGATCTACCAAGGCCGCAGCCGCATTAAATTGCATTAGAAAACCTCTCATGGACTCTCTTGTCCTCTGCTTCATCGGTGCCAGCATTATTACTTTTGGGTCATGTCACTTAGACCTTGAACTGTCTAATGAAGCGTTCCACTAGCTCGCCCCATGTCCTGATCGATCCCTTCTCCAGCTGTCTGAACCAAAGCGCAACATAATGTATCAAGTATAAAGGGAAACATCTTTCCATCACCTCCTTAGATGCCCCTAGCACTTCCATATGTCAGATGTATTTGGTTGCATGCACAGTTGGATCTGATTTTCCATCACAGGCCTCCATTGTTGGCAGTTTGAATTCAGGAGGGTTCCTTACATTCCTGATATCCGGAGTGAACGGACTTCGACTGACTTCCTCCAAGCCTCTGCTCAGTAGTCCTCCTCTCATTATCCTTCTTATCAATCCAGCCATCCGCTCGTCTCCATCCGGGGGTAGTCCCATGTTCGCATCTCCACTTTGTCCTCCATGTCATGTAGGGTACTCTGGATAGTACTCTTCATGTTGGCCATTTACGTTTTGGTCCCTGCTCGTTAAGATTCATTCACAACTCCCCTAGTATCCAATGTCGGGGGTCTACCTTCAGGCCTTTGCTGATTTCCTTCAATCTCTTCAATCCGTATCTGGTTTTGACCTCTAGAAACTTCTATAGCTTCGATTCCTTGTTCTGCATTTCCAGTAGCCACGGTTGTTCCATTCCATTGACTTTGTACTCCAGCTTGTCCAACTTGTCGAAGTAGGTTCTGCATTATCTCCTCTTGTATTTTCAGTAATTCTTCCCGCATAGCTCCCATAATCATCTCCATCTCGTCCTTGGTGATGAAAACTGAGGTCTGATTTGCTCCTAAGGAAGCCTCCTGACTCCCTTTATGCTGACTTCTTTCCATCCTTTGTCTCTTGGTTGATTGCTTTGCTATAGTCTTTAAAATCCAAGTTCCTAAGCCTTTAAATCCAAAATCCATGCTTCAGAATCCCTGAGTGCTAGCCCTCTCAGTGAAAGCACCAAAATGTTAGTACCAAAATTGGTCACTAACAACCAAATCGAGATGAAAGCACCAAACCACAATCATAGATCACAGATAGAGTGTATGTGTGAGTATAAATATGAAGAGCAATAAAAATTAAAAAGAAAGCAGTAATAACACAGATTTTATAGTGGTTCGGCTAACTCCGGCCTACGTTCACTCCAGAAATTTCCTTTCTATTAATACGAGAATCAATTACAGTTACAATCCAGAGTTTTTAAAGCAACATTGGTAGAGTAGCTCTAATAAGGAAGAAGAAGGGAAGCATAATGAAGATCCCTTTTCGGAATCCCCATACACTGTATTTATAGGCAAAACCCGAGTTACTGGGTTTCCTGAGTAGTCAGGGCCCATCACGGCCATAGCCGAACCAGACTCAACACTACGACCGAACCAGGCAAGCCAAGCCATATTCACCGATCCACTTCAGTACGATTGAACCAGAACATGACAAACCATCAAGACCAATCCCATCGAGGTCGAACCACCATGCCAATCCCATATAACCAATCCATCAAAGTCGATCCTATCGAGGTTGAACCACCAATGTCGATCCCATATAACTAGTCCACCAAGGCCAAGCCCATCGAGGCTGAACCACACATGCCATTCCCATATAATCAGTCCACTAAGGCCGATCCCTTCGAGGCCAAACCACCGGTGCCAATCTTATATAACCAATCCACCAAGGCCGATCCATTCGAGGCCGAACCACCAGTGTCGATCCCATATAACCAGTCCACCAAGGCCAAACGCATCGAGGTCGGACCACCAATGCCTATCCCATATAACCATTCCACCAAGGCCGATCCCTTCGAGGCCAAACCACTAGTGCCGATCCACTCCAAAGCCGAACCAGGCCCAACCGTCCTATCTTGGCCGACCCACCTAGGCTGAGCCACGCATGACCTTCCATCCTTGGGCGAGAGGCACGTACCGAGCCACCTAGGCCGTGCCATATACACCGAACCACCTAGTACTGACCGTTTATCTATCCAGTTGACTCAAAACCACCGTATTCCAGCCTCGACAAATGAGCGGTCGATTTAGTTAGATCCGCTCGTCCATGGCCTTGCCAAAAGGTGGGTTAATAGTAACCAAACCATTTTATAAAAAAATATTATGATATTATAATAATGTCTAGGGTCAAAAATAAATATATAAAATAGTCGAAATGCTTGCATTTTACATTCCAGCATATTTGGTATGCAACTAACTCTGTAAGGCACATATTGGAAAATGGATTCCATTAATAACAAGACTACTAGGTACCATCTACCGCAATATACCTCTAGAAAAATTCAATGAGGGCATCACATGGACCCCCTTAAATCAGGAATGACCTACCCCTTCCTAGATAGTACTAAATATGTCATCATTCCGGTTGTCACCGACTAACTATTTCAACGGCCACCGTATACATAATTCAAAAATATCGATCTAGATACAAGTGATGACCATACCCTAATGGTCGCAGACCACATAGCTCTAAAGAATATTCCATATTTTAGGCTTGAGGTACATTTTAGATTTTTAGCAAATCCCACTTGGAATGCTAACACGGCCCTCCAAGCAACTATGTAATTCCAGCGTTCATCCATACAAGCTGTTCAAAATATGAACAAACCGAAGGCACTACTTATACTACATCCTTTTTGGAACCACCTTCAGGATTAGTAGCAAGAATAGCCCTTGCACTTCAAAGAAATCTTTCTTCTATTTCCATCATCTTCAAGATGTCTTCAATTCAAATGTTTATGCCAGTTCGAAGTGGTTTTCGGATAACTCATGCTTATTTAATATTGGCCTCTCCAAACCAACAATCGATAGTTTTAAAATTAGCCATGAATTGATAGTTGGTTATTTAACTATCAAATAAGCAAAAAACCAAATCAGAGATTTAATTTCCTATGTTCACCCAAGCATTATTTAGCACATTAGCAACCACTAAGCCTCTTTAATCAATCCTTTCATTAATAAAAATCTCCTTTCAATTATTGTATTAAAATATCTTTATAAATGAAGTATTTACAAACCCTCTCTGCTCTTTTTAATTCTTGAAAAGGTATTCATATACTTATCTCGATGGTTTAAGTATATTTATAAACCATTTCACTTTCAATACTTAGAAAATGTTTCCATATACTTATATCAATAGTATAAGTATATTTTCAAAGCTTAAGGAAGTTTTTTCCTTTTTCCAAAATTATTATAAATAGACTAAACTAATTGTCATTTCAAACGACGTTCCGTTATGTTGTAAGTAAATGGATCATGTAGAAATTATACCACTTGCCACCGCTTTGTGATTTTAAACTTGTATGATCTCTCGATTAACAATGAAGTCGGACAAGTTAGGAAATTATCATTGCCTCAACATACATTCTTAGTTCTCACAAATAGAGACGGGTTTTCATACCTCAGAATTTAGTGTTAAGTATGAAAAGAACGCTTTCAATACCACCGTAAATTATAAGGATCATTTATAGAAATTGAATCTCCTTCGCTTATCATATTTCTGATATTCTGACTTACTCTATCTCTCATACAAAAACGAAGCTAGGCAAGTCAAGGCACTGATAGTTCCTAGCATTGCCTTAGTTAAACACTCTGATTCCAAGTCTCATAGATAAAGGATTAATCTACTCATCAGCTTTTAGTGCCAAATATAGGACTACTCAATTTCCATAAGTAACCAAATCCATATATGGAAATCATATTTCATATACTTAACATCAATCTTCATTTTCAAACTTAAACTATCCTTTAGTTAACAATGAATTTGTTCAACTTGGAGTATTCTTACCTCTCAAATCTTGATTTGACAATGTTGAATCGTGAGTTTTGATTCATGACAAGCTTCAACAATCAACGATGAGATTAAACAATCAAAACAATAAAAAAGAGAAAGCTATACACATGTGGTAAACTACAAAGGAAACTAGAATTCAAAGTCGAGTACGCTATAAAAACCTTTATTGTTTGAGTCGTAGTTATAGTTTATAATTGTTAAAATCACTCCTCAAGTAGTTACACACGCTATACAAAAGTTTTAAATATATATACATACGCACACACACAAAATAGTGTGCACAAGTGCTCACTGTGCAAAAAAAAGCACAGTTCAATCGACTGGACTGAAACAATCGTCTGAATCTGTGTTCTTTGCACAGATATGCACATGTGCACACCACTTTCAATATTAAGTCAACTGGATATTTTTGACCAGTCGACTGACCATACGCAACCGCCATATTTCGTGAAGGGTTGCTTCTCTTTTCGAGGAGTAACAATCCAATTCGAAGAGTTACGGATTCAGCTCTTGATTGAAACTCTTCGTGAATAGTAGCAACCTTATATACTATATATATATATAGATCTAAACTCATGATTTTAATCATCAACTTTACTTCAGTCTATTCTATTCTCTGATCTATATTTCTTGACTATATTACTACATTCTAAAAGTTTTCTAATCAAATATATATTGCTTGAATATCAAAGTTAATTATTACATACTTCGATTCAAAGCAATATCTTTCTTTTTAATCTTCACACACAATATATACTTGAATATTGATTATAGAAAGGGTGTACTATCAAAGACAAATCAGTGTTATCAAGAACACAAAGCGTCAACAGTTTTATTGAAATTGTAGAAGTCCTGTTAGTTTGTATCAGGCGGAAAAGTCCCTTTGGCTGCTGAGGCGGAAAAATCATGTTTGGCTGCTCAGGTGTTGTATACCTATTCCTTCAGGTTAAGTGAGGGGTTATTGAGTGAAATTCCAGGGGAAAGTCTGGGACTAGACGTAGAATGAAAAGTTCGAACTAGTATAAAAACTCCTGGTGTTCTTATTTTTATTTACTTTACTATTAATATATGTTTTCGCATTTAGATTATGTGACGACCTGACTTTTTCTCCACAGAAAGTCGCATCATCTTGAAGAAAGAAAGGGATAGAAAAGAGAAAAGAAAGAGAAGAAAGAAGAAACAACATCAGAATCTCAACAGCGGAACGAATAATTTATATTAAATACATAAATATTACATAGTATACAACACTAATCAGAGTTACATAGCATATACATCACATACTAGATAGTTATAAACACTGTCTAGTTATTACAACTCAACAAAGAAATACCAACACAGAGAACACACAGCGGAAACTATATATCTAACGCCGAAGCCTCCTGCTCCATTGCTCCTTCATAATTTGTCAAAAGCTAACCTGAATCCCTTGGTTACTCATAAAAATTTGAGTACCCAAGAGTTTTAGAAAACAGAAGATAAACTCTGGGTCAGACATGGGTCTGGTGTGAGTAACAGGTTAAAGTTGCTTAACTTTGAAAAACCTTTGAAAAGAAAAGGTATCACGTAAGACTTCCCACACATAAACATGGAAAAGTTTTTACCTTACGCTAACCAAAACATTTGATAGGAAATTTAGTGATATTATAATAGGTCTAGGGTTTTCAAGTAAATATGAAATAGCCGAAATTGTTATATTAATTAAATTCCAGCTACTAGCCACAAAAGTGGGTAATACAATCAAAACCGTTAGCACTTATTGGATTGTGTATTCCATCAATGGCAGGGCTATTGAGGTACCACCCATCATAGTACGTAGCCTAGATCAACGTACCGAGGATCACCCCCAATCCCCTGCAACACAACACCGGAACCATCCCTTACTGGACAGTCCTGAACAAGACAACCCCGCAGTTGGCTTACGTTCCAACCGCCCACACACCCGAAATAAAAAGGGACTTCTAGACAGGGGAAAATCTAGTCCTACTTAGGCATGACCCACTTAGCCTTGCTGCACCTCCCATGTTTTAGCCATTCCCGGTTGATGAGGCTTGAGGCTACGATTACCTTTAGAGAACACATCTCTTAGAATGCTCATCGTCCACCTGACGATGTTCTGAAAGCATTCGATCCACACAAGTTCGTTCCGGGTTCGAACGAAACCGAAGGCATTATCTCGTTACACTCATTTTGGAATCACCTTCAGAGTTAACGAAGATAACCCTTGCTCTCTGAATCTTCATCTCGAATCTGAAAGTACTACTCCGTCAAACTCATCTCGGAATCACCCTCAGAGTTATACTGACGAATAGTCCTTACATCTCGAGTCTTCACTCTTCACAAGAGATTCACGACCTATCGTAAATTTGGATCGATGTGGTTTTCGGATATCCAAATATGGAAACCCGATCCCGGTCTCATCGAAATCCAAAACGTGTCTTTTAAGGCCAAGTTGTTTTAAAGGTTTAAAACAATTCAATTATCTATATACACACAGATAGATAATTCATAGATTTACAATAGATAATCAACATTATCATCACAACAGGTAATCCATATTATCATTATCAAAAGGTAATCCAAATCGTCATCACAATGCAACCAATGCATCCATATCATTCAACATTACTTATCTCATCTCTGAGATTCAAACCATTCAAGGCAAACAACATCATCCATCCATATAAGCAATGATTAATAATCACACCAAATATAAATAATTTAAAATGAATTAAATTAATTACATCATTCTACTTAATTTAAAGTAAATTAAATTAATTACTTCATCATTACCAAACTTGCTTACATCACCATTAATTAATTATCAATCAATTAATTAATCATCAACCAATTATTCATTTTAATTAATCATCCCTGAGTAATTAACCTTTAATTACATTCAAGTAATTATCCACTAATTAATTTCTCAAATTAATTATACTTAACCAATATAGTAATTAATCTTTAATTACTTCCTTAATTAATTAACTATAATTAATTACATCAATCCTTAATTAATTACATTAATTAATCCCTTCATTTATTAATTATTTCTAAATAGATCCACTCTTAATTACTTCATTAATTATAATAATTAACGATCTCTACTTATATTAATTACATTAAGTAATTAATCTTAATTTAAACCATAATTGTTAATCACCCTTGATTAACTCCATTCAGTAATTAGCTACCCTTAATTACTTTACGAAAATAAATTAATTACTCCTTAATTAATTATCTCAAATTAATCACTTGATTAATTTACAAAGTAATTATACTCAAATTACTTTCATCATCGGATCATCTTCAATTAATTACATCCAGTAATTACCCATTAATTACTTTCCTAAATAATTTCTCTTCATTTAATTACATTAAGTAATTATACTTCACAAATCATCAAATGATTATTCTAAATTAATTAAACTGAATTAATTAAATTATCTAATCAAATTAAACTCAATTAATTATAATAAGTAATTAATTCCTTAATTACTTCCATAAGTAATTATACTTAACAATTTGCACAAATGATTAATCTAATTGATTAATTATTAAAAATTAATCACATTAATTAATTATTAAATAATCCTTAGTAAATGACCTTCATTAACTATTAACAATTCATTAAAGTAATTAACTTATTTTAATCATTATTAATCGTTAATAACCCATTAACTAACCCCATAATCATTTAATTAATTAAGTGCTAACTGTAACATAATTAATTCTTTATTACTTGATTAATTAATTACTAATCATTAATTAAAATCTAATCTTATTAATTAATGAATCTTAAATTACAAGTTAATTAATCTAAGAGTAATTAATCTTTAACCTTTAAGTTTAAAACCCTTAATTACTTTAACTATTATCACAAATATATTTGAAAACATTCATTTCCAAATTTAAATTCAAATTTCATTTCAAATTTAAGTTTTAAGATGAAACCCAATTTATCTTCAATAAAATTTAAAATCAATTTTAAAACCTTTCAATTTACATGATAAATAATACTTTTTCTTATAAAAGAAATTTTACAAGAGTTTAAAACAAATTCCTTTTTAAATTCAAACCATTTAAATTTCCTTTGTCATTCAAAATTGCTAAACACTTAAATTTATAAAACTTAAATTTATTTTAAACCATAGATTCAAAATCAGATTTGAATCAGTTTAAACTTTGTTTAAAACATTTCTTTACATTTCAATTTCCAATTTAAATTCAAATTTCTTTAAAAACATTTTTAAACAATAACCCCTTTAAAGTATTTTAAACAAATTTGAATTTAAAAACTTATTCATTTCTATCTTAATATTCAAATTTAAACTTGAATCCATAATTTAAAATTAGATTTAAACAATTTTAAATTCTTGCTTAACACTCTTAATTTTCAGTTTAAAAATTTGAAAACAAGACAGGTTTCTAATCTGAAACAAAACTAACTCGAGCAATACAAAATTCACTCGAACCTAATCCTAACCTAGCCCGAGCAAAACTCAAAACAAACTCGAGTAACTCGAGTATCTTTTCATCTTGAAATCATTTAAACTAAAATACTGATACGTAACCCTGTACTGACAGTTGAAAAAACCTGTAACAACCATTCTTTCCCGAGGTGCAACAATAGCTATTTCGAGTCCGCCATCCCACAACTTCGAGCAAAAAACACAATTCAACCCGAAACAACTCGAGTAACTCATTCTTCCCAAATCAGCTGATACCCATAATCATCGTGCACCTGCACCACCACTTCATCTAATTCCGACCTTTCGCGACCATTTGCGTAACTCGGCGACCATCCTCCAACACGTTTCCGACCATCAAGTGAACTGCAAAACCCAAAATCAAAAACAAGCCTCAAGCTCAAAAACTAGAAAAAACGTCGAACTGGAATTCGCTTCAAACTCCAAAATCCGATCATCAGAAAAACTTCACCTCCGGCCACGCCTTCGTCCATACTCCATCAATCCGTCCACACAAATCTGGAAGAACTCGATCGCCCATAGTTGTCGAGACGATCAAATTCCTGATCAACAACGAAAACTAGGTTTAAATACTTAAATTCAAAATCCCTATCACCTCCATACTTAAATTCTTCTTCTAATATTTTTCCTTGAATCTACTATCACCATTCCATCACCAGAAACGATTCTGGCCAATCAATCCCCCTAGATCGACAGTTCTAACCCCAAACATGATTTCTGGTTAAACCAGAAATACACAATCAATTTTAAACTAATTTTTTTTTAATTTTGGTTATAAAATTCAATTCTTTGATAATGTAATTGGTTTATAAACTTTAATCAATGAATCTGGCAAATTAAATTACTACTTCCATAAGTTGTTATGTTATATTTTGTGTTTCATAGACATTTCAATTTTTTCTTCATATTAAATAAAATTAAAACTTTAACTTATGTTTCATAACATACTTTGTTTAAATCTTAAAATATAACAAGGGTTTGAATATGATATCATGATTTTTTTTCAAGATCTAAACCTGGAATGCTAGAACGGGCAAGAACATATTTCCAACAGCAAGCATATATTCAGAAAACTCATGCATATATACAAAGAATTTCATCATATTCATCCATACACCAATCATCATTTTCTTAGGAAACAATCAACAACTATATTTGCTTAAATTAGTTTAAATAAAAGTGTTACTCACAGATTTATTTATTTTATGAGCAGAGCCTATATCTGAAAATGCTTGAACTGGATTGTGTTTCAATTTCCAAAATTTTGAGTTGCTTCCCTTTTTTTTAAATTTCAATCTTGATTTTACTGCAAATGCTTTCCCTGATTTTACAATTTGCATGCATGTTTCCAGAGAAAGAAAAATGCAGGCTGGTTGCTTCCAAACAGAAAGAAGGAGATTGCAAGCTTCCAGAAAAGAAAATGCATTCTTTTAGATGAAGTTGCAATTGCAAATGATTTTCAGGTTGATACTTGCTTTTCAGTTTGAAGATGTTTTCAGATGATTTTGGGTTAGAGAAGATATTAGTGCAGGGATTACAGGTTTTCTGTTTTGAATGAATTTTGATTTTCAGATTTTGCAGGAGTTTGTTTGAACAGATTTTGTTTTGAAGAAGAAGTTTGCAGATTTTCTGAAAACCTTAAGTTTTGAAAAAGAAGGATAGAAAGGAAAAATGATTTTAGAGGAGATGTATTTATGTAAGTAGATTTTGGTTTTAATAAAAAATAAATAAATGAAAAAGAAAACTAAAAAGGACACTTGTTCTAATCTTAACATTTGTCAAGATGTTTATTCTATGCTTAACACATGTCATTAAGATGTTAAGAGATTTACACATGTAAATTTAAATATTTTAATTTTAATTTATATTGGTTGTAAAAGCTTTAAATCTTAATTTATTATTCTTTATGTGTATATAAATGAATTTCTTCCCTTTTAATTAAAACGAAATGAAACAAACAAATATAAATATAAGCTTATTCAATTTTTTTAAAAATATTTATTCCTTTAAATTTCACAACATTGAACCCAAATTTAAATTAAATTATAAAACCAAATTTAAAAATCAAGTTATACATATATGCATATATAACACTTATTAAAGAATTTAAAAATAACAAATCTTATTTCTTACAAAATTATTTATGTTCATAAGAACTAAGTATTATAATTATTATCTGAAAATAACAAATTAAACAATTTTAAAATGATTTATAAAAGAGATTATAAATCACTTCTATTACTCAATAAATTAGGGTCATATGTAAATTGTATTTTTAAATTCTTACATATAATTTCAAGCAATATTTTAAAAAGAAAATAAAACAAAGCTTTTATGATAATCTAATTTAAATTCATATTTAAGCTAAATAATTTTTTTAAAACAAATCAGATTTATCATAAGTATAAATCATATAATTATTTATTGAATTGCTTAAATGTTAAATGTTAAATTTAAATCATATTTCAAATTTACCAATTATATATATATACCGAGATACTCGCTCTACAGAATCCAAATAATCAATACTACCAAGCTACATAGCTCCTATCCGACTAGATCTAAAAACTAATCAGGATATCAGATTACAGACAAGTCTGACTCAACAATCACATCCTCTTGTAACGCTGGTTCCACAACCAGAGATAGATCATACACGTACTCCCTCAAAGATACGTGAAACACATCGAATCCCAGTTATCCAAACTGGCAATTCAACCTCGAAAATCAAACACCAATCCTCACAACAATACAGAAAGATCCAAAACACCTCGAAGCTGACTTACCCAGTCTTACCCAATCTCAAATCCATGACTTCGGAATCCAAATTACTTCCTCTCTTATTCACAAAACACTTCTGACGATCCTAGGCTACTTTCATCTCTCCCGATCAGCTTAACCTTCGCTGATGTTCCTAGAAACAAACTGGACCAAAACAACCTAATAGAATGATCTCCTCAAGATCAATCCCAAACCAAGAACACTAACCCTACTCCACAAACATCAGACGACCAACTTACTTCTCCTATCCGGAAAAGATAGAACAAAAGCTCTCCCAAACTACTTCCGCTGCATAACTCTGATCTGAAGTAGATGAAAAACTCGAGCACAAACTGGACAACACATCTCAGAAATATGGTTCAACAGATCCATAAAAGAAAAACTTAGATGTCCCACCTGATCCTTCTACTAAATTGAACCACCAATAGCACTCCTGGAATCCAGTCGATAAGAAAACTCAACCTCCAGATGCGGACAAACTTTTGATAACTCAAGAGAACACTCAAACTATCGCAAGTCACTTTTGCGATCAATCAGCCTAATACCCAAAGAAAACCATTCTCTCTTTGCCAATCAGAACAGCTTACGCTTAACTAGCCAATCCATCGAAGAAATGGAATCCACTCTGCTGCTTCTGAACTCCACCTTCAGAAAAACTGCTAACTAAAAGACCTTCTTGCTAGCACAGAACACTCCGAGCTGCACTGCTGACATCGACGCCAAAGACTTCCTAATCCAAAACTCTTCGAGAAACTCGGACCCCAAACCAGACAGAAACATCCTGCTGAACCCAACCACAACATCGAAGCAGACATTCTTCCTAAACTTGTTACAAAGAAAAATCTTCAGAGACATCCATAGTCACTGCATCTCATCACACTGCTACTAATTCCTGAGGTATCAAGATACCATTATTTTCTTCTACCTAGCCGACAGATCCAAACTCCACTCATCCAACTCAAAGATGAACTCCGAACCTTACAGGTTACCTTCAGAGATCTATGAAATCTCTACACTCTACACAACTCACTCGAGACGGTATTAGATCAACAGTCTCGATAGATACTTCCAACCTCAATACTCAAACTCCAACCATTGGTAGTAGTCATGCTACACACTCCACTACCTTATCTACCTTTATAACTTATATTGGCAAACCTGTATGCGTAACCCAACAAATAGGTAGAAATACACACACACACACACACACACACACACACACACACACACACACACACACACACACTAAATTACAAATACGCTCTCTCAAGAAAGAAATCACGTCAAAGCCTAGGTATTCACTCAACCTAACGCTCTGATAACACCTGTGACGACCCGACTTTTTCTCTACAGAAAGTCGCATCATCTTCAAGAAAGAAAGGGATAGAAAAGAGAAAAGAAAGAGAAGAAAGAAGAAACAACATCAGAATCTCAACAGTGGAACGAATAATTTATATTAAATACATAAATATTACATAGTATACAACACTAATCAGAGTTACACAGCATATACATCACATACTAGGCAGTAATAAACACCTGTCTAGTTATTACAACTCAATACAACTCAACAAAGAAATACCAACACAGAGAACACACAACGGAAACTATATATCTAACGCCGAAGCCTCTTGCTCCATTGCTCCTCCATAATTCGTCAAAAGCTAAACTGAATCCCTTGGCTACTAATAAAAATTTGAGTACTCAAGAGTTTAAGAAAACAGAAGATAAACTCTGGGTCAGACATGGGTCTGGTGTGACTAACAGGTTATAGTTGCTTAACTTTGAAAAACCTTTGAAAAGAAAAGGTATCACGTAAGACTTCCCACACATAAACATGGAAAAGTTTTTACCTTACGCTAACCAAAACATTTGATAGAAAATCCAGTGATATTATAATAGGTATAGGGTTTTCAAGTAAATATGAAATAGCCGAAATTGTTACATTCATTAAATTCCAGCTACTAGCCACAAAAGTGTGTAATACAATCAAAACCGTTGGCACTTATTGGATTGTGGATTCCATCAATGGCAGGGCTACCGAGATACCGTCCGTCACAGTACGTGGCCTAGATCAACGTACCAAGGATCACTCCCAATCCCTTGCAACACAAGACCGAAACCATCCCTTACTGGATAGTCCCGAACAAGACAACCCCGCAGTTGGTTTACGTTCCAACCGCCCACACACCCGAAATAAAAAGGGACTTCTAGACAGGGGAAAATCTCGTCCTGCTTGGGCATGACCCACTTAGCCTTGCTGCACCTCCCCTGTTTTAGCCATTCACGGTTGATGAGGCTTGAGGCTACGATTACCTTTAGAGAACAAATCTCTTAGAATGCTCATCGTCCACCTGACGATGTTCTGAAAGCATTCGATCCACACAAGTTCGTTTCGGGTTCGAACGAAACCGAAGGCATTATCTCGTTACACTCATTTTGGAATCACCCTCAGAGTTAACGAAGATAACCCTTGCACTCTGAATCTTTATCTCGAATCTGAAAGTACTACTCCGCCAAACTCATCTCGGAATCACCCTTAGAGTTATACTGACGAATAGTCTTTACACCTCGAGTCTTCACTCTTCACAAGAGATTCACGACCTATCGTAAATTTGGATCGATGTGGTTTTCGGATATCCAAATATGGAAACCCGTTCCCGGTCTCATCGAAATCCAAAACGTGTCTTTTAAGGTCAAGTTATTTTAAAGGTTTAAAACAATTCAATTATCTATATACACACAGATATATAATTCATAGATTTACAATAAATAATCAACATTATCATCACAATAGGTAATCCATATTATCATTATCAAAAGGTAATCCAAATCATCATCACAATGCAACCGATGCATCCATATCATTCAACATTACTTATCTCATCTCTGAGATTCAAACCATTCAAGGCAAAAAACATCATCCATCCATATAAGCAATGACTAATAATCACACCAAATATAAATAATTTAAAATGAATTAAATTAATTACATCATTCTACTTAATTTAAAGTAAATTAAATTAATTACTTCATCATTACCAAACTTGCTTACATCACCATTAATTAATTATCAATCAATTAATTAATCATCAACCAATTATTCATTTTAATTAATCATCCCTGAGTAATTAACCTTTAATTACATTCAAGTAATTATCCACTAATTAATTTCTCAAATTAATTATACTTAACCAATATAGTAATTAATCTTTAATTACTTCCTTAATTAATTAACTATAATTAATTACATCAATCCTTAATTAATTACATTAATTAATCCCTTCATTTATTAATTATTTCTAAATAGATCCACTCTTAATTACTTCATTAATTATAATAATTAATGATCTCTACTTATATTAATTACATTAAGTAATTAATCTTAATTTAAACCATAATTGTTAATCACCCTTGATTAACTCCATTCAGTAATTAACTACCCTTAATTACTTTACCAAAATAAATTAATTACTCCTTAATTAATTATGTCAAATTAATCACTTGATTAATTCACAAAGTAATTATACTCAAATTACTTTCATCATCGGATCATCTTCAATTAATTACATCCAGTAATTACCCATTAATTACTTTCCTAAATAATTTCTCTTCATTTAATTACATTAAGTAATTATACTTCACAAATCATCAAATGATTATTCTAAATTAATTAAATTGAATTAATTAACTTATCTAATCAAATTAAACTCAATTAATTATAAGAAGTAATTAATTCCTTAATTACTTCCATAAGTAATTATACTTAACAATTTACACAAATGATTAATCTAATTGATTAATTATTAAAAATTAATCACATTAATTAATTATTAAATAATCCTTAGTAAATGACCTTCATTAACTATTAACAATTCATTAAAGTAATTAACTTATTTTAATCATTATTAATTACAAATTAATGACTCATTAATAACCCATTAACTAACCCCTTAATCGTTTAATTAATTAAGTGCTAACTGTATCTTAATTACTTCTTTATTACTTGATTAATTAATTACTAATCATTAATTAAAATCTAATCTTATTAATTAATGAATCTTAAATTACAAGTTAATTAATCTAAGAATAATTATTCTTTAACCTTTAAGTTTAAAACCCTTAATTACTTTAACTATTATCACAAATATATTTGAAATCATTTATTTCCAAATTTAAATTCAAATTTCATTTCAAATTTAAGTTTTAAAATGAAACCCAATTTATCTTCAATAAAATTTAAAATCAATTTTTAAACCTTTCAATTTACATGATAAATAATACTTTTTCTTATAAAAGAAATTTTACAAGAGTTTAAAACAAATTCCTTTTTAAATTCAAACCATTTAAATTTCCTTTGTCATTCAAAATTGTTAAACACTTAAATTTATAAAACTTAAATTTATTTTAAACCAAAGATTCAAAATCAGATTCGAATCAGTATAAACTTTGTTTAAAACATTTCTTTACATTTCAATTTCCAATTTAAATTCAAATTTCTTTAAAAACATTTTTAACAATAACCCCTTTAAAGTATTTTAAGCAAATTTGAATTTGAAAACTTATTCATTTCTATCTTAATATTCAAATTTAAACTTGAATCCATAATTTAAAATTAGATTTAAACTAATTTTAAATTCTTAATTAACATTTTAAATTTTCAGTTTAAAAATTTAAAAACAAGACAGGTTTCTAATCTGAAACAAAACTAACTCGAGCAATACAAAATTCACTCAAACCTAATCCTAACCTAGCCCGAGCAAAGCTCAAAACAAACTCGAGTAACTCGAGTATCATTTTCATCTTGAAATCATTTAAATGAAAATACTGACAGTTTATACATAACCCTGTACTGACAGTTGCAAAAACCTGTAACAACCTTCTTTCCCGAGCCACAACACTAGCTACTTCGAGTTCACCATCCCACAACTTCAAGCAAAAAACACAATTCAACCCGAAACAACTCGAGTAACTCATTCTTCCCCAAATCAGCTGATACCCATAATCGCCGTGCACCTGCACCACCACTTCATCCAATTCCGACCTTTCGCGACCATTTGCGCAAGTCGGCGACCATCCTCTAACACGTTTCCGACCATCAAGTGAACTGCAGAACCCAAAATCAAAAACAAGCCTCAAGCTCAAAAACTGGAAAAAACGTCGAACTGGAATTCGCTTCAAACTCCAAAATCCGATCATCAGAAAAACTTCACCTCCGGCCACGCCTTCATCCATACTCCATCAATCGTCCACACAAATATGGAAGAACTAGATCACCCATAGGTGTCGAGACGATCAAATTCCTGATCAACAGCGAAAACTAGATTTAAATACTTCAATTCAAAATCCCCATCACCTCCATGCTTAAATCCTTCTTCCAATATTTTTCCTTGAATCTACTATCACCATTCCATCACCAGAAATGATTCTGGCTAATCAATCCCCCTAGATCGACAGTTCTAACCTCAAACATGATTTCTGGTTAAATCAGAAATACACAATCAATTTCAAACTAATTCTTTTTAATTTTAGATATAAAATTCAAGTCTTTGATAATGTAATTGTTTTATAAACTTTAATCAACGAATCTGGCAAATTAAATTACTACTTCCATAAGTTGTTCTGTTATATTTTTATGTTTCAGAGACATTTCAGATTTTTATTCATATTAAATAAAATTAAAACTTTAACTTATGTTTCATAACATACTTTTTTTAAATCTTAAACTATAACAAGGCTTTGAATATGATTTTTTTATGATCTAAACCTGGAATGCTAGAACAGGCAAGAACATATTTCCAACAGCAAGCATATATTCAGAAAACTCATGCATATATACAAAGAATTTCATCATATTCATCCACACACCAATCATCATTTTCTTAGGAAACAATCAACAACTATATTTGCTTAAATTAGTTTAAATAAAAGTGTTACTCACAGTTTTTTTTATGAGCAGAGCCTATTTCTGAAAATACTTGAAACTGGCTTGTGTTTCAATTTCCAAAACTTTGAGTTGCTTCCCTTTTTTTATAAACTTCAATCTTGATTTTACTGCAAATGCTTTCCCTGATTTTACAATTTGCATGCATGTTTCCAGAGAAAGAAAAATGTAGGCTGGTTGCTTCAAAACAGAAAGAAGGAGATTGCAGGCTTCCAGAAAAGAAAATGCATGCTTTTGGATGAAGTTGCAGTTGCAAATGATTTTCAGGTTGATACTTGCATTTCAGTTTGAAGATGTTTTAGATGATTTTGGGTTAGAGAAGATATTAGTGCAGGGATTACAAATTTTCTATTTTGAATGAATTTTTTCAGATTTTGCAGGAGTTTGTTTGAACAGATTTTGTTTTGAAGAAGAAGTTTGCAGATTTTCTGAAAACCTTAAGTTTTGAAAAAGAAGGATAGAAAGGAAAAATGATTTTAGAGGAGATGTATTTATGTAAGTAGATTTTGATTTTAATAAAAAATGTAACGACCTGACTTCCAAACACCAGAAAGTCGCATCGCTAATAAGAAAGAATGAATAGAAAAGAGAAAGAAAGAGAAGAAAGAAGAAAGAAGAAACAACACATCAGAATCTAAACAACGGATCGAATAATTTATATTAATAACATAAAATATTACATAGTTTACCACCACTATCAGAGTACACAAATAATACAACACATATTAGACAGTTATCAACACCTGTCTAGTATTTACAACTCAGAGACAACACAGAACACACAGCTGAATATTATATATATACAACGCAGAAGCCTCCTGCTCCATTGCTCCTCCAATATTCATCAAAGCCAACCTGAATCCCTTGGCTACTTGTAAAAATTTGAGTACCTAAGAGTTTATGAAAAACTAAAATAAACTCCGGGTCAGACATGGGTCTCGTGTGAGTAACAGGTTAAGTTGCTTAAATTTTAAAAACCTTTTGAAAAGAAAGGTATCACGTAAGACTTCCCACACATAAACATGGAAAAGTTTTTACCTTACGCTAACCAAAACATTTGATAGGAAATCCAGTGATATTACAATAGGTCTAGGGTTTTCAAGTAAATATGAAATAGCCGAAATTGTTACATTTATTTAATTCCAGCTACTAGCCACAAAAGTGGGTAATACAATCAAAATCGTTGGCACTTATTGGATTTTGGATTCCATACAATGGCAAGGCTACTGGGGTATCGTCCGTCACAGTACGTGGCCTCGATCAACGTACCATAGAGTACGCCCGCTCCCCTGCAACACATGGCCGGAACCATTCCTTACTGAACAGTTCCGAACAAGACAACCCCGCAGTTGGTGCGCATATCCAACCGCCCACTAAGCCAAATAAAAAGGGACCTTTAGACAGGGGAAAATCTTGCTCTCCAGTGGGAGCTACCCACGAAGCCTTGCTGCACCTCCCCTGTTTTAGCCATTCCCGGTTGATGAGGCTTGAGGCTACGATTACCTTTACAGAACACATCTCTTAGAATGCTCATCGTCCACCTGACGATGTTCTGAAAGCATTCAATCCATATAAGTTCATTCCGGGTTCGAACGAAACCGAAGGCATTATCTCGTTACACTCATTTTGGAATCACCCTCAGAGTTAACGACGATAACCCTTGCACTCTGAATCTCCATCTCGAGCCTGTAAGTACTATTTTCGTCAAACTCATCACAGAATCCACCCCAGAGTTATACTGACTAATAGTCTTTACACCTCGAGTCTTCGCTTTTCACATAAGATTCACGACCTATCGTTAATTTGTATCGATGTGGTTTTCAGATATCCAAATATGGAAAACTGATTCTGGTCTCATCGAAATCCAAAGTGTGTCTTTTAGGTCCAAGTTGTTTTAGAGTTTAAAACAATTCAATTACATAATCTATATGCACACAGATAGATAATTCACAGATTCACAACAGATAATTATCATTATCATAACCACAGATAATCCATATTATCACTATCAAAGATAATCAATATCATCATGACAATGCAACCAATGCATCCAAATCACTCAACATTACTAATCTCATAGCTGAGATTCAAACCATTCAAGACAATTTATATCACTCATTCATAAGCAATGACTTATAATCATACTATCTATAACTAATTTAGAATGAATTAAATTAATTACACCATTTCTAATTAATTTAAAATGAATTAAATTAATTACTTACATAATATAAATTTTGCTTACATCATCATTAATTAATTGCAAATTAATTAATTAACTAACCTTTAATTTATCATCTTAATTAATCAACCCTGATTAATTATACTTTAATTAATTTCACAAAATTAATTACACTAAACTAAATACAGTATTTAACCTTTAATTACTTCATTAACTAATTAACTATAATTAATTATAATTAACCCTCAATTAATTACAATTAATTAATAACCATTAATCATTTATTATTGATTAATTAATATTAATATATCAATCTTAATTACATCATTAATTGTATCAATTAATTATTCTTAATTATATTTAATTAATTACTCAATTAAATTAATTACCTTCAGTAATTAATCTCACTTAAACCATAATTATTAATCACCTTTGGTTAATCTCATTTTGTAATTAACTACCCTTAATTACTTCATTAAATTAATTATTCCTTAATTAATTTTTTTAATTAATCCCTTGATTAATTATACAAAAATAATTTAACCCAAATTATTTTCACAATCCCAACATCATCCACTAATTACATCCAGTAATTATCTTTACTTACTTCATTGAGTAATTTTACTTCATTAATTACATTAACTAATTATTATCAAATCCATTGTTTAAAATTAATTAAACTTAATTAATTAATTTAAACCAATCTCAATAAACTCCATTAATTACATTAAGTAATTAATGTCTTAATTACTTCCATTTAAATAATTAAACTTAAATAATTTTCACAATTGATTATCATTAATTAATTAATCTAATTAAAAATTTTAATCATATTAATTAATTACTAAATAAACCTTAGCTAATGACCATTATTAACTATTATTAATTCTTTAATTACTTCTTAATTTATCTCTAATTTAAATTAATCCAAATTATTAATTATAAATTAAATAAATAAGTCACTCCTTAATTATCTTATTTATATAATTATTTTAATATCTTAATAATTTCTAAGGTAAACCATTCCTTATTAATAATTTCATTAATATTAAAGTGTACTTAGAACATTGCATTTTTAAATTTAAATTCAAATTCCATTTTGAATCTAAAATTCAAAATGATATTTATTTAAGCATTTTCCAAATTTAAATTCCATTTATATTCCTTTTCAAAATAAATGTAAATAACATTTATTACTTATATATAAAACTTATATAAGATAAACCTTTAACTCATTTGCTTAATTTCATTTAAAATTAAGTTTAAAGTACTTTACCATTTGAATTGCAAATTCAAGTTAACAAATTATTTAACTTTCATTTATAAATCTTTGATAAAGAATTTATTCAAAAAGAATCAAGTTCAAATATTTGTTTTGAAAACAAATTTATCTCCAACAAACAATTTAAATTTAACTTGTTTGAAACATTCAAAATTTTGAAACTTATTCAAATATCCAGTTTTAAATTTAATACCATTGAACCCATTCCTTATTTAAATCTTTTGAATTTAAACTTGAATTAAACTTTTTGATTTAAACCTTGATTTTAGAACTCTTTATTTAAAATACAAATTCATTTTTAAAAACCTGAAGATTCAAAGATTTTAAGAAAACTGAACTTAAATTTAAATTCAAACTGCTTGTTTTAAATTAAGTTTCAGATTTCAAAATGAAGTTAAATTTCCAGAAAAGCTGTCAGGTTTTATATTTTTTTATTTTAAAACTGAAAACCACTTTCAAATTTTAAAAACTTATAAGATTTCAAACTCTTTGAAACTATAATACATACTACAGATTTAAACTTGTTTAAACCTTATCATTATAGCTTATTCATTTTAAATTTTGATTTAAATTAAAACATCAGACGGTTTTATAGGAAAAACCGTAATACTACAAATACCTAAGCTAACATAAAAACACTTCGAGTCTTCCATCCATAAACTTCGAGCAAAACACAGCCATCACTCGAGTAATACTCGAGCTCAAAAACTCTGCAACACCCAAAAAAAACATCAGACCAAAAATTTGCATGGTGCACGTGCACTGTGCCTCCAGTCACCATCACCCACCTCCGGTGACTTCCTAACATCGACAACCAACCCCACGACCAACCACCACCATCAGATTCTCCTTCCAAAACACAAAATTGAATACGAGTTTCCATTGCAAAACCTGGAACAGAAGAAAACAGGTTTCACCCAAACCTGTAACATGCCTCCTTCTCCACCTTCAGACCACCGGAATGGCAGCGACTCTGGCCACGCGTTCGTCAACCTTCATACTAACATTTCCCAAAATATCATCCAACTTGATCATTTCAATAAGCCATGCCGACCAAAACAAATGTCCTAGTTAAAACTAGGGTTCTGGAGAAAATCTCATCACCGCAGCCACCACGATGAACCGCAATGCCACCCCATATTTTCCCAGCATCACTGACTCTCCTCCACCTACGAGAAGAACCTCGTCACTTCAAATTGCCTAGATTCCCCAAAAATTCAAAATCCTCCCTTTACAGTTAAACACAGAACTGTACCCAACCTATTAACTAAAAATACAGATTTTTATTCTAAAAATCAAGTTTTGATCATAGTATTTAATTCTTAATACTGCATTTATAATTTATTCAATATGAATTTTTACATATTTAAACTTGATTAATCAAATTCTGGTTACAGAGACGTTTACAAGTTATTTTAACTTAACTAAAATCTTAAACTAAAGTTTAACATAAACAAACAGGTTTGATTAAATCTGAAGTTTTAAATAGATGTACAATCTATAGATTTTGAATTTAAATCTAAAACCTGAACATATGATATATAAAAACAGAGAGTACTTTTGGAAATCACAAGCATATTATAGTCACAGCAGATTTCATTCAAATATGCATTCAACACATTTTTATCACAGAGATTAAACATGCAACCTTGTTTATAAGTTAAATCTTTTAGGAATAGAAATGTTACTCACCTTAACTTGATGGCCAGAGCAGTGAATTTGAAAAAGACTTGGTGCTTCTAAAACTGGAAATATGCAGTTCTTCTATTTTTGATTAAAACTTGAGTGCTTTAAAAACCGAGTTGTTAAAGCTTTGAGACATGACTTTTAAAAAGGAACTACATGCATTCTGGCTTGCATCTGAACTTGCAGTTGTTTTGCTTGAGCTAATCTCAGACTTATGAAAAAAATTGCAGGCAGGCCTTGTATCTTTGGAAATTTGTTGACAGGCTTTTATTTGGAGGTGAATTACAGGTTTAAAATGTTTCAGGTTTTTCTATAAAAAAATGAAGATGAGATTTCAACTTGTTTAAAACTGAATTTGGTTCAAAGAGAGTGTGTTTTCTTTCAAATTTTTTTGCTTTGGATTTTAGAAAAGAAAAGAAGAATGAGGAAAGAAGATTTCACATAAGCTAGCTGAAATTTATTTGAAAATAAAAACAAAAGAATAAGCTAAATTAAATTTTTGACACTTGTCCCTAATTATAACATTTGTCATGCACCTTGTTTAATATTTTAACACATGTTAATTTTATTCCTAAAATGTTTACACTTATCTCTTTTTTTTTAAAAGTAACTGGTATTTATAATTAAAAGTTAATTAGTAATTAGTTAGTATGTTAATATAAGATGAATGTAAACCTATGTTTAATAAATTAGTTAATCGTGTATTTATTTATATGTAGATTTTAAAAAAAAAAAGAATAAATCCAATTTAATTTACAAAATGAAGCTTATACAATATTTCAAAATCAAAACAAATTAAAAATATTTACACTTTAGTTTTCAAAGCTTTGAATTCAAGTTCAAATTAAAAATTTTTAAATTAAGTTTATTTACAAATATAACTACACAATTTAAATTTTTGAAAAATAATTATTTTTATTAAAAATTTATTTGTTAAAACAATGTATTATTGTATATTTAAAAATAACAACATTTGATAACCATAAATAAATTATTAAAAGAAATTGTCTTCTTTATAAATAAATTATTAATTTTATCACATTATATCAAAATAAACCTTATTGTTATTATAATTTTAAATTTAAATTTGAATTAAAACATATTTTAAATCATTTCAATATTTATCTTATGTTTTTAAAACTTATTATATATTTTTAAAAACTTAATATCAAATAAATTAATTTAAACAAATTAAATTTTTTATCTTATCAATTTAAAATCATATCTTATTAATTAATTAACTTTTAAATAAAAACCATAATTCCCAATTTTCTAAAGATGTATATTTTATAGAAAACATGATTTATTTGTTTATCAGATTAAAACAAGATCTATTTACAATATATACATATTCTATATATATTATAAATATAAAACCATTATTAGATTTAAAAAGATAAAATCTTATCAATCAAATATTTATTTAATACGATTATTAAATTAATTCAGATCTTATTACAAAGATCATCAAATCAATTTAATTTTTAATTCACGTTATTAAATTGATATTGCTTAACATTCCGGGTCATCACATTCCTCCCCCCTTAAAAGAATTTCGTCCCCGAAATTTAAAACAAAGGTAATTTAATAATCTATTTAAATATTTAATTTTAAAACACAATCATATACCAATGATATGCTAACAATCATAGCAACCAATTCACCCAAATCAATCAAATCTAATTATCCAGAAAAATTCTGGATAGAACTTCCACGAGTTTCCCCGGTATAAATATCGGGTTACTCGCTTTATAGATTCCAAACAATCAATATTACTAAGTTATAGAGCTCTTACTCATCTAGATCTACAGAACTAGACAGCATATCAGACCACAGACGAGTCTGACACCACAACCAAACCTCCTAAACAGCTGATTCCTAAACCAGAGATAGATCATACACGTACTCCCTCAGAGATACGTGAAACTTATCGAATTCTAGTTTATCCAAACTGGCAATTCAATCCTGAAAACCAAACACTGATCCAACCAAAACAGAGAAAAGATCCAAACATCTCTTAGTCAGCTTTCCAGTCTTATTCCATCTTATATCTCCATCGATCGGAGAAAACTTCAACAACAACGAAGTCTCCAACTTCGAATTCCAAATTTCCCCATCCCTTATCCACAAAAGTCTTCAGACGATTCTGGCTTGCCATCATCCAAACTGATCAGCTCAACCCCTTGCTGCTTGCTCTAGAAACAATCAGAACAAAAAACAACCCAACACAATAATCTCCTCAAGATCAATCCAAAACCAAAACACAATTCTACTCCATAACCAGCAGAAGACTACAAACTACTCCTAATCCGGAAAAGACAATCAGAAACACCTCCAAACTTCTTCCGCTGCACAACTCTGATCCGAAGTAGATAAGAAAATGCCGACGAAGAACACAAGCACCCACTGGACATCACCTACCAGAAATATAGTTCTACAGAACAATAAAGAAAACTCAAAAATTCCTCCGAAACTGAGTTGCTTCATTAAACTCTATCTCTAGGAATCATTCTCAAACTAAACTGAACCACTAGTTCCACTCCTGGAATACTAATCAATAAGAAAACTCAATCTCCAGATGCGAACAAATCTCTGTCTTCCCCAGAAGACATCCAGAAAATCTCCAACCATCCAAGAGAACTCTCAAACAATCGCAAGTCACTTTTACGATCAACCCAGATAAATTTCCAAAGAAAACTGTCCTCTCTTAACCAAACAGACCAACTTACACTGGTCTAGTCAATCCATTGAAGAAACGGATTCGCTCTGCTGCTTCTGAACTCCATCTCCAGAAATACTACTCAGCTAAGACCTCCCTGTCGGCTCTCAGAACATTCCAAGCTACATTGCTGACACCAAACCAAAGACCTTCTAATCCAAAGCTCTTTGAGAAACTCGGACTTCAAAGCTAACCACAACATCCTGCTAAATCCAACCATAACATCGAAGCAGAATACTTCCAAAACTTGTTCCAAATAAATATCTTCGGAAACATCCATATTACTGCATCTCATCACGCAGTTATAACTTCCTGAGGTATCAAAATACCGTCACTTGTTTCTGCCCAATCGAACAGATCAAACTCTACTCACCAAACTCTGCACTTCAAAGATGACTCCGAACCTTATCAGGTTTCCTTCAGAGATCAATGAAGTACTTACATCCAGCTGCAAAGCTCACTCGAGACGGTATTAGGTCTACAGTCTTGACAGATATACTTCCAACCTCAACATACAAACTTCAACCAATGGTAGTAATCGTGTTACAAACACTACTACCTCATCTTCCTTTATAACCTATATTGGAAAACCTAAACAGGTAACCCAACAGATAGGTAGAAATAAATGAATATATTTATAAATATATTTTAAAATTACAAATACACTCTCTCAAGATAGACACCACTACAGAGCCTAAGTATTCACTCAACCTAATGCTCTGATACCACTGTAACGACCCGACTTCCAAACACCAGAAAGTCGCATCGCTAATAAGAAAGAAAGGGATAGAAAAGAGAAAGAAAGAGAAGAAAGAAGAAACAACACATCGGAATCTAAACAGCGGAACCAATAAATTATATTAATAACATAACATATTACATAGTTTACCACCACTATCAGAGTACACAGATAATACAACACATACTAGACAGTTATAAACACCTGTCTAGTATTTATAACTCAAAACAACTCAGAGACAACACAGAACACACAGCGGAATACTATATATATACAATGCAGAAGCCTCCTGCTCCATTTCTCCTCCAATATTCGTCAAAGCCAACCTGAATCTCTTGGCTACTTGTAAAAATTTGAGTACCCAAGAGTTTATGAAAAACAAAAATAAACTCCGGGTCAGACATGGGTCTGGTGTGAGTAACAGGTTAAGTTTCTTAAATTTTAAAAACCTTTTGAAAAGAAAGGTATCGCGTAAGACTTTCCACACATAAACATGGAAAAGTTTTTACCTTACGCTAACCAAAACATTTGATAGAAAATCCAGTGATATTATAATAGGTCCAGGGTTTTCAAGTAAATATGAAATAGCCAAAATTGATACATTCATTAAATTCCATCTACTAGCCACAAAAGTGGGTAATACAATCAAAACCGTTGGCACTTATTCGATTTTGGATTCCATACAATGGCAGGGCTACTGGGGTACCGCCCGTCACAGTACGTGGCCTAGATCAACGTACCGAGGAGTACGCCCGCTCCCCTACAACACAAGGCCAGAACCATTCCTTACTGAATAGTTTCGAACAAGACAACCCCGCAGTTGGTGCGCATATCCAACCGCCCACTAAGCCGAATAAAAAGGGACCTCTAGATAGGAGAAAATCTTGCTCTCCAGTGGGAGCTACCCACGAAGCCCTGCTGCACCTCCCCTGTTTTAGCCATTCCCGGTTGATGAGGCTTGAGGCTACAATTAACTTTAGAGAACACATCTCTTAGAATGCTCATCGTCCACCTGACGATGTTCTGAAAGCATTCAATCCATATAAGTTCGTTCCGGGTTCGAACGAGACCGAAGGCATTATCTCGTTACACTCATTTTGGAATCACCCTTAGAGTTAACGACGATAACCCTTGCACTCTAAATCTCCATCTCGAGCCTGTAAGTACTATTTTCGTCAAACTCATCACGGAATCACCCCCAGAGTTATACTGACTAATAATCTTTACACCTCGAGTCTTCGCTCTTCACATAAGATTCACGACCTATCGTTAATTTGGATCGATGTGGTTTTCCGATATCTAAATATGGAAACCCGATTCCGGTCTCATCGAAATCCAAAGCGTGTCTTTTAGGTCCAAGTTGTTTTAGAGTTTAAAACAATTCAATTACATAATCTATACGCACACAGATAGATAATTCACAGATTCACAACAGATAATTATCATTATCATAACCACAGATAATCCATATTATCACTATCAAAGATAATCAATATCATCATCACAATGCAACCAATGCATCCAAATCACTCAACATTACTAATCTCATATCTCAGATTCAAACCATTCAAGGCAATTTATATCACTCATTCATAAGCAATGACTTATAATCATACTATCTATAATTAATTTAGAATGAATTAAATTAATTACATCATTTCAAATTAATTTAAAATGAATTAAACTAATTACTTACACAATATAAATCTTGCTTACATCATCATTAATTAATTACAAATTAATTAATTAACTAACCTTTAATTTATCATCTTAATTAATCAACCCTGATTAATTATACTTTAATTAATTTCACAAAATTAATTACTCTAAACCAAATACAGTAATTAACCTTTAATTACTTCATTAATTAATTATATAATTAACCCTCAATTAATTACAATTAATTAGTTACCATTTATCATTTATTATTGATTAATTAATTTTAGTATATCAATCTTAATTACATCATTAATTGTATTAATTAATTATTCTTAATTTTATTTAATTAATTACTCAATTAAATTAGTTACCTTCAGTAATTAATCTCACTTAAACCATAATTATTAATCACCTTTGATTAATCTCATTCTGTAATTAACTACCCTTACTTACTTCATTAAATTAATTATTCCTTAATTAATTTCTTTAATTAATCCCTTGATTAATTATACAAAAATAATTTAACCCAAATTATTTTCACAATCCCAACATCATCCACTAATTACATCCTGTAATTATCTTTAATTACTTCATTGAGTAATTTTACTTCATTAATTACATTAAGTAATTATTATCAAATCCATCGTTTAAAATTAATTAAACTTAATTAATTAATTTAAACCAATCTCAATAAACTCCATTAATTATATTAAGCAGTTAAAATCTTAATTACTTCCATTTAAATAATTAAACTTAAATAATTTTCACAATTGATTATCATTAATTAATTAATCTAATTAAAAAATAATAATCATATTAATTAATTACTAAATAAACCTTAGCTAATGACCATCATTAACTATTATTAATTCTTTAATTACTTTTGTTTAGTTACTTCTTAATTTATCTCTAATTTAAATTAATCTAAATTATTAATTACAAATTAAATAAATAAGTCACTCCTTAATTATCTTATTTATTTAATTATTTTAATATCTTAATAATTTCTAAGATAAACCATTACTTATTAATAATTTCATTAATATTAAAGTGTACTTAGAACATTGCATTTTTAAATTTAAATTCAAATTCCATTTTGAATCTAAAATTCAAAATGATATTTATTTAAGAAATTTCCAAATTTAAATTCCATTTATATTCCTTTTCAAAATAAATGTAAATAACATTTATTACTTATATATAAAACTTATATAAGATAAGCCTTTAACTCATTTGCTTAATTTCGTTTAAAATTAAGTTTAAAGTACTTTACCATTTGAATTGCAAATTCAAGTTAACAAATCATTTAACTTTCATTTATAAACATTTGATAAAGAATTTATTCAAAAAGAATCAAGTTTAAATATTTGTTTTGAAACAAATTTATCTCTAACAAACAATTTAAATTTAACTTGTTTGAAACATTCAAAATTTTGAAACTTATTCAAATATCCAGTTTTAAATTTAATACTCTTGAACCCATTCCTTATTTAAATCTTTTGAATTTAAACTTGAATTAAACTTTTTGATTTAAACCTTGATTTTAAAACTCTTTATTTAAAATACAAATTCATTTTTAAAAACCTGAAGATTCAAAGATCTTAAGAAAACTGAACTTAAATTTAAATTCAAACTGCTTGTTTTAAATTAAGTTTTAGATTTCAAAATGAAGTTAAATTTCCAGAAAAACTGTCAGGTTTTATATATTTTTTATTTTAAAACTGAAAACCACTTTCAAATTTTAAAAACTTATAAGATTTCAAACTCTTTGAAACTATAATACATACTACAGATTTAAACTTGTTAAAATCTTATCATTACAGCTTATTCATTTTCAATTTTGATTTAAATTAAAACATCAGACGATTTTATAGGAAAAACTGTAATACTACAAATACCCGAGCTAACATAAAAATACTTCGAGTCTTCCATCCATAAACTTCGAGCAAAACACAGCCATCACTCGAGTAATACTCGAGCTCAAAAACTCCGCAACACCCAAAAAAAACATCAGACCAAAAATTTGCACGGTGCACGTGCACCGTGCCTCCAGTCACCGTCACCCACCTCCGGTGACTTCCTGACATCGACAACCAACCCCACGACCAACCACCACCATCAGATTCTCCTTCCAAAACACAAAATTGAATACGAGTTTCCATTCCAAAACCTGGAACAGAAGAAAACAGGTTCACCCCAAACCTGTAACATGCCTCCTTCTCCACCGGAATGGCAGCGACTCCGGCCACGTGTTCATCAACCTTCATACTAACATTTCCCAAAATCTCATCCAACTCGATCACTTCAATAAGCCATGCCGACCAAAACAAATGTCCTAGTTAAAACTAGGGTTCTAGACAAAATCTCATCACCGCAGCCACCACGATGAACTGCAACGCCACCCCATATTTTCTTAGCATCACCGACTACTCCACCTACGAGAAGAACCTCGTCACTTCAAATTGCCTAGATTCCCCAAAAACTCAAAATCCCCCCTTTACAGTTAAACACAGAACTGTACCCAAGCTCTTAACTAAAAATACAGATTTTTATTCTAAAAATCAAGTTTTGATCATAGTATTTAATTCTTAATACTGCATTTATAATTTATTCAATATGAATTTTTACATATTTAAACTTGATTAGTCAAATTCTGGTTTACAGAGATGTTTACAAGTTATTTTAACTTAACTAAAATCTTAAACTAAAGTTTAACATAAACAAACAGGTTTGATTAAATCTAAAGTTTTAAACAGATGCACAATCTATAGATTTTGAATTTAAATCTAAAACATGAACATATGATCTATAAAAACAGAGAGTACTTTTGGAAATCACAAGCATATTATAGTCACAGCAGATTTCATTCAAATATGCATTCAACACATTTTTATCACAGAGATTAAACATGCAACCTTGTTTATAAGTTAAATCTTTTAGGAATAGAAATGTTACTCACCTTAACTTGATGGCCAGAGCAGTGAATTTGAAAAAGACTTGGTGCTTCTAAAACTGGAAATATGCAGTTCTTCTATTTTTGATTAAAACTTGAGTGCTTTAAAAACCGAGTTGTTAAAGCTTTGAGACATGACTTTTAAAAAGGAACTACATGCATTCTGGCTTGCATCTGAACTTGCAGTTGTTTTGCTTGAGCAGATCTCAGATTTTTGAAAAAAAATGCAGGCAGGCCTTGTATCGTTGGAAATTTGTTGATAGGCTTTTATTTGGAGGTGAATTACAGGTTTAAAATGTTTCAGGTTTTTCTATAAAAAAAATGAAGATGAGATTTCAACTTGTTTAAAACTGAATTTGGTTCAAAGAGAGTGTGTTTTCTTTCAAATTTTTTTGCTTTGGATTTTAGAAAAGAAAAGAAGAATGAGGAAAGAAGATTTCACATAAGCTAGCTGAAATTTATTTGAAAATAAAAACAAAAGAATAAGCTAAATTAAATTTTTGACACTTGTCCCTAATTATAACATTTGTCATGCACCTTGTTTAATATTTTAACACATGTTAATTTTATTTCTAAAATGTTTAAACTTGTCTTTTTTTTTAAAAAGTAACTGGTATTTATAATTAAAAGTTAATTAGTAATTAGTTAGTATGTTAATATAAGATGAATGTAAACCTATGTTTAATAAATTATTTAATCATGTATTTATTTATATATAGAATTTAAAAAAATGAATAAATCCAATTTAATTTATAAAATGAAGCTTATACAATATTTCAAAATCAAAACAAATTAAAAATATTTACACTTTTGTTTTCAAAGCTTTGAATTCAAGTTCAAATTAAATTTTGAAATTAAGTTTATTTACAAATATAACTACACAATTTAAATTTTTGAAAAACAATTATTTTTATTAAAAATTTATTTGTTAAAACAATGTATTATTATATATTTAAAAATAACAACATTTGATAACCATAAATAAATTATTAAAAGAAATTGTCTTCTTTATAAATAAATTATTTATTTTATCACATTATATCAAAATAATCCTTATTGTTATTTTAATTTTAAATTTAAACTTGAATTAAAACATATTTTAAATCATTTCGATATTTATCTTATGTTTTTAAAATCATTGGTTATTTATTATATATTTTTAAAAACTTAATATCAAATAAATTAATTTAAACAAATTAACTTTTTTATCTTATCAATTTAAAATCATATCTTATTAATTAATTAACTTTTAAAAGTTTAACTTTTAAATAAAAACCAAAATTCCCAATTTTCTATAGATATATATTTTAAATCATTTCAATATTTATCTTATGTTTTTAAAACTTATTATATATTTTTAAAAACTTAATATCGAATAAATTAATTTAAACAAATTAAATTTTTTATCTTATCAATTTAAAATCATATCTTATTAATTAATTAACTTTTAAATAAAAACCAAAATTCCCAATTTTCTAAAGATATATATTTTATTGAAAACATGATTTATTTGTTTATCAGATCAAAACAAGATCTATTTATAATATATACATATTCTATATATATTATAAATATAAAACCATTATTAGATTTAAAAAGATAAAATCTTATCAATCAAATATTTATTTAATAGGATTATTAAATTAATTCAAATCTTATTACAAAGATCGTCAAATCAATTTAATTTTTAATTCAGATTATTAAATTGATATTGCTTAAAATTCTGGGTCATCACATTCCTCCCCCCTTAAAAGAATTTCGTCCCCGAAATTTAAAACAAAGGTAATTTAATAATCTATTTAAAGATTTAATTTTAAAACACAATCATATACCAATGATACGCTAACAATCATAGCAACCAATTCACCCAGTCAATCAAATCTAATTACCCATAAAAATTCTAGATAGAACTTCCACGAGTTTCCCCGGTATAAATATCGGGATACTCGCTTTATAGATTCCAAACAATCAATATTACTAAGCTATAGAGCTCCTACTCATCTAGATCTACAGAACTAGACAGCATATCAGACCATAAACGAGTCCGACACAACAACCAAACCTCCTAAACAGCTGATTCCCAAACCAGAGATAGATCATACACGTACTCCATCAGAGATACGTGAAACTTATCGAATTCCAGTTTATCCAAACTGGCAATTCAATCCTAAAAACCAAACACTGATCCAACCAAAACAGAGAAAAGATCCAAACATCTCTGAGTCAGCTTTCCAGTCTTATTCCATCTTATAGCTCCTTCGATCGGAGAAAACTTCAACAACAACGAAGTCTACAACTTCGAATTCCAATTTCCCCATCCCTTATCCACAAAAGTCTATAAACGATTTTGGGCCGCCATCATCCAAACTGATCAGCTCAACCCCTTGCTGATTGCTCTAGAAACAATCAGAACCAAAAATAACCCAACACAATGATCTCCTCAAGATTAATCCAAAACCAAAACACAATTCTACTCCATAACCAGCATAAGACTACAAACTTCTCCTAATCCGGAAAAGACAATCAGAAACACCTCCAAACTGCTTCCGCTGCACAACTTTGATCCGATGTAGATAAGAAAATACTGATGAAGAACACAAGCACCCACTGGACATCACCTATCAGAAATATAGTTCTACAGAACAATAAAGAAAACTCGGAAATTCCTCCGAAACTAAGTTGCTTCATCAAACTCTATCTCTAGGAATCATTCTCCACCTAAACTAAACCACCAATTCCACTCCTGGAATACTAGTCAATAAGAAAACTCAGTCTTCATATGCGAACAAATCTCTATCTTCCCCAGAAGACATCCAGAAAATCTTCAACCATCCAAGAGAACTCTCAAACAATCGCAAGTTACTTTTGTGATCAACCCAGATAAATTTCCAAAGAAAACCGTCCTCTCTTTACCAAACAGAACAGCTTACACTGGTCTAGTCAATCCATTGAAGAAACAGATTCACTCTGTTGCTTCTGAACTCCATCTTCAGAAAAACTACTCAGTTAAGACCTCCTTGTCGGCTCACAGAACATTCCAAGCTGCATTGTTGACACCAAACCAAAGACCTTCTAATCCAAAGCTCTTCGAGAAACTCGGACTTCAAAGCTAACTACAACATCCTGCTAAATCCAACCACAACATCGAAGCAGAATACTTCCAAAACTTGTTCCAAAGAAATATCTTCGGACACATCCATATCACTGCATCTCATCACGCAGTTACAACTTCCTGAGGTATCAAAATATCGTCACTTGTTTCTGCCCAATCAAACAGATCAAACTCTACTCACCAAACTATGCACTTCAAAGATGACTCCGAACCTTATCAGGTTTCGTTCAGAGATCAATGAAGTACTTACATCCAGCTGCAAAGCTCACTCGAGATGGTATTAGGTCTACAGTCTCGACAGATATACTTCCAACCTCAACATACAAACTTCAACCAATGGTAGTAATCGTGTTACAAACACTACTACCTCATCTACCTTTATAACCTATATTGGAAAACCTGAACAGGTAACCCAACAGATAGGTAGAAATAAATTAATATATTTATAAATATATTTTAAAATTACAAATACGCTCTCTCAAGATAGACATCACTACAGAGCCTAGGTATTCACTCAACCTAATGCTCTGATACCACTGTAACGACCCGACTTCCAAACACCAGAAAGTCGCATCGCTAATAAGAAAGAAAGGGATAGAAAAGAGAAAGAAAGAGAAGAAAGAAGAAACAACACATCGGAATCTAAACAGCGGAACCAATAAATTATATTAATAACATAACAAATTACATAGTTTACCACCACTATCAGAGTACACAAATAATACAACATATACTAGACAGTTTAAACACTTGTCTAGTATCTACAACTCAATACAACTCAGAGACAACACAGAACACACAGCGGGATACTATATATATATAACGCAGAAGCCTCCTGCTCCATTGCTCATCCAATATTCGTCAAAGCCAACCTGAATCCCTTAGCTACTCGTAAAAATTTGAGTACCCAAGAGTTCATGAAAAACAAAAATAAACTCCGGGTCAGACATGGGTCTGGTGTGAGTAACATGTTAAGTTGCTTAAATTTTAAAAACCTTTTGAAAAGAAAGGTATCACTTAAGACTTTCCACACACAAACATGGAAAAGTTTTTACCATACGCTAACCAAAACATTTGATAGGAAATCCAGTGATATTATAATAAGTCTAGGGTTTTCAAGTAAATATGAAATGGCCGAAATTGTTACATTCATTAAATTCCAGCTACTAGCCACAAAAGTGGGTAATACAATCAAAACCGTTGGCACTTATTGGATTTTGGATTCCGTACAATGGCAGGGCTACTGGGGTACCGCCTGTCACAGTACATGTCCTAGATCAACGTATGGAGGAGTACGCCCGCTCCCCTGCAACACAAGGCCGGAACCATTCCTTACTGAACAGTTTTGAACAACACAACCCCGCAGTTGGTGCGCATATCCAACCACCCACTAAGCCGAATAAAAAGGGACCTCTACACAGGGGAAAATCTTGCTCTCCAGTGGGAGCTACCCACGAAGCCTTACTGCACCTCCCCTGTTCTAGCCATTCCCGGTTGATGAGGCTTGAGGCTACGATTACCTTTAGAGAACACATCTCTTAGAATGCTCATCGTCCACCTGACGATGTTCTGAAAGCATTCAATCCATACAAGTTCGTTCCGGATTTGAACGAAATCGAAGGCATTATCTCGTTACACTCATTTTGGAATCACCCTCGGAGTTAACGACAGTAACCCTTGCACTCTGAATCTCCATCTCGAGCCTGTAAGTGCTATTTTCGTCAAACTCATCACAGAATCCGCCCCAGAGTTATACTGACTAATAGTCTTTACACCTTAAGTCTTCGCTCTTCACATAAGATTCACGACCTATCGTTAATTTGGATCGATGTGGTTTTCGAATATCCAAATATGGAAACCGATCCCAGTCTCATCGAAATCCAAATTGTGTCTTTTAGGTCCAAGTTTTTTTAGAGTTTAAAACAATTCAACTACATAATCTATACGCACATAGATAGATAATTCACAGATTCACAACAGATAATTATCATTATCATAACCACAGAAAATCCATATTATCACTATCAAAGATAATCAATATCATCATCACAATGCAATCAATGCATCCAAATCACTCAACATTACTAATCTCATAGCTGAGATTCAAACCATTCAAGGCAATTTATATCACTCATTCATAAGCAATGACTTATAATCATACTATCTATAATTAATTTAAAATGAATTAAATTAATTACATCATTTCTAATTAATTTAAAATGAATTAAATTAATTACTTACACAATATAAATCTTGCTTACATCATCATTAATTAATTACAAATTAATTAATTAACTAACCTTTAATTTATTATCTTAATTAATCAACCCTGACTAATTATACTTTAATTAATTTCACAAAATTATCTACTCTAAACTAAATACAGTAATTAACCTTTAATTACTTCATTAATTAATTAACTATAATTAAATATAATTAACCCTTAATTAATTACAATTAATTAATTACCATTAATCATTTATTATTGATTAATTAATATTAATTAATCAATCTTAATTACATCATTAATTACATTAATTATTCTTAATTATATTTAATTAGTTTCTCAATTAAATTAATTACCTTCAGTAATTATTCTCATTTAAACCATAATTATTAATCGCCTTTGATTAATCTCATTCTATAATTAACTACCCTTAATTACTTCATTAAATTAATTATTCCTTAATTAATTTCTTTAATTAATCCCTTGATTAATTATACAAAAATAACTTAACCCAAATTATTTTCACAATCCCAACATCATCCACTAATTACATCTAGTAATTACCTTTAATTACTTCATTGAGTAATTTTACTTCATTAATTACATTAAGTAATTATTATCAAATCCATTGTTTAAAATTAATTAAACTTAATTAATTAATTTAAACCAATCTCAATAAACTCCATTAATTACATTAAGTAATTAATGTCTTAATTACTTCCATTTAAATAATTAAACTTAAATAATTTTCATAATTGATTATCATTAATTAATTAATCTAATTAAAAAAATTAATCATATTAATTAATTACTAAATAAACTTTAGTTAATGACCATCATTAACTATTATTAATTCTTTAATTACTTTTCTTTAATTACTTCTTAATTTATCTCTAATTTAAATTAATCCAAATTATTAATTATAAATTAAATAAATAAGTCACTCCTTAATTATCTTATTTATTTAATTATTTTAATATCTTAATAATTTCTAAGATAAACCATTCCTTATTAATAATTTCATTAATATTAAAGTTTACTTAGAACATTACATTTTTAAATTTAAATTCAAATTCCATTTTGAATCTAAAATTCAAAATGATATTTATTTAAGCATTTTCCAAATTTAAATTCCATTTATATTCCTTTTCAAAATAAATGTAAATAACATTTGTTACTTATATATAAAACTTATATAAGATAAGCCTTTAACTCATTTGCTTAATTTCATTTAAATTAAGTTTAAAGTACTTTACCATTTGAATTGCAAATTCAAGTTAACAATCATTTAACTTTCATTTATAAATCTTCGATAAAGAATTTATTCAAAAAGAATCAAGTTCAAATATTTGTTTTGAAAACAAATTTATCTCTAACAAACAATTTAAATTTAACTTGTTTGAAACATTCAAAATTTTGAAACTTATTCAAATATCCAGTTTTAAATTTAATACCCTTGAACCCATTCCTTATTTAAATATTTTGAATTTAAACTTGAATTAAACTTTTTGATTTAAACCTTGATTTTAAAACTCTTTATTTAAAATACAAATTCATTTTTTAAAAACTGAAGATTCAAAGATCTTAAGAAAACTGAACTTAAATTTAAATTCAAACTGCTTGTTTTAAATTAAGTTTCAGATTTCAAAATGAAGTTAAATTTCCAGAAAAACTGTCACGTTTTATATATTTTATATTTTAAAACTGAAAACCACTTTCAAATTTTAAAAACTTATAAGATTTCAAACTCTTTGAAACTATAATGCATACTACAGATTTAAACTTGTTTAAATCTTATCATTACAGCTTATTCATTTTAAATTTTGATTTAAATTAAAACATCAGACGATTTTATAGGAAAAACTGTAATACTACAAATACCCGAGCTAACATAAAAATACTTCGAGTCTTCCATCCATAAACTTCGAGCAAAACATAGCCATCAGTCGAGTAATACTCGGGCTCAAAAACTTTGCAACACCCAGAAAAAAAACATCAGACCAAAAATTTGCATGGTGCACGTGCACCGTGCCTCCAGTCACCATCACCCACCTCCGATGACTTCCTGACATCGACAACCAACCCCACGACTAACCACCACCATCAGATTCTCCTTCCAAAACACAAAATTGAATACAAGTTTCCATTCCAAAACTAGGAACAGAAGAAAACAGGTTTCACCCCAAACCTATAACCTGCCTCCTTCTCCACCTTCTGACCACCGGAATGGCAGCGACTCCAAAGTGTTCATCAACCTTCATACTAACATTTCCCAAAATCTCATCCAACTCGATTACTTCAATAAGCCATGCCGACCAAAACAAATGTCCTAGATAAAACTAGGGTTCTGGACAAAATCTCATCACCGCAGCCACCACGATGAACTACAACGCCACCCCATATTTTCCCGGCATCACTGACTACTCCTCCACCTACGAGAAGAATCTCGTCACTTCAAATTGCCTAGATTCCCCAAAAACTCAAAATCCCCCCTTTACAGTTAAACACAGAACTGTACCCAACCTCTTAATTAAAAATACAGATTTTTATTCTAAAAATCAAGTTTTGATCATAGTATTTAATTCTTAATACTTCATTTATAATTTATTCAATATGAATTTTTACATATTTAAACTAGATTAATCAAATTCTGGTTTACAGAGATGTTTACAAGTTATTTTAACTTAACTAAAATCTTAAACTAAAGTTTAACATAAACAAACAGGTTTGATTAAATCTAAAGTTTTAAACAGATGCACAATCTATAGATTTTTGAATTTAAATCTAAAACCTGAACATATGATCTATAAAAACAGAGAGTACTTTTGGAAATCACAAGCATATTATAGTCACAGCAGACTTCATTCAAATATGCATTCAACACATTTTTATCACAGAGATTAAACATGCAACCTTGTTTATAAGTTAAATCTTTTAGGAATAGAAATGTTACTTACCTTAACTTGATGGCCAGAGCAGTGAATTTGAAAAAGACTTGGTGCTTCTAAAACTGGAAATATGCAGTTCTTTTATTTTTGATTAAAACTTGAGTGCTTTAAAAACTGAGTTGTTGAAGCTTTGAGACATGACTTTTAAAAAGGAACTACATGCATTCTGGCTTGCATCTGAACTTGTAGTTGTTTGCTTGAGCAGATCTCAGATTTTTGAAAAAATGCAGGCAGGCCTTGTATCTTTGGAAATTTGTTGATAGGCTTTTATTTGGAGGTGAATTACAGGTTTAAAATGTTTCAGGTTTTAAAAAAAAAATGAAGATGAGATTTCAACTTGTTTAAAACTGATTTTGGTTCAAAGAGAGTGTGTTTTCTTTCAAATTTCTTTTGCTTTGGATTTTAGAAAAGAAAAGAAGAACGAGGGAAGAAGATTTCACATAAGCTAGCTGAAATTTATTTGAAAATAAAAACAAAAGAATAAGCTAAATTAAAATTTTGACACTTTCCCTAATTATAACATTTGTCATGCACCTTGTTTAATATTTTAACGCATGTTAATTTTATTTCTAAATGTTTACACTTGTCTTTTTTTTAAAAGTAATTAGTATTTATAAGTAAAAGTTAATTAGTAATTAGTTAGTATGTTAATATAAGATGAATGTAAACCTATGTTTAATAAATTAGTTAATCATGTATTTATTTATATGTAGAATTTAAAAAAAAAATGAATAAATCCAATTTAATTTATAAAATGAAGCTTATACAATATTTCAAAATCAAAACAAATTAAAAATATTTACACTTTAGTTTTCAAAGCTTTGAATTCAAGTTCAAATTAAATTTTGAAATTAAGTTTATTTACAAATATAACTACACAATTTAAATTTTTGAAAAACAATTATTTTTATTAAAAATTTATTTGTTAAAACAATGTATTATTATATATTTAAAAATAACAACATTTGATAACCATAAATAAATTATTAAAAGAAATTGTCTTCTTTATAAATAAATTATTTATTTTATCACATTATATCAAAATAATCCTTATTGTTATTTTAATTTTAAATTTCAACTTGAATTAAAACATATTTTAAATCATTTTGATATTTATCTTATGTTTTTAAAACCATTGGTTATTTATTATATATTTTTAAAAACTTAATATCAAATAAATTAATTTAAACAAATTAAATTTTTTATCTTATCAATTTATAATCATATCTTATTAATTAATTAACTTTTAAAAGTTTAACTTTTAAATAAAAACCAAAATTCCCAATTTTCTAAAGATATATATTTTATAGAAAACAGGATTTATTTGTTTATTAGATTAAAACAAGATCTATTTACAATATATACATATTCTATATATATTATAAATATAAAACCATCATTAGATTTTAAAAGATAAAATCTTATCAATCAAATGTTTATTTAGTAGGATTATTAAATTAATTCAAATCTTATTACAAAGATCATCAAATCAATTTAATATTTAATTCAGATTATTAAATTATATTGCTTAAAATTCCGGGTCATCACAAAAAAAAAACTAAAAAGGACACTTGTTCTAATCTTAACATTTGTCAAGATGTTTATTCTGTGCTTAACACATGTCATTAAGATGTTAAGAGATTTACACATGTAAATTTAAGTATTTTAATTTTAATTTAAATTGGTTATAAAAGCTTTAAATCTTAATTTATTATTTTTTATGTGTATATAAATGAATTTCTTCCTTTTTTAATTAAAAAGAAATGAAACGAACAAATATAAATATAAGCCTATTCAAATATTTATTTTTTAATTATTTATTCCTTTAAATTTCACAACATTAAACCCAAATTTAAATTAAATTATAAAACCTAATTTAAAAATCAAGTTATATATATATATATATATATGCATATATAACACTTATTAAAGAATTTAAAAATAACAAATCCTATTTCTTACAAAATTATTTATGTTCATAAGAACTAAGTATTATAATTATTATCTGAAAATAACAAATTAAACAATTTTAAAATGATTTATAAAAGGGATTATAAATCACTTCTATTACTCAATAAATTAAGATCATATGTAAATTGTATTTATAAATTCTTACATTTAATTTCAAGCAATGTTTTAAAAATAAAATAAAACAAAGCTTTTATGATAATCTAATTTAAATTCATATTTAAGCTAAATAAAATTTTAAAACAAATCAAATTTATCATAAGTATAAACCATATAATTATTTATTGAATTGCTTAAATATTAAATTTAAATCAAATTTAAAATTTACCAAAAATAAATTAGAATTGGAAAATTGATTCATTTACTAAATTCCAAATCAAAGTTTATCAATTTACAATATATACAATTATATATATATTATAAATAGAAAACAATTTATTTGCTTTAAAAAGATAAAATCTTCCAATTTAAATATTTATTAAAAGATGATTATTAAATCAATTCAAAATTTATTATCAAAAATTATCAAATCAATTCAATTTTTAACACAGATTATTAAATTTATATTGCCAATTTTCCAGGATGTCACAGATTATAATATATTCCATAGTACACGATCCTAAGTGTTAGCTATACGTCATAAGCACTTTTAGACAACATTGTTATCTTTTAGGAAAGGTAGAAGTTTACCAATCTCGAAGCTTAATGACAAGTATAAGACTTCATAAATTCCATATTATTATTTAAAAAACCAAACTTCTTTTTCCATTTTCCAAAATCTTTAACTATAACTAGAATATCATGGTCCATAATTTCGTTCTATTTTCTGAAAACCATTTAATAAAACATAGAGATTATAATTTCAGATCTCCCCACTTCATTCCTCAAAATCATTTATAACACTTACAATATAGTTTAAACTTTTTATTTAAAACATATCTTAAATATCATTACTTTCAAAAGAAAGTTTGACTTTAGAAATAAACGAGTTTCCCTTTCCATCGAGGTATCAATTGCTTTATTACATCACGTAATACTTTAAACCACTTATATAAATTTAAACCTCCTTTTAAACATTTTAAACAAAATTTAAAATTTCTATTCAAATCATAACTTAAAACCATCACTTTTTAAAAAGAATTAAATTTAGAAAAGTAAAGGGAATTTCTTTATATAAACCGCTTGTCTAAATATCCCAAAACAAATATTTTAAGTCTCAAATTTCTTTTAAACCTTCTACTTTTCAAAATTACATTTTTAAATTTTAATTCAAAACTCTTATACAAAATATTACTCGAGTACCTTTCGTCAAAACCCAACTTTGACTTGAAAAGATAAGATTTTCCTTTATAAAATTTAAACCTCTTACTTAAGTAACTCAAGTAAATTCTCAAAAATATATTTAGAACTTCAAAATCCTTTTTAAATACTTATACAATTTTTATAAAACACATTTGAAATAATTTACCAAATATCTCAAGTAGATAACCTTTTATATTTAACTAAAATTATAGATTTCTAAAGTGTATCCATAACAACTATTGCTATACGGACCATGACCTTTAAAACTTTGTTTTGTAAATCAAGTAGCTTTTAAACTTTATTTCTTTATGCATTTTGTTCTATTATAAGAACATAATGTTTTTACTTCAAAATATTGTAAAAGCTAAAGGTATATTAAAAACCTTTTTTATAGCAAGTCAGAAAACCATATCTTTTTTTCAAGAAGTATTACTACGAGGCTTAGCGACCACTATGGTACTTAAAAAAACAACCATTCATTTTCATCTCGAAAGATTTCACCTTTCCGTGTCCAGCCACAAGCATTTACATAAATGAAAATATATCTACATAAAAATCAACATGACGATGAGCTCCTTAGAACCCCTATACAAATTTCTAGTATTCGAAGTGTATTCGTTGTGACCTATTCGCTATAAAACACTTTGACTTCCTTTGCCTTGGTCCCTTGCAAAAATGGTTATGGATGCCTTTTGCTTTCAAGTGAAAATCAAAAATCTTCTAACACTACATATATACATCTATATATACAATATAAATAATAATATTTTTACTACATGTCACATCATTTTAAAACTATTTCAAAGTGAGATATCTCACTTTTAAATTTGACCAAGCTCTACAAAAAGTCATGAATCCTTGCTACTACTAAACCTCCTACCATCAACCCTTCTCCTTCATGCCCGAGCCACCCCACTCTTTCATTCCTCACGTCCAAGGTACACCTTCCTATTTTGCTTTCAACCATGGCTATTTTGGGGAGCGATGCTCCATTTCTCTGAGTTTTGACTTGCTAATTTGTGTTGTAATGATGTTATAACAACTATATTTGAGTTTGGAGATGATTGAATAAGACTTTGAGTTGCTTTGATTTTAGAAATATTAGTAAAGAGAAAGAAGATGGAAAGAGGGCTAATAGCTTATGAAATGAAAAAAGTAGAAAGGGAACCAAGCCCCCACTTATATAGATCTTCAAAATGAGGCAAAAGACTCCATTTAGCCCTTAGCCAAAAGACCTCTTTGCTCTCCAAAGATGTCTTCTTTCATACGTCTTCTCTCCTTATTTTAAGCTAATGTATACCCTTCCATTACACCCTAGCCACCTTAAGTCTATGCTACCATACCTTAGGCACAACACATAAAATCATCAAAAGTGGTGTGAGACAAGTCTCCTTAAAAAGTGGCAAAATTAAGGAATTAAAAACACTTTTAAATTACCTTCAAAAACTTCTATAAACACTTAAGGAACTTTTTTATTAATCTCTTTTGATACTATTTGACACTTTATTAAATTTATATGTGTGTTAAAAATGAGTGTACATGTGCAACAACGTTGCAAAAGCTTCCGTTCGATAAAGAGTCGAAAATTCAAAAAACTAATTTTGATCACATTTTCAATTTTTCATCAAACTATTTATTCTTGTAAAAAAATTCAAAATGATTTTGTTGTCATTATTAAACAATAAAAATTAGTTATTTAAGCTTTTAAAATCAATGGTTTAAATATTTAAAATTAATTAAATATTTACAATCAAAGCGATAAAATTTCGGATCGTTACATCATTCAAGGCAAGTCCCCATCATTGTATACCTATACTCTTGCGGTTTCCTCTCCAGTACTGTCTAGCTGACATTGCATGGAATCCCATTAGGCCACTTAGTACTTCAAATATGAAGCGGAGCCTCCCTGAGATATCATCTACCATGCCAAACCATTTACTATTTCTTATATAAGAAAGAGGCGGGCTGACCCTCAATCAATCACTTAATACCTTCAACCCCAAAGCAGGTCCTCCGTATATGACCCATAATCCAATCATAATGTCTCACATTAATCTAATTATTTGTAGATACTAGTGGCTAGATTAACCGAGCAGGGTTACCTTATGTAATTTAGGACTAACCTCACGTCTTCGTAGTTACTTATTATAAGCAATATCTCATATCAGCTCCAAAGTCACATTACTGTTAGCCAGATTAGCTGGACAGACTTATGTGTGGCTTTGACTGACGTCACATCCCTATAACTTAGTCATAATCTATAACAGTCTCTTAATATATTATCCCACATCTCAACGCATTACATATCAAGGCATTATCAATAAATTCTTCTTTCACCCGTGCAATTTAACTTCTTTCCTAAGGGGGATTTTATAATAATTACTATCATATTAGCTGTGTAATTATTACACTATAATTATACGTCATTTATGCTAGTATATATAAATATTTCTAAGCGTGCGACGATTGCATCCTAAACTATCGTTTAAATGTCAAATTTTCAAATTTATACACGTCCAATTCCATATCAACAAATATACCATATATCCAATATCCACAATTTAATTAACCGACTTGTATAAAATAGAATCCATACCAAACTTATTTTATACTAAAATACTAGAATCAAGATAAATAAAAACTTGTAATTCATATACTTTTATGCTCTGTTCAACTTCTTTGTATAAAATTGAAGAAGAGAACTTCTATTTAAATTATGAAAATAGACGGTGCAAACTATGAATAAAAGAATCCGTATCTTACATAAAATTTCATAATCTATCCTTTTCAAATCCCTTAATCAGATCCAAAAAAAGATAAAAAGTGAAATAAAATGTAATAAAATTGCAACACCTCCACAAATTCCATTATTTTAATATATAAAATATTAGAGATTCTAACATAAGAATTAACATTTTTCTTTGGAAAAATTTAGGAGTTTTGATGTGATGTTTTTGTAACCAAAATTTTCCAAAGGAATACATCAAATCCAAGTTGCACCATGCAACTACTAAAATAACAAAGATTAAGATTTCCTCTCACAATTAGTCCTTATTTCTTTCCTTTTTGGATTTGATATGCCTATTTTAATCTCTTATAGATCTCTCATTTTAGAAATATGCAACAAGTATATTTTATACAAATTAGATTCATAAATTTAGGGATTGGAGGAGAAAAGGATAGAAATTGAATAATAGACACCCAGAATTCTTGCTTAAACCCTAAATTATTCTTCTGAATCTTTGAGTAGAGAGACTAGAATGCTTGGTTTCTAAAATAATTTGTGAATAAAAGTGAGGGGGTTAGGTTCTTATTTATAGTAGACAGAAGATACCAAGGCCTTCAGATTTAAGTTGGTTTGAAATAATAAAATCTGCACCATTCAAAAGCACAAAGCCTAGCCGCCACCATCGTTAACTGATCGATCGATCTACACTAAGCATTGGTCGATCCTCTTACTCCGAGTCCATTTTATTTTCCACCGTTGTGTATTTCCTTAATCATCAATTAACATTAGTGTTAATTTTAACTTTACTTAATCCCTAAGTCTGATTAATTGTTAATTTTTCAATTTCCAATTTTTGGATCAATTATTAGTTTGAATTTGTATTCCATTTAAATTATTTTGAATCCGAAAACTTCAAACATTAATAATTTTTTTGTTTTTGCTCTGTTTTCAAAATATAATATTTGGAAATTGTTCAGAAAATCACCACGAACGCAACGATATAACCACTATGGTTAGATTTTGATCTTTACAAAATTTTCATTTTTATCCTTAATTAATTAATTAATTCTTTTATTATTAGTTAAGTAGTCAACTGGTCCTCTTATTTTAGGGCCATTTTATTTTCTGTCATTCTTTATTATTCCTTAATTATCAATTAAAATCAATGTTAATTTTAACGTTTACTTAATCCCTAAGGCTAATTACTATTAACTTTTTGAATTTCAAATTTTGGAATTAATTATTAGTTTGAATATGAATTCCATTTAAATTATTTTGAATCCGAAAACTTCAAACGTCGACAACTTTTTCATTTGATCTTCGACTTCAAAACATTATATATGGAAATTGTTCAGAAAATTGCCATAAGCACAATGGTAGAACATCCATGGTCAAATTCCAATTTTTTAAAAAAATTCATTTTAGCCTTATTTATTAATTAATTAATTTAATTTATTAATTAATTTTTTTCTTATTAGTTAAGCAATCGAACGGTCCTCTTATTTTGGGACCATTTTATTTTTTGTCATTTTGTATTATTCCTTAATTATCAATTAAAGTTAATGTTAATTTTAATGTTTACTTAATTCCTAAGTCTAGTTACCGTTAATTTTTGAATTTAAAATTTTGGAATTAATTATTACTTTGAATTTGAATTCGATTTAAATTATTTTGAATTTGAAACTGCAAATGTCAATAACTTTTTCATTTGATCTCCGTCTTCAAAACATTATATATGGAAATTATTCATAAAATCGTTGCGAATGCAATGGAATAACTTCCATGGTTAGATTTTTACTTTTACAAAATTTCAATTTTATCTTATTTAATATAGTAATTAATTCTTTTCTTATTAGTTAATTTTTTGCTAGTTTTATCGGGTTTACACTAATCGAATGACGATTTAGTTATGGGAATATGCTATGAATCAGTATTGGCCTGAATAACATATGATTCATAGTTTGGATCAAGAAGGACCCCGTAAAGCTACATTTTAAGTTTCAAGTCATTTAGAGTTCGTCTGCTCGGGTTATGGTCAAATTAAGATGGATCGGTGGTCATTCAAAGGCTATGGATCGGTAGGAAGTTTCTTTGTGATTTTGGATGATTTGCTTTGAGTCTTGGAGGTATTGCTTCAATTTGTAGAAGCTTGCTAGGATGAATTGGCCGATGGAGTGAAGAAGGCGAAAATTCATGAAGTGATGGATTGGTATCTACGGATCAATACCGATCCATGAAGGTTTGAGTCTGGCGATAGCTTTAGGACTTAAGGTTGCATGTTTTGGTAGAAGCTATGGATCAATGAAGGTATCTAGTCACTTGAGGATCAGGACTTAGCCAAGATGTGGCTAAGTCATATGGATTGGTACCCATGGGCCGATACCGATAAACAGCGGTGTAAGTTTTTTGGTTATTTGAAGAAGGAAAGTGTGGAGTCGGTAGAACTTGTTTTGGTGATGGATCGGGTTTCATGGATCAGTGGGGATGGCTCGGTGATGGTAACTTATAGAACGACTTCGAGTTCCCACATGCATGCTTCAAGTTTTTCCTATTCTTATTTCATTATATGATGTTGTTTGCTTTGAGTTTTAGGGTGTTGACATTGAACTCACACCAAAAAAAATGCTTAGCCAAATATAGGGGTTAGTGCCTAACCATAGGGTTTGGAGGCAATTTTTGACGACGACAATCCATGTTCGATGATGATTCCATGATGGGAAGTAACAGCTTCGACAATGGATATCTGTACTTTATGAGCATAGTAGAGGACTATGAGTTGGATTGAGGGAACCATTAGAGAAAGGCTATAGGACACATCATTGTATTCAACAATTGATGATGGATGTAGAGAATCGTCCCTATCGTGGTGACTTTGCGATGGAAGTCATGAGACCAGTTCCAAGATGTGCTCTGCTATAAATGACATGTGCAAAGGGATAGTTGAGACTCGATGGTTCATAGGGTACTCTTGAAGTGGGGGTATATACTGGGGATATAATGGTTCCTAGATCATGATGGCTCTTTATTCGAGATATGAGGTTTGTTTACCTCCGACTGGCATGATGGTTAGTATATTTCCTAGCCAACTGAGTGGTATAGATTCGAGTACCGAAGAACCAAGACGTGGGATATCGTGATGGATAGCCTAGTTCTTGATTATGATGAGTCGAGCGAGTGATCTTATGTCCAATGCACTGAATGAGTGAATGTGATGATGGATGATGTACTCTATGTTTGCTTGCTTGATTGTTGGTTACCATAGGTATGCCACATGATGCCGATATTATTGATGTAGTTATCTAGACACCCCTTAGCACTTAGATGTATAATGCACCCATGATGACTACAATGTAGAGTAGTGTATATCTTGTGTATATGATAGCTCTATGGATGCAGTGACAAGTTAGGTATGATTCTTTATGCCATTTGTCCTATTATAGCGATTTATTAGTATTTAGAGGTTTATTACCACTCACACTAGACTATAGTTTAACTCAGAGTTTTATGCTTTGCTTCATATTACTCTGTGTACTCTTAAATGAGTAGAGTAGGGATATCAAGTCTAGTGAGCACGTGGAGCTGGACAAAGGACGAACAATAGGTCTTACTCTTAAATTACTACACTTGCCTATTTTCTATTCCACTGCACAATACTATGGAGCTTGCTAGTGTCTTAATTACCTAAAGACAGTTATTTATGAGTTACTATTTGATGTGTAATTCTATTTCTTATGTTGTATACCGTATGGATCTGTGCACTCTGATTCTGTGATTCATTCAGGTATTTACTGTCTGGCCTGTTTTTATATCTAAGATGTTTACTGTTATATTTTATTTGATGCACTGTGAGATGTATGACAGGTTCAGTGACTACTTTATTCACTTAACAACCTTAACTATCATCCTACATCGGCCATGCACTGATGTAGTGCAATATACAGGTCATATTGGGTGCTAGTGGTGTAGTGCGGTCATCACATGACCCATGCCCAAACAGGTTAGACTAAGTACCATCAACTCCTTCTAGCAACATCGATAAGCATCTCTATATATGGAGTTGATATACCACCTTGGGTTAACTAAACCCTACATTGTGCATCCTACTCTACCTTTAGCCCTTTTTAATGGTGAGGTCATGTATGACATCTCTCATACGAGTTTTTAACACTAGATCACAAATCCTTTTATGGATTCCAGCATAGGTCGTCCGACAAATGCTAATGCCGACATCTCCCTTGGACTTAACTTTAGGATAGACAGTTCAACTCTATAGTGTTAGTTTGAAATGTTTATGCTGAACTCTTCCTTGGATTTAACCTTAGGATAGTTGAGACAGCTCTATAACATTCCACTTCACAACCGCTTCCAGAACATTTTCTCATAAACTAGTTTTGAAGTGGTTATTGGTAAGTAATACATTCATCCAATCCTAGACTCTTCAAAACTAAATCAATGAATTTTCTGTTAACTCAACTCTAGTTCTTTTAGAAGTAAGCAAACAATATATAAAGGAGTCCTCCCCAGGTCGAGTATACACAAGTCTTAAAGCTAGAGATGTCTCCCTAAGAGATCTCAAATCATATGAAGGCATGAAGCTTTCATACACTTCCTAAGTTAATTGGACACATTCAAAGTGAACTATCGATTATCTAATTCTAAAAATGATCGTTTATGGAAATTAAGTCTTACATAGTTATCATATTTTCGACTTTCTCAACTTACTATCCCTCGGTCAAGAGCGAAGCCTATAGATTAGAGCACTATTGCTTCTAAATCATAATCTAACATTATTCTTAACTTTTATAGATAAATAGGCATACTTCATTAGCTTTTAGTGCTAATTATAGTATTAATTACTTTTCATACATAAGCAACAAAACAAAGCACGATTAAGCTACTTATGCAACTCCTAAACCCTTTTTAAAATCATTTGTTTATAATTTAAAACCCTTTTTAAAATGATATATATGTACGTATGTATTATGTATGTATGTATATGTATATGTATAAGTATAAGCATACGTATACGTATACTAATTTATTCATAAGTTAAGGTATTTAATACTATAATGAAAATTTTAACTAATTTTCTAAAAACTGTATATACTTAAAATATACTTTAAAATACATATAATATGGTCCCAACATTTGTTCAAATATTGCATAAAAACATCTATTTTATAATTTATTTGAAGTTTATAAAAAGCAATTTTCTTTTATTATAATAAACTTTCTACTTTGATAATCATAATTAGTTATTAAAAATATATTAAAATTCTAGACCACTTTAAATACACTCTAATGTATGTTATAAAATACTTGTAGAAGGATTGAAGAAAAATACTTAAATTAATAGTCATTTTTAAACAATTAATCAAAACAGACTATAGCATTTTCTGAATACTGTAAAATAAGAATAGAGCTACAACAGCAGCTAGAAAATGTAATCGTTGAATGTTGTAACTGACTATGAATTGGAGCATTTTTTGTACATAAAAGTGTTGACATTTTTTGATACGATAACAATATTTTTAAGGTTCAATCCTTTTATAGTAATCAATGTGCCCAATTAATATTAAAACCATGGCGACAAACCCCTAGGGATCTCCCTACAAATTAATATGGAAAATACCGAACACGAGGCATTTCTAATTGCTTCTATAGCGACTAGTCGTTATAGAACCATTCCAATATTCAAGTCCAATTTAATCAAAGTCCATCCAGACCATATGTGCTTCATGTCAAGGCTATACAACATAGAAAGTCATATGAGTCCAAATACATCAATTACATATGTCATTCTCTTCCTAAAGCAAGGATCACAAAGATATAGCAATATAAAATCAAGTAAATAACTATATTTTAAAACAAGCATGTATACACTTTATATTCATTCAAATGATGAGTTAGCTCACCCTTCAATAATTAAAAAAACTAAGCTCATACCTCGACCTAGCTTCCTTCTTCCTACCTCAACCTTGCAAGCTCCAAAACTACCTCCTACCTTCACCTTGCTCTCAACCTACACAAGAATTACCTTAAATAGCCCACGTCCTTTGGCTTATGTGCTCCAAATCTTCGAGTTCCAAGTTGATTAAAGGTGTTTCTATGTTGTTTAAGGCCTATAGATTGAGTTTGGAGAGAGTTTGAGCTGATTTGATTCTAGTTATTAAAAGTTAGAGTAGAAAAGAATAAGAGATGAAGAGCTTTGAATTTTTGCCAAAAATGTTAAAATGATTTCAAGATCAATAGGGTCCTTTATATAAAATTTCAAGAAGTCGCCATAACCCCCTCCCCTTACCTCCTATAGTTGGCCAAAGCCCATCCACACACCATGTGACTTACTTTCCACCTCATGAGCCATAGAAAATATCCCTACTAAAATATCTCCACATGGTGACCATCTAAAGGCTCTTAAGAGAGATCTACTTAACCATACTTAATGAAAATGTTTTATGAGTTATTAATAGCTTAATATCCTATTTAGACCTATACATAAAGTTTGAACAACTTATGTTGAATAAGGATTCATTTATCGATAAAATGATTTTCGGTGACATTATCAATATTTCTTCGAATTATTTATTTTTTAAACAAATTTAAAAAACGAGTTTCTTATCATTGGTTGTTAATTAAAAGGAGTTTAACAAGGTTATAAAATCACTTTTATAGCCTTAACCATTTCAAATGATCTGATATTCAAATATGAAGCGATTGAAATTACAGGTCGCTATATTCTTCCAACTTAAGACATTTTGTCCTCGAAATTCAAACATGAACGGTAATCAAAGAAGAATAGAAAAACAAGTATATAGATAGAGTACTTCTGAAACTATATCCAAACCAAAATACGTACTAAGTGGCTCTACCTTAGGTGATGAGTACACTACAAAAGTTATCATAAGATAAGAAACCACTAATCTAGAAGCAACTTCGGGTAGGACACCCTTACATTATCCTTAATCTCCCAAGTACAATCCTTAGCATCCTCACTCCATTGTACCTTAACCGGCATTATGATCTTAATCCTTAATTGCTTTTCATCTCGAGGAGTAATGTAAATAGGCTGCCTTAGTATAGTCAAGTTATGTTGAACTTCCAAGTCTTCTAGTTACGATGCTTTCACTATCAAATAAGGATCATGCACATATTTACGTAGATGAAATACATGAAACACGTTATATAGACCAGATAGCCTAGTCGGTAACTTTACTCTATAGGTAAGTGTACCAACCCTCTCCAGTATAAGAAATTGTCCTATATAACGAGAAGCCTACTTCCCCATCTTTCCAAATCGAACAACACTTCTAATCGAAAAAACCTTTATGAACACAAAGTCCCCAACTGAGAACTCCAAATCCATATGCCTTTGATCTGCGTACCTCTTTACTGATTTTATGCTTCCTTTATACATTTTGAAATCTTTGATACTTTATCAGATGCCTCTCGTATCATACCTGGTCCATGCACTAAACGATCCTCTAGGACCACCCAATACGTAATGACCACCATACACCTATGATACATAACGGTTGTCAAAGAAAAGAAGTAAAGAAGAGAAAATAGAAGAGAAGAGAATGAAAAAGAAGAAAAATGAGACATTAAATAATCACATAACCTATCATATATCTCATATCTCAATAGAATAAATATAATAGTCAACACAAATATAAAACAGTCGAGAGGGTAATAACAATGTGAACTAATCATCAGAGTATAAGATCCACAGAGTTATACTACATAGTAGAGTTTATCCAATGGACACATAAACTCAACTGATACACTACCTCTAATAAAAGTAAGTCAAACACTTTCAGGACTCCACAGTGTCACATAGCGGAATATACAATAACAACTCAAATATATGTATGAGTAAACGTCACCTCCTGTGAGTCCATATGCAGAACTCCATATGTCATCCACACCTACCCTCTAGCCTAATCATTTAAGACAATAGTCTGGTCTGAGTGATAAACAATCTCAAAATACTATAAAAGTCGATACAATATACAGAACAAAGAGTATACGAATCGCACCTGACCTGTCCCTGCAACCAAAGAGTCAGCACATAACATCGATAATATGCTACTCTACAACATCATAAAAGGGTACTTCGTACTTGGTAAACTATTGGGGTGCCTAGGTATCTCCATTCACAATACCTACTCTATCCTAAGTAAACTTACCGGGGTATCTAGGTATCCCTATGCATAGTACCTACCTCATGTGACATCCCTAAGATGACAGGTGGCTGGTGAAGCAACCACAACAAACATTGCATCCATCAAACAGTACTAACTGTCACCCAGTGTGCTCTAGATATATGATAACTCGTATGGCCTGCTTTCTACCAAGGACTAGTAGAAATCCTGAATCTCCGTTGTATTCTCGTATCTCACATCCCAAAGCTAGATACGTATCTCACAGCCCAAAGTTGGACATTAGACCCAAAGCCACATGTCCAAAATATACAAATTCTAGCTACCAATATATGGGCGTCCCTACTACAATAGACCTACTTCGAGTACAACAGAAAAGACTCCGAGTCATATGATCCCTTAGCACATGCGTATCCATCTAAGCCTTGCTAGCTTGATACAATTTCCACTTTCTGAAATCCACCACGTTCCTCCACTCTAAGACTCCCCCCATAAGCCTCTTCGGTACCTACTCCCTACTCAAGTCACAAACTGAAGACACGATTGTCTAATCTTTGACATCTACTACCTCCACGAGTCGTAAAACAAAGATACAATGCTTTTCATCATGATATACATCACCATCCTCCTATGATGCAAATGAGCCAGCACCTCCAGCATGATCTATAGAGTCCTGAAATTATCAACCTCAAAACCTACTTTATACACCATTGAGTTATAATACAAAGTGCCAACTCTCATATCAAAGCGCCACATCATCGCCTTACCATTGAAATCGCTCGCCCTAAGGCAATAACATCAAGCGATTGCAAGAATAAATCATCAAATCTCTTACCACAAAATCTCCTCAATGTCAAAGCTAAAGACCAGCCAAATCGCCAATCAACAATAGTGATGGAAACTGACCACTCTATAGTGGTCAATATCAACCACTTTGGTCTTGTACTTAACCAAAACAGATAAGTACAAACGAAACAGAAACGTCTGACATCCACCCTGAAGCCTGAAGCGTCATTTTCCACTTACAAATTCATTGGCATGTATCCTAACACTAATCTTGTTCTTTAGATTTCTGCATGTGTGAAGCCCCAAAGTACAAGATATTCCCCTAACACCTTATCACCACTAATCGGCTTTTTCAACCAATAACAGCCAAGTAACCGAACAAGCAACCATGTAACCAACATCTCTACATACATCCACAAAACATATATACCTATAACACATCTATAATGGGAAGTCATATCAAAAATAGCCCAAATCTAATAATTCCTTAGTAATGGCACGTCGTTGGAAAATATGTGATATTCGATATATATCATTTTAAAATAATTTTATTTTGTTTTATAAAAAAACTAAAAGAAGTATAAACATAGGAAAATCATATTTTAAAGCTCAAAATCATTGCAAAACTTCAATCTAATCCTATACAGCCAATCATAGCATGGTAAGAGATAATATCACTCATCTCCATAAAATCTGTCTGAACTAGTGCCAAAGCATATATCTCCCCTACCATGAGCATAAAGCAAGAAACTACATCCAAAACCGACCTCGTATGCAAAAGATATGGTCCATATAAAAATTAAGGTTATTTAAATAACTAATTAACCAACTAAAATGCTAATTACCTCAATTAACAAATAATACCTCTTCTTCCCATTCACATTTCTAAACATGTATAAAGATATGCACATCCAAACCCACTTCCATCTCTCTTCGATTTCTTGGCCAATACTTGACAAAGTCAAGATCCGTCTTTGCAACGAATCACACAACAAAATCTCTATGCATCCGACTCAAAGAATTGAAGATCCATCAAGTCAAAAAGAAGGCAACTAGATGAATTCGCATGCTGTAGGAAACGAAAGGATTTTGACATACTCGATTAGGTTCAATGAGATTTGGTGGAGAGGTGCTATTCACGAAAAGAAATCAATGGAGATCTCTATTTTGCCTATCATCGACAGTAGCTTCAACCATCTCAACCAAGATCCACCGATGAAGAGGTCGTTGTTTCCAATCACCATCGATCAAAATTCTACCATGGTCATCATGAAGCTTTGTCCATGCGATCTCAAGATCAGGTTTCATGATTTATCGTTGTGAGGATTGGTCGATTTTATTTTGAATGGACTGAGAAGAAGAGGCCATGATTTTTGTTCTCTAGAATGGAATAATAAATGTCAAATGTAATAGAGAGAAAGGGAAAGAATTTTGGGATTTATAATATTATTTTGTTATGATTTATTTGAATTTTAAAATAAATCATTGTAGGTTTCGAGCCCATAAGATCACACGATGCGTCCAATCACCATGAAACTCATCCATGTACATCACCTCATTTCCAAATCAATGGTATAAATCTCGTTGCAATCTGAGACCGCACCATAAATTGCTAATTTCATGTATATCAAGATCTTTTTGGCCAACCGATCATTCGATCTCCAAATATAGTGATCCTTATACTCATTTTAATTCATAATGTAAATACGAACTCAATGGAAGTGGTCTCGAGTCTTGATTCAGCCGTATGCAAAAAATCATATTTTTGGATCTTTAATTAATTAACGATTAAATATATAAATCAATTATTTAAATATATGATGGTTAAAAATATAGGTCGTTACATTCTTTCCTCCTTAAAAATATTTCATCCTCGAAATCTCAAAGCAAGGAGAAAGTATACTAACCCAAAGGCCATCAAAAGCCTCGTAGATTCTGAAAAAATTTGGCACCTCCTTTGCGCGGCTAGGTTCAGAAAAAATCCTAATACAATAAGGATATATATATATATATATACACACATCATATATTTAAACAAGCTATATCATATATAGTAATCATTTCATATTATGTTGTATCTAGCCATAACAATACCACATGCCTAACAACCACACAAGCATAACCTACCATATCAAATGTCAACAATCCAACATCAAACACGCATATATGAGCTCTATCATCAAAAACTAACATTCATTCCTATCCTAGCATTTGAAATACTAAAATACTTAGCATAAACATCGAATATGATATCCAATATGAAAGCTAATGATATAAATGAAATCTCACCATTTGAAGAGCTCCAGACCAGCGGTCCTCATGCACTTCTCGCTATTTCATGTACAATCGCCTTCACTTTCACTCCACTAAACCTCTACTACTCCACTGCCCTCCTCCTAAACTGTTTTATATCACATCTATTGGTACAATAGGCCTACAAGATCTCGAAGTCCTTGGTTCAGTTTCAGTACCATATGATTGATCGCCAAATTCCGAAGTGGCTCTTTTAAGTACCCCCAAAATCCACTATCAAACAATGGGTTCCAGCCATTTACAATGCTCTTGGCACATAATGGAATCACACTATCCATCCTATATATAACTCAACAAATACGAATGTCATTCTATTGTACTTAAGGAATAGAAATCTAACATTCTTCATCAACCAAACGACTGTAACCCAAATGTTATTATAATATTCTCAGTCATCGACAAACCATCGATGCAGTCTATAAATATATTGTCCCATTACTCAAGAATAAACCATCTCTCATCTCTGCGGAACCAACGGCCTTAGTAGGACCCGTACTACATCACCTTTACAGGCACTATTCATTCTTCTAATTTAGTCGTTATCTCTACTACTCTAGCCTAACGCCTCTGACTTGTACCGATCTGCTAAATCAAAGTAGGTCTGACAGTCAAACTATCCATCACCCTTGGCCATAGCTCATCGAGTTCTAAAATCATAACCAGTGATAAACTCAAGCATTTCCCACTCTAGGAATATCGCTCGTAAACCAGTATGTTTACCACTGGAAGCATCAACAACTACATTTCCCCTAGGTTGTATGAGAAATGTCAAAGTCATATGAGGCTAAGAGCTTTAACCATCATTACTGGCGAAGGTCAAAATCCTTCTTGGAGAAGAGATACTCTAATGATGTGGAATCACTAAAAATTGAACTCTCTCCTAATAGATAATGCCTCTAAATCTCCAAAGCAAACTCTATTGCCGTCAACTCTGAATCAAAAGTTGGATACTTTCTCTCGTGCGGTTTGGAATTTCAACTAATATGTGGTAACCTTACCTTTCGATATCAATCTGCACCTAGTTAAGTATTACAGTCATATGTGGACGGATATACTATCTTCTCCTCATTCTTGCTCGGAATGAGTAAACCGGCGCACTTGTCAACCTCTTGGTCAGACCCACTAATGCATGTACGCACCTCGTGTCTTGAATAAAAGTCTAATCCTCTCTCATCAAATATGTCAATGATGCTGCTACCTTGAGTCAATTCAAATTCTGGACTCCCGTAACAACATGATCTACAATGACGTCTAATCTGAAACTATGTGACCCAAGCATCTTACTTCCTTCCGTCAGAAGTGATACTACCAAAACTCAGCATGAATCGACGCCTTCTCAACACCTATCATACAACTATTAACCATGTATTGTGCTCTTTTTTCATCCATGAGTAGATGAAAATATGATCCATGAGCACAAGTGCAGCTCACTCAAGTGATCTCTTGAAATACGATCCATGAGATCAACAAGGCATGCCGACACATTGGTTAGCTCGCATGGCATAACCAACCAATTGAAAATAAAAGTAGCATACGAAATGCTATAATTGGCACACTCTCTCTAAATACTCTCTGTTGGTGATACCTCATGGAAGGCCCAACTAAGAGAACATCCACACAGTATAGAGCTAATCAAACAATCTATCAATGAATAGAAGTGGATACATGTTCATCATCTCATTCAGCTCACTACAAATAAAAAATAACTCTAAAGGGCCATCCTCCCTAGTGGCGAATACTATAAGTGCATCCTACCTAAACATGCTTCTATGAATGAACCATCGTCTCAATAGGTCATCCACTCGCACATTTAACTCCACTTGCTCCTTGGACATCATATCCCTTAAAGGCATAACTACTGGTCTAACACCTTTAGCCAGATCGGCATAGAGCTCTATCTCTATATAGTGGTAATCCGATCACCTTATCGAATATGTTTAGACACTCTCTAGCTATAAGCACAGTTGACAACTCATCATGTGGAATATCAAATGAATATAAAAAAGCTAACCATAACCCCATCCTTTGTAGGTAGCCAGTCAATACTGTTCACTCCTCCATAACCCTAATCATCACCAACGGTCTCTTAACATCTATTTTGCACCACTTTCAGCCAGTCCATTCCCAAACTATAGCACCGAACCCAATCAAAACCCAAAACTAACCAACAACAAACAAACAACATCTAAGGCTCAATAAGACAAGGTCTCGATAAACCATATATAGGCTAGCCGAGCCTCTAACTAGGTACGTCTTAATTAAGGTCGGTTAATCATCTCGAGTCTCAATCCCATTATCTCCATCAAGTCTAGATATGAAGGGATATGAAACCGTAACGTCAAATAGAACATGTATGGAAACGCCATAAGTGGAAAGCATACTACAAATGGTAATGCCATTTCCCTTCTCTTTCATCAATGGAGCACTCATCAAATTCGGAATGGAAATCAATACATATACTTCCACAGTTTACCCCTACCCAGTTGGTTCGGGACAATCCTTCTACACTGGGTACATGCTCTCTCATCACGAATCCTTCTTGATCATCTTCTCGAAGTTCTCGCTAATATTATTAATCAATCACCTCTCAAGATGATCACTTAACCTAATGATAAAAGTTTCATTCTTTCTGTGTGGGGTATCAAATGAAAATAGATCGTACTTCGGTGGCACATCGAATTCGACTACATACTCCAAAACAGACATATCGCCTTACTTCAAATTAGTGAACTCCCTAACCAACATTGACTCTGAAAAAGTTGAGATAAATCTTCTTCGAAGCGAATAATGAACTAATCCCAAGTACGACCCTCAAGAATCGAAGCTATAGAAGCACTCTACTAGTTTATTGTTCATCCTTGGAGTTATTTAGAGTTTAACTTCTACCTCACTGCATCACCTAACTTCAAGTCATCGCAGATCCTCTTGCAGGTAACCATTCAATCTTACCTTTCAATGGTTAACTCTGTTCTTATGATCTGCTTTCTAGACTCTCATAGTCTCTATATAGCTCGGCAAAATCGACTCTAGCTATTTGCACTTAAGCACCATAACCATCCATAACAAATTAGGCATTCTAAAAAATGATTTGCACAACTTTTCAAACATATCCTATCAATCAGGGTTAGCGGCCCTGATCCTACCTAATCCTCAACTCTGAAGATAGAGTCAATAGTGGTATTTCCCATATGCCATATCATTCCTACTATATAATAAGGATGATCAGTCTCTCATAAAGAAAACTTCATCAATAGTGCTCGTGTGTATAAGACAACTATATATATTATACATACACACTACTATATACTTTTGAAAACCAAAATATATAACAAATACAAACTACCTCGTATATAGATACATTCTAGATTCAGTCTAAAGCGGTAAATTCTATTCTATCTCTACCAGATCATGGTATTAACTCAATGTAATCATATAAACTACGCTCTGATACCAAATGTAGCGACTACCATACATATACGATGCAGAACTATTGTCAAAGGAAAGAAATGAATTAAAGAAGTGGAAATAAAAGAGAAGAGAATGGAAAAGAAGAAAAAGGAGGCATCAAATAATCACATAATATGTTGTATATCCCACATCGTAATAGAGTAAATATAATAGTCAACATAGATATAAAATAATCAAGACAGTAATAACAATGTGAACTAATCATCAGAGTATAAGATCCACAGAGTTATACAATAAAGTAGTAGAGTTTATACAATGGATATATAAACTCAACTTATACACTGTCTCTAATAAAAGAAAGTCAAACATAGTCGGCGCTGCATAGTGCCACACAGCGGGATATACAATAACAACCTAAACATAAGTATGAGTAAACATTACCTCCTGCTAGCCCATCTACAGAACTCCATATATCATCCACACATGCTCTCTAGCCTACTTATTTGAGAGTACCCGGGATAATAAGAAACAAAGCATAAAACCTTGGGTGAGACAATTGTCTGGTGTGAGCGATAGCAATATCAAAATACTATAAGTCGATATATTATATGGAACATAGGGTTTACAAATCATACCTGATCTGCCCCTACGACCAAAGAGTCAACACATAAAATCGATAATATGCTACGCTACAATATCATAAATGGATACTTCATACTCAGTAAACCTTCGGGGTACCTAGGTATCTCCATTCACAGTATTTACTCTATACTAAGTAAACTGTCCGGAGTGTCTAGGTATCCCTATGCATAATACCTACCTCACATAAAATTCCTAAAGGTGACATGTCGCCAGTGAAGCAACCATAAAAAACATAGCATCCATAAAAAAACTAATTATCACTCAGTGTGCTCTAGATATATGATAACTCGTATGGCCTCCTTTCTATCAGGGACTAGTAGAAATCCCAGTTCTTCATTATACTCTTATATCTCATAGCCCAAAGCAGGATATGTGTCTCATAGCCTAAAGCTGGACACTAGACCCAAAGTCATAGGCTTAGGGTATACAGATCCTCACTATCAATCCTTGGGCGTTCCCATTGTGCAATACCTCTACTTCGAGTACAACAGAAAATGCTCCAAGTCATCGGCTGTCCCTTAGCACATGCATATCCATCCGAGCCATACTAGCTCAATACAATTTCCACTATCTGAAACCCACCATTTTCCTCCACTCCACGACTCCCCCATGAGCCTCTTCAGTACCTACTCCTTATTAGAGGCAAAAACTAGAGATATAGAATGTTTATTCTTCGGCACAAACTACCATCATGAGTCGTAAACCAAAGATATAAGCTTTACATCATGATGTACATCGCATCCTCCCATGATGCAAATGAGCCAACATTTACAACATGATCTACATAGTCCTGAAACTATCAACCACAGAACCTACACTATACACCATCAAGTCATAATCTGAAGTACCAACTCTCACGTTGAAGTGCCACATCATTGCCTCATTATCAAAATCGCTCGCTCTAGAGAAATAACATCGACACTAAGTCGATCGCATGAATAAATCATCGAATTGCGCACTACAAAATCACCTCAACATCTAAGCTAAAAATTAGCCAAATCGCTAATAATCATTAGTGATAGGCATTTTCATTTCTACAGCGGCCAATACCAACAACTTTGGTTTTGTATTTAACCGAAACAGATAAGTACAAACCAAACAGAAACATCCAACATCCATCCTGAAGTCCAAAGCCGCATTTTCCAGCTTCAGATCCATCAGCACATATCCTAACACTAGTCCACAACTTATCTTGTTTAGGTTTCCACATGAACGAAACCCCAACGTTAAAGATATTACCCAAACACCCAATCACCGTTAATCAGCGTTTTCAACCAAAAACAGCCAAACAACCAAACAAGCAACCATGAAGCTAACATTCATACATACATCCAAAACAACATACATACAACATGCATAATACATATAGATCAACCAATGGGGAAATCATGTAAGAAATAGCCCACCCTAATAATGCCACGTCAATGGAAAATATGTGATATTTGATATAAATCATTTTAAAATAATTTTATTTTATTTTATAAAAATCTAGTAGGAGTATAAGCATAGGAAAGTCACATTTTAAAACTAAAAATCATTCCAAAACGTCGATCTAATACTATATAACCAATCATTGTACGGTTAGAGACAATATCACTTACCTCCATAAAATCTATCTAAACCCGTGCTAAAGCATAAATCTCTCCATCACGATTGCAACGTAAGAAACCACATCTAAAACAGATATGTATGCAAAGGATGTGGTCAATATAAGAGTCGAGATTATTTAAATAATTTACTAACTAATTAAAATGCTAAATACATCAATTAACAACTATCCTTATTCTTCCTCATTCAGATTCCTATACATGCACAAAGATATGCACACCAAAACCACTTTTATCTCCCTTTGATTTCTTGGTCAATAATCGACGAAATCAAGATCCTTCTTCGTCAATGAATCACACAATGAAATCTCTACGCATAGGCCCAGAAGAATGGAAGATCCATGAACTCAAAAAGAAGGCGACATAGTGAATTTACATTTTGTAGGCAATGAATGGATTTGACATACTCGATCAGGTTCAATGAGATTTGATGGAGAGGTGCTATATGCGAAGAGAAATCCAACCTCGATCACTATTTCACTTATCTTTGACAATAGCCCAGCCATCTCAAACCCTAGATCTGACCATGAAGAGGTCATCGTCACCAATCACCATCGGTGAAGATTCCGCCATGGTCATTGATGTGCACGTAAATGTACATATTTTACTTCCATATTTAATCTAATTTAATAAAAAATGAGCTTATAGGGTATTTTAAAATGTTTAAACCAAAATTCAAATTATTTTTAAATCATCATTTATCCATCTTCATATAGGGGTAAAATAGTTATTTTTGCGCTTATATTAATCTTAGAAAATTTATTTGGACATTTTCATGTTGTGTTGTAGGAATTTGAATTCAAATGAAAGAGATCATCAGTAAATATGCATGCATAAGAGTAAGAAAACAAATGAAGATGAAAGTAAATCATATCATGCAACATGGAGGACCCCACCTACCCACTTACCATGATGTACAATTAAGAGCTAATCACATGCTAATGAAGATTAAAGTTACATGCACATGTAATGGTGGATTATGGTCATGCTAATGACAACTTGGAGACCACACTTCTTCAAGGGTATTTTGAATATTCTCCAAAAATATGGACTAGGATTTTAGGCATGTATAAATACCCCTTATGTTTCATGTAATGAGCTCTTAACCTTCTCTTTAGTTAGTTTAGTTTCAGGCTTAAAAACAAAATCTCTTTTTCTTTTTCATAATTTCTTAGCCATTTCTTTTATGTAATTTTCTAATATGCAATTTATTTACATGCAATTTTCTTTCATGTTCTTTTCTTGTTTATTTCCTTTTATGTTAGTAGTGTAGTTTTATTTTATGCAAGTAGATTAGTTCTCATTTTATTTTAATTATTTTGCATTTTCCTCTTGTTCTTGTTTCATGTTGAACTCGACATTTGTTGATATGATAACAAATGTGTGAAGCTAAACCCCTTCAATTTAGGGGTAATGAAGCTCTCTTAATCATGTAGATTCAATATTTTGATAACTTGTGATCTCTTTTTATGCTTAATGACAATGTTTGATGCGGTTAAACTTTGTTGTTTTAGCTTTGAATTTGATAGCCTATGTTGTTGACACCAAGTAGGCTATGCATAAACAAACATAAAAACAAATTACCTCTTCCTTTATACATGATTATGGTAATGAAGTGAATTTTAAAACTAAAAATTAGTGTCCTATATTACTAATTAATAGTGAGTAAATCATGCTTAGAATATATTTTATTTTCAAGTTCATTAATTTTTATATGAGAGTTAACAAGTGGTTTAGTTGGTATATTCAAGTTTGATCGTTTATGTTCGACTAATTAATAACACAAATAGGCCATACTAATAATAAACATATCAACTAAATTCACTAATGACCAAAAGTGAGGTCATAATTTCATTTTGTTGATTTATGCGATCATGAGAAGGAAATTACCTCTAAATTGCCTTCAAACCTTTGTATTTTTTTATCAATTTTCTTTTACTAGCTTGTCTACATTTTGTAGCTAATCACAACTTCAAATTTTTGTTTAATTTGATTGAGTAGAAAGTTTAAAATCAATACGATTCCCTGCGGATCAACTCGTACTCGCCACGTACTAAAATTGTATGCGATGCTCTTGCGGTTATTGTTAATTTAATTTTTTTCGGCTATTTTCTAAACCAATGGAAAATTAGTCGTTAAACAAGTTTTTGGCACTGTTGCCAGAGAATTTAACTTATTTTATTTTCTATTTTTTAGATAAATTTTTCGTTTGATTTTATTGTGTGTTAGTTTTCATTTAAAAGAAAAATTGAGTTAGTTTGTGTGATTTTTGTTTTCATTTGATTTGGTGCTTATTGTTGTTCTAGTTTCCTTTGCATTTGCATTATATATATATAAACATACACAATTTATAAAAATATATATTTTATTACTCATTTTTGCATTTACATTTTTTTAGATTTGCATTTTTCTTTCTTCTTTTGTTTACATTGCTAACATATTCAATAACTTCCCCATCTCCTCTGTCCCAACATCAAACAACCCCACTTCACTGTTGCAATTGCTTACTGCCTTCTTGCAAGTTCAGTTACCTCCATCAATACACCATATAAACATCCCCTACATACACTGTCCCATTCACAATTACCATCTCTAGCCGTACTGCCTCCCCTGTCTTTCACCTCCTTACGACCACCTAGTACAACAACTACTACCACATCTAAATCCCTCCACATCAACTCCTTCTAGCCATAAAACAACCAATCACTGCAAACTGCTCATACAACATTCACCAACCACCAGATCATCACCTACCAGTTACAGTCACTCCACAACCCTACTAGTCCATACCACTGCACATATCAACAAAATAACTGTGCTACAACCTTCACAACTTCAAACCTATTCCACACTCTCATACAAACTACTGCTTTACTACACTTCCCATACAAACCACCTATACTTCACTATATACCAAAGCATTACATACACCCTTCATTAACCACTGCATATACACATTACACTGCCATTTAATTGCCCTCCATTATTTCATTTGCTGCCACCCGGTGATCATAAGTCCATCACATAGACATAATACCCTGACTATCAACACTCTTCCACCACCACTGCTCCACACCCTGCATACATCAATCGCTGTTAACACTTTCAGTGCACTCTCTTTCCTACTGCTACCTCATCACAGTGCCACCTACCTCACTGACCATCTTTGCTGCCAAACAAACTGCATATCTCATCTCCTTACTTTCTACTCATTGCATACCATTGCACTTCATCACAAAAATGCTCACCAGAAATAACCATCAACTTACCAAAGCGTTTCCACCTCACCACAATTCATCTACTACCTCACTGATGCATTTACAACTTCACCTAGCACTAACAACCACTTACACTTCTCTGCTTCCAGTCAAACTCCTCAAACGTACGAATTGCTCGTGCGCTTATCACATCCTCTATGCATATTTTCCAGTACTACCCCATCCTTACCTCCAATGATGTACTTCAAACGTACCAATCACTATACCTCTCTGCATATTTCCTACATATCCCTGATCGCTAACCATCGTCATATAAGTGCCTGCCTACTTCACATTTAACTGCCCACTACTGTCAACTACATTTCGGACATTTCAAACACACTACCAATACACTTCCAAACCATTGCATACCCACTACTAAAAAACCATATCACATTTACACCGTCTCACTTCATTACCATACATACCATAACTCTCCTACTTCTCTGACAAATACTCTTACATCCTCTTCAGCAATACACTACATCACTTCACTTCAACAAAACACAAACTGGAATGACTTCATCACAATGTACATCTCAGACATCACCTGACCACCACCGGTATCATCAGTATATCTCAAACATCTCAAACAAACTTCTCTGTTTGCACTGTAGAAACATTGCTTCTACCTTAATTTCACACTGTTTCCCACCAGTCATCTCCCGAATCATCATCCACATAACTGTCATTCATATTCACTTGACATACTTCCATCTGCTACCATACACAATCCTTCACCTCTGCTCATAATATAATCTGCCTGCCATCCATCAACCAATCCACTATCCAAACCTCCCCCTGTTGTCATCAAGAAATACATTAGTGCACCCTTCCCTATCAACCTGTCATATATCACTGTTAGATGTCTAGTATACCAAAACAGAGACTAATCAATAATAAACTCGTCTCACAAGTTTACAAATCAGATTTCCACTACTTTGGAATTCTATATTAGCTATTTTTAACCATAAGTATATTGTAATTAATTACAACAAAAAACTAACAACTATAGTAATAATAACTATAGCGATAGTCAAATGATATACTATTTAAAGAAATAGCACAACATAGAAACGAAAATGATATATATATATATATATATATATATATATATATAAATCAACTAAAAATCTAATCGGTTGAAGAAAGTAATTTCATACGAGGCTTGTCGAAATAATTTCCTTAAGACTTTATTCAAAGTCAACCAAGATACAACAGATGTAAGTTGTTCGAGATCGTGATGTGTATGATCCTCTGTGTGATAGGACTGATTATGATTTGAGAAAATAAAGATAAAGAAGAGATAATTCAGTTTTCAAATTGAGAGGAGGAAAGTGATTGGGTTTCCTCCTTATTTATAGTCGAATTCCCAGTGGCTAAACCTGTTGAGAAAAGTAGCATCCCTTCATTTGCAACGCCAAAAAGTGTTATAGTTCGCAACAGTCGCGTCCGTTCGTTTGCAACGCCACAGAGTCTTCTATTCGCAACAGTCGTGTCCATTCGTTTGCAACGCCAAAAAGTGTTACTGTTCGCAACAGTCGCGTCTATTCGTTTGCAATGCCACAAAGTGTTCGCGTCCGCTCGTTTGCAACGGTTCAGAACTGTTACTTTTCGTTGTAACGGTCATCTGGAAAAATCGCGTCTCTTCATCACTTTGCAATGGTCACACCCGTTGGAAAATCCGTATCCTTTTAAACATACTTCTGTTTTAAAATCAGTCCATTTTTTAGGTAGCAAAAATATATGATACAGCCCAATCTCATTGGACCCGCACCCGCACCTGACCCGACCCGGTTCGATCGGTCGGGCAGGCAGGCGGCGGCACACGCGAGTGTGTTAATCCATGGCCATATAGGTCCTCCCCCTCGCATAAAATTACCTGACCCTAAGAGCCAATATAGGGATTAAGAGTACACTACATAAACATGAAAATGGACTTATTTTAGGTGATGTGGGATATACCTCATTCACTATTTTTGAGAATTCTACCAAACCCCCACATGAATGACGATATATGTCTCCCCCACAAAAGTGTAATATCACATAGTTCGTATGAAAATAATGCTATATTGAGGATATGTAGATATTTTATTTTGAACTTCCCTAGTTAAAACTTGTCGTATATACTTGGCTAATCAGTGAATTATTTCATCTTGAACAGCCAGCCGTTATTTGTATAACCAGACAATAAGCTTTACAAAGCATTATTTCCCTACACATCCAATCTCTTGGTTGTGTTCATTTTGGTCCTGAACAATTTTTGGTTCTGATAGTGGTTTTAGAGAATAAAAGCCTTTAATATTCTCATAGAGCCGACCCAGCTCATACTAACATAGGTGATCACAACCATTAAGAGTATCCTACATATACCCCACTTGTTATTTTCAAGTTATGTTCATCATTAAAAAAGATAGTTTTGTCCTTTTAATAATTCTATAGGCATGCATTTATATTGTGCACCGTAGGAATGGAGTAGGACTAAGTTCAAAAAAATGCATTACTTCTTGAGTTATTCAGAACTGGTTTGTCTATTGATCCCAGTCCGTGGGATCTCCAGTCGCTAGGATAGGTTCCAGTATAAGATAACTCTTATTGGTTTAGGCTTTAAACACATTCCCCTAGATGCGCTGTTAAATTTCTCTCTTGATAAACCTTTAGTAAATGGATCTGCTAGGTTATTATTTGTTCGTACATAATCTATGGAAATGTTCCATTTGAAAGTAACTCCCTAACTGTGATATGGCATCGACGAAAGTAACTCCATTATACACAAGTTTTGCGCTCTACTTAATGTTACTTGGTTATTACAGTGTATGCATATGGCCGGTACAGGTTTAGGCCAAAATGGAATATCTTCTAAAAAGTGACGAAGCTATTCTGCTTCTTCGCCTGCTTTGAGATAAAGCGATGAACTCCGATCCATAGTGGATCGAGCTATGCATGTTTGTTTAGTAGATTTTCATAATACTGTTGCCCCTGCTAAGGTAAATACATAACCACTCGTTGATTTTAATTCCTCTGAATCAGCCCAGTTTGCATCACTCTATCCTTCTAAAATGGTAGGATATTTTCCATAATGTAAGGAATAGTTTGTGGCATTTTTTAAATATCCAAGCATTCTCATTAATGTTTTTCAGTGTTCCTTCTCTGGATTGCTTGTATACCTGCTTAATCGACTTACAACATAAGCTATATCTGGTCTTGTGCAATTCATGAGATACATGAGACATCCTATTACACGACAGTATTCCTGTTGCATTACACTCTCATTAGTGTTTTATGCACCACTTTTGATGGATTATAAGGCGTTCGTACTCCTTTAATTCCAAAATAACGAAATTCTTCAATTACTTTTTCTACATAATGTGAGTGAGATAATTCAATTACATTAGGTGTTCTTATTATTTTGATTCCTAAAATAACATCTGCAACTCCTAAGTCTTTCATATCGAAATTGTTGATTAACATCTGCTTAGTGGTCTCTATTATCTTAGTATTTCGACCGAAGATTAGCATATCATCTATGTATAGACAAATCATCACGTATGATTGTCCAATATATTTGTAATAAACACATTTATTGCATTCATTTATACGAGAACCATTTTTCATCATGACACTATCAAATTTTTCATGCCATTGTTTGGAGCTTATTTTAGTCCGTATAATGATTTGACTAATCTACATACTTTGTTTTCATTCCCTTTGGATATAAAACCCTCAGGTTGCTCCATGTAAATCTCCTCATTGAGATTTCCATTTAAGAATGTCGTCTTTACATCCATTTGATGAATTTGTTGATTATAGATGGATGCAATTGCTATTAACATTCTTGTAGAGGTTATTCATGCTACTGGTGAATAGGTATCAAAGAATCAACACCTTCTTTTTGACGATATCCTTTGGCTACTAATCTTTCTTTATATTTGTTGATAGAGCCATCTGGTTTCATCTTCTTTCTGAAGATCCATTTACAGCCAATTGGTTTTATTCCAGGTGGAAGATCAACTATTTCCCAAGTTTTATTACTCAGAATCGAATCAATTTCACTTTGGATTGCTTCTTTCCAATATAAGGATTAAGAAGATGATATTTCTTCCTTGCACGTTTGAGGTTCGTGTTCCAACATATATGTTAAAAATTCCGAACCAAATGTCTTGGAAGTTCTTTCCCTTATGCTTCTTCTTGGTTCAACTTTCTCAATTTCACGATGAATTTCATCTTCATGTGATTTACTCAATTCTTCTCTTGTCCTTTTGGGGACATTATTTCCTTCATTTCTTTTGTGCGGAAACACATCTTCAAAGTTTGAGGAACCTCTTAATTCCATGATTGTATTTACATGAATACCAGTTATATCAGACTTGAATACCAAAAATCTGTAGGCATTACTATTTTGGGCTGGCCCTAAATAGTAACAATATATCGTTTTTGGTCCAAGGTTGACTTTCTTGGGAGGCGGAACTGGAACTTTTGCCAAGCACCCTCACACTTTAAGGTATTTAAAACTTGGAATGTGTCCTTTCCATAACTCATTTGGAATTGTTCCTGTCTTAATATGAGGAACCTTGTTTAATATGTGATTAGACATATTTAAGGCTTCCCCCCATAAGTTCATCGGTATGCCAGAAGTTAAAAGCATCGCATTAATCATATATTTAATGTCCTATTCTTTCTCTCGGCTATACCATTTTGTTGTGGTGAATATGGTCTGTTGTTTGATGAATTATACCATTTTCGGCACAGAATTATTCAAATGGTGATTCATATTCTCCACCTCGATCAGATCTCAATATCTTGATCTTTTTATTTAACTGATTTTCTACCTCAGCTTGGTACTTCATAAACGATGTAATTACTTTATCTTTGCTATTTAAAAGATATACATAACATTATCGTGTATAATCGTCAATAAAGGTAACAAATAACTTTTCCCACCTCTTGTAGGTAATGATTTGAAATCACAGAAATCAATATTAACCAAACCTAGTGGTTCGGCGCTTCTATCAACTGTATGAAATGGTTTTTTGACTATTTTTTCTTCTACACATATCTCACATTTGTAGTTTTATCTACTTGGAATTTCATAATTAATCCCAAGTTTTATAGTTTTTTCATTTTTCAGAAATTTATGTATCCTAATCTATAATGCAATAGTAAAATTTCATGCTCAAGCAAATAAGAAACTTCAATTTTATTAATAGCATAGTCAGAATACATAGTTTTATTGCCGACAACGGCTACATTTGCCTCAAATAGGCCATCACATAAATATCCCCTTCCTATATACATTTCAGTTTTGGACAGAACCATCTTGTTTGACTCGAAGACCATTTTGAATCCTTTCTTTGATAGCACTGGACCAGAGATAAAAATCTTGTGTATGTCTGGAACGTGGAGCACGTCATTCAACTTGACAGTTTTTCTAGAAGTAAACTTGAGGATTACTGTGCCACTACCATCGATCATGGAAACTGCAGAATTACCCATATTGAGTTTTTCTTCCTGATTGAATTTCTGATATGTAGAAAATATGGATTTGTCAGAACAATCATGATGAGTAACGCCTGTGTCCACCCACCATTGGCTAGAGTTCTGAACCAAATTGCATTCAGATATAACTACTGAAAAATTAGACTCGTCTACTTCCATGTTATCCACCCCATTTGCCTCGCCATTAAACTTCTTAGTTCGTTTGTTGTCTTTGGGTTAGTTTTTCAGGCGCATTTCTTTTCTGCGGGAATTTCTTCTTCTTATTTTTCTTGAAATGCCCTTTGTTCTTTGACTCTTCTGCCAAAAATGCCTCTTCGCTTTGTTTTGTCACTCCAATGTTATCAGACTCAATTTTTAGTCTGACAATAAGATCATCTAAGTAAATCTCCTTTTTTTCTTATGTTTCAGATATGCGATAGTCTTTCCAGGATGGTGGTAATTTCCCTGTTATCGCTTCAACGAGGAAGGATTCTCCAACTTTATATCCTTCTGCTTCAAGTTCAAGAATTATGAGTTGGAGTTCTTGCACTTGACTAGTTACAGATTTGGAGTCGACCATTTTGTATTCCACAGACTTATCTACGATGAACTTTTTCAAACTGACATTCTGCGTTTTGTATTTATATGCAAGTGCGGTCCATGAGGATTTCGCTATCTGGTTAGATGATATACTTTATATAGTATTTACCCAAAAAATTCAGAAAATAATTTCGACATAGGAAGTCTAAATGCTTCCATGAGTCATTATTGATAAAAATAGCTGCGTCTTTTTCTCTAGTTTGTCCGTCTTTAGGCTTTGGTTCATCCTCCTCGATGCACTTCTGAAGCCCTAGCGTGGTAAGATAAAACAACATTTGATTTTGCCATGTTATGAAGTCATCACCATCTCCTTTGAACGGATCAGGCCTGTTGTGAGTAGTAGCCTTTGTTGATAGTTCAACTGTTGCTATCTCTATTTTAGTGAAAACAGGAAAGTCTTAAGATGTTAAACGTCCAGTAGACCAAAATAGAGACTAATAAATAACAAACTCGTCTCATAAGTTTACAAATCAAATTTCCACTACTTTGGAATTCTGTATTAGCTATTTTTAACAATAAGTATGTTGTAATTATTTCTAATAACAAACTAACAACTATAGTAATAATAACTATAGCGATAGTCAAACGTTATACTATTTAAAGAAATAGCACAACAAAGAAATGAAAATGATATATATATATATATATATCAACTAGAAATCTAACCGGTTGAAGAAGGAAATTTCGTCCGAGGCTTGTCGAAACAATTTCCTTAAGACTTTGTTCAAAGTCTTCCAAGATACAACAGACATAAGCTGCTCGAGATCGTGATGTGTATGATCCTCTGTGTGATAGGACTAATTATAATTTAAGGAAATAAAGATAAAGAAGAGATAATTCGGTTTTAAAATTGAGTGAGGAAAGTAATCAGGTTTTCTCCTTATTTATAGCCGAATTCCCAATGGCTACACCCATTGAGAAAAGTAGCATCCCTTCATTTGCAACGCCAAAAAGTGTTACCGTTCGCAACAGCCGCGTCCGTTCGTTTGCAATGCCACAAAGTGTTAGTGTTCGTAACAGTCGCATCCGTTCGTTTGTAGTGCCAAAAAGTGTTACCGTTCGCAACAATCGCGTCTCGTTTGCAACGCCACAAAATGTTACTGTTTGCAACAGTCGCATCCGTTAGTTTGCAACGGTTTAAGACTGTTGCTTTTTGTTGTAACGGTCATCTGAAAAAATCATGTCTCTTAATCAGTTTACAACAGTCACATCCATTGAAAAATCCATATCTTTTTAATCACGTCAGTCCATTTTTTAGGTGGCAAAAATATATGACACATCCCAATCTCATTCGACTCGCACCCGAACTGGCCCGGTTCGGTCGGACGGGTGGGCGGTGGCGCACGTGCGTGTTAGTCCATGGCCATATAGGTCTCCTCCTCGCACAAAATTACCTGACCCTAAGGGCCAATATAGGGATTGAGAGTGCAGTATATAAACATGAAAATGACTTATTTTGGCGATGTGGGATATATTTCATTCACTATTTTTGAGAATTCTAACAATCACTGCCTTCTCCTCCTCGATAACAAACATTCACATCACTCCATTATTCACTTCAATTCACTTCTGTGCATCTCATCAAAATCTCACTTCTTCCCCCAAAGCCTTCACTGCCTTCCCCATCAAATTGCCTACCTCTATCAACAACTTCAATTCCACTCCTCACTATCCTCTACCTAAACTCACTGCCTTCACACTACCTCTAATAAAAAAACAACCCTGCATACATACAAGCATCACTGGCCATATCATAACCATACAAGCCTCTGCTCGAACCACCAGCAAGATATATAAATACCTCACCTTGATCATTGTTGCTCCTTTTTCATCAACAGCCACTACACCATCACCAACTCCTTAAACACATCGCCGACCACGATACAAATCGAACCAAAATCTCTCGGACTCGACCAACTCAAATCGCTTGAATCAAACCAACAAGTTTTTGATTCGCAAAATTTTAAATTGCGAAATTATTTTGATTCGCGAAATTTGATTTATGTAAGTTGCGAATTTACTATTGGTTTAGGGAGGTTTTTTTGACAATTTAAATGTGCGTTCTCTAAGTGCATGATTGCAGTTGCTTTTGTGAAGAATACCAGTAAAATAATTGGGCCGGGGGCTTGCTTGTGGGCTTGTATTCTTGTTTTGTTTAATTTATTTTAAAATTTTATTTTGTTTAACTCTTGATTTAATATATATATATATATATATATGTATATGTATGTATGTATGTATGTATGTATGTATATTCTTTTTTCTTTCATTTGTCATTGGCTTGGTTCTATATTAAAAAAAGGAGTTTTTTTATTTTATTTATAAATTCATTTCTACTAAGAAAAGGTCACTTTGATTTTGTTTGTTTTATCATGATGGTTTGGTGAATTGGTTTAGATTCATTTTTTTTAGTTCTTACAAAAAAAGGAAAAAATTGTTTCAATTTTATATTTTTCTTAGTTTCTTTCTTGAAAAAACGATTATAAAACAAATAAAAACTATGCATATCTTATTTTTAGTTTCAGGTTGCAGAAGCAGATAAGGAAGAATCATTTGCTTGCTTCACATTGCTTGTCAAAAATAAATTGCTTGCTTATAAAAAATTGTTGCTTAAAATACAATCTGCTAATAATTTTGCACGCTCTGGTATCGTGTTCACATTTTTTGTTCTTATTTTCCTTGCATTGTTGGTTGCTTGCACTTAGAATTTTTTTTTCAAAAACAAGAACGAAAACAAATTTCATTCGTAGTTGCATTGTTAATACATGTTTAAAATATTGCATTTCATCTTATAATTTGCTAAAAATAACGATTAGACACTTGACTTAAGGGTGTCGAGAGCTCACCTTGGGCTTAATTATATATTGTTACGTTGTCTTCTTTGAACAATTTACTTTCTGGTGTCTAGGCAACGACAGAGCGATAATCAGTTATAAATATTACGGTAATTCGTAAATATTATACTGATTGTTTCTTTGAAGGTACTTAAACCTTCGGTTGCATTGCTACGGTGATGTGTGGTGCACCGATAAATCCTTTCTGTTACCTGGCTATGAACAATTTTGTTGGATTAAGATAAAGTGTGAGTATACAATTTTGGGTTAGGAGATACTTAGGATAGAATTTTGTAATTAAGCCCTGCATTCATTTAGTTGCATTAGTTCATCCATATTAAAAAAAATTCAAAGGCCAAAACTAAAAAAATTGTAAATATTTCTTAACTTAGTTTTTAAATCCTTTGAAATTTCGCAACAAAATAAAAAATCCAAAAAAATAAATTTAAGTTAGTTTTTTTATAGAAAAGAAAAAGTCCAAAAAAAATCTTTTCAAAAACATATAAAAGGAAAAAAGGTTGAAAATCAAAAACTCAAAGAAAAAGAAAAGGAAAAAAATAAATCAAGTTTCCCTTTTGAAAAATAAATTCCTTTTGGTAAATAGCTTTCCTTTATAAAAAAATTCTAGAAAAAAGAAAAAAAATCCTTGAAAACATTCGAATTTTCTTACTAGCCATTATTTTACAATAGTTGTGAAAATCAATATAATCCATATAGTTTCGCATCAAATTCTTATAGGTATGTCAATGACAACTATTATACAAACAATTTGAATTTTGAACCACAAAGTTTTCAAAATGATGACCAACCTTCAACCTTTGAAAAAATCATTGAAACTATTTCGTCTTTACTTGAACTCTCTACACAAAAAAATCAAAGGATAAACGATTTGTGTAATTCATATTTGTGCAGTAACTCAAGTCAAAGTTTTCAAAATGATCTAAATACGAATTCACTTCAAAAATCATATGATTTCGATTATAACTGTAACGACCCAGAATTTTTGTCAATTAAAAATTGTATATTTAATAGATTTTTAATATTAATAAGTGAAATTTATAAGTCGAATAATTTATTTTTCGAATATCTGGATTTAATTGGATAATTAAATCGATAATTTAATATTTGAAATTGCGTAAATAATTGGAAATCGGGTTTAATATGAATAAAAATGATTTATAAAGTTGTATTAAATCATATTGGAGTTATAATGATATTATAGAACTTTTAAAATCGAATTAAAAGTTAATTTGTGAAAATTGAATATTTTAATATTTAATTGACGAGTTAAAATGGCTATTTTTCAAACAGTCTTAGATTTCGACGAAACCAGTTTCATCGGATCCATAATGTGATATTATTGTAAGATTTCAAATTTGTGTCAATCGGATTTACCGTTTGTCCAGGCAAGCCAAAACACATAGAAATTTGTTTAATCGATTTAATTTAAATTTGATCGTTTATTTTCGTAACTCGCACATATGATCGAATTAGCTTCCGAAACACGTTCCATTGCGTCCGAAACGTGGGGCAAACCCTAGAAACGCCAGCCGACACGCTTGGTTTGGAGTTCGAATTTTTTTGGATGAATAGTGTTTTGGCGAATTTCCTAGAAAAGGCCTTGTTTTCTTCAATTTGCAAACAAAAGACAAACCCTAATCCCTTCAGCCCTAGCCGCCACTAACAGTACCAATGGCCGAAAATTCATCTCTTTCATCTCCAATTGTCTTCCAATCCACACTTCAATTCGAAAAAGTTTCAACTACAAAGTTGGACAACGTATCAAAATCTATAATTCCAACGGTTATGATCGAAAATCTCGCGATGGATCGATGGGAAATCGAGTTTAAATGTCACCAAGTCACTCACGATTTCTGAGCTATAGATGAGGCCGAGCTCCTTGTTATTGCAGCCGAAGATGGAGCTTGAGATGGCCATTGAAATGGAAGTGTTTGATCGAGTGCTAGTTCGTCGTAGGTGGAGCAGTTCTAAACTCTAAAGGGACGGCTATGGGTTCTATGTTGCGTTTTTCACCTTGGAAAGAAAATGTGCGTGAGAGAAGAGAAAGGGGCGCGGCCTGATGTGGAGGAAGCAAGATGAACGGCCCAGAAAAGTTAGGTTTAAAATTGAAAATAAAAATTGTAAATGTTAATTATATTTAAATTGTATAAACTTTGAATCGCTATAACTCTTTCATTCGAGGTCAGAAACGCACGAAACGACTTGCGTTGGCTTCGTTTTGTCAAGCACTACGCAACGAAACTGGATTGAAGTCGTTTGGAGCTAGTTTGAATTTCGGGTAAAATTAAACGCGTGTTTAATTTTATTCGAAATAAAACGCTGAAACTGTCATTGAAAGCAAGGTGAGAACTTCTCACTCAATCAAATTGTTCGATTTAAATTTTAAATAGTTAGATTTAAAATTGCTTGATTGTATGATTGGATGATAGTTATTATCTGTTGTTTTGAAATAGACCCTATGCCCCGTATATTAAGCGGATGTTATTTATTAAACACATATACCGCGATAATTCCAACATGTATGGAATTGGTATTATATATGTACTTGGAGTTGATTTCCCGCATTATATAGCGGATGAGACCCTATTGCGCCGCATAATAGCGGATAGTATTTTGTAAATCCCATATACCGCGATATTCCGTCTTGAAGCGGAATTGGTATTGTGCTAACATATTTGGATGCAGGAAAACAGATTGGAGGAATCCAACTAGATTCCTCAAATGATTGAATTGGTTTCAATGTTGTGTGTTGATCTATTTATAATCTGCGTGATTATCTTTATGATTGAAATCGTTAAAGACTAAATTTTAGCCGAATATATTTTTGGTATCGTTAGATGCCGAAAATAAATAAAATTTGATTTTTGAAAATTTAAGTTGAGAATTCATAATAAAATTTAATTTTGAAATTGATTCATTTTAAATAAATAAACGTTGTAATTTTTATGTTATAAAAATTATGATTTTTGTGAAATATAACCGAAATGTGATTTTCGAAATAAGTAGTTGATTAATTTATAAAATGGTTTAAATTGGGATTTTTGAATTATTATAAATGATTTATATAAAAGATTTATAAAATTGATATTTATAAATTAAAATATTGGAATTATAAAACGAGTTTTTATAAGTATTAAAATGAAATATAAATGGATTTCATAAGTGGATGAAATCTATAGATTTATGATTTATGAAGTTATAAAATGAATAAATTTTGTAAAATAAAAGATTTATAAGTAATTAACTTATAAATTGGGTTTTGGCGTGTAAGTGGAATATGGATAGAATTTGTTAATAAAGTAATTTTATAAGTGAAGTTGTTATAAAATATAAATGGAATTTATAAACGTTGTTTTATAAATCGGAAATCGACTTATTTTGATAAGTTTAATTATTATAGCTTATTAAGGGAGATATATCCACGATTTTGGGACAATGGATAATCCTTTAAATAAAATATGTAGAAATTGAATTTGGTTAACGAAGTATATTCACAATTTTGGACGGTGAATAATATATTAAAGGAATATTTTGGGAAAGTGGTATTTTAAATAGAATTAAAACGATTCAATTTTTTTTTTTAAATGTGTTAAGTATCGAAACCTTAGATTTCAACATTCATTGTTGAAATAGACGTTTTCGAGAAATATAAGGAAATGATGGACTATAACATTGTTGTTATAGTAAATGATTTCCGAAAGGAAATGTTTTATATTGTATTGGGATTTATATATCTATTTTAAGTTCGAATCCCTATACTAATGATTTTGGGTTGTCGTAACGATGTTTTACGCAACATTCGTTTTGACTCAAATAAATGTGTTTAAGAGAATGTTTTCCTTAAAGAATAAATTATATACTTAATTGTGATTTAAGTATACTGAATATTTTCCAAGTGTTGAAAATAAATAGGTTTGTGAATTATTATTATTAAATAAGCATGGAAATGTTTTTCCAATATGAAGTGAATGTTTGAGATTTTATCTTTTAAAGATAAATTGAAAATGAATATTAGAAATCGATTTGGAAATCGTATATTCATAGAAATTTTGAAAAGGTAAATTCACTATGGAATTTATAAAAGAAAGGGAAGGTTGTTTAAAAATAAACATTGATTTATTTTGAAGTGTGGAAATAAATTTACGGATTTGGAACGTAAGTTTAAAATAAATCGGTAAGGATTTATTTGATTGATTTGAATGAACCGTTTTAAAATTGAAAATGGATAAACATTTGGAAGTGTTTCCGTTTAAGGAAATTGATTTGAAATTTGTTTTCAAAGATTGAAAGGTGGAAAATGATTTGAAAATTTGTTTTCAAATGGTTGAAGTGTGGAAATTATATCTTGTAAAGATATTTTTGAAAATAAATAATTTGGGAAATTATTTGAAATTGGGTTATGTTGTGAATATTGATTGATAGTTAAATAACCGACTATCAATATTGACCCTTGAATGGCTTTTTGTTGTGAATTGGTTGAAATTGAATGCTACACTTATTTTTAAATTATTGCACTCGTTATTCGGATTGCCCATTTCGAATAGTGATACGACGTAATGGATAGCATTGAAGACCGATGTTGAAGACCGGATGTTTGTGAAAACGATAGGATGACCTATCGATTGTCTCTGCACCGTTAGCTACGGTATGGAGATTTCCTTTGTGATGGGAAATTCGATCGGGATTGTGAATACCCGGATTGCAAGGGCTTCTTTTGAAGAGCCTTCGGTTCTGTTCGAGCCCGGAACAGACTTGTATGGTTACGTGTCTGACATTACATTTTGAGATATAAAGCAGTTTTCTTTCAAATACATTTCGTTGGTGGCGGAGAATTTATTCTCTTAGCTTAACACCCTTAGAGGTTATGTAGTTGAAGGTTATCAGCGATATATTCCCAATTTGGTAATATGGCATGCTGAGTGTTGCTGTGTGATGATTATTTATTGATCAAAGCGTGGCTTTGTGAAAAAGCGTAGCTTTGTGGACGAGACTTCGTCAGACCTCACACCCCGGAAATGGTCAAAACAGGAATATGCGGCAAGGTTATGAGGGTCGCGCCCTTAATGGTATGTCATTTCCTTCTGGAAAGGGTGGTATCATGGTATGGAGCCCAGATACTTACTCGTGTTGACATGTGATGTTGGTTATCGAGCGTTTGGATAAAGGTCCAAAGGGACCGGGGGATGACATATTCGTGTAGTGTTACCTAGTTACAGAGGTAGCCCGGCCTTGTGTTGGCAGAGATCTAACCGTAATGTTAGGTTCTCGGGACGTCCCGCCAAAGGCGATCCCATTGACAGTGGGAAGTTCCTTAGCGTGGCCATTTGTTGGAAATCCAAATAAAACAATACGCATCTTGTACGGTTTTAGTTGTACAACATGCCATTCACTTATGGTGGCGCCCCACTATTTGGATGGTAGCTATAGTAAGCATAGTTCGGAATGTCTATACTAGCTAAGATTTATATTCTATTTTCGAAATGCTTTCTACACTATGCACTAATAATAATATAAAAAAAATGATTTGTTTTGCGTAGTAAGCATCTTTGACTATCATAAGGAGAAATCTCCTCCAATTCTGCGTTTGCATTGTGTGTGTGCAGGAAGGCCTCATGTTAGTTTCATTTTTCAAAAGCATTGCGGATATTTTTCCACTTCCCATGTTGTTGTTATTATTTTAAAAAAATAAATAACTATTTTAAGTTCTCACACCAGTCTCATGACTGACCTGGAGTTTATTGTTCTCTTCCTAAACTCTGGGTGCCCATAATTTTTCACACGGGCAGTCTAGAGTCAGGTTATCAGGATATTCTGGAATTCAGGAGTTGCTGTAGAGATCTAGAGACAAGCTGGAAGGCGTGACGTATCAACTAGTATAGAGTATTTCTTTTCCGCTGTTTGTTGTTGTAAACTCTGATAATGTAATGTAATGTGATGTAATGTAATAACTGATATAGTTCTTTTGTTTTAAAGATATTCATTTATCTATTATATGTTGTTCCGCTGCAACCGTGAGATTCTGATATTGTTTCTGTTCTGTTTTCTTATTTCTTCTATCTTTTTCTTCTACCTCTTCTTTTTAACCCTAACAATTTGGTTTTCCGGAATTCGATTATGCGGCATTTGATACAGTGGACGTTAGAATGCCGACCTTCTGGTCCCGAAAAAATCGAAATGTTACAGGTGGTATCAGAGCATTTGGTTAAGCGACAATCTTAGCTCTGTTGGAGATTACTCACTAGAGAAAGAGTCAGCAGTACTCTAGAATGAGTTGAGTGTAATAATAGATATGAGCGCGTATTTGTTAGTGAAAATAAAAATTGTTTTATGTTGTGATGATTGGTTTGTCGAGTGGTATATGGATTCTGGTCGGTATAGTCTGTACAACTCTATCGATAGGTGTCTCTAAACACTTATACAGAACAAATCGACACGTTATTGTTTTAAAATAGGGTAAATGAAATAATTTTATCCAAAACTATTTTCAAAGATAAAGGGAAATAATTTTTGTAAATTATTATAGTATATGGATGCTTGTTTGTTAGGAATTGATAATATTAAATTATCATCATTGAAATTGAATAAGAAATTGGAATCATAATCAAAAGTTTAGAAAGTAAAATCCATATACAAATGGGATTTGTAAACAATAAATTGTAAAGGTGAATTGTAATTTGAAATGGAATTCCAGAGAAATGTTTTTGAAAAGATTTGAAGTTTTAGAGATTTGGAAGGTTTAAATCTTTTTGGTTTGAAAATAATTTTCAAAGGTTTTGGAAGGATAAAAGCTCTAAACTCTTTTCGGTCACTGGAAAATAATTCCGGTGATGATCGCTGCATCATCGGTGTTCATTTTCGGGTTTCCAAAAAAGGAATTGCTGCTAGATTGTTTTAAATTAAAGTTGTTTGGAAATTTTGGGTTTGGTTTTGGAAATTCAAAAGATAATTGGAATTCAAACTTGGTTTTGAAAGGTTGAAAAGACTCTGGAATCCTATTTTAAATATTTATCGAATTAGTAAATGAGTTGATAACTTATACAACTTGAATTTTGATAGAATAAATTTAACTTAAAGGATGGAGTTAAATTAAAGTAAGTATAAGTGAATCAATTAAATAAAGTGAATTTAAAGAAAGGTCTAAGAGGAAGTGAAACGATCTTATATATATAAGAAATGATTACTTAAAGAAAATTTATTAAGTTAAAAATAAATTTGGGTTAGTAACAAATAAATTGAAATTGAGTTTGAATTATGAAAATAAAATTGTGAATGGATAGATAAATTTACAATTGCAAGTAAATGTAATTGAAATTGAATGTTAAAATGGAATATAACTTAACTAATGTTGAATGAAGTTGATTTTGGTATCGAAGTAAATTAATAAAGTGAAGTGAAAACATAAACTTGAGTTATATAAATGAAATTCTATTTGAAACGTTAAATGAATTAGCAATTGAATTAATGAATAAACTGAATGTAAGTCAATTTAATATTAAACCAATTGGAATTAAAAGTGTTAAACCAAATTGAATGTAAATTTTATAAATTCGGTTATGTTGGTTATGATTTGGTCGTTATTTGATTGCTAATTGATTGTATATAAATTCATTAAGTGTTGATAAAATTGAATTAGCAAAATTGAAAGCTTTGTAATTTGATTTGAATTGAAAGTGAACTAATGTGAATGTAAATTAGTGAATGTAAATTAATTGAATTCGAATGAAATTGATAATACGATCTAGAATGAAAATGGATATATAACTTCAATAGTAAAGTAAAAAAAATAGTATAAGAAGTAAATATTGAGAATTTTGTAAAGGAATGTGCAAAATAAATTTGAAAGTTGTAATTGGACATTATGGCTAGCAGGATATACAGGTGTATTAAAGGAAATGGAATTGGGATTTTGATTTTGAACATAAAAATTGAATTTCTCTACAAAAAGGTATGTATTTGAATTTCAGTATGAAATTTGATGATCTTCTTGTCTAGCCGCTTGGCTTTTCGTTTTCTTTTTGAAATTGGAGGCCCGTTGTGGCATTTTGTAGTCGTACCGAGCTAGCCGCGCAAAGGAGATGCTGGTGAAATTTTTCGAAAATTTAAGGCGTTAGAATATTTTTGAGAAAAATGAGAAAATTTTGAAACTATAACTTTGATTTGAGTTGAAAAGTTAAACAATATAGTTGGTTTTGGAAAAGTATAACTAAGTTGGATTTGAAAACTTAGTAAAGATTTGTAAGAAGTTTAACTATTTAATTTTTGGGAAAGTTAAACACTTAAGTGATTTTGGTAATTTAATTTAAGCAAATTATAATGAAAACGTAGAAGTTGAATTGGAAAATGGAAACCAGTGTTTTGGTTGAAGTTAAAGGTTTGGAAAAGGTGAACATAAAATTTTCACTTATGGATTTTGAAAAGTTAATGGATTCTGTAACTTTTTCTTACTTGGTAATTTCGAGGATGAAATTGTTTTAAGGGGGGAAGTTTGTAACGACCCAGAATTTCTGTCAATTAAAAATTATATATTTAATTGATTTTAAACATTAATAAGTGAAATTTATAAGTCGAATAATTTATTTTTCGAATATCTGGATTTAATTGGATAATTAAATCGATAATTTAATATTTGAAATTGCGTAAATAATTGGAAATTGGGTTTAATATGAAGAAAAATGATTTATAAATTTGTATTAAATCATATTGGAGTTATAATGATATTATAGAACTTTTAAAATCGAATTAAAACTAAATTTGTGAAAATTGAATATTTTAATATTTAATTGACGAGTTAATATGGCCATTTTTCAAACAGTCTCGTATTCCGACGAAACCAGTTTCATCGGATCCGTAATGTGATCTTGTTGTAAGATTTCAAATTTCGTGTCAATCGGATTTACCGTTTGTCCGGGGCAAGCCAAAACTCATAGAAATTTGTTCGATCGATTTAATTTAAATTTGATCGTTTATTTACGTAACTCGCACATATGATCGAATTAGCTTCCGAAACACGTTCCGTTGTGTCTGAAACGTGGGGTAAACCCTAGAAACGCCAGCTGGCACGCTTGGTTTGGAGTTCGGAATGTTTTGGATGAATAGTGTTTTGGCGAATTTTCTATAAAAGGCCTTGTTTTCTTCAATTTGCAAACAAAAGACAAACCCTAATCTCTTCAGCCCTAGCCGCCACTAACATTACCAATGGCCGAAAATTCATCTCTTTCATCTCCAATTATCTTCCAATCGACACTTCAATTCGAAAAACTTTCAACTACAAAGTTAGAGAACGTATCAAGATCTATAATTCCAACGGTTATGATCGAAATTCTCGTGATGGATCGATGGAAAATCAAGTTTAAACGTCACCAAGTCGCTCACGTTTTCTGAGCTATAGATGAGGCCGAGATCCTTGTTATTGCAGCCGAAGGTGGAGCTTGAGATGGCCATTGAAATGGAAGTGTTTGATCGAGTGCTAGTTCGTCGTAGGTGGAGCTGTTCTAAACCCTGAAGGGACGGCTATGGGTTCTATGTTGCGTTTTTCACCTGGGAAAGAAAATGTGCGTGAGAGAAGAGAAAGGGGGGCGGCCTGATGTGGAGGAAGCAAGATGAACGGCCCAGAAAAGTTAGGTTTAAAATTGAAAATAAAAATTGTAAATGTTAATTATATTTATATTGTATAAACTTTGAATCGCTATAACTCTTTCATACAAGGTCAAAAATGCACGAAACGACTTGCGTTGGCTTCGTTTTGTCGAACACTACGCAATGGAACTTGATTGGAGTCGTTTGGAGCTAGTTTGAATTTTGGATAAAATTAAACGCTTGTTTAATTTTATTCGAAATAAAACGCTGAAACTGTCATTGAAAGCAAGGTGAGAACTTCTCACTCAATCGAATTGTTCGATTTAAATTTTAAATAGTTAGATTTAAAATTGCTTGATTGTGTGATTGGATGATAGTTATTATCTGTTGTTTTGAAATGGACCCTATGCGCCGTATATTAAGCGGATGTTATTTATTAAACACATATATCGTGATAATTCCAACTTGTATGGAATTGGTATTACATATGTACTTGGAGTTGATTTCCCACATTATATAGCGGATGAGACCCTATTGCGCCGCATAATAGCGGATAGTATTTTATAAATCCCATATACCGCGATATTCCGTCTTGAAGCGGAATTCTTATTGTGCCAACATCTTTGGATGCAGGGAAACAGGTTGGAGGAATCCAACTGGACCTCTCAAATGATTGAATTGGTTTCAATGTTGTGTGTTGATCTATTCATAATCTACGTGATTATCTTTGTGATTGAAATCGTTAAAGGCTAAATTTTAGCCGAATATATTTTTGGTACCGTTAGATGCCGAAAATAAATAAAATTTGATTTTTGAAAATTTAAGTTGAGAATTCATAATAAAATTTAATTTTGAAATTGATTCATTTTAAATAAATAAACGTTTTAATTTTTATGTTATAAAAATTATGATTTTTGTGAAATATAACCGAAATGTGATTTTCGAAATAAGTAGTTGATTAATTTATAAAATGGTTTAAATTGAGATTTTAGAATTACTATAATTGATTTATATAAAAGATTTATAAAATTGATATTTATAAATTAAAATATTGGAATTATAAAACGAGTTTTTATAAGTATTAAAATGAAATATAAATGGATTTCATAAGTGGATGAAATCTATAGATTTATAATTTGTGAAGTTATAAAATGAACAGATTTTGTAAAATAAAAGATTTATAAGTAATTAACTTATAAATTGGGTTTTGGCGTCTAAGTGGAATATGGATAGAATTTGTTAATAAAGTAATTTTATAAGTGAAGTTGTTATAAAATATAAATGGAATTTATAAACGTTGTTTTATAAATCGGAAATCGACTTATTTTGATATGTTTAATTATTATAGCTTATTAAGAGAGATATATCCACGATTTTGGGACAGTGGATAATCCTTTAAATAAAATATGTAGAAATTGAATTTGGTTAACGAAGTATATTCACGATTTTGGACGGTGAATAATATATTAAAGGAATATTTTGGGAAAGTGATATTTTAAATAGAATTAAAACGATTCAAAAATGTTTTTAAAATGTGTTAAGTATCGAAACCATAGATTTCAACATTCATTGTTGAAATAGACGTTTTCGAGAAATATAAGGAAATGGTGGACTATAACATTGTTGTTATAGTAAATGATTTCCGAAAGGAAATGTTTTATATAGTATTGGGATTTAAATATCTAATTTAAGTTCGAATCCCTATACTAATGATTTTGGGTTGTCGTAACGATGTTTTACGCAACATTCGTTTTGAATCAAATAAATGTGTTTAAGAGAATGTTTTCCTTAAAGAATAAATTATATACTTAATTGTGATTTAAGTATATTGAATATTTTCCAAGTGTTGAAAATAAAAAGGTTTGTGAATTACTTATTATTAAATAAGTATGGAAATGTTTTTCCAATATGAAGTGAATGTTTGAGATTTTATCTTTTAAAGATAAATTGAAAATGAATATTAGAAATCGATTTGGAAATCGTATATTCATAGATATTTTGAAAAGGTAAATTCACTATGGAATTTATAAAAGAAATGGAAATTTGTTTAAAAATAAACATTGATTTATTTTAAAGTGGGGAAATAAATTTACGGATTTGGAACGTAAGTTTAAAATAAATCGGTAAGGATTTATTTGATTGATTTAAATGAACCGTTTTAAAATTGAAAATGGATAAATATTTGGAAGCGTTTCCATTTAAGAAAATTGATTTGAAATTTGTTTTCAAAGATTGAAAGGTGGAAAATGATTTGAAAATTTGTTTTCAAGTGGTTGAAGTGTGGAAATTATATCTTGTAAAGATATTTTTGAAAATAAATAATTTGGGAAATTAGTTGAAATCGGGTTATGTTGTGAATATTGATTGATAGTTAAATAACCGACTATCAATATTGACCCTTGGATGGCTATTTGTTGTGAATTGGTTGAAATTGAATGCTACACTTATTTTTAAATTATTGCACTCGTTATTCAGGTTGTCCATTTCGAATAGTGATACGACGTAATGGATAGCATTGAAGACCGGGTATTTGTGAAAACGATAGGATGACCTATCGATTGTCTCTGCACCGTTAGCTACGGTATGGAGATTTCCTTTGTGAAGGGAATTCGATCGGGATTGTGAATACCCAGATTGCAAGGGCTTCTTTTGAAGTGCCTTCGGTTCTGTTTGAGCCCGGAACAGACTTGTATGGTTACGTGTCGACATTACATTTTGAGATATAAAGCAGTTTTCTTTCAAATACATTCCGTTGGTGGCGGAGAATTTATTCTCTTAGCTTAACACCTTTAGAGGTTATGTAGTTGAAGGTTATCAGCGATATATTCCCAATTTAGTAATGTGGTATGCTGAGTGTTGTTGTGTGATGATTATTTATTGATCAAAGCGTGGCTTTGTGAAAAAGCGTAGCTTTGTGGACGAGACTTCGTTAGACCTCACACCCCGGAAATGGTCAAAATAGGAATATGCGGAAAGGTTATGAGGGTCGCGCCCTTTAGGGTATGTCATTTCCTTCTGGAAAGGGTGGTATCATGGTATGGAGCCTAGATACTTACTCATGTTGACACACTATATTTATTACTATGTGATGTTGGTTATCGAGCACTCGGATAAAGGTCCAAAGGGACTGGGGGATGACATATTCGTGTAGTAGTTACCTAGTTACAGAGGTAGCCCGGCCTTGTGTTGGCAGAGATCTAACGTAACGTTAGGTTCTCGGGACGTCCCGCCAGAGGCGATTCCATTGACAGTAGGAAGTTCCTTAGCCTGACCATTTGTTGGAAATCCAAATAAAACAATACACATCTTGTACGGTTTTAGTTGTATAACCTGCCATTCACTTATGGTGGCGCCCCACTATTTGGATGGTAGTTATAGTAGGCATAGTTCGGAATGTCTATACTGGCTAAGATTTATATTCTATTTTCGAAATGCTTTCTACACTATGCACTAATAATAATATAAAAAATGATTTGTTTTGCGTAGTAAGCTTCTTTGACTATCATAAGGAGAAATCTTCTCCAATTCTGCGTTTGCATTGTGTGTGTGCGGGGAGGCCTCATGGTAGTTTCATTTTTCAAAAGCATTGCAGATATTTTTCCACTTCCCATGTTGTTGTTGTTATTTTAAAAAAATAAATAACTATTTTAAGTTCTCACACCAGTCCCATGACTGACTTGGAGTTTATTGTTCTCTTCCTAAACTCTGGGTGCCCATAATTTTCCACACGGGCAGTCTAGAGTCAGGTTATCAGGATATTCTGGAATTCAGGAGTTGCTGTAGAGATCTGGAGGTAAGCTGGATGGCATGACGTATCAACTAGTATATAGTATTTCTTTTCCGCTGTTTGTTGTTGTAAACTCTGATAATGTAATGTGATGTAATGTAATAACTGATATAGTTCTTTTTTTTAAAGATATTCATTTATCTATTATATGTTGTTCCGCTGTAACTGTGAGATTCTGATATTGTTTCTGTTCTGTTTTCTTACTTCTTCTATCCTTTTCTTCTACCTCTTCTTTTTAACCCTAACAATTCGGTTTTTTGGAATTCGATTATGCGGCATTTGATACGGTGGACGTACGAATGCCGACCTTCAGATCTCGACAAAAATCAAAATGTTACAATAACCCATGCCAATTCAATTTCGAACTCCAAAATGAAGTTCAAAATCAAAATGGAAATAACTGTTTATTGATTTTGGCAATGAGAATAGCCTCAACCACGATGCAATTGATAATTTTCATTCTCGACAATTTCAAATCGAAAATTCTCGAATTAATAATTATAAATTTGATTTCACGAAACAATGGAAGAAATTCACATAGATCACATGGATTTATTATTTGAAACAATATGAAACAACGTGAGAAACAAAATCAAATCCAAAGTGTGACGAGTCAAATAATAATCAATCTTTTACCAAAATTGACAATTTTCAAATGATAACTTTTGAAATTGAAAATGATGATCTTAATGAAGTTGTTGAAAATATGGCAATTGAGCTGGATTTCAATTCTTTTAAGAGTGTGGAACTAAATTTAAAATTCAATCTTCCTTTTTCGATTTTAAAATAATTAAATACAACAACTTTGAATTTTGAACATTATATATATAATGAAGTTGTGCATAACTCAACAAAGGAAGACAAATTTAGTGAACTCAAACATTTGGACTTTTCAAAGATGATTTGTTGAATTCCAAAAGGGAAGATTTTAATCACCATTTTGATTTTGATACCAATGATTTTGAAGAAGCTTTCAATGTTAAGTTGAATTTCAATATGGTGAAAATAAACTTTAACTTCAACTAATTGTTTTATCAACCCCAAAATTATCGAAAATAGAACAACTCATACGATTTTAATAAAACAACATTCGTATTTCCCAATCTGTATTCAACTATGAAATCTTTTATGGTTGCGTTTTCTAAGCTTAAGCTATGTCTCTCGCACTTAACGAGACAAATGAATTAGTTTTTGGAAGACCGTTTCAAATACTCTTTGACGATATACTTTCTAATGTCGTCTGAATAATAACCGTTTCAATTTTATGTAAATATAGGTCATATTTTGATTTTTATTTTATTTTTCTCCTTTAACTTGGGTTGAGTGTGGGGAAACAGTCAAAATCAAATGTGGGGGTGGGGGGGAGTCTCATCTTCATTTTTTATTTTTCATGGTTTATTTTTTGCATTTCTTTCCAAACCTCAAAAAAATTTGAAAAAAAATCTCAAAACAAATTCTCCTTTCAGCATTTTGATTTAATTTGAAAAAAATTCTATAGGATAAATATAGGATTTTGGTTATTAAATTGAAATATTTGAAAATTCATTCGTCTAAACAAAAATAATTTTTTTTATTACAAGTAACTATGCTATATAGGAAGGTTCATGAGTGATAAATATGAACTATATCTTAACGGAAAATCTTTGTTTAAAAAAGAAGTGAATTTAAAGTAAAGAATATAACATTTTTTATCTTCTAAGTTAAATGTGCTAAGATGCTTTTGCAAAACTCTCTCTTTAAAAAAAGAGAAAAATGGAAAAAACCAAAGGAAAAATAATATTTATGTTAAAACATAAAAAAATGGTTTTTACAAAACTAAGAGACACCTAGAGTCATATGTTAACACGCAAGTGTGTACACTCGCCATGCTCAACCCTTCTCACGAAAGCCCGAAAGGTAGTGCACGAATGGTATATCTAGCCTTAGTTTATATGAGTTAGGTGTATGTATATAAAAATTATTTTATTAATAGTGCCTATAGTCGATAGGTGTACACACTTATGTGTTCACTCGACACACTCTGTATTTCCTTTACGTAAGCCCGAAAGGCAGTGCATGAGTGATATATCTGGCCTCATTTTTCTAAGTAAGGCATATGTAGATATTGTTAATATCAATAAAATTTGAAATAAAGAGAGAGAGAGAGTAAGCGGTTATAATTCAAACACTGTTTTTACATATTTGATTTTACTTTTTATTCCAAAGAAATGAAAATCCACTATAATTTTTTTTGATAATAACCTAAGGATCAATTTCATAGTTGCACTATGTTATCAACCGAAATAACTAGTCAAACTAGAGTCTAATTGTTATGATAACTTAATTTTTATTGGAAATTTTGACAAGTAAAAGGACTTCAATCTCTTAATAATGACCAAAATTTATATTTAACTTATTCGTGTCAATTTAAAACTAAATTCATCATTTGTAAATACTTTCAAAAACTTGCATCCATATCTTTGTAAATAAATCTTGCATTTAGGAATTTCCTATGTTGCATTTGGATTTTGTGGGTAGTACCCACTGAAAAACCTCATGAGACAATACTCATCCAACTAAGAACACCTAGAGGTTTAATGGCTTGTTGCATGTATTCAATGCAACCGTGTTTCCTATGAAAACGGATTTATCTTAGTTTTTCTTTATTCAAGGATGAATAAAAAGATAAGTGTGGAGGTATTAGATGTGCACGTAAATGTGCATATTTTTGCTTCCATATTTAATCTAATTTAATTAAATAAATGAGAATATAAGGTATTTTAACATGTTTAAACCAAAAATTCAAATTTCAAACCACCATTTATTCATCTTTATAAATGGGCAATATGGTCATTTTTGTGCATATATTAATTTTAGAAAATTTACTTGGACATTTTCATGTTGTTTGTAAGAATTTGAATTCAAATGGAAGTGGACTTCATGAAAATATGCATGCAAAAGAGTGAGAAAACAAATGAAGATGGAAATAAATCATTTCATGCAACATGAAGGACCCCACCTACCCACTTACCACGATGTACAATTAGGATCTAATGCACATGCTAATGAAGATTAAAGTTACATGCACATGTAATTATGGGTATGCTTATGCTAATGACAACTTGAAGGCCACACTTCTTCAAGAGTATTTTGCGTAGTCCCCAAAAATATGTATTATGGTTTTAGGCATGTATAGATACCCCTTATGTTACATATAATGGGCTCTTAGTCTCCACTTTAGTTAATTTAGTTTTAGGCTCAAAAATAAACTAAAACTCATTTATATTTTTCATGGCTTCTTAGTCATTTCTCTTATATAATTTTCTTATATGCAATTTATTTACATGCATTTTCTTTCATGTTCTTTTCTTGTTTATTTTCTTTTATGTTAGTAGTGTAGTTTTATTTTATGCAAGTAGATTAGCTCTCATTTTATTTTAATTATCTTGCATTTTTCTCTTATTCTTCTTTCATGTTGAACTCTACATCTGTTGACATGATAACAAATGTAAGAAGCTAAACCTCTTCAATTTAGGGATAATGAAGCTCTCTTAATCATGTGGATTCAACATTTTGATAACTTGTGATCTCTTTTTGTGCTTAATCATAATGTTTGATGTGGTTAAACTTTGTTGTTTTAGCTTTGAATTTGATAGTCTATGTTGTTGACACCAAATAGGCTATGCTTAAATAAACATAAACAGAAATTACCTCTTCATCTACATATGATTATGGTAACGAAGTGAATTTTAAAATCAAAATTTGATGGTCTATATTATTATTTAATAGTGAATAGATCATGTTTAGAATAGATTTTATTTTCAAATTCATTAACATTTTCATGAGAGTTAACAAGTGGTTTAGTTGGTATGTTAAAGTTTGATGGTTTATGTTGGACTAATTAATAGCATAAGTAGGCCATACTTATGATAAACATATTAACTAAATTCACTAATGGCCAAAAGAGAGATCATAATTTCATTTTTTTGATTTATGTGATAATGAGAATGAAATTATCTCTAAATTGCCTTCAAGCTCTCATATTTTTATCTATTTTCTTTTGTTAGTTTATTTACATTTTTTTTCGCTAATCACAATTTCAAATCTTGGTTTAATTTGATTGAGTAGAAATTTTAAAATCAATACAACTCTCTGCGGATCGACCCGTACTTGCTATATACTAAAATTATACGTCTTTCACTTGCGGTTATTTTTAATTTAATTTTTTCGACGATTTTCTAAACCGATGGAAAATTAGTCATTAAACGGTCATCACGAAGCTCTCATCCATATTATCTCAACGGATCTAGTTTTGTGAGTTATCATTGAGTGGATTGGTCGATTTTATTTTTTGAATGAATTGAGAGGAAGAGGCCATGAGTTTTTCTCTAGAATGGAATAGTAAATGGAAAATGTAACTAAAGAGAGAGGGGAGGATTTGAGGATATGTGCAGTATTATTTTATTGGATTTATTTGAATTCTCAAATAAATAATTGTATGTTTCGAACCTGTTCAATTACATGATGTATCCGGTCACTAGGAAAATCATCTGCGTACATCATCTCATTTTTCTAGATCTAACAGTATAAATCTTGTTGTTACCTGAGACTACACCCCGGGATGCTAATTTCACATATTACTAGATCATTTGGGCTATCTTATCATCTATCTCTAAATATAGCAATTCGTACACTCATTTTAATTTGCAACATCGATACGAATAACGGAAGTGGTTGAGTCTTGATTCGGCCGTATGCGGAAAAAATCATATTTTTGGGCCTTTAATTAATTAATGATTAAATATTCAAATCAATTATTTAAATATATGATCACTAATAATATGGGTAGTTACACAATACGATGAAGATTTGCGAGGCCTGCCATACAATTCTTCAAAGGTGTCATTTCGTTTCTAGCCTGATAACTGTTATTGTATGAAAACTCAACAAGAGATAAATGTTCTTCCTATGAACCCTTGAAATCTAATATACAAGCCCAAAGCAAGTCATCCAAGACATAGTTTACCCTCTCTATATTCCCATCGGCCTAAGGATGGTAAGCTATACTCAAACTCAGCTCTGTCCCTAAGGCGTCGTGCAATCCTTTCCGAAACTGACTTGTGAATATTGGATCTCTATAGCTCACGATATCACAAGAAACTCCATGAAGCCTGACAATCTCGTTAATATACAACTTAGCTAAACTAGAAGTTGCCCTCAATGTCATCACCGGTAAGAAGTGTCCACTCTTAGTTAGTTTGTCAATTAGAACCTAAACATTTTGTTACCTTTCCTCGACCTACGTATCATGTCTATAAAGTCCATAAATATTTTCTCCCACTTTCACTTAGGAATCTCAAGTGTCCAAGATAGTCCAGTTGTCTTCTAATGGATGCTTTTGCCTTGTTGGCTCTTAAAAAACCTACTCACAAACATGGAAACATCTCTCTTCATACCTTCTCACCAAAAGTCCACTTCATATCTTGATACATCTTACTAACTCTAGGATGTATCGTAATTCGCGAATGATAATTCTCTATCAACACCTCTTGCCCAATCCCATAAATATTAGGTACGCACATCCTTTTGTTCATCCTTATTATCCTATGGTTATCAACCTCGAATCCCGGCCACCTCTCTGGTGGCCCGTTCTCACTCACAACCTTAGCTATCCTTGTAAGTCGAACATCCCTCTACTGATTACCCTCAATATGACTAATAAGGGTCGGACTCACTTCTACATTTGTTGTAACTGCATACCTCCTGCTAAGTGCATCAGCTACAACATTCGCTTTTCTAGACGTATACAAAATATCAAGATCATAAGCTTTGTGAAACTCTAACCACCATTGTCACCTTATGTTGAGGTTTTTCTGGGTGAAAAGATATTTCAATGATTTATGATCCATGTACAACTCGAACTTCTTACTACTTAAGTAATGCCATCACATCTTCAATGCAAAAACAACTGCTAACAACTCTAAGTCATGGATCAGGCACCTCAATTCATGCAGCTTGAGATGCTAGCTGGCATAAGCAATAACCCTTCCATGCCGCATCAACACTACCTAAACCAGTCCCACAAGCATCTATATTAATAGTTAAACTCTCACCTCCGTCTGGAATAGTCATAATGGGAGCGTCAGCTAACCTTGTCTTTAATCTTTGAATACTTTTGAAATTTATCAGTCCAAAAAAATTTGATGTCTTTGTCAAATTCTTCAAATTCAAAGCAATATTCAAGAAATCCTAATTAAACATCCTATAATAACCTGCTAACCCCAAGAAGCTGCTAATCTTTCAATCTTGAACAACCACAACCTTTTCTAGATCAACAGAAATACCCTCCGTCGGACAACATGCCCTAAGAACCAAACTTCTGACCTCCAAAATATAAAACTTTGAGAACTTAGCTTTTAGCACATGCTGTCTCAATGTTTCAAGTACGATCCTCTAATGGCAAATATGCTCCTCCTTGTTCTTAGATTAGACTAGAATATCATAATTAAATACAAGAAAAAACCGATTCAACACATCCTGGAAACTCGATTCATCAAGTCCACAAAATATAATAGAGCATTAATTAGGTCGAATGTCATAACTAACCACTCATAAAACTTATCAAACCTGAAAGTAGCCAAAGGTACACACTTCTATGCTACCCTCAACTAATGAAACATATGGCAAGCTCTACTCGAGAAAATACCCGAGCACAATGAAGCTAATCGAACAAGTCGTCTATCCTGGCAAAAAATACTTGTTCCTAATAGTTCGCTTATTGAGCTCACGTTAATCCACATAAAGTCTTAAGAAACCATCCACCTAAGTAGCAAAGACGACAGGCGCTTCCTAATTCGATCGACTTGGTCGAATCAAGCCTTTATGCAGCAAATGGCTGACTTGGTTAGCTAACTCTAACTTCCCCTTCGGTGATAGACTAAGCACATGCAACACAATAAGTTTATCATCTCGAACCAAATCATTACCAAATTAGATCTCAGATAAGGTGGTAAACCAGAGACCTCTTTAAATGCATCCATAAACTCCTATACAACAAAGATCGAACCCAACTCCTCTTCCATCACATCAAGCAAATAAAAAACTACTCATTAACGGATGGGTTCCTCACAAGAAAGAGCTAGAATCCCCTTCCTTTCTTCAGTACTACAGTTTAGTTAATACAATCCAGGATTGTATGATTCCGATATGACCAATCCATCCCATGTAACATATCGACCACCACAAAACTAAGAATATACATAACATAAGGAAGGAGTTGATCAAAATAAGTAATAGGAACTCCTAAATATATCATACTAACACAAAAACATAGTCCAAAGCCATAATTGGATCAAGTTTCAGTCTATCACTAAGATTACGGGATATGAAACTAAGAGAAGCACCAAATCAAACAAAATACAAATATGAATGCCATAAACGGAGAATATGCCTTCAAGAACTTGCTTCCTTTTTACAGCTGTAGAAGTGGAAGGTGTTGTTGCAAGTGCGAAAACTTTAGCGTCCTTTCTAAAGCATAAGACAACATCTAACAAAATAGCCTGGCTGGTGGTAGTTAACAAATCTTCTGTGCACTTTGGTTGCCTATGGCACTAGCACTACAAAAATTTGGAGTTTTAATGGCATTTAAAAAACGCTATTAAAGGCTTTTATAGTGTTTTTATAAACGTTGTATATCAACATGTTGTTATAAGTCTATGATCTACAATGGCAACACCAAAAACACTATAAATGTGTTCTTTTAACAGCGTTTGGAATATGCTGTAAATTGTTTTAATGGTGTTTATGCACACGCTGTAAAAAACATGTCATAAATATAAAGGGTTATTAGATAGCAAGAATAAAACGCTGTAAAAAGTTTTATATTATAGCGGTTTAACAATGCTATTTTTACCTTTTATAGCATTTTTTAATGCTATCATCTTATTGCATAAGATTTTCTGTGCTTCATTTTGACGTTTCAATGCATATATGAATACCGAATTTAAATATCAGCAAGATCACATTTGATTACCAATATGTAAACAAATAAAATTACTCCAAAAAAACATGTGCTCATTATATTTCATAACTACGTATTAAATGCAAGTAAACAATACTAATATTATACACAAGCAATCCTACCAAAACGATACATAAAAGTGTTCAAACACTAAAGATACGCACGACACTATATATTACTTCAAATCACCTTGTTACCACTTGCTAGCACCAAATGTATTAGTCATCTGTAAAGAAGTTGTTTCAATAATAAGTCGTAATAGACAAGACTCATGAAAATTATGCATATAAAGCGACACTTTTGTACAACAATATTTAATATTTATGAACTTATTCAATTCTAAACCATTATTTTATTTAAACAAGTGCAGATACCATTAATTTTCTAAAACTTTTAATTTTTATGAAACTTGGTTTATTTCTATAATACCAGTTTAATTTCTGGCAACTTAATTAACTTAGCAAAAATTTTATGATACTAAACAAATTCTATAAAAACTTTGTTAATTTAGTTAATTTTTTATAAAACATAATAATTTTTTATCAAACTTGGATAAATTTTACAAATTTAGTTGGATGTTTATAAAACTTGGTTAAATTTTATGATAATTAATTAACTTTTATTAACTTTTTATTTTTATAAACTTAATTTATTTTAGAAACTTAATTAAAGTTAATTAAAGTTTATAAACTCAATTATTTTTTGTAAACTTGCTTAATTTGTATGAAACTTAGTTAACTTCTATATAAATTAGTTAATTTTTGTAAATTATGTTGATTTTATAAATTTATTTAATTTCTATAAAAATTAGATAACTTTGTTAAATTTTTATAAACTTAATTATTATTTTATGAATTTGCTTACCTTTTACAAAATTTTGTCAATATTTAGATAACTATTTAATTTATATACAACTTGTTTAACTTATTTAAATTTTTTACAACTTGATTAATTTTGTTAAGTGCTAAAAAAATGATAACCTTCACTTCCAGCAACTTTAAGTTCTAAAGACATTAAAAATATCACATGATTTGAGTATCGTTTTGACCAGCATTGAAAATATAACAAAACATGAGATGCACATATATGTATAATGCTGAACATTTTTAATTTGATGCTAACTGAGGCAAATACGCCTTGGTTTAAAACCGAACACTTCAACTATAAGCATTTTGTGAAAGTACATATATATCAACTTACAGCGGTAGTTTTTTATATTAAAAAAATTACATCAGTGAAAAGAATACCAGCAATTCCAGCCATGGCGAAACGAGAATGAACCAACTTAGCCTGTACATATCAATTGAATACGCAAATTCATCCATCCTAGTATGAATCTGAAAAGAAAAACTAACACATCAAAAATTCTACAAACTGTATGCGCTAAAAAAGTAATAAAAGAAAAATATTTGATATGATCCACAAATTCGCTTTTGTAAAACTTAAGCTTGGTTTTAGTAATGATGGTGAAGAGTTATCATTGTTGAAAAAATAAATGCAATACATATTGATTGAATACATAAATTCATTCATTCTAGGTTGAACAAATTATATAGAAGTTTATGGCAGACTTTTTATTGCATGGAACCCCTACACCTTCAGGCTAACCAAATTTTTTGCATCTAACTAATACGGACACTACCAAGCCCATCATTCCTCCGTATCCACCACCTTTCAGCTCACTTTTGTTTATGCCCTCACAGCGACTTTAAACCAACTTTCCTGAACCACCTGCCTTGACTCAAATCAGCCAATGAACCTTGGATTTTCACAGGAGACTTCAACTCAATGCGCCTTTCTACACAAAAAGTAGGTGATAACCCTCTCAGTTTGAAGGACTTGTCCCCCTTAACCAAGCACCCATCCTCTTCTTAACTTGTCTTCGTTCAATCTACTAGTCATATAGATACTTGGAGTAACAAGAGCAGAAACTATACTTACTACAAATTGGATCATGCCTTTCAAAGCATTCAAGCTATTTCAATCTGGCCCACTCTCATCTATGAAACTCTCATCCCTTCCATCTTAGACCATTCACTTCTTCTCCTCTCTTAGGAGAGGAAGCCATAAACATCAAGCCATCTTCAAATTTTTTTAATCATTAGCTAAATCATAAGGGATTTGATGTCATTTTGTTGCAGGTTTGGAGGATAAGGAAGCAAGGAAACCCTTTATACTCTTTCCAGAATAAATTCAAAAAAATAACAATGATTCTCTGTAGCTAAATTTAGTAATTATCCAAAATTTATATTACTGATTATTTACAAAGTGAGATATACAAACGTATTGGTTCTTACCATGAACAAGTTTAAATTTTTTTGTTACAAGCACATAGTGGATTTCGAGTCTTCTCTTTTTATATGAAAAATGGACATTATTTTTAAAAGCAAATATCTGTGATAATCCAAGAATACGTACGATATACTAACAATCACCAACAGTCTTGGAAATATGTTGATATGGCGTTGTTAGATTTGAACAATCACTGGTTTCAATATTTATTCATAGGTCATGAAAGCTCGCTAATATTTCAGCATATTCCATAGCATTTATCGAAAATTTTAAATTACATCTCATAATTTTAGGTATGGTGCCCCTATATCATACCTTTGGCCAAATTGCTAATTTTTTTGATAAAGGATCAACCCGTAAGTATATGTACTGTCTTAGTCTTTATAAAATCAAACACAACATCAATATCTGGATTATGAAGAATTAAACCATTGACCTAATAAATTTAATTCAATGCAGCATGTTGAGCAAATAGAGCAATGTATGCTCAAATATCGTGCTTGAGCCTTGACATGCTAAAATTGTCGATAGTCGTGCAAATAACAAACATGTATTTGCATACCTATGAAAGCAAATAAGTTATAAAACTTATACATGCTAACAAATAACAATAAATGTACCTGAATTTGCAGTCCCTTCTGCCCATGAAAGCAAATAACATGTATTTTCAGTCCCTCCTACCCATGAATGCACATTAACATGTATTTGCATACATTGAAAGCAAATAAATATCATGAAGCCTCGTTCTACATGATTGGTTTTCTTCTTCGGGACTTCCATTTTCAGCCCAGTTCTGTTCAGTTCTGTTCAATGCAATTCTTCAATCATTGCCTACTACTTTGGACCATTGCTAGGGACAGTGGAGCCATAGCCGCGACACCTTGTATGTTTACGCACACAAGTCGCACGACCAACGTTCTGTTAAGTGAAAACAAAAGCTGAGAATAACCAACATACATAATGAAATGTCAAATTTGTATTATAATGTTTTACTTTGTGTGTATCACAGCGTCAGCAAATATTAGTTTACTGAGGTCACAGCTCTATGGCAAACCTAGATATTAAAATTGTAAACATAATAGGAACTAGTGTGAGCATTAAAAATAAATAAAACATATATAAGTCCATTGATACATAAGGAACAAATCTCCCAAATGTGACAATATGGGCACTTCCAAGAACTCTAATAAAATAGATTCTAAACATATACATTTTATGAAACATTCTTTAACAAGCTTACATATGAATAAATAATTAATATCAACACAAACCTAAATCTGATAATTACAAAGATGAAATTACTAGTTAACTCAATTTACAGAGTATATCTCACACTATAGGAAACGCCTCGAATAGCGTCGGATAGGGGCAACGGCTAGCGACGGCTAAAAAAAGCGGCCGTCGCTAGCCGTTGCTCGACCTGTATATCTGCCAACCCGAGCTTCCTTCTTTCCCATTCAGCAAAACGAAAAAAAAAACTAAACCCTACCCGTCGCCCCGCCGATTCGGTGCTCAAAAATTCGCTCCCTGCCTCCCAAATTGATCCGGTATGTGTTCTAGCCCTATTTTGTATTCAATTAGGGTTTAATTTGGGTTTATTTGCATGTTAATTGGGTTTATAAATTGGTTGTTAATGGCATGATTATGGGTTTGAGATTGGTAGTTATGTGGTATATGTATGGTGATAGTAGTATTGTAGGTTGATTTGAGAATAAAATCATTTTATTTCGAAGTTGAAAACGATGATTAACGCATACTATTGTGATGTTGGTTATTGTAGAATTAATGATTGGTGATGTGATTTGGATTAAGATGGTGATAACATGTTTAAGATGCTTATTGATAAGTTTATGCAATGTTGGTTGTCAATTAGGTGAAAATTTAATTATTTAGCATGCGTTAGTTATAAGTGTAAGTACACTACAATTGTGTATTTTGTTCAAATATATCATTTATGTTCACTTGCAATGGCCATGCTAAAGTACTCATAGCCTAAAAGAATTACAATGATTCACTTTTGTCTCATTGTGGAATTTCCAATTAAACGTATATAGTTTAAAATAAAAATAATTCAATTTATTATAAGTGCTAACTTCTAATTTGATTTAGAAAAATTCGTTATTTAAAATTTGACTTAGTTAACCAAATTTTAAACTACGTGTCAAAATGTGAAATTTACTTGACAAATATTTATTGAACGTATTATTAAATTTTTTATAGTTGTTAAAATATAAATTAGAAAATTTGTTTTATTTATGTGAACCCCTTAGATAATTTTTGGCCCCGTCTAACAAGTGTTGTATATGATCGTTATATGGATGTTCGTTTTTACACGGAGCGGACATCTGTATTCATCTGATACAATATTTGTTGGATTTGTCCCAGTATTGGACAAGTTACAAACACAATAACGTAATCGCAGTTTATAAATCATTTCAGTTTAAACGGTTAACGAAATTTCGATGGCACTTCCTTTTTTTCCCTGTGTACATGCATTTGTGTACGATACAGGGAATAAAGGGAAGTGCTGCCGAAATTTTTTTGAATCGTTTAATCTGAAATGATTTATAAATTATGATTACGCTATTGTGTTTGTAATGGGAAGTAGGATGACCGACCATTAAACAATAAATTTACTAATAAATTTAATTTAAAAGTTAGTTTGAAACTAATAAATTTGTTCAGTCTAATTTATTAAAGTTTGTTTAAAATTTACTAAAGTTAGTTTAAAATTTACCAAATTAATAAAGTTAGTCTAATTTACCAAATTAATAAATTTACTAAAGTTCAGTCTAATTTGTCAAATTAATAAAGTTACTAAATTAATAAAATTTACAAAATTCCAGTCTAATTTGTTTCAGTGAAGTGTTTGTTTGAATTGTCTAATATAATTTTTGCAAATAAGGAGATATGTTCGATTATTTTCTCGATCGTAGTTGGATGTATGAATCCCGAAAAGGTATGAAAGGATCAATAAAGGAACATTTTGTTAACGGTGTACACGAGTTTATTAGATTTGTTAAATCTAATAATGGAAATAATGTAGACATTCGTTGTCCGTGTGCTAAGTGCAAACATCTGAAGCATTGGAAGGCAGATGTAGTAGAAGTTCACTTGTATAAATTTGGTTTTGTACCGAATTATTATTTATGGGATCGTCACGGAGAGTTTGTTCAATATACATCTAATCCTGTAGTGGAAGAGGATGATAATACAGCGGCAAATCCAATAGAAAATATGGTGCAAGATGCAGCCCGATCAATGTTTCCATCCATTGATCAAGACGACATTGAAAACGAAAATGGTGAAGAACCGACTATGGAAGCTAATTTTTTTATGATTTATTGGATTCCGCTAAGAGACCATTGTGGGATGGATGTGAAAGTGGAACCGAATTATCTGTAACCGCTGAATACATCACGATGAAATCAAAATTCAATCTTACAGAAGCAGCGTTTACAGCAATTGTACAAACTGCTAAACGACACATGCCACCCAATAATTTGATGTGCGATAGTCATTATAAAGTTAAAAAACTTATGTCTGCTTTTGGATTGCCATACCATAAGATAGATACATGTGTTAAAGGTTGCATGTTATTTTGGAAAGACGACGCTCACCTTAGAAAATGCAGAATATGTAATGAGGAAAGATACAAACCAAGGAAAAAGAAAGGAAAAGAAGTCCCTTATAAAAGAATGCATTATTTACCCATCACTCCCAGACTTCAACGGCTATATGCTTCTTCTGCTACAGCATGTCATATGCGATGGCACAGCGTGAGAACACCAGTAGAAGGAACATTGATACATCCAGCCGATGGAGAAGCATGGAAACATTTCGATAGGTCGTATCCTGAATTTGCTCGAGAGAGCCGTAATGTTAGGCTCGGTTTATGTACAGATGGATTTTCGCCATTCTCTCAATTTGGTAGTAAATATTCATCATGGCCTATTATTGTCACTCCTTATAACTTACCTCCATGGATGTGTATGAAAACTCCATATATGTTTTTAACGATTGTCGTTCCCGGTCCTGATGATCCGACTCAAGGAATTGATGTTTATCTACAACCGTTGATCGAAGAATTGAAAACACTATGGCATGAAGGAGTCGAAACATATGACATTTCGAGAAAAAGAAATTTTCGTATGTTCGCTTCTTTATTATAGACTATTAATGATTTTCCCGCATATGGCATGCTTTCAGGTTGGAGCACAGCTGGACGTCTAGCTTGTCCATATTGTATGGAAGAATCACGAGCATTTTCATTAATGTACGGCAAGAAAATTTCCTGGTTTGACTGTCATTGGTGTTTTCTACATATTAATCATAAATTCAGAATGGATAAAACGAACTTTAAAGCTAACAGAGTAGAGAATATGCTACCACCTAAAGTTTGGACAAGTGAAGAGATATATGAAATCGTGAAAGACTATCCTAAGATTCATGAAACTGGGAAACAGGTCGACATTCCGGGTAAATCAGACATTCATAACTGGTGCAAGCAAAGTATATTTTGGGAGTTACCTTATTGGAAAAATCTCTTACTGCGACATAATATTGACGTCATGCACAATGAAAAAATGTGTTTGATAACGTTTTTAATACAGTTTTGAATGTAAAGGGGAAAACCAAGGACGATGCGAATTCGAGACGTGATATATTACATTTCTGTAAGCGGCCCGAACTTCAGTTGTACGACGATAACAAAAAACCCAAAGCATGTTATGAGCTAGACAACAAGCAAGTAAAACTCGTACTCAAATGGGTGGAAGGACTAAGATGTCCTGATGGGATTTCTTCTAACCTTCGTAGATGTGTTGACTTGAAAAACAATAAATTGAGTGGGATGAAAAGTCATGATTGCCATATCATGATGGAATATTTCTTACCTGTGATATTCAAAGAACTGTTGCCAACAAAAATATGGAGTGTTATAACAGAATTAAGTATGTTTTACAAACAGCTTTGTTCGACCACGTTAAAGGTAGATCATTTACGTAAACTTGAAGTAGAAATTCCTGTATTGATCTGCAAACTCGAGAAAATATTTCCGCCCGGTTTTTTTAATGTAATGGAGCATTTGCCTGTGCATCTGCCATCCGAAGCACTCCTTCGAGATCCTGTGCAATATGGATGGATGTATCCATTTGAGAGGTGATTTTAAACTTCTCAATATTCTTGTTGATTAGTTGAAAATGTATATTCTTGTACCAATATACTAAATTAATTATTTTTGTTATAGGTACTTGAATCGTTTGAAGAAAAAAATTAGACAAAAAGCACGAGTAGAAGGTTTGATTTGCAAATCGTACCTTGAAGAGGAAGCTTCTTTTTTTTCTCACATTACTTTAGTGACGATGTGAACTTATCGTTTGTAAGTGTTCCCCGTAATGAAGAAGCTGTTGCGCATGATTCTTCTCAAACAATGTTATCTATTTTTAGACAACATGGAAGACCTGTTGGAAAATGTGTGGAAATATGGTTAGATGATAGAGACTACCATGTGGCACACACATATGTTCTTTTAAATTGTGTTGAAGTTGCACCATTTATCAGGTAATACTGAATGATTGTACAGTTCAATTATACGTATATTTATATATTAATAATTAGGGGAATATAATACATTTATTTGCAACATATACGAATCACAACATCCATCTGGTGATTTCAGTAAACAATTTGCTGGGTGGTTTGCAAGCTATGTTCACGATCCGAATAACAGTGTTGTTGACGAAGGAATACGACACCTTGCTATCGGACCAAGAAGAAATGTCAAGAACTATCCTATATACTTCGTCAATGGATTTAAATTTAACACCAAAGATTATGGAGCTGAAAAATCAACGTATAACAGCGGTGTATTTGTCAAAGGCAGCGATGATCCAGAAGAGCATATAAAAGATTTTTATGGCGTCTTAACACAAATTTTAGAGTTGACTTATTATACACAACCGCTAGAGAAAGTTTTTTTATTCAAATGCAACTGGTTTAGCAACGTTCCCGGTTCTGGAATTAACGTACATAAGGATTATAAGTTAATTGAAATAAAGCATACGTCACATTACTATAAATATGATCCTTTCGTGTTAGCTAAGCAAGCATTACAAGTTTATTTTGCTCCGTATCCATCCTTAAAAAAAGATAAAGCAGACTGGTGGGCTGTTTTTAAAACAAAGGCAAGATTTACATTTGATGAAAATAATATTCCAGATGAAGCAGCGTATCAAGCAAATCTTGAGCGGCTGAGCCAAATACTGAAATAATAATAGCCGATGACATCGATGTAGGATTGTTGAATGATGAAGCGAATGTTTTAATAGATGCATTTGTTGGTAATGAAGTAAACGATATAGAGTACGAGACCGAGTCTGAATCAGAAGATGATGAAGAATGATCACAGATGGCATCGTTTATTGTATTATGTGATGTACTATATTAAGAGCTATGTATCTAGTTATGTCATGTGTTATATTGAGCTATGTATTCACTTATGCAATGTACTATTCTGAGCTATGTATTCACTTATGTAATGTACTATTCTGAGCGATGTATTCACTTTGCAATGTACTATTCTGAGCTATGTATTCACTTATGTTATGTAATATTTTGAGCGATGTACTATTCTGAGCGATGTATTATTCTGATTTATGCGTTATCATTTTATTGTATGATTATGTGATGCTCATTTGATCATTATGCTTTTATATATAATATATGATTGTGGCAGATATGGCTGATAGAAGATGTAGGAGTACATCTCAGCCTTCTCCATCTCAGTCTCCTGGAGCTGCAGCGGGTCCTAGTAGCTTAGAGGCAGATACACGCCGAGTTGCAGAGATTATTCCGAAGAGTGTTGGGTAAATGTCAAATTTATTTCAATTATATTATTTAAAATATATAAACTATGCACGTTAACAATTACAGGGGGTTCGAGGTGGAACCATCACAGTTTATTTTAGATGTCTCGAAGAATTCATATAAGAGTCGGATGTCAGCAGCTTGGCCGCATTGGGATAGCATTCCAGCTCATAATTAAAATGCTATATGGGCCGACTTGATGGTAATTACAATTTATATATTTCTATTGAAAATAATATGCTGTATGTAATTCAAAATAAATTCAATATGCAGGCTGTTGTACGAGTGGAGCCGCATGATTTAGATGTTTTTAGCAATAATTGGAACCAAAAAATGCGGAAGAATTATAGAGAGACAATATCAAGGGCGAAGAAGGCTGGCAAAAAGCCAGGTTGGATGAGCGATGAAGTCTGGAACGGATTTCTCACATATTGGGAGTCAGAAGCAGCTAAAGTAAGCTATGATGAGAATGCTTACAATTATGTTAGTTGCATTATTTTAATCGTGTATCTAAATTAATAGGAAATAGCAGCAAGAAACCAAGCCAATAGGAATAAGAATCCTGGTTTACATCGAGGTGGCTCTAAATCTTTCCAACAGCATAGGAGGGAATTGGTAAATATAAAATATATTTAGCATATTGTGATGCATATCTTCATGTGTAACATTTATGCTTATTTTCAATATATCTTATTCGTGTATATCTTCAGTTTGCAAAGTACGGAAGGGAGCCTACAATGGCTAAGGTTTTTAGAGCCACACACGCAGTTGAGTCTTTTGATGATGAGGGGAATGCGACCTATGATTGGACCGACAGCAAAGCTAAAGAAGCGATGGTAAATATGCTAACTCGTGATTCAAATTGTATATATGTAAATTGTATACCAATTGTTTCAAAATAATGTTTGTAATTGCAGGGGAGATATGAGGCAAAGGCATCGGCATTGACATAGGCGAGTGGAAGAGCAGAGCTTACAGTTGAGGAGTCCAACAGGATTTGGGATTTCGTTATTGCACCGCCTACTCGAAATAGGCGTTATGGTTTCGGCAATCAGGAGGTAAACCATTTCACTAACTTCAAATTAAAAGATCCACATTATTCTCACATCAAAAGAATTATTTATATACTATCCAATTCATTCAAAATTCATGTAAAATGCTATCATATTAACTTCAGTTATTTCACAGGCTGTTAATTTCCAAAGAGCTTATAGCAAATCGATGGAGGAGGAGCGTGTTGCTCAGATGCAGAGGCAGCTGGATGAGCTCAACGATTGGCGAAAGGGCCAATTGGCACAGCAGAGAGATGAGCGCATTGCAACATTTTATCAGGAGCACGGCTCTATGCCTGGTGAGCAGGGAGATGGACCTGATGATGCCGAGGATGATGAGGAGGATGATGATGCATAGTTTTACTATTCTTGTGGGTATGTATTTATGTACATATTTAGACTAGATTTGAAACTTGGGCTTGGATACTTGGTATTTTGGATGATGTTTGGGTTTGGTTATATTTGGATTTGATCCTTGTACCTTGATACTTGGTTTGGTTTTGTATATTATGTTGGTTTGGTTGGTTTTTGTGTTTTTTATTGGTTATATTGTTGAATATTGATGTTGTGGGTATTGTTGAGATGTGTTATTGTTGATATTATTGAGGTTTGAGATGAGCTTTGAGGTTTAGGATGAGGTTTGATGGAAGAATAGCTGCTGTGTGCACAGGTTTTGCCCAGAAAAGCGACCGCTCCCAACGGCTAGTAACGGCTTTCTGGGCAAATATAGCGACGGCTAGCGATGGCTAGTGACGGTAATGTAGCGACGGCTAGTTATGGCAAGTAACAGACTTCCGGGAAACAAACTAACTGCCACGTGGCGTTGACACGTGTACGTTGCCGTCGCTTTTTTAGCGACGGAGCCGTCGCTATTACCGTTGCTTTTCCTGTTGGCAACAGATTGAATAGCGACGGCACAAAGCGACGGCTAGCGACGGCTAGCAACGGCCGCCGACGCATTTTTGCCGTCGCTATATACTGCCTTTGTTGTAGTGTCAATAATTGCAAATGTAACGTGTATAATACAATATGATGTATATTATGCTCATAGAATGATTCATTCGTCATTCATGGTAAGTAAAAAGTAGTGATTCTAACACTATATATGAGTCAATTTTTACAAGTAGACCACTATATATTTATTGATCTTTACAAATAGACTTGACCACACAGAGAATTCCTGGCTTCAATGACATGCCCACATGATAAGAATTAGGTCTAAATATAATGCTGTCGAATAACTACTAATTCAATTTCATTGTCAAGTCTACCGAGCAAACTTGGAAACTCATCCTAGTACACAAGTTATCAGAATCTAACTTTATGGAAGAAACCAGTTAATTGAATGTTATGTCTAGGTAGGCATTAAACTTTTTACTTTTAAACTGTAATATTTGTTTTTTCTCTAGGAAAAATAAAATAGCATATCCTAGGTATTAGATCAAGGCTGCTGTAATGAAAAAAAATTAAGTACATACATACATCATATGACATATCAAAATTCAAAATGCATGAACCAAGGGATACCAAAATATTATTACTCTACAGTTTAAAAATACCATGTGCATTAGCCTAAGTAATCAAAAAGTCCATCTCATTTACATAAAACATGATATCTAATAATGTAACTTACACCTACGCATTTAGACTCTACGAATTCCGAATATTTGGCTCAAAAACTTTCGTTCAAAACTGCCCTTTCTTCAATTCACCATGTTGGAATACTTTATACCATGCTTTAGAAAATCAACAGTTCAAAGGCAAATAAACACAGTAAAGTTGCAACTGTTTGAGTTAGGTTGAAAAACACAGACGTACCGGTCATGTTCGTTGTTTATACTAGTGTTTGCGCCAAAATTGGTCACAAACCCCAAATATCATGAAAGCACTAGTGTATGAACACAGATCAGCAGCATTCTAACACAAATCTCAGATCCAGACAAAGTAGAGAACGATAATTGGAAAATAACAAACAGAAACACAAGATTTATAGTGGTTCGGCTATCTCCGGTCGACGTCCACTTCGAAGGATAATCTTTTATTGATGTGCTTGCTGGTTATAGTGGATTACAGTAGTAATTTTCAAGTACAACAATGGAGTTTTAGTGCAATCATGATTTTGGCAGAGTCTGGACATCGCAGGATCCAAAAGTCCATTTTCTGTAGGCTCTACGGCATTATTTATAGGCGCTCCATGCAAATGTCTTGCTCAAACTTCGAGAGACCTCTTTTGGCACGTGAGCGGGCCCACGCGATCGATCCTATGCAATTTTGACTCGATCTGTGATCGATACGGATGTAGTTCGTATTGATCAAGATTTTTTCCAATGGATTTGAAATTTGGCATGAACATTTTTTAGCCTGTCCGTCAGCTCCTGTGAAAATTTCATAGCATTTAGACTTGTGGATTGCGAGATATGATCGATGCAAGTTAGCATTTTTTTCCAGGCCGTCGTGTTCGTATCGATACATTTCTTATTGATCTATTCGACTCAATCTCGAGCATGTGTATGCAAGGTGATGTGGCGTGAAAGTCCTGGATCGATCCACTTTTTATGCCGAACGATCGAGTCTTCCTTGTGCATGAACTTTGTTCGATCGATGCTAGTGGTTGTTCTTATCGATCGTGTTTTGTCTCGTTCGCATCGATCGACTGTGTTACTTCGTTCGTGTCAATCGGCTACTGTTATCACCAGAATTGGTCACTAACACCCTTAAGAGAGATTACGTAGAGAGATTAATGAAGAAAGTAAAGTTAAACAGTGGATAATATGCTGAATTAAACGCAGAAAATAAGAATACCAGATTTATAGTGGTTCCGCGTAACTGCCTACGTCCACTTTGAGGTTAATCTTTATTGATTTTCTGTATAATCGATTACAGATGCAATCCGTATCTCAACTACTTGATTACAATTTCTGAGCAAAAAAAATATGACTTGAATGAGTCTTGAATGCGACAGAGTCTCCCCAGTGTTCTCAAAAATGGTCCCTTTCACTGTTCCCCTGCTTCTCTATTTATAGACGAAGATGGGTTGGACTTCCCTGGTGGGACAGATAGCTAAGTAGCTTGGCCCAAAAAGAGTGATCTCTGTGTGCCGATCCATAGATGCCGAATGGAAAAATGCCGAACAAGGCATGAATGCCGAACGATATCCTCATGCCGAACGAAGTGATGCCGAACGATATCTTCATGCCGATCGAAGTGATGCCGAATGATATCTTCATGTAGATCGAAGTGCTGCCGAACACTCTGAATGCCGAACAAAGCATTTGTGCCAAACGAATCTGGAAGCCGACCCAGTGTGTTGTGCTGAACGACTCTGGATGCCGATCGATATCGAATGCCGAACGAGATTTATGCCGAAAGAAGTGATGTGTCGAACAAGGTTTCGATGCCGAGCAGTATGGAATTCCGAATGACTCTGCCATGCCGAACGTCCATAGATGCCAAACGATATACAATACCGAAAGGCTCTTAATGTCAAACGCTCTTGCATGCCGACCGTCCCATAGATGCCGACCGAACTTGAGTGCCGAACGAATCATTTGTGTCGGATGACTCTGGAAGCCGAGTGCTTTCTAATGCCAAACGCTCTTAAATGCCGAGCGTTCCTGAATGTCGAGCATTCTCTAATGCCGAACGATCTGGATGCCGAACGACTCATAAATGCCGAACAGTAGCAAATGCCGAGTACTTAGTTTCCTGGTCAAACCTTCAGGTAACGCTTGCCCCCCAAAGTGCATCACGTGGTCGAATGTGTTGCGCTTTGAATCATGAGCTCTCTATGCTTTACTTCGAGCCTCGGCTCAGTTTTCTCGATAGTATCTTCTTTCGAATACCAGGTGAGGCGATGTCGCAAAACGACATGCAAATGCCGAACAACATAGCCGATGCCGAACAAGGTCGTCTTGACCGGTTCTACCGGTCATTGTCCCTTCGACTTCCCCTCTTCTCCTATAAAGGTCGGCATTTTTCTTCTTCTTCTCTTTTCACTTTTTACCTCCATTATTTTCCAAGAACTCACAACTTACCTCCCTTGAATTTCGTTCACCTTTCCGAACTCCCCTTCCTTCGTTGAATCCAACAAGCCCTTCATACAGCTTCCTCCAAAATTAAGCTCGGACAACTCCCAATCTCAAGCTCACAGACCTTCAAGCTCCTGCCATTCTCTTTGATAAGGACCTTCCGATCGCTCTCTCAAATTAGGAAGTATAACATATTACTAGAACTCATGAATCCTCCATAGAACGTACAAAGTGGGGGGTGTGCGGATGGGGGATATGAATTGAGGCTCGGGTGCGTCCTATGGCTAGAACTCAGTATGCTTTTAGGCGATTTCGAGGTGGATGGATTGGAGAAGAGAAAGGTGGAAGATGCATTGCAGTGGCTCGGCATGATCTTTTAATGCCGAGTGATTCTATGGGAGCATGGGAATAGAGTTAAAGATAAGGCCTATTGGCGTGGATTGACATGGCCTTGGTTCGGCATGATCTCCCCATGCCAGACGAGGTTGGAGTAGAAAAATTGAAAGGAAGTGGAGAATGGACAGGACACCAATCAATATTTTGGCCGAACATCGCTTAGGCCTAAAGGCACGAATGTCGATCGATACTTAGGCCGAACGATATTTAGGCCGAACACCTATTCACTTTGCCTGATCATATGACAAAAACAAGGACAAGGACCCGAGCAGACTAGCATATCGAACTAATCCGGACTGATAACTTCCTAGTTTCTGTAATTACAAGTCTGAACTTAAATTGAAAAACGGATAATTGCCTTTAACATACAGCGCCAATGTCTGAGCCCGAAATTGAAAACATCATAGGGCAGGCTTTTGGAGACGGTCAGCGATGACTATCTTCGAAGGCGACAATTCAAAGCTCAACTTTATACCATCAACTCTGTGGCTTTCAATTTCTCAGCACTTATATTTGAATCATCACACTAGTTCACACACCACACGGGGGGAATACTTGTGTTGTTAAGTCTAACGTCGATTGTTTTTTCAAGTATAGTTAAAACAGGTGCTCTACTAGATTCAATTTCTATCAAAGATGTCTAGGAAATCTAGCTCCGCCATGATCTCAGATAGACCTGGGTCGTCTTCTAAACAAGGATTCGTAGATACTTCTAACCCATCGAATTACCCTACTCATAACTTAGCTCCCGACGCCCAGGAGGCATTAATTTTCTTGGACAACCCGGTCGATTCACAGGCTTCGAAGATTAATGAAAGTGCACTCCGTCGGATATGCTCTATCCACGGAATCCCCTTCGACGACGTACTAGTTCCATCGGGGCACGATCGTCCATACTTGCCCCCAGTTGGATACACAGCTTGTACTAAGTTTATGTGCTGGGTTGGCAGCGTGCCACCATTCAACTCATTTCTTCGGGACATGCTGCAATACATCGACATTACCCTGTCACAGCTGCACCCGAACGGTCACGCCTTCCTCTACGGTACCAACATCCTCTTCATGAATGTCCTCTCTAGGCCTCCAAACCCGGATGACATCAGATATATATATATATATATATATATATATATATATCATCAAGAAGCGGAGAGATAGCCCCTCTTTCATGTTTCTTGAACCGCACCACAAATGTTAGATCTTGACTGAGGCATGTAGCAAGTTTGCCCTGTACAAACAGGAATGGTTTTATGTGCGTTGCCCTCCTGGTTTCGCGAGGAGATGGGTGGAAAGAAGTAAGTCTTTTCTCTGGATCGATATTCATACTTGGTCAAAGCCGCACCTTTTCTAACCCTTTTTTCCATCTTTTCAGGTATCAATCCACGTCCTAACAGCCGCGGATATTCTAAAGCCGTCGAAGCTATTAGAGCCCTTCCTACCGAAGAACGGGACATCCGAACTCTCATTTTGAATGAGTCACTTACAACGTTTCGACTGTTGGCAGAAGGCCATCGGATAAGCCTTCCTCAGGGCATTACCATACCCAGGCCCGCCTTTGCAAGGGGAAAAACAAGCTGAGTCTTCAGCACGTAACGCTCCTGGCACACTACAAGAAGGAGAAATCAAGGAACCAAAACATCGAAAGCACAAGATGAGAACATTGGTCCTACTCAGGACCCGATAGTCGAAGTTCACGACATCTAAACGTCATCTTCCCCTTCGAAGAGGAAAAAGAGACTGACGTACAAGATAAGGAGGGAAAAAGTTGGCGCAGCCTCTAAAGTTACTCTTATTCCAACAAAGAAAGAGGCTTCCCCACAACGATTAGAAAGTTCTTTAGAGGGCCTCTCGAACCTCTCCATGCCTGACGACCTACTTAATTATGATTTTGACGATCCGGAGGCACTTAAACTTCACTCGCCCATCAGAGGCGATGCAGGCGTTCAAGCCCAAACTCAGAGAGAAAAAAACTCCGATTAATAAAGAAACTGGTCCGTCGGGGGAAACACTAGGACACACACAAACACATGCACTCCACCTTACACTTAAATTTCCGTCGTCACACTACTCTTTGTTAATTCGTTGTTATTTAAATTCTATGTAGGTGGCATGGGGCGTACACACGGAATCGATCGTCTCCTCAGGTCATCTATCTTCCATCATTCTGGACGGGACTCAGGTTTCGAAAAACGTCGGGACAGAGACGGTGATGGCGATAGGGATTATCATTCCCGAGACTCATCATCTCGGAAGAAAACATATTAGCTGCCCAAATACCACCAACATCCCTCTTCTCACTCGGAGCAAAGCAAAGATAAGCACGGCCATAAGGGGTCGCAATCTGATGTTCCCCATGATCAACACTCTGATTCCTCTTCCATACGACAGTCTCGGGATCCTTACAGGAGAGCTGAACTTTCGAAGCTGTCTCCTCCTATTCCTGCAACAGATCCATCAGTATCAGAGAGACTGGTCGAGCTTAAAGTTAAATTTCCAAAAATCTGCTTTGATGGTCTGAAGTTTCTCCCGGTGATCCATTATATTCCTAGAAATGTCAAGCAGAGTGCTATCGCCTGCACTAACGACGTCTATGTTCAGCATGACGCGTTCGTTCATATTGTTGAGAAAGTGTCAGAAGTCTCCATAGAACACCAACATGAAATTGATCGCCTGAAGCTTGAGGCTATTCATGACAAGGACATTACCAAAGCTCAGGACGAAGAGATTGCATCTTACAAATCTCAGCTTGAGGCCGCCCAAAAGAGCGCCAAAGATACCGTCGAAGCCGTAGCTCGTTTGGAATCAACTCACAAAAAAGAAATCGACGAGGCGGTACAATGCTGTGGGGCTTGAGCTTTGGAGAAAGACTCGGTGCAAAAGGAGATGGATGCATTCTGCCTCCGAGTCAAAGAACTTGAGAAACGACTCCGCAAAGAGCAAGAAGAGAAGATTGCTGCCCAAGAAGCGTCGCAATGGTATTGCGACGAGATCGTTGCAACGCGACTCCTAAAGGCGAAACTTGAGGGCGAGCTTTCTAAAGTTGAGGCGCTGAAGGATGCAGCCCGTGAAGAGGGTAAAAATATAGCATCTGCGGAGATCGACTCCCGTCTTGAGGCGGCCAAGGAAGAAGGTAGGGAAGAGATCAAAAGCATGTTCGACCCGCTTATTGCCGAATTCAATGCCCGCGTTCTCATGCACCGGGACTTAACTTTTCTGGATAAAGGCTATCTCGAATCTTTGGCCGAGGCGTGGGAGACCTTAATTGAAATCAAGAAGGCCGAACATGGTATCAAGGAGGTTGATGAGGGGGCTTTGATAAAAGAATTCCTTAAGGGAAACGAGCCTTCGAACCCGTCAGCGACTAAAGCCCTTTATTGCAAAGGACCCCCCTCAACGAAAAGGAAAGAAGTTATTGCCGGTCCATTCGGGATCGAGTCTCCAGCTCGTGTGCCTGCCCAGCCGGCCGATCGGCCGATACTCGATCCTTTTGAACAGCACATCGGCTATGACCCGGAGGACCCCACCTTGGTGTTCACGTTTTGTCCCCTATTCTAGAGGGTGAGACCCCCCTGACGGGTGAGTGCCAGCCGGAACCTGGTAGGCAACTCTTTTGCTTTAACATTCCAAGAGTTTTCGTTTTTCACCAGAAGCTACCGCATTCTAATACTTGCTTTTCGTGATTTTATGCAGGCCGTTCTGATCTTGAGCCCACTCCGAGGAGCGATGTCGCCAAGGAGGTGACGGAAAAAACTAGTGAAGCCACTCACGCAGGAGAGGCTCCCGGTCCAGATGCTCAGGTGATCGGAGCGCTTGATGAGGACAAATCTGAGACTTCCTCTCCCATCGATGGGAGTTATGAAGTTGAAATTACAGGCGTCTCTGAGCACACATTCGAACTAAGCATGAAGGAGTAGCTTGAGAAAGAGAAGGAAAAGATGGTCAAGATTAAGGTCGAGCCTCAAGCTATGGACCTGGACGATCCTTTGAACAAGCCGTTGAAGGTCATCCTCCCAGGCGGGTCCAAACCAATGGATGTTCCTCGTACTTCTTCGGTTGTCATTCCCCCGTCAAAGAAAGCTATCAAGGGTAAACGTACCGGGGATGAGTCATCTGGTAAAAAGTCGAAGAAGTCAAAGAAGTAGTCTTCGCTCTCATTCAATAAGAGCTAGCTTAGATTATGTAATTATTTTTGTTTTCGTAGTTCATGTAAATAAAATTATTTGTGATGAATAAAACTTAGTTCTTTTCCCTCTCAGAGGACTGTTGTTGTTTGGTTTTTCATATAACCATGGTCAAAACCGAGCTACTGTGAGTCACGTGAACTTCTTGATTCATCTTCAAACAAGTTGACAACTTTTTTGGTATTTGCACATTCTTTTATCCCACGCTCTAGGGACTTAGAATATTTTCCAATACATATGCCAACGGCTCGATTACTTAAAGTCATTTATATCCAGTCCGCCCTCAGGGGACTTGGACATTTAAATCGTTTATACTCTGGTCCTCACTCTGGGGACCTAGAGTACTCCAGTCCGCACTCCGGAGACTTGGAGATATTCAGTCGTTTATACTCTGGTCCGCACTCTGAGGACCTAGAGTACTCCAATCCGCACTCCGGAGACTTAGAGATTTCGAGTCGTTTATACTCGAGTCCGCACTCTAGGGACTTAGAGTACTCCAGTCCGCACTCCGGGGACTTAGAGAATTTGAGTCGTTTTATACTCGAGTCCACACTCTGGGGACCTTGAGTACTCCAGTCTGCACTCTGGGGACTTGGAGATTTTGAGTCGTTTTATTCTCGAGTCTGCACTCTGGGGACCTAGAGTACTCCAGTCTGCACTTTGGGGACTTGGAGATTTTGATTCGTTTGTACTCGAGTCCGCACTCTGGGGACTTAGAGTGCTCTAGTCCGCACTCCGAGGATTAGGAGATTTTGAATCGTTTGTACTCGAGTCCGTACTCTGGGAACTTAGAGTACTCCAGTTCGCACCCCGGAGACTTGGAGATTTTGAGTCGTTTATACCCGAGTTCGCACTCTGGGGACCTAGAGTACTCCAGTCCGTACTACGGGGACTTGGAGATTTTCAATCGTTTGTACTCGAGTCTGCACTCTGGGGACTTAGAGTACTCCAGTCCGCACTCCGGGGACTTGGAGATTTTGAGTCTTTTATACTCGAGTCTGCACTCAGGGGACCTAGCATACTCCAGTCCGCACTCCGGGGACTTGGAGATTTTGAATCGTTTATACTCGAGTCTGCACTCTGGAGATTTAGAGTGCTCCAGTCCATACTTCGGGGACTTGGAGATTTTGAATTGTTTATACTCGAGTCCGCACTATGGGGACTTAGAGTGCTCCAGTCCGCACTCCGAGGACTTGGAGATTTTGAGTCGTTTATACTCGAGTCCGTACTCTGGGGACGTAGAGTCCTCCAGTCCGCACTCCGGGGACTTGGAGATTTTGAGTCGTTTATACTCGTTCGTATGCCAGACAGGATAATGTATCTCTTAGTCATTTGTTACAGCGTTATCATACACAGGAACATCGACAATTCATGGGAAAAAGAAATGGCTTCAAGCCTCTATTAATGCAAATAAGCTAAATTGTCTTTTTATATGCCGTAAACTAGGAATAAAAACTTGTTGGAGATAAATGCAACTAAAATATGATAGAAATGAACTAAGTGTAATAATGCCGCAAATGTTCACCATTCCATGCTCGAGGGAGTGTCGCACCATCGACGGTCGCTGGCTTGAAAGTTCCTTCTCTAAGCTTTCATTCAATGACGTATGGGCCTTCCCATGCGGGGCTCATGTGTGATGGAACTGGGAAAACTCGTTTCAAAACGAGATCACCCACGCCAAAGATTCTCGGTTGGACTTTTTCATTATAATATCGAGCAACTCGGTGCCTGTACGTGACCACTCTTAAATTAGCTTCTTCGAGTTTTTCGTCAATGAAGTCTAATGATTCCAGCAAGAGATCTCGATTTGACTCAGGGTCATAATAAGTTACCCGATGTGATGGATCTTCAAGTTCCACGGGTATGACAGCTTCCATGCCATGTGCAAATGCGAATGGAATGTGGCCAGTCGTGGACTTATGGGTGGTTCTGTAAGCCCAAAGTGCCGTCGGAAGCTCATCCACCCACTTGCCTCTAGCCTTTTCCAAACGTGTTTTCAATATGGATTTGATTATTTTGTTTACGGCCTCCACTTGTCCATTAGCTTTTGGATGAGCAACTGTTGCAAACTTTTTCTCAATACCATATTTTTGGCAAAATTCCCTAAACTCTTTGCTTTCAAACTGGGTTCCGTTGTCTGTGACGATGGTTCATGGAAGGCCAAAACGGCATATAATATTTCGTACAATGAAATTAATGACCTTTTTGGTGGTGATAGTGGCCAAAGGTTCTGCTTCTGCCCACTTGGTAAAGTAATCGAGCGCAACTATCGCGTATTTTGCACCACCTTTAGATAAAGGTAAGGAACCGACTATGTCGATTCCCCACATTGCAAATGGCCAAGGACTAACCATTTGTGTGAGTTCCGTCGGCGGAGCTCTTGGGATTTTCGCATACTTCTGGCATTTGTCACATCTTCTTACGTAGTCTGCGGCATCCCGATTTACATTTGGCCAATAGTATCCATAGCGGAGGATTTTCTTTGCTAACGTCTGCCCCCCGGTATGGTCGCCACATTCACCTTCATTGACTTCCATCAGGACTCGTTTTATCTAATTATGAGCAATGCACCGGAGCAATGGGGTCGAGAATCCCCTCCAATACATTATTCTATCCTGCATTACATAACGAGAAGCCTTATGAATGACTTGTCGTCTTTCGCTCCTTCTTTCGGGCACGGCCCCGTGTAACAAGTACTGCATGAATAGGGTCATCCATGACTCCTTCTCGATTTCTGTTTCTAACATGAAATCTACCTCCATTATATTTATGCTCGAAACATGTAAGGTTTCAACGAGAAGCAATCCCATCTGCTGCGCATCGCCAGTGCTTGCAAATTTTGCCAATGAATCAGCAGCTCTGTTTTGTTCATACGGAACATGTGAAATATCATAATACTCGAGATCCGCTAGCAGCTCCTGAACTTGGGCCAAATACGGAACAAGTCTCTTCCCCCTTGTTTGGTTGTCCCCACGCACTTGATACACCACCAGTTGCGAGTCGCAAAAGATTTCAACCGATCTTATACTCAGTTCTTTGACGAATCTTAAGCTGGCAATCAACGCTTCATACTCGGCTTCATTATTCGTTGTTGTGAATTCGAGCTTCAAAGCGTAGCAAACAGATCGGGTTTCAGGAGTTAAACTATGCCAACCCCCGAACAACGGTCGTTAGATGCCCCATTGGTGTACATCTTCCATCGGACGGGAGGTATGACATTGAGGCCATTTGATTCGTCTGTCATGGTGAATTCAGCAATGAAATCCGCTAGCGCTTGTCCTTGTATGGCATTTCATGGTAGGTAAGTAATATCGAACTGACTCAGCTCGATATTCCATTTTAACATTCTTCCAGAAGTTTTCGGCCGTTTGAGTATCTGACGCAAGGGTTGATCAGTGTAAACACTGATTGCGTGTGCTTGAAAATATGGGCGAAGCTTGTGTGATGCAATCACCAAGCAATAGGCTAATTTCTCGATCTTGGGATAGTTTCTTTCTGCCTTCGTCAAACGTTTACTAACATAGTAAACTGGCTTTTGAACTCGGTCCTCTTCACGAACCAAAGCCGTACTGATAGCATGCTGGGATACAGCCAAGTTTACATACAGCATTTCATGGTCAATCGGTTTTGATAGCACCGGAGGGCTTTCTAAGTGCCTTACCAGAGCTCGGAATGCTTCCTCACAGTCGGATGTCCACTCAAAAATTCTCTTTCCTTTCTTTATCACGTTGAAGAAAGGAATACACTTGTCTGTAGCTCTGGATATGAATCGACTCAGCACAGCCACTTTTCCATTCAAGCTTTGCACCTGCTTTATGGTTCTGGTCACTTGTATATCTCGGGTAGCTTGAATTTTCTCTGGGTTAGCTTCGATTCCCCGTGCATTCACAATGAGACCTAGAAACTTTCTCGACGCTACGCCAAATGAACACTTCAAAGGATTGATCTTCATTCCGTAATGCCTGAGTATATCAAACATCTCCGCTAAGTCTCGGATGTGGTCGCTTGACTGTCGTGACTTCACGAGCATGTCATCTACATAGACTTCCATCGTTCTACCAATATGGTCCTTAAACATTCGATTCACCAGACGCTGATAAGTCGCTCCCGCGTTTTTCAATCCAAAGGGCATTACTACATAGCAATATAGCCCCATATTGTGACAAAACTGGTGTGCTCTTGGTCTGGAATGTGCATCGGGATCTGATAGTATCTTGAGTACGCATCCATAAATGACAATAGTTTGTGTCCGGCGGTAGAGTCAACGAGCTGGTCGATTCTAGGTAAAGGGAAACTATCCTTCGAGCATGCTTTATTCAGATTGGAGTAATCAACACAAGTTCTCCACTTTCAATTCGCCTTTTTCACTAGCACTGGATTAGATACCCATTCAGGGTAGAGGGCGTCGCGGACGAACCCATTGGCTTTGAGTTTTTCCACCTCCTCTTTGAGAGCCATGAACCTCTCCGGGTCCATACCTCTCCTTTTCTGTTTTACGGGAACGTGTTTCGGGTCTATGTTCAACATATGACTCGCAATTGTTGGAGAAATCCCGCACATATCAGAGTGTGTCCAAGTGAAAATGTCCAGATTTTCCCGAAGGAAATCAGTAAGATCCTCGGCCGCCGAAGGGTCGAGTTGCGATCAAATTTTAAGAACTCGTGATGGGTCATCCCGGTCGACTGGGATGTCGATCGTCAGCTCAACCGGTGCTGCATTCGTTTCCCCGGGTTCCCCATCATCATCTCTCGGATCTACGTCTCTAAGGATCCGAGAATGGTGCCCGAGCCAGGGCTCGGGCACTACTTGTCAATCATCAACCTTTAGGATGCGGACGGAGCTATCCGCAACCTTTCCCTTCTCTCTTTGCCGAGCTTCTCTCAGTTCCGCCACATAGCATGCGCGACCGTTCGCCTGTTCACTATGTACAACACTGACTCCTTTGTCTGTCGGAAATTTAAATGTGAAACACCATGGGCCAAAGCAGCCCTAAATTTTGCCATGGCCGGGCGGCCCAAAAAGACATTGTACGGAGATTCAACATCCATTACTATGAACGGTAGGACTCGCTCTCTCCTACGCTAACCTTCCCCCAATTCAACTGGTAGCTCTATATACCCCATCGTGTCGATTGCAGCGCCGTTAAAGCCGTGGATACGGCCTTTGCATGGTTTTAAATCTTTCATTTCCATCTTCAGTTGTTCATAAGCCTTCTTGAAGATGATGTTGATAGAGCTTCCACAATCAATCAAGATTCTTTTCATGTAAGCTGGCCCGATTGATGCAGATATAACCATCGGGTCGATAGTAGGAGCCTCTACATTGTCTGCGTCTCGACTCCTAAACACTATATCGTCAGTCATCAAGCATTGTTTTTTTGCGGGGGTTTCATCTTCCACATTTGAACAACATTCATAATCCGCATGCCTCAAGGAGGTAGCATATCGTTCCATCTCCTACCAATTATTGCTTGTAGGATGAGGTCCTCCGACAATAGTGTTTATGATGAATCTACCCACAGTCCGAGCATGTTGTTCTGGTTGGCGTAGAGCCGGCCCGCGTCTGGGGTCTGACGTTCCTTGCCTTCCATCTTGCGGGTTTTTGACAAATTCCTGCAGTTTTTTTGTCTGATCAACTTTTCTATGGCGTCATAGACGTGTCTACACTCCTCAGTTTTATGCCCATGGGTCTCATGGAAGCGACAGTGCTTCCCCATCCATTTCTGTTCTTCAATAGACTCCTTTGGGTGCGGCTTTCTGTATTCAAAGGTGTTACAAGTAGATAGATAAATGTTTTCAAGAGAAGTATTCAACGGGGTGTATTCATTGTAGTTCGGAATTCTTGGCTTTCATTTCCCTGCTTCTCTTTTCTTTCCAGGATTTCCACCTTTGGATCCTTTGAACTGCCTAGGCTTGTTCTGGACGTTGACTTGAACTTTCTCGAACTATCGTCGGACTGCTTCACGGCGATGTTACTTTTCACAGTCTCCTGAACAGGCCCTGGTGCCTTATCTCGTCTCATCCATTGAACCTCCTCCCTCCATATGAACTGATGAGCTTTGGAATAGAATCGTTGCAATGTTTCTGGGGGCTTTCCTGCCAACCAATCTCCAAACTCCGAGTCTGGATCTACACCTCGCATTACCGCCATCAAAATTGCGTGGTCGTTAGGATTGCTAACTTCAGTGATGGCGACATGAAACCTCTGTAAGTATGCTTTCAAAGACTCTTCCGGAGCTTGGATTACGCTTGATAATGACATTACGTCCTTTGAACGGGTAGCATGTATCCTGAATTGTTCAACAAACTTCATCGCCAACTCGTCGAAGCTGGATATAGATCGCGGAGGAAGCCGAGTAAACCACATAGTGGCGATTCCGGACAGAGTGATTGGGAAATACCTACACTTAGTTGCATCATTTGCCCTTGCCGAATCCATCATCCATTCACCTCATCACGTGTTGCCTAAGGTCAGTATTCCCTTCGTAGGCTGGGATAGTCGGCATATTGACTTTCTTAGGGTACTCAGCCTGTAGGATAACATCTGTGAATGGAGTATGACTCCTGCACACTCCCCAATCTTAGTTGGTCAGGCCTTGGTTCTCTCTCATCAACTGCCTGACCGTGGCTGATAAATTTGGAGTTTGTATGAAAGACGGGAGGTTGAGTTCCGCTCCACGGGACCGTGCGGGCTGATGTCCCACCTGTTAATGGTCGGTCAAACGTACGTCCCTTAGGCTAGCTTGATTTGGGTCTTGATGGGTCGGGCGTCCGGTCTCTTCACATGCCTGATTCTTGGCGGATCAATCAGTGGCACCTTCCTGTATAGCCTGTGTCTTGCGGCGTCTACGCCTAAGAGGTTCGTCAGCTGAGGTCGAACTATCAGATGAAGAATAAGGAGCAAGACTACTTCCAGCATTCCGATGCTGCTGTTGGGCAAGCTGAGTCATGAGATTAGTATTGGCTTGGATCTGCTCAGCAAGTTGCCTTCTACTTTCCTTGAGTTCTCTTATCAAGTCATTGAATTCTGTTCAGGAAATGACCTCCGCTTGGTTCTGGGTGGAGGTTCCTGCGCCTTGAGTTGTAGGTTGGTTGCTAGGTCCTATCTGTTGTACACTAGCAGTATCATTGACATCTGCATTGTGAGAGGTCGATCTAGTTCGTGGTCGGTTGTAGCTCTGAGTAGAATCAACAGATGTCTTGCGAATGATTTGGATCTCCTTCAGGGGATTTTTTAATCCAGTAGCTACAAAGTAGATCCTATCGTCCTAAGAATTCGATTCTCAGTGAAAGCACAAAATGTTAGCATCAGAATTAGTCACTAACACCCTTAAGAGAGATTATGTAGAGAGATTAATGAAGAAAGTAAAGTTAAACAGAGGATAATATGCTGAATTAAACGCAAAAAATAAGAATACCATATTTATAGTGGTTCGGCGTAACTGCCTACGTCCACTTTGAGGTTAATCTTTATTGCTTTTCACTATAATCGATTACATATGCAATTTGTATCTCAAATACTTGATTACAATTGCTGAGCAAAAATGATAAGTCTTGTATGAGTCTTGAATGCGGCAGAGTCTCCCCAGTGTTCTCGAAAATAGGTCACTTTCACTATGCCCATGCCTCTCTATTTATAGACGAAGATGGGTTGGACTTCCCTGGTGGGCCAGGTGCTAAGTAGCTTGGCCCAAAAAGAGTGATCTCTCTGTGCCGATCCATAGATGCCGAATGGCAAAATGCCGAACAAGGCATGAATGCTAAATGATATCCTCATGCCGAACGAAGTGATGCCAAGCGATATCTTCATGCCGATCGAAGTGATGCTGAACGATATCTTCATGCCGATCAAAGTGATGCCGATCGAAGTGATGCCGAACGATATCTTCATGCCGATCGAAGTGATGCCGAACACTCTGAATGTCGAACGAAGTATTTATGCTGAACAACTCTGGAAGCCGACCAGTGTGTTGTGTCGAACGACTCTGGATGTCGATCGATCCCGAATGCCGAATGAGATTTATGATGAACGAAGTGATGTGCCGAACAAGGTTTCGATGCCGAGCAGTATGGAATGCCGAATGACTCTGCCATGCCGAACGTCCATAGATGCCGAACGATATGTAACACTGAACGGCTCTCAATGCCAAACGCTCTTGCATGCCGACCGTCCCATAGATGCCGACCGAACTTGAGTGCCAAATGAATCATTTGTGCCGGACGACTCTGAAAGCCGAGCGCTTTCTAATGCCGAATGCTCCTAAATGCCGAGCGTTATTGAATGCCAAGCGTTCTCTAATGCCAAACGATCTGGATGCCGAATGAATCATAAATGCCGAACAGTATGCAAATGTCGAGTACTTTGTTGCCTGGTCAAACCATCAGGTAACAGCTACATTGTTTTGTGCGTGCTTTGTATCAATCTTTCGATCAATACGAAATGCTTGAAGTCCAATCGATACGAAATGCATGCCATAGTCGATGGTTATGAAGTAAACAATATGGATACGAACTGGACGTTTGGTCGACCGATACGTATTGATTGTTATGAAATGTGTTTTTCTAATGGATACGAACAAGATTGATACGACACAGCCACTTTTGGATCGATGCGAAGAGTGTGATTTCAGATGGATTCGAACAGTATCGATGCGAAGAGGGTGGAGCGATGGATACAAACTCCCAAGTTTGCATCGATCATATCTTCAGCATACGGACTCCAATTGACTTGAAATTTGAAATGTTGGCTTTTACGGCTCTGCTTGTCTTGCTTGGTCAATTGTAGCTCGATCTGTACATGGACAAAATTCATCGATATCCATAGCAAACCTGTGATGTATAATCGATATTTAGGATGAGCGATCACTAATTTTCAATTAATTGCTTGATATCTTGGCCTTGCTAAAGGTGGGATAACACTTTGCCCCCCAAAACATGCCTTTTTACAAAAGGCATGTTTTGAATGGCTTCAAATCGAATGTCATGAGTTCATGTTTTATCCACAGCTATAGTATCTTCAATCAAGTTTATGGCTGTTCATAGCCGAATCAGTGTCCATTTCCACCTGTGGAAGTCAAGCATTAAATTCTACCGCCTCTCCGGACAATCAATGGTAATTTTGGACCCTTGCCAAGTCCATTCCAAACTTAACGTTCGAATAGAAAGATCCTGTCGTGCTCCGGTGCTGCTTTCTATCCCTTACACTCTGGCCCCAGCGAGGGCATATAGCGATGTCTTGGTCATCCTAGACCGATCATAACCTCTTCGGGCTCTTTCTGGATCCTATCCTATCACTCTTCGATGAAGGGGAAACAACGTCAAGTGAGTCGATCTTGTCGCTCTCCGGCGAAGCGGCAATACCCCCTACACTCTGATTCAGCGTCCTTGAACATTAAGTGATGTCATGGCCTAAATCCTTGGCCGATTACAGCCACTCTAGGCTCTTATCAAACCCCGATCCAATCACTCTTCGATGAATCGTGAGACGTTAAGTGAGTTGATCCTGTCGCTCTCTGACGAAGCAACTCACTTCTTGCACTCTGGATCCCGCCTCTCTAGATAGGGTCATAAAGCGATCATTTTCAGGTTGACTTTCGATATTCATCCTTTAACTCTCTGGTTAAAGGTTTTTTCGTATAAAATTCAAGTTCATTTATCCAATTTAAATTCAAGATGTTCAATCTCAAACAATAAGAAAAACTGGATGCTACCTCTCTGGGCAGAGCGGTCTATTACCATTTCAGAGCATGCTTGGGGATCTCTTCGGTTTCCATACATGTGTAAGTGGAACAACCATTTTATTTTGAAATCAGATCTAAGGAGTTTAATCAACCAAAGTTTAAATCTGAACTTGGCCCTTGCCATCATGACCAATTGATGACGAGTCGTGATCCTAATCCAGGATTAATTCTGTTAGGTGGAGGCGATAGTTTCTCAGGTCCTACGGCCGCTGTCCGATCTCTAGTGTATTGTGGCAATCTACCACCTTTGACATGCTCTTCCACCTCATCCTTCATATGATGACATTCATCGGTAGTTGCCCTTCCAGCTCATGGAATAGGCAGTACTTTCCACTTCTACGTTTTCATTCTGTGGGATCTCTCCTGGGTGGTTTTCGATAGGGGAGTTGTTCCCGAGTCTCCATGTAAATACGTTTCAGGTTCGCCGTCAAGTCATTGTATTGTTTGAATCTAGATTCTCAGAATTTTTTTCGTTTGTCATGACCATCGTATCTGTCATCTTATTTTCGCTTTCCTTTGTTTGTCCCAGACTGCTCCTTGGAGGTTCCTTTTCCTTGCATGGCATTTATTTCCTGCCTCTCGGTGCATGAATCTTCCATCCAAAAGAATCTTTTAGCTTTATGATAGAATTCACCAAGATCTTGTGGTAGATCTCTTGCCAAAGAATCCTTAAATTCTATGCCTTCTGCAACTCTTGCTACCGCCGCCATCAAAATCATTGATGGATCCAAGCGATCTACTGAAGCCACCGTTGCATTGAATCGTAATAGAAAATCTCTTATGGACTCTCCGGTCCTTTGCTTCATCGAAGCTAAGGTCATCACACTTTTGGGTCACATCATGTGGACCCTAAATTATCTCATGAAGCATTCCACCAGTTCGCCCCACGTTCTAATTGATCCATTCTCTAGCCATCTGATCCAAAGTGTGGCCAAATCTGTCAAATATAGAGGGAAAAACCGTGCCATCACTTCATCGGATGCCCCCAGCACTTCTATATGCCTGATGTATCTGGTAATATGCATGGTCGAATCTAACTTTCCATTGTAAGCCTCCAACATAGGTAGCTTGAATTTAGGACGGCTTCTTGCATTTCTGATAGTCGGAGTGAACGGACTACGACTAACTTCTTCTAAGCCTTCGCTTGGCATCCTTCCCTCATAATACGTCGCATTAATCCAGCCATTCGTTCGTCTCCATCCAAGGACTGTCTCCTTAGCACGTTTCCATCCTGCCCCATGTCCCGGAGGGTATTCTGGATAATATTCTTCATGTGGTCCATTTATATTGGCATTTGCTTTAGCCTGCTGAGCTCCATCTATGGGTCTTCCAGTGTCAGATCCCGAGGGTCTGCCCCTAGGTCCTTGGGTCCCTCATGCTCTGCGTTCTGATCTTGGATCTGACCTCCGGCATTCTCTGTAGCTCCAGCTCCTTGTCCTATGTTGGCAGCAACTGTAGCCGGTCCAAGGTTCTGTGCTCCGGCTGCCCTCATCCACTCAAAGAATCTCTGCATCGTTTCTTGTTGGCTCTTCAGCAACCTTTCGTGCATTGAATCCATCATAGCTTCCATCTCATCCCTAGTGATGTAGATTGAAGCTGGACCTGCTCCATCTCCAGAAGAGGCCTCTTAACTCTCCTCCTGTTGGCTCCTTTCTTCCCTTTGTCTTTTACTTAATTGCCTTGTCATGGTTTTTCAAATCTGAATTCCAAATCTAGTATAGCGGGTGCTTGCTGTTCTCAGTGGAAGAACCAAAGTATTTGCGCCAAAATTGGTCACAAACCCCAATATCGTAAAAGCACCAACGTATGAACATAGATCAGCAGTATTCTAACACCAATCTCAGGTCCAGACAAAGTACAGAATAACAATTGAAAAATAACAAATAGAAACACAAGATTTATAGTGGTTCGGCTATCTCTGGCCTACGTCCACTTCAAAAGATAATCTTTTATTGATGTGCTTGTTGGTTACAGTTAATTACAACAGTAATTTATGAGTATAACAATGGAGTTTTAGTGCAATCATGATTTTGGAAGAGTCTGGACGTCGCGGGATCCAAAAGTCCCTTTTCTGTAGGTTCTAGGGTACTATTTATAGGCGCTCCATGAAAATATCTCGCTCAAACTTCGGGAAACCTCTACTGGCACGTGAGCGGGCCCACCCGATCAATCCATGCAATTTTGACTCGATCTGTGATCGATACGAACGTAATTCATATCGATTGAGATTTTGTCCAATGGAGTCGAAATTTGTCATGAACATTCTTTAGCCCGTATGTCAGCTCCTATGAAAATTTCAAAGCATTTGGACTTATGGATTGCGAGATATGATCGATGCAAGTTAGCATTTTCTCCAAGCCGTTGTGTTCATATCGATACATTTCGTGTCGATCTATTCTACTCGATCTCGAGCATGTGTATGCATGGTGATGTGGCACGAAAGTCCTGGATCGATCCACTTTTTGTGCCGAACGATCAAGTCTTCCTTGTGCATGAACTTTGTTCGTAACGATGCTAGTGGTTGTTCGTATCAATCTTGTTTGTCTCGTCCGCATCGATCAACTGTGTTACTTCGTTCGTGTCGATCGGCTATATTGTTTTATGTGTGCTTTATATCGATCTTTCGATCGATACGAAATGCTTGAAGTCTGATCGATATGAAATGCATGCCATAGTCGGTGGTTACGAAGTAAACAATATGGATACGAACTGGACATTTGGGCGACCGATACGAATTGATCGTTACGAAATCGTGTTTTTCTAATCGATACGAACAAGATCGATATGACGCGGCCGCTTTTGGATCGACACGAAGAGTGCGATTCCGGATGGATTCGAACAGTATCAATGCGAAGAGGGTGGAGCGATGTATACAAATTCCTACATTTTCATCGATCATATATTGAGCATACGGACTCCGATTGACTTGAAATTTGAAATATTAGCTTTTACAGCTTCGCTTGTCTTGCCTGGTCAATTATAGCTCGATCTAGACTTGGAAAAAATTCATCGATATCCATAGTGAACCTATGATGTATAATCGATCTTTGGGATGAGCGATCACTAATTTTCAATTAATTTCTTGATATCTCGGCCTTGCTAAAAGGTGGGATAATAACTAGTACCTTATTTTTCATCAAAAATTTCAAATGTGAAGATTGGAACCCCTTTTTTTGTTAGCATGACGTAATAATATATGCAGCAGGGGCAGTCCATCGGTAAACGAAACAATTCATAATTTTAGTTATGTAATACAATCAAAATTTAACAAATTCAGCAATCAAGTGAAGCATATGCCTACTATGACCATTCTATGTGCTTGATTTGAACCAAAAATCGATTCAAATCTAGTTTCATAACAACATACAGTTAACCAAGAAAATGAAAAATTAATCACAAGCAGACAAGTGTAAGTAGCTCTATTGTCAAAGGTTCAAGATGGCCAGCTTTTTTTTCACAAAATCATATTCTCTCAATTCAAAAAATGTCCTCGTTCATGGTTTGTTTTTGTCGTGCATGTTATCAAATAGGAAAAAACTAGTAATCTATGGACAACTGACCAAGTGGGCCCAAAATATCAAAACTATACAGTTGAACTGTTTAAAATAGATAACTGCTACTTTGTATTTCTTCTACAAAACTCGGTTTCAAAATTGAAAATTAATAACATACAAAAAAACAGAAAGTGCTATAAAAAAAATCCAACCTATTTTGCCTCATCTTGCTCCTTATGTTGCTACCCGTAACCATCTTAGAGCATCCAAGTAACTGCCATAATAAAACGAATTGTGTGACGACCTGCATTTTGGAAGGTTTAAATCGACAATAAACCACACATGTTTGACTTAAACAATCCGGAACGTAGATAATCAATGGGGTTAAAAGAAAAATAAGAAGAAAAGAACAAAACAAAACACAGAACCTCACAGCGGTAACGATAAAATATAACATTCAAATAACCAATTTATAAAGATGTTAACTATACAATTGATTATAATCTATGCACATTTATTAGAGTTATAAATACAAAGCAGGGATAAATAAGCAATACAGCAGAATAAGATGATACACGGGATAATTGTAATAGTAATATACCAAATCTCCATCTTCATCCTCCAGAGAATAATCTTCAATATGTTGAAAAAGAACTCAGGATTGACCCGAGCGTAATGAAAAGACAAAACACTCAATTCAGGACTAAAATACTCTTATGTAAGTCAAACCAATATCAAAAATATGAGTGCAATAACTTAAGAGATGTTACGGGATTTTCCATTTTCTAAGGATCCATTAAACTATTTATATATATAATAGTGTACGCTATAATAGGTAATGTCTATCAGTAAAATAAATATCAAAATAGCATTAATCTTTTACATTGATCCACCTTAACACATTTTACATTTTTAAACCAAAGTCGTAATGGGCTTGTATAGGGGTGAGTATGACAAGGAATGTGAGGCAATGCCTAAGGTAGGATTCTACCAGTTTACCCTTTCTGGCTGGTTGTAACCCATCCGTGCCCGACCGCGACAATCAATCCAACCGGCAAAAGGTGCACCCATCGAATACGAAATCACAATAATAATACGAGGGGTCAACCTCACTAGAGGTAGCTAACCTCAATGTACATACATAGGCTCATGCTTTAGTCATTTTAATTATGACACAAGTATCAAGGCTATCCATCATCATTCTCTTACTTCATTCCAGTAACTGTTGCCAATATAACCACCACATTCTGGATATCATTCACCGCGTACACCGTTGTCAAAGTGGTTCCAATATTGGCAGAGAGTATGCCAATAAGAGGCTCCGGTCTCTTTAACATTCAATCGTTATTTTACACACCAGTTGGTACTTTTATATTTCGAAAACAATTCGTATTTGATATCAAATATCATATTCACTTCAAAATCAAATCTATTTCAAAATTTTTCCATTTTCACTTCAAAAACCAAATTTTGCTACAAAATGTCAATTAAATTTCAATATATCGATTTCACTTCGAAATTGGGTTCGAATTAAAATTTAGGTTATAACTTCACTTTAACCCAATTCGTATTTAAATTCAAGATTTAAATAATAAAATTCCAGCCTTTGACCTGTTTGAATTTTTAGAAAATAGTTTATATAGTTTAAAAATAGTTAAATAGTAATAGAAAATATTTTAAGTAATAAAAATGGTTTATATAGTCAAATTGTTTCGAAAATGAAAATAATTTGAATATTTAAAGAATATAGATTTCTAAATCGTTTATACTAAAATAATCATTTAAGAATAGTTTCAAAGTCAAACCAGTTCACTTTTCAAAATTTTCAATTCAAATCAGTTCCACTTTCCATTTCAATTTAATCTAATCAATTTCGATTTCAAGTCAATATTTACTTCGATTCCAAATTAATTTCAATTCTAATTCCAAATTAATTTCAATTACAACTCCAAATTAATCTCAACTCCAACTATGTAATGACCCAGAATTTTCGATCCTGAAAATTCCATATAGTTAGGAAAAAGAAGAAAGAGATAGAAGAAGAAGAAGAAACAGAAAACACCAACATCTCACATTCGTAGCGGATCAAAATATAATATCAAATAATAACAGTTTATAAAAGGATACTATATCTGTCGATTACATCTTTAACACATCAGAGTTACACATATATACAGACACTGGATATACACAATCATCATGTCTCAGATATACAACAATATAATACAACGTAAACACTCCATACGTTCTTGCCATCGAGCTTGCCTTTTGAGCTCCAAAATGTCCTTACTTGAAAATCTGTAATACAAGGTCTGACCCGAGCATTACATCAAAGTAACACCCGGGTCAGGCTGAAAACCAGCATGAGTAAACCCATCTAACATGGAATACAAATCATACAATTTAAATAAAACCCGGGTAACTCGTAATAATTTACAAATTCACAATTTGTTATAGACATCACTTATTTTACACATCAATATCTAAGTACCAAAAACTTAGATTTAATAGTTCAATTCACTTAAATCATTACATTCCGGCCTATTAGTTTCACATATCAATCTATAAAAGTTCGAAGTGGTTTCGGGTCTTATCTAATACCTGACCCCGGCCCCTTTGAGTCTTATTCAAGGCGTCCAATACCCTTCAATCATCCATAAGCAAACTTGATCACTTCCAAAATTAATTTAATTAATTCTAATCGAATCACTAACCTCAATCACTTAGATTCCTTCACTTAACATTAATTAATTTCAAATCAATTAATTAATCATCCCTTAATTGTCCATCTTAATTAATCACCCTGGATTAATTATCCTTCAATTACATTCAAGTAATTATCTTTAATTAATTTCACAAATTAATTATTCTTAACCAAAATCCATAATTAATCTTTGGTTACTACACAAATTAATTAACTATATTAATTGCGTTAATCCTCAATTACTTATATTAATAATTTTCCCATAAATCACTTATCATTGATTAATTAATCTTAATTAATCAATCTTTAATTACATCGTTAATTATATAAATGAATGATTTCTAATTACATTTTAATTTATCCTAATCTAATTTAGTTACATTATAAATTAAACCACAAATATTAATCATTCTTGATTTATCTCAACCTGTAATTATCTACCTTTTTATTTACTTCATTAAATAATTAATTACTCCTTAATTAATTATCTTAATTAATCTCTTGATTAATTACAAAAAGTAATTATACCCAATTTACTTCTATTAACAAATCATCATTCAACTATTTATATCCATTAATTATTTATTAATTACTTCCCTACATAATTATATTTTATTAATTACATTAAGTAATTACCTATCAAACCACCTAATTTATTTTTATTTATATTATAGAATCTCAAATTATACTTATCCAATCCTAACACAACACAATTTAATCCCTAAATTTATCTTTCATAGTATATAAATAAAATGCATCATCAATTACGAAAATAATTTCTACATTGTGAGGAATCCGGTTGGATCTCTCCAACCAGTTTCCCTGCATCCATAGGTGTTAGCACAATACCAATTCCACTTCGAGGTGGAATATCACGGTATATGAGATTAATATAATATCAACCGCTATTATGCGGTGCATAGGGTCTTATCCGCTATAAAATGCGGGAAATCAATCACTCCAATATATATATATATATATATATATATATATATATATATATATATATATACTACTACTATATAAAATATAGCACATCAATTCAATTCAACCATTCAATCAATCATTTAAATTTAACCATTTAAATTTAAATAAAAACCCAATTGAGTGAGATTAACTCACCTTTGTCCTTATATTTGCAATCCGATCCAACCTTGATTTGATTTCACGATTTCAGACCTTGTAAAAGCATTATATGGCTTATTAACATTTTAAATAATCAAACGGTCAATTATCCTTTTAAATAAGTCTAATTAATTAATAATTAAATTTAAACCAGTAACTTAAATTTTAAATAAATTTTCCTATGGTAACTAAATTCCTAGTAACCAAAATAATTAAATGAGTTAATTAAACCATTAATCACTAATGCATTATTAAAAATGTAACAGTAAGTTTTAAGCATGTATATTTATTTTTCTTACTTCTAAGGAACACTAAGATCTTCTAATCATATATGTATTGCCTGTTTGAATAGTTTATAACCAAAAATTATTTCCAAAGTTGAAGATTTTAAATTACAAATCCAAGAAGAAGAAAACAAGAAGCTGCTCACCCCACAATGCTGTCGACTCTTCCACGACACTCCTTAACCACCAAACGAATTTGAGCCCAAACGCGAATGCCTAACCACCCCTTTAGGTCGTAACAGCATGCCTAGAAAAATCTTTGCCCACCCATGCATGCCCCACTGCACTCCATCAGCGCCGCCGCCCTTGACCGGTGTTGCTTCGCCTGCTGCGGGAACGAAATCAAAGCCACGTCCGGTCTTTCCCAAACCCACTCCAGCGTGTGCGTGTTCCAGCACCCAACGCGACTTCGAAGTTGCAGCCACTCCTCGTGCGAGCTTGTGAATGAGCGCGCCCCCTTCTCTTCCAATCGCCCGCTGTTCCTCAGCGCGATCGGAATTGCGACCACGTTATCCCTTTTTTTTAAAAAATGAACAAAATTGAATTTGATTTCAATTTCAAATTAACTGAGGAAGAGAGGCTTCGGCATTTTTTTTTCTTTTTTTTTTATTTCGGCTTGGTATCAAAATTAGAGAGGGAGATGGAGATGAAATATAGATTTGGGGATGGCTTCTTGAGTACGAGTGTTTATTTATAAAAATATCTTTGACTAGTTGACTTCCCATTTTATTATATTATAAAATTTCCAAAATGCCTCGTTAATTGCTACTTAAAATTTCGAACTCCTCTTAAGGAGTGCCGCTAGGCGTTTAAAATGTTTTACCCGTATTCGAACACAATGGAATGTGTATCGGAGCCTAATTCAGTCATATGTGGAAGATAGCTTTTTGAATCGAGTTTAAATATTAAATTATCGATTTTAATTTCAACACGTTTCTCATCCGTACGGACAAATGGTAACTCCAAACACTACGAAAATTTAAATCCGATAAAAACTAATTATTACGGATCCAATGGAACTAGTTTCGTCAAATTCCGAGACTATGCCTCGAAAGGCTATTTTAAATTCAATTTAAATGATATATTATTAAAACTGAACAAATCACCTTTAAATTAAATTTCAACCATTCTATTATCTTCAGTATCATCATTAAATTTTATAAGCCTTCAAATTATTTTTAACAGGCTTAAAACTCCAGATTCAACATTTTACCCAACTTCAAACTATTAACAATAATCTAATTATCAAATAAATAGTGATATTTGGAATTCAAGTTAAAAATTAACCTTTCAAATATTTAAAATCAATTAAATATTTCAATCTAAATTGTGCAAAATTCTGGGTCATCACATTCCTCCTCCTTAAAAGAATTTCATCCCGCAAAATTACTAATTAGGAAGAATGGTCCAATACCCGTTTACTTTTCCCCCAAAATCAACAGTTCAACAACCTACCAACTATCTTTTATAAAAGAACCATTATCATTTTTACTAACTTCCCAAACCCTCCCACAGTTTTCAAACAATACATTTTTGCTCAATCATTCAAATTTCAATTTAAAACCAAATTTTGAATTATCAAAATTTTCTCGAAAAATTCTAACTCTCTAAATTTTTGAAATTTTTTGACAGCGTCTCCTTTGCGTGGCTAGCTCGGTACAACTACAAAATGCCTCTACAGGCTCCCAAACTCCAAAAGAAAACAAAAGCCAAGTGGCTAGATCAAAAACCCAATCAAATTTCATACAGAAATTTAAGCACATACCTGTTTGTCGAGCAATTCAAATTTATCTTCTGAAATCAAAACTAATTTTCCTTTCACTTTATAATACCTGCATATCCTTCTTAGCAATAATATCTAATTATAGCTTTTAAAATCGTTTTATACATTTTCTTACAGAAGTTTCATATCTACTTCTATTCAAATTAGTTTTCCCATTTCCATACGAATTCAATTCTGAATATTGAATTTAATCTTCCATTTATAACTAATTCATATCATTATTTTAAATTAGTTTCATCCACTAATTTATTTCAATTTTCAATTTGATATTGTTTTGTCGCTAACAAAAATTTTTCAAAAAAATTCAAAAATTTTCTAACTCCAAAATTCTCGAAATTTTTTGGCAGAGTCTCCTTTGTATGGAGGAGTTTTGCAATTTGACAAGAGATATAAATATATATATACATTGACCCACACGGTCGAAAAAACAAAAACAGTTCATATTTCCTATTTTTATTGCGTAGGCACACCTTTATTTAGCATTTAGTGCGTCCAAATCCAGCCAAACGGCTTCCCGGTTACCTGTACTTACTCAATTTAAACATGTAATCTATATATATATATATATATGAAGTTTATAACATTTCTCTTACTTAAACAACTACAACGCATCAACTCTAAAAGAAATGCATTCTAAATAACTTCTACGAGCAATTTATATGATTTCAACGCTGATTCAATTGCTTTCAACCAATTCATATACCATTTCGTTCAATTTTATCGGTTTACAACTCAATTGCTTACATTCAATTTATTTTAACCCAACAGCTCAAATTCACTTCAAATGATTCAAAAATCAATTTTATTTGCTTCTATTAATTCATAGAATTTCTTTACCTTTGTTTACGTCAAACGACAACATTTTTATGAAAATTCGACGATATTCGCTTAATAGAGTATCCATTTTAGTTTACAACTACTTCAAATTAATTTGAACTCATTCTATATTTAATTCCATTTCATTTCTAATTTATCCCCAGCCATACACTTGCATTTCATTTCATCTCCGCATTGGTTTCATTTTAAAACTATTTCATTGAGCTTGACAACACTCGATGCTTATGTTAATATCCATTTTCCATATAAATTTAACCTAAACTTTAATTTAATGGTCTTCCATTCTTACTCAAAACCAAGCTTTTATTGACTTAAGTAATTTTATTTCAAATTAGCCTCATAACATAAGTTCATTCTGATAACCCAATTCCAATTAAAACTTTGATTTAATTTTTATTCAATCAGACTTCATCCATTTATTATTTAATTCAATTAACCCATTTATTCACCCCATTTTAAATTTTAATTCACCTACTTAATTCATTTTCGAATTTATTTTATTAATACAAAGCCATTCTAAATTTATTTCTATTCACCTAGGTTTTGTTTGCAACTCAAACCATTTCTATTATAATCCAATTCCATTTTATTTTTACAACATCTCCACTTATTTTAATTCATTATCAATCCATATCAAACTCTATTTTAATTCGAATTTATTTCCTAATTTCATTATTAACTTACAATCCATTTAATTTAACCAAGTTAAATTTTATTAACATACTCTATCAAATAATTTATTTAGCTAATTAGCTTACTTCCAACCTTTAAATCAATATTCAGTTTTATTACAAAAATCACTTCATTAAATTTCCCTAAATTCAAATTTTTTCTTTCATAATTTCAGTTTGGATTTTCTTTCATTTTCCAAAATTCCAACACTTTTATTTTTTAAAATTTAGAAATACCTTTAAATTCACATAATATTATTAAAACAACTTTTTATAAAAATACTTCTTATAACTCGATGTCTCAACTAGTCAATCCTTGTTCTCATAGAAATTCGGTCATACATTGATCAGATGTATGACTGAAAAACTATAATTACTTGGTAAGCCCGTTTCAACACCCAGTGAACATACTTGGAAAATAATTTTATTGAAAATATAGAAAACAATTTTTGAAAATAGAGGAAATATCTTTGGTGAGAATGCTCTGGAAATCATCACCCCCATCCATGGTCGCGGTTACATCCCAGGTTACGTTGCCATCGTAGCAAAAGTCCATGTTACTGTAGGCACTCCGCGCCCCTCGATTACGTCATGGAACCCACAACAGATCGCAATTACATTCCAGGGTTATGTTGCCATCGCAGCAAAAGTCCATGCAACTGTAGGCATCGGCGCCTCGATTTTCGCTGTCAAAAATGAAACTTCTCCACTCCTACATAGGTCGTAGTCTACCGATGTAAAATCAAACGTAGACCGTTGGCTCTCAACGGCACACACGACTTTCGCTATGTTACCATAGGTCGCAGTCTACCGATATAAAATCAAATGCAGACTGTTGGCTCTCAGCAGGGCACACGACTTTCGCTATGGTCTGCAGTAGATCGCAGTGAAATCGAGTTACACTGTCATCACAGCATAACCCAAATGCCTCTGTAGGCATCAGCGCCCCTAGACTTCCGCTACACACTACTCATAATCCTCAGGAACTAGTTTTGTCCAGACTCCTCACAGGATCAACTTTAGAACCCCCCTTAGGGTTCAAGACAGTACCACCCTGTGGCACTCCTGAAAAGTTCATTTCAAGGGAGCGCCTTTTTCCCCAAAGCCATTATCAAAACACTTTATACTATACACATATAGTATCTTCCAAATCATACACCTAGTATGAATCTCATATAAATCTTCTTTTCTCAAAATCGATTACCCCAAATTCGATAATTCTCAAACTAGGCTTTCCAAATTCCAATACTGATTTTACCCAAAAATCAAAAGCCTTTTCAAATCCAAAGGTTCCCTAAATCTTTTTCCAAAATCCTCGTAAGATCCTTTATATAGATATATATAGTAATTTTAATTTTTTTAAAGTTGTTTCCATCTTACTTATCATCATAAAAAAATATATTCAATTTTCACCTTTATCCATTGTATATTTCACAAAATATACTTTCATTTCAAAAGAAATCTGTGATATTCCGAAATTCTAGACATCTGTAATTGATATAATAATTGGGTTAATAAATAGAAATACTTAATTATAGATTGAACAAATGAATCTAATCTAATAAATTTTATAATTGTAATTTTGTAGTATATATATATAGAGATTTTAAATAAAATTATTATATACAAATTGAATTCGTGTTAATTTGATATATACTTATATTGAGTTGATCTCAAATTGGATTTTAAGTTAAATTTGAATTTGAATTTGGATTAGAATTTGAGATAGGTATTTTAAATTATTTTGGGTTTAAAAAAATATATTAATAATAATATGATATATGACTTTTATTAGTATAAAATTAGTTTAATATCATTATCTTTAAAGAATATATTAAACTTGTATAATTATTATTTTTAGTGTATAATTGAGGTATAATTTTCTTTGAAATATATATTGATTAATAAAAGGATAGTCTAAATATTTATACACTTAAGATAGTTATCTTTAATATAAAGCTAAACTAAAAATGTAATGTTAAAATAGTAAATAAATATTAAAAACACATGAAATTGCAAGTGTTAAAAAATTTTACTTACAAATTAACAAGTGTAAATTGATTATGGCATGATAATGACACTTGTAAACCAATTGAATAAGTATAATTTATTTTCGTTTTATTTAAAATAAATGTAACTAAGCTCTATCCCTCTCTTTCATATTTCTTTTCCCGATCTGTTTATTCTCAAAACAAAGAGAGAAAAGCTTGTGACCTAAAACCAGAAAACATATTCAAAGAAATTCAACATTTATCCAAACCTGGTAACCAATTTTGAATCAATCAAACAACTTTTTCCTTTCTCAAGAAACTGAAGATTATATTTTTAAGGAAAATGAAGATCATTGATAAATATAGGCAAAAGACAGATTGGAAGTTTACTGCATTAATGACCAATTACAAACTGCAAATCAATAAGCACAGTTCTCTGGATAGAAACAGTAAATTGTAGATCAACTGTTCCAAAAAACAAATCCTGTCCTCTGCTCTTCAATCAGTGAGTAAACCAAACCTTAATCTATATTAATTTGGATGCATGGTATAAAATCCTTGAAAATCAGATGTAATAATTATTGCATGATATAAAATGAATGGGTATATTTATATATGAACTGAATAGATAGGCATGTCTGTATGCAAGAAGATGTTCTGTTCTTGCTATTCAGGTTTTAAATCTGATCAAAATCTTGTTCTTCCTTTCTAATCTTTCTTAGAACATGTTGTATAAACAAATTTTGGATGTTATAACATGGTATAAATTTTTTTAAAAAAAATAATTTCAAAAATAAGCCGAAGCCAGTTTTCAAATAAGAAAGGGGAAAAGAACGATATAAATTTAATAATCTACAAATCTCAACATTTTTAATTGATTTTTTTAGGGTTAAAATCAGATTAGTGATAAAATTTTAGGATTTTTAAAACTAAAATATTGATTTTTAAGTTGGTATATTGAGCATTGTTGTGGTTTGGTCGGAATTTGGATTTGTGGCAATTACTGATGATTGGGTTGATGTGGATAATCGTAATCTGGTCTGAAGGAAGTTTGTGTGATGTAGGTCATGGGAAAAATAGGGTTTTATTTTTCAGTTTGTCGGTGGTGTCGATGCGATGATAATTAAGGTTTTAGACCCAGATTTTTCGAGGTGATTTGGGTGATTATTGCGATGGCCAGGGAGCATCGAGTTGGTCAAGGATAGGGGAAAAGGGAGATTGGGTATCGGTGTAGCTCTAGGCGAGGCAGCAGGGTTTCCTGAAGTCACCGGCGGTTGCTTGATGGAGAATTAGGTAGGGTTTGTCATCTGGGTGTGGCGATTTAGCTCGATTTCGATTATTAAGGGTTTGGGGATTATTCTGGGGCCATGAGCATCGAGGAAGGAGAAGGTGATTTGGGGAGGAGGTCGGAGGTGATGAACGAACTTCCAGTCGTGTGTGCACGTGTACACGGTATCTTACTGTTGCAGCAGGCATTGGTAGGTAAGGAATTTTGTACAAGAAGAAGAGGAAGACAGTAAGTTTCGAGTTTGATGAAGTTTTCGAGTGGTTGGTGCTCGCGTGTTTTGCTGGGTCGACTCGAAGATATGATGGGGAGACGTTGTTTGCTGCTGTGAGTTACGCGAGTGCTGTCTCGAGTTTGTCTCGATAAATTTTTGGTTTTGGTTCGGAAACATTTTTGTTTCCAGTTTGTCAAGTCCAGATTTTTAACTAAATGGTTTCAAAAATTTTTAAAGGCAAGTAAATAAAAGTTTTAACCTATATTTTTTTTAATGTTTAAAATGTGTAGGTTTAGAAAATAATGTTTAAATCAAATATAAGATTTAAAGTTTGGATTTTTTTTAGATTGTGTTTTAAAAAAAATAGTTTTTAATTTGTTAAAATATTACATTTTTTATATATTTTAAATCAGTGATTTCTAAATGATTTTATAACGGTATAATTAAGTAATTAATTAAGATGAATAATTTATTAAAAATGTGATAAATTCAGGATAATTAATTAGTGGAATTAATTAAAAAGCTAATCACTAAATGAAAGGGGTAAAGGTTGATTGATAAATGTAAATAAAAAAAAGAAAATAAAATATAAAAAATGTAATTACTCAGTTAAGCAATTAGTAACGGTAATTACAGGGTGTAATAAATTGAAGTTTGAAGTAGCTTTTGGGTTAATTACTTGGTGTAATTAATATAAAGAATAATTACTTAGTATAAGTAACTAAAAATTAATTACTTAGCGTAATTTATTCGAGAATTGACTAATAAAAGCTATGGGAAGCTAATTAAGTAATGTAATTAATTAAGAGTAATTAATTACAGAATGAGATTAATCAAGGGTGATTAATAATTAATTAACTAATTAATGATTAGGCATAATTACTTAAGGTAATTGATAGGTATAATTCCTTAGTGAAGTAATGAGAGGACAATTACTAGATGTAATTAATTAAAAGGAAATTGCTTGATGGGAAGTAATTAAAGGGTAATTACTTGTTGGAAGGAATTGAGTGATAATTACTTAGAGTAATTAAAGGATTAATTAATATAATTAATCAGGGAATTGGTTTAATTGATGGAGTAATTTAGGAAAGTTAATTTCTGATTGTGATTAATCAAGGTTGATTAATGAATGTAATTAAGTTAAAGGTTAATTATTAAATGAAATTTAGAATAATTAACTAATGAAAGTAATTTGAGGATCATTAATTAATGTAATTAATAAAGTGATCAATATTGCTTATTTATGATTGAATGATGATAAGTGCTTGGCACTGATTGATATTCATGTTATGAATTGCTTTGTGTTATGATATGTTGGATGAATGGTGATAATGTGATTATCTATCACCTATGAATTGATGTGTTAAACTGTTATCTGGTAATTAAAGTTGAATTGTATTTAATTGGATAATTTGGGTTAAGATGACATTGGATTCGAAGAGACCGGAGTCGGGTATAAGTAAATACCCAAACCCACTTCGATTCTTTATAAACTGATTTGTGAAATCAATAAACTGATATGGAATGATTTAAGTGATTTGGATCATAAAATCTAAGTTTTGACACTTAGAAATTGATGAGTATAATAAGTATTGTCTATACCAAACCTGTGGATTTGTAAAATAATTATGAGTTACCCCGGGTTAAATATTGGATATTGTTTTGGTGTATTTCATATTAGATGGGTTTACTCACGCTGGTTTCCAGCCTAATCCGGGTGTTACTTTGATGTAATGCTCGGGTTAGACCGAGTATTACAGATTTTTAGGTAAGGACGTTCTGGAGCTCAGGAGGCGAGCTGGAGGGCTGAAATGTATGGAGCGCTTTACCGCTGTGGTATATCATTGTGTAATTGGGACATGTTGTATTAGACTGTCCAGTGTTGTGTGTATGATGTAACTCTAATATTTTAAAGTGTAATTGACAGATACAGTTTTCTTTTGTATAACTGTTATTATTATTATTTGCTATTATATTTTGATCCGCTGCGAATGTGAGGTTTTCTGTGACTGGCTTCTATTTCCGCTTCTTTCTCTTTCCTTCTTTCCATTTCACTAACTATCTGGAATTTTCGGGATCGAAATTTCCGGGTTGTTACAAAATCATTTCACATTCTTATCGACAAATTTCCAATATCAATTTCATTTAAACCCGTATGATGTACACATATCATCCGTACGCTATACCAATCTGATCGCTCACTCGATCACGCAATTTCACTTCCGAACTAGTATCGTCCACCAGACTTCCTAGTGCGGACACAGATCTGGCTTCTTGATCAAAAACCATCATTCTCCTTGCATAGCCATAACTATGATAGAGAATATCCAGAACCAATCATCAATCCATATCCAGGTTCGCCGTTGAAAATCGAGCGAAAAATCCCAACTCGGATCGATAAACTATCTCGAAATTCTATGCTTGAATCTGGATCAAATCACTATGCGAATAGAATAATATACATACATCCTACGTATTTATCTTCATTGATTGTCAACCATATCAATTTCTCTTTCTATTCACATTTCCTTTAATTTCTATCCACATAATCACAATTGTTTCAATTCCATTGGATTATCACTTTAATCCTTATGTCAAATGGATATTTAATCATAAACAGTTTAAACTCTGTCCAGCTTAAATTCAGAAAATAGCTTGAAAAGTTTAAAATAGATAAGTTATTGAAAAATAATTATTAGTTTGTAACATAGCTATAAAATAGTTAAGTAACTATAAAATAGTTGGAAAATAGTTAAATAGTTTCAGAAATTTTAGATAATTGCAAAATAGTTGTAAAATAGTAATTAATTTGTAAAATAGTTGAAAAATAGTGATTAGTTTATAAAACAGTTGAAAATTTGTCAAATAGCTCCAAAAATAATTGTAAAATAAATATAAAATAATTTTCTTTAAAAAGAAAGGTTGTATATATTGAATAACTTGGAAAAATAAGTTTATATTAAAACAATTTATATTGAAAATAGTCTAGAGTCAAAATTGTTCGCTTCCCCATCAATTTAATTTAAATTTCCACTTCCATTTAAATTGACCCAATTCCAATTTGAATAACTTCAATTCCCATTGAAATTGATTTAACCCCAATTCAAGTTGAACTAGTCTCGATTTCTTTCCAAATTCAAATCAAATTCCATTTGATTTTAAACCTACTCAACTTTAATTACAATTCCAAATTAATCCAATCTATTTGGACTAATATCAATTTAACTCACTTCAATTTCAATTATTTCAATTCAATCCAATTCAAATTTTCCATTTAAATTTTTAAATTTACACTTCTTCAATCACAAATCCAATTAATTCAAATCAGATTCAATTTGAACGACTTCAATTCAAATTTCAAATTTAAACCATCCTGAATTATGTAAATTCGAGTTAAATTTTTAAATGTTGATTTAATCTCTTAAATAAAATCAACTTATCTCTTTAAACCATTTAATTCTGAATCCATTTCAAACTTATCTTCATTTAATTTTAATTTGGTTGTATTTTTATTACCACTTAATTCTCATTATTAAATTTTCAAATAATACAACAACCAATTGCCTTAATATTTATTAGAAAGAGATATTGCTTTATATATCAAAATATATTCTTATATAAAAATATATTCTTATATAAAATCATTTAAAACCTTTATTTAAGAAAATAACAAGTACACGCTCATGTGTGTGTGTATATAACACACACACACAACTCATTCTAGGGTACCATTGAACCTATCCTTAATGAGTAATCCCAACAGAGCCAAGGTTCTCGCTTAACCTTTCAGCTCCGATACCAATTGTAATGACCCGATATTTTCGATCCTAAAAATTCCAGATAGTTAGGAAAAAGAAGAAAGAGATAAAAGAAGAAGAAGAAGAAACAGAAAACACCAACATCTCACATTCGCAGCGGATCAAAATATAATATCAAATAATAACAGTTTACAAAAGGATGCTATATTTGTCGCTTACATCTTTAACACATCAGAGTTACACATATATATAGACACTGGATATACACAATCATCACGTCTCAGATATACAACAATATAATACAGCGGAAGCACTCCATACGTTCTTGCCATCTAGCTCGCCTCCTGGGCTCAAGAACGTCCTTACCTGAAAATCTATAATACTCGGTCTGACCTGAGCATTACATCAAAGTAATACCCGGGTCAGGCTGGAAACCAACGTGAGTAAACCCATCTAACATGGAATACAAAGCATACAACTTAAATAAAACCCGGGTAACTTGTATTAATTTACAAATTCACAATTTTTTATAGACATCACTTATTTTACACATCAATATCTAAGTACCAAAAACTTAGATTTAATAGTTCAATTCACTTAAATCATTACATTCCAGCCTATTGGTTTCACATATCAATCTATAAAAGTTCGAAGTGGTTTCAGGTATTATCTAATACCCGACCCCGATCCCTTCGATTCTCATTCAAGGCATCAAATGCCCTTCAATCATGCATAAGCAAACTTGATCACTTCCAAAATTAATTTAATTAATTCTAATCGAATCACTAACCTCAATCACTTAGATTCCTTCACTTAACATTGATTAATTTCAAATCAATTAATTAATCATCCCTTAATTTTCCATCTTAATTAATCACCCTGGATTAATTATCCTTCAATTACATTCAAGTAATTATCTTTAATTAATTTCACAAATTAATTATTCTTAACCAAAATCCATAATTAATCTTTGGTTACTACACAAATTAATTAACTATATTAATTGCGTTAATCCTCAATTACTTATATTAATAATTTTCCCATAAATCACTTATCATTGATTAATTAATCTTAATTAATCAATCTTTAATTACATCGTTAATTATATAAATTAATGATTTCTAATTACATTTTAATTTATCCTAATCTAATTTAGTTACATTATAAATTAAACCACAAATATTAATCATTCTTGATTTATCTCAACCTGTAATTATCTACCTTTTTATTTACTTCATTAAATAAATTAATTACTCCTTAATTAATTATCTTAATTAATCTCTTGATTAATTACACAAAGTAATTATACCCAATTTACTTCTACTAACAAATCATCATTCAACTAATTACATCCATTAATTATTTATTAATTACTTCCCTATGTAATTATATTTTATTAGTTACATTAAGTAATTACCTATCAAACCACCCAATTTATTTTTATTTTTATTATAGAATCCCAAATTATACTTATCCAATTCTAACAACATAATTTAATCCCCAAATTTATCTTTCACGGTATACAAATAAAATGCAACATCAATTATGAAAATAATTTCTATATTGTGAGGAATCCGGTTGGATCCCTCCAACCAGTTTCCCTACATCAATAGGTGTTAGCACAATACCAATTCCACTTCGAGGTGGAATATCGCGGTATATAGGATTTATATAACATCATCTGTTATTATGCGGCGCATAGGGTCTCATCCGCTATAAAATGTGGGAAATCAATCACTCAAATATATACTATATATAATATAGCACATCAATTCATTTCAACCATTCAATCAATCATTTAAATTTAACCATTTAAATTTAAATAAAAACCCAGTTAAGTGAGACTAACTCACCTTTGTCCTTATATTTGCAATCCGATCCAATCTTGATTTGATTTCACGATTTCAGACCTTGTAAAAGCATTATATGGCTTATTAACATTTTAAATAATCAAACGGTCAATTATCCTTTTAAATAAGTTTAATTAATTAATAATTAAATTTAAACCAGTAACTTAAATTTTAAATAAATTTTCCTATGGTAACTAAATTCCTAGTAACCAAAATAATTAATGGGTAATTAAACCATTAATCATTAATGCATTTCTAAAAATGTAACGGTAAGTTTTAAGCATGTATATTTATTTTTCTTACTTCAGTAAGGAACACTAAGATCTTCTAATCATATACGTATTCCCTGATTGAATAGTTTATAACCGAAAATTATTTCCAAAATTGAACATTTTAAATTTCAAATCCAAGAAGAAGAAAACAAGAAGCTGCTCACCCCACAATGTTGTCGACTCTTCCACGACACTCCTTAACCCACCAAACGAACTTGAGCCCAAACGTGAATGCCTAATCGCCCCTTCAGGTCACAACAGCATGCCTAGAAAAATCTCTGGCCACCCAGGCACGCACCCCACTGCACTCCATTGGCGCCGCCGCCCTCGACTGGTGTCGCTTCGCCTGCTGCGCGAACGAAATCAAAGCCACGTCCGGTCTTTCCAAAACCCACTCCAGCATGTGCGTGCTCCACCACCCAACGCGAATTAAATTTTTACTAGTAGTTAAATCCTAATTCATTTTTAATGGTCTATTCAAATTCTATTAATTTAAATTCAGATGTCCATCTAAATGATAATTAAATTTATCAAACAACCATCAATAAAATTTAAACACTTAAAGATAGAATTTAACTAACATAAATATTCTAGTCAATCGTGAGCGTATAAAACACTCAACTTTTATTTGAAACTAAAAATAAATACCACAACCACTCCAAGCTGTAGCCTTCGTCAATAAAAATCCAATGCAAAGTGTCTTATCCAAAACGGGTCTCGTACGAACACAATATGATTATTAGAACATTCGAATTTTCATTTAAATTTAATTAAATAAATCTTAAATTTTAATTATCTACCCATTAATCACGTTTACACGAAACCCTCCTCTCTAGATCAATGCTAAGACCGAACGATGAAACCCATCGTTGACCTCAACTTCCACCGCACTCCGCCTTTGGTCACGTTGGCACCCATCCACCACGTCCACGTGATGCGTCGACTTATCCACACTCGATTTCCCTAGGTTTGATTCTCTAATCGCATGCGAAAATCGACACACCTGAACCTTAAATCACGATGCCTCACCTCAACATGTCGCGACCATCTGTTCGCCTCTAGTTTGTCACCTCCGATCTAGAGTTCTCCTCCGGTCGTCATGCACGAGGCACCTCACTTCCTTAATCGAACGCGCGATCAACCGCGTGTTTTTCTTTTCTTCCGAGAATGATTCATTTTATTTGTTTATTAGCAGCAGCCCTTTTCATTTTATTGATTAGAAGATTCAAAGTGAAGAGAGAAAAAAAGTGGGAGGAGCACGTGTAAATGAAAGATAGCGGCTGAGATTGAAAAATAGAAAATATATATTATTATATTATCAAATATCTAGCTTACAACGTCCGAAATTCTTAAACTCAAAACAAAACGTGCCGCCTGGCATTCATATGTTTTACCCCCATTCCGAACATAATGGAACTAGTTTTGAGACCTGATTGGATGGTATGTGAAAGTTAGCTTTTCAAAGTCAAATTATTTTATCGAATTCCGAAATAAATTTCTACGCGTTTGAAGTTCGCACGGCCAACCGACAAGTCTAATCACTATGAAACTTTAAATCCTACAATAACTCACTATTACGGATTCGATGAAACTGGTTTCGTCGAAATCCGAGATAGTTGCCAAAATGGCTATTTTTACCCGTCAATTAATATATAAAGCTTCCAAATTCAAATCATTCACTTTTAATCCAATTTTTAAATGCTAAAAATCTTTATTCACATTTAAATAAAATTTAAATCAACTTTCAAAATTAGTTTCATTCATATTAAATCCAGAATTCAATTAATCAAATAAATTTCAATATATAATTTAAACAACTTAATTATCCAATAACTTACATTAATAATCATTAAATATTTATTTCTAACCATTTTACCCAATAATCATCTTAAATTCAAAAATTTAAACTAGTAAAAATACGGATCGTTACACATTGCCCTACACATACCAAGTTACTTCTCTATGTTCACTGCATAAAAAAGCAACATTATAAGAATAAAACATGAGTTGCATCTCATTATAATCAAAAATACAGTACAACGTTCCTCTTAATAAAAAAATTTAAATTACGTTTCATCCAAATTGTAGAAAAAAGGTCAAAATAAACGTGTATTACCACAATTTTCAAAATTAGCTTTTATTTTCATGTATATTTTTTTAAGAAATATTTAAAATAAAACACTAGAATGCAGATGCATGATGTGGTCTTCTTCCATAAATCAAGATATAGCCACAATTTCATAAAAAGCTAGGCACAGTTGCAATCCAAGTGTGTGACTATAGACATAATTTAGCCTTCTTTTGAACCGAAATGCAGTCACAATTTCATACAAGGTGATTTATGCTTTTCCTCTCTTAGCTGACAAATATTTACATCAAGCATTATTTTCTCTCTAATGTACAAGTTTTAGGATACTTGACCATAATTACATTTTAAGTTTCAACTTATAACCAATGCATATGCATTACTATATCTGTAACATGAATAACTTTGATTATTTTCATTGAGAAGAAACACACATTTATTTCAAGTAACCCACTTTCATAGAGAAATTATACCACAAACCTAAAAACATGCCATCCTTAATTAACAAAAGGGAAGAGGAAAAAAATTGTACCTCCTACATCTTCTCCATTTTGAATCTTATGAATCGCTTTCTTCATCCGCAATAGCAGATGCATCAAAATCATACCTCATGCACCCATTTTGAATCATCTGAATGGCTAAATTAATTGAGTGTGATATCATTTCATTACTATTTTTAGGAATAAGACACCCATTAAAATTACAAAATGCACCTTCAAAATTTCAAGGTCCTTTCATGATGGTCGAAGACATCCTCCAAGGTTCTCGCATTTGTAGGTCCTACTAAGAAATTTGAGAAATTTGCTGGAATAATTTATTTAATTATATAACGGTATGTTTTAGAGTAATGACACAAAATAAATTCATAATCTAAGAGTATCTCCAACAACACCTAGACTATAATACACGTTTTTATTTACACAAAAATAATGATAAGATTGGCATAATAATCCGGTATTTATTTAACATCTGCATAGCCATCACACTCAACATCAAAAAAGATATCGCAGTAGGCTTAAAATCAGATGACCCAGATGTTGCGGTACAAAGATTATAGAAAATAAGTATAGGGTATTGACTGAAAGCAACAGCAGCAATCAAAACACATAAAACCTGAAACATGAAAAAAAAGGTACAAGTGTAGCATACTATAATTGACACATCATATAGTAGTACTGCTAAAAGGGGGGAAATTCACAGTAGGCCTAAAATCCTTTAAAGATTTTTTTTATGCTTCACATTATTAAAATTACAATGATCGGTATAAATAATTATAAAATTTACAAGATTTGAGACTACCCTAATCTTACATAGTGGAATGAATCAAACATAAAACCCAAATTTTAACCAACAAAAACCCTAAGTCAAGCATACAAGCATACAAATACCATAATTTGAATCAGTTTTAAAATAAAAACGACAATAAACAAGGAAATTACCCGGCTATAAGCTTTGAAAAGTCACTGTGACATGGAGTGGACAATAGAATCGGGAGAAAATGGCAACAAAACGAGAGGAATTAGCATGGATGGAGGGAGAATGGAGCTTCTATTGAATGGTTTTGTTTTGGAGACATGTAATGGAATGATTAGCATAGATAGAGGGAAAGTGAATAAGTTGCCGCTTTCATTTTTGGGACTGTGCTTGATAGCGGGAAAAAGATTAATAATTTATATGTAAGTAGCGAATTACAGCAAGCTGGCTTATAATGCCATCCAAATTTGCAATCAATATAAGGTTTTCTTGTATTGTAGCTTCAGCACCATTACAATCGGTGGTTTAACTATCAGCGCTTTAGCTACTTGTTCTCCTCCACCTGACCTACAATTTCTAGTAAAATGTCCCTTCTATCCACATGTATAGCAAAATAAATTGAAAAAATCCTTCAGGGGTTGAAACATACACTTGTTATTCCTAGTTGGTGTAGATATAGTCGGCTTTGGAGCCAAATTATCGAACCTCAAACCCATACCTATCAGATTCACAAATGATCCCTAGATATGATTGGACATGGCCCTCTGAAACTCTAGACACATAACTGTAACGAACATCTCATTATTATTCAACGGTATATCTACCAACCCAAGCCCGAATCACGATAATGCATTGAATCTATTCACATACTTAGCAACTGACATAGCCCCTTTCTTCGAATATAGGAAGCTCCTAAACAACATAGGCTATCCAACCTTCGGAACAAAATTCATTTCAAATACTTACTTGAATTGGGCCCAAGATAGGTTGCTGTCGTAGACATCTTCAGTGATCGAACCCCACCAATCTATAGCAACATCGATCAAATTTCACAGTGCCAAACGATACAACATCCATCATTCAACTCCATGTCTCCAAAATGCTATTACACAAACTAAGCCAAGTCTAAACCTCGATGATAGTCTTAGTGCCATTAAAGCTCTTACCGCCTAACCTCTCAGATTCATGACATAGCGAAGCAAAATTCATTTGTGGCCTGACCTGCATGACCTCTTCCACTACATTCACCATCGATTCCACGATTGGATTGGCATTTCTCTATGCCAGAGGCCCACCATTAGTAAAAGTACTTCTTCTCATAACCCTCCCTCTACCTCCTCCTCCAACAGTAGCAACTCTATTACTCATAATTCTTATTACCTGAACATAGCAAAACATCTTCGGGATACTTAAGCATAAAGTTATTTTAAAGAAAGAATTACTCCTAAGAAATATTATAAAGGAGTAGGGTTATAAAAAAATGCTCTCTTATATATATAATACGCTCAACTCATTCTTGGGTATCACCTAACCAATCTCTAATGTGCCATACCCAACTAAAGACATGGTATTAGTTAAACCTTCGCACTGATACCAAATTTAACATCCCGACTTTTCGACCCTGAAATGTCGACACTACATCTATGGTATTCGTGTATTGAGCACACTAAAAGATAAATTATTTAGGTAAAGTAAAAAGAAAAGAACATGAAAATGAAAAATAAAAAAAGAAATAACACAATATCATAATTTCATCCGCGAAACGATAAATTACAATATCCAAAAAGACAATACAAAGAATTACTCCAAAATATAGAGTACTTTTAGAGTTACAAAACCTAAGTATTATCATTAACCTAAAAAGTTATAACTGCATGTCCTCACAATGCTGATACATATATAATAAGAGTGCAACACAAATAGAAATAGATAGATAAATCAAAGCCTTTAGTTCATCTCCTAAAGCTTTGAAGCATCCAAAGTCAAACTTTCTTTACTCATCCTACTTGAAAGAGCACATAAGGAATTTAAGGAAAATAAAAACCTCATAGCAGACATAAGTTAGGTATGAGAAACTCAAGACACATGCATCCATATAGCAGTAACTTTTGAGACCATATGAATCGTCGTAATAGCTTTCCCCTCAAACGAAACCACACCATCTAATAAGAAAATATTAGGATATAATAGATAGTGCCTAGGGTGTAGAGTATAAATTAGAAAATAGTTGTGTTATTTACATCTCACAACACAACAATATTAGAGGTACATCTAAAACCACTAAGGTACAATCGCATATGGATTTTTCATAGAGGTCCCCTAAGGAATTTGAAGTCGATCCCATGCAAAAGGATCAGAAACTACCTTCCAAGCAACGTATATCCCTAGATAAAATATACCATAAAGTTAACATAATTGACCCACGCCCGAACACATGGAACAAAGTACCATCAACTCCCATTAGCAACATCGATAAGCATCTTTAGATATGGAGTTGCATGCCCCTTTGGGTTAGCTAATCCCTAGATTTCGCAGCCTACTCTATCTTTAGCCATTTTCTTTAATAAGGTTACATATGACATCTCGCACTCTAGTCTTCATCACTCGAATAGAACATGAATCCTTTCATGGATTTTGGCATGAGTCATCTGATGAATGCTAATGCTGACCTCTTCCATGGACATAACCTTAGGATAGAGACTTCAACTCTATAGCATTAGTTTGAAATGTTAGTGATGACCTCTCCTTTGAACTTAATCTTAGGATAGATGGTTCAAATCTATAACATTCCACTTCATAACCTCTTCCAAAATGTAGATTTGTATAATACTTGTGAAGTAGTTTTCAGTAAGTAGTTCACTAATCCAATCCTGGGTTCATCAAAACTAAATTAATGAATTTTCAGTTAACTCAACTCTAGTTTGTTCAGAAGTAAGTGAATAATATATAAATGAGTCCTCCATGGGGGATCACCTATATATACGATTCTTAAAGCTAGAGGTTTCATATCAATGTATCCTTCCCAGAGAATCTCAAACCATATGACGCCGTGAAGCTTTTATATACTTCCTAAGTTAAATGGACAAGTTCGATAGTCAACTTATTGATTATCTAGTTCTAAAAATGACCATGTATAGAAATCAAGTCTTATATACTTATCATGTTTCCAATGTTATCAAATTACTATCCCTCGGTCAAGAGTAAAGCATATAGGTTAGATCATTATTGCTTCTAAACCCTACTCAAACATCATTCTTAACTCTCGTTGATAGACGAGCCTACTTCATCGGCTTTTAGTGCTACGTATAGTATTAATTACTTTCCATAAATAAGTAAACAAAACAAAGCACGATTAAGCTACTTAAGCTACTCCAAAACCCTTTTTAAAGACATTTTCTTATAATTTAAAACCCTTTTTAAAATGATATATATATATATATATATATGCATGTATGTATGTGTATGTATATGTTATTCCAAAAATATGTATATGTATGCTAATTTATTTATAACTTAAGATATTAATACTTTAATAAAATAATTAACTACTTTTCTAAAAACTATATATACATAAAATATACTTTAAAATACTTATAATTACGATCTAAACATTTATTTAAAGTATTACTTAAAAACATCTATTTTATAATTTATTTAAAACCTATAAAAATCATGTTTTCTTTTATTAAAATAAACTTTCTACTTTAATAATTCATAATTAATTATTAAAATTATATTAAAATTATATTAAAATTCCAAACCACTTTTAAAAAACTCCAATATAAGTTAGAAAAGATTTGTAGAAAGATTGAAGAAAAATACTTAAATTGAAAGTCATTTTTAAATAATTAAAGTTTAAAAAAAAACTATAGCTTTTCAATAATGCTGTAAAATAGGTTCAGAGCTACTACAATAGTCAGAAAATGCTATCGTTGAGTGATGTAACTGATATGAACTGGGGCAATTTTATATACTTAAAAGTATTATCATTTTTCGATATGCTAACAATCCTTTTAAGGTCCAATTGTTTTGCAATTATCAATATACTCAATATACATCACAATCATAGCGAGAAACCCATAGGGATCTCTTTACAATTTAATATATATAATGCCAAACATAAAGCATTTTTATTGCTTCTATAACTACTAGCTGCTATAAAACCATTTCGCCATTCAAGTCTGATTCAATCAAAGTCCAACCAAACCCTTTGTGCTTCATTTCGAGTTATGCAACAAGTCATAGAAAGTCATATGAGGCCAAATAGATCGGTTATATATGCAATTTTCTTTCCAAAGCAAGAATCATTAAAGATATAGCAATATAAAGTCAACCACATAGCTATTGTCTAAAACAAGCGTATATACACTTCATATTCATTTAAATGGTGAGTTAGTTTACCCTTCAACAAGTAAAAAATCAAGTTCAAACCTTGACCTAGCTTTCTTCTTCCTACCTCAACCTTGCAAGCTCCAAAACTACCTCTTACTTTCACGTTGCTCTCAGCCTAAGGCAAGAAATGCATTACATAGCTCACGTCTTATGGTCATTTGGTCTTATGTGCTCTAAACGTTCAAGTTCCAAGTTAATGAATGGTGTTTCCATGTTGTTTAAGGCTTATAGATTGAGTTTGGAGAGAGTTTGGATCAATTTGATTATATTTTTAGAAAGTTAGAATAGAAGAGAATAAGAGATGAAGAGCTTTGATTTATTTGCGCAAATTGTGAATATGATTTCAAGAATATGGCCTTTTATACAAACACTCAAGAGGTCACCATACCCACTCCTCCTCCTATAGCCAGCCAAAGTTGATCCCTCCTCATTGCAACTAACTATACACCTCATGAGCCTGTAGAAAATATCTCCACTAAATTATCTCCACCTATTGATCTTCTAGAAGCTCTTAAGAGAGATCTAGTTAACCATATCTACTGAAATATTTTTATTAGTTATTAGTGACTTTATATATCTTATTTAGATATATACACAAAGTTTGAACAACTCATACTAAATAAAATCTGTTTATCTATAAAACGATTTTCGGTCACATTATTGATGTTTCTTCGAATTATTTGTTTTTGTAAACAAATTTAAAAAAAACAAGTTTCTTATCATTAGTTATTAATTAAAAGGTGTTTAACAAGGTTATGTCACTTTCATAACACTTAAACCATGTTTCCAATGTACCGATATTCGAAGACGAAGTGTTTGAAATTACGGATCACTACAATTATGTTATTTAAAATCTGAAATATAATGTTTTATATTTGTTTGTTGTAGTACTGATGATAACAATAAAGGTATTTTGGTTGTATTTGTTAAAAGGGTATTAGTTTAGCAAGAGAGTCATAGTTGGGTATTCTTTTCATGTTTTGAAAGTTAGTATATGCAATATTTCCATGAATATGTGCCATCTTCTTTGGAGTTGTCTTTTGATTTGGAAAACAAGACCAAAATTATTGAAACACATTCTGACTTGCAATCTACATTGTGTCTTTATATGTTTAGACATGAAGATTATTTTCATATAAATGTTGATATTAGTAGTAATTCATCTAGTATTATCAGTGGTTCTTCAAATAATGTTTTAAGTTGTGCTTTTGGTGTGTCTAATGAAAATTCTCACGATGATCTAAAGTTTCTTTTGAAGAAGTACTGATATGTTCCTATGTTGATTAAAATTGGTCAAATATTCCCCAAAGGTGTTAGTGAGTTTAAGCTCAAATTGCTTTTGTATTGCCTTCGTGGAGGTTCTAGAGTAAAGATTATCATAAATGACACGGTTAGAGTAACTGCAAGATGTTTTAGAGTCAGTTGCCAAATTTGTGTATGTGCGTCAATTGAATTCAATCTTTCAGGCTATTTTGCACTTAAAATTAGCAATCTTGTTCATTCTTGTGGTGTCGGTGTTGTTGACATCAATCATCCACATTTATCAAGTAAACTTATTAAAAGATTGGAAATATCAAGCATTTAATAAAAGATCAGCCCATTATCTTAAACAAGCATTCAGGGGTTGGAGCAAATATTTTGATGGAAAAATCAAATGTGTTTGTTTCAATCAAAATGCAGAGGAAACGTGTGTCTATAAGAAAAATAATAAGTTTCTAAAACATTTCTAATACTATAACTAAATAACATGTTATTGATTAGTAATGATGTATCAATGTTACAATCAGTTAAAGCTTGATTGTTCAAATTTTAATATAGAATTTGAGACAGATGTCCTTTTACTCAATATAAAAGTACATTTGGATTATCCCAATCAATGTGCATAAGCACCATATTAAAATGTTTAATATGAAAAGTTTGAGTGAGGAAGTGTTCTTGCGAGATAAGGAATTGTCCTTTATAAGAAGTATTCCTTATCTGTGGATGTGGAAAAGGAGCATATGAGATGGTTTCCTTATGCATCAACAATAGAAATCATCGTGTATGCTATGCTATGCACTAGACCAAAATTTTCTTATGCGCTTGGCGTAGTAACCATGTATCAATCAAATCCAAGTGATAACCATTGAATGTAGTTAAGAGTATTCTCAGGTATTTACAAAACACTGGAGGGTTGTTTATGGAAGCAACTGACTCATTATGAAGGAATGTTCAGACTCGAACTCCATGAGTGACATCATAAATAGTAAGTCAAACTTAAATTCATGTTTACCCTTAATAAAGGGATTTAAATTAGAGAGGTTCCAATTGAGAGATTGTATCATCCCAGAATACAATCATTTCAATTGTGAATATTTAATCAATTTTAAATATTTAAATAGTTTGTTTTTAAAGTTTAATAACTTATATTAAAATATAGGGATTATTTAAATATTTGAATTGTGAAGTAAATATTAATTAAATGGATTTAGTAGCCTTATTTAACTGATGGTGAACTTGTTTTGTAAATTTATTTAGAATAATAAACAGTTCGGTTAATATTGATAATGTGATCGAAAAAATGATATCAAAACGCGTGAAATTATCATTCCAGGGCACTATCTTGGATTTTGAAGAAATTAGTGTCATTAAGTCTAGAATAATAAAACAATGTACGCTGATGAGTTTCATGGCAATCGGATGTACTACATGATCGTATAAGTTTGAAATGCATAACGGCTAATTTTGGATAATTAAGATAATAATATAATTTTATTATAAAATCTAACTTTTTTATTCGATGGAATTTGGTCTACAAACTAGTTCCACTGAGTTCGTAGTAGGGGTATTTAGCTTGGACCGCTCGTGAGCCGCCTCGATTGGAGTTTGTGATTTTGGAGGATGAATAGTGTTGAAAAATCTATGAAAGAACCCATGCCCTCTTGCTTTCTCAACTCATAACCTAGGATGGCTAAATCCAACGACCATCGTTGATTGGTGCCGCCAGGGGGCGAATTAAGCGTGGGTCCCAGCATAAAAAATTAGCGGCTATGGGAGATGAACAGTTTGACCGGTTGGATCGTCGTGGGTTGTGGAGAGGCGAATTGGATTTGGGATGGACGGCGGTGGAATTTTTGGGTTCACGTTTGAGATATAGAAGACAACGGCTGGTGTTGTTGGTGGCATTGGGGTCGTCGTGGCCAGGGAAGGCAGCTAAATGTTATTTGAAATTTATAAATGATAGTTTATAAATAAGAAATTCTTTAAAAGGGGAATGTTTAAAAATAAAGAAAAGTGTGAATTGATTTAGATTTATAATAAACGATGTTTTAGTGGCATTTTTTATCCTTCTTTTTAATGCACTTAGACATATAATTTGCTCTTTAAAAAGAATATTTTAAAGAGTGTTGTTTTTAAAGTGTTTTACAAATATTTGTGATGTGAAAATCACGCACAAATGTATGTCAAATGTTTTAAGAGATTCAACTTCCGTATATGACCATTTCATTATTCCTGATAATTATTTATCGACTATCAATTCCGCTGTCTTCTTTGAGTTTCATTAAATTAAGATGATTTGTTGCTCATTTGAGCGTTGATATCCTTTGCCGAAAATGACTATAAGTAGAAAGCGAGTAGACGTCGAGCTATGTGAGGTTGCTCCCATTAGGGTATTTTCACATCTATACTAGATTGGATTCGGTGATATGTGCATGAAGATGTGAAAAATACTCAGATTATTGGTAAGGTTGGTGGGGTCAGGCTTGTACATTTCTAGGAGAGTCATAGAGTAAATGACCCTCTCAAGTATATTGTCTAGCGGTATACTTTCGGTAAGGGGCGCACCCTCCTAGTAATTGTTGGAAAATTCCTTTTCGTTATTTGATTCAAATCTTTGAATCATTTTCTTAATTGCATCGAGGAGTCCATGAAGCTCTTCTCGATGCTTAATTATTTGATTCCATTTATTTAAGTATGATTTTGTTCCAAGTTGTTTCCATTCTTTCATCTATGGATGTTGTCTTGTGAGGTAAAAACCGGTTCCGTGTTTAGCGGCATGGTCTCAAAGAATTATTATATGTTCACCATATTGCTTAAGTTTTCTCACGCTAGTTTTTCAGACTGATCCGGGTGTTATTTTATTGTAATTTTTGGGTCAGATCAGTATTTTTTTAGGTTGTCGGTAGCGGGACATGGAGCTCATGAAGCAAAGCTAGATGTTTACTTGTCGTAGTATTTTTATTTTCCACTATATTATCATATATACCAATCAGCATTTGTAAGGTTGGGAAGTTATAACTGTCCAGGCTGATAAGGTTTATTTTTAACTTTGATATCCATGTATTTTAGGGTGATAGCTTCTAATGTCTTTGTTATATTATCTGTTGTCATTCCACTGGGAGATTATGTTTCTTTGTTCTTTCCTTTTTCCATTTCTTTTTACCCAAACAATCTGCCTTTTCGACACTTGGAAGCTCGACATTTGAATCCCGTAGATGTATTGAGTGTCGAATTTTGTTACAGAGATTGTGGAAGATTCAACTACGAAGGCTAAGTACATTACCTTGAATAGTGGCGAACTGAAAGTGGTATGTGTATGCAAGCGTAAGTTAATATGAAATCTTGGAATAGTTCTAACCATCAGTAATCCAATAATGAATTGTAATAGTAACAACATAATAAATATTGCATAAAGAATCAACATCTCCTGAAAAGATCAAGACATGTTCTCCATAATTACCACCTGATAAAACAATTAATCAATGATAAAGAAGAGTGATCAAAAACAGAAGATATAATATTATAATATTTTATATCCACTTACTGAAGACTTTTCCATTTCGATTTAGGACAACTAATTGAGAGTATGCTTGTGAGGCACCATAATTGTCCCTAATTGCAAGTGAAATATTGATAGCATTAAGGTTGTGCTCTAGGAACAATTATGTGATTTGATTATATATAAATTGACTCATATGAAATTTTTTGTTGTAATTAAAATAATATGTTGGTTTTTATTTTCTATTGTATATATTGTTATACTGTGAATTATGTAGTGTATTCAAAGCACGTTAAATATATGCGAGTAGAAAATTCTTAGGAAAAGTGTTTAGCCAATTGTTCTTATGAATGTTTTCATAACAATGAGTACTGGATCATATGAATAAGCACTTTTACTTAAATATTTCTAGTCAAGGTGTTTTGAGAATGGGATATCGGTGGATCTATTGATACTAGTGTTTGTAATGCTTTACATATATTTCAGAATGAGTAACGACGATATACTTATGGCCATTGTTTGCACCGGAAGTTATGTATTTGTTGTAGTTTCAAACAATTATAGAATGGCTTATCTAGATTCTTCTATATTTTAATTACATATATTTCAATTAGAAAATATCATAGGATGACGTAAAATAATCTGTGACTTGAGAACAATATGGGTCTTAAATATTTAGACTAGACTTTAATTTTGGCCGACCACATGTGATCGTTGATCATGTTACAAACATAATTAAGTATTTTTTGAATCATTTAAAGTGAAATAGTACCTAAGAGAGGATTCACTACTTCAATGCAAAATCATAATATCACTATAATTAGTGTTTAATTTAAAGTTAAACTTTTGGGATAAAGAAAATCGATTAACCGATAAATGTTATTGAACTAACCAAGGGATTTGTTCGTAGTTAACTATGAATATTACTATAGCATTTACTTTTAACCGAGCTCTGGATATCTAAGTGATATAATGATGAGGAAATGAAAACGTTCATCATATATCAATGCTAAGGATGTAGCTTAAATGATTAGATATACTACAAGATCTGTAAGCAACCGAACCCATGTCTAATACTCTACTTTAGATTTGTTCGTACAAGCTATAGATTTTAAATGTTTAAATATTACTAAGACAAAGTTCACATCATCGAGTCACGTAACCGTAGTTATTATAGTATATATTTATTTAGCTCAAGAGAATTGATTTATAACTATTATAAGCTGAAATTGATAAAAGCAATATAAATGTTAAATTGATTTTAACAGGGCTTTTAATCATTATTAAAAGAGCTTAAAGTTAATTAAAATAGCATGCAAAGTGTTATATATATTTTTAATTAATTAAATTAGCAAAGTATAATAATTAAATATTTATTAGTATTTAATATATATTTGCATTTTATTTATTCAAAATAAAATATGGCATCAATCTCAAATGGTCTTTGGAGATATCAATACAAATATATAGGTATTATCTTCCAATTAGTTTACTTGATAATAACTCATGGAGATATAAAAGGCTAAACATTTTAGTATAATTACATCTATAAATAGATGGTCTTTGGAAATATCAGTACAGATATATAGGTATTATCTTGCAATTAGTGTACTTGATAATAACTCGTAGAGATATAAAAGGCTAAATACTTTAGTATAATTACATCTATAAATAGATGGGTGTTCTCCCTCATTCGACACATAATTTTGATAATCTAAAATCGTCATTAGAGAACTGGGCCAGCATATAGTATGTAAAATAAGTGAGTTTCTATTTTTTTTACCATTTTGGATCTTATTAAGTCTATGAAGTCTAAATTCGTTTAGATCTTATTTAAATTAAAAAAAATTAAATCTCTATTTCATTTAATTTGTAGGTAATGTTATGTTTTGATATTATATATGTGATATATAATACAAACATTTATACCATATACACATATACGTGTATATGCATATGCAACATATACAATGTACATAGCTTAATGCTTGTATACAGGTGTTGAGATTTACGTCGCAGCGGATAAGTTAGCTTCTCCATATACATATGTGTTATCATACATACATACATACATACATACATACATATGTATATATATGTGCGTGTGTGTGTGCGCGCACGCGTGTGTATGTATGTTTAAGTATGATCAAATTATGTTTATAATATCAAATCTAAATCTTGATATCAAGTTAAACTTATATAATATTACTAAATATAGATAACTATCTTCTATATTTGAAGTTATTTAAATAAGTAATCTTTAAGCATAGAAAGATATTATTCTACAAAATAATATTATTTTATCAAATCTAGATAGTTAAGTATGATATCAGATCCAGATCTTGATATCAAAATATCTTTTAATTACAAACTTGACTCAATAAATTAAAATTATACAAAACACACACACACACTCTTGTGAAATTAGTTTAATTTTGCTAAAATAATTGTGGCCAAAAATATATGTATGAATATTAAAATGTGTGTATATGTGTGTGTGTGTATAGATTATAATTTAAATAACATATATTTTAGATTTTATGTTAACAAATTTAATTAAAACTTTTAACTTGGGTAAGATAAAAAATCTTATAACTTTGCATAAAAGATTACTTACCAATTTTAGAGCAAATGGAATTTTTTTTTACTTTTATGAAAAGAATAATTTCAAACTAGATCTTCATATCAAAATATATGTATATTATATAAAAAAGGAAACTTTATAATGTACATATATGTATGATTTTATGTATATTAAATATATATATGCAAATATGTATTTCCTTTTACATACGTATATATTAAAATAATACATCAATATGACACATATACATATACATATAATATGCATATGCATACACACACACACCCACACATACGTGCTCGCGCACACACACACACACACATATATGTATGTATGTATGTATGTATGTATGTATGTATGTATGTATGTATGTATGTATGTATGTATGTATGTAGAGAGGAGCATTCAATGACACCCCAAACAATACAACACCCCAATTTTCCCCGATTTCGATCACAAGTACCCATGTAAATAATAGAGTTGGTGGAAAGGTAGATAAATAAATGTTATTTAAAAAGGAACTTATGGTGGAAATCATGGGCAAGCGAGGGTGCTACACCGTTTGGGTTGCCGTTGAACGCTCCTCATATCTAAAATATTGATATATGTATATATATACACATAAAATTTTAATTTCCCTTTTATTTTAGAAATAATAACATATATATATACACACACATGATTTAACAAAATATATATACATACTATATACTTTGTATTTATGTAAATTAAAATCAATTTTGCTTATGACTCGTTCAAACATCACCAATATTTTGAAAATTAAAAGAACATTTATAATTAATTCCATGGCGAAAATCATATATGTAAACACACACACACATATATATACATTTATAATAAAATCTTAACTTTAATACACACTCACACACATATTTATATATTTACATCCCATGTTGAAAACACATATATCTACAGGGATTCGTATTAATTGAAATACTCTAACTATACATAAAACATATGATGATCATATATATATATATAATATGAACATACCTACAATTACCTAGAGAATACACCTTTAATAATAAATCTAAGAACTCCACCTGATTCTCTATTTAAAATTTTTAAAAGATGCAACCCAATTGACAAAGCCATACACCATTGTCTAGATTTTAATTAATTTTTGTTTTTTTGTTGCTTGAAACAGCAGAGATAAGGGAATGGATTTTAGGTTAGGTATGGGGAAAAGTAACGATGGCTCAAAACCTAGAATTGAATTAGAGAAAAAGTGGCTAAGGTGTTTAAATAGCATAGGAAAGAAAAGGGTTTATAAATGGAAGTGTTAGTCCGTGAGATGACAGTTTTGATGACAAAAATCTTAGAATAGATTATAAAATATATATACTAACATTATAAGTTTAGATATATATGTATATGCAGGATTTAACCATGCAGGTACTAAGAATGAAGACTGTACAGTATAGAGATTGGAGATATCAAGACTGAAGACTCATGAGTATCAAGATTATCAAGAGTTCAAGAATTCAAGTAATTTATTCTTTCATTAGAAAATTTTGTTAAAACTCCTAGAAAAGCACTGGCATCGTAAAATCTAATTTATTCGCGGAATGGAATCTACTTCGAGCCTGTTAAAGGGATGGAACCCTAAGTAGGATGGAACCTACGAAAAATCTAGTGGAACATTGTGTTGTATCCGCTAACCTTTCATTTAAAATGATTTTTTCAAAATTATATCTTATTTTCAAAATGATTTCAAATCCTTCCTTTTAAAAGCATCATAAACATCTATCCTGATTTTAAATAATTTTAGCCTTAAAATCATCTTTAATTTCAAAGTCAAATTACTCCTGATTGTAAACTATCTTTTAATATAATATATTTAACTTTTAAATATTTATACGTAGATTTAAATATAAAATTATAGTTAAATTCTATATATATTATTCTCTATATTTACTTATGAATTTTAACTATAGTCAAGTATATTTATAAAATTTAAAATAGTTTTAATATAAGATAAAGGTTATTTTCAAAGAAAATCAAATCATCAAAAAATGCTTTGGGATGTCGACATACTCAAGGTGACCATGTCGACATGGTGTCAGTTGAGTTCAAAATTTCAATTTCAAAAGAAGTGTCTATTCGCCATAACTCTTCACGAATGGACATGGCTGTTGTTCTTCTATAAATAGGGGTCAGTTTCAACGAATTTTATATCATATTTTTTGGTTTTTCACTCTTCTTCTTCTTTCACTTTTCTTAATACATATTGTTACCATTACTCTGCCAAAATCTACATTGAATCGAACTCGATCATTCGTAGTTTGATTCTCTATCACTATCTCAACAAGTTCCTCGGTGCTATTTAGAGTTATAGGCTTTTTGTAATCAACTTAGCGAAAGGTGTGATTGTAGCCTTGAAAATCAATCAAGCGTGATAAGGTGCGATTATAGCCTTGGGAAATCAGTTGGGTGAACTTGTTGCCCGTAAAATCAAGTGGGTGAACTTGTAGCCCGGAAAATCAAGTATCTCTAACCAGAGGATTGTGATTCTGGAAGGTGTACCTCATAGCCTTGAAATCGAGGGTGTAATTATAGAGATTGCTTTCGAAAGGAAATCCGTACTTGTGTTGCGGGACTGGATGTAGGGTAACTCCGAACCAGTATAAAATCCGGTGTGTTCTTTCCTTTACTACTTTTTATTTTATTTCTGCATCTGTATTTGTTTCTGTGATCATATCTATGTTTGTATATTGCACACATTTGTGCTTAAATTAACATAAATCCAAAAGATTTAGTAATTCTTTATAAACACTATTCACCCCCCTCTCTAGTGTTAATTCTAGCCTTAAGATCTGTAATCCGCATTTCTCACAACTGGTATCAGAGCAAGGTTTTCAAAGTTTCATAATCTAATTTTTGAAAAAGCTTTTAAAATGGCTATATTTGTTAATACTAGTTTAGAAATATTCAAATCTTCATTGTTTCATGAGTCTGCATATAATCATATTCAAATTCAAGTTATCTACCAAAATTATTTGATGTGCAGGAATCATGCTTTATGGCCGTTGAGGAATCAATCCACAACGGACAAATTGCGCAGATTAGAAAGAACAAATGGATACTTGATAGTGGATATTCTAAACACATGACTGGCAATCCAGATATACTGAATGATATTATATACAAAGACGGAGGACTAGTAAATTTTGGAGACAATTCAAAAGGATATGTGATTGACATCGACAAAGTCGGTAATTCTAAAACTCCTACTATTACTAATGTTTTGCTAGTTAAGAATCTGAATCATAATCTGCTAAGTATAAGTCAACTCTGCGATAAAGGATATAAAATTAAATTTGAAAAAGATAAATGTCACATTGAAGATAATAATTCAACCATATTATTTGAGGGAGTTAGGAAAAAGAATATTTATATTCTTAGTATGAAAATTTCATATGATAACATGTGTCTGTTGGCAAATACAAGTGACCATTGGATTTGGCATAAGATATTTGGGCATTTGAATTTCAAACTATTATCTAGACTGTCAAAACATGATCTAGTAAGAGGTCTCCCTAAAATGAGTTTTAAAGTAGATAGTTTATGTGATGCATGTCAATTAGGAAAACTTAGAAAAAGTTCCTTTAAATTAAAAGATATGATTTCAACTTCAAAACATCTTGAATTACTTCATCTTGATTTATTTGGTCCATCTTAAATTCTGTCAATAAATCATAGTAAATATTTTTTGTAATTGTAGATGATATTCTAGATTTACATGGACAATATTTTTGAAACATAAAACTGATACTTTTGAATGCTTTAAGACCTTTTCAAAAAGAATTCAAAATCAATTTTCTCTAAAAATTGTAACTATTCGAAGTGATCACGGTGGTGAATTTGAAAATGAAAAGTTTGAGGAATTCTGCAATAAAAAGAGAGTAACTCACAAATTTTCATTTCCAAGAACTCCACAACAAAATGGAGTAGTAGAATGTAAATATAGGACGATTCAAGAGTGTGCGAGAACTGTGCTTTCAGATAGTAATTTACCAAAGACATTTTGGGCAGAAGCAGTTGCTACCGCCTGTTATATTTTAAATAGAATTTTAATCAGACCTTTAACTGATAAGACATCTTATGAACTTCTTTATTCAAAGAAACCTAAGGTATCTTATTCCAGAATTTTTGGAAGTAAATACTTTATTTTAAATACAAAAGATAATTTAGATAAATTTGATCCTAAATCCGACAAAGGAATCTTTATCGGATACTCCAATAGAAGTAAAGCATACAGAGTGTTTAATTTAAAAACTAACACCATCGAAGAAACAATGCATATTTCATTTGATGAAAATTTCAAAAATTTTGAAGATACAAATGATGAAGAGGATTTAATCACTCAAAATCAAGAATCAATTGAAACTAATAATGAAATTAGTCATCCTAATAAAAGGACTAAACTTTTAAAAGATCATACTACAGAAAATATACTGGGAGATATGCAATCTGTTGTTAAAACTAGAAATCAACTAAGTCAAATGAGTAATGTAGCTTTTATATCAATTATTGAACCCAAAAATCCAAAAGAAGCATCAACTGATGATTCATGGATTTCGGCTATGTAGGAAGAATTAAATCAGTTTACTAGAAATGATGTTTGGGAACTTGTTCCTAGACCTGAAAATAAAACTATAATTGGAACTAAATGGGTTTATAAAAATAAAATGAATGAACAAGGAGAGGTAGTTAGAAATAAAGCTCGATTAGTCGCTCAAGGTTATTGTCAAGAAGAAGGAATAGATTTTGATGAAACCTTTGCTCCCGTAGCAAGATTAGAAGCCATTAGGATTCTACTTGCTTTCGCAAATCATAATAATTTCAAATTATTTCAAATGGATGTTAAAAGTGCCTTTTTAAATGGATTTGTAAAAGAAGAAGTATCTGTCGAACAACCACCACTTTTTGAAAATGATAAATTACCGAATCATGTTTATAAACTTAAGAAAGCTTTATATGGTCTAAAACAAGTTCCTAGAGCCTGGTATGATAGACCAAGATCTTATTTATTACAATCAAACTTTGAAATTGGTAAAGTAGATAATACTCTTTTTATTAAAAGAAATAAAAATGATATTCAACTAGTACAAGTTTACATAGATGATATCATTTTTGGATCAACTAATTTTGAAATGAATAAAGAATTTTCTAAAATAATGACAAAACAGTTTGAGATGAGTCATATAGGTGAATTAAATTTCTTTTTAGAATTACAAATAAAACATATAGATAATGGTATCTTTATTAGTCAAGAAAAATATGCTAAAGACCTAATTAGTGAATTTGGTTTGACTACTGCAAGTGGAAAACCCACTCCCATGGCAACCAATGTGTACCTTAGTAAAGAAGATCTCTCGAAAGATGTAGATCAAAAATTATATAGAGGAATGATTGGATCACTACTATATATTACTGCTAGTAGACCTGATATCATGCATAGTGTTTGCTTCTGTGCCAGGTATCAATCCCAACCTAAAGAGACCCACTTAAAAGCCGTAAAACGAATCATAAGATATGTTAAACACACATCCGATTATGGTTTATTTTACCCTAAAAATGATTCTTTTGACTTAATATCTTACTGTGATGCTGATTATGCTGGTTGTAAATCAGACCGAAAAAGTACAAGTGAGACTTGTCACTTTTTGGGGCATTCTCTGGTTTCCTGGTTTAGTAAAAAGCAAAACACAGTTTCTTTATCAACAACTAAAGCAGAGTATATTTCTGCTGCTTTGGCTTGTTCTCAAGTGATATATATGCAACAAACTTTAAAAGATTATGGTTTAAATATCTCGAAATCACCAATTTATTGTGATAACACTAGTGCAATAAATTTATCCAAAAGTACTACTCAACATGCTCGAATTAAACATATTGATATCAGACATCATTTTCTCAGAGATAATATAAGTAAGGAAGTAGTTACTCACGATTATATCAATCCTGAGAATCAAATTGCTAATATTTTAACAAAACCCTTAAATGAATCAATATTTACTAAATTAAGAAGAGAATTAAGTATTTGTTCAATAACTGAAAAAGAAAATATAAATATCCATTATAATAAGTAATTAATACTAAAATAAATCAAATAGTATAAATATAAAGGAGCATGTCGACATCCCTTATATACCAATGTCGACATACAACGTTTTTATTTAAAAAAAAAATCCCACCAAAATTCAAAAAATTGGTTATATATTCTTCTTATTTTCGAATTTTTGATCATTCTCTTTGTTCTCTTTCTATTCTATCTTCTGAAACAAATAAAATCATGGCATCATCTTCCAAATCAAACATAAATTCAACATTTTCGTTCCTCTCTCCTACTTTTGGTCCTTTCAACGTACTACTCTCGCTCGTGTAACAAAAATGGAGAAGTCTCTAAAGGATGCACTTCAGATGATGACTGAAATTCAAGTGATTCAACTCCGTATGGAAAAGGAACAAGAGAGGCAAGGCAAGATTCTTAGGAATTTGTAAAAATTTCTAATGGATAATCATGCCAACCCTATCTTGATTGATGAAGATTCTTCACTCAATCAAGAATAAGAGGCCAACGAAGAAAAATAAGAACTCATAGAAGAAGCACAAGCAGAAGATGACGACAAAGTTGTGTGCGTTGGAGAAGTGTGTTTTGACAAAAATGGGAATCTTGTCGAACAACGTGGAAATTTCTAGTTCCATTATCCAAACTGTTCGATTCATAGATCTCCTATGTTCAAAAACACACATTAATTTCTTCTCTTTCTTTACCTTTATAGTTTATTCCTTCTTACGTTTACAACGAAAATGTAAATATAATTATATGATTAATAAATAAATGGTGTTCTTATATGTGTTCTTCCCTATTAACAAATATAACTATATGGTTATCATATACTTAGAATAGTTAGTAGTTTAGGATTAGGATTATCTAAGTGTTCATTATTTATGATAACACTATCATTATAATCACATATCATAGGGTATTAGATTTAGGGGGAGTTATATAGTTTGGAGTTATAAAGTTTATAGTTTGTTTTTTTGATGACAAAGGGGGAGAAGTATAAAATAGGGTAGTTAGTCATAGATTAAGGGGGAGTTATTAGTTTTAGGGGGAGTTATTAGGATAAAAGTAATATTTTATAACCAAAGGTTGTTATCGTCAAATAGGGGGAGATTGTTAGTTCGTGAGATGATGGTTTTGATGAAAACAACCTTAGAATAGGTTATAAAATACAAATACTAACATTATAAGTTTAGATATAAATTTATATGCAGGATTTAACCATACAGGTACCAAGAATGAAGACTGTACAGTATAGAGATTCAAGATATCAAGACTGAAGACTCATGAGTATCAAGATTATCAAGAGTTCAAGAATTCAAGTAATTTATTCTTTAATTAGAAAATTTTGTTAAAACTCCTAGAAAAGCACTGACATCTTAAAATCCAATATATTCGTGGAATGGAATCCACTTCGAGCCTGTTAAAGGGATGGAACCCTAAATAGGATGGAACCTACGAAAAATCTAATGGAACATTGTTTTGTATCCGCTAACCTTTTATTCAAAATGATTTTTCAAAATTATATCTTGTTTTCAGAATGATTTCTAAACCTTCCTTTTAAAAGCATCAAAAACATCTATCCTGATTTTAAATAATTTTAGCCTCAAAATCATCTTTAATTTCAAAGTCAAATTACTCCTGATTTTAAACTATCTTTTAATATAATATATTTAACTTTTAAATATTTATACTTAGATTTAAATATAAAATTATAGTTAAATTCTATATATATTATTCTCTATATTTACTTATGAATTTTAACTGTAGTCAAGTATATTTATAAAATTTAAAATAGTTTTAATATAAGATAAAGGTTATTTTCAAAGAAAATCAAATCATCAAAAAATGCTTCGAGATGTCGACATACTCATGGTGACCATGTCGACATGGTGTCAATTGAGTTCAAAATTTCAATTTCAAAAGAAGTGTCTATTCCCCTTAACTCTTCACGAATGGACATGGCTGTTGTTCTTCTATAAATATGGGTCAATTTAAACGAATTTTATATCAGATTTTCTGGTTTTTCACTCCTCTTCTTCTTCCACTTTTCTTAATATATATTCTTACCATTACTTTGTGGAAATCTACATTGAATCGAACTCGATCATTCGTAGTTTGATTCTCTATCACTATCTCAACAAGATCCTCAGTGCTATTCAGAGTTATAGGCTTTTTGTAATCAACTTAGCGAGAAAAGGTGTGATTATAGCCTTGAAAATCAATCAAGCATGATAAGGTGTGATTGTAGCCTTGGGAAATCAATTGGGTGAACTTGTTGCCCGTAAAATCAAGTGGGTGAACTTGTAGCCCGGAAAATCAAGTATTTCTACGCAGAGGATTGTGATTCTAGAGGGTGTACCTCGTAGCCTTGAAATCGAGGGTGTAATTGTAAAGATTGCTTTTGAAAGGAAATCCGTACTTGTGTTGCGGGACTGGATGTAGGGTAACTCCGAACCAGTATAAAATCCGGTGTGTTCTTTCCTTTAGTGCTTTTTATTTTATTTTTGCATCTGTGTTTGTTTCTGTGATCATATCTGTATCTGTATATTGCACACATCTATGTTTAAATTAACATAAATCCGAAAGATTTAGTAATTCTTTATAAAAACTATTCACTCCCCTCTAGTGTTAATTCTAACCTTAAGATCCATAATCTGCATTTCTCACAGGAAGAGTATCTTTTTTTCTTTGCCATTTCATGCCCTTTTTCGAATCAAATTACAGAGCTTTCCCCTAAGAAATAGCCGTATATACATGCTTCTATATTTTTGTATATATCCCTTTCAAGCCATATCAGATAATTTATATTTAAATCAAATTTAAACGTATATCGATATCGTATATCGATAAGTGGTATATAATTTTTATATACGCACTATTTTCAGTACTGATCACTGCAAGCCAAGTAAAATTTTATAATTAATATTTCATAAATATTAATTAATTCAAATAGTTTATATTAATTATAATTTAATTAAATCAAGTGGTAGATGGAGGACTCAACATTACACTTGTATTGGCTCTTTACGTGTAATTTTGGTCAGAGATTAATATAGAACAACTCAAATATTGACATTCACATGTCATTTTAGCTAGTGTTGTGACATTTTAGCTAGGGTGTGACATTTTAGCCAAATTTATTGCTTATTTAGCTTCGGTGAAATCCAATTTTACATATTTTAGGCGTTACCCGGTAGTGACGATTGTTTACACTAACTCTCTTTGTCAAAACCATATCACATTATGACTTATGGAATTTGATATTGGTCAAAATTCCAACGTCATCAACATTCAACTTAATAGTCCAAACATAATGTGAAGACCCATCTTTCTGTCCCTTGAGAATGACGCTTAACACATCCTTAGTGTTTGTGTGTCATTGCCCAAGCATTCGAAAGATGCGTTGCCGTGGGGTAAATAGAGGAACAGAATAGAAAATTTTCACTATGGAAAATTTAAATATAATACAATAATTATAAGAACATAAGGGTACTTCTTAACATAGAGTTATCAGAGTTACCTAAAAGTACTACTACTATCATCCTAGGCAGTTATGCATCCTGCCTTTACACTTGGTGATCCAAATTACACACATAATTAACATAACAGCGGAAATAGATAACTAAATGGACAAGGATCCTCTCGCTTATCCATCTTCTTTAAAGAGCCCAAAGAAACCTTCTACTCTTGGACTACTCAAAAATAATTAAACCCCTGAGAGTTTAGGGAAAACAAGCAACTCATATTAGATAATAAGGTATGATGAACAAAGGGTGAAAATAAACAACAATATGTGAGACCACACCACTAAATGCAAAACGTGTTTCTCTTAACAATAATAACATCCAACCATAAGCAATGAATAATAACTATTAAACATCGCGAAGCACGCATGTCATTTCCCAATGAAATTAAGAAAGATTTAATTTCAAAGGTTTTGAATCAAAGACAATAAGAGAGAAATTTTCCAATAAATGACTAGGATGGTGTACCTACTATCAAAAGTATACCTCTAGAATATACTTGAGAACTACGATGGCTCTCAAACACGTCCAAGCCGACCCTGTCAATATTTACCGATAATCTGTGTATTTAACATTTTAGTGCACATATAACTGAAACCAATCTAAAGTAGATATGAAAATACCCTAATGGAAGCAACCCCACATAGTTTAGCTTCCCCACGCTCTTTGGGTTTAGTCATTTCCGACAAAGGATTTCAGTGCTCAAAATGAGCAACAAATCATGTTATATTGACAATACACAAAGAAGAAAGATGAACCGATAGTCAATAGATCAGTTATCGAGAATATTCAAAATGATTGTATACGAAAATCAAGTCCCATATTCTTATCACTACTTATCGATTCCAAATTTGTACTGTTTCTTGGTTGAAAATGGAGTCGGGCAAGCGAAGGTATTGTTACCTCCATGCATTGCCTTGATGACATTTTTAACTTTCGAGATAGGAGAGAGTTTCCATACCTCGACGTTTAATACAGAAAGTATGACTAAATCCCTTCCAGATAAGCGATATTATTCATGGAAATTAAATATCTTATCCTTTGCGTAACCGAATCAACTCTTTGACTTTTAAAACCAAACTTATGCTGGCATTTCACATTTCAAATATTAACTTTAAACAACACTATCAAAAATGATTAATTAACTTTAATCATTGATTAAGTACTTCGACATCTTTATTTAAAATAATTAATTAGCTTTAGCCATGATTAATTACTTCAAACATCGTTATTTAAAATAATTAATTAGCTTTAATCATCATTGTTGAAGCGATTAATTAACTTTAAAACATTATTATTATGATTAATTGATTTTAAAACATCATTATTAAAATGATTAATTGACTTTCAAACATTATTATTAGAACGATTAATTAACCTTAAGAAACCATTAATAAAAGTTTGATTAACTTTAATACATCATTATTTAAATGATTAATTGACCTTAAACATCATTAGTTAAAATGAATAATTAATTTTAAAAATTATTAATAAAATGATTAATTAATTTTAAACACATAATTATTTAAATAATTAATTAACCTTAATCATCATTATTTAAAATGATTAATTAAATTTAAATATCAATATTAAAGTGATTGTTTAACTTTAAACACATTATTATTTGAACAATTAATTAACTTTGTAAAATCCCAAGCACAAGATTAAATTCAAAAGAGATGATATTCTTCAAAGTGGCGATATAGCGACAATGACTATATGGACACTTCCGTAAATACTTTCACATATCATTTATTTATCCATGCATTACATCGAATCAACATTCGAAAGAAAAAACTACACTAGATAGTAGGCAACCTTCTGAAATAGTAGATAATTTTTCTCATGGTGCTTCAGTTGTCGACTCGCATACGCAATAATCTTCCCAGAGTTTACACATAATCTTAAAGAACCGTATGTCCTTGTAACAAAGACGATCGGCAATCCCCAAGTAGAGGTATCAATCCCTTCTGCAAAAAGTTGAATGTATGGTTTTCCAACTCCCTTTTCTCTTTTGGAGCCAACATTTTAGGGGAATGTACAATAGGTCCGGTTCTTGGAATAAAATCAATACGAAACTCCACTTCATCGTGAGGAGGTAAACCCTGCACTTCATTAAAAATATCGGCAAAATCCTAAACAACCAGTATATCCCTAAGCTCTTCTTTAGCTACTTCGAGTGAATAAAGAAAACTGATCATTAACTCGTTAGACTCTTCACAAAATATATCAATGCTTCTTCCTACTACATCATTTACCCTGATCATTCTTTTAACCATGAAAGCTCTAAACTTAGATAACCAATCTATTCCTATCAACACTCCAAAACTTATGAACCCAAGAACAAACAAGTCAAAGAGATGATTTAAATTAGAAATAGGCACATTCGAATACATAGTGTCAGGATTTGTCAAACCCCTAATTGGGTTTGACATACAAAGTGGATTATGCAAAAGGATGGTTTTAAAGTTACATTCATCAACGAGATCAACTGAAATAAAACTATAGGAAGCACCTAGATCAAATAACACTAATGGTAATATTATAGATGATAATGTATTTTGCAACACCTGCTTCCCATTTTGTCCCGAAGAAGTGGATGATATCTCCTCTACAGAAAAAGCCTATCCTTGCGAATCTTTCTTTGCAAAAGGCACTTATTCTTCATGTGTCCTTGCTTGTGACAATTGTAGCTGTGGTTGTCGGGCAATTGGGTGCAAAGTTACCTATTTTATTCCAATTGAAATAAAGAATGTTGGCAAAGTCGAGCTGCTTCTTCTTTGTTGGAATCCCACCTTCGGGTTTCTTTCCCGCCTGCTACTTCTTCGCCTTGAGCTTGAAATTTGGCTTGCCTTCAACTGGTATCACTGATAAAGGCTTGGCACTAATTACCGACACTACTCTCTTCTGGAGTCCTTCCTTAATATAAAGAGCTTCTAACCTCAAAGCTAAACTGATAAGGTTGGTGAATGTACCCGTAAGATGATTAATCATTTCTCACTGGAACTTTGTTCGCATCCCATTCACAAACATTTCATTCTATTTTAGCAGTGTGCTTATCAATCCAAGTCCGAAACAGGATAAGCCATTAAACTTACGCCCATATTATACCATCGTCATATTGCCTTGCTTCAAATCCAGCTCCAAAATAACTGAGTCCTTCTAGCTTCTAGAATAAATTGTGATTCAAAGACTTCCTTAAACTAAGCCTAAGAAAACCCCTCCTCCAGAGTATTAGCCATTATTGAATCCCACTAATCCATTGTCGACTTTTGAAGTTGTCATGATGCCAACAACCATTTCTCTGCATCTTCCAATCGAAGATCTCCAAATATCCTTTCACAAGATCTATGCCACGTCTCCACTCCAATAATATCTTCATTCCTATATAATGGTTTCCCACTTAAAGTTGTGTAATTCTTGCACAAAGTCATGAAGTTCATTGGGGCTAAACTTGCACTACCACTTCCTCCACCGGGTCTACAGCTGGCATAGTAGCATTTCTAGGTACCCTACCGCGGGTAACCATGCTAGCTCCAAATCCTATCCTTCCTCCTCCTATTATATCCATCTACTATTACCTGAATAAATAACGTATATCTTTAGAATTCAAGAATGGGATTAATATGGTATAAGGAAACAACACCAAAGGATTTAAAACGAGACTTTAGAGGAAGTAACATTATTATTATAGAAATTATAAATACGGTCTCTCAAGATTAACTCATTCTATGGCATCACTTACCCTATCTCTAATGAGTTGTACTCCAATTAGGCTAAGTTGCTCGCTTAATTGAAGCATTGATACTAACTATGATGACACATCTTTTGACCCCTGAGAAAGACACTTAACACATCCTCGGAGTTCATAAGCTATTTCCCAAGCATCCGAAAGAGGAGTTGTCATGGGGTAAAATAAAAGAACAGAATAGAAAAATCTACACGGAGCAGTTAAATATAATATTGTAAGATTGCGGAATAGGGATCTTAAGGCTAAATTAACACTAAGGGTGAATAGTATTTTCTAATGTATATGAATCTTTTTGAAATATTTTGAAATTATATTTAGAATAATGAGATTAACAATTGAAGGAACAATAATAGAATCAAAATACAAATAAATAATAAATGCAGTAAAAGTAAAAGGAAAGAACATACTAGGATTTTAAACTGGTTCGGAGTTTCCCTACATGCAGTCCCATACAATTCCTTGTATAGATTTCTTTTTAATTAGAAAATGCAAATACAATCTCAATTTCAAGACCACGAGACACCCTCCAGAATCCCGGCCTTTAGGTAGAGCTACTTGATTTCCGATCTACAAGCACACCCAATAGATTTACGGGCTAGTAAGCACACTCAATTGATTTCATGGGCTACAATCACACCTAATTGATTTCACAGGCTATAATCACACCCACAAGTATATCGGTTTAAATTGATAGACATTACAAAGTACAAACTCAGAACTTCAATCTTGATTAAAAATGATCCTATAATCCTTGGATAGCACTTAGATCTTGATTGGATTGAGAGAGATGATAGAAATCGGAGAGCATAAGATAGAGAATCAAACTAATGGAAATGGAGTTTGATTCTAGTTGAAATTCTATAGATTGTTATTATAATTTGTTTTATAAAACGAGAGAGAAGGAGGAGAGAAGAACAATGAAAAGTGATTGAAAATTCATTGGAAACGCGGGTATTTATAGAGGAATAAAGATCATGTCTATTCGTGAAGAGATACAACGAATAAGCACTTATTTTGAAAATTGAATTTTCAAATTCATAGCTAGCATGTCGACATATAGGGTTAGAGTATGTCGGCATACTCTTTGTAAGTTTGAAACACACTTTAAAATATTATTTTGAAAATGTATTATTTTGTGAAAGAACTTTATACTTTGTAAGTATGTTTAAATATAATACATATATACATTATAATCATAATAAAACTTAAGAAGAACTATATAATAAAAAAATTCAAAAATAAACTACATAAATCAAAATTGAATAAAAACAATAACTTGGTAAAATTATAAAAACTAAAATAATAAGTATAAGAATTTTAAAAACTATAAAAATCTATTTTGAAAAGAATATTTAAAAACCAAAACATTTTAGAACTATTTTGAAACTTAAAATAGAGAGAGGTCGAGTGCTATCAGAATTTTAATAACCATGCTAGACTCTATAACTTATCTGGAATATCTTGGAATCTGAAACTCTTGAATACTCATGAGTCTTCATTCTCACGTCTCTATATCAACATCTTTAACTCTTCAATCTTTACTTGGTACTGTACAACCTACTTATATCAACACATGTCTAATATCCCACACTATATACTTTTTATCTTGATAAAACATTAGTATTTATATTTTATATGATTTCCTAAAGTTGTTGTCATCAAACCAAATCCTTAGGTACCAACAAATACAACAACTATATAGTACATAAGGTTAATTCTTAACGTGAAGTTATCAGAGTACACAAAAGTACTACTATTATCAGCCTAGACAGTTATAGATCCTACCTTTACACTTGTTGATGTGAAATACACACATATTTAACATAACAGCGGAAATAGATAAATAAATAGATAAGGAGCCTCCTACTCGTCCATCATCTTCAAAGATCCCAAAGAAACTTACAACTCTTAGATTACTTAAAAATAACTGAGTACTCGAGAGTTTAGGAAAAACAAACAACTCGGGCCAGACAATAAGTCTAGTATGCGTAAATTTCAAACCAAAGGGTAGAAATAAACAACAATATATGATACCACCCCGCAAAATAAGGAACAGGTTTCCCCTTACAATAGCAACATCCAACCACAGCAATGGGCACAAATAATTAAATATCGTGAAGCGCGCATGTCACTTGCTGATGCAATTAAAAAAGAATTAAATTCAAAAGTTCTAAATCAAAGGCAAGGAAAGGGAAATTTTCTAACGAATGACTAAGAGGGTACACCCCTCTTATCGAAAGTATACCTCTAGAATATACTTGAGAACTACGATAGCTCTCGGACACGTACAAGCCAGACCCTACCAACCTTTACTGGAATTTGAGTATTTCACATCTTTGTGTGCATATAACCGAAACCAATCTAGAGTAGATGTGAAAATACCATAATGGGTGAAACTCCACATTGTTTGGCTTCTACTCGCTCTTTGGGTTTATCGTTTCCGATAAAGGATATCAATGCTCAAAATGAGCAACAAATTATCTTATATTGACGATACACAAAGAAGAAATTTGAATCAATAGTCAATAGATCAACTATCATGAATATTCAGAATGATAGTATATGGAAATTAAATCTCATATCACTACTCATCGATTTCAAAGTTGTCCATTTCTTAGTTAATAATGAAGTCGGGAAAGTAAAGGTAATGTTACCTCCAGGCATTGCATTGACGATATTTTCAACTCTTCGGATAGGGATGACCATACCTTGACGTTTAGTGCTAAGAGTATGACTAAATCCATTCGAGATAAGCGATATCGTTTACGAAAATAAAATTTCTTGTCCTTTCTGTAACCAAATCAACTTTAACTTTTAAAATCAAACTTGTGCTAGGATTTCACATTTCAAATATTAACTTTAATCAATGATTTATTACTTTGAAATATTTATTTAAAATAATTAATTAGCTTTAACCATGATTAATTACTTCAAATAACATTATTTAAAATAGTTAATTAGCTTTAACTATGATTAATTACTTCAAACATCATTATTTAAAATGATTAATTAACTTTAATTGTCATTATTGAAGTGATTAATTAAATTTAACATATCATTATTAAAATGATTAATTGACTTTAATACATCATTATTAAAGTGATCAGTTGACCTTAAAACATTATTATTAAAGCGATTAACTAATCTTAAAACATCATTAATAAAATGTTTAATTAACTTTTAATACATCATTATTTAAATGATTAATTAACCTTAAACATCATTGGTTAAAATGATTAATTAATTTCAAACATTATTAATAAAATGATTAACTAATTTGAAACACATCATTATTTAAATAATTAACTAACCCTAATCATCATTATTTAAAATGATTAATTAAATTTAGATAACAATATTAATAATTGCTTAATTTTAAACACATCCTTATTTGAATGATTAGTTAACTTTGTAAAAACTCGAGCATAAGATTAAACCAAAATTTTCAAAAGAGATAATATTTTTTAAAGTGTCGATATAGCGATAGTTGCTCTATGGACACTTCCATAAACACTTTCATATATCATTTATTTATCCATTCATCACATCGAATCAATATTCTAAAGAATTTTTTTTATATATACGCGCATAATTTGACGAACCAATACTCATCCAAGACAACTACACAACCTATATAGAGCATCACTTGTAGGAAGTATGGGCATATACTCAAAAGCAAATTACAACTATACAACATATAGTGAGCACCACTAGTATCATTTACTTAAAAAAATTGACAAATCTCAAGTCACTTACTAACTATCAAGGATATCGTCTTTCTAAAGTGGTAACCAGACCAATAATCAATCAATTTCTCTTACATACAAACATAAGTAATTAACATATATTTTCACCATAATAATAAAGGTTAAAACTTTCTTTTAAAAGGTGAACATAAACATGCACGCACTTTAACCAAACTTTCAACCGACATACAAATAGAGTTTTTTTTTGCTTAATCTTGACTTTAAGACCTAGATAAGGTCTAAATAGTATGGCCTAGGGGGTTATAGGGCTTGGCCCTGATTTAAAATGGTGGAGATTTGTCTTGTTTTGGTTAGTCAAGTAATGTAGATGAGAAAGAAAGGAACTTTAGTGATTTTGTTGGAGGAAAAATTGAAAAGGAAAGGATTTTTAAATTTCAAAACTTTTCAAAGCCATGGAAGTATGAAAAGAGGATGAGGGTTTGAAAAAATGAGAAATAAAATGAAAATGAGTAGGGAAAAAAGGAGAAATTGTTTTTATACAAAAAGGAATAAGCAAACTACCTAAATATCCTTAGGTCCACACATCTCCACTCTCCTTTTGCCACTTTATCACCTCCATCCTTAACTTATTCCACACGCAAGGACCACTGCCCTTATCATATCCATCACTTCACTCCCATTATGTTACTTTATAAAATGACATTTCATTCTCTTTTTATTTTATTTTTAACTTTTGAGAATAGTCACATCTTACTTTTCTTTTTACTTGAGTAAATAAAATTTCACCATAAATAATCTAATCATGTGTGTCTTATTTAGTATATATGTGTGTAATAGAGTGTACACAACATTTCCAACAACTTTTAAACGATGAAAAGTCAAAAATTTGAAAAACGATTTTCGGTCACATTTTCGATTTTTCTCCGATCTAATTATTTCTGTGTACAAATTTCAAAATAAAATTACCATCATAAGCTATTACTTAAAAAGAGATTTATTTGAGTTATGAATTTTAATTATTTAAATTTCTAAAAATATTTTAAATATTCAATTCAAAGTGATTAAATAATAGGCTGTCGCACATAAAGTCGTTGGTTCGGCAATAACTATTAATCATATTGCACTAGCTAGAGACTTTGACTTTTAGTTGAGCCTATAATACTAAACTTATACAATTAAGAAAACGAATTCTTTATTAAATAATGTGTCACTTCCAAAGCTTCCACTCGACCCAACTATAGTCGTTCAGTAGACGTTGTACTATGATTTAACTACAATCAAAGTAGAGTTTCCACATTAAAGCCTAACAGTATTTTCAAGTCGAGGGAATCATGTAATATTATCACATTGACATTTTTTATTTTACCTTATTTATGTTAACAACAAAAATCTATCGAGTGAGTCATTCTATAGTTATCCATTAACATCAGTATGTAAACCTTGGTGCCCTCTAACTTTCATTAGTAATACATTGCCCAATATTTGGAGAGCTTTGTATACCATAGTCACGATGGATTGTAGGATTGATTTCACCCTAGAGGGGGGTAAATAGGGTGGTACTATTAATTATAAAAATTTAGTGCGGAAGTATATAAAATAATCGCAATATAGATATAGCAGAATAATAGCAGCACGGGTAATAGCAGAATAAAAACAAAAATAGAATAACACAAATTTACCCAGCTTCGACAAAACCCTGCCTACGTGCTGCCCCTAAGGTTTCTACCAGAAATTATGTAGTCGAACTCTTACACACGTAAACTCACAAAACCCGTTATCGACTAACCTAACTCTACGCTCAAAACCCTACCACAACTCAGCCACTAAGTTGCGAATTCTCGAACTACTATACCGTATTTCGTCCCCTAGTCACACGAATAGAATTTACAAAAGTTTAAAAAAATACAAATCAAAACAATAAAAAACAATAAGACCTTAATTTTAAATTTTAAAGCTTGAATAATAATTTATAACCAGCCCAAAGAAATAAAGAATGTAGTGTAAAATATTGTCCCCCTTTTCTTTGTTATTTCTTCGGCCCGATTCCTTATACTTCGTTGCTTTAAAAATGGCTGCTTCGTTCCTCAATTAGAAAATTAGGGCTTTTGTAATATGAAGACGCCGAATTTGTTGATCGACCAAGTAGATGATTTCGCGAAGCTTGCTTTGTCGATCGATGGTTTCTTCGATTTGCACACGGCTGCTTCAATTAAGCCAAGTTCGATTGTTAAAATGGTATGCGATTTTTTCCTTTTTTGATATTTGATAATACTCGACTTTGATTTGAGTTTAATGATTTATCGCTCTTTATTTTGCTTGAATTCGAATGATTTAAACGCCGATGATGACTTGGGTTTTTATAGGGTTCAATTCCCTTAATTGTCGTTTGAATATATTTATTTGAATTCGTCGCTTGTTATGCTTTGGCCACTGATTTTCAATTGATTGCTTGTGATTGATCCTGACCTTTACAGTACGTATATTTTCTGATTTCTTGATTATCACGGCCTTGGTTTCTGACTTGTTCGATTCCTTGGCCACCATGGCTCTGACTTGATTTGAAACCGTCGTTGACACTGTTACAATTTTTTGTGTTGACTTCTTCGGCTTGATTAATTCCTGTTATCACTTTGACACCCACAGCTTTGACTTTTTATTTGATATTGTCAGATAGAAGTTCGATTCTTTTCTGGTTTGACATCTGTTACTTGAGTTTTGTGATTAATATTTACTTGTTCAATTCTGCCTTGACTTATCGAACTGTTTATAAATTTTGTAGCTTTGGCTTTGACTTGATTTGAAACTGCTACCTTGAACATTGTTCGACCTACAACATGTTTGGATGTTGTAATTCACTGTATTGAATTTTGGTTTGCATCGAGTACATTTCGACATGCTTCACTTCATTTTCTTCGGATTGCACTATTGTGATGCACTTACGTCATCACTACTGCATTGCCCTGATGCCATTGATATTTTGTTGCATTGATTCATGTGTACATATATACTAACATATACATATGTTTGTATGTTCGAATTTGTTTGCACATGAGTTTGTTTGTTATCTGATGTTGACGCCTTCACTTGTATTCAGTTGCATTCGTTAATTCCTTGTATTTTGGAATGTGATTTTGGACTTGAGCTTTGTATATATGTATAGTCTGCACCGTGCCTTCATTTGGCCTTGCTCATCTACTTATATTTGCATGCTTGGAGTCTTGATTGAGGTGGTAGCTGGACTTGATTCACTTGTTGCCAGTTTCCATTTTCGTTTAGTTGCTTGAAGTTATAGCCTTTGGTATTTGAGTTCATTTTCCTTGGTTCTGGTTACATGTATATATTTGTTGCTTGTCATTTGAACCATTGACTGTTGAGACTGTGTGGTTCGCTGCACTTGTATATGCCTTCATCATTGGTGTTGCTTCATTACTTTTTGTGCTGGTTCATTATTGATTTTGGACTGGTCAAGTTGTTTTAGTTGTCTTTACTTGTACATGTCACTTTATTTTAGTTCATTAACGATTTTGCAATGTGCAATATGGAGTTTTGTTTACATTTTTCTCTGGATTAATTTTTTGTATTGCACATGAGTTGAATCCAGTTTATAGCTCGGTTTTGACCTTGTGCTCATATCATGACTTTTCTTATTACACTTGAGTTGAACCTAGCTTTTGGTTGGGTTTGACCTTGTGCTCACCTGTCCCTATAGTTTTGTCAAGTGTAACAATCCAAATAACTGAGGCAAATAACATTTTCAAAATACACATTTTATTTTACACTGCACAAATATTTCTTTTTCAGTTTTACTGCATCAATGTGTATTTTGCAAGATAACTCAGATGTTGGATTCAATCTGGAGTAGAGTTGAAGATAAATACGAATGAGTGATATGTAGTGAGGTGCAAATGTAAATGATAATTGTATAGTGATCAAATTGTGTTGTAGTTGAAAATTTGTGTATATATATATAGTGAGAGCTCAAATTTGTATTATTCAAAATTGTAACAAAATATTTGTTTGAATAAAATTTCTATTTGAATTTAAATTCTGTGTTAATTATTGTATTCAGCAAATATTTATTTAATTATGTGAAAATGAAAAAAGTAAAATAAAAATACATTTAAATGAATATATATATATGTTTATTATCATCAAATAAAAATCATATACTAGCATATTCAACATGGATGTATTAATAAGCAGTCTTGATGCATCCTAGCTAGTAATTTAAAATGATATGCATATTACATGTTGATAAATTTCTCATGATTACAACACCTTGTAATTACTATCATAAACATGTCATTTATGGATTTTCTGTTAAATATACTTAAATTGAATAATCAGTTATTTATATAAAAAAATATAACAAAAAGAAAAGACCTTTTATTTTGACCAAGATTGGTTATCAAGTGAGATATATGTAACAAATTACGTAATTTCCCTAAGGCACACCCCTAACTCTATGGAGGTGTACATTAAACAGAAATTGTGAAACAAGGTGTAGTCGACCGACAAGAATCATCTTAGGTAAAATTTCTATTTTTCAATTATGTTATATGATAAAATGATATATAAATCAATTTCTATGTATTATATATAAATATACACACACATACACATATATGCGACTTAAACTAAAAACTTTATAGTAAAAAATATCAATTATTTTATTTTCAATTTAGGAATTATATTTATTGGAAATTAAATTTTTATCCGATTATATTAAATATTGTGAAAACCTAATCAAGGGAGGATTAGTCTCCTTTGATACGTATGATCGGTGTCACCGTAACTAAAATTTAACAAGAAGTTGTTAGTATTTAGCCAGAGCAATTCAGTTAGTTGGTAAATGTTATCGACTTGTACCAAGTAACTTCCAAGGTCAAAGTATGTATTTAAATATGGATATTATTATAGTATTGGCCGTTGACTGAACTTTTTGCATCTAAGTGACATAGTAATGATGAAGAGACAAAATATGCACAATACATGTCATTACTTAAGAGTGTAGCTTAAAATGATTAGAAGTAGGATTTTGCCTAGATGATCTACAAGTACCTAAACTTGTCTTCACTATTTCGCTTCAGAAAATTCGACAAAGGCATTGATGTTTAAATTATCTAAATATTACTGAGGCTTCAAGTCGCATATTGGTCACACAACAGGAGCTCTCAACTTCTAAGCCAAATTAGTTTATTGAATTAATGAATAAAAGTTATAGAGAAACTAATATAAATTGTAAACTAATATATATATATATATATATATGTATATATTATTATTATCTCAAGGTCTAAATTTTATTAATAATATTCATAAATTATATATATTTATTAAATTATTTATTAGACCAATATAATGATTCAAATAACAAATAATATGCCATAAAATTTAAAAATGTTTTGAAGTGTACATACATACATACGTGCTTCTATATGACTAGAATTAGGGATAAAAGAGAATGTGTAGTATATATTCAAGTTTGAGTTGTTATTAAGGATAGAAAATTATGATCATGATTAGATTTTAATGGAATGAAATGCATCCGGGTTCATTTAACTCTCTCATATAAATGCACTGACATACCTCATTATATTTGAAATAAAAGTATTGTCCCTCCTTCCATTAAATTATACATTTATGTTGTAATTTGCAACTCCAACTGAATTTAGAGAAGAGCCCCTCTCAAAGGTGAAATTGTCAGTTCAATGTGTGACAACAGGTAAGATTTTTAGGTATATGTTATTCCTATTTCAAGTCATTAAAGTTTGATGTGTGTGTGTATGTTAAATATAATATATCATTTATAAAATATTATTTCTTAAAATTTAATAATTTATATTTATTTATATTTAAAATGCATTAATATAATTATCTTTTAAATCAAATAAAAGTATATTATTGTAATATATAAAATCATAATATATATGAACTTTGCAGCCATGGGTGAAATTACACGCAGTGAGATAATTAATGGAGATATTTTAGAATGTACCGATGTTGCTAAAACTTCAGACATTCTTCAGGAAGATAGGGTGTATACCGTGAATGAACAAGAACAAGCCAAAGCTTCGGATGGGATTTGTTTTGAAAATGGGGTTTGTGTACGAATGGATTCTTCTTATGTATTCACTAATGCAATGAAAGGTTCTGATAAGGGGATAAATGACGAGAAAGATAGGGCTGTGGATTCTTATGTGCTCGAAACAGAGACGAATTTGGATGCAAGCCATATGCTTGATGAGTGCCCGTACCTAAGCAAGGATGTGATGGGAGTGTTTGAAGCGGGTTCTTCTAAAAAGTATGCACTGATATAGTAGTGTCTGACGATGCTAACAAGTGCAAACATGTTGTTAGTGTGTATTTGGAAGGTCAAATGTCGACAATGGCCGATAAGCTCAAATCGGAGCTCTGTTTAGAGATTACAGTTTTAAAAACACAAGGTAACTCAAGGGTAACTCCAACAGCTTCAAAACGCTCTCCTATAAAAAGATCTATCCACGCCAGTGGATCAGTCAGGAGGAATGCATGATTGCGTAGGGTTCCATGGTCCACTAGAGCTTCAGGCTCTAGCTTAGGTTCGATCGATCTCCTAGGTAGCATTTATTAATAAATGATTTATCTACTTCTTATCTGTTAGATTTAGCTAGGAAAATGGTTTTTTGATCTAGATCGGTCTAATATTGACTTTATTAAGAACGATAAACTTGAGAGGGGTAGAACCCTTAGATCATGAGATTTAATAATTGGAGTGTTAGGGGTTGCATGACCTAAACAAGCGCATTAGAATTAAGTCTTTCCTTAAGGGTAACCACATTGAGATAGCTCTATTGCAAGAAACCAAAATACAATATTTTGACAACCATTTCTATAGAAGCGTAAGGGGTTTTATCTTAGTAATTGGATGTGTCTCCCTGCTAGGGGTAGCTCGAGAGGTTTGATGGTGGGTTGGAAACATAACTGTGTTAAACCCTTGCAAATTATCTCTAACGTTCACTCAATGCATCTTATTTTCATGAATTTAAGAGCCGATTCAAGTTTAAACGTGTCTAATATTTATGGACCTCATAATAAGATTAATATATGAACATGTTGGATTGAATTCCTAAACTTTAGGTCCCTTTCTGTCGGTCCTTGGGCGATGAGGGGAAGAGGGGTTTAACGTGACTAACTTTTTAGGTGAAGCTCGTCAAGAGAAGGTGACATCACTGCTATGGAAGAGTTTAATTAGTTTATTACTAATGGTAATTTTATTGAATTACCACTTAATAATAGGCAATTCACTTGGTTAAATACAAGAGAAATCCTGAGAAATCCCCTTGATAATACTTCTTGATCATTTCTTCATTGGTAAGGAAATATAAGATAGATTCCTAGCACTTCGGTTAAGGGGCTTCCTACAATGTATTCTAACCGTTGTCCCATTATTGTTCTTTATGAGAGCCAAAACCTCATTCTCTTTTAGATTTGAAAAGATGCGATTTTCAGAAAGCGGTTTTAACGATTTAATTACCATGGTTTTCTATGATTTGTGATAGCATTAAATATTCCGAAAATACTACCAAGGTTTTCGTAAGTAAACTAAGAGATCTAAGAATATTTCTTAGAAAATGGAACAAGATTGTTTTTGGAAAAATAAAAATTGAAAAAGATAACTTGCTGTCTGAAATTTTAAATTAAATAAAGCGGATGAAATAAGAACATTAAACGTTTTCGAGCAAAATATTCTGTCAAACTTGAAAGAAGAACTAGTTAAAGTCATTAAGCAAGAGGGAATAAAATGTAAGCGGAGGTCTAGGGTCCAATGGATGGACGAGAGAGATAAGAATATCAATTTTTTGCATTGACTAACTAACATTCACAAACGTAGTAACACCATTCACTCCTTACTTATTAACAATGACGAAATTACCGACCAAATGAAATCAATAATTCCTTTACTAATTACCACAAAGTTATTTGTTGGAACCTTCATAAGGTGGAGAATTAAAACAAGGTGGAATGATATATACCCTATAAATTTTAGGATTGCTTTAGATGATCTGGATAGCCCGTTCTTGGAAATGAAATATTTAGAGCCATTAGCGATATACCGAGTGATAAATTGGTAGGACCATATAGTTTTCCTTTACCGTCTTACAAGAAGTTTTGGCATGTTTTGATGTTTGACTTAATTAAAATGTTTGATGAGTTTTAGAATGATAATTTGCAAGTTGGAAGATTTAACTTTATTAATGTAATCCTGCTTCACAAGAAAGTTTGGGTGATAGAGCTCAAAGATTTTAGACATTTTTCGTTTATAAACTTTTCCATTTCAAAGGCCTTGGCAAATAAGATAAGCACCAAAATGAACAACTTGATTAACAACACTCGGTCATCTTTTACTACGGGTAGAAATATCATGGATAGGGTTGCTGTAGTTCAAGAAATCATAAATTACTGCTGCAAAAATAATATCACTTGCATACTCCTAAAATTCGACTTTGCTAAAGCTTTTGATTCTATTGATTGGATTTTTCTCAATAATTTACTTTTGGCTAGGGACTTCAGTGCGAGGTGGGTAAACCGGGTTATGACTTTACTTAAAACTAGAAATTCGACTATAATGGTCAATGGTATTCCAGGAAATAAAATTCAATCAAATCGCGGTCTTAGATCAGGCAATCATCTGTCCCCACTTTTGTTCAATTTAGCGGCTAATGTTTTCTTTAGAATTATTGAACTTTTTATTTCAAATGGGGTTCTAGATAACATTGGTAACAATATAACCAATGATGGCCTTACAATTCTCCAATTCACTGATTATACCATGCTTTTTACATCACATTTACCCACCCTCATGGGCTCTTAATTATATTATATAGCTTGGATATGCTTTTGGGTCTCAGAATTAATTTTGAAAAAAGTTGGGTTTTAGTACTAAATGATATAGATATGGTTGTAAATCTTGTAGCTAGTACCCTCAACTGTAAAACCATTAAATTCCATACAGAGTATCTAGGATTTTTGATTAAACAAACTAAATCAAAAAAGGAAGATTGCAAGGTGATAATTGATAACATTAATAGATATTTTTCTGTCTAAAGCTGGAAGAATCATCTTAATCAACTCTGTCCTATTGGCACTGCCGATCTATTGGATGTCTTATTATCTTTTTCCAAAATAGTTAATTGATAAAATAGAAGAAATTTTCTCAGGAGTGATGACTATTCATATGGCAATATTAACTGTCTAGTTAACTGGAAAACAGTTTGTAAATCCAAGGAGGAAGAGAGCCTAGGAATCATAAATCTTCATAACCTTATGTGTCCATACTCAAAAAATGGCTATGGAAATTTAACAATAATAATGAAAAACTTATTTAGAAAGAAACGATCTCAAATCAATTATATGACATAACATATAACGCCATCATACTTCCTCTAATACCAGCAACATGTCCCACTTTTGGAAATCCATTTCAAAATATTCAAATATCTTTAACTTGGGTATTAACAATATTGTTTGCTCAGGTAATAAAACATCCTTTTGGACGATAGCTAGATCACCGCTATCCCCTTAAGAGTGGAATTTAGTGTTGAATATGCAAGTCTGCGCTTTTTGTTTGATGATAATAAACATATATATAAACGTTTAAATGTATTTGTTAATGTACTATTTTATTTCTCACATAATTAATTAAATATTTGCTGAATAAAATAAAGAACATAGAATTTAAATTCAAACGGATATTTTATTCAAACAAATATTTATTATAGTTTTGAATAATACAAATTTGAGCTCTCACTATATATATATTTATACACAATTTATCATTTACATCAGCACCTTACTATATATCACTCGTTCACTCAAAATTGATCTTCAACTCTATTCCATATTGAATCCAACATCTGAGCAATTTGCAAAATAAACACTAACGCAGTAAAATTGAAAAAAAAAATTGCAGTGTAAAATAAAATGTGATTTTGAAAATATTATTTGCCTCAGTTATTTAGGTTGTTCGTAATCATTTAATTTTGAATTCATCATACACGAACATCTTGTGACATGCACAGGGTATCACTGTACATGCCACAAGGCCGTGCACATCGATATACACTTGATAAAATTATAGGGGCAGATGAGCAAAAGGTCAAACCCAAATCAAAAGCCCGGTCATATCAAGCCCAATTGTCCTCGAAATCGACACGGCCAAGAAAAGAATTCAAAAAGGAGAAGTTTTACGGCCATGTGCAATAAAAGCGATGATGATTATAAAAGCACTAGCAATGAGAGTGAAAGAGTAAATTTGTGCCTACGAGGAGATATAACTGATAGCAACGATGATGACCCAAGAAAGATATCAAAACTTTCTCACTCAGAATTACTTATACATTTCTACGAAGTAAATGACTGTTTTGAAAGACTTAGGGAAAATATGCCAAAATTGAATCACGAAGAGATAGTTTGATAGAATCAAATAAACATCTTAATCAATTGGTTAAAAACTATCAAACTAAGTGCCCTATGTGTGATAAGTGTCCATCTTTCGATGAAGATATTAAAAATCAGAAATTAAAATTAAATTACTTAAAAATGAAATTCTGATTTTGAAAGAAAATGAAAAAACTAGGAGAGAAAATTCTATTAAAAGGTGCACTCAATTATTGAACGAAAATCAATCCCTTAAAACACAAATCCAACAATTATCTACAACTTTAGAAAAATTTTCCAAAGGAGAAAGATCGTTAAATATGCTATTAGGGAAACAAACCGTAATACAGTTAGACAAGGACTTGGATATAATCAAACTGAATTTATTAGAGGTGAAATTAATCAAGTTAGTTTCATGTGTACAATTTGTAGAAAATTGGACACAATCAAAATATTTGTTGGTATCGACCCAAACACGTGAAAACCATACCAATTTGGGTTCCAAAAGGCATGAATATAAAATCCCTCAAAGTTAAACAAATCTAGGTGCCGAAAGGAACATACATAAATAGTTTTGGGTCTACACAAATACATTTTTCAAAATCATTTGCCACTAACAAACATGGACCTATAAAAACAAATAGGTCACAAAAATCTTCTCTCTTGTAGGTGTGGTGGCAGGCTAAGGAACAACAACAGTGTTATCAGGATTCTGGCTGTTCCAGACACATAATGGGCGACTAATAAAAGTTCCTTAGCCTAGTGCAAAGGTGGCAGAATCACAATGGGTAACAACGAAAAATTATCGACAAAGGTAAAATAGGTAACGGTACATTTATCTTAGACAATTTATTAAATGTGATAATCTGCGCCATAATCCAATTTATTTCAGCCAGTTAGGTGATAATAAAATAAATGATGATTTTGAATCTAATTTATTCTTATTTGACTTGTTCTTATTTTTGATTCTAATGTTGACCAATCATCAACTATTTCATATAGAATTGCTTGGACTAATAATGTTTTATTACTTGATGATTACTCTTGATACCTGTGGATATATTCGTTTATTCTATTGATTCTAGACCTGCTATTCACTATTTGTTTGCACTGTTTCAATTCAATTTCATTTAAAAGCTGGTAAAAATGATTTCAAGAAAATTTGTTGCAACTTCACGGTCTGGTCTATAACTTTCATCTAATGATAATTTTGAGTCAAAGAGAAATTTAAATGCAGATTACACTGGTAATCAAGTCGATGAAAAATTACTAGTGGAACTTGATTTATATTAAGATATATAGTAGCCGCATCATTTTCAAAGAAAATATCTGCATATTTTTCATATCATATAATTTTCAATTAGTAGACATTTTTCTTTTATAAACCCCTTCCAGAAAATCATTTTTGTTGACCTTGTTTCAGATTAGTCATTTTTTAGAAAATTTGATAATTTTTTTTGAATTTGAGCTTAAATGATTGCATTAAGCAATCAGACTCCCTACTGATTATCGAAAAGATAAACAGTGATTGAAAAAGTGATGAGTGTTGATATTAATCATATATTATAATTTGGGACGGTATATTTAGTAAATTTCTTTAGAAATTTGAACAAGAGTTATAAAAACTTTTTGTTAGTAAAAATTCTATGACCATCTCTAATTCTATCATATTTCTATCATCCATCACTCATCAAAATTGAATATAGTTTGACAATATGTAATATTTTAAACAGAAAATCAATTGTTTTTTATTTCATTATTTCTTTTAACAAATAAAAACATCCAAAGTAATCACTCTTATTTAAAAGTCCTCACGGTTATGCATGGGTGAATTACTTGGAATTTTTTATGTGCTTTCATGCTCATTTAAAAGTCCTCACGGTTATACATGTATGGAATGCATATTAAAATTAATTGATAAATAGACAAGTTGATTCTAATCCCATTTAAAATTCCTCACGGTTATGCGTGGTTAGAAGATACTTGAATTCGTTTTTTAATAAAAATATGGAATACTACTAATCTCATTTAAAAGTCCTACGGTTATGCATGGTTAGTAGATATTCAAATTCCTGACATAAATATATCACAAATAGGAACAACTATATGGTCTTATATGATGACATCATCCCTATCATTCTAAAGTGGAATATGCGCATAAAAGAGTATTTATGATTTTTGTTTGATTTTTTATTGAAATTTAATACTTATACTTGATTGGGTATTAATGGTGAATTAATATCTATCACTTTATCTCTATTTCTCTAACACTATTAGTCTTTTGCTGATAATAAAAGGAGGAGAGGAAAGTTAAGATTTTGGCAAATAAAGGTCAAATATATTTTCTATTTGCATATAGGATCATTTGCATATTTTTTATTCATTCATATATGAAGGGGAAGCTTTGTGTAGAGAGGGAGCATTCGCATAGGGGGAGCAAATTGAATAATCAAATAGATTTAATAAATTCAAAATCTTAAATATATGTTTTTTATCATCAAAAGGGGGATATTATTGAATGTGCAAGTATATGATTTTTGTTTGATGATAATAAACATATATATATATATATATATATATATATATTCATGTAAATGTATTTGTTAATGTACTATTTTATTTCTCACATAATTAAATAAATATATGCTGAATAAAATAAAGAATACAAAATTTAAATTCAAACGGATATTTAATTCAAACAAATATTTATTACAGTTTTGAATAGTACAAATTTGAGCTCTCGCTATATATATACACACACAATTTTAATTGCATTACAATTATCATTTACATCAACACCTCACTACATATCACTCATTCACTCAAAATTGATCTTCAACTCTATTCCAGATAGAATCCAGCATACGTGTAATCTGCAAAATAAACACTAATGCAATAAAATTGAAAAGAAAATATTTTTCAGTGTAAAATAAAATGTGATCTTGAAAATATTATTTGCCTCGGTTATTTGGGTTGTTTGTCATCATTTAATTTTGAATTCATCATACACGAACAGCTTGTGACATGCACAGTGTATCACTGTACATGCCACAAGGCCGTGCACACCGATATACACTTGATAAAATTAGAGGGACAGGTGAGCACAAGGTCAAACCCAAATCAAAAGCCAGGTTCAACTCAAGTACAATTCAAATAAAGTCATAACACGAGCACAAGGTCAAACCCGAGCTATAAGCTGGATTCAACACAAGTGAAATTCAAAAAGCAAATAATTCTCGAGTGAAACCAAGGCCACAAATTCATCATGGAAATGCAAACACACTGTACACATATACAGGCAGTGCATATGTATACCAGACCAGGGATGAAATTCACAAGTTTCAAATTCAAAACAGCATGGCACAAAGACACAAATAACAATGGCACTAACTCAACTGTCAATGCAAAAGCACATGCACCAGTGAACAATGGAATATAACTAGAGTCCACCATAAAATAGCGAACGAAAATTGACAAAACAACCAGACTTCGAATCAAGCAATGCAAACAACAGAGTTTAGTTCTGGTTGCGGTGAAGACTACAAATACAAAGCACGCACATCAACTCACTACACAATGCAACCTTCTCGGGTGAAAATGAAATTGTACAAGACTGAAGTGATAACACATGCCAATGAACACAATATCATGAACATATATACTTGAGGCAACCAGAACATATGACAGTAATCAATGCAATCAATTGAGACTACAAACCAGATTCAGACTCAAGTACAATGCAATAATACCAAAGTGAAGCCATCAATGGAACTTGACTCGAAGCCGCGTAATTTGAACAAGTGAAAACATAGCAGTGTGCAAATGAAGATCGCAAGACATCAAGCCAGAGAAGAATGTACAGACTCGAATGAAACAGTAAATGAAGACACTACAACATAAATACAAGTGTAGTACAAAGCATCCATTTTTTTCAAAATGATATATATATAAGAAGTCCCAAAGTAACATGAGTCAAATATGCAAGTGAAGATAACAAGTGCACCAACATATACAAATTACATAGCATATCAGACCGCGACATTGATGTCGGAAATTCACCAGGGGCAATACAGTGTGATGCAATACATATGTGTGTGTACATATATATGTGCAGTAAACAACATGTACAGTGATATGAATGAAACAAGTCAAAGACTGCGACACATCAGGAATGAACACAAAGTCGAAGCAGAAAAAAATTTTATCATCACTAGCCGAAGCCAAGATAAATCAACATCGTCAAAGAAGTCAGAGCCGTGATGACCAAGGAAGTCGAATCCAAAGCCGTGACAAGCAAGTAAACAGAATATACGAAATTGAAGAAGTCAGAAATCATCTCAAGCATTCAAACAAAATCAAGTGGTCGAACAAAGTTATTGAAAAATTCAAATGAATTTATACGAACGAAAATATAGGAATTTGAATCCTATAAAACCCTATCATCATCGGCTTAAAAAAGTATTCGAGTTCAAGCAATATCACAGTGCATAGAATCAATTAGGAACTCGAATCAAATTCGAGTATAATATAAATCGAAAAAGGAACACACGTACTAATTCAAGCATCATTCAAACTTGACTTAATTAAAGTAGAGCAGTGTGCAAAGCGAAGAGACCACCGATCGACAAAGCAGGGACGTTGAATCATCATTCGATCGATCAATTGAAGTTGGGAGCCTCAATTTATCAGAAACCCTAAATCAGGAAGAGGAACGAACGAGCTAAAGGAAATTGCCATTTTTTCACAAGCCAAAGAAATAAAAAAGAACAGGCCGAAAGTATAAAAAGAAAAGGGGAACATTTCTTTTTTACTTCAAAATCTTTTGGGCCAGTTTCCTTTATTTTTTTGCTTAATATATATTGTTTTAAATTGTTTTTTATTTTTTAATTTACTTTTAAACTTTTTAATTTCTAGTCGTGTGACTAGGGGACGAACTACGGTGGTGAAGTTTGAGAATTCGCAACTCAGTTGCTGAGTTGTAGCAGGGTTTTGAACGTAGAGTTAGGTTAGTCGATAGCGGGTGTCGTGAGTTTACATGTGTAAGCGTCTGACTACTTAATTTCTAGTAGAAACCTTGGGGCCAACACGTAGGCAGGGTTTTTTCGAAGCTGGATAAATCTGTGTGTTCTATTTTATGCTTTTATTATCCTGCTATTATCTGTGATGTTATTGCTCTGCTATATCCGTGTTGCGATTATTTTATATGCTTCCGCATCAAAAATTTATGATCATTAATATCACCCTATTCACCCCCCCCTCCCTCTAGGGTGAAATCGATCCTACATTTAGGGCACTCTTTGATATTTGTAACTTCAAAAATGCTTTATTGTGACGCCCCACCTCTATACCCACGCTAGCCAAGAACACTACGGTGTAGTGCTGTCAACTAGCACGGAGAATAAGGCTGTTGAGGAGCGGCCATCAATAGTTGGCCTTACACTAGTATTGGTTATCTCGATAGGAGTGATTATATATATATATATATATATTCTTTCATTTTTCATCTCTGATTTTTTTTTCTCCCATCGAAATACCCCAATTCCAGTATGAAACGAACTACGATGGTTCATGATAGTTTAGAACAGTAAATATAAAATAACAACACAGATAATATAAATGCGGATCACAGATGAAACAGAAAGTCTCATATATATATAAAATAACTGATGTCAGTTACAATACATTCACACGGTACATATGATACAACTACAACAGTCGACTAAGGAAGTTACATATACAAGTACATTAACGTATTTAATAAACATGAACACATATCTTCCTATACAATTTTACAGACTACTACAAATGACGACGACTACTCCAAAAGATATGAAAGAACTTCATAGCTCTAGCAGCAACCCAAAGCAGAATATCTACAACCTGAAATACTCGGTCTGACCCGAGTATTAAATTCAAAAGAAAATAATACTCGGGTCAGTCTAATTCAAACTCAGTTATTAGTGCACAGAAGCAATAATAATCAAATAATGAATAGACGACAGTAACTAAACCAAATCAGAATGCAATTCAGAATATTGAATTGAAATAAACAGAACAGTTCGAACCATTGAAATATCAATTAAAATATTAAGATGAGTAGGGCTGCAGTACACGCACGCATGTACTGCCTCGCCACTACAGCACATGAACTACGCAAAAGATTAATAAATCAAAAAAAAATAGAATATCACAAAACCATACCGTGTGGCTGCAGTTCACGCTTGCGTGCACTGCCTTGCCACTATCGTGACGATGTACCCAATGAATACCGTGTGGCTGCAGTTCACGCTTGCGTGCACTGCCGTGCCACTACAGTGATGATGTACCCAATGAATGTAAGATATGTACACAAGTGAATGTAAGATATGTACACAAGTGAATGTAAGATATGTACACAAGTGAATGTACATAACCAACTACACGTGGCAAAAAGAATCAGAAGAGCAACGAGAAACCGCACAACCCAAATGAGCAAGTGCACATGTGCAACTCGAGCTACAGGTACGAACCAGCTCAATATTAAGGACAGCAACAAGGCACCAAGGCAAGCCAATGTTACATGTACAAGACAATGAAAGAGGCAAACAATGATGTACAAATGAGTGCATCAGTGGCTAAAATGAATGCGATCTCACGTGCCACCAAATAGTAATGTATCATGAAGGGAACATATAGAACAGTGTTCTACATGAGGACACAATCAAATGAAGGTGAGAGCATCAAGATTCAAAACAGTGGACAGAGCTGCCTCAGCAAGCAAGACAGTGAAACACAGTTCAATGCAACACAGAGGCAAATGGTAAATTTGAACATGACAGCAAATAAACAACAGCCTCAACATGTATGTCCAAAAGGTTAAACAATATGAAGTGCACAACATTGCAATAACATGCTACATAAATGTATGTATACACACAGCAATGAAGAGAAATGGGTGCAGACCAACCAAAGTGATACATGATACCGGTAACATGAAAATGAGACCAGGCATACATGATGACTACAAGATTGCAATTCTAGCCAATCCACCAATTTATTCATACACACATACATATGTATATATTTAGATATGCACAAATATTTTTAAATATATAGTGATGAACAGATGGGACAACACTAACTCGAATACATCAAGCAACTGAATTCAACAGTGAATCAAGCAACTCGACCAAATCCAGCTACTATATGAAACCATAACAAAGTGAAACACTGAATCAGATGAACCAGCAAAGGGTAAAAAAAAAACTCAAAGAGCATCAACAATGCAACAGGGTGCAGTGAAGATTACAATGTATGAATCAGTGCAGAAGCAAATGCTACCATGGCTCGAGTGCGTGCTACAGCAACAAAGAGCAAGGCTAAGGCACAGTGCTAACATCAGTGACACAACCTCAATAAAGAAATGGTTTTAAATAACCATATATGAATGCAGTCTCGACCATAACAGCACCAGCCTCAACGTGAATTCAATAGCCTATGTACTGCAAGAACATGACAAGTACACAAGGCATAGCATACACGAATAAGTATTGCAGCAAAGTGGACATGCAACTGATTTTAAATGACTGGCAACAAGTAAATGAAGTATACTTGTAAACATACTGGACAGTGCTCCTATGATAAGGCAACATAGCTAGGCATCACGAATAACAAAATACGAGACAATGCCAATTGTGGAACAATAAGCACAGAGACTACAAGTACAAACTGAACAAAGCAATGCAACTAGCAACAATGAAGGCAACTGGTAACAATGAAGCACAGGGACTCCAAGAACAAACTGTACAAAGCAATGCAACTAGCAACAATGAATGCAACTGGCATTAATGAATGCAACTGGTAACAATGATGCTCAGGGACTATAAGTAAAACCAGTGAATGAAAAGTGGACAGCGACGCAAACCGAAACCGAAGCCAACATTATCGCAAGCCGAAGGCAGTTGATAAACGAATTGAAGCAGAAACAAAATTCACGTTAATACCAATGCCAACATAAATGCTCAAAATCAGTTGCAGTTCGAAATCAAAACAATGCCGAAATCGAAATAGTTCAAGCAATGACCGAAGTCAATATTCAAAGAAAATGCATAGTCGAATGGCCGACAAATCAAGGGGCGAATTCAACAATCAAATACGAACGAAAATCATCGAATTCGAACACTAGTAAACTCGAGATAGGAATTAGATGTGAGTGAAACACTCACCTTGTCGACGAATTGAAGCATCACAGAGACGAGCAAAGCCAAGGACGAACGAAACCCCAATTTGGGAAGAAGGGGTAGGAGCGATCGAACGTAGCCGCCATTAATTTCCTCTCGATCGACTAGGGCACGCGAATGAAAATGAAGGGGGATCGGGTCAAAGAACGTAAAGAGGGGGATTGGGTTTTTAAAAATTTTTCACGGCCCAAAAAAAAAAAAGGTAAGGCCAAATAAGTAAATAAAAAAAAGAAAAAGAAAAAGAAAACTTTTATTTAAAGTCCTAAATTTCTTTTATCAATTTATAAATTAATTTTAATTCAAAATTTAAAAACTTCAAATAGAAGTTTGTGTCAATATTAATCGTTTAAATTGTTGATTATAATTGACGCAAAATACCGGGTTGTTACAGACTCCCCTCCTTAAAGAAATTGCGTCCACGCAATCCTAAGGAATAGATGGACAAAAGGTAACAACCATAAGAGCATGAGAAGGTAAGCTTTTAATTTCATAAAAGATATTCCCAAATTCTCAACAAAGTTTGATTATCAAATAGATAATCAGAATAAAGAAATCTTAAAACAGCAAAATCAGCAAATCTAATTATCAACAAAGATAACTAGAAAACACAAATATCTAACTATCAAAAACGATAATCAGGAATTACCACAACGGTAATCAAATTTCAAATCACAAATATTTAATTATCACAATTGATAATCAAATCTCAAATCGCAAATGTTTAATTATCACAAACGATAATTAAACCACAAATATCTAATTATCACAAACGATAATTAGAAACAATAAATATCTGATTATCAAAAACTATAATCAGAAATCATAAATATTTAATTATCACAATTGATAATCAAATCTCAAATCGCAAATGTTTAATTATCACAAACGATAATTAAACCACAAATATCTAATTATCACAAACGATAATTAGAAACAATAAATATCTGATTATCAAAAACTATAATCAGAAATCATAAATATTTAATTATCACAATTGATAATCAAATCTCAAATCGCAAATGTTTAATTATCACAAACGATAATTAAACCACAAATATCTAATTATCACAAACGATAATTAGAAACAATAAATATCTGATTATCAAAAACTATAATCAGAAATCATAAATATTTAATTATCACAATTGATAATCAAATCTCAAATCGCAAATGTTTAATTATCACAAACGATAATTAAACCACAAATATCTAATTATCACAAACGATAATTAGAAACAATAAATATCTGATTATCAAAAACTATAATCAGAAATCATAAATATTTAATTATCACAATTGATAATCAAATCTCAAATCGCAAATGTTTAATTATCACAAACGATAATTAAACCACAAATATCTAATTATCACAAACGATAATTAGAAACAATAAATATCTGATTATCAAAAACTATAATCAGAAATCATAAATATTTAATTATCACAATTGATAATCAAATCTCAAATCGCAAATGTTTAATTATCACAAACGATAATTAAACCACAAATATCTAATTATCACAAACGATAATTAGAAACAATAAATATCTGATTATCAAAAACTATAATCAGAAATCATAAATATTTAATTATCACAATTGATAATCAAATCTCAAATCGCAAATGTTTAATTATCACAAACGATAATTAAACCACAAATATCTAATTATCACAAACGATAATTAGAAACAATAAATATCTGATTATCAAAAACTATAATCAGAAATCATAAATATTTAATTATCACAATTGATAATCAAATCTCAAATCGCAAATGTTTAATTATCACAAACGATAATTAAACCACAAATATCTAATTATCACAAACGATAATTAGAAACAATAAATATCTGATTATCAAAAACTATAATCAGAAATCATAAATATTTAATTATCACAATTGATAATTAAATCTCAATTATCTGATTATCACAAGCGATAATCAGCAATCACAAATTTTCAATTAACGAGTCCGAAATTAACCGAAATAGCAAACGCACATGACCCATAACCACGAGTTTTACTAAATCGTTTAATTCACTTCATCGTTTCCTTGAAAGTGCAAAATTGTGTATTTTAAATAAATAACATTTTACGTTCTCAAACGGACAAGTCCGGAATTAAGCGAATCAGTAAAAGAAAGGGGTCATAGTCCTCGATTTTTCTAAAACGTTTAATTCGCTTCCTCATTCTTTTGAAAGCGCAAATCGTAAAGATTTTGAAAACAATTTTGATTTATATTTTGAAATATTTTGAAGAATAACAAATTTTTAAAACACGTGATTAAAATAGCAATGTCAGTAGCAACTTCGACATACGTCAAAATTTCATCGAAATAATTGGCATCAAAATATAATACCAATGAATTTTCGTTCATCAAAAATGTCACAAGAATCTTCTCAAAGATAGAAAGGGATATCATACCCTAAACTTGTATTCATAACAAGTCAATAACACACGAATTCACCAATGCACAAGAATTGATAAAACTTATCAATAGAAATCACGAAAGTTGGTGAAGCACAAATTCTAGAAATCTACACAAGAAATCCAGAAATCACAAGATAAGAGTATGAGAACTCGAACGGAGTATGAAAACTCGAACGGGGTATAAAAACTCGAACGGAGTATGAAAACTCGAACAGAGTATGACATAGAATAAAAGGTATGGCATAACATAAAATATCCATAATGACATACTACTATAAGTATGTAAATAATGATCAACAGGAGATCAACCGATGAGGGGTATGGCATAAATATGAAATATCCATACTGACATACGACTATAAGTATGCAAATAATAATCAACAGGAGATCAACCGATAAGAGATAATCAATATCACAAGAATCTTCTCAAAGATCCAAAGAGGTAACATACCCCAAATTTGTACTCATGAAAAATTAATAACATATGAATTCACCAATGCACAAGAATAGGTGAAGCATAAAATTTCCAGAAATCAACATAAGGAATCTAGAAATCACAGAAAAAGGGAAAGAGGCCTATTACATGACGGTCCGAAGACCATGGGGAGCTACCCCGCATGTGTGAATGGAATCACACAGATTGAGGTCGAGACTAACCAAAAAGCAGAAAGGTATGTGTGAATGGAATCACACAAGTGGTGTCTAGTCTGACCATCAGAACGATCATCATGATCAACGAGGAGTGTCAATTACACTAAGCATGTGTGAATGGAATCACACAGATTGAGGTCAAGACTAACCAAAAAGCAGAAAGGTATGTGTGAATGGAATCACACAAGTGGTGTCTAGTCTAACCTCGCAATGAAAGAGACATCGCGCAATTGCTAGTCTAATTCATAAAGCGATCATCAAGATCAACGAGAAGTGTCAATTACACTAAGCTAGTAAATATAAAAGTTTAGCTTCATGTCCCATAACCACTAGCTTAACTTAAATATTTACGAACAAACTGTAGATCTTCACTAGAAAAATGTCACAAGTGGTTCAATCGAACAAGTCCAAAAATTAACCGACGAAGTAAACGCAAGCGTTTCATATCACTTGTTTTGCTAAGCCGTTTAATTAGATTTCTCATACGAGTGAAATAAAGGTTTGTATATACTAATAGATTGGAAAACGGTTTAGGAAAAGATTTTGATATTGAAAATAGAGTTGAAAACATTTTGATAAAAGAGTTTTGATATTTACTACTAGTATTGAAACATTTATATTTTTAAAGTGACAAATCACAAAAATGATTGCAGAAACAATCAACCACAAGAATTCACATACGAAGACGTGAATAGAATCCAAAGAAATCGATACTGTATCCATCCAAAAGTATGTTCACGAAAATCCCGAAGAAAATGTTATCAAAGCTGCTAATAAATGATAGCAATAAATCGGGAAATTAACAAGAATCGATTAAATTTGGAAACCAAATCAATTCACTAAAATTCACCTTCGAAGACGTGAATAAAATCCAAAGAATTCGATTCTAAATCCATCAAAGTAGGAATATCCAAAAATTCCAGAAATAGAAGTTTTCAAAGTCGACAAAGATGACAATAACTAATCGGAAAAGAAGAATCGATTGACAAATGGAATAATGAAACCAAACGAGCATAAATGCATAAATGACTTCAACAAAAAATAAAAATCAAGTCAATGCCGAAGTCAACAATTAATGGCCATAATAGAGTACAAAACGATTCAACATCATCATCAAAGAACTCAACGGCAAACCAAGTCAGAGTCTTGGAAATCAAGAATTTAGAAATTTCTCAAAAACAAAGTGACCGAAGTCGAATGGAAATCAAGCCGAAGAAAACATAAAATATCAAGTTCAGAATCGCTGAGATTCGAACAAAATCAATCATCGGCTAAATCAAATCAAAGCCGAAAACACAAGAATCAAAATCAAATGCATATGAATAAGCGTTAGGAATTCATACCTAACAATCAAAGACAATCATATGCAAATATGAGAGATAAAACGTCGACAAATAGTTGTAACACATGTACTATCTAAGTTACGTTTTATATTTGTTCTAAACCCCAGGCTCTGATACCAAGCTGTGACGCCCCACCTCTATACCTACGCTAGCCAAGAACACTACGGTGTAGTGCTGTCAACTAGCACGGAGAATAAGGCTGTTGAGGAGCGGCCATCAATAGTTGGCCTTACACTAGTATTAGTTATCTCGATAGGAGTGATTATATATATATATATATATATATATATTCTTTCATTTTTCATCTCTGATTTTTTTTCTCCCATCGAAATACCCCAATTCCAGTATGAAACGAACTACGATGGTTCATGATAGTTTAGAACAGTAAATATAAAACAACAACACAGATAATATAAATGCGGAACACAGATGAAACAGAAAGTCTCATATATATATAAAATAACTGATGTCAGTTACAATACATTCACACGGTACATATGATACAACTACAACAGTCGACTAAGGAAGTTACATATACAAGTACATTAACGTATTTAATAAACATGAACACATATCTTCCTATACAATTTTACAGACTACTACAAATGACGACGACTACTCCAAAAGATATGAAAGAACTTCATAGCTCTAGCAGCAACCCAAAGCAGAATATCTACAACCTGAAATACTCGGTCTGACCCGAGTATTAAATTCAAAAGAAAATAATACTCGGGTCAGTCTAATTCAAACTCAGTTATTAGTGCACAGAAGCAATAATAATCAAATAATGAATAGACGACAGTAACTAAACCAAATCAGAATGCAATTCAGAATATTGAATTGAAATAAACAGAACAGTTCGAACCATTGAAATATCAATTAAAATATTAAGATGAGTAGGGCTGCAGTACACGCACGCGTGTACTGCCTCGCCACTACAGCACATGAACTACGCAAAAGATTAATAAATCAAAACAAAATAGAATATCACAAAACCATACCGTGTGGCTGCAGTTCACGCTTGCGTGCACTGCCTTGCCACTATCGTGACGATGTACCCAATGAATACCGTGTGGCTGCAGTTCACGCTTGCGTGCACTGCCGTGCCACTACAGTGATGATGTACCCAATGAATGTAAGATATGTACACAAGTGAATGTAAGATATGTACACAAGTGAATGTAAGATATGTACACAAGTGAATGTACATAACCAACTACACGTGGCAAAAAGAATCAGAAGAGCAACGAGAAACCGCACAACCCAAATGAGCAAGTGCACATGTGCAACTCGAGCTACAGGTACGAACCAGCTCAATATTAAGGACAGCAACAAGGCACCAAGGCAAGCCAATGTTACATGTACAAGACAATGAAAGAGGCAAACAATGATGTACAAATGAGTGCATCAGTGGCTAAAATGAATGCAATCTCACGTGCCACCAAATAGTAATGTATCATAAAGGGAACATATAGAACAGTGTTCTACATGAGGACACAATCAAATGAAGGTGAGAGCATCAAGATTCAAAACAGTGGACAGAGCTGCCTCAGCAAGCAAGACAGTGAAACACAGTTCAATGCAACACAGAGGCAAATGGTAAATTTGAACATGACAGCAAATAAACAACAGCCTCAACATGTATGTCCAAAAGGTTAAACAATATGAAGTGCACAACATTGCAATAACATGCTACATAAATGTATGTATACACACAGCAATGAAGAGAAATGGGTGCAGACCAACCAAAGTGATACATGATACCGGTAACATGAAAATGAGACCAGGCATACATGATGACTACAAGATTGCAATTCTAGCCAATCCACCAATTTATTCATACACACATACATATGTATATATTTAGATATGCACAAATATTTTTAAATATATAGTGATGAACAGATGGGACAACACTAACTCGAATACATCAAGCAACTGAATTCAACAGTGAATCAAGCAACTCGACCAAATCCAGCTACTATATGAAACCATAACAAAGTGAAACACTGAATCAGATGAACCAACAAAGGGTAAAAAAAAACTCAAAGAGCATCAACAATGCAACAGGGTGCAGTGAAGATTACAATGTATGAATCAGTGCAGAAGCAAATGCTACCATGGCTCGAGTGCGTGCTACAGCAACAAAGAGCAAGGCTAAGGCACAGTGCTAACATCAGTGACACAACCTCAATAAAGAAATGGTTTTAAATAACCATATATGAATGCAGTCTCGACCATAACAGCACCAGCCTCAACGTGAATTCAATAGCCTATGTACTGCAAGAACATGACAAGTACACAAGGCATAGCATACACGAATAAGTATTGCAGCAAAGTGGACATGCAACTGATTTTAAATGACTGGCAACAAGTAAATGAAGTATACTTGTAAACATACTGGACAGTGCTCCTATGATAAGGCAACATAGCTAGGCATCACGAATAACAAAATACGAGACAATCCCAATTGTGGAACAATGAAGCACAGAGACTACAAGTACAAACTGAACAAAGCAATGCAACTAGCAACAATGAAGGCAACTGGTAACAATGAAGCACAGGGACTCCAAGAACAAACTGTACAAAGCAATGCAACTAGCAACAATGAATGCAACTGGCATTAATGAATGCAACTGGTAACAATGATGCTCAGGGACTATAAGTAAAACCAGTGAATGAAAAGTGGACAGCGACGCAAACCGAAACCGAAGCCAACATTATTGCAAGCCGAAGGCAGTTGATAAACGAATTGAAGCAGAAACAAAATTCACGTTAATACCAATGCCAACATAAATGCTCAAAATCAGTTGCAGTTCGAAATCAAAACAATGCCGAAATCGAAATAGTTCAAGCAATGACCGAAGTCAATATTCAAAGAAAATGCATAGTCGAATGGCCGACAAATCAAGGGGCGAATTCAAAAATCAAATACGAACGAAAATCATCGAATTCGAACACTAGTAAACTCGAGATAGGAATTAGATGTGAGTGAAACACTCACCTTGTCGACGAATTGAAGCATCACAGAGACGAGCAAAGCCAAGGACGAACGAAACCGCAATTTGGGAAGAAGGGGTAGGAGCGATCGAACGTAGCCGCCATTAATTTCCTCTCGATCGACTAGGGCACGCGAATGAAAATGAAGAGGGATCGGGTCAAAGAACGTAAAGAGGGGGATTGGGTTTTTAAAATTTTTTCACGGCCCAAAAAAAAAGGTAAGGCCAAATAAGTAAATAAAAAAAATAAAAATAAAAAGAAAACTTTTATTTAAAGTCCTAAATTTCTTTTATAAATTAATTTTAATTCAAAATTTAAAAACTTCAAATAGAAGTTTGTGTCAATATTAATCGTTTAAATTGTTGATTATAATTGACGCAAAATACCGGGTTGTTACATTTATTATCTGAGCTCTCTATACCCAAGGAAAATTTTCCATGGGATTTCAACTTCAACCGTACCTTTGAAGGTATTATCTTAACTCAATTTGTAACACTTTGTTATATGGTTGAGCTATATAACTAAGATATCGAGAGCGAAGTTAAAACGTGGGAATAGGAAAACAAAAAAATTATATTCATTAACGTCAGTTTAAAATTCTTAAATTTCTCTACGACTAAACAAAAGATGTTCAAATTAATCTAGAAAGCTAATGCTCCCCCAAAAGCAAAGGTACATATGTGGTTAATTCTACACAAGAAATTTAATACAATTGAATTATTAAGGAAGAAACATCTTTGTTTAGACAAAAAATGTGTTTTCTGTAATTCAAACATAGAAAATATAACACATTTATATTATAATCGTGCCCTAAATAATTCTATACTTATAAACACTCATCATATTTCGTCTTCGACATGACCAATACTGATTTTAATAGTGATTACTATCGGAATGTCCCAAGATTTCAATATGCAAAATTCAATAGAATCATTCTGGATACTATCTACATGATCATTTGCTGGTACCTTCGGTTTGAAAGGAACCAAAGGATGTTCAATAGCTTTAACACTCCTTTTGATAATTTAACTTATGCCATTGTGTCGTCCAGTTACATCTGGATGGCAAATCCTAAGTTTAGGTTTGCCAAAAACGTACTCTTAAAGAAATACCTTAAAATGACAAAATGTCGTATGTGCATATTTAAGCTCAAAATTGATTGGAACGGTGGAAGACATAACATGGTCTTAAATAATGTCATTGCTAATTTCTAACAAAAGTAACTCTTCGAGCACTTCATACTTACTTGATAACTAAGTCTATATTCCTTTCTTTCTAGTTTTATATATCCAACACATATATATGTAAATAAAACTTATATATATACATATTTGCTAGACTAATGTATTTTTTTGAGTGTAGTCAAGCCTAGTAGGTGTTCATTGGTCGGGCCAGCTATTTGATGGAGCTATTGCATGTGGGATGTAGCTACTAGGCTATGGAGATAGGTTACTTTGTATTCGCTCGCCAAGGATTCATCTTTTCACACTCGTTCCACCATCGATCCTATTATCTTTTTTGGATCTTTTAGGAGGAACAGTTTTTTCATTCTCTTTTTGCATATGGAGTTATTTTTTCCTCTTTTCTTTTTTGTATAGGATTTTTGCTACCTGTTAGACTTGTTGGCAGCACCTTTTAAGTGTGGAATAAAATTACATGAGCGCTCTCCTCTTTGAGAGAATCACTCATTTTACTCAATATATACATATATACATGCATACATATATATTTTTTTGTGTGTGTCTTTTATACTTTCGATAAATAAAGAATAACCATATTATTTTATTTGCATTTAAATAACGTAATATGTATATTCAATTTAATATTTAATACTAAAATTGTACATTTTAAAAATGGGTATTTTTAAAGGGACTTCAATTTTGAATAAGGTTGGCCAATTTTTTTATTTCTATAAAATTGATATGGGACGTACCAAAAAATGTTGTCCCCCTTAATAAAAAAATTCTATAACTGCCCTGAGTGTCCAATAGTTTTTTTAGTTTCGTTTCAATCAGACCCTGCCTAAAATTATTTTCGGTGAATCGTCAAATTATTTTTCGTTTTAATTTTTGATAGAGTTTTGTTAAATTTTGCTTTGCACGAGGGTAAACAAGTAAATCGTTTTATTTGATTCTATTTATCACGTACCTTATTAAAAAAAATTCCTGGTGGAGTCCCCTTAAAAGTGACCCTACTTATCTAAAAATGGAGTGCTTTTAAAAACGCCCTTTAAAATAGTATATTAACAAATAAGCGTGAAATATATTCCAAAATTTTAACTATATTATATTGACCGAAGTCATATGCGTGTGTGTGTATTGGAATCAAATACTATATCCAAATTATAAAATAATCATATATATGTTTACTTGATAAATAATACACACACACTTATATTAAGCCAAAATTGATAAGGTATTACCTTTAAATAATTTTAAATTATAAAATAGAATACCGTATTTTGGATTTTAATTAAATAAAATAAAATTATATGTTTATCTAGTATATATACAAATAATAGTTTTATTTAGTGTGTGTGTGTGTATGTGTACGTATATGTGTGTGTATTTATGTGTGCGTATATGTGCGTGCGCGCACGCGTTTGTAAGTTTGTAACACCCCATCTCTATATCCGTACTACCAAAGAATATTACTAAGTAATATTGTCCGGTACTATGGAGAATGAAGCTTGTTAGGAGCGACCGCACGCGAATATTCGATTGGGCTAACACAGTGCTTATTATATCTCACACGATACACAAATATACATACTCAATTTTGGCATAAAGTAATAAACATATGGGTTTACCAGGACAGACAATACATAATGTAATAAGATAACACGGAGTTACATATCACAATGGAAAATATAATACATAATATCTTTACATGCCAAACTGAGTCTAAATAAGATAGTATTCGACTCACTACAAAAGTCTACATAGATAGATAACGGTCAAGCACAATAGGATACATCATAATTATCATACACCAATACATATGGAGACATATAAAATTATATATATATATAAGCGCACGCACTTTCCATCAAAATATATGTCAAAAAATGAAACTTAGGCATCCTAAAGATGTAGATTCATGTGAGAAACATACCAAGATTTTTACGTAATTTTCATAAATTTATTTATATTTTAATTTGAAAGATCATGCCTTGTGATTTGAGGGAGAAGGCAGAAAGAGTGTTTTGTTTTCTTTGTTCAGGCTTTAGAATTGAAATGTACAGAACGATAATGGAAAAAGAATTTGATTTTCTCTTTATATAAAATAATCAAATACAAAATAAATTACTTCCAAAATTTATACTTAACGAAACATTATAATAAATTTTTATAATAATGTTTTTCATAAAATAAATGAAATTTTTGTTGAAACGCTTTTGGAAATATTTATAAAAGAAAATTTTGCTTTAATTATATTATTTTTAAAATGAATGATTTTGAAATTTGGTTATATAAAAGAATTTTATATTTTATGTATGTGCGTATGTGTGTGTATGCATATTATGGTTGAAGATAATAAACGGTTTTGAAATTTGCATTTTCTTTAGTTTTTCCTTAATTAGATTACGTTGATTTTGAAATTTGAAATTCGAATGCAATTCTGAAATTTAAATTGAATTTTTGGATTCAAAAATGTGTAAGTTTGAAGTTGAAAAATATTTAGGATTTCGTGTTTCAATTCTTTGAAGCTTTCAAAGATTTTTTACTTTTATAGTTTGTTTGGTTCAACAATAATATTCAGAACCAAACATATTATAAAATTTTCATACTTGAGTATGTTTGGTTCTGAATATTTTCATATTCAAGTTCAAAACTCATACAAATTTTTTGATCTTTGAATTTGAAAATACACTATAAAATGTATTCTAATTTTGAAACACGAAGCAGTATCATCTGCATAATAATAAGAAGAAAAAAAACCAAAATTCGTATTTTAGTTACGAAACTTTTGGAAATTCAATTTTGCATAAAGTTCAGTATGCATAATTACAATTCAAAATCCGTATAAGTATGAAAATCTCCATACAAGAAGAGCCTATAGTCTATATGATTATGGTCAAATTTGAACGAATATTTCTCTTAACATGCACGAAGTCTGTGGCATTTATACTTATTTCAAATAATTTCTACAATGTATTTTTATTTTCGTTTCCGATACTCATCAAATTAATTAATTAGTGAATTTGGTTCCCCTCGGTGCTATACAAATAACATCTCATTTTTTAAAATAGTCCCAAAAAAGATAAAGTTGCCTCTCAACTTGAACTAAATATAAAAAATTATAATCTTTCACTAGAAATATCGAACTTGAATTTTGTTTTCAACGCCAAATCACAAATAATTGAGCAGTAAAACATTTGAACCGCTGATAATTGCTAAACAATATACTTGCAGTCCAATTACTTTCAATGCAAATGCAATTATTTGATTGTAATACTAAATAATATATCTAATTGGAAAGTAATTATTCACCATCGTCAAGCACATAATTATTTGCACTTCAATTACATCCACTCGAAAAAAGAAATCATCAAAATATAATACACGAAACTTATTAGTGAGAACATAAAATTTGTGATTTAATTTCAAGGTGAAAATAAAATGCAAAATCTTATTATCCTAATGAAAGATAAGGTCTTTTATATTAGAACTGATTAGGCTACTAAGTTTGAGTTTAAGGCTAATATGTTTTTTTTCCGAGGGCAATTCTGTATTTTCCTATCATATTTAAAAAGGCAAGGTTGTATTTTATGTACAGTAATGCTTCTTATGTAAAAATATGGAAGTAATCAAATGCCCTAAATTTCTGCTACCCCCTTATATTCCAAGCTTAAAATTATATCGCTTCACTTTTCAATTTTTTATTATAATGATTACACAATAATTATTGCAACCTTTTAAAAAAAAAAAAATTGTGCACGATAATATGCACTTGAATTGCCAAATGCTCGGAAACTGAGGTGGGTGCTTACATAATTGCCCAATAGTTATAAAAAATAGCAAGCCTTCGACATTCATTCTAAGCTTTTTGTATAACTCTTAATTTTGCACTTCTACACCTCCGATTTAGTTTCTCTTCTTCTTTAGTTGGTGTGATTGGCTTCTTCGTGAGAACTGCCCCGTTTCTGCCTTGTACTTTATGTTTGCTCCAAATTTCAGTATTAACAGCAGTCTCGCATGTGTTAAATTGTAAAGACTCTGCACAAGTTGCATTTTCTTCGCCCTTTTCAATTAGGTCGAGAAAGGTTTTCTTCACAATTCTATCCTCTAAACTATGGAATGAGATAACAACAAGCCTACCACCAGAAGATAGGGAATCGAAGCAAGCATATAAAGCATCTTCCAAGGTCTGAAGTTCATCGTTAACGGCTATTCTTAGTGCTTGAAACACTCTTGTTGCTGTCTTGATCCAACCCTGCCTTCCTGCAACAGAGTTATAAATAAACCAGAAGTGAAGAATTTAATACGGCTGTCCATGTACATATGGTTTAGAGCTTGAGCAATGAGCAATTAATAGTTATCCATGATATTTAGATAATGTTGCAATACTGATACATTTGGATGCCACAGGATATTTAGACATTTTATAGGAAAAAGAAAATCTTTTCAATGATGAAAAAGTCTTAGGGTGCGTTCTTTTTTGAACCGAAAGGGACAAATGAAAGAGGTAAACGAAAAAGGCTAGAAAAGCGGTAAGTTCGCGAAAGGAGAATGCGTTCTTTTTACGAAAGAGGCAACGCGAAATTGGTAAAGTTATTATTTTATTGTTTATTTATGTTATTATTTTATTTACGTTAATTATTTTTAAGTACAGAATACAAATGCAGAAATAAAAATTCATAGTTCAGAATTCAAAATGAGCACGTGTGGGCATGCATATCATACCACTATGCAACATGGTGGGCACGCGTATCAATGCTTTAGAAACAAACATCGACGAACGCGTTTGTCATGTCGGCATTCCAGTCGACGATGGTTCTGTTAGAAGAAGAAGCAGGGTGACATTCCAAAAAAAAAGAAAATTTAAAGATAATTCAAAAAACACTAAAAATATATATGGTAGATAAGAATACGAAAAACGCAAAAATAAAAAAATTTACCTGAAAAAATCGACGACGAATCTTGTAGAAATTGTTGAATTTTCGGATTTTTTGGTTTTTTTTTTGTGATTTGGTTGAGAAATGGAATGGTTTATATAGTGAGTGAAGGGGTAAACGACACTTGGAAACAAACCGTTCGCGTTAGGCGACGTACAACGCGGCGAATGCGTCTGACACGAACGGTTCATTTGAACTGGACAACAACGTGGGGGCCATGCTTGACGCCTCCGATGCGTCAGACGTCAACGCTGACTGTCCACTTTGCAAAAAGAATGGTACCTTAGGCTTTATTTGTTTTAAATGCTGAAAACTGAATATTGAATATTGATTGTTGAGTCTTATTGCTGAATATTGAATCATGAACGGTTTGTCTGTTTGAATTTTGATAATTACTGCTTATAATTAAAATGTATAGTTTTCTGACAATATTACCCTTTATATTAGTTGGTCTTCACTGAATAATGATTAAAATTAAGAATTTGAATTATGATAAATGTGAATTATTAGAAAACTTGAAATTTGAAAAAATCGAAAATTTTGAAGTATTTGAAATTTAGGAAAATTTGATGCTTTATCTTTAAATTTTGAAGCCCATATTGACTATTATCTTTAAATTTATGTATCAATTTTAATACTTTATATTCACCATTACAGCGGTAACAAAGTGCAAAATCATGACAAACTTATTTTATACGACAGAACTTATGAAAAATATAATGTATTTTGTTATATGGTAAAAAATAATACAAACAAAGTAATCGTTTGAGACTGTTACACCGTTGACTTATAAAAAGTGATTTATAATTCTATAAGTTAGAAGACAACAAGTAAAGGTGCTTTAATCTCTTTATAATTTCTCAAGAAAAACATAACAGGTCATTTTTAGGTAATCTGGCTACCATATCCAGAAAATGTGATTTATAATTCTATAAGTTGGAAGACAACAGCTAAAGCACTTTAGTCTCTTTATAATTCTCAACAAAAAACAAAACATGTCAATTTTATGTAATTTGGCTTTTAGTTCAGAGGGAAATATTGATGCGTGAGTTGATTTATTTTGTGTAAAAATGATCATGACTGAATCAGTTTTTGCTAATCCAAGGAACGTTTACATCTGATTTACAATATGTTGCACTAAAACTTACAATCCATTTAGTTACATTAAGGGGATTTTTAAAGGGACTTCAAATATGGTTAAGAGGAAGTTTCTTTACGAAGGGTTGTAAATAAATTGATAAATTCATGTCGAACTTTATACCTTTTTCGATTAAAATGTATCCAAAAATTGAAAAAGAGTGCCAAATTTGGTATATTTTGAATCTTTGATCATTTTTTGGGTACTGCCTCTTAATAATTCCCCCACTTGATCAAAAATGAAATCTTTTTAACAAATAACAATGCCCTATATCAAGTATTGTGAAAAAAGGAATACTGCATTGATTTTTTACATATTAAATATACAATCATAAGAGAACAACCAACAATCATCTTACGATATGTACGGAAATAATGTCGCTAAAGTGACTTTCAATCTATTGCTTTTGCATAATTTTATGTTCTGGTAATAGAAAATGTAACCAAATAGTCCCATTTAAAACTCTTTTTGTTGAAAGAATTTTACTGAACCTGAACATGTTATTAGGCTGGTGGTAGTTTAGGCACATGCACAAGCTCCATACCAAACAGAATGGCGTAACAAAATTGTATTTTAATCGTAATACCAGGTGTCAAAATCAATCTCTTCTTTTATATAACTACAATATGAAGTAATAATATTAATACCCTGATAAACCAGATACATTTTTCATCAGTATTGGACAGGTATGCATGCTTCCTTTATGTGGAATACGGACTATGCTACTGATAGTGATTTATCGGTAGGTCTATGTTATTTTCTAGTGCAATTCCCACAAATTTAATTCAACTCCCCACAAATTTGAAACGACAAGAATGAAACAATATCTGGAGAACGGCGACATCAAATGACGATTTTAGAACAAAATGTTGCATCTTCTATGAACTTTAGAACCAACTGTAAAGGAAACAATTTGAAAAGCTTAAAAAACAAGTGTTTTTGCACAATACCTGTAGAGCCGACGGCTGTTGTTTTTATCAGCTCAACCAATTCTGTGGTTGAATGCAATCCCCTACATGTACGAGCATCAACAATCTTTCTCTGAAGAGATCGCCAGTTACTTTCCTCTCCATAGTCACGTAATATTCTTCCCACCTCTTCCTCGGGCCAGAAATTTAATATGTCCTCTGCAGTTAAACTTGCCTGATACAGATCTAACTATTAGTAGAATACACAACAGTCGGTTTTATTATGAATTATCAAACAAAAAATTAAGCTCCTTCAAGGAAATTTAACAAGAATAAACAAATCTAAATGTAGGAAATGTCTTCAATGTAAAATCCATAATTTAAAATGAACAGCAAACTCAAAGGTGTTAATTTAGATAGTGTATCTTTGTGGAGTATATGATTAGTGCCACATCAAGAGTTTGAACAAACTGAATGCTGCATCCAATTAAATCTAGCTCTTAACAACTCTGAAAACTCTTACAAAACTAAAACCTTTACTTTAATTCAGCCACGTATAGCAAACAATACCGGCAGTTAAAATTACATATATACATACATATGTGTAGTTATGTATCTACATCTTGTGTGATCGTGATGTTACAATTGGTAATCAGCCTAGTAACTATGTCCATGATCATGACGTTGGTATCTTCAAAGAGGGCGTGAAGTCTTTGTCAAGCTACTGGTTCATTTCAGAAAAAAACACTCATCTTTATCTTTATCAATAACTGTAAAAGAGTTACAATATGCATAACCGAGCACGAACTTCCGTAAAGGCTCTTGCATGGTGTTAACGTCAAAAATGGACATCAACACCCAATAGAATCTCGTAGAGATTAAACCATGAATGAGGTATAAAACATTGCAGAGAAAGTAAATAAACACACAGCGTGGTTCGGCAATTTTGGCCTATGTCCACTTCATATTTTTATTGATCTTGTATTAGATTATGATTACAAGAATGTTTGGATCGACTAAGATCCATTAATACGAGAGTGGAGAATAAAAACGGCAGAGCCTAAACAGCAAAAAGAAAGATCCTCTTTATGGAGAATGACCACTGTATTTATATGAGAAGACGTATACGGATTGGGTTGATATTTTGCAAGAAGAGTCTCTAGATCCGCTGTGGTCCACCATAACGATCGGTGGTCCTAACTCGTTATTTCGAAACGATCGGCCAAAGTTTAGCCGATCGTTATTTTGGCCTCTGATTGATGTACGGTCGATAGTGTAGGCTCTTCATGATGTATGATACTTGCTCTTTAAATTTCGTGCAATTCCGACGTATGATTTATGAGATATCGCATTTTCCATGAAACTATGGGTCGTTCACTGAATACGTCGATCGTTTTTATGGCTTAGCAAAAACTATCGGCTAACAACGATCAGTCAAACTCTAATTGCAACTTGATGACCCACAATCGTTTTTGTAAGTTTCAATCTTCATTTTGTTGATGCTATGGAAGTTTCAAATGAATTGGTCTTGTGGATCTCGAGATATTGATTATTTTTCGATGTTATGGATCGTTTTAGATCGATCCATATAAATTCTTTATTTGTCCATAACTCGAGCATACGAACTCCGATTGAAATGTAGCCTCACGGAGCTTTGCTTATCACTTCATACTGATTACAGCTTGATCTGGACCCGGTCCGAACTTGCTCGACCATCGTCCATAATCTTGTATATCACTGGTTCTCAAGGTTGGTAACCACCCGGTTTTGTCGTATCACGGCTTTGTCAAATGTGGGATAACATTTTGCCCCTCGAAGTACGTCTTGTTCGAACATGACGTGCTTTAAATTACCGCAAGCTTCAATCGTCGAAAAGGATTCCATTCAGTTTATTGAATAGTCACTATTCTTCAGTTGAGTCGTCTTTACTGATAGTTGCATTTCTTTCTGTATGTCATGGCTATCGATCAATTTCCAATAGTATAAATTCAGAACTGATAGCATTCTATCAGTTGCTATATGTCTTCGGTTCTACGAGACTAGTAAGCTTTGGTTGTCTGATCCAGTCGTTTCTCTAGTAACTCCAAGTGGAAATTCAATTTCCGACAGTTTCAATAAATCGAATTTTTAGAATAAACACGTGCATGCACAGGCACACGTTTTTATCATTGGCTCACGGATGCGTTCGTACGCTCACGAATCGTCACCCATTCCTTATAGTTTAATTGCAGTTGGATTGCAATTCCTCATTGATACTTGTATTTTTTTATAATGAAATAAAGGTCGTAATAAGCCATTCGATGAGAAGAGGCTTCAAGTTCTACAAGGGTGACGGCCTCAGAGCCGTAAGCAAAGGCGAATGGAGTATGGTCAGTCGCGAACTTGTGGGTGGTTCTGTAAGCCGATAATGTTGTTGGGAGTTCATCTACCCATTTGCCTCTAGCCTTTTTCAATCGTTTCTTCGGAATGGACTATGATTTTGTTCACAGCTTCGACTTGTCCATTTGCTCGAGGGTGAGCAACTACCATAAATCTCTTTTTAATATGATGTCGACGGCAGAAATCTTTGAACTTAGCGATGTCGAATTGGCTTCCATTATCAGTTACAATGGTTCGTGGAAGGCCAAAATGGCAAATGATGGTCCGGATAATGAAATTGATTAGTTTATTTGTCGTGATCGCGGCCAAAGTTTCAATTTCAACCCATTTGGTAAAGTAATCCACTACTATAAAGGCGTACTTCGCTCCATCTTTAGAAATCGATAAGGAATCGATAATGTCAATACCTCAAGTGACAAACGTCCATGGATTGACCATTTGAGTAATTTCTGTTGGCGAGGCTCTTGGAAATTTTGCAAACATCTAACACTTGTCACATTGTCTAGTGGGATTAGCTGTATCTCGATTGGCAGTCGATAAGTAATACCCGTAGCTGGGTATTTTCTTTGTCGGGGTTTTCCCCCAAGTGTGATCGTCGCATTCTCCTTCATGGACTTTTCTCAAGACTTATTTTATTTCTTCATGGGCGATACACCGAAGCAGGGGAATGAAAAAGTCTTTTCTATACATGAATCCTTTTTGAATGATTAGCGTGAAGCTTTATGGATGATCTGTTGTTTTTCATTCCTTCATCCAGGAAGGATCCCTCATTACAGATAACATTTAACATGAATTATCCACAACCCATTTCCGGCTCCGCCTCAAAGATCTTGTCGATCTCCATCTGTCAATGCTTGAAATATTAAGTACTTCAATTGGGAAAAGTCTATTACATTTGAATTCAGTTATAAGATCAATTACAGTGAATTCAGTTATAAGGTCCGTCAATGTCTGTCCCTGGATAGCTATCTGAGGGAGATAATTGATATCGAATTGACTAGCTCGATATTCCATTTGAGCAACCTTCCAGACGTCTCAGATTGCTGTAGGACACGTCATAACGGCTGGTCGTTGTGGATGTTGATGGAATGAGCTTGAACAGAGGGGAGAAGCATTTGTAATGCAATCGATAGGCGGTATGCAAGCTTTTCCAACTTAGGGTAGTTTCTCTCAGCACATGTCAATCGCTTGCTAACATAATGTACTGGCCTTTGGATCTGATTCTTTTCACGTAACAGTGCAGCACTTATGACATATACCGACACCCTAAATAGATGTGCAAGTTTTCACGATCCAATGGCTTGGATAGGATAGGAGCCCTGCATCCATCCAAAGTTTCTCTTCTCTCTCTCGATTAAGTCGAAGAAAAGAATTCACTTATCAGGGGCCTTGGGCGGCAACCTTCTCATTTAAGTTATGTACCTGCTTAATCGTCTTCAGTACCAAGATGTTTCGAATTGCTTGAATCTTCTCGGGATCGGCTTCGATTCCGTGAGAGCTGATGATGAAACCCCAAAATTTCCTTAACACAAGCCGAAAGAGCATTTCAAATGATTTAGTTTTATTCCATATTTTTGAAGAAATTAAACATCTCCGCTAATTCATTGATGTGGTCATTTGATCGTCGTGACTTCACGAGTATATCATTCACATATACTTCTGTCGATCCCGCGATCTGACCTTTGAACATTCGGTTGACTAGTCTTTGGTAAGCAGCTTCAGTGTTATTTAATTAAAATGGCATCACAACATAACGATATAACCCTAAATCGGTAATGAAGTTGGTGTGCTCTGAGTCGAGGATGTGTATCAGGATATGGTTGCATCCGGAGTATTCATCCAGATTTGAAAGCAGTTAATATTCAGCAGTTGAGTCTACCAGCTGGTCGATCATTGAAAGTGGAAAGTTGCCTTTTGGGCATGCCTTGTTTAGGTCAGAGTAGTTGACGTATGTCCGTCAGTTTCCATTAGCTTTTTTTTATATGAACTGGATTGGATATCCATTTTGGGTAGAGGACGTCGTAGATAAATCCGTTATTTTTGAGTTTATTCACCTACTCTTTAAGTTCGGCAAATCTTTATGGATCCATGCTGCGTTGCTTTTGTTTCACTGGGACATGCCTCGAGTCGATATTCAACGCATGGCTCGCGATAATTGGTGAGATCACACACATGTCAGAATGGGTCCAAGCGAACACATCAAGACTCGTTCGGAGAAAGCCATCTAATTTTTTCATCATCGTTGCACTGAACTGTGATCCGATCTTCAATACCCGCAATGGGTCGCCATGACTGACCGTAATGTTGATCGTTAGCTCTGCGGGTGCAACCGTGGATTCCTCGTAACTGTTTCGCGCAACAACGTGAAATCCGGTTGGGACGGTTAATGATGACAGTTATTCTGGTCGAATCACAGAGTTGTGTTATGAGTTATTGAGTCTGATAGTGAAGAGCTCTAGATGCTTTGAGCGATTATCTGCAACTAACCGAAGATCAGGCTTAGAACTACATTGAATCGTGTGTCGAGTAGGGTTCAGTCTCGGATTGCACGCAACTGCATAGTTAGCTCTTGTTTTGAGTTTGAATCTTCTTGTATATTCGAGTAACGTGCTATCAACTCAATGTACTCATAATTCGTTACTCGTGGTTCAGGTTGAAGTGATGGTTAGTTGCCAATGAGCTTAGACATCGATTCGATGATTCTATCTCTAAGCATCCTTTCGGTCGTAGCCTCGAGTTGTTGTAAACACTAGGTACGACTCACAATATTGAGCAATCGTAGTCAGCCTTTGGATGATCACACTTCTACTCCCGGTCTCGGGTTGATAAATGTACTACATGGACGGTCGAGTCTCATCCTAGTCATGTTTATATACCCATCTAAGCTCTGAAGACTTAGAGTTGATTGATGAATGGTCGGTTTACATATATCTTGTTTCTCGCTCATGCCCTCAAGTCTGGGGTATATGTCGATAAGTAGAAAGACAAGTTATGTCCACTTTAGCTTTATATTACTTCCCCTTGAATCATAAGATCGAGTTGTTTGATGGAAGGACGAGTCGCACCTATTTTAGATTATATTCTGGCTTTTCTTTTCGAGGGAAGACTTTAATTCCACATCGAATTTCGAACATGAGTTGTGCACTGGACAGTCAATCATGTCTACTTTTGGTGTCGATGTCGTCATACTCTAGGCAGGACCAAAGAATAGATGATCAAGTTACATCTTTGATGCTCTCCCTGTCGGACCAAGGGCAATGATCAGTATGCGAACGATCAAGTCACGTATGTTTCGTATTGCTCTTCTAGTCGGATCCTAGTAAGAGTCAACGAATGAACAGTCGTGTCGCATTCATTCGAAGCTGGATGGTCAATCATGTCCATTTTGACTCATATTCTCCCGTCAGATCTAGGGATAGAGTTGGCTCAGGTGCAGTTGGATCATTCTCATCCGGTTTCATACTCTTTCTGACGGATCGAAGGAAGATGATGGAAAATGAATGATCAAGTCGCACTCATTCATGGTTTATTTTCTTATCCATGCTCTGGTGACCGAAGTTATTAGATGAACGTTTGGGACACATTTATTTGTGCTTGAGGCGGATGGATATTGACCCTCGATCTGATGGTACAATATAGTCGATCACCCGCAACTTCGGATGTCGTTCCGATGGATTTTATGTTAAGGCCTCATTGTGGTTGTTGCCTTAAGTCGTAAAGAACACTAAATCGGAGCTATAGTGAGTTGTCGTATTCAGCTTTTAGTGATTTGTACTCCTACCCTCGGTCCTGCGTTAATGGAGTTAGTTCGTGAACGGTCGAGTTCCATCCTTAGCGAGTTTATACTCCTGTCGATTTCAGGTCGGAGTTTGTGGAATAAAGAACGGTTGGAATCCACTCATATATCATGGAGTTTGTGAAATAGAGAACGGTCAGAATCCACTAATCTTTCTATGGAATTTTTGGAATAAAGAATCGTTGAAATCCACTCATATATTCATGGAGTTTGTGAAATAAAGAACGGTCGGAATCCACTCGTCTATTCACGGAATTTGTGAAATAGAGAACGACCGAAATCTACTCATCTATTCATTCACGTTTGCATACACGCTCTTGGGATATGGTTCAGTTGATGGGTGGTTGGTTTCCACCCGATTTGTGTTTATACTCTAGTCCGCACTCTGGAGACTTAGAGTTGTTAGACAGGTGGTCAATCGCACTCATTTTTTATTTATACTTCATCTGCCAAGTCGAGGTAAGAGTTATCGAATGGACGGTCGAATCATGTTCATTTGTATAATGGAATTCTACCCCAGCGTCAAGGACAGAACTTGGCAAGTGAGACGATCGATTCGTATCCGTTTGGTGGTTGTAGCTCCTCTTGTCAAGTCAAGGAAAGGAGTAGGCGATGGATTGTTTCGGATCATATACATGCTTGGATTGGACGGTTAGGTCACATCCACCTCAAACTGCAGTCGTGTCCACGTATTGAGGGTGGTGTTTGATAGGTAGGCAGTCAGTCACACCTACTTTAAGTTTGGCTTTCAAACTGCTTCCTGTGTTCAGGGCAGGAGTTAATGATCGGCCAAAATCGCGATCGTACGTAAAAACGATCAGTCAAAATAACGATCGTACAAATCATGTTGGAACGTTTGTGAAAAAACGATCATATGGAACGATCGTAGAGGAATGATCCGATGGAACGATTGGTCCGAAAAAACGATTGACTACAGATGTTTTAAACTTGAAAACGTATGCACATTGATAAACACACGACTAATCAATCACTAATATCATGATTTCCTTCTTCTGTAAGGGAAGTAGACTTGGCTTTTCTGACCATGTCTAATAGTTTCCTTGTAGATCTCTTTCAAATCTGAGTAGAATAGGAAACTTGACGATTGAAAGCTGGATCTATCCCGCGAAATGAAAATCCACAAGTAGAAAATAAGATCCAATCAAGCTGAGAATTCATTTCTTAGTGAAAACATCAAAATATTGACGCTCGAAATGGACATAAACACCCAATAGAATCTCGTGGAGATTAAACGATGAATGAAGTTAAAAACATGGCAGAAAAAGTAAATGAACACATAGATTTTATAACGGTTCGGCAATCTTAACCTATATCCATTTCATCTTTTTATTGATCTTGCACTGTATTATGATTACAAGAATAGTTGGACCAGCTAGGATCCATTAATACAAAAGTGAATAAAAATAGCAGAGCCCAAGCAACAAAAGAAAGAATTCCCTTTATGGAGAATGGCGACTATATTTACTGGGGAAGACGTGCATGGATTGGACTAAAATTTTGCAAGAAGAGTCTCTAGATCCGTATGAGCCCACCATAACGATCGACGGCCCTAACTCGTCATTTCGGAACGATCAGCCAAAGTTTAACCGATCGTTATTTTGGCCCCTGATTGATGTGCGGTCGATAATGTAGGCTCTTCATGATGTAAGATACTTGCTCTCCAAATTTCGTGCAATTTCGACGTACCGTTTGTGAGATATCGCATTTTCCGTGAAACTATGGATCATTCACTGAATATGTCGATCGTTTTTATGGCTTGGCAAAAACGATCGACTAACAACGATCGACCATACTCTAATTGCAACTTATGACCCGCGGTCGTTTTTGTAAGCTTCAACCTTCATTTTTTTGTTGATGTCATGGAAGTTTCAAATGAATTGGCATTATGGATTTTGAGATATTGATCATTCTCTGATGATTTGAACTGTTTTATGGATTGTTTTAGATCGATTCATATAAATTCTTCATTTGACCATAACTCGAGCATACGAACTCCGATTGACTTGAAATTTGAAATGTAGCTTCTCGGGGTTTTACTTATTACTTTATACTGATTGCAGCTTGGTCTGGACCCGGTTCGAATCTGCTCGACCATCATCCATAATCCCGTATATCAGTGATTCTCAAGGCTGGTAACCATCCGTTTTTTTTCAAATCCGTGGTATCACCGTCTTGCCAAAAGGCGGGATAACATACGAAAATTGAGATCAAGAGTTTGAATCTTGTTCAACATTGCCATATATTATTCTCTTGTTAACATCTGTTGAAGATTGAAAAATGAGAGAAAACAACTGCTACAACGAAATTAATATCTGTTGTACCACCAAATTATGCTTATTTTGAGCTTCTTTTAAATGTTTCACATAGCTTGAATCGATGCTCGGATCATAGTAATTGACAAGGTTTTCAATATGAGATGTAAATCGTAAATCGCACGGTTTGAACTTTAAATCAAAATGGGATTTAAATCGTAAATCACAAATTCAAAAGATGCATATTTTATAGTATGTCACACTTTGATATTGGTTTTGATGTTTGAACTTCTACAACTAAACATGAAAATTAATTTTTATCTTTTAAGTTTTGTTTTGAGAACATTATAATTGAAATTTGAATCCAAATAAGTAAATTAAATATGTTAGTATAAGTTAAATGTTGTTTTAAATTGTGGTTTTAACTGAGTTTGAATTGGAATGTAAATTAAATCGTAAAGGAAGCGATCTGATCTGAATCGGGATTTAATTCATAACATTTTAAGATTTTTGATTACAATGGTAATTGACATTTAAGTTTTGAATTTCAAATTGTAACTTTATATCTTACATATGCAGATTGTGTGACATCTGTATTATTTATTATGATTTTGTATGTAAAGCATGTATCGTTTATAGTATTTATGTTTTTTTATGCGTAGAATGTTTGATGTTTGTACTAATTGTTTTTCCTTTAACATATTGAATGCATGCACTATGTACCGACTATTCTACCTTGCATGCGTGATCGACGTGCCGTTAGATCTCGTTTAAATAATGAAATTTCTCGGTTGAAAACATCAATGTCATCATTGAAAAGCAAAACATAATTGTGATGGCTCTGAGGAAAAGGTATGTCTAATACAATAGCTAGGGGCGAAGCACTGCAATTATTTCACCATACAACATCATTAGCCAGGGGTGAACAAAACATGTTGTTCCTCCCATTTCAACAGGTTTAACTGGTTTACACTTGTATATTATAGACATTGAAAGGCTTCACACTTGCCATGATCCATGAAGAAAAAAGACTATTCCTAGCATTTCATTATCAAGCCATATCAAATAGCAAGTCACCTTAAACTAATCAAGATATCTACCCATTACAAAAGAGCAAATACTCTAATCATACAAATGGCATTACCCCGAACATGCGTTAGGAGCAAAGGAGAATAACTCGTTCTTAGGTAAGAAGTTCAAAAACAAAAAGAGAGAGACCAAGAGTTATTCTTCTCTTTGAAATCTTGGTAAAAGCGGCCCCTCTATACTTCAGGTGAATGTCTAGCTCCGCTCTCAAGTTTTGTAGCAGTAGTTATGAGTTGTGGAAGTATGATGACAAGTGAAAGTAGGCTTATTCGTATCGCATTTTCTATAACCAACGACACGTGCTTTCAAGTTGATTATTATCGGTTTCAGAAGTTTAATTACAGAAGTAAAATTACTCAAATACCCACATAACTAGCATAAAACCAAAATGCATCGAATAACACTGCCAAATTATAAAGCATTAATAATAAAAGAAAATTTGAAACAAATTTAGCCCTAATATAACTGATCAAAATGAAAAGCAATATTTAAAAAGATGGTGTAAAGTTTGATTTGCAATTATTTAAAAGTTGTTAATTATTTATTTATTATTATTATTTGGGAAAAGCTTGAGTTGTGGAAAGAGAAATATGCATAAATAGATGAGTGTCGTTAAGACATATTTGGAGAACTAAAATGTAAAAAAAAAAAAATAGCGTTAAATACATTGAGAGTGACAAAATATATTTTAATATAACATTGAATATATTTATAGAGTCAGTGTATTATGAACAAAAGCCACCAATTTGTTAGCTTTAAAACTACACTATACCATTTTGGCTTGTTTTATAACTAGTTAAAGCAATGGTTGAAAAGATTCAAGAGCAAGGTTTTTCTGAACACCTTAAAAATCAAATTGGCTAAAACCGATCAAAATCGGTGAAACTCAAGAGAGTCACGAAGCCTTCAAATTTCTCTATAAAGGAAATTATTGTTGTCAGTGGAATTCTATCTTCGCAGCTCTTGTTGACAATTAGTTTTTTTTTAGGCATGTTTTTTGGCATAACAAAGGTTGCATAACTACAAAAGAACTTTACTAAAACGCCAAGTAATTTCTGTTGTTTGAGCCGAATAAGAGGGATACTGCCGGGACCCTGATCTAAAATTTAAGATGAAATTCAGGGAGGTTCCACACTTTAATCTCACAATTGGCTGTTATACTTGAATCGTAGTATTCGGATATTGTGGCAATTTTGATTACAAAATATAGAAAGCCCATAGAATACCAAGTGCTTACTTGAGGATTCATTCTCATATCCAGAGGCCCGTCATCAAGAACACTAAATCCTCTCTCCGAATAATTAACCTATCCAACAAATAAACAAAAAGTGGAAATCATTTCATCAAACATCTTGAGTGCAACAGTAGACAAAAATTATACCTGCATGGAAGACATTCCCAAATCCATCAGAATTCCATCCACCCCGCAATTAAGCAAATTCTCATCAATGCCACCAAGTACGGACTTTATGTACTTGAAATTCCTCAAATGTGTGAAAGCTTTAAGGCCTCCCGAATCCTTCAAAACCTCTTCAATCCTCGCTTTCCCCTTCTCATGCGCTACTGGGTCAATGTCCAACCCAACATACATCTCCATTTCCTTATGCTTTTCTATAATCTACAGGTAGTAACACAAATATTGAACATTGGTTACATAACTTGAAGCAAACAAATGAATAAAAATTGAAGCAATACAGCAGAAGAGTGACCGGCGGCACCAAGCGTGCAGTCGATAAAAGATCGGAGATGGGTTTGCCGGAAAACCTCAAGAACTTCGCCAAGCATGACCGGCACGTGATCGGCGCCGTAAATGCTCGAGTAGCTTTTGTATATTTCGTTGTCGAACGCGGTGACAGAACGAGTTCGCCTTTTTAAATATTCGTCGAAAGGAAGGTTCTTTATAGTTAAAGATTTGGATGGTTGTTTTTGATTTTTGTTCTTCTTGGTTGCTGCGTGGGCTGCCATCGACTTCATAGAGTAAGATTTCGGGCAGATAATGAAATTTGATAAAGTGCGAGGACGGAAAGAGAATGAGCATCTTGCCGCCATCGATAAAGTGCCGTGAAATGTGCTTTTATCTCGTGTACTTGCTAGCTAGATGGTTTTCCTTAATTGGAAGTGGGTTAGGATAGTGTTCATTGTCAAATTTAGGCAGGGTGTTGATCGGACAGACGAACCGAATATAGATGTGACCGTGTTCTGTCCTATAAAAGTTTCGAACGGATACGGACCGAACGAGATTTTGGATCAGACACCCTTCGAACAAGTCGGAAAACAGACGGACGGTGTAGGGACAATAGATTTATCAAACAATTCATACGGGCAATATATCGTACAAAATTTCTTGTTCTAATTCGTATCGAGAAACAGACGGACATAGACGGACGTTTTTGAAGTTTCAACCGAGTCAGACAACGGACACTCGTACAAAATTAACACATATAAACTTAGGGCATTAATGCTTTGATACGAGGGGGATTTATATGGACCAGCACTGAATTTGGGTGTATCTTTAACATAGGATTATCGTGTTTAGTGTAAAAAGTTTTCTTTTTCATTTGATGGAGTTGGCCGAACCTTTTGACCCCCTTATATACAAAACTGAAGTATCTTTAACAATGATCTAAAATCAAATGGACTCTGCTTTTGAAGATGAGAGGATTTCGGTAAGGGGTCATCGAATTCAGGTGTATTTTTGGGTACGAGATCGCCACTTGTAGTGTAAAAAATATTTTTTTCGATGGGGATAACTGAACCTTTGACCATCCGTATCCAAAAATAGAGTCCTTTTAAAAATGCCTTTTTTAGCATACTTAAAAGGCTAAATCTATTAGCCTCCATTTTTATCCTTTTCTACCCTAACTCCAACTAAAAAATAGAAATAAAGTACACCATATATTTCAAACAACATATCAAAAACGTTCGTCCCCTTCTTCATTAATCAGAGACCTGATTGAAAATATTGTATAAACTTACATGTTTATATCTAATTTCATTCAATAAATCCAACATGAAAAAAAATTATATTCAATTCCACAAACTCCAAAAACTATTTAATCATTACGAGAAAAACAAATAATATAAACTCCAACCTAGAAAGAAGAGGAACAAATATTTGCTTATGATGATTCAATTTTCAATTTTTTGATGACAGTAAAAATTAGGTTAAATCTTCGTTCTAACTTTTCTAAATCAAAGAATGTATGAATTGAAGAAAGAGAAGATGGAGAGGAGAAACTAAATGCAAGAAAGACGGAAAAAGAAAACAATAGAACAAGAAAATGGATAAAATTGGTAGCAGATGGGGTGAGAAAAGAAAATTATGGGATATATTTCTTTTTTTCTAAATACTGGGATGTGAAAAGAGGATTAAGGTGTTGATAGATGTAGCCTATTCAAAATTGTTGCTTCGCCTTTTCGTAAATATAATTTCGTTGTTACCCGAAATGAAATATAATTTCTTTATTGCTCAGTTCCATTGCTATTGTTTAAATGATATTTGATTAAAACAACAGATACTTTTCGGTGGACTCGTCGTTATTTTATAATTTTCTTTTTAATAAAACCTCTTTAAATTTAGTTTTGGGTGGACCATGCATTTTAGTGTTCGTAGGGATGCTATCAAATTTACTTTGAATGAGTGTAGTAGTAAGTCGCTTGATTTGGTTTCATTTATCCTGTCTCTTTCGTAACAATTTCATTTTAAGGGGGATTGCCCCTAAAATTATAGTTTTCTTACCCAAAACTAAAGTTCCTTCAACAATCTCATCGGAATTGTCGGTAGTGTTTAAATAAAGGAAGGAAATCAATGATAATTCTTTATTTAAATAAATTGCGCATTGTCGAGAAAAGACGTTATGCTCTGTCGGACGCATCGGGTGTTCTGAACTGGGCAGCTCATTTTGGCTAGTTGATGGACTGTAAGAAAATTAGTAAGTTCGCATCGGACGCATCTGATGCCAATTGTTATTTTCAGAAAATTGGATAGTTTGGCCAATTCTCGTTCCTCTTTCAATGCCTCTTTCGCTGCACAAAAATGCACTCACTTTTCATTAAACTTTCTTCATTTTTACCCCTTTCAGAATGCATCTTTCGGCTTCCCTTGCTAAGAAAAGAATGCATCCACACTCTTTTTCTACTTTTTATTCTCCTTTCAAATAACCCTTTCGCTAACTCTTTTCGCTTCGTCACATATGCAAGGTAAATATTTTATCTTATCACCACTATTTTATTCTCCTCTTTCATCTACTGCTCTATTTATCAAACTATGAAACTTGTTATAGGAGAAAAAATGGTTAAGGTGAATGATTTATAAGGGGAAATAAGCATGTCAATGAATACCTGAAAAAATATGAGATCCATCTGCATCTTTAGCAGTATTCGAAAGCAAATAAATATCTGATACCCAGATAAAAGGATGCGAAAACTATCTATTGACTAAAAAAATGTCAACCTCGAAAATAGACTAATGCATGTGTATTAGCAAAGATTAGTTACTAATAGTAGATTTAAAAACTCAAAATGGGGAGGAAATCAAACAAATAATGTAAATGACACTAGATATAGAGTAGTTCAGTAGAGATTTGCATATGTTCACTGTTAAGATCTCTTACTACGTATAACATTTGCAATTACCAAGAATTACAATAAATTTATAAGAGATTTAACACTTAAGCTTATAATGGTACCGAACTTAAGAGTTTGAGAGGAGTTTTTATTATCGGTGAATTCTGAGCTTAGAGATTAGCTAAAATCTAACCACATTGATGTTGTATGGCAAATGGTATTTATAGCAACTAATATAGATAGACATTGGATAGATGAGACTACACTATAAATAGGTAGAAATTAACTCTCGGTGGTTGATCTTGTTGCTTGGATATATGAAAGACAGCTGGAAAGGTGGTTGGAATATGTAGCTAAGAAGCAAGCAACTATAATTTCCCATGGGGTGTCTGCTTTATGCTGGGAATGGAAACATGCAATAGGAATTGGCATGCTTTTGGTAGATAAGCTGCAATATTAGGTGTACTAAGTCATACTAGGCTATACTTTTAGCCTTCTTAACAATAAGCTAAGGTGAATAATAGATTACATCTTATTTTTATTGTTTTTGGCTTTTAGATAAGATTCGAATTTATTTTGCAAGAAAATGCCATGTTTTGATTGTTTAAATGGATATATATGCTTGTTGATGATTTATGCTATTTCATATAGATTTTATGATAAGATTTAATTTCGAAGATCTATTAAATGACATCCAAATGGCTTACATTTTTGATATAAGGTCAAAAACATTATTTTAGATATGAGTTTCAAGTTTCATAATATTATAAGTAGTTGTGCATTTACTATGAATTTTCTAGTAAAGAAAATGTTTAAACTGGGTTTAAATTATTTTCGGCTATCTTATGTTAGCTTTGGGCCAAAAATTTAAACGTGTTATAAAACATACTGAAAGTGATTTATGGGAGTTTTTGAAGAATTTTCCTAAGTATTTTATTAAAGATATAAAATTATTTAAGTATGAGCGTTAAATATTTTATATGTTTATAAAAGGAGAAGAGACAATTTGTTAAATGTTTTAAAATTGTTAATTACTAAATTTGTAGCACTTTTAGAAAAAGGTTTTGTAAAAGAAATGAAAATTAATTATATGTTGACAATTAAGGCAAGTTAGTTGGAAAGATATTATTTTAAAAGGTTAACAATCAGTTTTGTAAAGGATTACCGTTTCGACACCATACATCCGCCTCCTACCAAGTCAAAGCCAATACACGTGATATTAAAGCCTTAGTACGTAGTGGATTGGAGAAAAGCGGAAGGTATAGAGTCAAAACGTGCTTTCGAAGGGGTAGAAGTAGCTCTTTTAAACTTGGAATTATTTTGGTTATAAATAAGGCTTTCGAATGGGATTAGAGCTTTCGACTTAACCAACTTACTTCTGTTTATATGAAGAAAGGGCTTTCGAATGGATTGTTGCCTTTCTTTCTAAAAAAAGCTTTTAAAGGGGTCAAAACCCCTACTGTCGCATTCAACCTTTCGAACCAATGCTTTCAAAATGGTGCTTTTGCCTTTAAACTTAGAAGCCGCTTCTACATGCATTCGAAAGGGTTGGTTTCGAAACCATCCACTTTCTTTTACGTAGAAAAAATTCTTTCGGAAGAGTTGCTTTCGCCCAAGTTCTTCTAAGACCCTTACGTATATTGAAAGTTAGACCCAAAGGTTTCAAAAGGAATGGTTTTAAAAGGTTTCGAAGCTATGTTCCACAAACTTTTACTTGGACTCAATATTTTCAAAAAATATGTTTTAAGGAATTTTAATACTTTCGAAAGGCATATAACATAGGTTTCAAAGGAGAGGTACCTATGTTTTCGAAAGGCTTACTTGAATCTTTAAATAGAAGATTTCCAATGCTTTCGAAAGGCAAGTTTAAAGTGTTTTGAAAAAAGGATGTCTAAGGTTTTATAAAGCTTTCGAAAGGATGGCTTCAATGATTTCTAAAGGTATGTTTTGGCCTTTCGACCTAGTGTTCAAGGTAAAGTAGTTAACCTATTTTGAAATGGGTACTTTCAATTGATTCGAAAAGGATTATTTAAAAATTGTAAACAAGGGTTTCGATGGAGATATGTTGGATTTAAAACCTAATGTTTTCTAAGTTAAAAAAGGAATTTAACTTGTTTTAAAGGGATAGGTAACCCTATTGATTTAGATTTTCATCAACATTATTTTGTGTAAAGCATATATCATGACAAAGATATTTGAGTAAAGCAAAATTCTTTGTTTAAGTATGATTTAAAGGGTTAATCAATTTGGAAGAAATGTCTTCAAAGAAAATTTTATGGTTTAGTTAACCCTAAGTAAATGACTCGGATATTAGAATACCAGTATAGGGTCGCACCCTATACTTTAGCTAATAACATCTAGCTAATATAAGTTCAAAATTCCAGTGTGTAGCGCTTTGTCATAGGTAAGACTAAAATGATGTTACACACAGAAAAGAACATATAGAGAGAAAGATGGGTTATTGCCGAGCCCGCAAAACCATTAGGTTCAACTGACCCAGAAGAAGATAGTTAAGGGCAGATAGCCCAATAGTATGTTTAACAGATGTTAGATAATTGAGTATGTCTGGTAGGCCCGTGTCAACCAACTATTAATGGTTAGCCAAACAAAACTATATTGTTCAAGTAAATAGTCCACTGATTACCTGATTTATGTGCATATATGATATTGATATTATTGCTTTAACCAGTTTGATTGCAGAATTATGATTTGCAAAAGATATGTTTTAGCGAGGAGAAACTCATTTCGCTAAGTGGCATGGTCTCAATCAATATCAGTAAACCGAGATGTAATAGTATTTCACACCAGCTTTATGTGTGACTCGAAGTTTATTTCTCCTTAAACTCTCGATCGGGTACTCGAAATTTAATTTGAGTAAATTAAGAGTTGAGGTTTATCAGGTTTAGTATGTTGGACGAATAAGCTTCCGAAGACGTGCAGGAGACAATACTAGCTATATAAGAGCTATTTACTTTTATTTCCACTGTGATGTATTATGAATGATATGTCTATTTAGTACTTTGATCATCCATGGGGACATCTTCATATATCGCTCTTAGAGTAATAATTATATTTGATCAAAACCTGGGAATCGTTTTGGGACTATGTATCTGAATATGAAATGTTGATTTGAAATGTAATCGAAAAGTTGTTTTAATCATGTGTTGATTTTATTTCATATTCATGTGCTTATGATATTGTGGATACCATTAACATTATTGTATTTTATCACCGGAAGTTAATAATATAAATGACTGCAGCATCTGTAGCACTAGCTTCGGACATCAAGATAGGGGATGTTACAATAATGATTACCCATCTAAAATATAATTGTTTATTTTTTGTTTTATTAATAAACCTGAATCTTAGGTATGTTATTATACCATAATGTGAATGATTGATGATTATATGCTTATTAATGATTTATTGGATTTATTTATGAAATTAGTTAATAGGTTTAAGTGTGAAAATCTATTATATGACACTCAAATAACTTAAAATTTATATATGATATGAGAAACATTATTTTAGAAGTGGATTTTTAATTTCATAATTATCCAAGCAAGTATGAATATTTTATGAATCGCCTAAGTGAGGAAAATGATTTATTTTGGGTTTTAATTATTAAAAAAATTAAATAATATTTTTGGTTCCAAAACTTTTTATATGTTGAAGAATGTATAAACTTTGGTTTATTGTGATTTTTTGGGGATTTTCCCAAGTGTTTAAGAACTATTATTAATTAATTAGGCTAGAAAAGCTTAATAATTATACTAAAATAATAATATAAAATTAATGGTTTGCAAATTATTTATGAAATGAATTTTTTTATCTATGGTAGTTTTCTGAAATGGATTTGATAAAGAAGTTTATTATCCAATAATAATTTGATAAAGGATTGGAGTCGATGAAAAGAAATTGTTTTTAAAGAAATAAAACAGTTTTTATGTTAATTACGAGATTGCCACGACGTTGTTAATCAATGTCGACGTCCATCTATGCCACACTATCGATGTCGCATATTTTATACCATCTACAGTAATGCTACCAGTATTGCTTTAAAGATAAAAGTATTAGGTAACAGTGTCGTCTATTTTATATCGTTTATAGTAATGCTGCAAGTTCCCACCATAGTTTTAAACAATGCCGCTTGTTTTCAATATCAACTCCTTATACTATGATACTGCACTTATCTATACCGGTATTAATATTTATAGCGGTAACGATGCTGCATATCTTCATTTCTATATAAAGAGGCAGTAATGCCGCATTTTTGACATTGAAATTGAAAGGCCTAATGTTGTATATATATATTATTTCCTAGAGATTTGACCAGGCAACTAGGTACTCGGCACACTGCTCGGCTATTTGTGGATCGTTCGGCTTCTACATACCGTTCAGCATTCTGAACGATCGGCGCAAATGGTTCGTCTGGCATTCACGTTCGAATAACATTCGCGAGTACTCGACATTGGGAAGTGTTCGGCGGTCAGGATCGTTCAGCATTTGGGAGCGCTGGGCATCCAGGAGCGCTCGGCATGAGAATATCAATCGGCATGCGAGAGCGTTCGGCATCAAATGACGCTCAGCAGGCAAGAGCGTTCGGTATCAAGTGACGTTCGGCATGGCAGACTCGTTCGGCATTCCACGCTGCTTGGCATCCAGAGGTGTTCGGCATCCCGAAACCGTTCGGCATGAAGAGGTGTTCGGCATTCAACCCATCTCAATCATCTTCGACCATTGCTCGGCATACGCTCGTCGCTCGGCACCCCACTTCGATCGGCATAAGGATATCGTTCGGCCTACTCCTTCCACTCAATACCTCATATCATTCGGCATGAAGACTACGGTTCGGCATTTGGCCGTTCGGCGTATATGGATCGGCATACAGAGCTCACTCCATTTAGGCTGAGGTATTCAGCTACCAGGCCCACCGGGGAAGTCCAACCCATCTTCGTCTATAAATAGAGAGGCAGGGGCACAGTAAAAGAGATCGGTTTTTTTTAGAACACTGGGGAAACTCTGCCGCATTCAACACTTGCTCAAGACTTAATCTTTTACTTTGCAATTATATTCAAGTAATTGGAAACGGATTGTATCTGTAATCAACTATCAAGGAAAGCAATAGAAATCAACTTCAAAGTGGACGTAGGCAGTTACGCCGAACCACTATAAATTTGGTGTTCATGTTCTCCGCATTTAAATTTACATACTGTCTTCTGTTTTAATTTACTATCTTCATTAATCTTTCTACACAATCTTTCTTAAGGGTGTTAGTGGCCAATTTTGGTGCTAACATTTTGGTGCTTTCACTGAGAATCGAATTCTCAGGCTGTTAGGATCTGCTTTGTGGCTACTGGATTGCATAAATCCCCCAAAGGAGATCCAAGATCATTCACTAGGCATCTGTTGATTCTATTCAGAGTTACAACCAACAACTCTACCATGGGAAGACCACGAACCAGATCGGCGTCCCACAACGCAGATGTCCACGAGACTGCTAGCGTGCAACAAGTTCGACCTAGAAATCAGCAAGCAACTCGAGGTGCAGGGCCCTCCACCCAAAACCAAGCGGAAGTTGTTTCCCGAACAGAGTTCAACGACTTGATAAGAGAACTCAAGGAAAGTAGAAGGCAACTTGCTGAGCAAATTCAAGCCAACACTAACCTCATGACTCAGCTCACTCATCAGCAGCGTCATAATGCTAGAGGTAACCCTGCCCCTTATTCTGAATCTGATAGTTCAACCTCAGCTGATGAACCTTCTAGGCGTAGGCACCGTAAGGATGAAGGTGCACAGGCAGGTGTCACAGATCAATCGACTAGGGATCAAGCTCGTGAGGAGAACGAACGCCCGAATCTCCAAGACCCAAATCAGGCGGGACATCAACCCGTACGGTCCCGTGGAACGGAACCCAACCTTCCATCTTCCATACAAACTCCGGACTTAACAGCTATGGTTAGGCAGTTGATGAGAGAGAACCAATGCTTGACCAATGAAGATTGGGGAGTGTCCAGAAGCCATACTTCCTTTACAGATGGTATCCTACAGGCTGAGTACCCCAAGAAGTTCAATATGCCGACTATCCCAGCTTACGAAGGGAAGACTGATCCCAGGCATCATGTGATGAGGTACGGATGGATGATGGATTCTACAAGAGCTAATGATGCAACCAAGTGTAGGTGCTTCCCAATCACTCTATTCGGAACTGCCACCGTGTGGTTTACTTGACTTCCCCCACGATCAATATCCAGCTTTGACGAATTGGCAATGAAATTCATAGAATAATTCAGGATACACACCCCTCGTCCAAAGGATGTGATGTCCTTATCAAGCGTAATCCAAGCTTCGGGAGAGTCATTGAAAGCATACTTGCAGAGATTTCATGTTGCTGCTACGGAAGTGAGCAATCCAAACGACCATGCAATTTTGATGATGGTAATGCGTGGAGTGGATCCAGACTCTGAATTTGGAGATTGGTTGGCGGGAAAGCTCCCAGCTACGCTGGAGCGTTTTTATTCGAGAGCTCATCGGTTCATAAGAAGGGAAGAAGCTCGATGGACAAGACGAGACAAGGCACCAGGGCCTGCTCAGGAGACTATGAAAAGTAACGTCGCCATGAAGCAAACCGGCGATAATTCGGGAAAAGCTCAAGTCAATGCCCAAAACAAGCCTGGGCAGTCTAAAGGATCCGGAGGTGGAAATCCCGAAAAGAAAAGAGAGACGGGGAAATGGAAGTCAAAGATCTCGACCTACAATGAATACACCCCGCTCAATGCATCGCTTGACAACATCTATTTGTCAACTTGCAACACTTTTCAATATAGAAAACCACGCCCAAAGGAATCAACGGAGGAACATAAGCGGACTGGGAAGTATTGCCGCTTTCACGAGTCTTATGGGCACAACACAGAGGAGTGCAGACACCTCCATGACGCTATAGAAAAATTGACTAGACAAAAGAAGCTGCAGGAGTTTGTCAAAGACCCACAAGACGGAAGACAAGAGACATCGAACCCCGGACGCGGGCCAGCTCCACGCCAACCAGAACAACCTGCTCGAATTGTGGGTAGATTGGTTATCAACATGATTGCTGGCGGACCTCATCCTGCGGATAAGAATTGGCAGGAGATGGAGCGATATGCTAACTCTTTAAGACATGCGGAGTATGAGTGTTGTTCGAATGTGGAGGATGGGACTCCTGCAAAGCAGCAGCGCACGATGGACAATGATATTGTATTTAGGAGCAGAGATGTGAATAAGGTGGAGGCTCCTACCACCGACCCGATGGTCATATCTGCGACAATCGGGCCGGCGTTTGTGAAGAGAATTCTAATTGATTATGGAAGTTCCATTAACATCATCTTCAAGAAGGCATACAACCAATGAAGCTGGAGACTAAGGATTTGAAACCATCTAAAGCCAGAATCCATGGCTTTAACGGCGCAGCAACGGATGCAGTGAGATATGTGGAGTTACCAGTTGAACTGGGGCAAGGTGAGCGTAGGAGGGTGCGAATCTTGCCATTCATAGTGTTGGATGTTGACTCTCCATATAATGTATTTCTAGGACGTCCAGCCCTGGCAGAATTTAGGGCAGCATTGGCCCCTTGGTGTCTGACGTTAAAATTTCCGACAGACAGAGGTGTTGGAGTGGTACACGGCGATCAGGCGACCGGACGTGCATGCTATGTGGCTGAGCTGAGAGAGGCTCGGCGTAGAGAGAAAGGAAATGTTGCGGACAACTCCGTCCGCATCCAAAATTCTGATGATTGACAAGTAGCACCCGAGCCCTGGCTCGGGCAATATTCTCGGATCTATAGAGACATAGATCCGAGAGATGATGATGGGGGACCTAGGGAAACAAACGCAGCACCAGCTGAACTAACAATTGACATCCCCGTCAGCCGGATGACCCGTCATGAATTCTTAAAATTGGATCACAACTCGACCCTGTGGTGGCCGAGAACCTCACTGACTTCCTCCAAGCGAATCTTGATGTTTTCGCTTGGACACATTCTGAAATGTGCGGGATTTCTCCTACAATCGCGAGTCATATGTTGAACATAGACCCAAGACATGTTCCTGTGAAATAGAAAAGGAGAGGCATGGACCCAGAGAGGTCTGTGGCTCTCAAAGAGGAGGTGGACAAAATCAAAGCCAATGGGTTTGTCTGCGACGCCCTCTACCCTGAATGAGTATCTAACCCAGTGCTAGTGAAGAAAGCGAATGAAAAATAGAGAACTTGTGTTGATTATTCTGATTTAAACAAAGCATGCCCGAAGGACAGTTTCCCGTTGCCCAGGATTGACCAGCTGGTCGACTCAACTGCCGGGCATGAGTTACTATCATTTATGGATGCGTACTCTGGATATAATCAAATCCCGATGCACCTCCCAGACCAAGAACACACCAGTTTTATCACGAATATGAAGCTATACTGCTATGTAGTAATGCCCTTTGGATTGAAAAACGCGGGAGCAACATACCAGCGTCTGCTGAATCAAATGTTTAAAGACAAGATCGGTAAGATGATGGAAAACATGTGGATGACATGCTCGTGAAGTCACGGCAGTCAAACGACCACATTCGAGACTTAGCAGAAATGTTTGATATACTCAGACATTATGGTATGAAGATCAACTCCTTGAAGTGCTCTTTTGGTGTGGCGTCGGGAAAGTTCTTGGGTTTTATTGTGAATGCACGTGGAATTGAGGCAAACCCGGAGAAGATTCAGGCTATCCGAGATATACAAGTGCCCAGAACTATAAAACAGGTGCAAAGCTTGAATGGAAAGGTGGTCGCGCTGAGCCGATTCATATCCAGGGCTACAGACAAGTGTATTTGTCACGACCCGTCTTCCACTATCCCAGAAAGACGCTTCATGAATTAAGAAAGAAAGGGATAGAGAATAGAAAGATAGAGAAGAAAGAAGAACAACATCAGAATCTCAACAGCGAAACGAATAAATTATATTAATAGCATAAGTATTACATAGTATAAAACCATTATCAGAGTTACGCGGATTATACATCACATACTAGACAGTTATAAACACCTGTCTAGTTATTACAACTCAATACAATAAAAGGAAACTACTCAGATAAACCAACACAGCGGAATACTAGATAACTACAACGCAGAAGCCTCCTACTCCATTGCTCCTCCACAATTCGTCAAAGCTAACCTGAATCCCTTGGTTATTCGTAAAAATCTGAATACCCAAGAGTTTAAGAAAACAGAAGATAAACTCCGGTTCAGACATGGGTCTGGTGTGAGTAACATGTTAAAGTTGCTTAACATTGAAAACCTTTGAAAAGAAAGGTATCACGTAAGACTTCCCACACATAAACATGGAAAAGTTTTACCTTACGCTAACCAAAAACAATTGATAGGAAATCCGGTGATATTATTATAGGGTCTAGGGTTTTCAAGTAAAATACAGAAATAGCTGGAATGCTTACATCTCACGTTCCAACATGGTTGGGCACAATCAATACGTACGGCACTTATTAGAGTTTGGATTCCATACAATGGCAGGGCTATTGGGGTACCGCACATCACAGTATGGGGCCTAGACCACCGTACCGAGGATTACTCCCAATCTCCTACAACACAAGGCCGAAACCACCCCTTACTGGATAGTCCCGAACAAGACAACCTTGCGGTTGGCCGCAACCCAACTGCCCACACAGCCGAATAAAAATGGACTTCTAGACAGAGAAAAATCTCGTCCTACTTGGGCATGACCCACTTAGCCTTGCTGCATCTCCCCTATTTTAGCCATTCTAGGTTGATGAGGCTTGAGGCTACGATTACCTTTAGAGAACACATCTCTTAGAATGCTCATCGTCTACCTGACGATGTTCTGAAAGCATTCAATCCATACAAGTTCGTTCCGGGTTCGAACGAAACCCAAGGCATTATCTCATTGCACTCATTTTTGAATCACCCTCAGAGTTAACGACGATAACCCTTGCACTCTGAATCTTCATCTTCACTTGAGATTCACGACCTATCGTTAATTTAGATCGATGTGGTTTTCAGATATCCAAATCTGGAAACCCGATCCCGGTCTCATCGAAATCCAAAACGCCATCTTTTAAATCCAAGTTGTTTTAATTTTAAAACAATTCAATTTATTTATCTATACACACACAGATAGATAATTCATATCATCACAATAGATAATCAACATTATCATCATAAACAGATAATCCATATTATCTTCACAAATAGATAATCTATATTATCATCACCAATAGATAATTCATATTACCATCACAATGCAACCAAAGCATCCATATTACACAACATTATTTATCTCATATATGAGATTCAAACCATTCAAGGAAATCTATATCATCCATATAAACAAGGATTAATAATCACACCATTTATAATTAATTTAAAATGAATTAAATTAATTATTTCATCTCTAATTAATTTAAAGTAAATTAAATTAATTACTTCATTCTATAAATCCTACTTCTATAGCCATTAATTAATCACAAATCAATCAATTAATTAACCTCTAATTAATCCCCTTAATTAATCACCCTTGATTAATTATCCTTTAATTACATTCAAGTAATTATCCTTTAATTAATTTCACAAATTAATTATCCTTAACCAAAAACAGTAATTAACCTTTAATTACTTCATAAATTAACTAATTATAATTAATTACATTAATCCTTAATTAATTAGTTACTTCATTAATCTCTTATTATTGAATAATTAATCTTAATTAATCAACCTTAATTATATCATTAATTATATAAATTAATGATCCCTAGTTACATTTTAATTAATTAACTACATTAAGTAATTAACCTTAATTAAACCACAATTATTAATCACTTTGATTAATCACATTCAGTAATTAACTACTCTTAATTACTTCATTGAGTAAATTAATTACTCCTAAATTAATTACATTTAATAATTAATTATATTTATTAATCATCCTTGATTAATATCATTAGTAATTAATTACCCTTAATTAATTACATCACTTAATTATTTTCAAATGACTTAATTAATCAATGCTTGAATTAATTACACTAGGTAATTAATTATTAATTACTTCCACTAAGTAATTATCCTTCATATTAATTACATAAGTAATTAATCCCAAAACTTTACCATACTTCAATTAATTACCTCTAGTAAATTACTTATATTAATTACTTCTCTAAGTAATTATTCATCATTAATTACTTATCAACCCATCCAATGATTAATTAAACTTAATTAATTAACTTAAACTAATCAAATTAATTAATTAATTACAATGAGTAATTAATACCTTTAATTACTTTCATAAAGTAATCATACTTAACCAAATTCCATAAATGGTTATCTAAATTAATTAATCCAATTAATCATCAAAATTAATTACATTAATTAATTATTAAATAATCTCACGTTAATGACCTTCATTAACTTATCAACAATTCTTTAATTACCTTTTCTTAAGTAATTAACTTATATTATTCATTATTAATAACAAATTAATTTATCCTTAATAACCCATTAATTAATCTCTAATTATTTAATTAATTAAGTTTAATGTAATTTAATTAATCTTAAATTACTTGATAAATTAATTCCTAATCATTGATTAAAATCTTAACTTATCTAATTAATGATCTTATTTTTAAAATTAATTAATCTTAATTAATTAAACTTCAACCTTAATTAATTAATTTAAATCATAATAATAATTAAATTAATTAATTATTCTTTAATTACCCTAAATAATTCAATTTATCTCAAGTCTCTAAATCTTAATTAACTTTAAGATAACTCATTTCCTTATTAATGATCCAATTATCATTCACAAACACATTTGTAAACATTTTACTTTCTACTTTCAAATTTCATTTCAAATTTAAAATTTAAAATGAAAACAACTTTGACTTAACAAAGTTTAAAAACCATATACAAACTTTTAAAACCATATGTCGAAGAAATACTCATCTTATAAAAGAACTTAAAGAATTTAAACCAAATTTACTTTTAAATTCTAACCATTTAAAATACATGTTAAACAATTAAAGTTGTTTAAATCAATTTAATTTATAAAACTTAATTTAAATTTAAAACTAGGATTCAAACTCAGTTTTGAATCCATACTTTAAATTTTGGGTTTTAGATTCTGTTTAAAACTTGCTTTCAAAATTAAATTTGAATTTGAATTTGAAAACAAACAGGTTCTAGAGAAACCTATAACCACCTATATACCCGGACCCCTTTCCATTTTCTCTGAGTAAATATTTCATTTCTTCGAGCTAAAACTCGAATTACGTGAGAATTACCCGAGTCCAAAATCCTGCAACTCCCAATCTTCACCAGACACATCACTGCACCATGCATATGCACGGTAGCTCTGACCCTCTTTGGTCATCACCTATACCTTGAACAAGTCGTCGATCATCCTCAGATCAAACAACGACCATCAGAACCTTACAAACACCTCGAAATCAAAATCGAACATGTAAACCACAACCTGGAGCTAAACTGGAACCACCACTCCAAAACCAGAAACTCCTCGTCCTCACTCCTCCGGCCATCGGAGGCTTTGAAATTCCGTCCAACCCTTCTTCAACAACCAAACTGTCACCTCCTTGAATCTCATAGCACTCGATCGCTCAAAGAAACAAGGCCGATCAAAATTTCAAGAGTACCCCAAACTAGGTTTACAAGCTTCATCGACCAACCCTTGTCGCCACCCTGCTTTGATCAACGATCCCATATTTTTTCCCAGGTCACCGACCATTCCTCTTCCTCCAAAAAGAATCACAACCCCTCAAGCTATCGAATTCATCAGAATTTCCTCGAATTTCTAGTTTAATAAGAAATGCTCTTAAACCCCATTACTAAAAATCGTAACTTTTATTTCAAAAATCAAGTTTTAGCTTTAGCATTTGATTCATATTCCTGAATCAAAAAATCAGAGTGATTGATTTTTTTTACTTATGTAAGTTTGCACTGTGGTTTATTTATTTCCAGAGGAAATACAGATTATTTTAACTTAACAAATTTTTAAACTTAAAGCTATGGTATAATAAACAACTTTGTTCAAGACTTAAGTCTTAACAAAAATTTGAACAAGAGCAAGAGGATTTTTTTATTAGAATCTGGACCTGGAACTAGAATCAGAGGAAACACAGTCACACAGCAATGCACACCAAACATTTATATATACACACACAGAGATTTAAAATATATTCACAAACATAATGGTTTTCAGAGATGAACATGCAACATAAACATATACTGGAACTTTTAAAATTATGATGTTACTCACCTAGAAACAGTGATGATCAGAGCACCAGATTTCTGAAAAGCTTTTGTTTTGAATTTAAAAACCAGAGTGCCTTTGCTTTTAAAACTTCAACTTGAATGCTTCTTTGAATTTGATATAAAACTTGAGTTGCTGTTGTTTAGACTTGCATGCAAAGATGGCTTTTAAACAGATGGAAGAAAATGCAGGTTTGAACAGATTTAAAAATGCAGGCTTGACCAGATTTGATTTTGAGGATGCTTCACAGATTTGTATTTGAAAATTTGTAAAATAATCATAGGTTTTTGATCTGATCTTCAGTTTGAAAGTGGATTAAAGATTGTATTATGAAGATGTTTTCAGGCTTTTGATTGAGGAAGGGTTTGCATGCTTTAGTTGTTCTCAGATTTGGGAAAAATATGCAGATGCTTAGGATTAAAACATGCAGGCCCTGATTTGATTTTTGGTTTGAGGAGAATTTCCAGATTTGAACATGTTTTTAGTTTTAAGTAATTTGGTTACTGATTTGTTTTCAATTTTGGTTCAACTGAAATTCTTTTCTTAGCTTTTGAAAATGAAGATTAGGAAAGAAGAATGAGGGAATGAAGTATGTGTTTATATAAGTTAAAGTGATTTATTTAAAAATTAAAAGAAAATCAAAAATTAGAAAGGACACTTGTCCTATATTACTACATTTGTCAAATAGGGTAGATTATTAGTTCACATCTGTCTCAATTGTTACTTAAGATATTAACACTTGTTTATACATATTTTACTTATTTTTGTTTAATTTAAAAGTAAATAAAACCCTTTTTCTTTATTTGTTGAATACTTATACAAATATAAATTATTTTCATATGTAAATGTATATATGCATTTCTTTTTTTAAAGAAAATGAAATAAAACAAATTATATAAAAATGAAAGCTTATCCAAATAATTTAAAAATATTTATTCTTTTGAATTCAAAATTAATTCAAATTCAAGTCCAATCATAAATTTAAAAATCCAATTTAAAGCTAATTTATATCAACATATTTAATTTATTTATTAATATTGTTTGAAAATAACACATTAGTCATATTTAAATAATTTATAAAAGAGATTATAAATTACTTATCACTTATCTTACTTAAATTAATTAATGTTTCATTTGAAAATTTGTATTTTAAACTTATATATATTTCAAATCATATTTATCAAGCTATATTCAAAAAGGAAAAAATAAACCTTTTATTAATTTATACTTGAACTAAGATATAATTTAAACAAATTAATATTTACCTTAAGTATTAAACCATATAGTTATTTATTAAATAGTTTTGAATGGTTATATATTAAATAAAATAATAATTTCCAAATTATCAAATGTATATTAGAATTTAAGAACAAGATTTTATTTGTTTATTAAACTTCAAATCAAAACTTATCTATTTATAATATATATATGCACACACATTATAAATAGAAAGCATTTTATTGGCTTTTAAAAGATAAAATTCACCAATTAAATATCTATTTAATTGGATTATTAAATCAAGTCAAATTTTATTAACAAAATTTATCAAATCAATTTAATTTTAAATACAGATTATTAAATTGATATTGCCAAAATTTCTGAGATATCACATTCCTCCCCCCTTAAAAGAATTTTGTCCTCTAAATTTAAAAGCAAAGGTAATTTAATAATCTCATTAAAGATTTTAATTTAAAAACACAAGCATATATCAATCATATGCTAACAACCATAGCAACCAATTTATCCAATCAAACAAATTTAATTATCCAGACAAAATTCTGGATAAAATTTCCTCGAGTTTCCCAGGTATAAACACTGGAATACTCACCCTACAGAATCAAAACAATCAACACTACTAAGCTACAGAGCTACTATCCCTCTAGATCTATAAAACTGAACAGGATATCAGACTACAGACGAGTCTGACTCAACTACCAATACCTCCTGAACTGCTGGTTCCACAACCAGAGATACACGTACTCCCTCAGAGATACGTGAAACACATCGAATCTCAGTTATCCTAAACTGGCAATTCAACTCAGAGGACCAAGCACTTATTCTCACAAGAATACAAAAAAGATCACATATACCTTGGAGCTAGCTTCCCAGACCTACCCAATCTTATAGCTCCTTGGATCGAAGAAATCTTATCCAAAAATCAAATCTCCGATTCCGAAATCCAAATTCTTTCGTCTCCTATCCTTCCCGATCAGCTCAACCCTTCCTAGTGCCTCTAGAAACAAACTAGACCAGAAACAACCCATCAAAATGATCCTCTCAAGATCAACCATCAACCAAGAACACAACTCTACTCCACACACAACAGAAGACTGAACTTACTTCTCCTATCTGGAAAAGACAAAACAGATGCACTTCCAAACTACTTCCGCTGCACAACTCTGATCTAGAAGAAAATGCTGAAGAAGAACATGAGCATAGACTGGACAATACATTCCAGAAATATGGTTCAACAGATCCATAAAGAAAACTCATAAGTTTCACCAAAACCTGAGCTGCTTCACCAAACTCTATCTCAAGGAATCATCCTTCTACTAAACTGAACTACCAACATCACTCCTCGAATCCAGTCGATAAGAAAACTCAATCTCCAGATGCAGACAAACCTCTGACTTCTCAGAAGTCAACCAGAAAAATCTTCAATAACTCAAAAGAACACTCAAACTATCGCAAGTCTCTTTTGCGATCAACCCAACCCAATTCCAAAGAAAACTGTTCTCTCTTTACCAAATAGAACAGCTTACGCTAGTCTAGCCAATCCATCGAAGATATGGATCCACTCTACTGCTTCTGAACTCCACCTCAGAAAAAAACTGCTAAGCTAGAAAACTTCCTTGCCGGCATACAGAACACTTCGAGCTGCACTGCTGACACCAAAGCCAAAGACTTCCTAATCCAAAGCTCTTCGAGAAACTCGGACCTCAAAGCCAACCACCACATCCTGCTGAATCCAGCCAGAACACCAGAGCAGACATACTTCGTAAAACTCGCTTCAAAAGAGAACATCTTCGGAGACAATCCATAGTCACTGCATCTCATCACGCAGCTATTACTCCCTGAAGTATCAAGATACCATTACTCACTTCTGCCAACTAACAGATCCACACTTTACTCATCCATCTTCAAAGATAGACTCCAAATCTTAACAAGTTTCCTTCAGAGATCGATGAAATCCTTTCACCACATCAAAGCTCACTCAAGACGGTATTGGGTCTACAGTCTCGACAGTTACACTTCCAACCTCAAACATTCAAACTCCAACCAATGGTAGTAGTCCTGTTACACACACCACTACCTTATCTACCTTTATAACCTATATTGGAAAACCCGGATAGGTAACCCTACAAATAGGTAGAAATATATATATACATACATACATATATATATATATATCAAAATTACAAATACGCTCTCTCAAGAAAGAAAACACTCCAAAGCCTAGGTATTCACTCAACCTAGCGCTCTGATACCAACTGTCACGACCCATCTTCCACTATCCCAGAAATACGCATCATGAATTAAGAAAGAAAGGGACAGAGAATAGAAAGATAGAGAAGAAAGAAGAACAACATCAGAATCTCAACAGCGGAACGAATAAATTATATTAATAACATAAGTATTACGTAGTATACAACCATTATCAGAGTTACATAGATTATACATCACATACTAGACAGTTATAAACACCTGCCAAGTTATTACAACTCAATACAATACAAGGACACTACTCAGAGAAACCAACACAGCGGAATACTAGATAACTATAACGCAGAAGTCTCCTGCTCCATTGCTCCTCCATAATTCGTCAAAGCTAACCTGAATCCCTTGGCTACTCGTAAAAATTTGAGTACCCAAGAGTTTAAGAAAACAGAAGATAAACTCCGGGTCAGACATGGGTCTGGTGTGAGTAACACGTTAAAGTTGCTTAACTTTGAAAACCTTTGAAAAGAAAGGTATCACGTAAGACTTCCCACACATAAACATGGAAAAGTTTTTACCTTATGCTAACCAAAAATATTTGATAGGAAATCCGATGATATTATTATAGGGTCTAGGGTTTTCAAGTAAAATACAGAAATAGCTGGAATGCTTACATCTCACGTTCCAACAGAGTTGGGCACAATCAATACGTACGACACTTATTGGAGTTTGGATTCCATACAAAGGCAGGGCTACTAGGGTACCGCCCGTCACAATACAGGGCCTAGATCACCGTACCGAGGATTACTCCCAATCCCCTACAACACAAGGCCGAAACCACCCCTTACTGGATAGTCCCGAACAAGACAACCACGTAGTTGGCTGCGACCCAACTGCCCACATAGCCGAATAAAAAGGGACTTCTAGACAGGGGAAAATCTCGTCCTACTTGGGCATGACCCACTTAGCCTTGCTGCACCTCCCCTGTTTTAGCCATTTCCGGTTGATGAGGCTTAAGGCTACGATTACCTTTAGAGAACACATCTCTTAGAATGCTCATCGTCCACCTGACGATGTTCTGAAAGCATTCAATCCATACAAGTTCGTTCCGGGTTCGAACGAAACTGAAGGCGTTATCTCGTTACACTCATTTTGGAATCACCCTCAGAGTTAACGACGATAGACCTTGCACTCTGAATCTTCATCTTCACTTGAGATTCACGACCTATCATTAATTTATATCGATGCGGTTTTTGGATATCCAAATCTGGAAACCCGATCCCGATCTCATCGAATTCCAAAACGCCGTCTTTTAAGTCCAAGTTGTTTTAAGTTTAAAACAATTCAATTTATTTATCTATATACACACAGATAGATAATTCACATCATCACAATAGATAATCAACATTATCATCATAAATAGATAATCCATATTATCTTCACAAATAGGTAATCTATATTATCATCACCAATAGATAATTCATATTACCATCACAATGCAACCAAAGCATCCGTATCACACAACATTATTTATCTCATATCTGAGATTCAAACCATTCAAGGAAATCTATATCATCCATATAAACAAGGATTAATAATCACACCATTTATAATTAATTTAAAATGAATTAAATTAATTATTTCATCTCTAATTAATTTAAAGTAAATTAAATTAATTACTTCATTCTATAAATCCTACTTATATAACCATTAATTAATTACAAATCAATCAATTAATTAACCTCTAATTAATCCCCTTAATTAATCACCCTTGATTAATTATCCTTTAATTACATTCAAGTAATTATCCTTTAATTAATTTCACAAATTAATTATCCTTAGCCAAAAACAGTAATTAACCTTTAATTACTTCATAAATTAACTAATTATAATTAATTACATTAATCCTTAATTAATTACATTAATTAGTTACTTCATTAATCAATTATTATTGATTAATTAATCTTAATTAATCAACCTTAATTATGTCATTAATTATATAAATTAATGATCCCTAATTACATTTTAATTAATTAACTACATCAAGTAATTAACCTTAATTAAACCACAATTATTAATCACATTCGGTAATTAACTACCCTTAATTACTTCATTAAGTAAATTAATTACTCCTAAATTAATTACATTTAATAATTAATTATATTTATTAATCATCCTTGATTAATCTCATTAGTAATTAATTACCCTTAATTAATTACATCACTTAATTATTTTCAAATGACTTAATTAATCAATGCTTAAATTAATTACACTAAGTAATTAATTATTAATTACTTCCACTAAGTAATTATCCTTCATATTAATTACGCAAGCAATTAATCCCAAAACTTTTCCATACTTCAATTAATTACCTCCAGTAAATTACTTATCTTAATTACTTCTCTAAGTAATTATTCATCACTAATTACTTTTCAACCCATCCAATGATTAATTAAACTTAATTAATTAACTTAAACTAATCAAATTAATTAATTAATTACAATGAATTAAACTAATCATTCACAAACAATTCAACCTTAATTAAACTTAATGAATTAATTACAATAACTTAAACTAATCAACTTAATGAATTAATTACAATAACTTAAACTAATCAAATTAAACTTCAACCTTAATTAATTAATTTAAATCATAATAATAATTAAATTAATTAAATATTCTTTAATTACCCTAAATAATTCAATTTATCTCAAGTCTCTAAATCTTAATTAACTTTAAGATAACTCATTTCCTTATTAATGATCCAATTATCATTCACAAACACATTTGTAAACATTTTACTTTCTACTTTCAAATTTCATTTCAAATTTAAAATTTAAAATGAAAACAACTTTGACTTAACAAAGTTTAAAAACCATTTACAAACTTTTAAAACCATATGTCGAAGAAATACTCATCTTATAAAAGAACTTAAAGAATTTAAACCAAATTTACTTTTAAATTCTAACCATTTAAAATACATGTTAAACAATTAAAGTTGTTTAAATCAATTTAATTTATAAAACTTAATTTAAATTTAAAACTAGGATTCAAACTCAGTTTTGAATCCATACTTTAAATTTTGGGTTTTAGATTCTGTTTAAAACTTGCTTTCAAATTCAAAATTAAATTTGAATTTGAAAACAAACAGGTTCTAGAGAAACCTGTAACCACCTATATACCCGAACCCCCTTCCATTTTCTCTGAGTAAATATTTCATTTCTTCGAGCCAAAACTCGAATTACGTGAGAATTACCCGAGTCCAAAATCCTGCAACTCCCAATCTTCACCAGACACACCACTGCACTATGCATATGCACGGTGGCTCTGACCCTCTTCGGTCATCACCTATACCTTGAACAATTCGTCGATCATCCTCAGATCAAACAACGACCATCAGAACCTTACAAACACCTCGAAATCAAAATCGAACATGTAAACCACAACCTGGAGCTAAACTGGAACCACCACTCCAAAACCAAAAACTCCTCGTCCTCACTCCTCCGGCCATCGGAGGCTTTGAAACTCCGTCCAACCCTTCTTCAACATCCAAACTATCACCTCCTTGAATCTCATAGCACTCGATCGCTCAGAGAAACAAGGCCGATCAGAATTTCAAGAGCACCCCAAACTAGGTTTACAAGCTTCATCGACCAACCCTTGTCGCCACCCTGCATTGATCAACGATCCCATATTTTTTCCTAGGTCACCGACCATTCCTCTTCCTCCATAAAGAATCACAACCCCTCAAGCTATCGAATTCATCAGAATTTCCTCGAATTTCAATTTCTAGTTTAATCAGAAATGCTCTTAAACCCCATTACTAAATATCGTAATTTTTATTTCAAAAATCAAGTTTTAGCTTTAGCATTTGATTCATATTCCTGAATCAAAAAATCAGAGTGATTGATTTTTTTTACTTATGTAAGTTTGCACTGTGGTTTATTTATTTCCAGAGGAAATACAGATTATTTTAACTTAACAAATTTTTAAACTTAAAGCTATGGTATAATAAACAACTTTGTTCAAGACTTAAGTCTTAACAAAAATTTGAACAAGAGCAAGAGGATTTTTTTATTAGAATCTGGACCTGGAACTAGAATCAGGGGAAACACAGTCACACAGCAATGCACACCAGACATTTATATATACACACACAGAGATTTAAAATATATTCACAAACATAATGGTTTTCAGAGATGAACATGCAACATAAACATATACTTAAACTTTTAAAATTGTGATGTTATTCACCTAGAAACAGTGATGATCAGAGCACCGGATTTCTGAAAAGCTTTTGTTTCGAATTTAAAAACCAAAGTGCCTTTGTTTTTAAAACTTCAACATGAATGCTTCTTTGAATTTGATATAAAACTTGAGTTGCTGTTGTTTAGACTTGCATGCAGAGATGACTTTTAAACAGATGGAAGAAAATGTAGGTTTGAGCAGATTTAAAAATGCAGGCTTGACCAGATTTGATTTTAAGGATGCTTCACAGATTTGTATTTGAAAATTTGTAAAATAATCACAGGTTTTTGATCTGATCTTCAATTTGAAAGTGGATTAAAGATTGCATTATGAAGATGTTTTCGGGCTTTTGATTGAGGAAGGGTTTGCATGCTTTAGTTGTTCTCAGATTTGGGAAAAATATGCAGATGCTCAGGATTAAAACATGCAGGCCCTGATTTGATTTTTGGTTTGAGGAGAATTTCCAGATTTGAACATGATTTTTAGTTTTAAGTAATTTGGTTACTGATTTTTTTTTTCAATTTTGGTTCAGCTGAAATTCTTTTCTTAGCTTTTGAAAATGAAGAGTAGGAAAGAAGAATGAGGGAATGAAGTATGTGTTTATATAAGTTAAAGTGATTTATTTAAAAATTAAAAGAAAATCAAAAATTAAAAAGGACACTTGCCTTATATTGCTACATTTGTCAAATAGGGTTGATTATTAGTTCACATTTGTCTCAATAGTTACTTAAGATATTAACACTTGTTATATACATATTTTACTTATTTTTATTTAATTTAAAAGTAAATAAAACCCTTTTTCTTTATTTGTTGAATACTTATATAAATATAAATTATTTTCATATGTAGATGTATATATGCATTTATTTTTTTGAAGAAAATGAAATAAATCAAATTACATAAAAATGAAAGCTTATCCAAATAATTTAAAAATATTTATTCTTTTGAATTCAAAATTAATTCAAATTCAAATCCAATCATAAATTTAAAAATCCAATTTAACATATTTAATTTATTTATTAATATTGTTTGAAAATAACACATTAATCATATTTAAATAATTTATAAAAGAGATTATAAATTACTTATCACTTATCTTACTTAAATGAATTAATGTTTCATTTGAAAAATTGTATTTTAAACTTATATATATATTTCAAATCATATTTATCAAGCTATATTCAAAAAGGAAATAAAAATAAACCTTTTATTAATTTATACTTAAACTAAGATATAATTTAAACAATTTAATATTTACCTTAAGTATTAAACCATATAGTTATTTATTAAATAGTTTTGAATAGTTATATATTAAATAAAACAATAATTTCCAAATTATCAAATGTATATTAGAATTTAAAAACAAGATTTTATTTGTTTATTAAACTTCAAATCAAAACTTATCTGTTTACAATATATATATATATATATTATAAATAGAAATGTTAATGTAAATTAAGATGATATATATATATATTTAGAACATTAGCAAAGAATTCTAATGGCGGCTGAGCAATCTAATGGCGATTTTTCAAAGGATAGAGGACGTCCACCTGATAAAGTTGCTCTTTGCAAAGACGCCGATCTCAACACGTATCGTTACAAAGGGAAAGCAATACTTACGGAGGAAACATCGATGGCAAATCGTCTTGACCTGGGACGCGACAGATGTTCCACAACAATCAAAATATCACCAAAGTGATTCGTCCATCCAGAGATCCAAATTTAGGGGGGAGGGGATAAAACCCGATCTAGATCTGGATTCTCACAGGTTCAAGGCGATCGTTTCAATAGTAGTACTGATGCGTATACATGGAAATCGTTCCAGAATGAAATAAAAGCAGGAAACGCTAAATCTTGGAAGGAAGTGGCGAGTGGAGGAGTAGGGGAGAAACATGACGAATATTTGGATCTTCATTATATTCAACCAGTCTTGGTTAATGATAGAAGGAAAGCCATGATTACAGAATCTGCAGTGAAGAGATCAGAAAATAAATGGGAACACTCGATTATCTTCTATATATACGGAGTTAGACCTTATCATATGCATCTAAAAGGATATATAGAACGAGTATGGAAACCAACTGGGAAGTTTCAACTGCTATCAAGAGAGAACGGATTTTTCATAATACGATTTGATAACAAACTGGATTGCGACAATGTGCTGAAAGGTGGACCCTACTTGTTTGATAATAAAGTTATTATTCTGAAAAAATGGGTGAAGGGAACTAGATTTAGAAAAGAACTTTTAACAACTTTACCTATATGGATAAAACTTTCTAATCTCGAACTTGAACTCTGGGACAAAGAAGCATTGAGTGCCATTGCAAGTGTGCTAGGAAAACCAATTAAAATGGACAAAATTACTGCAGATGAATCTAGAATTGCTTTTGCAAAAATATTGGTTGAAATGCAAGCAAGCGACGAGTTTCCCAATGAAGTAACAGCAATTTTGTATACTGGGGAGGAACTTAAAATTAAAGTAGAATATCTATACAAACCCCACAGTTGCAAAGAATGTAAAGTGTTCGGTCATACCAACCAACAGTGCAAGATTAAAAATAAAGAACAGTGGATACCAAAAGATAAAGATAATGTCACTAACATTTCTTTATCTGGACAGACTGAACTATGCAACAACTCAGAACAGACATTAGGAAATGTAAATGCAGTACAAATAGTAAGAAGTACTAATCATGAGTCTAATGATGAAATAATAAATGTAGACGAGGAAATTACAATTGATGGGTTAGCAAACCCCACATTACAAAATCAGAACTTTATAGAGCATGCTGAAAATATAGAAAATAATTGTAACAAGGAATTGCCTGCCTCTTCCCTCTGTGAGATGCCTGCAGTTGAAATAACAATTGAAAAGAATTTAGTGAAGGAAATTTCTTTAAACTCGAGAGAGAAGAGTACAGTTTCACCAGTGTTAAAGGATTCCAACACCATGAACCATGATAGAACAGACATTACACCCGCAGAAAAGGTGCAAATAGATGATCGAACCACAAAAGGTCTGGTAGAAGACTTGAGCGAATCTGAAGGAGAGGAACTCATAAGAAATCTTGCAAGAGAAGAAAATGAGGTCTGCCAACCAGAAAAACTGGAAGATGTCTCGAACTGTGTGGACAAAAAAAAAAAATTTATGAAGAAATTGAAATTGCTGAAATGCAAAAGGTTAAAAGTCGAAAAGCAAAAACAACCATTGCTCCTCCTAAAGAAAACACAAGGAGCCAAGTAAGTCTAAATAATGAACATTGTTTCTTGGAATGTTAGGGGTTTAAATGCTAAAAATAAACAATTTGATGTGTTTAAATTCCTAACAAAATATAAGCCATCTATGGCTGGCTTACTAGAAAATAAATTAAGTAGTTCACATATTGAGAAACTGGGGGATAATTTGCAAAGAAACTGGAAAATGATAGATAACAATGACTGTGGCAGCAAAGGCCGTATTTTAATTGTCTGGGATTCAAACATTTGGAAGTTTCAAACTGAGAAAAAATCATGTCAACATATCTCTCTTCTAGCAGAAAATACGGGTGGCTTTATATGTAGAATATCATTTGTTTATGCTAGCAATTTTATTAAAGACAGAAACAAACTATGGCAAGACTTAATTGATGAATCAGGAGCTGTGAATTCCCCGTGGATCATCCTAGGGGATTTCAACAATATTTTATCTCCATCTGACAAAAAGGGTGGTTCAACTGTTCCTAACAATCAGATGGCTGGTTTTAACAATTGCATTACTAGAGTGGGACTGCTGGAACTACCTATCATAGGTTTTAAATACACTTGGAGGAAGAAAGGGGTAGCCTCAAAAATTGATAAAGTGTTATGCAATCACTTATTAATGGGGTCTAACCCAGGGATCACATCATTTGGGATCTCAAATGCTATCAGTGACCACATCCCAATTTTTATAAGTTTCAATAAAGAGGTCATAAATCACAAAAACACTCCATTTAGATACGTGAACTCATGGCATTTGAGAGAAGGATATATGAACTGCTTTCAAAATGCTTTAGATAACTACCAGTCAAATAATTCCCTCGCTTCAAAAATGCACAAATTCATGGAATTCATCAAAGAATGTAAATCCAAGCTGAAAGATTGGAATCTCAAGAATTGCATAAAGGGTAACCTTCTAAAATTTCATGAAGAAGAATATCAAAAATGCCTCAAAGATTGCGATGCAAACCCTACAGACACATTTTTATTCGATAAACTCAGAAATGCTTATAATAACTGGAAATTCCAAAGTGAGGCAGAATTTTTAAAATTAAAACAGAAAGCAAAAATTGATTGGTTGACAGAAGGGGACTCGTGCACAAAATTCTTTCATGCTAAGATGTCACAAAGAAAATATATCAACAACTGGAACCAGATAATTATGAGTAATGGGGAAATCCTACAAGATGCTGAAAAAATTGAATCTGTGGCAATAAGTTTTTATACTTCCATTTTTCACTCTACACAATCACTTCCTAGTAATTTCCCGGATATTCAATGCATGAGTAAAATAAATGATAGGGGCAGAAATAAACTTACCTCTAATATCACAATCGAGGAAGTCCAAAAAGCTATTTTCTCAATTGCTGATGATAAGAGCCCTGGTCCTGATGGTTTCACATCAAAATTTTATAAAATCCACTAGAATGAGTTGAAATATGACATGCTGGATTTAATACAAGAAGTCTTTTATACTGGTAGAATTGAAAAAGGGCTAAACCATACATTTATTACTCTAGTTCCTAAAATCAAACAGCCAACCAGTATGTCTGATTATAGACCTATTGCATGTTGCAATGTCTTATACAAAATCATTTCCAAAATTATCTGTAATAGAATAAAGCCTTTCTTACCTCTTCTTATATCAGAGAATCAATCTGCCTTCATTCCAGGAAGATACATTGCTGAAAATGTCCTGCTCGCACATGAACAAATAAGACAATTCAATAGAAGAGGAAGTGATAGAATGTGTATCAAGATTGACCTTCAAAAGGCTTATGACATGATTAACAGGGAATTTATTTGTCACATGCTGAACATGATGAGTTTTCCTCACAACTTGATTAAACTGATAAGAAAATGTATCTCAACTGCTACCTACTCTATTATAATTAATGGAAGGCCAAAAGGATTTATTCACAGTAACAGAGGGTTGAGACAAGGGGATCCCCTACCCCCTTATCTTTTCTGCATAGCTATGAAATTTTTTTCTTTGATGATGTATAAAGAACACAAGGCAGGCAATTTTCAACCAATCTTTAATCAAGACCCTTGTGTCACTCACCTCTTATATGCTGATGACCTAATGATATTTTCTAAAGCTAAACTTAAACATGCTAAAGTCATCAAAGACATTATGAGGAAGCTTAAAGATTTGACAGGACTCAATATAAACAATTTGAAATCAAAAGCTTATTTTAGCAGAGGGGCGACCAACAGAAATTTTCTTCTCAACATTTTGGACATGAAAGAAGGAATCCTGCCTATCAAATATTTGGGAGTTCCCTTAACATATAACAAGGTTCACTACAATGATTGTGGAAATCTTTTAGACAGGATACAAACCAGAATGAATGGATGGGACTGCAAACTTTTATTTATGGCAGGTAAGATTGAACTTATTCACTCAGTTATCACACCTATGGTGCTATACTGGATGATGACTTACCAACTGCCTATTGCCACTATAAATAAAATTAATAAGATATGTGCAAATTTTATATGGAGTGGCAAAACACATAAAATTGCATGGGACATCCTCTGCGGACTGAAAAGAGAAGGAGGGGTGGGCTTGAGAAATTTTAAGGATATCAGAACTGCTACTGCTCTTAAAATACTATGGCATTATGTTAACAACAACAACTTATGGGCTAAATGGATGAGAAATAGATATTGCAAAGAAAAACACTTCTGGACTATGGAAATTAACAACAATAGTTCATGCACCTGGAAATCTATTCTTAAACATAGGCAGATGGGGCTACAACATATTCAAAGGAGCATAGTAGATGGTCAAGACACACTGTTATGGCACGACCCATGGATCAACAATGAAATATTAGTCAATATCCTTGGGTGGGATGTACTTGGTTTAAATGGTGGGGATAATATGAAGGTCAGCCGCATAATACAGAACAACACCTTAAGACCACAAATCTTACACTTTACCAGACAAGTTAACCAAATCAGGGAAGTAAAATTGTCTAATATACAAGAATCTGATTACTAGAGTTGGAACAACAAACCAAATGGTTTCAATTTCTACTCAGCTTGGGACAGTTCCAGAATACATTATCAACCTATTAATTGGTCTAAAATTGTATGGAACCATTGTAACAGCCCTAAAATGAGTTTATGCACATATAAAGTTATTCTTAACAGAATTCCTACCAGGGACAAGCAGATAGAATGGGGTTACTCAGTAGATCCTATATGTATGCTATGCAATTGCGAACCAGAAAATAGAAACCACCTGTTTTTCCAATGTCCATACTCGGCATATCTCTAGACTCGCAGTAAATTGAAGCTTGGGATGAATCGAACTATTTCGATGCTGGTAGAAGAGGAAGCGATTGATTTGTATGACTTGTTCAAAACAGATAACCAAATCAAAGAACTCGCCTTTTGTAGTTTTGTCACGATTATTTTCCACATTTGGAGAGAAAGAAACGCCAGAATTCATGAAGGTAGAGAGACTGATAAGATTCAACGATGGAACTACGTGGAGATTGATATTAAATATCAGATGTTGAAATGCAAGAAGAAGACTAAAAGATCTAAAGAAAATGAGGAAATTTTAGAGAGATGGGGTATTGATTTAGTGGATAACGGTTAATTTCGTTTCGGCTAATCTTGGAGTTGCGAAATGCAGTTCAGTCATTGTATTGTTTTCTTAATCATTTCATGTTTGGGTTTGATACTTGTAATTGTTGTGACTCAGTTGCTAATCTGTATAATATTATATTCAGATATTAATAAAGCACCGCACTCTTTTTTCCTTACCAGATATCAAGTTGATAACTAGTAAGGTTTTCAATGAGGCGGTTTACCCATTTTCAAAAAATAATAATATTATAAATAGAAAGCATTTTATTAGCTTTTAAAAGATAAAATTCTCCAATTAAATATCTAATTAATTGGATTATTAAACCAAGTCAAATTTTATTAACAAAATTTATCAAATCAATTTAATTTTAAATACAGATTATTAAATTGATATTGCCAAAATTTATGGGATATCACAGTATTCCTTTCTTCGATGTCATAAAGAAAGGAAAGAGAAATTTCGAATGGATGTTTGGCTGTGAGGAAGCATTCCGAGCTCTTGTAAGGCACTTAGAAAGTCCCCTGGTATTGTCAAAACCAATAGACCACGAAATGTTGTACATATACTTGGCTGTATCCCAGCACGCTATTAGTACAGCCTTGTTTCGCGAGGAAGACTGGGTTTAAAAGCCAGTTTACTATGTTAGTAAACGCTTGACGGAGGCAGAAAGAAATTATCCAAAGATTGAAAAATTAGCTTATTGCTTAGTGATTGCATCACACAAGCTTCGTCCATACTTCCAGGCACACTCAGTCAGTGTTTACACTAATCAACCCCTGCGACAGGTGCTCCAACGACCGGAAACTTCCGGAAGGATGTTAAAGTGGAATATCGAATTAAGTCAATTCGATATTACCTACCTTCCGCGAAGGGCCATACAAGGACAAGCACTAGCTGACTTCATTGCTGAATTTACCATGTCAGACAAATCAAACGACCACAATGTCATACCTCCCGTTCGATGGAAGATGTACACCGATGAGGTATCTAACGACCGTCATTCGGGGGTTGGCATAGTTTTTGTAACTCCTGAGAACCGATCGGTTTGCTATGCTTTGAAGCTCGAATTCACAGCAATGAATAACGAAGCCGGATATGAAGCGTTGATTGCCGGCTTAAGACTTATCAAAGAACTGGGAGTAAAATTGGTTGAAATTTTTAGCGACTCGCAGCTGGTGGCGTACCAAATACGAGGAGACTATCAAGCAAGGGGGCAGAAACTTGCCCCATATTTGGTCCGAGTTCAGGAGCTGCTAGTAAATCTCGAGTATCATAATATTTCACATGTCCCACGTGAGCAAAACAGAGCAGCCGATTCATTGGCAAAATTCGCAAGCACTGGTGATGCGCAATAGATGGGATTGTTTCCTGTCGAAACCTTACATGTTCCGAGTATAAATATGATGGAGGTACATTTCGTGTTAGAAACAGAAATCGAGAAGGAATCGTGGATAACCCCAATCAAGCAGTACTTGCTATTCGAGATCTTACCCGAAGAAAGAAGCGAAAGACGACAGGTCCTTTGTAAGGCTTCACGATATATAATACAGGATGGGGTGTTGAACCGAAGGGGATTCTTGACCCCCTTACTCCGGTGCGTGGCCCACGATGAGATAAAACGAGTATTAAAGGAAATCTATGAGGGAGAGTGCGGTGACCATACTGGGGGGGGGGCAGACATTAGCAAAGAAAGTCCTCCGTTATGGATACTCCTGGCTAACAGTGAATCGGGATGCTGCAGACTATGTGAGAAGATGTGACGGATGCCAGATATATGCAAAAATCCCGAGAGCTCCGCCGACGGAACTCACGCAAATGGTTAGTCCCTGGCCATTTGCAATGTGGGGGATCGACCTAGTTGGCTCTTTACCCATAGCAAAGGTGAAGCGAAATATGCAATAGTTGCGGTCGACTACTTTACCAAATGGGCAGAAGCAGAGCCTCTGGCCACAATAACCACCAAGAAGGTTATTAATTTCGTCGTACGAAATATCATATGCCATTTTGGCCTTCCATGGACCATCATTACAGACAATGGAACTCAATTCGAAAGCAAGAAGTTCAAAGAATTTTGTCAGAAATATGGCATTGAGAAGAAGTTTGCAGCGGTTGCTCACCCAAAAGCCAACAGACAAGTGGAAGCCGTAAACAAGATAATCAAGTCCATATTGCAAAAGCATCTGGAAAAGGCTAGAGGCAAGCGGGTGGATGAACTTCCAACGGCGCTTTGGGCCTACAGGACCACCCACAAGACCGCGACTGGCCATACTCCATTCACATTGGCATATGGCACGGAAGTTGTCATACCCGTGGAACTTGAAGTTCCATCACATCGAGTAACTTATTACGACCTCGATTCGAACCAGAATTTTTTATTGGAATCGTTGGACTTCATTGACGAAAAACGCAAAGAAGCCAATTTGAGGGCGGCCGCATACAGACATAGAGTCGCTAAATATTATAACGAAAAGGTCCAACCGAGAATTTTTTGTGTGGGAGACCTCGTTTTGAAATGAGTTTTTCCGATCCCATCTCATATGAATCCCGCATGGGAAGGTCCATACGTCATCGAACGGAAGCTTGGAGAAGGAACTTTCAAGCTAGCGGCCGTCGATGGTGCGACACTCCCTCGAGCATGGAACAGCGAGCACTTGCGGCATAATTATACTTAGTCTATTTCTTTCGTGTAGTAGTTGCATTTATTTCCAGTATGCTTTTATTTATAGTTCTTGGCATGTAGTAAGACAATTTAGCTTGCTTTCATTAATAAAGGCTTGAAGCCATCTTTTCCATGAATTACTAATGTTTCTGCATATGATGATCCTGTGACAGGCAATGAAACTATATTATTCTGGATGACGTGTGAACACGTGCAGACACTCAAAATCTCCAAGTCCCCAGAGTGCCGACTGGAGTACTCTAAGTCCCCGGAGCGCGAACTTGAGTATAAACGATTCAAATCTCCAAATCCCCAGAGTGCGGACTGGAGTACTCTAAGTCCTCAGAACGTGGACTCAAGTATAAACGGCTCAAAATCTCCAAGTCCCCAGAGTGCGGACTGGAGTACTCTAAGTCCCCGGAGCGTGGACTCGAGTATAAATAACTCAAATCTCCATGTCCCCAGCGTGCGGACTGGAGTACTTTAAGTCTCTAGAGCATGGACTCGAGTATAAACGACTCAAAATCTCCAAGTCCCCAGAGTGCGGACTGGAGTACTCTATGTCCCCAGAGCGCGGACTCGAGTATAAATGACTCAAAATCTCTAAGTCCCCAGAGCGCGGACTGGAGTACTCTAAGTCCCTGGAGCGCGGACTCGAGTATAAACTACTCAAATCTCCAAGTCCCCAGAGTGCGGACTGGAGTACTCTAAGTCCCCGGAGCACGGCCTCGAGTATAAATGACTCAAATCTCCAAGTCCCCAGAGTGCGGACTGGAGTACTCTAAGTCCTCGGAGCGCGGACTCAAGTATAAACGACTCAAAATCTCCAAGTCCCCAGAGTGCGGACTGGAGTACTCTAAGTCCCTAGAGCGCAGACTCGAGTATAAACGACTCAAAATCTCCAAGTCCCCAGGGTGCGGACTGGAGTACTCTAAGTCCCCGGAGCGCGGACTCGAGTATAAACGACTCAACTCTCCAAGTCCCCAGAGTGCGGACTGGAGTACTCTAAGTCTCCGGAGCGTGGACTCAAGTATAAACGACTTAAATCTCCAAGTCTCCAGAGTGTGGACTGGAGTACTCTAAGTCCTCGGAGCGCGGACTTGAGTATAAACGATTCAAATCTCCAAGTCTCCAGAGTGCAGACTGGAGTACTCTAAGTCCCCAAAGCACGGACTCGTGTATAAATGACTCAAAATCTCTAAGTCCCTAGAGTGCGGACTGGAGTACTCTAAGTCCCCGGAGCGCGGACTCGAGTATAAATGACTCAAATCTCTAAGTCCCCAGAGTGCGAACTGGAGTACTCTAAGTCCCCGATGTGCAGACTAAAAAATATTCTAAGTGCTTGAAGCGTGGAAGGAAAAATGAACAACTCTCTAGGAATCTCCAAGCTATATGAAGGTGAACCGAGAAGCCCATGTTATTCACAATAGCTTGGATTTAAATCACAATCATACAAAAATTGAATGACAAGAGCCTTTTGAAAGACAGAAAAGGAACTAAGCTTTCTTCAGAAAAAGTTTCTACTACAAGCCCTCCAAAGTTCGGAGTCGCCAATCTACTTACAAAGACTACGGAAGTAGATGAAAATAATTACATAACTTAAACAAACTCTCATTGAATGAGAGTAATGATCACTTCTTGTGCTTCTTCGAATTCTTCACCTCCGTTGTCTTCTCGGACGGCTCCTCTCCTGTGCGTTTACCCTTGGTACTCTTCTTTGATGGAGGGGTAGCAACTGAAGAAGTACGGGGAACATCCATGGGCCTGGACCCGCTAGGAAGGATGACCTTCAACGGCTTATTCAAAGGGTCGTCCAGGTCTACAACTCGAGGCTCGACCTTGATCTTGGCTGTATCTCTCTTCTCCTCCTCAAGCCGCTCCTTCATACTCAGCTCAGATGTGTGTTCGGAGGCGCCTGTAATTTCTACTTCATAACTCCCATCGATGGGAGAAGAAGTCTCAGATTTGTCCTCATCCAGCGCTCCAATCACCTGAGCATCAGGCCCGGGAGCCTCTCCTGCATAAGTGGCCTCACTTATCTTTCTCTCCACCTCCTTGGCAACATCGCTCCTCGGAGTGGGCACGGGATCAGAACGGCCTGTGCAAAATTATGAAAAAAGCATTAGAATACAATAGTCCTTCATAAAGAATGACGACTTTTGAAATCTTAAAATGAAGGGTTATCTACCAGGTTCTGGCAGGCTCTCAGCCGTCAAGGGGGTCTCACCGTCTGGAATGGGAGACAGAATATGGACGCCAAAGCCAGGGTCCTCCGGGTTATAACCGATATGCTGCTCAAATGGATCGGCCGATTGAGTAGGCACATGAGCTGGAGGCACGACCCTGGATGGACCGGTAATCACTTCTTTCCCTTTATTTGAGGGGGAGCCTTTGCAATAAATAGCTTTAGCTGCTGACAAGTCCGAAGGTTCATTTCCCTTGAGGAATTCTTTTATCAAGGTCCCCTCATCAATCTCTTCGGTACCGTGCTCGGCCTTCCTGATTTCTATCAAGGCCTCCTATGCCTCGACTAAAGATTCAAGATAGCCCTCGCCCAAAAAAGTCATGTCTCGGTGCATGAGAACGTGGGCATTGAATTCAGCGATTAGCGGGTCAAACATGCTTGTGACCTCTTCTCTACCTTCTTCTCTAGCCACCTCAAGACAGGAGTCGATGTCCGCAGACGCTATCTTCTTGCCCTCTTCATGGGCTTCACTCTTTATCGCCTCAACTTTGGAAAGCTCATCCTCAAGTTTTTCTTTTAAGAGTCGAGTAGCAACGATCTCATCACAGTATCGTTGTGATTCTTCTTGGGCAGCCATTTTCTCTTCCTTCTCTCTGCGGAGCTGCTCCTCAAGTTCCTTGACTCGGAGGCTGAATGCGTCCCTCTCCTTTTGGACTGAGTCCTTCTCTAGAGCTAGGGCCCCACAACGTTGTACCGCCTCGTCAATTTCCTTTTTGTGAGTCGATTCCAGACGAGTTACGGCTTCGGCGGTGTCCTTGGCGCTCTGATGGGCGACCTCAAGTTCAGACTTGTAAGTTGCAATCTCTTCGTCCTGAGCTTTAATGATATCTTTGTCGTGGATAGCCTCAAGCTTCAAGCGATCGATCTCATGTTGGTGTTAAATATGCGCTTATATGATTTTTGTTTGATGATAATAAAAATATATACATTCGTTTAAATGTATTTGATAATATACTATTTTATTTTTCACAGATTAAATAAATATTTGCTGAATAAAATAAATAACACAGAATTTGAATTCAAACGAATATTTTATACAAACAAATATTTATTACAATTTTGAATAGTATACAAATTCAAGCTCTCACTATTCACTATACAATTTTGATACAAATTCAATTACATCATTATTTTACATATCATCACCTCACTACATATCACTCACACTCGTATCTTTATCTTCAACTGCATTCCAGTTTGAATCCAGCATCTGAGAAATCTGCAAAAATATTCACTAACGCAGTAAAATTGAAAAAGAAATATTTTTGCAATATAAAATAAAATATGGTTTTTGAAAATAATTTTTGCCTCAGTTATTTGGGTTGTTCGTCATTATTTGAATTCATCATACACGAACGACTTGTGACATACACAGTGTATTACTGTATATGCCACAAGGCCGTGCACGCCGATATATATATATATATATATATATATATATATATATATATATATATATATACACACACACACACACACTTGATTGATTTACAGGGACAGGTGAGCACAGGTCAAACCCAAATGAAAAGCCGGGTTCAACTCACGTGCAGTATATTCAAAATCACGACTCAAGCATAAGGTCAAACCCGAGTTTTTGAAACTGGATTCAACTCAAGTAAAATTTCAAAAATCAACAAGAAATGGCCAAGAACTCAACAATGTCTGGACAACATAAATGAACAGTGCAAGCATGAAGTATTCACAGCAAATAATGTACACCAGTGAACAAACCAGCAGTATACAAGTACAAGACCACCAAGCAAAACCAGCGACAATATAGATTCAAGTATTGCAACAAGTCGATGCAAACATACATGAACAAGCAGTGCACCAATGAACCATCAAAGAGTGCAACACAGTGAAGAGACCAAGTGCACGACTAAACTGACGATGAATACAACATGAAGCACTGCAGGCTCAAGGAGATAGGGTCGACCAAAAATCCAAATGCACAAATGAACAGCTAAGGATAAGAGGTCAATACAACATAAAGAGTGCAACAGGTTATACTACAGAAATGAACACGGTAGGCATGTACAAACTGTAGTGAATGCAGATGGTAAACCAGAGATCAGACAAGACTGAACGAGCAAGGCATAGCTACTGCACAGCAATATGAATGAAGACTACAGGTCTCGATGTAAATGAAATGCACATGATAACATCACTGCAAATTATTCATTCAATAGGCAACAAAGAATGGCAAGACACAAGACATGGGGGCACTGGACTACAGCTCGACCAAATGGCCAACATGATCAAGAAATATAACATGCAGTGCTGTGCAAACAAAAATGGAATGCAACAGTGAAGCTCAACATTATCAGAGAGCATATGGAAGGGTTAGACCAACAATGGAACAACAGTTCATATGAACAAGTGTACAAATGCAAAGACCAGTGATATAACTCAGGTGCAACAACCATGGTCAAGTCAACATAAACAATGTCAAACTCAAATGAACACTACAAGTCAGACAAAGCCAAACTGCAACACTGCTTCACTAATTCATGACAAATGGAGTATATATATATGAACTCAGACAAAAGTCAGAGAGTAGTTCAAGTGATGAAGCACTGCAACTCAAAGAGCATCAAAATGCAAATCATGGAAAGGAAACTACAAAAATGTTATTCACAGCAACAACCATCAAAATCATACAAGACAAGATGCAGTGAAGCATGTACATAGGCCACCGTTGAAACAACTCATATACAAGAACCATTGAACAACTTGGCAGTAAGGATGTAATGGCTGTGAACAGCAAGAGGGATGCAAGCATCAAGCTGCAGTTTTCAAAACAAATGACCAAAGTCGAGTATGCTACAAAAATAGCAAATCAATTTTATCAAGCATCAGAATTCAAAGCCGTGGATATAATAAACAAGTCAAAATTGACCAAGTTAAAAATCAACACCGTGGTCATCACGAAATAATTCAAAACCGTGTCAACCAAGGAGTTGAAATTGATGCCGTGAACATCAAGTAAGCAAGCATCACAAAATATATACGAAGTGACAAAGTCAGAGAGATCATAATCGTTCAAGTATAATCGAATGGCCAAAGCAAATCAGTAGACAAATTCAAACACGAATATACGAACGCAAAAATAGGATTTCGAATCCTATATAAGCCCAATCATCATTGGCAAAATAATCATCGAGTTCAAGCATTCAATCAGAAAGCAAAAGGAATAAAAGTACTCAACAAAATTGTAATCGAACTCGATCAATCGAAGTAGCCGAAGCAAGGTACAAGGAGGCAGTCGATCGACAGGGCAGAAGGACGAAAATCACAAATTCGATCGATTAATATAATATCGGCATCTTCAATTCCAGCCCTAATTTATTGAAGAAAGAGGAACAAACAAGAGCCGAAGCCCTAATCTCAGAAGGAAGAACAAGCCGACATTATCACATACGAGATAAAAGAAAAAGGGCCGGCATAGTGAAATAATAAAAAAAAAGGGATGAACTGTTTTAGTTTGGGCCGGCCTTTTTATTTTAAAAGGCTTTAGTTTTTTTTTGGGCTGTTTTTATTTACATCGTTTTTAAATTTGTATTTTTATTTTTTAAACCGTTTCAAATTCTAGTCGTGTGACTAGGGGACAAGCTACGTGGCGTAGTTTGAGAATTCGCAACTCGGTAGTTGAGTTGTGGCAGGGTTTTGAGCGTAGAGTTAGATTAGTCAATAGCGGGTATAGCGAGTTTACGTGTGTAAGCGAGGGACTATCTAATTTCTAGTAGAAACCTTGGGGGCAGCACGTAGGCAGGGTTTTACCGAAGCTGGGTAAATTCTGTGTTGTTCTGTTATTTATATTCTGCAATATCTGTGCTGCTATTCTGTGATCTGAATTGAAATTAATTCATAAGCTTCCGCGATTATTTTAATAATTTACACAATCACCCTATTCACCCCCCCTCTAGAGTGAAATCGATCCTACAAGTGGTATCAGAGCTAGGAACAAAAGCCGTTTTTGTTTTAAAAAATTTGATTTTACAAAAACCAATTTTTTTGTTTTAAAAATTCGTGTTTCAAAAAAAATCGATTTTTGTTTTAAAAATTTTAAATTTTAAAATGGCTTCTTTTAATAATTTTGAGGGTCGTTCCAATATTATTCCTTCTATTTTTGATGGAATAGATTTTTTGAATTGGAAATTAAAAATGGAATTTTATTTAAAATCTGTTAATATTAAATGTTGGGATATTATTGAAAATGGGTGTGATATAACAGATAAGAAAATTATCTCGATTAATGCTCTTGCTATGCATATATTATATTCTTATATTAATCAAGATAATTTTAATTTCATCTCTCATTGTGACAATGCACAGGAAATTTGGAATACTTTAATTGCAATATATGGTGCAACAGTCAACAACAATGAGAAGTCCTCCACAACCGACTCAGTTAAAAAAATATGCTTAACAGGATTGGTAAATAGCAGTTGTGATGAGGATGATGATGATGGAGCAGCCGAGCTGGCATTAATAATGAAGAAATTCAAAAGGTGGAACAACAAATACGGAAATCCAGCTCTAAATCAAAAATTGAAAAGCAGAATAATCAAAGCACTGGATAACTCGAAACAACACGGGATCATTTGCAACAAACCCGGTGATATCAAGCCCAATTATCCCCGATTTCAACTCGACAAAGAAAAGAATTCAAAAAGGAAATTTGCAGCCACGTGGAATAAAAGCGATAGCAGTGAAAGTGAGAAAGCAGATATATGCCTTCATGGGAATATAACCGATAGCGACGATGACGAGCCAAGCGAGGTATCAAAACTTACTCACTCTGAATTACTCATTTATTTCCACGAAGTAAATGGCTGTTTTGAACGACTTAGGGAAAAATACGCCAAACTTGAATCTCAAAAGGATACTTTGATAGAATGCAATAAACAACTTGATCAACTAGTTAAAACCTATCAAAGTAGGATCCCTAAGTGTGATAAGTGTCCAACGTTCGAAAAAGAAATTAAAAAATCAGAAATCAATATAAAATCACTTGAAAATGAAATTCTGATTTTAAAAGAGAATGAAAATACTAGGAGAGAGAATTCTATTAAAAAGTGCACACAGTTGTTAAATGAAAATGAATCTCTCAAAACACAAGTCCAACAACTGTCAACGACTTTAGATAAATTTTCAAAAAGTGAAAAATCGTTGAATATGCTATTAGGAAAGCAAACTGTTAATTCGGTTAGACAAGGACTTGGATATAATAGTTCGAAAATTGTTGAAAACAAGATTAATCAAGAAAATTCAATGTGCACGATTTGTAGAAAATATGGACACAATCATAATAATTGTTGGTATAGACCCAAACATGTGAAAACTATACCGATTTGGGCTCCAAAAGGCACAAATATAAAAACTCTCAAAGTTAAACAAATTTGGGTGCCGAAGGGAACAATTATAAATAGTTTTGGGTCTTTACAAAATTGTTTTTCGAAATATTCTGCCACTAACAATCATGGACCTATAAAAACAAATAGGTCACATAAATCTTTTCTCGTGTAGGTGTGGTGGCAGGCTAAGGAGCAACAATAGTGTTCTCTGGATTTTTTGGCTGTTCCAGAAACACAACGGACGACAAAGCAAAGTTCCTTTGTGACGCCCCACCTCTATACCCACGCTAGCCAAGAACATTACGGTGAATGCTGTCGACTAGCATGGAGAATAAGGCTGTTGAGGAGCGACCATCCGTGTAATTTCTTTGTGCGAGCACCGATATGTCAGATAATATAACATGCATTCTATTTTAAGAGGAAATCCGACATACCAACACAAACTCAAAGCTACTACACGGTGGCTATATAAATCCTTCGAAAACAAATATAGAAATAAACATAACACAAATCAGTCACAGACAATTCATATCACAAAGGCGGAATAAGATATGAATATTACACTAGAAAGTGTACATCAGAGTAGTGGTCTCAAAAGTTCCACAATATCACAAAAGAATAGTTACATGAACTACACAAAAGAATAAGTATACATTGTGGAGTCTATGTCTCAATGTATACAACAAAAACTACTAATCTAAGTAGTTAACCAAAAGCAAGAGAAATCAATCCCAAGAGAGAAGTCAAGCAGAAGCACCTGTAACATCTCGGTCTGACCCGAGTATTATTTAATAAGAAAATAATAAACGGATCAGTCTAACTATAAATATCAGATGAAACGATATAGAGTAAGAGATATGACTAAACACATAATAATCACAATGCCAAGCTGTGATATATATATATATAAATATATACTTAGTTGATAATCATCAAGAGATTAATCAATGTCACCAAATCTACACAAGAATCAAAGAAACGTCATACTCCTAATTTCGTTCACCATACCATAAATATTGACGATAATATCAACGTCAATCACAAAAGTCAATGACACACAAATTCCAGAAGACTACACAAGAAATCCAGAAACCACTAAAGTCAATGACACACAAATTCACCTATGCACAAATATTGATAAAACTTATCAATGGAAATCACGAAAATTGGTGAAACACAAATTCTAGGAATCTACACAAGAAATCCAGAAATCACAAAGGGGGGGAGGCCTATCACAAACGGGAGCATAAAGCTCACCAACACGTGTATCACAAACGGAACGCTAATTCCATGGTCGCTAACCATCACAAATTGAGCCGAAGCTCCACAAACGGCCCGAAGACCATGGGTTGCTACCCCATCACAAATTGAGTCGAAACTCCACAAAACGGGGTTTAGTCTCCCTCGCAGACAAAGAGACATCGCACATTGCTAGTCTAAATCACAAAGATGATCGTCATGATCAGCGAGAAGTGTCAATTACACTAAGCTAGTAAATATATGAGTTTAGCTTCATGTCCCATAACCACTTTCTTAACTTAAATATTTACGAACAAACTGTAAATCTCCACTAGAAAATTGTCACAAGAGGTTCAATCGAACAAGTCCAAGAATTAACCGACAAAGTAAACGCAAGCGTTTCATACCACTTGTTTTACTAAGCCGTTTAATTAGATTTCTCATACGAGTGAGGTAAAGGTTTGTATATACTAATAGATTGGAAAACGGTTTTATAAACGAATTTGGTATTAAAAGAGTATTGAAATCGTTTGAGTAAAGAGTTTTGATATTTACTACTAGTATAGGAAACCTTTATATTTTTAAAGTGACAAATCACGAAGAAGATTGTAAGAACAACCAATCACAAAAATTCACATACGAAGACGTGAATAAAATCCAAAGAAATCGATAAAGAATCCATCGAAATGGATATTCAAAAATCCCTAAAAAGAGTCATCAAAATCATAATAGATGATAACAACAAATAGGATTATCACGAATCGATTTAAATTGGAATTCCAATCCAAAAAGGCAAATTGGACTCAAACAGCAGGTTCAGTCGACTGAACAGAGCATTTCAGTCGACTGACCCTGTACATGGAAACTTTCCAGGTTCAGGAAACTTTCTGTTTCCAGTTTCAGTCGACTGTGCAGAGTTTTTCAGTCGACTGAATCATGCCTGAAAACTCTCGGGTTTCAGGTTCAGTCGACTGAACAGAGATTTCAGTCGACTGAATCATGCCTGGGCTGTTTTTCAGCCTTATACAAATGAAGAGCAAACTCTTCCAAAATACAATCGGATGAACATTGGCTCTAAGGGTTTATGCCAAACGGCAACCCGACCCTATATGCTCTTCGATGCATCACCAAAAGCATGATCAAACATCCATAAAAGGATTTTACACAAATTTGTCTTAAAAACCCAAAAATTGGAATATTCGCAAAACCAATCCAAATCAAGAGCAAATGCACATGAAGAAGTGTTAGGAATTCATACCCAACAACCAAAGATAATTATAGTCATAGATGTGAGATAAAAATCTCACCTTTTCACAAAATCGAACAAGAAGAAGCTTGAAAGCAATTGGAGAATCAACCTCTCTTCAACCCAACCCAAATGAGCTTGAATCTAAGCTCAAAAACAAGAACATTCCCAAGATTAGGTTTAGGAATTTCTGAAATTGGGAAGAGAATAAGTTGGAGAAGAAGAAGAGAAGCTTACCAATGGGTTCTTCTTGAGTTTGGAGCAAGGAATTTGATTTGCAAGAGAAACTAGGGTTTTGGAATTTTAATTTCCAATCTCTCCCACCATTAACACTCTAAAAACTGAAATGAGAAGAGAATGAGGGTGAGTGGGGAAGAGTGGCTCAGATTTGAGCATAAGTTAACATAGGGTTGAGCCCAAAAACCAAACCCAAAGTAAAAAGTAGCAGAAATCAACTTTCTCCAAACATATCGAAGCTTATACTCAAAAAGGTCGCAAACGGCATTTTAAACTCAATGGGAGTGGTCCCGAGCCCTAATTCGACCGTATGCAAAAAGTAGCTTTTCGGACTAAAATCCGACTACCGATAAAATATTTAAATATAAAATCGACAAATATGCGGGTTGTTACAGACTCCCCTCCTTAAAGAAATTGCGTCCTCGCAATATTACAAGAAGAAGATATATAGTAACAACCATAAAAGCATATTCAACACAAAAGAAGTTTGAAATAAGAAGTTCACCTCAAAGAGCACGAGAAAGTAAGTCCGGATGTGTACGCTCGATGTACTCTCTAGATTCCCAAGAACAATCCTTAGGATTTGAAGACCATTGAACTTTAACAAGCGGAACATCTTTATTTCGAAGTCGTTTGACTTCCGAAGCAATGATACGAATAGGATGTTGCTCATAAGTTAAATTAGGCGAAACTTCAATCTCTTCCACAACACCGGGCTCAAGAATAGAATCGGAATTTCGAAGACATTTCCAAAGTTGAGAAACGTGAAACACGTCATGCATAGCAGAAAATTGAGCCGGTAATAAAAGGCGATAAGCCATGGAACCAATACGTTCGGTGATAGGAAATGGCCCAATATATCGAGGCGCTAACTTTCCCGATCGACTGAAACGTACAACACCTTTCATAGGTGAAACACGAATGAACACAAGATCTCCCACAGAAAATTCTAACTTCCTTCTCCGGTTATCGGCATAGGATTTTTGTCTACTTTGGGCTTCTTTCATCCTATGACGAATAAGATCAATCTTTTCTGTGGAATCACGAATAAAATCTGGACCTAAAGCCAGCTTCTCACCGGCCTCAAGCCAACAAGAAGGAGATCGGCATGGCCTACCATAGAGTGCCTCGAAAGGTGCCATACCAATACTAGATTGGAAGCTATTATTATAGGAAAATTCAACAAGTGAACTATGATGTTCCCAACCTCCACCAAAATCAAGAACACAAGCACGAAGAAGATCTTCAAGAGTTTGATTCACACGCTCGGTTTGTCCATCGGACTGGGGATGATAAGCGGTGCTAAAATTAAGCTTCGTTCCCAAAGCTTTTTGAAGACTCTTCCAAAATCCACTAGTAAACAATGGATCACGATCACTAACAATAGAAGTAGGAACACCATGCAATTTAACAATTTCTTTGATAAAGAGTTTGGCCAAAAGAGGAACAGTTCGGTTAGACCGAACGGGAATAAAATGGGCGGATTTAGTAAGTCTATCAACAATTACCCATAAGCTATCATAACCCGATCGAGAACGGGGAAGGCCATCTATAAAATCCATGGAAATTTGATCCCACTTCCAAACTGGAATTTCTAAAGGTTGCAATAACCCACCGGGCCTTTGATGTTCGGCCTTAACGAGTTGGCAAGTCATGCAACGTTTAACGAAGTTAGCGATGTCAAGTTTCATTCCCTCCCAATAATAAAGTCGCTTCATATCCGCGTACATTTTACTACTACCGGGATGAATGGTAAACTTAGAACGATGTGAATCTTCTAAAATATCTTTACGAAGATCACCAATATTTGGCACGACAAGTCTACCAAATTTCCGAATGCCGCCACGAGAATCGATATCAAAGTCTTTCAAACCTTCAATATCCATTTTATCCCTAATATTTTGGCCAAGAAGAGCTAAGTCGGGATCTAGCCCTTGAGCTTCAAGAATGCGGTCTAAAAGAGATGGATGAGCCACAAGGCTACATAAAACAAACGATGAGCATAAATCGGAAACACGGTCTCGAATTTCGCAAGTGGATAAAATCTCGAGATCGTTCCATTCGGATATCATCATAGAAACAACAGCTTGTTGTTTACGGCTAAGAGCATCGGCGACAAGATTACCCTTACCGGGAGTATAAAGAATATCAAGATCATATGGTGCAAGAAATTCGAGCCAACGCTGTTGACGCAAATTAAGTTCCTTTTGAGAGAATAAATATTTCAAAGACTTATGATCTGTGTAAAGAACAAATTTCTCTCCTAAGAGATAATGACGCCAAATCCGAAGAGCAAAAACAATAGCCGCGAGCTCTAAATCATGAGTGGCATATCTAGTCTCAGCAGGCTTTAATTGCCTAGAAGCATAAGCAATAACGCGTTCCTTTTGCATAAGAACGGCACCCAAACCAATGCGACTAGCATCGGTATAAACAACGAAATCTTGATTCCCATCGGGAATAACAAGAATAGGAACATCAGAAAGAAGTTCTTTTAATTTCTGAAAAGAAGCTTCACATTTGTCCGACCAAATGTATTTAACACCTTTCTTCGTCAAGCTAGTGAGAGGCACGGCAATTTTAGAAAAGTCTTTAATAAAACGACGGTAATAGCCTGCCAATCCAAGAAAACTACGAATCTCTGTCACATTCTCCGGTCTCTTCCAATCTTGAATCGCTTCAATTTTTGAAGGATCCACGGAAATTCCGGATTCGGAAATGATGTGACCGAGAAACTTCACACGTGATTGCCAAAAATGGCATTTAGAAAATTTTGCCTTTAATTGATTACTCCTAAGAGTTTCCAACACAATCCGAAGATGTTTTTCATGCTCCTCCTCGGTTTTAGAATAAACAAGAATATCATCGATAAAGATGAGAACAAACCGGTCGAGAAAGTCTTTAAAAACTCGATTCATTAAGTCAACGAAATAAGCCGGGGCATTTGTTAACCCAAATGGCATAACAAGCCATTCATAAGATCCATACCGAGTGCGGAACGATGTCAAAGGAATGCTATCCTCTGCAATACGAAGCTGATGAAAACCGGTAGCCAAGTCCAATCGTGAAAAGACTCTAGCACCACTAAGTTGATCGAATAGATCATCAATCTGAGGTAAAGGATATTTATTTTTGATAGTAAGATCATTAAGCTTGCGATAGTCAACGCAAAGCCTAAGTGTACCATCGGATTTCTTCACAAAAATAGCTGAAGCTCCCCAAGGCGAGGAACTTGAGCGAATAAATTGCTTCGTTTCCAATTCAGATAATTGTTTACGCATCTCCTCGTTTTCTTTATTGGACATACGATAAGGAGGACGAGTGATAGGTTGAGCTCCCGGAGTAAGATTAATTCTGAACTCAATTGCTCGTTTAGGTGGTAATCCTAAAACGGGCTCGAATATGTCGGAAAATTCACAAACGACGTGAATAAGAGAAATAATATCACCCTCATCGTCATCATCATCATCACGAGGATTTAAAGAATATAAAGATGCAACCAAAGCAGAATCTAAATCTTTAAGAATAACAGAAACCTGATTAACAGATTGAGGATGTCGAAGATGAATAGTCCGCTCAGGACATAGGATATGAGCTTCATAACGGTTAAGCCAATCCATTCCCAAAATCATTCCAAAGCCTAAATAACGCATGACATGCAAATCGACTCGGAAAGATAAATCACACAAAATAATCTCAACATCTTTACACAATAAACTGATTGTTGCGGATCCACCAACCGGATTCGCAATTCTCAAAGAAGTCATTAAACACAAAACATCCAAAGAAAAAGCATCAACAAGTTCTTTTGATATAAAAGAATGGGACGCACCCGTATCAAAAAGAACTCGAATAGGATGATCACGAAACAAAATAATTCCATCTAGAATAGAATGAGAAATACCTTGGCCACGAGATGTGTTGCCAGGGGCTTGAGCAACATTTAACTTTCCCTCCTTCTTGCCCTGAAGCTTGGGGCATGAAGATATAACATGACCGGGAACTTTGCAGTAGCGACAAGAAAGAGACTTTGGGCACTTGTTCGCATAATGGTCCTTCGAACCACAATTATAGCATTCCCCACGACCAAAGGAAGAAGTCTTTGCCACGGAGGTTGCTTGCTTCCCTTTCTTATTGGGATAAGGGCCTTTAAATTTGTTTGACCTCTTTCTGTTGTTGAAGTTTGGTTTGGAACCCACCACTTCAACATCATTCTCTCTATCCGCCTCTTCAAGACGAAGAGCGATATCAACGAGTTGGTCGAAAGAAACTTCTAACTTTAAAAGTAATGGCTTCTTGAGGCTTTTGTTTAAGCCATAAACGAATCTCTGGTTCTTCTTAAGAGAGATGTTGATGTATTCAACCCCATATTTGGAAAGCGACTCGAAGGAGGCGACGTAATCAGTCACGGAGGACTCACCTTGAACAAGGTCTATAAATCGTCGAGCCAACGTCACTTTCTCAGCTTCCGGTACAAATTTCAACTCGAAGCGTTCTCGGAATCTCTCCCAAGTGAGATCCGCCTCATTAATCTCAGAAACAAGAAGCTCGTACCAATCCAATGCTCTTTCTCGGAGCATACTAGAGGCCACCTGAACTCGGTGAAGGTCAATAAGATTCATGCGCGAAAAGATGCGATCGCATGTTCTTAGCCAAGCCTGTACTTCAATAACAGTTTCGGAACCTTTGAATGACTCCCCACCCAAATTAGTGTAATCGCTACACAAGCGTGCAAATCCCGACTTTGGGTGAGTAGGTTCCGGGTTAGCTCCAGCCGCTTGAGCATTTGTTACCAAATCAAGAAGCAGTTGAGCAGTCATAAAAACTCCATCCTGGGGCGGAGTGCTAGATGGCACGGCTCTGGGGCGGCCTGGTCTAGACATTTCTCTCCCTTAAGAAAGAAGGAAGAAGAAGAAAAAGGTTATTCACCAAATTGAATATCAAGAAATCTTGATAGATAAACAAGGAATCATAAGAAAAATAGGATGGAAAGGTACGAAGACCCGAATAAAATCCTAAAGCACAACTCCTAAGAAAGACTTAGGACGATGATCCTTGTTATAATATTCCATATTGTTCCGAAGTTTGGCTCTGATACCAAGCTGTGACGCCCCACCTCTATACCCACGCTAGCCAAGAACATTACGGTGAATGCTGTCGACTAGCATGGAGAATAAGGCTGTTGAGGAGCGACCATCCGTGTAATTTCTTTGCGCGAGCACCGATATGTCAGATAATATAACATGCATTCTATTTTAAGAGGAAATCCGACATACCAACACAAACTCAAAGCTACTACACGGTGGCTATATAAATCCTTCGAAAACAAATATAGAAATAAACATAACACAAATCAGTCACAGACAATTCATATCACAAAGGCGGAATAAGATATGAATATTACACTAGAAAGTGTACATCAGAGTAGTGGTCTCAAAAGTTCCACAATATCACAAAAGAATAGTTACATGAACTACACAAAAGAATAAGTATACATTGTGGAGTCTATGTCTCAATGTATACAACAAAAACTACTAATCTAAGTAGTTAACCAAAAGCAAGAGAAATCAATCCCAAGAGAGAAGTCAAGCAGAAGCACCTGTAACATCTCGGTCTGACCCAAGTATTATTTAATAAGAAAATAATAAACGGATCAGTCTAACTATAAATATCAGATGAAACGATATAGAGTAAGAGATATGACTAAACACATAATAATCACAATGCCAAGCTGTGATATATATATATATATAAATATATACTTAGTTGATAATCATCAAGAGATTAATCAATGTCACCAAATCTACACAAGAATCAAAGAAACGTCATACTCCTAATTTCGTTCACCATACCATAAATATTGACGATAATATCAACGTCAATCACAAAAGTCAATGACACACAAATTCCAGAAGACTACACAAGAAATCCAGAAACCACTAAAGTCAATGACACACAAATTCACCAATGCACAAATATTGATAAAACTTATCAATGGAAATCACGAAAATTGGTGAAACACAAATTCTAGGAATCTACACAAGAAATCCAGAAATCACAAAGGGGGGGAGGCCTATCACAAACAGGAGCATAAAGCTCACCAACACGTGTATCACAAACGGAACGCTAATTCCATGGTCGCTAACCATCACAAATTGAGCCGAAGCTCCACAAACGGCCCGAAGACCATGGGTTGCTACCCCATCACAAATTGAGTCGAAACTCCACAAAACGGGGTTTAGTCTCCCTCGCAGACAAAGAGACATCGCACATTGCTAGTCTAAATCACAAAGATGATCGTCATGATCAGCGAGAAGTGTCAATTACACTAAGCTAGTAAATATATGAGTTTAGCTTCATGTCCCATAACCACTTTCTTAACTTAAATATTTACGAACAAACTGTAAATCTCCACTAGAAAATTGTCACAAGAGGTTCAATCGAACAAGTCCAAGAATTAACCGACAAAGTAAACGCAAGCATTTCATACCACTTGTTTTACTAAGCCGTTTAATTAAATTTCTCATACGAGTGAGGTAAAGGTTTGTATATACTAATAGATTGGAAAACGGTTTTATAAACGAATTTGGTATTAAAAGAGTATTGAAATCGTTTGAGTAAAGAGTTTTGATATTTACTACTAGTATAGGAAACCTTTATATTTTTAAAGTGACAAATCACGAAGAAGATTGTAAGAACAACCAATCACAAAAATTCACATATGAAGACGTGAATAAAATCCAAAGAAATCGATAAAGAATCCATCGAAATGGATATTCAAAAATCCCTAAAAAGAGTCATCAAAATCATAATAGATGATAACAACAAATAGGATTATCACGAATCGATTTAAATTGGAATTCCAATCCAAAAAGGCAAATTGGACTCAAACAGCAGGTTCAGTCGACTGAACAGAGAATTTCAGTCGACTGACCCTGTACATGGAAACTTTCCAGGTTCAGGAAACTTTCTGTTTCCAGTTTCAGTCGACTGTGCAGAGTTTTTCAGTCGACTGAATCATGCCTGGAAACTCTCGGGTTTCAGGTTCAGTCGACTGAACAGAGATTTCAGTCCACTGAATCATGCCTGGGCTGTTTTTCAGCCTTATACAAATGAAGAGCAAACTCTTCCAAAATGCAATCGGACGAACATTGGCTCTAAGGGTTTATGCCAAACGGCAACCCAGCCCTATATGCTCCTCGATGCATCACCAAAAGCATGATCAAACATCCATAAAAGGATTTTACACAAATTTGTCTTAAAAACCCAAAAATTGGAATATTCGCAAAACCAATCCAAATCAAGAGCAAATGCACATGAAGAAGTGTTAGGAATTCATACCCAACAACCAAAGATAATTATAGTCATAGATGTGAGATAAAAATCTCACCTTTTCACAAAATCGAACAAGAAGAAGCTTGAAAGCAATTGGAGAATCAACCTCTCTTCAACCCAACCCAAATGAGCTTGAATCTAAGCTCAAAAACAAGAACATTCCCAAGATTAGGTTTAGGAATTTCTGAAATTGGGAAGAGAATAAGTTGGAGAAGAAGAAGAGAAGCTTACCAATGGGTTCTTCTTGAGTTTGGAGCAAGGAATTTGATTTGCAAGAGAAACTAGGGTTTTGGAATTTTAATTTCCAATCTCTCCCACCATTAACACTCTAAAAACTGAAATGAGAAGAGAATGAGGGTGAGTGGGGAAGAGTGGCTCAGATTTGAGCATAAGTTAACATAGGGTTGAGCCCAAAAACCAAACCCAAAGTAAAAAGTAGCAGAAATCAACTTTCTCCAAACATATCGAAGCTTATACTCAAAAAGGTCGCAAACGGCATTTTAAACTCAATGGGAGTGGTCCCGAGCCCTAATTCGACCGTATGCAAAAAGTAGCTTTTCGGACTAAAATCCGACTACCGATAAAATATTTAAATAAAATATTTAAATATAAAATCGACAAATATGCGGGTTGTTACATCCTTAGCCTAGTATAAAGGTGACAGAATCACAATGGACAACAACGAAAAATATCGTAAAGGTAAAACAGGTAATGGTATGTTTTAAACGATATATTTAATGTGATAATCTGCACCGTATTCTGAATTAAAATCAGCCAGTATTGAGATGATGAAAAGATGGTGATTTTGACTTTGACTTATTCAACATAGTTGGCCAATTATATTCTTATGCCAAAAACACTATAAAAATCTCTAGATTCTTTGAATTACTTCATATATATCAATTTGGATTAAAAATAGTGTTTTGTTGGATAATAATACATTTGGTTAAAATTCGGCTAACTCTATATTCACGGTTTTCGATTATTTACACGGCTTCATTTCAAATTCAAGAGAATGTTATTTAAATTGTTGTTAAAATTGAGTTTGAAATTTTTGGTGCACACTTCATGGTTTGGTCAATCAAATTCAATTAATGATAATTTTGAGTGAGAGAGAAATTCAGATGCAGATTACACTGGTAATCTAGTTGATAGAAAAATTACTAGTGAAACGTGATTTTTGTTAAGACATTTAGTAACTGCATCGTTTTTCAAAGAAAATATCTGCATATTCTTCATTTCAAATAATTTTCAAACAGCAGAAAATTCTCTTTTAAAACCCTTGGAGAAAATCATGTTTGACCATAGTTTCAGGTTAGTCATTTTAAAAAAATTAATTTCATAATTATTTTTGAATTTGATTTTAAATGACTATTTTGACTAATCTGACTCCCTAATGTTTATCGAAAAGAAAAATAGTGATTGAAAAAGTGATGAGTGTTAATATTGATCAAATATTATGACTTGAGACGGTATAATTAATAAATTTCTTTAGAAATTTAAACAAGAGTTATAATTTTTTTGTTGGTAAAAATTCCATGACCACCTCTATATCTATCATATTTCTAACAGCCATCACTCATCAAAATTCTATATAGTTTGTCGATATGTGATACTTTAAACAGGAATCGTTCGTTTTTCATTTTCACATTTTAAAAAAAAAAAATTTAGTTAATAATAATAATAAATAAATACCAAAGTATTCACTCTCATTTAAAAGTCCTCACGGTTATGCATGGGTGAATTACTTGGAATTTGTTATGTGCTTCCATGCTCATTTAAAAGTCCTCGCGGTTATGCATGTATGGAACGCATATCAAAAGTTGATTTGTAAAATAAACAAGTTGATTCTAATCCCATTTAAAAGTCCTCACGGTTATGCGTGGTTAGAAGATACTTGAATTCATTTTTTTTAAAATAAAATTGGAATACTACTAATCTCATTTAAAAGTCCTAACGGTTATGCATGGTTAGTAGATATTCAAATTCCTGATATAAATATACCACAAATAGACACAACTGTATGGTTTTATATGATGACATCATTTCCATCATTCTAAAAGTGGAATATGCGCCTAACAAAATATTTTTGATTTTTGTTTGATTTTTTATTGAAATTTAATATTTATATTCAATTGAGTTTTAATATTGGATTGATATCAATTACTTTATCTCTATTTTCTCTAACACTATTATTCTTTTGCTGATAACAAAAGGGGGAGAGAAAAGTTAAGATTTTGTCAAATAAAATCAAGCAAAGGTCAAATAATTTTCTATTTGCATCTAGGATCATTTGCATATTTTTATTTGTATGCATATATGTAGGGGGAGCATCGTATAGAGAGGAAGCATTTAAATAGGGGGAGCAATTAGGATATATCAATGATCAAATACATTTAACATATTCAAAATCTTAAATATATGTTTGTTATCATCAAAAGGGGGAGATTGTTAAATATGCGCTTATATGATTTTTGTTTGATGATAATAAACATATATACATTCGTTTAAATGTATTTGATAATATACTATTTTATTTTTCACAGATTAAATAAATATTTGCTGAATAAAATAAATAACACGGAATTTGAATTCAAACGAATATTTTATTCAAACAAATATTTATTACAATTTTGAATAGTATACAAATTCAAGCTCTCACTATTCACTATACAACTTTGATACAAATTCAATTACATCACTATTTTACATATCATCACCTCACTACATATCACTCACACTCGTATCTTTATCTTCAACTGCATTCCAGTTTGAATCCAGCATCTGAGAAATCTGCAAAAATATTCACTAACGCGGTAAAATTGAAAAAGAAATATTTTTGCAATATAAAATAAAATATGGTTTTTGAAAATAATTTTTGCCTCAGTTATTTGGGTTGTTCGTCATCATTTGAATTCATCATACACGAACGACTTGTGACATACACAGTGTATTACTGTATATGCCACAAGGCCGTGCACGCCGATATATATATATATATATATACACTTGATTGATTTACAGGGACAGGTGAGCACAGGTCAAACCCAAATGAAAAGCCGGGTTTAACTCACGTGCAATATATTCAAAATCACGACTCGAGCACAAGGTCAAACCCGAGTTTTTGAAACTGGATTCAACTCAAGTAAAATTTCAAAAATCAACAAGAAATGGCCAAGAACTCAACAATGTCTGGACAACATAAATGAACAGTGCAAGCATGAAGTATGCACAGCAAATAATGTACACCAGTGAACAAACCAGCAGTATACAAGTACAAGACCACCAAGCAATACCAGCGACAATATAGATTCAAGTATTGCAACAAGTCGATGCAAACATACATGAATAAGCAGTGCACCAATGAACCATCAAAGAGTGCAACACAGTGAAGAGACCAAGTGCACGACTAAACTGACGATGAATACAACATGAAGCACTACAGGCTCAAGGAGATAGGGTCGACCAAAAATCCAAATGCACAAATGAACAGCTAAGGATAAGAGGTCAATACAACATAAAGAGTGCAACAGGTTATACTACAGAAATGAACACAGTAGGCATGTACAAACTGTAGTGAATGCAGATGGTAAACCAGAGATCAGACAAGACTGAACGAGCAAGGCATAGCTACTGCACATCAACATGAATGAAGACTACAGGCCTCGATGTAAATGAAATGCACATGATAACATCACTGCAAATTATTCATTCAATAGGCAACAAAGAATGGCAAGACACAAGACATGGGGGCACTGGACTACAGCTCGACCAAATGGCCAACATGATCAAGAAATATAACATGCAGTGCTGTGCAAACACAAATGGAATGCAACAGTGAAGCTCAACATTATCAGAGAGCATATGGAAGGGTCAGACCAACAATGGAACAACAGTTCATATGAACAAGTGTACAAATGCAAAGACCAGTGATATAACTCAGGTGCAACAACCATGGTCAAGTCAACATAAACAATGCCAAACTCAAATGAACACTACAAGTCAGACAAAGCCAAACTGCAACACTGCTTCACTAATTCATGACAAATGGAGTATATATATATGAACTCAGACAAAAGTCAGAGAGTAGTTCAAGTGATGAAGCACTGCAACTCAAAGAGCATCAAAATGCAAATCATGGAAAGGAAACTACAAAAATGTTATTCACAGCAACAACCATCAAAATCATACAAGACAAGATGCAGTGAAGCATGTACATAGGCCACCGTTGAAACAACTCATATACAAGAACCATTGAACAACTTGGCAGTAAGGATGTAATGGCTGTGAACACCAAGAGGGATGCAAGCATCAAGCTGCAGTTTTCAAAACAAATGACCAAAGTCGAGTATGCTACAAAAATAGCAAATCAATTTTATCAAGCATCAGAATTCAAAGCCGTGGATATAATGAACAAGTCAAAATTGACCAAGTTAAAAATCAACACCGTGGTCATCACGAAATAATTCAAAACCGTGTCAACCAAGGAGTTGAAATTGATGCCGTGAACATCAAGTAAGCAAGCATCACAAAATATATACGAAGTGACAAAGTCAGAGAGATCATAATTGTTCAAGTATAATCGAATGGCCAAAGCAAATCAGTAGACAAATTCAAACACGAATATACGAACGCAAAAATAGGATTTCGAATCCTATATAAGCCCAATCATCATTGGCAAAATAATCATCGAGTTCAAGCATTCAATCAGAAAGCAAAAGGAATGAAAGTACTCACCAAAATCGTAATCGAACTCGATCAATCGAAGTAGCCGAAGCAAGGTACAAGGAGGCAGTCGATCGACAGGGCAGAAGGACGAAAATCACAAATTCGATCGATTAATATAATATCGGCATCTTCAATTCCAGCCCTAATTTATTGAAGGAAGAGGAACAAACAAGAGCCGAAGCCCTAATCTCAGAAGGAAGAACAAGCCGACATTATCACATACGAGATAAAAGAAAAGGGCCGGCATAGTGAAATAATAAAAAAAAAGGGATGAACTGTTTTAGTTTGGGCCGGCCTTTTTATTTTAAAAGGCTTTAGTTTTTTTTTGGACTGTTTTTATTTACATTGTTTTTAAATTTGTATTTTTATTTTTTAAACCGTTTCAAATTCTAGTCGTGTGACTAGGGGACAAGCTACGTGGCGTAGCTTGAGAATTCGCAACTCGGTAGTTGAGTTGTGGCAGGGTTTTGAGCGTAGAGTTAGATTAGTCAATAGCGGGTATAGCGAGTTTACGTGTGTAAGCGAGGGACTATCTAATTTCTAGTAGAAACCTTGGGGGCAGCACGTAGGCAGGGTTTTGCCGAAGCTGGGTAAATTCTGTGTTGTTCTGTTATTTATATTCTGCAATATCTGTGCTGCTATTCTGTGATCTGAATTGAAATTAATTCATAAGCTTCCGCGATTAATTTTAATAATTTACACAATCACCCTATTCACCCCCCTCTAGGGTGAAATCGATCCTACAAGTGGTATCAGAGCTAGGAACAAAAGCCGTTTTTGTTTTAAAAAATTTGATTTTACAAAAACCAATTTTTTTGTTTTAAAAATTCGTGTTTCAAAAAAAATCGGTTTTTGTTTTAAAATTTTGAATTTTTAAAATGGCTTCTTTTAATAATTTTGAGGGTCGTTCCAATATTATTCCTTCTATTTTTGATGGAACAGATTTTTTGAATTGGAAATTAAAAATGGAATTTTATTTAAAATCTGTTAATATTAAATGTTGGGATATTATTGAAAATGGGTGTGATATAACAGATAAGAAAATTATCTCGATTAATGCTCTTGCTATGCATATATTATATTCTTATATTAATCAAGATAATTTTAATTTCATCTCTCATTGTGACAATGCACAGGAAATTTGGAATACTTTAGTTGCAATATATGGTGCAACAGTCAACAACAATGAGAAGTCCTCCACAACCGACTCAGTTAAAGAAATATGCTTAACAGGATTGGTAAATAGCAGTTGTGATGAGGATGATGATGATGGAGCAGCCGAGCTGGCATTAATAATGAAGAAATTCAAAAGGTGGAACAACAAATACGGAAATCCAGCTCTAAATCAAAAATTGAAAAGCAGAATAATCAAAGCACTGGATAACTCGAAACAACACGGGATCATTTGCAACAAACCCGGTGATATCAAGCCCAATTATCCCCGATTTCAACTCGACAAAGAAAAGAATTCAAAAAGGAAATTTGCAGCCACGTGGAATAAAAGTGATAGCAGTGAAAGTGAGAAAGCAGATATATGCCTTCATGGGAATATAACCGATAGCGACGATGACGAGCCAAGCGAGGTATCAAAACTTACTCACTCTGAATTACTCATTTATTTCCACGAAGTAAATGGCTGTTTTGAACGACTTAGGGAAAAATACGCCAAACTTGAATCTCAAAAGGATACTTTGATAGAATGCAATAAACAACTTGATCAACTAGTTAAAACCTATCAAAGTAGGATCCCTAAGTGTGATAAGTGTCCAACGTTCGAAAAAGAAATTAAAAAATCAGAAATCAATATAAAATCACATGAAAATGAAATTCTGATTTTAAAAGAGAATGAAAATACTAGGAGAGAGAATTCTATTAAAAAGTGCACACAGTTGTTAAATGAAAATGAATCTCTCAAAACACAAGTCCAACAACTGTCAACGACTTTAGATAAATTTTCAAAAAGTGAAAAATCGTTGAATATGCTATTAGGAAAGAAAACTGTTAATTCGGTTAGACAAGGACTTGGATATAATAGTTCAAAAATTGTTGAAAACAAGATTAATCAAGAAAATTCAATGTGCACGATTTGTAGAAAATATGGACACAATCATAATAATTGTTGGTATAGACCCAAACATGTGAAAACTATACCGATTTGGGCTCCAAAAGGCACAAATATAAAAACTCTCAAAGTTAAACAAATTTGGGTGCCGAAGGGAACAATTATAAATAGTTTTGGGTCTTTACAAAATTGTTTTTCGAAATATTCTGCCACTAACAATCATGGACCTATAAAAACAAATAGGTCACATAAATCTTTTCTCGTGTAGGTGTGGTGGCAGGCTAAGGAGCAACAATAGTGTTCTCTAGATTTTTTGGCTGTTCTAGAAACACAACGGACGACAAAGCAAAGTTCCTTAGCCTAGTATAAAGGTGACAGAATCACAATGGACAACAACGAAAAATATCGTAGAGGTAAAACAGGTAATGGTATGTTTTAAACGATATATTTAATGTGATAATCTGCACCGTATTCTGAATTAAAATCAGCCAGTATTGAGATGATGAAAAGATGGTGATTTTGACTTTGACTTATTCAACATAGTTGGCCAATTATATTCTTATGCCAAAAACACTATTAAAATCTCTAGATTCTTTGAATTACTTCATATATATCAATTTGGATTAAAAATAGTGTTTTGTTGGATAATAATACATTTGGTTATAATTCGGCTAACTCTATATTCACGGTTTTCGATTATTTACACGGCTTCATTTCAAATTCAAGAGAATGTTATTTAATTGTTGTTAAAATTAAGTTTGAAATTTTTGGTGCACACTTCATGGTTTGGTCAATCAAATTCAATTAATGATAATTTTGAGTGAGAGAGAAATTCAGATGCAGATTACACTGGTAATCTAGTTGATAGAAAAATTACTAGTGAAACGTGATTTTTGTTAAGACATTTAGTAACTGCATCGTTTTTCAAAGAAAATAACTGCATATTCTTCATTTCAAATAATTTTCAAACAGCAGAAAATTCTCTTTTAAAACCCCTGGAGAAATTCATGTTTGACCATAGTTTCAGGTTAGTCATTTTAAAAAAATTAATTTCATAATTATTTTTGAATTTGATTTTAAATGACTATTTTGACTAATCTGACTCCCTAATGTTTATCGAAAAGAAAAATAGTGATTGAAAAAGTGATGAGTGTTAATATTGATCAAATATTATGACTTGAGACGGTATAATTAATAAATTTCTTTAGAAATTTAAACAAGAGTTATAATTTTTTTGTTGGTAAAAATTCCATGACCACCTCTATATCTATCATATTTCTAACAGCCATCACTCATCAAAATTCTATATAGTTTGTCGATATGTGATACTTTAAACAGGAATCGTTCGTTTTTCATTTTCACATTTTTAAAAAAAAAAAATTAGTTAATAATAATAATAAATAAATACCAAAGTATTCACTCTCATTTAAAAGTCCTCACGGTTATGCATGGGTGAATTACTTGGAATTTGTTATGTGCTTCCATGCTCATTTAAAAGTCCTCGCGGTTATGCATGTATGGAACGCATATCAAAAGTTGATTTGTAAAATAAACAAGTTGATTCTAATCCCATTTAAAAGTCCTCACGGTTATGCGTGGTTAGAAGATACTTGAATTCATTTTTTTTAAAATAAAATTGGAATACTACTAATCTCATTTAAAAGTCCTAACGGTTATGCATGGTTAGTAGATATTCAAATTCCTGATATAAATATACCACAAATAGACACAACTGTATGGTTTTATATGATGACATCATTTCCATCATTCTAAAAGTGGAATATGCGCCTAACAAAATATTTTTGATTTTTGTTTGATTTTTTATTGAAATTTAATATTTATATTCAATTGAGTTTTAATATTGGATTGATATCAATTACTTTATCTCTATTTTCTCTAACACTATTATTCTTTTGCTGATAACAAAAGGGGGAGAGAAAAGTTAAGATTTTGTCAAATAAAATCAAGCAAAGGTCAAATAATTTTCTATTTGCATCTAGGATCATTTGCATATTTTTATTTGTATGCATATATGTAGGGGGAGCATCGTATAGAGAGGAAGCATTTAAATAGGGGGAGCAATTAGGATATATCAATGATCAAATACATTTAACATATTCAAAATCTTAAATATATGTTTGTTATCATCAAAAGGGGGAGATTGTTAAATATGCGCTTATATGATTTTTGTTTGATGATAATAAACATATATACATTCGTTTAAATGTATTTGATAATATACTATTTTATTTTTCACAGATTAAATAAATATTTGCTGAATAAAATAAATAACACGGAATTTGAATTCAAACGAATATTTTATTCAAACAAATATTTATTACAATTTTGAATAGTATACAAATTCAAGCTCTCACTATTCACTATACAACTTTGATACAAATTCAATTACATCACTATTTTACATATCATCACCTCACTACATATCACTCACACTCGTATCTTTATCTTCAACTGCATTCCAGTTTGAATCCAGCATCTGAGAAATCTGCAAAAATATTCACTAACGCGGTAAAATTGAAAAAGAAATATTTTTGCAATATAAAATAAAATATGGTTTTTGAAAATAATTTTTGCCTCAGTTATTTGGGTTGTTCGTCATCATTTGAATTCATCATACACGAACGACTTATGACATACACAGTGTATTACTGTATATGCCACAAGGCCGTGCACGCCGATATATATATATATATACACTTGATTGATTTACAGGGACAGGTGAGCACAGGTCAAACCCAAATGAAAAGCCGGGTTTAACTCACGTGCAATATATTCAAAATCACGACTCGAGCACAAGGTCAAACCCGAGTTTTTGAAACTGGATTCAACTCAAGTAAAATTTCAAAAATCAACAAGAAATGGCCAAGAACTCAACAATGTCTGGACAACATAAATGAACAGTGCAAGCATGAAGTATGCACAGCAAATAATGTACACCAGTGAACAAACCAGCAGTATACAAGTACAAGACCACCAAGCAAAACCAGCGACAATATAGATTCAAGTATTGCAACAAGTCGATGCAAACATACATGAATAAGCAGTGCACCAATGAACCATCAAAGAGTGCAACACAGTGAAGAGACCAAGTGCACGACTAAACTGACGATGAATACAACATGAAGCACTGCAGGCTCAAGGAGATAGGGTCGACCAAAAATCCAAATGCACAAATGAACAGCTAAGGATAAGAGGTCAATACAACATAAAGAGTGCAACAGGTTATACTACAGAAATGAACACAGTAGGCATGTACAAACTGTAGTGAATGCAGATGGTAAACCAGAGATCAGACAAGACTGAACGAGCAAGGCATAGCTACTGCACAGCAACATGAATGAAGACTACAGGTCTCGATGTAAATGAAATGCACATGATAGCATCACTGCAAATTATTCATTCAATAGGCAACAATGAATGGCAAGACACAAGACATGGGGGCACTGGACTACAGCTCGACCAAATGGCCAACATGATCAAGAAATATAACATGCAGTGCTGTGCAAACACAAATGGAATGCAACAGTGAAGCTCAACATTATCAGAGAGCATATGGAAGGGTCAGACCAACAATGGAACAACAGTTCATATGAACAAGTGTACAAATGCAAAGACCAGTGATATAACTCAGGTGCAACGACCATGGTCAAGTCAACATAAACAATGTCAAACTCAAATGAACACTACAAGTCAGACAAAGCCAAACTGCAACACTGCTTCACTAATTCATGACAAATGGAGTGTATATATATATATGAACTCAGACAACAGTCAGAGAGTAGTTCAAGTGATGAAGCACTGCAACTCAAAGAGCATCAAAATGCAAATCATGGAAAGGAAACTACAAAAATGTTATTCACAGCAACAACCATCAAAATCATACAAGACAAGATGCAGTGAAGCATGTACATAGGCCACCGTTGAAACAACTCATATACAAGAACCATTGAACAACTTGGCAGTAAGGATGTAATGGCTGTGAACAGCAAGAGGGATGCAAGCATCAAGCTGCAGTTTTCAAAACAAATGACCAAAGTTGAGTATGCTACAAAAATAGCAAATCAATTTTATCAAGCATCAGAATTCAAAGCCGTGGATATAATGAACAAGTCAAAATTGACCAAGTTAAAAATCAACACCGTGGTCATCACGAAATAATTCAAAACCGTGTCAACCAAGGAGTTGAAATTGATGCCGTGAACATCAAGTAAGCAAGCATCACAAAATATATACGAAGTGACAAAGTCATAGAGATCATAATCATTCAAGTATAATCGAATGGCCAAAGCAAATCAGTAGACAAATTCAAACACGAATATACGAACGCAAAAATAGGATTTCGAATCCTATATAAGCCCAATCATCATTGGCAAAATAATCATCGAGTTCAAGCATTCAATCAGAAAGCAAAAGGAATAAAAGTACTCACCAAAATCGTAATCGAACTCGATCAATCGAAGTAGCCGAAGCAAGGTACAAGGAGGCAGTCGATCGACAGGGCAGAAGGACGAAAATCACAAATTCGATCGATTAATATAATATCGACATCTGCAATTCCAGCCCTAATTTATTGAAGGAAGAGGAACAAACAAGAGCCGAAGCCCTAATCTCAGAAGGAAGAACAAGCCGACATTATCACATACGAGATAAAAGAAAAAGGACCGGCATAGTGAAAAAAAAAAAAAAAGGGATGAACTGTTTTAGTTTGCGCCGGCCTTTTTATTTTAAAAGGCTTTAGTTTTTATTTTGGGCTGTTTTTATTTACATTGTTTCTAAATTTGTATTTTTATTTTTTAAACCGTTTCAAATTCTAATCGTGTGACTAGGGGACAAGCTACGTGGCGTAGCTTGAGAATTCGCAACTCGGTAGTTGAGTTGTGGCAGGGTTTTGAGCGTAGAGTTAGATTAGTCAATAGCGGGTATAGAGAGTTTACGTGTGTAAGCGAGGGACTATCTAATTTCTAGTAGAAACCTTGGGGGCAGCACGTAGGCAGGGTTTTGCCGAAGCTGGGTAAATTCTGTGTTGTTCTGTTATTTATATTCTGCAATATCAGTGCTGCTATTCCGTGATCTGAATTGAAATTAATTCATAAGCTTCCGCGATTAATTTTAATAATTTACACAATCACCCTATTCACCCCCCCTCTAGGGTGAAATCGATCCTACAGTTGGTGCTCCATGGAGACTTCAGAAAGTTTTTCAGCCAAATGAACAAATGCGTCGTGTTGAACATAGACGTCGTTGGTACAGGCGATGGCGCTCTGCTTGACATGTCCGGGAATAGGATGAATCGTCGAGAGAAATTTCAGGCCATCAAAGCAGATTTTTGGAAATTTATCTTTAAGCTTGGCCAGCCTCTCTGATACGGTTGGATCTGTTGTAGGAGCAGGAGGAGACGACTTTGAAAGTTCGGCTCTCCTGTGAGGATCTCGGGACTGTCGAATGGAAGAGGAATCAGAGTGTTGGTCCCGGAGGACATCAGATTGCGACCCCTTATGGCCACGTTTATCTTTGCTTTGCTTCGGGTGAGAAGAGGTATCCTGGTGGTATTTTGGCTGATAGTAAGTTTTCTTCCGAGATGACGAGTCCCGGGAATGATAATCTCTATCGCAGTCACCATCCCTGTCCCTACGTCTTCCGAAACCCGAGTCCCGTCCAGGTTGATAAAAGATAGACGAATTACGAAGGCGATTGAATCCGTGCGAACGCCCCATGTCACCTGCACAAAATAATAACGAATTAGCAAATGGTAGCGTGACGACGAAAATCTAAGTGCAAATTGAAGTGCAAGTGTTTGTGCATGTCCTAGTGTTTCCCCCCGACGGACCAGTTGCTTTACTAATGGGAGTTTTTTCTCCCTGACTTTGGGCTAGAGCACCCGCATCGCCTTTGATGGGCGAGTGAAGTTTAAATGCTTCCGGATCGTCGAAGTAATGATTGAGCAGGTCATCGGGAATGGAGAGGTTCGATAGGCCCTTTAAAGAAGTTTCTACATGCTGTGAAGAAGTCTCTTTCTCTGTTGGAATGAGCGTAACTTTTGAAGTTCCGCCAACCTTCCCCTTCCTAATCTTGTACGTTAATCTCTTTTTCCTCTTCGAATGGGAAGATGATGTCTCGATGTCGTGCACTTCGACTATCAGATCCTGAGAGGGATCCAAGTTCTTACCTTGTGCTTCAGGTGTTTCATTCCCTTTAATTTCCCCCTCTTGTGGTGTGTCAGAAGTATGACGTGCCGATGACTCGGCTAATTTTTTCCCTTTCTCAGAGGTGGGCCTGGGTACGGTGACGCCTTGAGGAAGGCTTATCTGACGACCTTCTGCCAACAGCCCAAACCTTGAAAGTGTCTCATTCGAAATGAGAGTCCGGATGTCCCGTTCTTCGGCAGGAAGGGCTCGAATAGCCTCGACAGCCTCAGAATATCCTCGACCATCAGGACTTGGGTTGATACCTGAAAAGGTGAAGCAAAAGTTAGAAAAGGCACGGGCCAAGCACGAATATCGATCCAGAGAAATGACTTACTTCCTTCAAACCATCTCCTCGCGAAGCCAAGAGGGCAACGCACATAGAACCATTCCTGTTTGTACAGGGCAAACCTGATCCACGCCCCGGTTAAAATCTGGCATTTGTGGTACGGCTCGAGGAACACAAAGGAGGGTCTATCTCTCCGCTTCTTGACCATATATATATATCTGATGTCACCAGGAGTTGGAGGCCTAGAGAGGACGGTCATGAAGAGGATGTAGGTACCGTAGATGAACGCGTGGCCGTTCGGGTGCAGTTGCGATGAGGCAATGACGATGTATTGCAGCACATCCCAAAGAAATAAATTGAACGGTGGCACGCTACCAACCCAGCACATGAATTTATTACACGTCGTGTATCCAACTAGGGGCAAGTGTGGATGATCGTGCCCCGATGGAACCAACACATTGTCAAAAGGGATTCCGTGAATAGAGCATATTCGCCGAAGCGCAACTTCATTGACCTTTGAAGCCTGAGAATCACAGGGTTGTCCAAGAAAATTGCTGCCTCCAAAGTGTCGGGAGCTAAGTTATGTGCAGGGTAGGTTGATGGATTTGAAACATCTACGACTTCTTGTCGGGAGGACGGTCCTGGTCTATCTAAAATCATAGCGGAACTAGATCTCCTAGAAATTTCCAATAAATATTGAATTTGGCAGAGCACCTGTTTGAACTATACTCGAAAAATAATTGACGTTAGACTTAACAACATAAATTCCCCCCACCCCCCGTGCGGTGTGTGATATGGTGCAATCATTCAAATATAAATGCTGAGAAATCATAGGTCACATAGTTAATGGTGTAAAATTGAACTTTGAACTGTCATTCTCGAAGATTGTCATCGCTGACCGTCTCCAAAAGCCAGCCTGGAAATGTTTTCAATTTTAAACTCGGACATTGACATTATATGCCAAAAGCTTTTGTCTGATTTTATCGACTTCGGTTCATGCTTATGACGATTGGAACTAGGAAGTTATCAGTCCAGATTAGTTTGATATGCCAGTTTGATAGTTATCAGTCCAGGTTAGTTTGATATGCCAGTTTGATTAGGTCCAGATCTTTGTTTTTGTCTTATGCTCAGGCAAAGTTAGAATGTTGTTCGGCCTAAGTATCGACCGACCAAACTGCCGTTCGGCCTGACTATTGTTCGGCCTAAATTTTGGTTGGCCAAACTATCTTTCGGCCTAACTATCATTCGGCCAATGTATCGTCCGGCCTAAGTTCAGTTAGGCTGAAGTAACGTTCGGCATAAGTATTGCTTGGCCTAAGTAACGTTCAGCATTCTATCTAATTCATACTTCCTCCCTAACCTTCCATCCCACTGCTCGGCATGTGGCGAGACATGCCGAACCAAAGTTACGCCGAGCACCAACGCTCGACACTCCGTCCTTAACAACGGCGTCATTTTCTCTTTTCTTCCTCCATCCATTCCGAACAACAAGGCCAAATCGTTTAGCGAGTCATGCCGAACCATACTGTTCGGCATTATAGCCAATTCCTACTCCTCTTCTATTTTTTCCCTCCAAACTCGTTCGGCACAAGAGAACCATGCCGAACCATAATACATCTCCCATCAACTCCCTCGCATGCTCATCTCTGGCCACTTCTCCTTTCCACCACATCATCTAGCCCTACAAAACATCCTAATCACAATTCAATCCTTTCATCCACGAAATACCCATTGGCCACATACCTAAGTTACGAGTTTAAGCCTCGTATCAAAAGTTTTAATCAGGGAAAATAGTTAAATAGAAGGGATCGATACCTAGCAAATAGATTGAAGGTCGGGATAATTCTGGAATTAAAGGCACGGCTTTGATTAGTTCCGAGTGACTTGGGAAAAGGGTGATTGAGGGTATGATGTTCGAGGAAAGAAGGGTAGTAAGATTCTTGGGGTTTGACGAGATTCGCGAATACAGGATAGCGGAGGTAAAAAATGAAAAGAGAAGAAGGAGGAAGATGTTGACTTTTATAGGAGAAGAAGGGAAGTCGAAGAGGCTATGACTGGTGGAACCGGTCAAAGCGTCATCGTTCGGCTTCGGCATTCCGAGCCATTCGGCATACATGGAGCATTCGGCTTCAACTGTTCTGTCCAGCATTTGTACTTTGTCCGGCACACATCACCTCACTTGGTATTCACAAGAAAGCACCACCAGAGAAATAAGCCAAGGATCGAAGCAAAGCATACAGGACGCGTAATTCAAAGCGCATCACGTTCGGTCACGTAATACACTTTGGGGGGCAAGTATTTCCTGGAGATTTGACCAGGCAACTAGGTACTCGGCGTTAGCACACTACTCAGTTATTTATGGATCGTTTGGCTTCTACATGCCATTCAGCATTCTGAACGGTCGGCGCAAATGGTTCGTCTGGCATTCACGTTCGAATAACATTCGTGAGTACTCGGCATTGGGAAGTGTTCGGCAGTCAGGATCGTTTGACATTTAGGAGCGCTCGGCATCCAGGAGCGCTCGACATGAGAATATCGATCGGCATGCGAGAGCATTCGGCATCAAATGACGCTCAGTATGCGAGAGCGTTCGACATCAAATGACGCTCGGTAGGCAAGAGCGTTCGGCATCAAGTGACGTTCGGCATCAAGTGACGTTCGGCATGGCAGACTCGTTCGGTATTCCACGCTGCTTGGCATCCAAAGGTGTTCGGCATCCCGAAACCGTTCGGCATGAAGAGGTGTTCAGCATTCAACCTATCTCAATCATCTTTAACCATTGCTCAGCATACGCTCGTCGCTCGGCACCCCACTTCGATCGGCATAAGGATATCGTTCGGCCTACTCCTTCCACTCAATACCTCATATCGTTCGGCGTGAAGACTACGGTTCGGCATTTGGCCATTCGGCGTATATGGATCGGCATACAGAGCTCACTCCTTTTGGGCCGAGATATTCAGCTACCAGGCCCACCGGGGAAGTCCAACCCATCTTCGTCTATAAATAGAGAGCCATGGGCATAGTGAAAGAGATCGGTTTTTTCGAGAACATTGGAGAAACTCTGCCGCATTCAACACTCACTTAAGACTTAATCTTTTACTTTGCAATTGTATTCAAGTAATTGGAAATGGATGGTAGCTGTAATGAACTATCAAGGAAAGCAATAGAAATCAACTTCAAAATGGATGTAGGCAGTTACGCTGAACCACTATAAATTTGGTGTTCTTGTTCTCCGCATTTAAATTTACATACTGCCTTCTATTTTAATTTATTATCTTCATTAATCTCTCTACACAATCTTTCTTAAGGGTGTTTGTGGCCAATTTTGGTGCTAACATATATAATCTCGTTATTATAACATTAGGAAGCAATGCCACTTATAAACCTTACTTTCGACATCGATATAAATGGAAATGATGTCACATATTTTCTATATCGATATAAATGGCAATGATGCCACCTATTTTCTATATCGATATAAATGTTATTAATGATTCTATGATATTAATGCCGAAGGTCTTCGATGTCGACATTCCTATATTTATGTTGACATTGCTTATGCAGATGAGACTATGCCGCCTATAGTCTACAACCTTTATATTTATGTTATGCGACATAAATGGTTTTGGCGTTATGGCCTTATCCTTTATAAATCAGGTGCTTTAATATGGTTTCGATATAAAGGGGTGCGATAATCCTATGGCACATCAATGCCGCACTTTATCTATTCAAGTGGTTTTATCATATATGGCTTTATAGCCTAAGGTTTTGAGGTGCGACATCCTTTGAGTCATTTCGAAATTCATTGATGCTATTTTATAAAAGTATCTTGGTACAATATTTTGGATAAAGTAAAGGGCTATAATTTCCTTGTTTGAGTATGATATCAAGGGTCAAATCAATTATAAATTTTATATTTTCAAGAAAATAAAGAGGGTATTTAGCCTAGAATTTTACTAGTGAAATTATTTTTCTTATCACCATTAAATAAATTAAGATAGGATGAATTGATTCAAGGATTGGAAAATAGAATACTAGATAATGGGACTAGTGTATGATAGCGCTCTATACTTCAATTGTTAGCTCCTAGTTGATATTAGTCCATAATTCCAGTGCATAGGGATTTTTAAGGTAAAACTAAAAGTAGGTTTATGTACAAAAAGTAATATAACTTAAGTAGGTTATTGGTTGGTCTATAAAAGCATTAAGTTCATAGTAGCGCCTAGCAAAACTATGAGATTGATAGACAGATAGGTAAACTCTCAAATGATTATGTTTGGACAAATAGTCTAGTTTACTTCTAACAGAAGTTAGAGAACTTTGGTATATCTGGTTGGCTCGAGTCAACCATATAGGTTTGTAGTAATCCTAAAAAACTATGAAGTAGAGACAGACAGTTAGTTAATTGAGATAGATTAGTCAGGATTACTCGTGTAGCATGCATGCATTTGATTATCTTGTGTTTATGTAACCATTATGATTGCAGGAGCATGATTGTGGCAGACATATTATCAAAGGATACTAGTGAGGGGAAAACTTGTTTCATTCAACGACGTGGTCTCACTAGATATCTATTATCTAGATGTCATATTATTATTCACACCAAGTTTTTTGTCCAACTCGATTTATTTTTCCCTTTTATCACTCGGTGCTCAATTGAGTAGTTTGAGAGTAAGGTTTTCAGGTTTTAAGTTTGACGAATAAAGCTTTTGAAGACGTCTAGAAGGCAGAGCTAGTAATATTGGAGTCTATTTATGTCTACCATGTTATCATTTGGTTTGAATACATGTAACAAGAAAGTTATATATGTTTAGTAGTAAAATCGAATCAACCAAGGAGGCATCTTCATATATCGTTCTTGGAGTATTTTATAGTAATTATCTGAATCTGGGCAACGTTGTAGGATGATGTAATGAATATGGAAATCAATTAATGAAATCTTTGTTTTGAAATTTTTTCATATTCTTATGCTTTATGTTAATGATACTATTAACTGTTCTCATTTTGTCATCGAAGAATAATACTATTGATGACTACATCATCAGTAGCACTTATTTTCGGGCCTCACGGTAGTGGACGTCACACGATCAGACCTTCTATTTTGAATTTAATGCATTCCACGTGTGGAACTATGTCATTGGCTGAGATGGTTCACTTTTCCAGGCGTGGTTTAGGAGCTCATGTTTCCAACTTGTGTGATTTGGTAACAACATTAATTATACCTAGACGATTGAGATCCATTGTCCCTTCGAATTCAACGGTTGTGTTCAAGGGGATAACATATTAATACCCCTTATCTTCGTCTTCTTCTTCGTTTGTTTACCAAAGCTAAGATAAAAAAATTCCTTTGGAAAATCTTCAAAAAACATCTTCATTCATAATAGCTTTCAACCTCCAAAATAGCAAGCTCCTTCTTCTTAGTTTCCTCTATGGTTCTTCTTAGAGTTTTAGAGCTTTTTCCATGAAAAAATGAGTTTTTGTTGTGTTTTTTCTTTTTGTTCATTGTTTAAAGCGTTGTTTTTGAGTTTTGACTCCATGTCATAACTTGGTCAGAATCCATGCTTTTTTGGTCATTATATGGACATTGACCGACCAATGTTAGGTCAGTGGTGGTTGATCGGCGTTGGTGAAATTTTCTATGGCTTGTGATTTTTAGAAAACATATTACCGTTGTGCTATAATTTTAGGCCCATATTGGTAGCTCTGGGCTTTAAATAGAAAATATAATGATAGATATGGGTCATAAGGCCTGCAATTTAGTTTAGGTGTTTTTTTAGGTCGTAAGCCTAGCCTTCATAGGGTGCCCAACCTGGGAATGCCATAAAGATAGTTGTCCAGCTTGCTTCCCGGGGACTTGCCACTGGGTCTTGCTTGGATTGGATGTTGGGAACATTTTAACCCAGGCCACTCATGTTTCAGGTGGCAACCTTTGGTTCTACCTTGGCTAGTGTTCCTAGCCTCAAAGCTTCTGAACTGGAAGATAGCAAGGTAAACTTGGCCAAGAGCCTAGCCGATCACGGATGTGATATCGGGATAGCGCGATATCCTATGCCTATCGACTGATCGGGCCACTCTCCGTCGGGCTTCTTCGCATGACCTCTTGGCTACTTTAAACTCGGATTTATGCTACCCTTCCACCCTTACTTTATATCCATCCTCAACACTTTCGGGCTTGCCCCTGGTCAACTCACTCCCAATAGCTTCCAGTTTCCATGTGGGCCCTACGTCGCCTACATGGATCTCAATCTACTTAAGTCGACCGCTCAAGTGGTCCAACATGCCTTTTTGGTGGTAGAAGGAAGCCAATTTTCTGATCGACACTTATTTCCACATCTAGGAAAATGCATAGCCTATTTTCTTCATAAGCATTCTAAGCAAGGCTACCGTGGATTGGATAAGGAGACACTTCTTTATCCCTCACGGGGTTGACCCCAAACTGAAGAACACCGAGTTATGAATCCCCAGTAAGTTTTTTTGGTGATCTTTTTTCTTCCATCTTTATCCCTTCCTTTTCTTAAACTTTACTTTGATAGGCACCTCTGTCGATTTTGCTGTCTTCAGCTTTGGAATGCTAAGTGAACATGTCAAGTGGTTAAAGACCGCCGTTGATAATGCTCAGGATCTTAAGATCTTGGCTATCAACTGTAGCCACCACCAAGTCCGCCCAATGAGGGAACCTAGGCCATGGCTGCTGAGCCGGCCGTCCTAAAAAGACAATGACCAAGGAAAAGTGCAATTATATAAAGATTAAATTTCATGACCCTCAAGCCAGGCCAATCATGAGCGAGAACCAGGGATATGACAACACTATCCAGGGTAAGGGGTCGAGAGAGTGGAAACAAGTTGATTATGATAAGCTTAATGATGTAGTGATGATGCTACAATGGAAATCATTTAAGCCACAACAATTGGTTGACGTCCGAATTCCACCATGTGAGATGTCGGCTATTGATTGTGTTACAGAGGAGAGCTCCAAAAAAAGTAGTGCAGGAGAAGGGTTATATGGACCAGTCATTAGTACGGACATAGGTTTCTTCTCTGATTCACATCCCATATATGATACTTTGTATCCCAGGTACCACTGGTAAGTCCCACGTTAAGACTGATCAATCTAGTGTTGAAAGTTTAGTCTCATCATGCCCGGCCCTTGTTAGAAGACAAGGCCAGGCGGGTTAAAATGGTAGTTAATTCTCTTGCATTTATATTCTTTTTGACTAACTCTTATATGTTGTTATCGCTGTGACTAACAAGCTTAGATTTGGTGTTTTTGACAACCTTAAATCCACTGCTCAGGGACCCATGACTTTTGTGCCCAAGACGCCCGAGGCTGATAAGGAGCTCCATGAGATGCCTCCAAGAACCAAGTAGGAGCAACTACATTTAACTAAAAATAGGAGAAGAAAGAGGGCCGGGATGGAGTCATCCCTTAAGGTCTACACTCCTTTTTCCAGGCAAGCGCCTATTGATGATGAAGTTGGGCTGGACCATGGTTAAAGGGGGTATTGGTGGAACATGTGTCTTGGGATTAATTAGGTTACACACCATGACAACCTAGAAAAGCTTCCAACTCATTATTTAGAAGATCCTGTCATCCATCCACCAGCCCGGTCTAGCTAGAGCCGTTATTCTAGGGAACTCGTGATTAGTACACATACACGAGATGCCCTTCTCATAAGCTTCTAAACTTAAATTTTCTTACTTGCATTATATAATTTCTTTTAACATGATTTCTTTTGTTGGTAGCCCACAACTCCATCTGCATCTGGGATGATTTTTCAGAGCTTGAAGAGGAGAATCAAAAAAATAGGAAGCTTTAGAAGACAGTTGTAGAGGCAGCAATAGCGACCAAGAAGGTGATGAGGGCGGCAGTCAAGGCAAGGGATTTAGCAGAGAAGGAGGCTAAGGATCTTAGGGAAAAGATAAAGATGGCCGAGAAGGAGATTGAATCATTGCAGAAAGACTTGTCTTGACATACCACTAAATGTCGATCGACTGCTGATGTTTAGGCAACTTGGTTAGCGGAGAAGAACTTATGGATGAATCGGCTAAAGAATATGGTGAAGGCCTTGTTCAAGGAAAACTATTTTCTATCGATCTCCATAAGCAACTTTGACATTGTGGCTCTTGTCACAACATGGCTTAGGCGGTTGCCAAAATAAAGGCGGCTGAGATGGTTGTGTTGGCCATTTTGACATAGGAACCAATTGACTCCCTGACCTGGCCTACCAATGAACTAGCTCGTAAATATTTTCCATTTTCTTTTTGTAAGCCTAGTAGGGCAGGCTTTATGCCTTGCATTTTTGATAAAATAATGGATACTTTTGACATGTGAAATTTGTCCAAGTGTTTGATTATCATTTCTTGCTTGTCTGCGCTTGAATAATAGTGTAGCATACTCTAAGTAGTCGGCATAGATCTTGTGTTCTCTACGGTTAACGTTTTCATAAGATAGATAAAGTAGTAGTGTATGGCAATGAGACGGGTAGTGATTGCGGCCCGTTCACATGAATAAAGTAAATTGATTTTATGGAACTTATCTTGATGATAAGCCGACCATGGTTGGCTGAAAAGCCTAGTCGTAGTTGAACACAGAGGTGGGCACATGATTACCGAGCTTATTTGTCTTGTTGTTGACGATCCCGATACGAACCAAAGCAATAAGTGGCTTGAGTTTTTTCCTAGGTGGCACATGGTAAGACTAAGTGGCAGGAGGTCCTAACACAAACCGGAGTGCTGAATGGCTTGAGGGTTTTCCTGGGTGACACGTGGGCAGTTGATAGATTGGAGTGGTCCCACACAAATCAAAGCACTAAGTGGCTTAAGGGTTCTCCTGGGTGACATGTCGATAGTGTGGCAGTCCCAAATAAAGTAATTAATGTATGGTAATTCACCCTCGTTAGATAGCCATTTGGCAAGAAGGGGAGCAAAGTTCGCATGGTACTTGACGGTAGAGGTCAGTAATACCCAAGCAAAGAAGTGAGCATATAATAACTCACAAGTTACTGGATAGCTATATTGTGGCAGTCCTCGATATGGAAGTGAATGAATGGTAATTCACCCTCGTTGGATTGCAGGCCAGTAAGGAGGGAAGCATGGCTCGCATGGTCCTTAGCAGTAGAGGTCGATAGTCCCTAAGTAAGGAAGTGAGCACAAATAACTCACTCTTTACTAGATAGCATATAAAGGTGGCATTCTTCGAGCAAGGAAGTGAATGCATGATTATTCACCCTTGTTAGATAGGCAACTGACAAAGAGGGGAGTAGGGCCTGCACGATCTTGGAAAAATAGGTGAACAGTCCCCAAGCAAGGAAGTGAGCACATAATAACTCACTCTTCATTGGATAGCCTTGGTTTTGCTTGCAGATTTGCCTCTAAAGTCTTCATTATATTCTTCACCAAAGACTTTTACAACAACCTTATAATTGTGGCTCATATATGATATGCAAAAAGGTTCTCTAGGTTTGAAGTGTGGGATATGTATGTTCCATTTGGGCGAGGGAGGTAGTAAGCACCATTTGCAAAGGGGACGCTGATGACATATGACCCCTCTTAGTTTTGGGTTGAGCACTCCTTTAGTCGGGTTCTTGGTGTTTGCAAACACCCAATGTAGTACTAGGTCGTTGACAATGAATTTTTGGAGCTTCACTTTGGAGTTGTAGTGTCTAGTTATCTTCCTTTTGTAGAATTCAACATAGAGTTCGGCTTTGGCTCTTCATTCTTCAATGGAGTCGAGCCAAAGTTTGAGTAACTCATCATTTTGCTGGAGCTCGTATATGAGAAGCCAAGGTAAGGTGCTGCCCACTTTGATAGGTAGCATAGCTATGTACTCTTTGGAAAGCGAGAATGGAGTATGGCTGGTTGAAGTGCGGCTAGAGGTGTGATAGGACCCGAGGTTACGAGTGGAAATTCCTTGGCCTAGTTTCCCTTTGCTTTTGTGAGGCACTTTTTGAGTGTTAATTTGATGGTTTCGTTGAAGGTATCTACTTGTCCATTGGCTTGGAGTGAGAGATGGAAGAGAAGCACTTCTCGATCCCATTTCTTGTATAAAAGTAGTCCTTGAAGAGGCTACTCTTGAATTGAGTGTCATTGTCGGTAATGATCTTTTTTCCAGACAGAACCCAAGAACAATGTTCTTGATGATAAAGTTTAGTATCTTGGGGGTGGTGACCCTAGTGAGGGCCTCTGCCTCCACACATCTAGTGATATAGATGATGCAAACTATTTCATGTTGTACCCTCTTTTAGCATCTGGCAACTTTCCTATCAAGCCAATTTCCCAAGTGTTGAACGACCAGGTGGAAGTCATTAGAGTGGCGGAGGGTTGGAGAGGCTCTGGAATACTTGGCAAACCACTGACACTAGTTTCACTTCTTGATATAGTCATTGAGTCCTTGATCATATAGGCCACTGATAGTGTTGTCGAACGGCCTTCGTGGCTAAGCTTTGCCCCTCCGGTATGATCCCCATATAATCCTTCATCTATCTCTTCTGGTATCTACCCAGTTTCATTTTAAAACATGCACCGCTGAAGTGGTGAAGAGTATGCTCATCTATAGAGTTTCCCATCCATGATGTTGACCATATATTTTCTTTTGTCGAGAAATTATATATTAATTCTACGTGTGCTACTTTTTTAAGATCATTGAAGTCTTTAATCCCAGCTCCTCCTTATTTGGTGTACATATGGTAGACCATGCTATTTTATGCTTCTTTCCTACTCGTAAATCTAAACATATGCTGTTAAGTTTAAATATATTTTATTTAGGAAGTTTATATAAAAATAACCAATAAATAACGAATAGTGCAATTTTGTATGCACCAATTATGCTCATCGAATAATTGTTAAAAACTTTGCATCCCAACTAGGTTTTGCTACACTGTTGCAATCAAATTACCACACTATAAATAACGTTGATAAGTAGAGGACAATGGTACCCCCATGTATTTGATTGGTAAATATCCTCTTCAATCTCTAATGTTTGCATGATATATTGTTTTTACTATACTTGCGTTCCAAACTAAATAGTGGATTTCATTCTATTTGCTCAACCCCGCATGTAAATTATAGAGTAGTAGAAATCTTTTTGATAGTGGTAGCATTTTGGATGGTTGATTTTTCAAATGTCATTATATCATTTGCATATAGAAGATGTGTAACCACTAGCTTTATTCTTGAAAGTGGTGTAAAATTCTTCATAATGCATGCTTCCTCCACTAAATAAGAAAAATAATACATAGCAATAGTGAATAAGTAAGGTGATAATGGATCTTCTTGTCGAAGTCATCTATTGCTTGTAATGTACCCTTTAGGAATTCATTCTATAATAACTGAGAATGAAAGGGTATTTATACTATCACATCCGTAAAATGAGTACAGAAACTCATGCTTTTCATTAGATGACATATAAATTCTCTACTAAGTCGACCATATGCTTTTCGAATATCTACTTTAATGCATAATTTATTTGTCCCTTGCTTGTTAAAATCTCTCAACAGCTCATAAGCAAGCAAAATGTTTTTTTCCAATATTTCTCTCCTTTGTAAAAGAACATTGATTCTAGGATAAGATATATGATAAAACTATTTAATTCTATTGCATAACACTTTACTAAGCACCTTATAATACATATTACAACAAGTAATAGGTTTATAATCTACAATAGTACTTGGTTCGTTCTTTTTGGTATAAGAGATATTAATGTATGATTCGTTCCATAAGGAATTCAAGCATTAAAATATTTATGATATAGCATGAGTAACGTATGTTAGGTACTTTCTCAAAGTAATTTCATGAATTTAGAAATAATACCATGAGGCCCATGACATCTATCATCTTATATAAAAAAGACTGCTTTAGAATTTCATCAAGAGTGATTTGATACATTAGTTATCTTCTTTCCACTTAGTTAATGGTAGCTTGATAACATATTGTAGGATGATTCATATGCCATACTCCATTAGAAAGTTATCTATAGTATGAAACAACCTTATATTCAGTCTCTTCTGGTTTATACACACATCTACCTTGTTGATTTATTAATGCTTATATATCATTTATGAACTTCCTTGATGACATTTTGGCATTATATACTTTGAATTTATATCACCTTGTTACAACTAGTGCGCTTTTTACTTTTTGTTATTACTCTAAAATTTAATTTATGATGTGTTTGACATTTGTGTCTTGCTTACAACATTCAGTCATATAATTGCACAACCTTAGGGTATTGATCAATTGCTTCCACGAGAGTGTTATACTCCTTTTCTTCCTCTTTAAAATAAGTATCCTCCTTCACCCTTGTTCTGTTTGTTCCATCACTTTAATATTTATGCATTGATGTAGTTGTTGCAAGAATAAATATTTGTAATTTCCATATTTATGTGACATTAATCCTTTTTGAATGCAATTATCATATTCTTCCTTATGATACCATGAATTATCATATATAAATGGTATCTACTTTTGTGTATATGTCTAAATTAAGTGACTCATCGGTGGATTACGATCACTTGATAGATTTGGAAGGATCAATGCTTTTAGATATAAAAAAGTTTATAGGCATATATCATTTAGAAGTATTTTGTCAGTATTATTAGTTAGCCCTCTTCCCCTCCATATATAAGTGAAACACAAAGCTTTAATTTTGGTCAAACTAGAGTTTAGAAACAGTTATTGAACGCTCTAATATGATCAGCAGAGTTGATAGACCATCCCTTTTAATCTGTTGTAGATAAAAGGACCATCGAAGTCTTCGATTAGTAACCACACAACTGATATTTATCGAGATTCTTATATCATATGTTGCCATGGTTTTTCCATTTCTTATCAATGGTTGCTTGCATATTTACTATAAATATAAGTCTGTATGAACTAGAATTAGCAGCTCCTAATATAATATGTTGTTTTGATTGATGAGGAGGAAGTACATGTCCATGTAGTAGTATCCCACATCATCAAAATTATCCCCTCCCTAACTTCATTGTCATTTGTAATGCGATCCCAATATGACAATAGCTTACTTTTTGAAAATTATAAATTCATATCCTTACACAAAAACACACCTCCCTATATATATATGTCGTAACAAAACTTTAAAAAGTTGTTTTATTTGTGAACCAATTTTTTTTACTTTAAAGCCATGCTAATATCAAATTAAATAAAAAAAAATTAATTTAATTCTACAATTCAAATTTTAAAAATAATTTGACTTTTTAAAAATAAAAATAAAAGGTTTTATAAAACCCAAAAGCATGAGTTAAAGAATTTGGTGTTTTAAATCTAATATGTGTGCACATATATATAATTTGAACTAAATCTTGTAAAAGTTTTTATTGAATTGAAAGAAAAAATTCTTTTTCTAAAGCCATGTAAATATTACATTAGATTGTTAAAAATTAAATTAAATTATTAATTTTTTTATTCATGGTCGAATTTAATTTAAGGAGCACGCATACGTATATACATTCATATGAATTAGTAAAAATAGAACTTTACCTTAATGAGATCTTGTCCGTCGCTGAACACCTTGGTTGCTAATTTTTTCCTTCAAATTTCAATTTCTCTCTCCTTAATCATGGGATGCTGAGAGAGTTAGGGTGTCTTTATGGCAAATATGTAATTTATTACACCTTGGTTGATAATTGTTTGTTCCAAACTTCGAGTTCTCTCTCCTTGACCATGGGATGCTGAGGAGTTAGAGGTATGTTATAGTGGTAATTATGTAATTGTTACATATATCCAACTTTGTGATCGATCTGTTCATAATAAAGATATTTATTTTCTATTGTATACTTTGTATATAGTGATATAATCAATTAAGTAATCAATTTAATGTATGTTAAATAGAAAATCCTTAAATGATATATTGTATGATAATAATTACAAAGGGTTGTAATCATGCGAAAATTTTCATAATATTCAATATATATTCTAGTCGAGATGTTTCAAGAAAAGATATCGATACATCCATTAAGAGTAGAGTATGTAACACTCTTCAAATGTTAGCAGTGTATTACTCATGGCTGGTGGGGGTACTAAGGGGTTATGAACCTATGGTTATGGATAACCATAGAACTCACTTAAGAGTTTCATGTTGGTTAATAATAACTAATGTCAAATAAGATACCTTGAAATGACGATAATACACAGTTATCTCGATTTGAGAATACCGTTGAACTTCAATGTAGATACTTCACTTTGATTATAGTTAAATAATGTTATGACATATATCAAACAACTATAGTTGGATCTGAGTTAAAGCATTGAAAGTGAAACATTATTCAGTAGAGGATTTATCTCCTTATTATAAGAGGTTAGTATCATAGTCAACTTTGGTCAACTCAAAGTCAAAGTCTTTGGACATATCAATACGGTTAATAATAAATGTTATTATTGAACCAAAGACTTTGTTTATGGGCCAACTAAGTTAAACGTGGATGAAATTTGATAAAATCCAAATTCTATATGTTCTAAACTGATATAACGTTGATGAAGAGAATTGGTTTAAATGATCGTTATTAAAAAGTACCGTTTAAAACTCAAAAAGTTGGATTTACAAAAAAATATGTACAAATAATAAATTCGTCCACCACTAGTTCAACGATCTTCCTTTCTTACACTTAAAGATGACGCTTAATACATCATTGGTATTCGTAAGTTTAACACTTAAGTGTCAGAAAGACAAGCCGTTTGGGGTGAAAGAAAGAAAAAGGCAGAACGGAGTCTCACATCGTGACGGGAAGTATATAATACGCACAAAATCTTTACAAAAAGCAACCATCTTTATTTATACACAACCTTAGAGTATGTTAACCTAGTATCAGCCTAGACAGTTATAACAACATGTCCTTAAAATTCTAATAAATATTGACAAAAATAAAAAAAAAAGAATAGGGGAAGAATATAAGATACGTGAATATGTCTTAGAAAATCCAACTCGTCTCCTGAAATCTCCAAAGCATCCAGCTAAATCTGGAAAATATGCTCGGACTGACCCAAGCATTATAAGAAAATAATGCTCAGATAAGTTTGGTAAAACCATTATTAGAAACTTAAATCACAAGGAGTTTTATTTATTGTAACTTATAAACTCCTTTAATATCAAAGGTATCTCCTAAGATCATGTCGCACATAAACACAGACGGGTTTTTACCTTATGTTAACCAAAATACTTTCTATAGATGATAATGTCTAGGATACAAATACAAATTAATCATAGCCAAAATTGTTACATTATTAAATTCTAGCATAATGGGTATACAATCAAATCTGAAGGCTTGTATTGTAAAATGGATTCCGATTATGAAAAGGTAAGGGTCCACCCACCGAATCCATACACGTCTAGATAAAATGTACATGAGGCTACAACACTTGCACCTCTACTACTCAAGACTGGACCTACCCCGTACCACATAGCCCCGAATATGATCATCCCATGGTTGATAAACAACCATAATAGGCCTCGAAGCATACATACATACATACATACATATACATATACATATACATATATATATATATATATATATGTTGACTGTAGATATGGGATGATCATACCCTAATTGGAGCGACCCACTTAGCCTTGCAGCACATCCCTACTTTAATTATTTTACCGACCGATGAGGTTAAAGGCTATGTTTTACCTTTTAAATAGCAATTCCACTTGGAATGATAAAACTGCCTTCCAAGCAGAAATGCAATGTCAGCATTCATCTATATAAGTTTGCTTTAGGTCTGAATGAAATTGAAGGCACTCCCTCCACTACAACAATTTTGAAATCACTTTCAGGATTAGTAGCAGGTAGCCCTTGCGTTTCAAAAGCTCTGTCTTCAATCATCTTGAAGATGTCTTCAGTTCGAAATGCTTAAGTTGGATCTTAATGGTTTCTGGATAATTTATACTTATCTTATCCCAGCCTCTTCGAAACAGCATTCAATAGTTCCAGTAAACTCAATTCTGGTTCTTTTGGAAATAATCAAACAATACATAGGAGTAGGGATCACCCCCTAACCGTTTAAGTGGGTGGATCTCCCTATCAATTGCCTTAAGAGAACAAAATGAGATATATACACATAGTACATCATCATCGAAGATGACTGTGCTATATAACTCACATGTGTTTCTAGATACTTCCAGAGTTATATTTTGATCTAGATTTGATAGTCGGTTATTTAACTATTAAACAAAAAAACAAGCAACAATTTAGAGATTTAATTACCCACAACAACAACTAAGCCTTAAAATAATTCTTTCAATTATTCAAATCTCATTCTAATATACTTATAAAAATATTCATATATTTATCTCAGTAGCTTAAGTATATTCATTCCAAACATTGTGAAAGATTTCTCATTTCAAAATCATAAAAGGATCAAAACAAGTGTTATTTAAAATAGAGATAAGGATAACCCCAAATAATATTCCTATGGTGTTAAGTATGGAATGAATGCTCATCACCACCATAATTAAGAAGGTCGGTTAAGAGAAATCAAAAACTCAAATTCTTTTATAATTTTTCTTCAATAATTCCTTTTAATAAATCTCTCTCATTATAAAATCTCTTTTACTAAAATTCCAAATCCATTTATATAATGCTTTATAAATCTCCAAATCTATTTATAAAACTCTTTTATAAATATAAAAACTATAGATATTCAAAATCATTATTGAACCTCTTTTTTGAATATCCAAAATCATTTAGAAACTTCTTTTATAAACTTTCATTGTTTAAAAAACTTATTTAATAAACTTCAACCAATAAAGTTCCTTGACAAATAATAAATTATTTAAAACACCTTTAAATAAATAAGTTATTATCTAAAACAACCCTTATTTAACTTATCTTTAAACCTTATCAGCAAAATAATGATTTTAAACAATCATTTAAAAAGTATTATATTAACTCAAAAATATTTTGAATAAAACAATTGCTTAATTATCCTTTAAATATCATATTTAAAATGATAATAAACTTTAAATCATTTTCAAAAAGGATAAAATTTAAATATTTGACTTCACAAAATCAAAAGGAGGTTTTGTGACCATAATGGTTCATTTAATTAAGTTTAAATTATTCAAGTTATAAAGTTAGTATTTATATAGAAATCAGATATGTAAAAGAATCACAATCCATAATCAAACATATATAGGTAAATGTTCAAGTTACTAAAATGGCAGACGACGATTTGTTTTGCTAAACATATATCCAAGTTAATACGATGGCAGAATGGATTTTATTCTGCCTAATAAATGTCCACATAATACATTTGACAAATTATAGGAAAACTGTGATATATCCGATCAAAGAAATGTCTAATATAATTTAAATAGTAGAACGACGACTCATTCTCCTAAACAGATGTCATCAAAAATATTCACTTTGTTCAACTACTTAGGGTAAAGACATAGAGAATCCTTGATGCAGCGCAACATGCCTGCAAGTTACGACCTAACACTATTTGCAAGTTTCGACCTAACATTATTTGGGAGTCACGACCTAACTCCAGCGAGTTAACAATTCAAGGAAGAAAACCCAATGACCTAACAAGTCGTAGTAATCGACCTAGCGAGTTAACCCACTCAACGCGCATTTCCTTAGGTCGTTATGACCTAACGACTTCCGACTTCCGACTTAACATGTTCGCCGACCTAAACGAGCTACGACCTACGAGCTGCATGCTATTTGGAGTTATGTCGCTTTCTCACTTAGGTCGCTTGTCTTAAGTCGTTTCACTTATGTCGCTCTAGTGTATGTCGCTCATGTTGATAGATCGCTCAAGCTTCATGTTGTTGTATTGCTGTTAGGTCGCGTGAGTCTTATGTCGCATGAGTTATTATTTTCTTAAGTCGCGCAATGTTGTATGTTGTTAAGTCGTTATTGTTGTAACTCATGTTGTATATGTTGTTGTTGTAACTCGTTTGATTTAGGTCGTTGAGGTTAGGTCGCGGCTGTTAGGTCGTAGGTCACGAGTACCTGTATGTGCATGTCGTGAATACTGTGCTGTGTTGTAAATTCTCTATAAATAGCAGGTGAGTTGTATCATTTGGGGTGGTTGATTTTGAATAAACTTTTGTTTGAGTGCTTTGTGCCTCTTTTAAAATTGGAAGTTGAGTGTTATCTCCTTTCTCCATTTTTGGTTATTCGAGTGCGCTCGAATCAACGATTTTGAAGCCGGTTCATGGAATCTCGTGCGCGAGATCAACTTCGAAGAATCGTAGATCTTCTAACACGGTATCGTGCGCGGTCAACGTGTTAAAGATAGCTAGAATCTAGTATCTCGTGAGATCAACGGATTTGTGCATTTATCTTGGGTATTATCAATCCATCGATTCATCATTGTATCGTTCCATCGTTGTTTGTTGTTGTTGCATCATTTGGCGACAACAAATTGTTGTTATTCCGCTGTGTCAAGTTTGGTATCAAAGCTAGACTTAGCCAATCATAGCTAAGCCGAGCCTATTGGGAGCCGAGTTGAAGTGTTGGAGTTGAGCCGAGCATAGAACTTGGATCAAGGTCGAGAGTTAAAGCAGTTACAGCCGAGCCAAGCTAAGTGCAGGCCGAGAAAAGTCAAGTTCAGATTTGAGTTAAAGTTGTGCTAGTTGAAGTGTGTGTTTGGATTCTTTGAAGATTCGACAATGCCTCCGAGACGTGCTAATCGATTTCAAAATGTTGAAGATGTGTATAGAAGACAAGAAGCTGAGCAAATGGAACAACGTATCAATGAAAAGTTCGATGAAGGTATTGGGAAGTTAGAGAAATTGATGGATGGCTTGAATCAAAGTCAAAGGAGAAGGTCACCAATCTCGAACCATGGAGGAAACAGGGTTTCGCCATCGGTTTCGGAAGCAAGGAGGGTGTCACCACAATCTTGCCGAGAAAGAAGAGAATCATCAGTTTCAATGAGATGAGAACACTACGAGTACAGAAATGAAGAGAGAAGAACTCCACGTGAGTTTGGAGATGAGCCATATTGTGATGATGAAAGACATAGTAGAAGAGATATGTATGATCTTGGAGATGTAGATCGACGGGATAGATATCGAAGTACATTTCATTATGATGAAGATGGTGATAGAGGTAGTATTCATTATCGAGATCGAGACCAAGTACGAAATCAATATCGGAATGTAGAAGATGATCGCCAATGGGAGTCGGGGATGAAAACAGAGATTCCAGAATTCAAGGGGGGAATGATAGCGGAAGAGTTTCTGGATTGGTTATCGAATGTTGAGGAAATTTTTGACTTCAAGGAAGTACCCGAGCATCATAGAGTTAAGTTGGTTGCTACACGATTGAGGGGAAGAGCTATGGCATGGTGGCAACAAACTAAGCTTACACGGGAAAGAATGAGAAAGTCGAAGATTGTTTCATGGGAAAAGATGAAGAAGTTAATGAAGGCTACTTTCTTGCCTTATAATTATCAGTCTCTTATGTATCGGCGCTTACAGAATTTGAGACAAGGGACAAAGTCGGTAAATGATTATGCAGATGAGTTATTTCAACTGATTGCTAGAAACGATATCATGGACGATATCATGGAGACGGAGGAACAGTTAACATCTAGATTTGTTGGAGGATTGAGAATGCAAATTCAGGATATGGTGAATATGTTCGATCCAAGATCCGTTGCTGAAGCACACCAGAAGGCTCTAGCTTGGGAGAAGCAAGGTAGAAGAGGAGGTGGTGCATTTACAAGTTCGATCAATCAAGTGAAAGGGGTTAGTAGCAATACTAATGTTTCCAAGACTGTTAGTAAACCGGTTGTCAATGAAGTTGCTAAGGCTAAGGTCAACAACAATTTCAAGTGTTATAATTGTCAGGAGTTTGGTCATAAGAGCAATGAAGTCCGAAGCCTAAGAAGCGAGTGATGGTTGCTGAGGTTGAGGATAAGGATGCAGAAGTAGAATGTTCAAATTCACCACTAGTTGAGGAGGAAAAAGAATTATTGGCAGGAGATGAAGGATACTCTTTAATGATGAGGAGATCTTGCTTAACGCCAAAGCAGGAGGAGGAGACTAGATAGTTGAGGAGTAACATCTTTCAGTCAACGTGCACTATTTTGGGAAGGGTTTGTAAATTTGTTATCGATGCAGGAAGTTGTGATAACATCATCTCTACAGAAGCTGTAAAGAAGTTAGCATTAAAGACGGAGAAGCATCCCAAACCGTACAAATTAGCTTGGTTGAGGAAAGGTGGGGAAGTGAAGGTTAGTCGGAGAGCTTGTGTAACTTTTTCCATTGGAAAGAAGTATAAGGATGAAATTTGGTGTGACGTGGTAGATATGGATATATGTCATTTGTTGTTAGGGAGACCGTGGCAATTCAATAGAGCCGTGCAACACGATGGAAGAACTAACTGCTATAGTTTCATGTTCGAGGGCACTAAAATCACTTTAGTTCCTAAAAGGCGACAACAAAGTGAAAGCAAGTTGGAGGAAATCGAGGAACTAAAAACTCTGTTATCTTTGAAGGAGTTTGTCAAAGAAGTAGAGGATGGGCCTGAAGTATTTCTGTTGATTGGACGTGAGAGCAGTGAAACGGTTGAAATTCCTGAGGAAGTTAAGCCAGTGTTGAAGGAATTTGAAGATGTATTTCCTGAATAATTACCAAAAGAGTTACCACCACTGAGAGACATACAACATCAGATTGATCTTGTTCCGGGAGCTGTGTTACCACGTAGACCACACTATAGAATGAGTCCAAAGGAGCATGAAGATTTGAGAAGGCAAGTGGAGGAGTTACTTGAACAAGGGCGCGTACAAGAAAGTTTAAGTCCTTGTGCAGTACTAGCTTTGTTAGTACCAAAGAAGGATGAAACTTGGAGAATGTGTACAGATAGTTGAGCACTAAACAAGATTACAGTGAGGTACAGATTTCTGATGCCTAGACTGGACGACTTGTTAGATCAGTCGAGCGGAGCTGCTATATTTTCAAAGATTGATCTGAAGAGTGGGTATCATCATATTCGAATTCGACCAGGGGATGAATGGAAGACCGTGTTTAAGACACGAGAAGGGTTGTATGAATGGCTGGTCATGCCGTTTGGTCTTTCGAATGCACCTAGTACTTTTATGCGAGTGATGAATCAGGTCTTTCGACAGTTTATTGGAAAGTTCATGGTGGTATATTTTGATGATATATTGATATACAGTGGAAGCACAGAAGAACATCTACAGCACTTGCGGGAAGTGTTGATGATACTTCGTTAGGAGCAATTTTACGCGGCGACAAAGAAGTGCATGTTCATGGCACACAGTGTTTTGTTTTTGGGACATATGTTGTCCAAGGAAGGTATCCAGGTGGATCAAGGTAAAGTCGAAGCAATCAAGGATTGGCCACAACCCAGGACTGTAACTGAAGTGAGAAGTTTCCATGGGTTATCATCATTCTACCGAAGGTTTATTCCACATTTCAGTAGCGTGATGGCACCAGTGACAGATTGTATGAAAGGAAAGCAATTTGTGTGCACTGAAGAGGCTGATTCTGCTTTCCAACGAATCAAGACACTTTTGACTACAACACCGATTCTTAGATACCTGGATTTTCAGTTGCTTTTTAAGCTGGATATTGATGCGTCTAAGGTTGGAATTGGTGGAGTATTAAGTCAGAAGGTTCGTCCAATTGCTTATTTTAGCGAGAATCTGGAGCCAAGACAAGATACAATACCTATGACTTGGAGTTCTATGCTATTATTCAAGCCATAAAGCATTAAAGACACTATTTATTTCATAAAGAGTTTGTGTTGTATATTGATCATGAAGCGTTGAAGCATTTGCAGGGACAGGATAAGATTGCAGCTAGGCATGCTTCATCGATCGCATACTTACAATAGTTTACATTTGTTGTAAAGCATAAGTCGGGAATTACAAATCGAGTGGCAGATGCATTGAGTAGAAGAAATCATTTGTTGACTACGATGAGAGTTGAAGTGACGGGGTTTGAAGTATTTCCATAATTGTTTGTTGAAGATCCTTACTTTGCTAAGATTGTAGATGAAGTAGAGAAAGGTAAGACGGATGAGTATGTGTTGGTGGATGATTTTCTATTCAAAGGAAATCGGTTATGTATACCAGAGTGCAGTTTGCGGATGAAGATTGTGAAGGAATTGCATGAAGAAGGACATGGGGGAAGAGATCGTACCTTGCAGTTGATATCTCAATCATATTTTTGGCCTTCCATGAGGAAAGAAGTTGAAAGATTTGTGCATAGATGTCATATATGTCAAGTTTCCAAAGGGACAACTACGAATGCAGGATTGTATATGCCATTGCCCGTGCCTACTAAACCATGGGATGATATTAGCATGGACTTTGTTTTTGGTTTGCCAAGAACTCAATGAGGGAATGATTCTATATATGTTGTGGTGGATAGATTTTCGAAGATGGCACATTTCATAGCTTGTAAAAAGACCGCTGATGCAGTCCGTGTTGCTCAATTGTTCTTTAAAGAGGTTTATCGACTACATGGGCTACCTAAGACCATTGTTTCTGACCGGGATACTCGATTTCTAAGTCATTTTTGGTTAAGTCTGTGGAAGATGTTTGGGACTAAGCTAAATTTTAGTAGCGCCTATCATCCACAAACGGATGGGCAAACGGAAGTGGTGAACAGATCTTTGGGAAACTTGTTGAGATGTCTTGTGAGGGATAATTTGAAGAGATGGGATGTGAAGTTATGTCAAGCTGAGTTCGCACACAATCATGCCATTAATCGAAGTACTGGATTCAGTCCATTTCAAGTAGTATATTCAGCAATTCCGAAGGGACCGTTGGATTTGTCGATAATTCCACGTCAGAAAGGGGTTGTTAAACGAGCTTGTGATTTCGTGAACGAGTTGCAGGAGTGTCACGGGATTGTTCATGAACGACTGCTTAAGTCAAATGAGAAGTATAAGCAACTTGCAGATAAGAAGCAAAGGAGTGTGGACTTCAAAGAAGGCGATTTTGTTTACACGGTATTGACGAAAGATCGTTTCCTAGTTGGAACTTACAACAAACTGAAAGCGCGAAAGATTGGACCAATAGAAATCCTGAAGAAGATCAATGATAATGCTTATCGAGTTGAGATTACTGGATCATATCCATACTGCAGACATTTTCAATGTCAAAACATTTGATTCCGTATCATGAACATCAGCTTGTCGAGGAGAAGGAGAGTGTGAATTCGGGGTCGAATTCTTGTCAACCGGGGGAGGATGATGCAGCGCAACATGCCTGCAAGTTACGACCTAACACTATTTGCAAGTTTCGACCTAACACTATTTGGGAGTTACGACCTACCTCGAGCGAGTTAACAATTCAAGGAAGAAAACCCAATGACCTAACAAGTCATAGTGATCGACCTAGCGAGTTAACTCACTCAATGCGCATTTCCTTAGGTCGTTACGACCTAACGATTTCCGACTTCCGACTTAACGTGTTCGCCGACCTAAACGAGCTACGACCTACGACCTACGAGCTACATGCTTTTTGGAGTTATGCCGCTTTCTCACTTAGGTCGCTTGTCTTAAGTTGTTTCACTTATGTCGCTCCAGTGTATGTCTCTCATGTTGATAGATCTCTCAAGCTTCATGTTGTTGTACTGTTGTTAGGTCGCGTGAGTCTTATGTCGCATGAGTTGTTATTTTGTTAAGTCGCGTAACGTTGTATGTTGTTAAGTCGTTATTGTTGTAACTCGTGTTGTATATGTTGTTGTTGTAACTCGTTTGATTTAGGTCGTTGAGGTTAGGTCGTGGCTGTTAGGTCGTAGGTCACGAGTACTTGTATGTGTAGGTCGTGAATACTGTGCTGTGTTGTAAATTCTCTATAAATAGCGGGCGAGTTGTATCATTTGGGGTGGTTGATTTTGAATAAACTTTTGTTTGAGTGCTTTGTGCCTCTTTTAAAATTGGAAGTTGAGTGTTATCTCCTTTCTCCATTTTCGGTTATTCGAGTGCGCTCGAATCAACGATTTTGAAGCCGGTTCACGGAATCTCGTACGCGAGATCAACGTCGAAGAATCGTAGATCTTCTAACACGGTATCGTGCGCGATCAACGTGTTAAAGATAGCTAGAATCCGGTATCTTACGAGATCAACGGATTTGTGCATTTATCTTTGGGTATTATCAATCCATCGATTCATCATTGTATCGTTCCATCATTGTTTGTTATTGTTGCATCATTTGGAAACAACAAATTGTTGTTATTCCGCTGCGTCAATCCTTGTGTTCAAAACTATTTTTGAAAAGAAAGTTACCCTTTAAACAATTTGATCCTTGGAAAACAAAGCGATTGAAACTTAGAATTTTTTTAGATAATTTATTTCAAGTTAAAACATTTATTAAATCGTAACTAATCATAAATAAATCTTAGTTTAATTTGATTATAAATTAAGAAAAAGCTAAACCATTAATAAGTGATTATTTATAGATCAAACCCTTAATTAATAATTAAACACTTGCTTAAAAATTAATTGATAGTTAAACCTGCACTTAATTATTAACTAACTAAAAACAAATCATATACTTAATTCATAATTAATTTAAAATTAATCTTACTTAATCCATAATCAATTAAAATAAATGTAGCGATCCGGAATTTTCGCCATTTGATATTTGAATATTTTGGTTGATTTTAAATATTCACAAGTAAATTTTATAAGTTGAATAACTTATATTTCAAATAGTTAATTTAATATTTAAAATTGTAGAAATAACTGAAATTTGAATTTAATGTGAATGAAAATGATTTATAAAGATGAATTAAATTCTAATTGATTTAGAATGATGTTAGAGAACTTTGGAAATTGAATTAAAAGTTAAATTGTAGAAATTGAATATTTTAATATATAGTTGACGTGTAAAAATAGCCATTTTTCATACAGTATCTGATTTCGACGAAACCAGTTTCATTGGTTGCATTTTTGTGGAAGGAAGTTAGTAGTCGACGGAAATGGCTGTGTGGTATTCTAACTGATGTGATTGTGATATGTGAAAGGTAATCGTTACCTCAGGCCTCATTAACCGAAAAATGACCAAAACAGGGTTAGATGCGGCAAGGCTATGTGGGTCATTCCCAAGTAGGGTATAATCATCATCTTCTAAATATATATTTGCACGTTATGACGTCATGTATCTGATTATTGTGGTTTGTATGCTTTGAGGGCCCTCGAAAAAGGTCAGTAACGACCAAAGGATGACATATTTGGTACCATCTAGTTATAGCGGTAGGCCGTTCTTATGTTGGTAAAGGGTAGATGTTCTGTGCCTCGAGACATCCATCTAGAGGTGTACCCATCGGAAGGTAGCCCCATCACCAAGTCATTTGTATGGAAATCCAAACTCCACTACATACCTGTCATTTTGATTGTATTGCCCATTTTGGGCTATATGCTGGAATTTAATCAATGTAACAATTTCGGCTATGATTAATATTATTTGTATAGTATGCACTATTATAATATCAGATGATTTGATATGAGATGTTTTAGTTATCGTAAGGCAAAAATATGTCCGTGTTTATATGTGGGCGTGTCTTACGAGATACTTTTATTTCGATAAAGGAAAAGTTTGGTAATTTAATAAATTCAATTGAATGTGTTTCTCAAGCTGGTTTACCAGACTAATTTGGGCGTTCTTCCCTTTCAATGGTCGGGTCAGACCGAGTATATTTACAGGTTTAGATTAGTGCTTTTAGAGCTTCAACAGGGGAGCTGGAGATCTTCATTTTTGTATACACGTATCTGTTTTGATTATTGATTATCCAGTGTGCTTAGTTGTTTATATTATCAGCAAATGAGAGGACGTGTTATTATAACAGTTCAGGCTAATAATTAGTGATTGATTGTTGAACTCTGGTTGATGTATGTATATAAACAATTTCTGTTTTATAAAGATCATTGATATGATATTATATGTTTTCCGCTACGATGTGACATTCTATATTTTTCTGTTTGGTTCTATCTTCTCTCTTTCTTCTCTTCTCTTCTTCTCTTTCTCCTGAATTTCCATCAGTCTATGATTTTTTGGTCGTATAGGTGCGGTTTATTGTCGATTCAAAAGGTATCAGATTTGTGAGTCGTCACATTTGGTATCAGAGCTTAGATTTTGTATATTCCTAAGCTTTGATGTGTACTCAATATAGATAGGGACAATAACACCCTAGATTGAGTTTGAGTGTATTGTATATATGAGCGCGTATTTGATAGTGATTATAAAATGTTTTATATTGTGTTTACTTATCCGTTGAGTTGTTTGTGAATTCTAGTCAGTATGTGGGATGCCATATTATCAGTAGGTATTTCCAAACACTTAAATGAGGCAAGTGAACATAGTATTATATTAAAATTAGGTAAATGAAATAATTTTACCTTGATTATATTTTGTATGTGAAGGAAACAATTTTTCAATATAATTAAAGTGTGAATAAATTGATTGTTTGGTTCTTTGAAAATGTAAATATATATAAGCTAATAAAAAGCTGGTTGAATAATCTAAATATAAGCAATAGTTGTAAAAGAATGAATTATATAAGTAGATGAATTATAGGTATAGAATTATAATTAATACGATTTATAATTGTGAAATAATCTTATATATAAGAAGTGAAACTAAATGAATATATTTATGAATATGATTTATTAATAGAAAATGAATTTAAGCTAAGAATTTGAAAATTTGAATCCTGTTGATTTTGAAATTTGTTTTTCAAAATTAAAGAGATTATATTATTATAAATCTAAATAAGATAAATAAATTTGGAATGATCTTATATAAGTGAAGTGAAATGTGAAACTGTACAAGTAAGAAGATATATAAACGTGATTTATAAATAAAAGGATTTTTAAAAGAATATAAAGCACTAAATTCACTATTGTTGTTGGGAAATAATAAGGGTGATGACTGCAGCATCATCAATATCATTTTCGAGTTTCTATGTGATTGATTTGCTACCAATAGTAAATTGAAAAGTTAAGTTTTATTGTGATAAACAAATTTGAATTTAAAATCCAAGTTGTAATTGATAAATATAAGTAAAATGAGTTTTGGACTTATAATATGAGATAACAAAAATTTAATTTGGTAAAGTTGAAATAAATTTAAGTTAGCACAATAAATGTATGATTTGAAATTTAACTAAAGGAAAGTTAAATAATTTAAACTAGATTAGATAAATTATTAAAATAGAAATTAAACTTTTAAGTGATTATGTAATACAAATTTGAAAGTTTTAATAATCCTAAGTTGTAAGGCGATTATATAACCATGATTTGAAATTATAAAATGAGTCTGGTGAATGGAAGTATACTTAGGTAAATGGTCATGGAACTGTACATAAATAAGTTGTATAACTTAGAAAATGAGAAAATATAAGTAAAACCAAATATTAAAGTGGTTAAACAATTTTTTTGAGCAAAACAAAATCTGAATTTGAATAAGTGATTGGAAATTTGACTCAAGTAAAAGTTAAATAAAATAGGATTTGAATTAAATTAGAAGTGAACTTAAGTTGTATAGTGGAAGTAAAATGCAAGTGAGATGAAACGTAAATTAAGTAATGTTGAAGGAAGTTGAATTTGATATCAAAATGAATTAATAAAGTGGAGTGATGATACGAATATGAATTTGAGTTATATATAAGGAAATTCAACTTGAAATGTATAATGAATAAGCATTGGAAATGTCGTTGTTAAGAATTTGAATAAAACTTAAGTTAAGAAGTTGTGAATATAGTAAATATTAGAATTCAATCTACATTAAATATTAAACCAATCGAAATTAAAAATGTGTTGAACCAATTTAAATGTAAGTAAACTAAATAAATTTGGTTGTGTTGGATATGCATGGGTTGTTAGATTGTTATTAGTTGATTGCATAGAAATTAATATGAAATTAATGAAACTGAAAGATAAATAGTTGAATTCAAATTGTAAGTGAAGTGAATTTAAATAGAATTGAATTTGATTTGATTTGAAAGTGAACTAACTTGAATGTAATTAGTGAATGTAAACTAACTGAATACGAATAAATGAATATTAGTAAAATCCAATGTTAATGAATCAAATGTGATATAATTGAAAATCAATTCAATGAATGTTAATGAGAAGTGAATTAATATTGGTTTGGTTATGGATTGATTGGATAGATATTGGTTTGTTGGATGCTAGTTGGATGACAGCTGTTTGATGGTTGGCTTTGTTGCTTTTGATCGCATTTGCTATATTGACATATATAGTTGTGTATTGGTATATGTTGTATATTGATATTACTTTTATATATGCATGTTTCTCATTTGTTGTTGAGTTTTTAATAGGTGCGTATGGAGCTTGCTTCGCATTTGGAGCTCATTTTCGCGCTATATTAGCCGTATATGCTCGCTAATAATATATAAGCAACATATCTCAGATTACATGTCGTACGTTTACACTTTTTTCCCTATAGGATGTCTCATCCTCGAAGATGAGATCCATATTTGTGATATATATATATGTATGTATGTGTTGTGATCCTACTTCGATCGAACCGCGCAAAAGAGACGTTGGCGAAATGTTTTTGAAAATTTGAGGCGTTAGAAATTTTTGAGGAAATTGGATTTTTTTTTGATTTTGAGTTAAAGGTTAAACGATATTAGTTGGTTTTAGGAAAGAATAACTATGAATAGATTTGAAAACTTAGAAAAGTTTTTATGAGAGTTTAACTAGTGGATTTTGGAAAAGGTAAAAGGTTAAATGATGTTGGTGATCTAGTTTTAATAAATTGCTTTGAAAAGTTAATGGATTTTGTGACTTTCCTTACTTGGTAATTTCTAGGATGAAATTCTTTTAAGTAAGGAAGGATGTAACGACCCAGAATTTTAGTCATTCGATATTTGGATATTTTATTGACTTTAAATATTCACAAGTAAATTTTATAAGTTGAATAACTTTTATTTCAAATATAGTGATTTATTTGGATAATTAAATTGTTAATTTAATATTTGAAACTGTAGAAATAATTGAAATTTGAATTTAATATGAATGAAAATGATTTATAAAGAAGAATTAAATTCTATTTGAATTAGAATGTTGTTAGAGAACTTTTGAAATTAAATTAAAAGTTAAATTGTAGAAATTGAATGTTTTAATATTTAATTGATGTGTAAAAATAGCCATTTTCATACAGTCTTGGGTTTCGACGAAACTAGTTTCATTAGATCTATAACATTATATAATCGTAAGATTTCAAATTTCGTGTCAATCGGATTTACGGTCTGTCTATGGCAAGCTAAAACACGCAGAAATTTGTTTAAGTGGATTTTAAATTTAAAATAGTCGATTCGAAAACCTATCTTTCAAATACGATCGAATTGGCTCTCGATTTATATTCTATTGTGTTCTGAATAGGGGTAAAATATTATAAACATCAGGCGGCACGCTTCGTTTGGAGTTCGAAATTTTTTTGGATGAATAGTGTCGTCAAATTTTCTATAAAAGGCCAAAATATTTCACCTTTTCATCAAAGAAACCCTAGCTAGGGTTAGCCGCCGTTTATTCTTCAATGGCCGAAACTCTTCTTCTTCCCTTAATTTCTTCCAATCCATGCAATAATTCAAGAAACTTCCAACACGAGAATTATATAGCTCATCGAGTACTTCAAATCCATACGCCGATGATGGGTTTTTAAGCTATGGATCGACGATAATATGCTAGCATTCGTTCGACCTTTGCATTCATTTTTCGAGGAAGAATCGCAACCAAGCTCTCCCCCATTGTGGCTGAAGGTGGAGGGGAGCATACGCGTTCAATTGGTGGTAGCTCCATCAAACGCAACGGGTTGGTCACGAAAATTCAGGAGACATCGGTGACTATGAGTTTCATATGGCCTAGGGTTTTCATGCGTGAACGAAGAAGAAAATAAACTTGCGGACAAGATTTGCATCTTAGAAATGAACGGCCTTGATCAAGTGGGTTTTGAAATAAAAATAAAAGTTGAAATTTTATTATATATAATTCGTACAAACTTTAAAATATCATAACTTTGTCATACGAGGTCCGTTTTTGGTGAAACAAGTTGCGTTGGATCCATATTGATGAGCACTACATTTTAAAGCTAGTTTGGAGTTGATTGGAGCTAGTATAAATTTTGGATAAAATTAAACGCTCATTTAATTGTATTCGGAATAAAACACTGCAACTGCTATTGGAAGCAATGTGAGCACAACTCACTCTTTCTGCCTTACCGATAATTTTATATAAGTGACAATAAATTTCTATGATGTTTAATGATTATTTGGATGGTATATGATATATTATCTATTTATTGATTGGTATTTGGACATATTCCTGCCTATTGGAGCAGATGAGACCCTATACGTTCCCATGTATTAAGGGATGACCCTTTGTACGCGTGTCTGCCTCAAAGCAGACATTGTACATATATTTCTAATATGTATATTTGTTGCAGGTGACAGGTTGGAGGGATCCAACTGGATTTCTCACCAAGATTGGTTTATTCACAGATATTGATATATATTTTGTTATCATATGGTGGATGCCCTGATTGATATATTTAGTGCTGTTGCAACATTGGGTCTATTTTGGTAATTTAAAAATATTAAAGTGATGATTTCCAATTTAAAAAGGATTTTCAAAGTGATTTTGAAAATAGAGGTTATATATATATATATTTGAATTATTAAGTAAATGAATTTATTTTAAATAAATAAATGTGATAATTTTTATTGTTATAAAAAATTATGATTTTTGAAAAATATATTGAAATGTGATTTTTGAAATATGGAGATAACTATTTTGAAAATAGTTTAAATTGGGATTTTTGACTTATTATAAATAGAAGATTTATAAAATTGATATTTGCATAAATCAAAGTGATGGAATTATAAAGGAATTTTACAAGTGTTAAAATGAAGTTATAAATGGATTTTATAAATAAGATGATTTATAAATTTATAATTGGTGAAGTTATGAAAAGAATGAATTTTGTAAATAAAGATGATTTATAAGTAATTAACTTATAAATTGGATTTTGACATGTAAATGAAATATATATAGAATTGGTTAATAAAGGAATTTTATAACTTGAAGTTTTTATAATATAAAAATGGAATTTATAAACATTGCTTTATAAATGTGAAATCAATTGAATTGGATAAGTTAAATATAGAAGTTTATTAAAGGAGATATATCCACGATTTTGGACAGTGGATAATCATTTAATGAATATATAGAAGCAATGAATTGATAAACGATTTATATTCACGATTTTGGACAGTGAATAATATATTAAATAAAACAGATATTTTTGGAAAGTGGTATTTAAATTGAATTTAAATGATTTGAAGATATTTTAAAAATTGTTAAGTATCAAAACCATGGATTTCAACATTCATTGTTGAAATAGATGTTTTCGAGAAATAAGAAAATGATGGACTATAACACTGTTGTTATAGTAAATGATTTTCGAAAGGAAATATCTTTTATAGTATATGAGATTTATATATCTATCTTATTTTTGAATCCCTATACTAGTGATTTTGGGCTGTCGTAATGATGTTTTACGCAACATTCGTTTTGACCCAAATAAATGTGTTAAAGAGAATGTTTTCCTTAAAGAATGAAAAATATACTTAATCCTGATTTAAGTATATGTGATATTTTCTAAGTGTTGAAAATAAAGAGATTTGTGAATCACTTATTATTAAATAAGTATATGGAAATGTTTTCCAATGATTGAAATGTTGAAATGGTTTGGAAATATATCTTTTTAAAGATAATTTGAAGTGAATATTTGTGACGACCCGGATTTTTCGCGTTCCAAAATCGAGATCCATACTTCACATTGTACTCGAATGCCGTAGATTCGACCATTCAAATCCGATTCGCCGAAGCTTATAACACATTAAGTATAACAACACAGCGGAAGAAAAGAATGAATATCATAGACAATTCCAATGATACAATATCCAAATATACAACAATGATCAAAATCAGAGATACAATGAAATGCTACAGCGAAAAGACCAATGAACTAGCAGCGGAAATAACTAGAACTTGAAACTCTAGAAGAAACACCAATATCAGCAATGTCCATAGATAGCTCGAACTACCATCAAGTTGTACCAAGCTAAGCAAGGTCAGTCGTCCTAACCAAAAACTTCAATATCCAAAGTCTCCAAAGAATTCCAAAGAGAAAGCTGAAAGCTACTGAATCGATATCTACTCTCTAAAAAACCCAACTCTAGAATGCCCGTGTGGAAAATTATGGGCACCCAGAGTTTAGGAAAGGAACAATAAACTCCGGGTCAGTCATGGGACTGGTATGAGCAAACAAAAACAGTTTTATCTTTAAAACAACAGCAAAAGATTTTAAAGTATTGAAATCCGCAATGCTTTTTGGAAAATGAAACAGCCATAAGGCCTCCGCCACACACATAATGCAAGCGCACACTTGGAGGAGATTTCTCCTTATGACAGTCAAAAATGCTTGATACGCGAAAACCATTTGATATTATTATTAGTGCATAGTGCAGAAAACATTTCGAAAGTATAATATCGATCTTAGCCAGCATACCACATTTCGTCGTATGCCTACAATAGCTGCCATGTTCAATAGCAGGTTACCGCCATATTCCATGGCAGGTTATACCACTAAAACCGTACAAGGCGCGTATTGTTTCTTTGAATTTCCAACAAATGGTCAGGCTAAGGAACTTCCTTACCGAAATGGGAACGCCTATGGAAGGACGCCCCCGAGAACCTAACCGGATCTCTGCTAACACAAGGCCGACGCTACCTCATGCTTTAACCAAGCTATAACATAGGTAACTAACACACAAGTATGCTATCCCCGGTCGTTACCGACCTTTATCCGAGCGCTCGACACCAACAACCACAAAGTAATAAATTTGCAGTAATCACACAGGTTAAATATCTGGGCTTCATACCATGATATCACCTTTTATCTAGAAGGAAATGGACATACCCTAGGGGCGCGACCCCTAAAAACCTTGCTGCATCTTTCCTGTTTCGACCATTCCCGGGGTGTGAGATCCTGATGCAGTCTCGTCCACAAAGCTACGCTTTTTCACAAAGCCATGCTTCGATCAGCAAATGATCAGCAGCACTTCGTATGCCACATTACCAAATTGGGAATGTATCATTAGTAGCCATCAACTACATAACCTCTGAGCTCGTACATCTCAGAGAAGGGTGTTAAGCTAAGAGAATAAATCTCCTCCACCAAACAGAAATGTATTTGATAGACACCGTTTTTATATCTCAAAGTGTAATGTCAGGCATACATCCATACGAGTCTGTTCCGGGTTCGAACAGAACCGAAGGCACTTCACAAAGAAGCCCTTGCACATCCGGATAATTTCTAATCGTGTCTGGACTCCCCATCACAAAGGGTGCTCAAATCTCTATACCTAGGATCAGGCAATGCAAAGACATTCGACAAGAAATCCTTTCGTTTTCGAAAATATCCGGTCTACACCACTGGTCTTTAAATGCTATCCATATACGTCGTATCATTATTCGGAATGGGTTATATGACACAAGGTCCTCTCCCCGCTAAACCGTATAATGGCCGTAATATTTAAAAACATACGGATATGGGATTTCAGTCAAGTCACGTCTTATTACCCAAAACTTTTTTCAAATGGTTTAAACAAATTACCATTTACAAATCTTTTTGAACAAAAGATTCACTTCACAAAGTTCACAAACTTTACCAATCTTTCACAAAGATTCATTAATATCTTTCCAATTCAAATCTTTTGAACAAAAGATACGCTTCTCAGATCCCTTTTCAATTTCAAAACAAATTTCACCAATCTTTAACAAAGATTCATTCACAGCCCTTTCCAAAACAATTTTCCTTTCAAATTGGATTAACCCATCCAATCTTTAAATCAAAGATTCAATTCATAGCTTTCAAAACTATTTCCACAAAAAAATTCCATTCCAAATCTTTTATATAAAAGATACACCATTTAGAATCCTCTTCGATTTCAAAACAAAGCTTAATAATCTTTCACAAAGATTCGTTCATAGTTTCCCAAACTATTTACGATTCAAATCTTTTTAAGTAAAAGATCCATTTTAGTTCAACAACAAGATTTTACCAAGATTTTAAGATAGCTTTCAAAACTATTCCATTTCAATTTCAAAATCTTTTCAACACAAATTGAAAATCCTTTCCTTATGTGAAAGCTAAAATGATTTGAAAATAAATAGTTTTCGTTTCGGAAGAATCCGATTTCATTTATACAAGTTAAAATTCTTGGGTTAAATTCAAATTCCCAAAACAATATCTTTAAAAATGGTTAAACCCATATAAACACATTTATAACTTGTGTAACCTTTTTAAACCATAATTTTCCAAACATAGAATTCAATTTCAAATTTTGAATTCAAAATTAAATCAAATTATTTAAATTTCAAAACTTAATCAAGTTATTTAAAATAACTTTTATCTTTGAAACTCCTTTTCAAAAGCTTTTCTACATTTAACTCAATTCTATTTCCAAAACTGTTTGGATTCAAAATTCAATTTTTAAAACTATTTCAAAAATATGCGACTTAACCAATTTCCTCGTGAAATCCATATTTGTGTGTGTATGATGTAGTCCAGGGTTTTTACACAATAGTACAACATCATTAATCATCATAGATTTAATCATATCAGTATCGATAAGCGGTATAATCCATAACGCTTATCATCATTCATAGATTCACAGATAAAGTAAATTTATCAATCACAAATATTCACCATTACGATTCAATGTGGGTTTCGGATGACCTACTGGAATCCGACTCCCTGTCGCATTGAAATTCAAATGCCATCTTACGGGCCAAGGGGTTTTCACATTTACACAGCAGTATATTCATTACAGATATCACAGCTCAGCACAAAGCAATTCATTTTACAATAGAATCCAAACATCCATAAATAAGACTAATTAATTATCTGATTAATTTAAATCAGATAAATTACTTCCGAATAAACTACTAACCCTGATTAATTAATCAATTATAAATTAATTAACTTTAAATTATTAATTTATCAATCTTAATTAATAAATGAGTAAATATTTAATCATTAAATAATTATTCCTTAATTATTTAATTATTCTTTAATTAATTATCCTTTATTACTTTAATTAATTATCCTTAATTACATTAATTAATTAGCCCTTAATTAATTGTCCTTAATAACTCAATAAATAAATAAATTAACCCTTAATTAATTATCATTTAATTAATTAATTATCCTTAATTAATAAATCAATTAACCTTTAATTAATCACATTAATTAATTAATTATCCCTTAATTAATTATTCTTACATAAATCAAGACTTAAATTAATTAAAGATAAATCCTATCTTAATTAATGACTTTATTTCATTAATTAAATCTTATTTAATTAAATGCTTGAAATTAGTCTATACAAATATCTTTTGAAATCTTCTTAATAGTTTAATACCACATAACTTAATCACTTTTTGATTTCATCATTTTTTGCAAACAATTTGAGATAATCGACTTAATGCATAATAATATAAACCCAAACAATTTTTAAACAATTAACTTTAAAGTTTTAAATTGTGAAACTTGTTAAACATTTGCTTGGTTAAAACATTTAATTTGTTTTAAAACTTCAATTTCTGATTGCTTTGAAAACCTGGTACCAAGATTAAAATTTACAAACCTGGTATCTGCTACTAAACCAAACTCGAGCCCTACAACACCTTTCTCGAGCCAATTTAAAAAAATTCCCAAGCAACTCATCTTCTTCTCTATTTTTTTCTAACTTATTTAAAATTTTAAATCAGTGATAGTTTAAACATTCACGAACTCGAAGTGGAACCCGAGCCAGTACCTTCTTTCCCCGAGACTGCCCCCGAGCCTCCTTCTCTTCCTCCTCACAAAACACAACTGACATAATCGATATGCCGTGCACATGCACAAGCAAGCTGGCCAACTCCGACCCCAACTCCGATCGTCAATATATCGACAACAACCTCCACCGGCCTCCCAAACACTCAGATCGATGAGATCACCCACGAAATTAAAATGAGCTGATCGACAGAAACTGAAACCCAACTACCGTCAATTTTCACCTCGACGCCGACTATCCACTCCACCATCAACGACGCCGACCACACCGTAGGCTCGCCCCAACCTCTAGTCTCTAACCCCCTTGTACCTGTCCACCTCGATCATCCATCGATGATCAAATCAGCTCGGGAACGCCGTAGACAAATATGTGCCCTTAAACCCTACATCGCCAGCGTATGGCCAACACGATCATCTAGAAATACTCTTAGCATTTTTCCAACGACCACGCATCTACAACCTTCCCTTACAACAATCATGTCAACGAATTCCATGCCGATCGCCAGAATTTTTGACAAAAATCCAAATTCTGGTCAACTTCCCATATCTCAACAAATACTTCCCTAAATATCATGATTCCAATCTCTAAATTCATCATTTTCCCAAATGAATCTCATTACAAAATCAAATCATGAATTTAAAATCATTGACTTTCGACCTAAATTTGTTTATTACTGTAATTTCAAAATTTCGAGATGGTTACTTCATATAAATTTTGGAAACAAAATATAAAATTGATAATACATTTCTAGAGTCATTTTTCTTTTACAAAACTTAGTCTAAAATCAAATGTATGTGGAGATAGGAATTTTTCTCCTAATAAATCTGAAGCATGAGCTAAAAATAGAGAACTTATACATATATATTTCTGCAGTTTTTTATTCCTGGAATTTTACTAGCCTGTTGTTAATAGAGATATATTTGTGTATACAGACAAGCATTCAACAACAATATATAAATAGGTATCCACACAGACATGCAAACATTTCTACTAACAGCTTTGAGTGTGTAATCCGAAATCACAACAGATTCAAATAAAATTTGGTAGTTTGCTCACCTGTCAGGAAGAACAGAGAACAGGAAAAAAAAGCCTGGAAGTACTTTGAATTTGAAATCTGAAAACTTGCTTTGGTTTTTATCTAGAATGCTATGCACTTTTGATCTTGATTTAGTTGCATGTTGTTTAATTTTGCTGTTTGCTTTAATTGATTTTTTTCTAGGTTTGAACTATGATCAGAAACTGGAGATTGCTTGATCTGTCTTTGAATTTCTTGAAACCTGTGTTTATTTCTCCAGGTTTTAGATTTGACAATTTCTTTTTTGGTTTTGTGGATTTTGAAAAAGAGGCTGTTGTTATTTGATTTTCTCATCTTTTAAAACTTTGAAACATATGAAAGAAACATGAAGAAAAATGGCTTGGTCTCAATTTTCTCTCTCTTATGCATGTTTTCTAAATTTAATTCAAAAGAAAACAATTTCCTTGCAACTTGTAATTCATGTTATCACTTAGTTTACATTTTTTGATGCATGACATTATATTTTCACAAATGTCAAAAAAACCACTTTTATGCTAACCCCTTTTTGTTAATTTATTCATAAATTTTTGTATAAACCTTGTTTTTATTTTAATTTAAAACTTTGTTTTAAATCTTTAACTTTAATTAAATATATATTTTTAGTTTTAAACCCTTTCATTTGATATTTTACATATGTATATTTTTAAAACTTTTATTAACCTTGTTTAATATCATATTGGGAGTTATCCTTTAAATAGTACTTAAAAATTTACCACATTAAATTCAAAATATAAATTTCAAAAATCCAATTTACAATCAAATTTATATACATGTATATGAAGTTTTATATTTATATAGATATGCATATATATTCAAACTACATTTACCCTATGCAAAACTTTCAAATAACAATCCAAATATATATCTCATTTAATTTGGAAAATTCAAATACAATTTATATTTTATTACCAAATATTCAAATTAATTCTCAATTAATTCCAAATTAAATTTTTTTATATTAATTACTAATTTAATTCTGGCGTAAAAACCAGGAATGTTACAGATTTCCCCCCTTAGGAAATTTCGTCCTCGAAATTTGAAAGTAGGAGACGAACACATAAAGATAGAGAAGCTGTTTTCCAGATCAAACTAAATATCTATTCTGCATTTGGCTTACCAAATCAGAATATCAACAATAGATACATGAACGAATCTATTTAGCACTTCACAATATACTTGGGTCATCCAAATCTACGAAGTATGCAGGGGCACTGGTTAGTTCGAAGGATACTAACCACTCGTAGAATAAATCAGAATCCTAAAGAATAGACAGATATATGGATAAAATCCCAAAACTTTTCAGTTTAGAAACCAAAGTATACCTATCAACCAAAGCAAACAATTCATCCAAACAAGCAATCCTGACCCATTTGGAGTTTATGTCCCATATCAACTTATCCTTTGATTTAACCAAAATAATGATCTCCCATCAAAACTTTTCTCTCGAGCTGCCACGAAAACATCGAAGAATTGAAAATCGAATGATGATCAAAGAAGATTGATTGGAAAAGATTGTTTTCGTTGTTGTTACAGGGAATTGACCATTTGTAGTGGTATTTCCGTGTCCCCTATCTCTTCCTCTTCTTGCACTCATACTCACTATCAATGGATAGCAAGAGAATTTACTGAGGCATACAGACAGATATCTTAGGGATATACTCATTCTAGGGTATACTTCACCCTATCTCTAATGAGTTACCTAATGTGTTATACTCCAGAGCTGAAGGTTTATGTGTGACGACTAGGATTTTTTGCGTTCGAAAATCGACATCCATACTTCACATCGTACTCGAATGCCGCAGATTCGACCGTTCAGATCCGATTCGCCGGAGCTCATAACACATTAAGTATAACAACACAGCGGAAGAAAAGAATGAGTGTAATAGATAATTCCAATGATACAATATCCAAATATACAACAATGATCAAAATCAGAGATACAATGAAATGCTACAGTGAAAACACCAATGAACTAACAACAGAAACAACTAGAACTTGAAACTCCAGAAGAAACACCAATATCAGCAATCTCCATAGATAGCTCAAATCACCATCAAGTTGTACCAAGCTAAGCAAGGACAGTCGTCCTAACCAAAAACGTCAATATCCAAAGTCTCCAAAGAATTCCAAAGAGAAAGCTGAAAGCTATTGAATTGATATTTACTCTTTGAAAAACCTAACTCTAGTCTGCCCGTGTGGAAATTGTAGGCACCCAGAGTTTAGGAAAGGAACAATAAACTCCGGGTCAGTCATGGGAGTGGTATGAGCAAATAAAAACAGTTTTATCTTTAAAATGACAACAAAAGATTTTAAAATATTGAAATCCTCAATTCTCTTTGGAAAATGAAACTGCCATAAGGCCTCCCGCCACACACACAATGCAAGCACACACTTGGAGGAGATTTCTCCTCATGACAGTCAAAAATGCTTGATACGCGAAAACCATTTGATATTATTATTAGTGCATAGTGCAGAAAACATTTTGAAAGTATAATATCAATCTTAGCCAGCATACCACATTTCGTCGTATGGCTGCTATAGCTGCCATGTTCAATAGCAGGTTACGGCCATATTCCATGGCAGGTTATACAACTAAAACCATACAAGGCGTGTATTGTTTCTTTGAATTTCCAACAAATGGTCAGGCTAAAGAACTTCCTTACCGAAATGGGAACGCCTCTGGAAGGACGCCCCCAAGAACCTAACCGGATCTCTACTAACACACGGCCGACGCTACCTCACGCTTTAACCAAGCTATAACATAGGTAACTAACACACAAGTATGCCATCCCCGGTCGTTACCGACCTTTATCCGAGCGATCGACACCAACAACCACAAAGTAATAAATTTGCAGTAACCACACAGGTTAATTATCTGGGCTCCATACCATGATATCACCTTTTATCCAGAAGGAAATGGACATATCTTAGGGGCGCGACCCCTAAAAACCTTGCTGCATCTTTCCTGTTTCGACCACTCCCGGGGTGTGAGGTCTTGATGCAGTCTCGTCCACAAAGCTATGCTTTTTCACAAAGCCATGCTTCGATCAACAAATGATCAGCAGCACTTCGTGTGCCATATTACCAAATTTGGAATGTATCACTAGTAACCATCAACTACATAACCTCTGAGCTCGTACATCTCAGAGAAGGGTGTTAAGCTAAGAGAATAAATCTCCGCCACCAAATAGAAATGTATTTGGTAGAAACCGGCTTTACATCTCAAAGTGTAATATCAGACATACATCCATACAAGTCTGTTACGGGTTCGAACAAAACCGAAGGAACTTCACAAAGAAGCCCTTGCACATCCGGAAATTCCTAATCACGTCCGGACTCCCCATCACAAAGGGTGCTTAAATCTCTATACCGAGGATCGGCCGATGTAGAGACATTCGATAAGAAATCCTTTCGTTTTTGAAAATATCCGGTCTTCACCACCGATCTTCAAATGCTATCCATATACGTCGTATCATTATTCGGAATGTGTTATATGACACAAGGTCCTCTCCCGGCTAAACCGCATAATGACCGTAATATTTAAAAATATATGGATATGGGATTTCAGTCAAGTCACGTCTTATTACCTAAAAATTTTCTTCAAATGGTTTAAACAAATTACCTTTTACAAATTTTTTTGAACAAAAGATTCACTTCACAAAGTTCACAAAATTTACCAATCTTTCACAAAGATTCATTAATATCTTTCCAATTCAAAACTTTTATACAAAAGATACGCTTTTCAGATCTCTTTTCAATTTGAAAACAAACTTCACCAATCTTTAACAAAGATTCATTCATAGCCCTTTCCAAAACAATTTTCCTTTCAAATTGGATTAACTCGTCCAATCTTTAAATCAAAGATTCAATTCATAGCTTTCAAAACTATTTCCACAAAACAATTCCATTCCAAATCTTTTATATAAAAGATACATCATTTAGAATTCTGTTCGATTTCAAAACAAAGCTTAACAATCTTTCACAAATATTCGTTCATAGTTTCCCAAACTATTTACGATTCAAATCTTTTTAAGTAAAAGATCCATTTCAGTTCAACAACAAGATTTTACCAAGATTTTAAGATAGCTTTCAAAACTATTCCATTTCAATTTTAAAATGTTTTCAACACAAATTGAAAATCCTTTCCTTATATGAAAGCTAAAATTATTTGAAAACAAATAGTTTTCATTTTGAAAGAATCCGATTTCATTTGTTCAAGTTAAATTCTTTGGTTAAATTCAAATTCCCAAAACAATATCTTTAAAAATGGTTAAACCCATATAAATACATTTATAACTTGTATAACCTTTTTAAACCATAATTTTCCAAACATAGAATTCAATTTCAAATTTTGAATTCAAAATTAAATCAAATTATTTAAATTTCAAAACTTAATCAAGTTATTTAAAATAACTTTTATCTTTGAAACTCCTTTTCAAAAGCTTTTCTACATTTAACTCAATTCTATTTCCAAAACTGTTTGGATTCAAAATTTAATTTTTAAAACTATTTCAAAAATCTATGACTTAACCAATTTCCTCGTGAAATCCATGTTTGTGTGTGTATGGTGTAGTCCAGGGGTTTTACACAATAGAGCAACATCATTAATCATCAAAGATTTAATCATATCAATATCGATAAGCGGTATAATCCATAACGCTTATCATCATTCACAGATTCACAGATAAAGTAAATTTATCAATCACAAAGATTCACCATTACAATTCGATGTGGGTTTCGGATAACCAACTGGAATCCGACTCCCTTTCGCATCGAAATTCAAATGCCGTTTCACGGGCCAAGGGGTTTTCATATTTACACAGCAGTTTATTCATTATAGATGTCACAGCTCAGCACAATGCAATTCATTTTACATAGCATCATAAGCACATAGCAGAGATATCCAACAATTCAATATTCAACAGAATCCAAACATCCATAAATAAGACCAATTAGTTATCTGATTAATTTAAATTAGATAAATTACTTATGAATAAACTACTAATCCTGGTTAATTGATCAATTATAAATTAATTAACTTTAAATTATTAATTTATCAGTCTTAATTAATAAATGAGTAAATCTTTAATCATTAAATAATCAATCCTTAATCATTCTTTAATTAATTATCCTTAATTACATTAATTAATTAGCCCTTAATTAATTGTCCTTAATAACTCAATAAATAAATAAATTAACCCTTAATTAATTACCATTTAATTAACTAATTATCCTTAATTAATAAATCAATTAACCTTTAATTAATCACTAATTAATTATCCCTTAATTAATTATTCTTACATAAATCAAGACTTAAATTAATTAAAGATAAATCATGTCTTAATTGATGATTTTTTTTCATTAATTAAATCTTATTTAATTAAATGCTTGAAATTAGTTTATACAAATATCTTTTGAAATCTTCTTAATAGTTTAATATCACATACCTTAATCACTTTTTGATTTCATCATTTTTTGCAAACAATTTGAGATAATCGACTTAATATATAATAACATAAACCCAAACAATTTTTAAACAATTAACTTTAAAGTTTTAAATCGTGAAACTTGTTAAACATTTCCTTGGTTAAAACATTTAATTTGTTTTAAAACTTCAATTTCTGATTGCTTTGAAAACCTGGTACCAAGATTAAAATTTACAAGCCTGGTATCTGCTAATCAAACCAAACTCGAGCCCTACAACACCTTTCCCGAGCCAACTTAAAAAAAATTCCCGAGCAACTCATCTTCTTCTCTATTTTTTTCTAACTTGTTAAAATTTTTAAACCAGTGATAGTTAAACATTCACGAACTCGAAGTGGAACCCGAGCCAGTACCTTCTTTCCCCGAGACTGCCCCCGAGCCTCCTTCTCTTCCTCCTCACAAAACACAACTGACACAATTGATATGTCGTGCACATGCACAAGCAAGCTGGCCAACTCCGACCCCAACTCCGATCGTCAATACATCGACGACAACCTCCACCGGCTTCCCAAACACTCAGATCGATGAGATCACCCGCGAAATTAAAATGAGCTAATCGACAGAAACTGAAACCCAACTACCATCAATTTTCGCCTCGACGCCGACTATCTACTCCACCATCAACGACGCCGACCACACCGTAGGCTCGCCTCGCCCTCTAGTCTCTAATCCCCTTTTACCTGTCCACCTCGATCATCCATCGATGATCAAATCAGCTCGGGAACGCCGTAGACAAATATGTGCCCTTAAACCCTACATCGCCGACGTACGGCGAACACGATCGTCTAGAAATACTCTCAGCATTTTTCCAACGACCACACATCTAGAACTTCCCTCGACAACAATCATGTCAACGAATTCCATGCCGATTGCCAGAATTTTGAAAAAAATCCAAATTCTGGTCAACTTCCCATATCTCAACAAATACTTCCCTAAAAATCATGATTCCAATCTCTAAATTCATCATTTACCGAAATGAATCTCATTATGAAATCAAATCATGAATTTAAAATCATTGACTTTCGACCTAAATTTGTTTATTACTGTAATTTCAAAATTTCGAGATGGTTACTTCATATAAATTTTGGAAACAAAATTTAAAATTGATAATACATTTCTAGAGTCATTTTTCTTTTACAAAACTTAGTCTAAAATCAAATGTATGTGGAGATAGGAATTTTCTCCTAATAAATCTGAAGCATGAACTAAAAACAGAGAACTTATACATATATATTTCTACAGATTTTTTTCTTGGAATTTTACTAGCCTGTTGTTAATAGAGATATATTTGTGTATACAGACAAGCATTCAACAACAATATATAAATATGTATCCATACAGACATGCAAACATTTCTACTAACAGCTTTGAGTGTGTAATCTGAAATTACAACAGATTCAAATAAAATTTGGTAGTTTGCTCATCTGTCAGGAAGAACAGAGAACAGGAAACAAAAGCCTGGAAGTACTTTGAATTTGAAATCTGAAAAATTGCTTTGGTTTTGATCTGGAATGCTATTCACTTTTGATCTTGATTTAGTTGCCTGTGTATTGAGTTGTTGAACTTTGTTGTTTGCTTTAATTGATTTTTTTTTTCCAGGTTTGTACTATGATTAGAAACTAGAGATTGCTTGATCTGTCTTTGAATTGCTTGAAGCCTGTGTTTATTTCTCCAGGTTTCAGATTTGAAATTTTCTTTTCTGGTTTTGTGGATTTTGAAAAAGAGGCTGTTGTTATTTGATTTTCTCAGGTTTTAAAACTTTGAAACATATGAAAGAAAAATGAAGAAAAATGGCCTGGTTTCAAATTTTTTTCTCTTATGCATGTTTTCTAAACTTAATTCAAAAGAAAACAATTTCCTTGCCACTTGTAATTCATGTTATCACTTAGTTTACATTTGTTGATGCATGACGTTATATTTTCACAAATGTCAAAAACAATCACTTTTATGTTTAACCCCTTTTTGTTAATTTATTTATAATTTTTTGTATAAACACTTGTTTTTATTTTAATTTAAAACTTTGTTTTAAATCTTTAACTTTAATTAAATATATATATTTTTTAGTTTTAAACCCTTTCATTTAATATTTTACATATGTATATTTTTAAAACTTTTATTTAACCTTGTTTAATATCATATTGGGAGTTATCCTTTAAATAGTACTTAAAAATTTACCACATTAAATTCAAAATATAAATTTCATAAATCCAATTTACGATCAAATTTATACATGTATATGAAGTTTTATATTTATATAGATATGCATATATATTCAAACTATATTTACCCTATGCAAAACTTTCAAATAACAATCCAAACATATATCTCATTTAATTTGGAAAATTCAAATATAGTTTATATTTTATTACCAAATATTCAAATTAATTCTCAATTAATTCATAATTAATTCCAAATTATACCAAAATTTTATATTAATCACTGATTTAATTCTGGCCTAAAAACCAGGAATATTACAATATTTGGCAAGTGATTAAATAATAAAAGATTAATTAAAAGAGCCCAATGATTGTTATGGTGCTAAATATTTGTTTGTTTTCTTTGATAGTTAAATAACCAACTATCAAATTTGGCCATTTTAGTTCCTCGACTTGATGTGAGAACTATTTAGTCGTACACTTAGTACGTAGCCTTTTGTATAGGCTTGATTATCGTTTGTGTTGAGGATGTTGATTCATATAGTGCGGAGTATTACTCCAATCTATCGAGCTTCTTTCTTGGACCGAAGGATAGCAAGTTGAAAGTTGAAAACGTGATATGTCTATGAGACTTAGTTTCTGTGTGAGAATGAGAAACACTTTTGTGTTGTTGGTGCGAAGTGACCAGGATCAGATTTATCTGAAAACCACTTCGGACCAACATATATGCGACGATTGTGCAGTTTCTTGTGATAATATTGATATTCTGGATTTTCATAGTGGGGGACTGCTTGTTGATCGTTTGGGGTTAAAATCCCAGTATACATATAGTAGCAGTGGTCTGTTCATTATGCAATATCCAATGTAAGGACTATTCGCTACTAATCCTCGGGACTTCCCGACAAGATGTGGTAGGAAAGTACTTTCGATTTGTCCTGTTCCTGGACAACTTGTATGGATGTCTGTCTGACATTGCATTTCAATAGATTATGTACATTGGTTTTTACAAACGTACATCAATGGTGGTGGAGAAGGCAACTTCTCTTAGCTTAACACCCTCCTTCAGACGTATGAGCTTAAGGGTTGTATTTTTGTGGAAGGTAATTAACAATCAACGTAAATGGCCGTGTGGCATTCTAAGTGATGTGATTGTGATATGTGAAAGGTAATCGTTACCTCATGCCTCATCAACCGTAAATGACCAAAACAGGGTTAGATGCAACAAGGCTAAGTGGGTCATTCCCAAGTAGAGTATGATCATCCTCTTCTAGATATATCTTTGCACACTATGACGTCGTGTATTTTATTATTGTGGTTTGTATGCTTTGAGGGCCCTTGGAAAAGGTCGGTAACGACCGAAGGATGAAATATTGGTACCATTTAGTTATAGACGTGGGCCAATCTTGTGTTGGTAGAGGGCAGATGTTCTGTGCCACAGACATCCATCTAAAGGTGTACCCATTGGAAGGTAGTCCCTTCACCTGGTCATTTATTTGGAAATCAAAACTCCTCTACGTACCTGCCATTTTGATTGTATTACCCATTTTGGGCTATATGCTGGAATTTAATCAATTTAACAATTTTAGCTATGATTAATATTATTTGTATACTAGACACTAATATAACATCAGATGATTTGATCTGAGATGCTTTAGTTATCATAAGGTACAAACATGTCCGTGTTTATGTGTGGGTGTGTCTTAAGAGATACTTTTGTTTTGATAAAAGAAAAGTTTGGTAATTTAATAAATTCAATTAAGTGTGTTTCTCACGCTGGTTGTGACGATCCGGAATTTTTAAGCCTTTAAAATTGGAATATTTAATTGATTTTAACTGTTGAACGTTAATTTCTTTACTTGAATTCAAAAGTAACTATTTATTTGATAATTAAATTTACCGAATTAAATAATTTGAAGTTGAGTAAATTGTTGAATCTGGAGTTTTAAGCCTCTTAAAAATAATTTGAAGGTTTATAAAAGTTATATTGATAATACTGAGGATAATAGAAGTGTTAAAATTGGATTTAATAATGATTTGTTTGGTTTTGAAATTTTATCATTTAAAATTGAATTAAAAATAACCTTTCGAGGCACAACCTCGGAATTCGACGAAACCAGTCCCATTGGATCCGTAATAGTTAGCTATTATCAGATTTCAATTTTCGTAGCAATCGGAGTGGTCGTTTGACCCTGGCAGCTCAAAACGCTTAGAACTATTTTAATCGATTTAATTTAAATTTGATCATTTTCTTATGTATCTCACGCACACGATTAAATTAGCTTCTGAAACACGTTCCATTATGTTTGGAATGTGGGTAAAACCTTATAAACATCTGTCGGCATGTCTGTTTCGGGGTTCGAAATTTCGCGTTATGCAACAAGATATTTTCAATATTTAATCATATAATATTCAACGCGTACTCTAGAAGCTATCCCAATCGTTATTTATTCCTTATCCCCTCTCCAATCCAAACAGAAATCAAACCGAAGAGAAAATAAAATAAAATTGCAGGCGATTTAAATCGATGGCGACACAGAATTAAGGACGAGCTCGAGTGAGAGAAAGGGGGGAAACGCTCGCGTGCGTCCTCGACAGTTTTTAAAAGTAAGTTTTGGAAAATTTATTATTTCTAATATTTAAAGTCTAAAGTAAGTATTTTCTTTTAATCTTTTTTGGCAGTAATTATTTAAGAAGTGACTTAGTATTTGTTTAAAAAAAAATGTAAATCTAATTTTACATTTTATTAAGTAACCTTATTTTCAAATATTCATATAGTATGTACTTTAACAAATTATTGAAGTAGTTTTTACCCTAAATGTTTTAGAATATATTTCAAAGTAAAGTGTTTTAAATTGTTTTAAAAATCTAGCTTTGTGCTTGGTGATTTCAGTAGAGATAGTAAATTTTTGGGAAAGCTTAGTCTGAAATGGAAGATGGTTTGAAACTGTTTTCAAAGGGTTGAAAATAGAAATATATCTTGTGAAGATATTTTTGAGGTTAATAAAAAAAATTGTGAAATTATTTATTGTTGGATGGTTGTTTGTGAATATTAATTGATAGTTAAATAACCGACTATCAATATTGGCCAACTGCGTTGATCGTTTCGAAGAGACCGGGATCGAGATTTATTTCTCGAAAACCACTTCGATCCGGTTTGTACGTTTCAGGGAAAACGATTTTGAATTCGAAGATGGAGCAGTGAAGTGCAAGGGCTAGTCACTACTAAACCTGAGGATATTTCCAAAATGGATGTAGTAGGAAAAGTGCCTTCGGTTCCGTTCGAACCTGGGACGGACTTGTATGGATGAATGCTTTCGAAACATCGTCAGGTGGACGATGGGTATTCTAAGGGATATGTTCTAGAAAGGTAACGCTTAGCCTCAAGCCTCATCAAATGGGAATGACTAAAAATCAAGGGTTATGCAGCAAGGCTAGGTGGGTAGCACCCAAGCAGGGTGAGGTCATCCCTGCCTAGATGTCCCTTTTATTTCGGCTTAGTGGGCGGTTGCTGATCCCAACCGCGGGGTGATCTCACTCGGGATTATCCAGTAAGGGGTAGTCCCAGTCTTGTGTTGCATAGGAGCGGGCGTACTCCTCGGTAGTGTAATCTCGGCCACGTACTTTGACAGGTGGTACCCCAGTGCCTAGTCATTAGTTGGAAATCCATTCTCCCTAGGAGCCTTGTACGAGTTTTGTTTGTATTACCCACTCTGTGGCTAGTAGCTGGAATTTAATAGATGTAACAATTTCGGCTATTTTATAAGTATTTGTAAATAGACCCTATTATAATATCAGAGGATTTATATAAATATTGTTTTAGCTATCGTAAGGTAAAAACCCGACATGTTTATTTGTGGCGTGGTCTTACGAGATGCTTTTGTTTACAAAGGATTTTTTAAAACTTTAATAATCAATTGGATATGATTTTCTCATGCTGGTATTCCAGACTGACTCGGGTGTTATTTAACTGTAATGCTCGGGTCAGACCGAGTATTATAGGATATAGGATATGATGCTGTGGAGCTCAGGAGACGAGCTGGATGATGATACGTACTTCCGTACTTGTTTATATATATATATTCCGCTATGTTGAGTTGCTGTGTATCCAGTTGTATGTTATTGATGTTGAGCTGTGATTGATGTACTCTAATGATGTAATATATAAACAGAGATATTTGATTTTTGAGTAAAGATTATTTATTATCTATTATATTTTATTCCACTGCGATGGTTAGATTCTGATGTTGTTTTCTATTTTCTTCTTCTACCTCTTCTTCTTTAACCCAAACGGTTTGTATTTCTGTAAAACTTGAGTTGATTTAGGTAGAATAGTGTTGACTCAAGGGGTATGGATTTGTGGGTCGTTACATTTGGTATCAGAGCTTTGGTTGGTGATAACCTTGGCTCTGGTGGAAAATTACTCAATTAGAGTCCGTAGTACTCTAGAATGATTTTGAGCGTATTAATAGATATGAGCGCGTATTTGTTAGTGAATATAAATTGTTTTAATATTGTATTGATTGGTTTATTGAGTGGTATATGAACCTTCGTCGGCACAGTCTGGACAACTGTATCGAAGGGGTTTCTAAACACTTGAATAGAACAGTTTGACACGGTATCATTTTTAAATGTGGGTAAATGAAATAATTTTACCCAAAATATATTTTGATATAAAGAAAGGTTTTTGTAAACTATTTTAGCTAATATATGGTTGCTTGGATGTTAGAAATGATAATGTTAAATTATTATCATCATTGTGTAAAAATTTAACTAGAAATTGAAAATATAACCAAAGCTCAAGGGAATGAATTCATTATAAAATGAAATTTATAAATATGAATTATAAATGTAATTTATAAAATTGAAATATAATCAAACGAGAATTTGTATAAGCATAAACTATACAAATGCATTATAGTTAAAATTTGAATTAAAACAGAATTTGAAACTTTAAAACCCGGAGATTTTGGAAGTATTTTGAAGACAAATAATAGCATTATTGTTTTAAAAAGTATTTCTGAAAGGAAATTGTTCCAAAAGAAATTTTGGGAAAGGATATAGCATTAAATTCACTTCAATCGCTGGAAAATAACTTCGGTGATGACTGTAGCATCATCGATGTTCATTTTCGAGTTTCTAAGTGACAGATTGCTGCCAAGTTGATTTGTTCAGGAAAACCTGTTTGTTTTTGGAAATTTCAAAGAAAATTTGTTGGGAATAAAACCAGGATTGGTTTGATTTTTGAGAAATATGATTTGAGATGTTGGAGATTTCAAAATAATTTGAAACCAAAGACCGTGTGTTTAAAAATCCTGATGAGATAGTTGTAAGCTTATAAATTAAGATGATTTTTTAAATCAGAAAGGAAATATAAGCTTTGAATGTTGGAATTTAAATTTAAAGTGAAGGTTAAAAAAATGAAATTAACTTGGATTGGGAAATAAAAATTTGACTAGGTTGAAATTAATTAAATAGGCTGAAATTAATATCTAGTTGTATTCGAATTAAGTTGAAATCGAATTGAGTTAAATAAATCTGAGTTAAAATAAAATTGAATTGGAATAAAAATTCAATTTAGTTATGGAATGGAATTAGATTCTTACCTGAATAATGGAAAATAAGTTGAATAAAGATTGGATTGAAATAAATAAATCAGAATAACTTATAAAGGAATTAAAAATCCATGGAATAAAAATATGCTTGGGTTATAAATAAGCATAAGGCTTGAGTTAAAAATAAAAAGATGAATATATTCAAGCCTAGAATGAAATGTATAAAATAATAAGTTGTGACTTATAAATTGAAAAAAATGGGATAGAAAACCTAAAATAAATATTTTGATGAATTGGAAAATAAAAATAAGAATCTAAACTTGAATTATATAATAAATTGAACTAAGGAAATTAAATGAAGTGATATTTGGAATTAAAAATCAAGTATTGAACTTTAACCAGGGGAAGAACTAATTAGATAATAAATTAGTTAATGAAATATGTAAATGGAACCTAATGTAGTTAAATAAAAGCTTAATTGTGAGTTATGATGAAGTTGGAAAATAAAACTCATGTTATAAATCAAATTCGATTGGAATCATTAGTGAAGAAATATAGTTGAAAGTGGCCTTGTAATTAATTAAATGAATTGAGAATGTAATTGAATTGTGAGTTCATGAAATTGGGTGGTAAATTGAAATTGGATAGTGAATTCAGAATTTGAGTTATTAATTGAAATTTGACTTGAGCTGCAACAAATTAATTATAATTGGAAAGGTATCGAATAAAAATGAAATTAGATTAAAATAGTAATGGTAGGAATTGCAAATAAAATCTAAATAAGAGAAAATAAATTGGATATGGCCTTGTAATCAATTGAACGAGTTGAATCTGAAAGTTAAATTTTATAATAACTAATCTAATAAATTTGTAGTTTAATATGAGATTTAATTAAGAGAGAATTAAGATGAATTAAAGAAAAAAAAATTCTCGTAAGATGAAATGAGCTTAGGTATAAATAGAAGTAAATTAACTTAAGCTAAAAAGATGGAAAGGAGTTGATTTGAATTCAACTTAAAACTAAGTTTAATAATGTTGGATTGGTTTTAAATCAAGTGAAAATAAATTTTAAATCGAAATAAAATTCGGTGGGTTACCGATAATATTTAAGGGAATGAAATGCTTAAATAAACAATTGTAAACCATTTAAATTGTTAAGGAATTGAAATAACTTAGTGACAATGAGAAAATAGAATGTTTTTTTAAGTTAATAAAACGGATTTAAATGAATGCGGATAAGAAATGAATCACAAAAGAATAGACCGTGAATAAAATTGAAATAGTTATTGAATGAAATAGCCTGGATTGTGTTCGAGCTAAATAAAATAGTTTGCAATAAAAAATCTTGGAATGAATTGTAAATGAATGGTTTGTGAATGAAATTTAAACAGAATGTGTCGAGCTAGATCAAATGATTTTGAATGGAACCTGTTTGAATAATGAAACTAGTTTGGTTAATAAAATGAAATGCAAGTGAATGGATTCAAATATGAAATGTAATGAAAATGAGAATATATGGATTGTGAGTCAATTTCAAAATGGAATAGAATTAAGTATAAATTGAGTGAAATCAATTTAAATTGGTTATAAAACATAAATAATTATTTATTTACATAAATCTCGTCAAATTGCATAGAATAAATTATCATTTGATGTAAATGGAAGTAATTAAAATTCTATGAATTGATAGGAGTTAAATAAATTGATTTTGAGATCAATTGAATTAAATATGAGTTCGTTTTGCTTAAAAATAAATTAATGTAAGCTTGTGAGTTGTTAACCATTCAGATTAAGTGAAACGATATGTGATTGGTTGTAAGCAATTAAACTTAATATTGGAATATTTGAATTGCTTATAAAAAAGTGTTTAATGGGCATTTCTTTTAGAATTCATATGTTTTAACTATTGCAAGTAAGTGAAATGTTGTTAAACTTCATATATTTGGCACTTACATGTTTAAATTGAGTAAGTACAGGTACCTGGAAGCCGTGTGGCTGGATTTTAGGCACGTTAACTGCTAAATAAGTAAGCTGTTTGCTTAAAAATGCTAAATAAAGGTATGCCTACGCAATAAAAATAGGAAATATGAACTGTTTTTTGTTTTTCCGACCGGGTGGGTCGATGTATATATATTTATCTCTTTTGTCAAATTGCAAAAGCTCCTTCGTACAAAGGAGACTCTGCCAAAAATTTTCGAAATTTTTGGGAGTTAGAAAATTTTGTTAACGACAAAATGATTTCAAACTGGAAGTTGAAATAAAATAATAAATGAAACTAATTTAAAATAATGACATGAATTAGTTATAAATGGAAAATAAAATTCAAATATTCAGAGTTAAGAGATAAATTGAATTCGTATGGAAATGAAAGAATCAATTTGAGTAGAAATAGATATAAACTAAAGTGGAAGATGAAGATAAATATAAGAAACATATAAAATGCTTATACTAACTTAAGAAGGGCATGGTGAATTCTTGATTGAAAATTGATATTTCAAATATATTCTGAGTTAATATTTGAATAATGAATATTGGCATTTGGAAGGAAGTCGATAAAATGTTTTTGAATATTGTGATTGGATATTAGTGCTAAGCATGATATGCAGGTATTATAAAGAGAAAGAAAAATTGGTTTTGATTTCAGATGATAAAAATTGAATTGCCCGACAAAAAAGGTATGTGTTTAAATTTCTGTGAAATTTGATTGGGTTTCTGGATCGAGCCACTTGGCGTTTTGTTTTCTTTTTGGATGTGGGAGGCCGTAGAGCCATTTTGTAGTTGTACCGAGGTAGCCGCACAAAGGAGACGCTGGCGAATTTTTTTGGGAATTTAGAGAGTTAGAAAATTTTTGGGAAAATTTTGATAATTCAAAATTTAGTTTTGAATTATAATTTGAATGATTGAGCAAGTAATAATATTTGAATAAGTAAAGTTATTTGAAAACTATGGAAGGTTTTGGAAGTTGGTTGAAGTAATAGTGGGTCTTCAATAAAAAGAATATGTCATGGCAAGTTAATTAAACTGTTTGATTTTGGACAATAGTAACGGGCATGGACCATTCTTCCTAATTAGTAATTTTGGGGACGAAATTCTTTTAAGGGGGGAGGAATGTGACGACCCGGAATTTTTAAGCCTTTAAAATTGGAATATTTAATTGATTTTAACTGTTGAACGTTAATTTCTTTACTTGAATTCAAAAATAACTATTTATTTGATAATTAAATTTACTGAATTAAATAATTTGAAGTTGAGTAAATTGTTGAATCTAGAGTTTTAAGCCTCTTAAAAATAATTTGAAGGCTTATAAAAGTTATATTGATAATACTGATAATAATAGAAGTGTTAAAATTGGATTTAACAATGATTTGTTCGGTTTTGAAATTTTATCTTTTAAAATTGAATTTAAAATAGCCTTCTAAGGAACAATCTCAGATTCGACGAAACCAGTCCCATTGGATCCGTAATAGTTAGTTATTATCAGATTTCAATTTTCATAGCAATCGGAGTGGTCGTTTGACCCTGGCAGCTCAAAACGCTTAGAACTATTTTAGTCGATTTAATTTAAATTTGATCGTTTTCTTCTGTATCTCGCGCACACGATTAAATTAGCTTTCGAAACACGTTCAATTGTGTTCGGAATGCGGGTAAAACCTTATAAACGTCTTTCGGCATGTCTGTTTCGGGGTTCGGGATTTCGCGTTATGCAACGAGATATTTTCAATATTTAATCATATAATATTCAACGCGTACTCTAAAAGCTATCCCAATCGTTATTTATTCCATGTCCCCTCTCCAATCCAAACAGAAATCAAACCGAAGAGGAAAAAAAAGAAAATCGCAGGCGATTTAAATCGATGGCGACGCAGAATTAAGGAGGAGCTCGAACGAGAGAAAGGGGGGAAACGGTTGCGCACGTCGTCGATAGTGAAATCGAAGTGATGTCGACTTCGATGCGGGGGAGAGTCGCGATGCCGGTTGTAGCTAGGGCCGTGTCGTTCAAGTGAGGTCGCATGCGTGGATTCGAGAGCGAGGTGGCGATTTCCGATAGGAGAGTGAGCTAGGGTTCGGCGAGGCCTTGCACGTTGTGGCGTTTCTCGATTTAGGTGAGCGTGACAGTGGAGTTGGGGGTCGTTACGCGAGCTTGGTGGCAGGTGACGGCATGGCCGATGTTGGGTGATGTCGCGGTCTTGGGACTGCCTTCAGCGTGAGGTATTCGGTTTTATTTTATTTTATTTTATTGTTTAATTAAACTTGATTTTAACATATTTAACGTACACAGATTTGAAAATAGATGTATAAAGGTTTTTCCTATAGTTAGTTTTTGCTATTTGATGTTGGGATAGCTAATTTTAAAATAATTATATTATATAGATTGAGAAGGAGAAGAATTTGCAGATAAAAACAATTTCTTGTTTGACTAGACATTTCTTTCAATTTAAATTTAATAACATATGCGTATGTGTAAATACAGGAATAATAATAATAAGTATAAATATATATAAATACACACACACACACACACACACATATATATATATAGATAAAGGCAAAATTTTTGCTATTTTACAAATTAAATGGTGAATTGGTACATTTGTTGTACAGTAAACATAATTACTATTTTGATTTACAGAAATGTAATTTACAAATATAAAAATATCTAGAAAACATATTTAGGGTAATTAGTTTGTTAATTAACTCATTTAATGAATTAGTCACTAAAAATATTTTATCAAATTATTAGTTGAATTAAATCATTAGTTAATTAAATTAATTTGAACATTTTAATCTAATGATAAGTAAGTTTGAAACTATTCCTTTAAAGTTGTTTATCAGAGATTAAACAATAAAATAAGAACTGAAATTTTATTTACCCAATAGATTTAAGTTTAAAATGAATATTTATAGTGATTGATTTTTTTATTGGTTCGAAAATTCATAAATTGTAAAAATGTCTATTCAAGGTCTAAAACGTGAAGAAAACAAGCTGGTTTGGTTGGATTGCAAATCAGAAATCAAAGGTGAGTTAATCTCACTTGGTTGAATTTAAATTTAAATTTAAATGATTAAATTTAAATAATTGATTGAATGGTTGAATTGATTGATGTGATATAGTATGATATTTTGGAACTGGTGTATTATATTGTGCTAACGTTTGTGGATGCAGGGAAAAACAGGTTGTAGGGATCCAACTGGATCCCTCAACATTTATTTAAGTTATTTAATACCCTCTGTTGTGATTTATTTGATATTCTATGATGAATTATATTGGAATATTGAATGTTATGGTTCGATTGGACATAATTGGGTATGATGAATTACCAAAAATATATAAATTGGATTTTGGAAAGATAATAAAAGAAATTAAATTGCAAGCAAAATAATTATAGAAATCTGAATAAATTTAAGAATGAATTGGAAAAAAAATAAAGTGACTTTAAAATTCTAATAAATAAATCTTGAGTATAGAAAGGAAATTTGAATAAACAGAAAGTTAATGAATTTTAATCTTCAGTGATATGATTTAAAAGAACAAAACATTTATTTAAAATTTAAGATTTAAATTATTGAAAAGAATAAAGAAGAAATTGGGAAAAAAGTTGAAATTTGTTTATTTCGATTAAACAATTTAAAATCAAACGGGAAATAATAAGTCTATAACTAATGAATTTTGAAATGAATTGAGTAATTAAAGAAACTTATTTCAAATGGAATAGATTGGAAATCAATTTGGAAAATTGATTTAAGTGATTGAAGTTGGAAATTCTCCCCGAATAACCAAGTACGTTTTCAAAGTAAATTTTTAATTTTAAATTGAAGGTTTTAAAATTGTTTTTAAAAGTAAGTTTTGGAAATTTATTATTTCTAATATTTAAAGTCTAAAGTAAGTATTTTCTTTTAATCTTTTTTGGCAGTAATTATTTAAGAAGTGACTTAGTATTTGTTTTAGAAAAAATGTAAATCTAATTTTACATTTTATTAAGTAACCTTATTTTCAAATATTCATATAGTATGTATTTTAACAAATTATTGAAGTAGTTTTTGCCTTAAATGTTTTAGAATATATTTCAAAGTAAAGTGTTTTAAATTGTTTTAAAAATCTAGCTTTGTGCTTGGTGATTTCAGTAGAGAGAGTAAATTTTTGGGAAAGCTTAGTCTGAAATGGAAGATGGTTTGAAACTATTTTCAAAGGGTTGAAAATATAAATATATCTTGTGAAGATATTTTTGAGGTTAATAAAAAAAAATTGGGAAATTATTTATTGTTGGATGGTTGTTTGCGAATATTAATTGATAGTTAAATAACCGACTATCAATATTGGCCAACTGCGTTGATCGTTTCGAAGAGACCGGGATCGAGATTTATTTCTCGAAAACCACTTCGATCCGGTTTGTACGTTTCGGGGAAAACGATTTTGAATTCGAAGATGGAGCAGTGAAGTGCAAGGGCTAGTCACTACTAATCCTGAGGATATTTCCAAAATGGATGTAGTAGGAATAGTGCGTTCGGTTTCGTTCGAACCCGGGACGGACTTGTATGGATGAATACTTTCGAAACATCGTCAGGTGGACGATGGGCATTCTAAGGGATATGTTCTAAAAAGGTAACGCTTAGCCTCAAGCCTCATCAAATGGGAATGACTGAAAATCAGGGGTTATGCAGCAAGGCTAGGTGGGTAGCACCCAAGCAGGATGAGGTCATCCCTGCCTAGATGTTCCTTTTATTTCGGCTTAGTGGGTGGTTGCTGATCCCAACCGCAGGGTGATCTCACTCGGGATTATCCAGTCAGGGGTAGTCCCGGTCTTGTGTTGCAGGAGAGCGGGCGTACTCCTCGGTACTGTGATCTAGGCCACGTACTGTGACAAGTGGTACCCCAGTGCCTAGTCATTAGTTTGAAATCCATTAACCCTACGAGCCTTGTATGAGTTTTGTTTGTATTACCCACTCTGTGGCTGGTAGCTGGAATTTAATAGATGTAACAATTTCGGCTATTTTATAAGTATTTGTAGATAGACCCTATTATAATATCAGAGGATTTCTATAAAAATTGTTTTAGCTATCGTAAGGTAAAAACCCAACATGTTTATTTGTGGCGTGGTCTTACGAGATGCTTTTATTTTCAAAGGATTTTTTAAAACTCTAATAATCAATTGGGTGTGATTTTCTCACGCTGGTATTCCAGACTGACTCGGGTGTTATTTAACTGTAATGCTTGAGTCAGACCGAGTATTATAGGATACATGATATGATGCTGTGGAGCTCAGGAGACAAGCTGGATGACGATACGTACTTCCGTACTTGTTTATATATATATTCTGCTGTGTTGAGTTGCTGTGTATCTAGTTGTATGTTATTGATGTTGAGCTGTGATTGATGTACTCTGATGATGTAATATATAAACAGAGATATTTGATTTTTGAGTAAAGATTATTTATTATCTATTATATTTTATTCCGCTGCGATGGTTAGATTCTGATGTTGTTTTCTATTTTCTTCTTCTACCTCTTCTTCTTTAACCCAAATGGTTCGTATTTCTATGCAGCTTGAGTTGATTTAGATAGAATAGTGTTGACTCAAGGAGTATGGATTTGCGGGTCGTTACATTGGTTTACCAGACTGATCAGGGCGTTCTTCCCTTTCAATGTACGGGTCAGACCGAGTATATATATAGGTTTAGATTGATGCTTTTGGAGCTTTAGCAAGAGAGCTGAAGATCTTCATTTTCGTATACACGTATCTGTTTTGATTATTGATTATCCTCTGTGCTTAGTTGTTTATATTATCAGCAAATGTAAGAATATGTTATTATAACTGTTCAGGCTGATAACTAGTGATTGATTGTTGAACTCTGATTGATGTATGTATACACATAGTTTCTGTTTTACAAAGATCATTGATGTGATATTATATATTTTCTGCTGCGATGTGAGATTCTGTATTTTTCTGTTTGGTTCTATCTTCTCCTTTTCTTCTCTTCTCTTTTTTTTTCTTTCTCCTGACTTTCCGTCAGTCTATGCTTTTTGGGTCGGACAGGTGTGATTTATTGTCGATTCAAAGGGTATCTGTAACGACCCGTAAATTTTAATAATTTTTATTTGTTTTATTAATATATTTAACTGAAATTTTGTGAAATTTTAAATAAAAAAATTTTGAAATAAAAAAATTATATTTGGATTACGTCTAATTAAACATAGCAACTGGTAAATTTTTATCTGCTAATATTGAAGTTTATTTTCTGGTGCAATTTTATTTAAATTTAAATCAGTAAAAGATTTGATGATAATAAAATATTTTCCCAACCTGAATCTTTTTATATAGAAAATTTGTAAATCATCTTCTGAGTGAGACGTCATCCTTTGTTTCGTCAAATCATGATTGCTATTTCTCCGTTTTTCTTATTTTCGGTAGAATAGCAGCATTTTCGATAACGATATTGGCTTTTGATAAGGTGACCGTATAACTGATATCTGTATATCGTTTTGACCGTCTCGTTGTGCTGATCTTTACGGTATATTCAATTGTCAGCTTTGGAGTTCTGTATGTGGTACAATCTACGAAATGTAAGGATCCCGGATTTAAATTGAGTATGAATTGATAATTGATTTCATTTCTGAATAAAAATTGTGAAGTAATTGGTAATTAATATAAATTTTGATTTTTATTTGGGAATTAATTGGAAATCAATATAAAATATTAGTTTAAATTTAATTTGGATTATTGATATGATTAAATTTGATATTAGAATAAATTTGTATAAAGGGATACAAGACAACAAACATAAAAAATACAAACATCTTAGAAACAAATAAAGAAATATAAACAAACCAGGCAAGAACAAGTCAATACAAAGCAACACAAACAAATATATGTATATACCTGTTAGATTGACGCAAAGTTAAGTACAAAGTAATAGAACATAAGTATGTGACAATAAAAAAAAACTACAAATATCAGCCGAAGTCAAGCAAGCAAAGGTATAGTCAAGTGCAAAAAAAAAAGGAGATTTGTACAAAGCAATAAATGCATTAACCAGCAAAGCATGGAAAAATCTCTGTTGATTGTACCAAAGAAATTAAATAATAACATCCCTGTAAACTTTGTTTCCTATATATCTCATCTTCATCAGTTCGTCCATAAGCTAAGAAAAAAGGTCTGAAGCAATATCATCTCAACTATAAACAAAACTTCAATTTAAACAAACAACAATACAATCAATGAAATCTAGAGAATCATGAAATAAAGGCCTCAGCTTGAAAATGCAAGTCTGGTTCAAAGAAAAGGAAGGCTCTGTTCTTTTTCTGGAGACCACGGTGTGTAACTTATTTTCTTAAAATGTTTAAAGTATAAAACTGTTGCTTATATATAGATATATCTGTGAATAAGTTTGTTTATATGCATATATGGATCCTCTGAGTGAAATTGAGAGTTGGAAGTGTTTGTATAGGCTCACTGTTATGTCTCTGAACACCAAAATTTGATTTCAAAAATCATTTCTTCAAGATCTACTTGATATTTGGACTTCAGGTTAAAACCAATGTTGTCTGTTTGACTTTGAACTAAGTTTTAAAAATAAAATCAAGATAAAACAACCTGTTGGAGGCTCTGGAAATCAAAGAAGTGAGCATAGCTTTAAAATAAGTCAAAACTTAAACTTGTTAATTCACGAATTCATGTATACAATCTGAATTCTTATACCTTAACATGATTTTTAAGGCAAGAATTATAATTTTTAGACTTAGGATTGAGGGGAAATTTGAGGTCGTCGAAATTTCATCATTTTGGCAATTCCCGGTGAACTCGTCACTGGTGATGGTCGGGGTTCTCTGGGATGGTAGAGGAGTGATCGGCGATTCAAGCAAAATGCTAGGTGGGTGAGCAGATGGCCGTGGTGGAGGCGGCGAGCATTTGAAGGTTGTAGCCCTAGTTTTATTGAGGTAGAAGGATTCGATTCGTTCGTCACCGATAGTGCATCGGATTGCACGCCACTTTGGGTGATGGCAGAGGGGAGGTAGTCGAAGTCGTAGCCGGAATTTCAAGCTCTCTGGTGGTCGAGGCGACAAGAACGGCGCGTGACAGGTTGGGTAGCGATGGGTTTTGTTTTGTGCCAGGTTTGGGTTGGACTCGAATTTAAATTCGAGGAGATGATGGAGGGTTTGATGGTCGGGGAAGTGGAGCATGGAAGGTTGTCGACTTGTCGGAGGGCGGAGGGGAGTTCGCCAGCGATCGACGGTGATGTACACGTGCACGGTGCACGTTTCGATTTCTGAAATGAAATGGATTGGGTTTTGTTTTCTTCAGTTTTAAATGATTCGAGTAGTATACTTGAAGCATGGAACCGAGGGACTCGAAGCATTGGTGGGGTGTTGAACTGGAAGTTATTTTGTTTGGCTCGAGTAAATCTTTAAATCACAGGTTTTAGTTTAAACCTGGGCAGTGTTTAAGTTTTAATTTAAACTGAGTTTGAAAAGTGTAAAGTAAGTTTTAAATCAAGATTTTATAACAAAGTTAAAAAAAATCAAAGTTTAAATTAAAAATATGGATTCAAATCTCTTTGAATCCTAATCTGGAAATTTAAATTTGTTTTAAATCTGAATGTGTTTTAAACGAGTTTAAATTAAATAGCTTTTAAAAGTATATTTGTTTTCAAACAAATGTTTAACTTGATTTTTTATAAAACTCTTTTATAAAGGTTTCCTTAATTTTGAGTGAAAAGTTAAATAAACTGTTTTTAATTTAAATTTGCATGATAAAATATAATGTATTTTAAAGCTTAAATTTTAAATAAAAATTTAAGTAATTTAGTTATAACTTTTCTTAAATAGGTTTATAAGTGGATATTTAAATTTGGTAAATGTTCAAAAACATATTCATTTTGAATCTTAAAATTCAAATTAGAATTTGAACCTAATTTAAAGTATAATGTTTAAAATACACTTAAATGTTAATGAAATAGGTAATTAAAGAAATTAATTATCTTAGAGATAATTAAAGTAATAAAATGATTTAATTAATAAGGTAATTAAAGAATGATTTTATTTAATTTATAAATAAATAATTTAGATTAATTTATAATTAGAAATGATTAATAATGAATTAATCTAAGATAATTTCCTAAGAAAGAAATTAAAGAAATGTTATTAGTTAATGAGGATATTAACTATGAATTATTAAGTAACAAAATTAATGTGATAAATTTTGATAACAAATTAGATTAATTAATTAAATCAATTGTAAATTATTAATTACTTAATGAAAGCAATTTAGGGGTTAATTACTAATTGTAATTAAATTTGGATATTTTGATTAAATTAATGATAAAGATAAATTGGTAATTATCGATTTGTTGTTATGAGATGATTACTTAATGGTAAGTGATTAAAGAGTAAATTTCTTGACATAATTACTTAAGAAGTTAATTAATTATATAATTGGTTTAAAAGTTAATTTAATTAATATTATTGATTAAGAATAATTTAATTAATTAAAGTGTTTGATAAATTAATTTATATCAAATGATTTGGAATTAATAAATCAGAATTGGATAATAAATTCATAAGTAATTAATTAAATTGGAAATGAATTGAATTAATTAGGATTAAACAATTAATTAATCCTGTTTATAAATGATTATTAAATGCTTGACCTTACTTATGAATGATTGTATTGTATGAGATACCTTGAATTGATTGTCCTATCTGGTTTGTGATATTTTGTTCCGCAGATTGAGCTGTGTATAATTTATTCATTTATTTACATTCGTATATTATCTGTAAATCTGTGAATAGACGATAAGCGTTATAGCTTATATCGCTTATCAACTATATTCTGTGTTTTGAATTGTAATGATTGAATGATGTTGCACTATTGTGTTAAACCCCTGGACCACACCATACACACACCAATATGGATTTCATGAGGAAATCGATTTAGTCACAGATTTTTTTTGAAACGATTTTTAATAGACAACCTGAATTTAAATGTTTTGGAAATGTATTGGGTTTAAAGTGAAAAGCAATTGAAATGGAATTTCAAAGATGAAATTATTTTGAATAACTTGATTGGGTTTTGAAATTTAAATATTTTGATTAAAATTTGAATTCATTATTTAAAATTGAATTCTATGATTTGAAACTAGGGATTAATGATATTATACTAGTTATATATTAGTCAAACCATTTTTTAAGTATTGTTCTTTTGGGAATTTGATTTAACCCAAAGATTGTGACTTGTATAAATGAAATCGGGTTTTTTCCGAAATAAGATTGTTGTTTCTAAATGATAAAAAGCTTTCATAGGAGAAATAAATTTCAAATTGTATTAAAGGGATTTCAAGTTTAAACTGAAATGGTCTTCCAAGTTATAGATGAATATCTGGAAACGAATTTTGAAAGAGAATATTTAGGAACGAACTTTGAAAGATATAAGTTAAATCTTGATTTAAAGATTTAATGAATTAAATCCAATTGAAATGGAATTGTTTTGAAATCCAGAAATGAATCTTTGTGAAACTAGGTGAACTTTATGAAATAAATCTTTTGTTTAAAGATTTGAAAATGGTAATTTGTTTGAACCTTTTGAAAGAAAGTTTTGAATTATTAAGTTGTGACTTAATTGGAATCCCATATCCATATGTTTTAAATGTTGTGCTCACTATTCGGGTTAGCCGGGAAAGGACCTTTGGGTCGTATAACCCATTCCGAATATGTGATACGTCGTTATAGATAGCATTTGAAGACGCTGAAGATCAGGTATTTGCGAGAACGATAGGATGACCTATCGATTGTCTCTGCACTGAGTTGCTTCGGTATAGAGATTCCCTAAGTGTTGGAAAGTCCGATCGGGATTGTGAATACCCGGATTGCAAGGACTTCTTTGGAAGTGCCTTCTGTTCTGTTCGAACCCAGAACAGACTTGTATGGATTGTATGTCTGACATTACAATTTGAGATATAAAGCAGATTTCTTTCAAATACAATTCCGTTGGTGGCGGAGAATTTATTCTCTTAGCTTAACACCCTTTAAGGTTATGTAGTTGAAGGTTATCAGCAATATATTCCCAACTTGGTAATGTGGCATGCTGAGTGTTGCTGATCAATTGTTGATCAAAAGCGTGGCTTTTGTAAAAAGCGTAGCTTTATGGGCGAGACTTCGTCAAACCTCACAACCCGGAAAATGGTCGAAACAGGAAAGATGCAGCAAGGTTTTCAGGGATCGCGTCCCTAGGATATGTCCATTTCTTCTGGATAGGGGTAGTATCATGGTATGGAGCCCAGATACTTACTCATGTGGATACACTATATCTATTACCGTGTGGTGCTGTTGGTACCGAGCGCTCGGATAAAGGTTGGTTACGATCGGGGATGGAATATTTGAGGTCGATACTTCCGGGCAGGGAGTGCATCGGCTTTGTGTTGGCAGAGATCTATTTGGGATGCTTGGGGATGTCCTTCCAAAGGCGTTCCATTTCGGTATGGGAAGTTCCTTTGCCCGACCATTTGTTGGAAATCCATTCATCCAATACGAGCTTTTACGATTGCAATTGTATAACCTGCCATGGAATGTGGCGGTAACCTGCTATTGAACATGGTAGCTATAGTAGGCATACGATACTGGTCGTATGTTGGCTAAGATTTGTATTCTACTTTCGAAATGCTTTTCTACACTTTGCACTTATAGTAATAATATCAAAGAAATTCGCGTATCAAGCATATTTGACTATCATAAGGAGAAATCTTCTCCGATTCTGCGTTTGCATTGTGTGTGTGTGCGGGAGGCCTTATGGTAGTTTCATTTTCCAAAAGCATTGCGAATTGACTTTAAAATTCTTCCCTTGTTTGTTTTTAAAGATAAACTGTTTTTGTTGCTCACACCAGTCCCATGACTGATCCGGAGTTTATTGTTTCTTTCCTAAACTCTGGGTGCTCAAAATTTTTCTACACGAGCAGTCTAGAGTTGGGTTTTCAGATAGTTAGGTTCAGTGAATTATCTGGAGCTAGTTCAGTCATTGTATGTGGACGAGACTTGCTTGGCCTTGCGTATCGTGATGTTGAATCGAGCTGCTGCTGCTGGAGTTCTCTTTTGAAGACTATCTTAGAGTTATATTGTTCCGCTGCTAGATGTTATCTATTTTCCTTTTCCGCTGCTATTTCTTGTATCATATCTCTGATGTATATTGATATTCATTGTATCAGATATTGTATCAACGCTGTATGTTAATGTATTATTCTTTTATTCCGCCGTGTTATTTATTTAATGTTGTTATAAGCTCCGATGAATCAGATTTGAACGGTCGAATCTACGGCATTCGAATACGATGTGAAGTATGGATGTCGATTTTCGAGCGGGCAAAATTCCTTTTCGTTACACGAAACGACTTTTGATTTCTTTTGGTCTTCTCGGTTATCCATGTGAAATCATTTCACAATCATCAGCAACATTGTATTTAGCTTGTTTATTTCAATGGACTTGGCATTCTAACGGTCACGTGAATGGATGTTAGGGAAATGAGAAGTCACATCCTTACATTGGAATACACATTCATTTTATTGTCTGACTTCTCATTTCTTTCTCCTTCCTTCTCACACCCTTCTTCTGACAAAAATTATACAGCAAGCTTCTTTTCCCATTGCCATTCTCTCTAAAAAATATATAGACACCTGTTGGTTTTATTTTTCTTCAAACCCGAGCCACCCCAACCTCCACTGTAGTGTACCTTATCAGATCCGCCTTCGCCTGTAACCTACCCCACACTACCTAGCCACTTGGCCTCTCCTATCATCGAACGCCTTTGACCCGTGCTTCCACTTTAACCCTCCAGCCGAGCATTAGAAAATCCTAGTTCCAACCCACCCAGGCCACTTCTCGCCTAAGCCTTCCACTCACGCAGTCATTCTTATGTACGTATATGTATATTTCGATTATATATATATAGATTATATACTTGTATGCATGAATTTAGATACTGTGTATAGGTGATTTCCGGTGGAGGTTTTGGAAATGATATATATATATATATATATATATATATATATATATATATATATATATATATATATATATATATATATATATATATATATTTGCATATATACATATGTGTTTAGATTTCAGTATATGTTATAGTAAGGAAGTTTTGTGAAAGACCTTTATAAGTACAGATATATATTTTGTAAACTAAGCTTATTGATTTTTATTTTTCATCTTATTTGTAGCATACTCGTCTATATATGTTAGTATATATATTATAAGTCAAGATAACCTCGGTTTGCCTGATACGTCATATTTTATTTCAAAGGTGTATATTGTTTATACAGTTTATACATTTTAAAGTACATTAAGTTACAATAGCCGTATATAAGAGTTTGTGTATATATATGTATATCGTATTAAATCATTCGCATCTTTCTATATATGGCTCTGATTTTATATATATTATATTAAACTGTTATATATTTATATTTATATACTGTAATATGTTGGTTTCAATAGAACGGTTTATATAAATGAATCTATGTATGCTAGACATAAGGTAATGTGCATTTCAGTGTTAAGTATAAATATATATATTTTGTATCTGCTATTCATTTACTCCGTTTCAATGTAAGTCATAGCCTATGGTTACAGAGGTTATGGCATGTATTGTCTAAGTGCTTTCATATGAAAGTATTTATTTTATATAGCATAAGTTATATCTGTTGTTTGTATAAGACTGTATATACAATGCTATATGTATGAAGTTGGTCAGGTTTGAATACAATCTATTATTATGTATATAGGTTTATATAAGTGTATGTTATATATTTATACTATTGATTTTCAATATATAATATTTTAAAGATTTTATTTTGAATACACGTTTAAATTTTATTTTGAAATATTTGGCTATATATATATATTTATTTATTTCATCGATCTCTAGTCCATCTTGTCTGACATTCTCAATATCAAATCTATCGCATCAAACACCTAACTTATCGCTATCCTGCTCGCTTGATCTACATGCTTGTCTTTGTCTATCCGCTTCCACTTTCATTCATATCTCTAGCCTCGAAAGGTGAGCAATCACTCACGATTAATGTTTCTATATTTATTAAATTTGATTTCAATTGAAACGACAATTGAAATATACTGTTGTTAGTTAGTTACATTGCTATATAGATGCTGTTATCTGTATTTGTTCACCTGTGACATCTGACACTATTATTTGTTATTTATATTGATAATATATGCATGTTATATTATTATCATATCTTTTATCACTCTGCAAGTTCCATGTTAGTATAGAATTCACTATGGATTGAAATGATACATACCCGAATGATCTGTAGAATAGGGGAAAATCGTTATGGGTTGAAATGACCCAAGCAATTTTCATTTGAATTGAATTTGGGATTGCGGGTTGAAATGATATATATCTGTATATATTTAAATTACGGATTGAAATGATAAATATCCGTATCACTTGACCATAGGATAGAAAATTATATACAGACACCGTTGGTCTATATATAAATATTTTGAAAATGATTTCTATGGGTTGGAAAGAAATATATGGTTTTATAAAATATTGATTTAAGATATTACATAAATGTTATTTTATATATAGTTAAATTCTTGATTTTAAGCTATGCATAAATTTGTTTTAAATAGAATAAGTTTAATAATAAAGTTTGATTTTTTATTAAAATATAATATGATTAAATGTTTATTTAAAATTATATTTTTATATAGAATTTATAATGATTTAAATAAATTAAGGTTGGAAGATAAATTTGAAATTGATTTGAAATTAAATATGTTTAAGAATTTTACTCAAATATGTTTGGTTTGAAATTTATTAAAATTGAGATTTTAAAGGATATGATTTTTATAACTTGATTTTGGTTTAAGGTAATTTAAATGAATATATCAAGTTTAAATAAATTAAAGGAATGTTCAGTTATTTGAAGTTTAAAAGTTTTATTTAAATGACATTGGATTTATTAAGTAAATATTTCAAAACTAAATAATAGTAAATTGAATTTGATATATACGGAATTACCAAATTTTAGTTTCAAAATTATGGAATTTTTAAAGCTTTGAAATATATGGAATTTGAAATGGTTTATTTGAGGTTCAAATCTATATTTGAAATCGACATAAATTGAAATGATTTATTGTGAACTGAATTGAGTTGAAATTTATGAATTGAGATTTGATTTAAATTGAATTTTTTTGGATTCAAGTTGATTTGAATCAATTTGTGAAGTTTGAGGAAATTATTTTATTTTATAATGTAATTTTAAATTCAAAACTGTTTTATATTTTACTTTATAAATTATTTTAATATAAACTATTTTAATATACTAACTATTTTAATATAAACTATTTAACTTATAACAATTTTATATAAACTATTTTACTTATTAAACTATTTTATTATATATTATTTAATATCTAAACTTTTTAAGTGGTGGAAGTTATGTTTTTTTCTTCAAAATTATGAATTTCAAAGTACTATGTTTTGAAAGTGTTATAATTTCAAGCGTTTAGTTTTGAAAGTGTTATAACTTTGAAAATGCCATGATTTTGGAAAAGGATATATTTGAAATAGAAATGATATCGTATTATATTTGAAATAGAAATGATATCGTACCGACTCTAAAATGGAAATGATATTGTATTGATATGGTTTTGAAATGGCAATGATATTTTGGTTTTGAAGTATAAACTATTTTGAAATGACCACGGTGTTATAATAACATTTGGTTGTTAAAGAGACCGGGATCGGAAGTTGTCATACTCTCTACCAACTCCGAAAACCACTTTAACAACCATGTATGCGGCGGAGATTCCAGAATGAAGTAGGATGGTGGAGACGGCTCTATTGAGGTATATACGTGGACTCGACTCCCATAAGTTGGCACAAGGTGGTTAAAACATGAGCAATTGACGGGCCAATGAGGTTGCTCCTCTGATCGAACACACTCCTTCAATGCCATTCTATTACTTTGTGATTTTATTTGGTGCGCAACTTTGATTTTTTTGGAGTGTGGCTCGAGGTAGACGGTAGCCGCGATTATGCGTTACCACCAGCCCAGAAGTGTAATTGGTATATCTACCCTGGCATTGCCTAGTTGTGCCGTGTCACCTACCCTAGCATGCTTTACTATGAGTTTGATTTGTGTCGTACCTATGGAGTATCCTCTAGTAGCCTCCCGATCAGGAGGGAATACGATACTGTATAGACTATTGGCACTATAAAATGTGTTAAGGTGGCAAATGTAAAGCCTTAACGCTATTTTTAAAATATACTATACTTTACTTTAGACATTATTATAATAGCGTATATATTACTACATAGTAGATAGTTTAACGGATCCTTAGAGGATGATTATCCCAAACATCCTTTGAGTTACTTGTATTTCAGTTGTTATTTCACTTGAGTTGGATTTATTGATATATGAATGTTAGTCCTGACTTGAGTGTTTTGTGTTTTGCTTTACGTTCGGGTCAGACTGAGTGATATAACTTTTGAGACTTACCTTTGGAGTTGGAGCTTCGTTTGGAGATCCATCCACATCTTTCAGCTTGGAGTTATTCAGTTGATTCTAGTGATGTATTCTGATCTTATATTTGAATATTATATTTGAAACTTCTATTGTAACTTATTTAACCCAGATATATATAGTAGCTTCATGAACTACTATTCATTTTGTTTCCGCTACATATTATATATTACTTTGTGTCTGTGATTCTGTGATATGTTTATTTACTGTATATGTTGAGTTTTGCCAAATATAAATCAACAATCTGGTATTTTGAGCAATTCAAATGTACTGACCCAGAATTTTTGTCATTTGAAATTCAGATATTTAATTGATTTTAAATATTCACAAGTTAATTTTATAAGTTGGATAACTTATATTTCGAATATCTAGATTTAATTGGATAATTAAACTGTTAAGTTAATATTTAAAATTGCAGAAATAATTGATAATTGGATTTAAAATGAATAAAAATGATTCATAAAGATGAATTAAATTCTATTTGAATTATGATGATGTTAGAAAACTTTTAAAATCGAATTAAAAGCTAATTTGTAAAAATTGAATATTTTAATATTTAATTGACAAGTAAAAATGGTCATTTTCAAATAGTCTCGGATTTCGACGAAACCAGTTTCGTTGGATCCGTAATGTTATATTATTGTAAGATTTCAAATTTCGTATCAATCGAATTTACGGTTTGTCCAGGGCATGCTAAAACGTGTAGAAATCGGTTTAAGTAAATTTTAAATTTAAATATTCGTTTTGAAAACCTATCTTTCAAATACGATCGAATTGGCTCTCGATATATATTCCATTCCGTTCGAAATAGGGGTAAAACATTATAAATGCCAGGCCGCATGCTTCTTTTCAAGTTGGAAAAAAAATTGGATGAACAGTGTCACAATATTTTCTATAAAAGGACATATAATCTTCATTTTTGTGAAAACCCTAAACATCTAGGTCACGGCCGCCACCAAACTTCAATGGCCGAAATTCATTCGTTTTCTCCCCTCGAATTCTCCAATTCCGTCGACTAATAGTTAAAACCTCCAACTACAAAAATGAAGAGCATATCGAGCTCTATAATCTCAATGGTGGAGATTTGAAACGACGTCGTATGGAGGCTATAATTTGCTAGTGTTCGTATGGTATTGCGCATGAATTTCAAGAAGCACGTGCAACCGAGCTTCGCGTTGTTATCGACGATGGTGGAATGGAGCAAGGCCTTTCGGTTGGTGGTCGCTGATTGACGTATAGGCTAGCAAGGAAGTGGCGATAATTAGGGTTCGAACGGCGGCAAGATGGGTTTTCACGACTAGGGTATCGTGCGGGGAAGAAAATGAAATAGTGGCCCAGATGCATAGATGCAAAATCGAACGGCCGATGTGATTAAAGGTTAAAGAAAATTTAATAAAAAAGTATAAAATTATATTATATAAATTCGTGTGATATTTAAAACGTGATAACTCTTTCTTACGAGGTCCGTTTCTGACGAAACGAATTGCTTGGGTTCGTATTGATGAGCACTACATTATGGAGCTGGATTGGGATTTATTTAAGCTAGTGAAAATTTTGGTTGAAATTAAACACTTGTTTAATTTTAATCGGAATAAAACGCTATCGCGATGACTACAAGCAATGTGAGTACAACTCACTCTTTCTGACTCACTGATATTTTTATATAAGCGAGAATAAATATTATTTATGATGATTAGTGATTGTTTGAACGATATATGATATATTGATTGATATTTGGATATATATACCTGCCTAGTGGAGAGATGACCCTATACGTTCCCGTGTATGAGCGGATAACCCTTTGTACGCGCGTCTGCCTCGAAGCGGATATTGTACACATATTCTAATATGTATATTTCTTTTGCAGGTGATAGGTTTGAGGGATCCAACTGGATTCCTCACCAGTATCGATTTATTTACAGATATTATAGTATATTCTGTTATCATATGATATATGATGTTTTGGATGCCTTGATTGTTGTATTTAGTGTTGTTGCAGCATTGGGCCATATTTTGGAAATTTAAAAATGTCGAAGTGATGATTTCCAAATTTAAAAGGCTTTTAAAGTGATTTTGGAAATAAACATTTTTATTGATTTTTGAATTGTAAAGGAATTGAATTTATTTTGAATAAATAAATATTATAATTTTTATGTAATAAAAATTATGATTTATGTGAAAATATAGTAAATTATGATTTTTGAAATATGAAGTTAACAGTTTTGTGAAATAGTATAAATGGAGATTTTTGAATTATTATAAATAATTTTATACATAAGATATATAAAATTGAATTTTCATATATCGAAATAATGGAATTATAATGGAGTTTTTATAAATGTTAAAATGAAGTTATAAATGAATCATATAAGTGATTAAGATTTGTGAATTTGTGGAGTTATAAAAGAACGAATTTGTAAATAAATTATATAAATGATTAACTTATAATTTGGATTTTGGCATGTAAATGAGATAAATGGAATTTGTTAATAAAGGAATTTTGTATATTGAAGTTTTTATAAAATATAAAAGGAATTTATAAACATTGTTTTATAAATCCGAATCAATTGAATTGGATAAGTTAAATTAGAAGTTTATTAACGGAGATATATCCACGATTTTGGACAGTGGATAATCCTTTAATGGTTATATAGAAGCAATGAACTTGGTAAAGACATTATATTCATGATTTTGGACAGTGAATAATCTTTTAATAAATGTTTTGGAAAGTAATCTTTTAAATGGAGTAAAATGGTTTAACGATATTTTTAAAATGTGTTAAGTATCGAAACCATAGATTTCAACGTTCATTATTGAAATAGACGTTTTTGAGAAATAAGGAAATGATGGACTATAACACTGCTGTTATAGTAAATGATTTTCGAAAGGAAATGTTTTTTTTATAGTACTGGGACTTATATATCTATATTGTTATCGAATCCGTGTACTATTGATTTGGATTTTCGTAACGATGTTTTACGCAACATTCGTTTTGACCCAAAATAAAGATGTTTAAAAGAATCTTTTCCTTATAGAATAAAATATATACTTAATCGTGATTCAAGTATATGTAATATTTTCTAAGTGTTGAAAATAAATTGATTTGTAAATTACTTATTATTAAATAAGTATTTGGAAATGTTTTCCAAAATAGAAGTTGAAATGTTTTGAGAATATATCTTTTTAAAGATAAATTAAAGTGAATATTTGGCAATAATTTAATTAATAAAAGATTAATTAAAAGGGCCCAGCGATTGTATATGGTGCTAAAAATTTGTTTGTTTGCTTTGATAGTTAAATAACCGACTATCAGACTTTGCTAAAATTTTAGTTCCTCGACTTGATGTGGGAATTATTTAGCTGTACACTTAGTATGTAGCCTTCTGTGTAGGCTTGATTATCATTTGTGTTGAGCATGTTGATTCGTATAGTGCGTAGTATTACTCCAATCTATCGAGCTTCCTTCTTGGCCCGAAGGATAGCAAGTTGAAAGTTGGAGACGTGATAAATCTATGAGACTTAGTTTCTGTGTGAGACTGAGAGATGCATTTGCGTTGTTGGTGCGAAGAGAACGGGATCAGTTTATCTGAAAACCACTCTGGATCAACGTATATGCGATGATTGTGCAGGTTGCTTGTGATGATATTGTTATTCCAGATTTTCATAGTATGGGACTGCTTGTTGATCATTTGGGGTTAAAATCCAAATATACATCTAGTAAAGGTGGTCTCTTCATTATGAAATATCCAATGCGAGGACTATTCGCTACTAATCCTAGGGATTTCCCGACAGGATGTGGTAGGAAAGTACCTTCGGTTTATCCTACTCCTGGACAACTTGTATGGATGTTTGTCTGACATTGCATTTCTATAGATTACGTACACTGGTTTTTACAAACGTACGTCAGTGGTGGTGGAGAAGGCAACTTCTCTTAGCTTAACACCCTCCTTGAGACGTATGAGCTTAAGGGTTGTATTTTTATGGAAGGCAATTAGTAGTCAATGGAAATAGCCGTATGGAATTCAAAGTGATGTGATATGTGAATGTGAAAGGTAATCGTTACCTCGTCAGGCCTCATCAACCGGAAATGACCAAAACAGGATTAGATGCAGTAAAGCTAAGTGGGTCATTCCCAAGTAGGATATGATCATCCTCTTCTACATATATCTTTGCATGTTATGACATCATGTATCTGATTATTATGGTTTGTATGCTAGAGGCCCCTCGGTAAAGGTCGGCAACAACCGGAGGATGACATATTCGGTACCATCTAGTTATAGAGGTGGGCCAGTCTCGTGTTGGTAGAGAAACTTTGTGATGGTTTCTCGGTACATTCATCAAGAGATATACTACCGAAAGGTAGTCCCTTCACCTGGTCATTTGTATGGAAATCCAAACTCCACTACGTGTTTGCCATTTTTGTTGTATTACCCATTTTGGGCTATATGCTGGAATTTAATAATGGTAACTATTTCGGCTATTTTAAATATTATTTGTATACTAAACACTAGTATAATATCACACGAGTTTGATATGAGATGTTTTAGTTATCGTAAGGTAAAAACATGTCCATGTTTATGTGCAGACTCGTCTTACGAGATAATTTTGTTTTGATAAAGGAAAAGTTTTGGTAACTTAATTAAATCAGTTGAGTGTGTTTCTCATGCTGGTTTACCAGACTGATCCGGGCATTCTTCCCTTTCATTCTCCGGTCAGACCGAGTTTATTTACAGGTTCAGATTTGGTGCTTTTTGAGCTTCAACAAGCGAGCTGGAGATCTTCATTTCGTATACGTGTATCTGTTTTGATTATTGATTATCCGCTGCATTGCTTTGTTTATTTGTTGTATATTATCAGCTTTTGTAAATACATGTTATTATAATTGTTCAGGCTGATAACTATTGCTTGATTGCTGAACTCTGATTGATGTGTGTATAAATATACAGTTTCTGTTTTGTAAAGATCATTGATATCATATTATATATTTTCCGCTGCGATGTGAGATTCTGTATTGTTCTGTTTGGTTCTATCTTCTCTCTTTCTTCTCTTCTTCTCTCTTCTTTTCTTTCTCTTGACTTTCCATCAGTCTATGCTTTTGGTCGGACATGTGTGGATTATTGTTGATTCAAAGAGTACAGATTTTCAAGACGTACCAGAGCTTAGATTTTGTATATTCCTAAGCTTTGATGTGTACTCAATGTAGATAAGGACAGTAGCACCCTAGATTGAGGTTGAGTGTATTATATATATGAGCGTGTATTTGTTAGTGAATACAAAATGTTTTATATTGTATTTACTTATCCGTTGAGCTATTTGTGAATTCTGGTCGGTATGTGGGACGCTATGTTATCGATAGGGATTTCTAAACACTTAAATGAGGCAAGTCGGCATAGTATTATTTTAAATTGGATAAATGAAATAATTTTACCTCGATTATATTTTATATACAAAAAAATGATTTTTCAGAATTATTAAAGTGTATATAAACTAATTGTTTGGTTGTTTGAAAATGTAAAAATATATATAAGTTAATAAAAGTTATTTCAATAATCTAAATAAACGCAACAATTGTAAAAGAATAAATTGTATAAGCAAATGAATTATAAGTATGGAATTATAATTAATATGATTTACAATTGTGAAATAATCTTATATATAAGAAATGGAACAACCTGAGTATATTTATAAATATGAGTTGCAAATAAAAATGAATTTAAACTAAGAATTTGAAAATTTTGAATCCCGTTGATTTTGGAAGTATTTTTCAACGTTTAAGTGATTATATTGTTATAAATCTAAATAAGATAAATAAATTTGGAATGATATTATATAAGTGAAGTGAAATATTAGAATTATATGAGTAAAGATTTGTAAATGTAAAAGAAATCTTTAAAAGAATATAAGCACTAAATTCACTACTGTTACTGGGAAATAATAAGGGTGATGACTGCAACATCATTAGTATCATTTTCGAGTTTCTGTGTGATGGATTTGCTATCAATAGTTGAAAATTTGAGTTTTGTTATGATAAACAAATTTGATTTAAAATCCAAGTTGTAATTGATAAATATAAGTAAAACAAGTTTTGGACTTATAATACGTGAGATAATAAAATTTTAGCTTTGGTAAAGTTGAAATAAATGTGAGTTAGCATAAAAATATATGATTTGAAATTAAAGTAAGTGGTTAAGTGATTATATAATTGAATTTGAAAGTTTAGATAAACCTAAGTTGTAAAGTGATCGCATAACCATGAATTGAAATTATAAAATGAGTTTTGTGAATGGAAGTAAACTTAGGTAAATGTTTATGAAAGTTTAAATAATAAGTTGTATAACTTATAAAATGAGAAAATGTAAGTAAGACAAATGTTAAAATGGTTAAACAATTTTGTTAAGCAAAACAAATTCTGAATTTGAATAGTGATATGAACTTGACTTAAGTAAAGTTAAATAAAATAGAATTTGAATTTAATTAGTAGTGAACTTAAGTTGTATAAGTGGAAGTAAATGTAGATGAAGTTGATTTTTGGCATCAAAGTAAATTAATAAAATGAAGTGATGAACGTGAATTTGAGTTATAAAATGAAATTCAACTTTAATTGTAAAAGTGAATTATGAATGAAGTATAGATTGAATGTTAACCGATCAAATGAAAATGTTGTAGTTAAATGAATTAGAAATTGAATATCAACCAATTGAAATTAAAAGTGTTGAACCTAATTGAATGAATGTAAAGTAAATTAATTTGGTAATGTTGGATATGCATTTATTGTTAGATGGATGCTAGTTGATTGAATAAAAATTCATATGGAATTGAATTAATGAAATTGAAAGTAAAATAATTGAATTCACATTGAAAGTGAAGTAAAAATAAATAGAAATGAAATTGATTTGATTTGGAAGTTAACTAACTTGAATGTAAATAAGTGAATATAAACTAATTAAATATGAATAAATGAATGTTAATAAAATCCAATGTTAATGAATCAAATGTTATTTAAATTGAAAATCAATTCAGTAAATATTAATGAGAAATGAATTTATATAGATTTGATTATGGGTGATTGGATAGATATTGCTTTGTTGGATGTTAGTTGGATGATAGTTGTTTGATGGTTGGATTTGTTGTTTTGATTGCATTTGCTATATTGGCATATATAGTAGTTGTATTGGTATATGTTGTATATTGATATTACTTTCATACATACACGTTTCTCATTATTGTTGAGTGTTTAGTAGGTGCGTATGGTGCTTGCTTCGCTTTTGGAGCTCGCTTTCGCGCTATATTAACCATATATGCTCGTTAATAATATATAAGGTACATATCTCGGATTACATATCGTACTTTTACACTTTTTTCCCTGCGGGATGCTTCATCCTCGTAGATGAGATGTATATTTGTGATATATATATATACATGTTGTGATCTTACTACGATCGAACCGCGCAAAGGAGACGGTTGGCGATTTTTTTTGAAAAGTTAAAGTGCTAGAAAATTTTTGGGAAAAATTGGAAAACTTTTGGTAACTAAAGTTTTATTTTTGAAATAAAAGTTAAACGATAGTAGTTGGTTTTGAAAAGATAACTATGAATGTATTTGAAAACTTAGTAAAGTTTTTATAGAAAGTTTAACTAATGGATTTTGAGAAAAGTTAAAAGGGTTAAACTTTTGGTAATCTAATTTGAACGAATTGTTTTGAAAAGTTAATTGATTTTGTGACTTTTCTTACTTAGTAATTTCGAGGACGAAATTCTTTTAAATAGGGGAGAATGTAACGACCCAGAATTTTTATCATTTGAAATTCAGATATTTAATTGATTTTAAATATTCACAAGTTAATTTTATATGTTGGATAACTTATATTTCGAATATCTTGATTTAATTAGATAATTAAACTACTAAGTTAATATTTGAAATTGCAGAAATAATTGATAATTGGATTTAAAGCGAATAAAATGCTTTACAAAGATTAATTAAATTCTATTTGAATTAGAATGATGTTAGAAAACTTTTAAAATCGAATTAAAAGTTAATTTGTAAAAATTGAATATTTTAATATCTAATTGACGAGTAAAAATGGTCATTTTTCAAACAGTCTCGGATTTCGACGAAACGAGTTTCATTGGATCCATAATGTTATATTATTATAAGATTTCAAATTTCGTGTCAATCGGACTTATGGTTTTTCCGGAGCAAGCTAAAACACGTAGAAATCGGTTTAAGTAAATTTTAAATTTAAATATTTGATTCGAAAACCTATCTTCCAAATATGATCGAATTAGCTCTCGATATATATTTCATTGCGTTCGGAATAGGGGCAAAACATTATAAATGCCAGACCACATGCTTTGTTTCGAATTGGAAAAAAAGTCGGATGAATAGTGTCGCAATATTTTCTATAAAAGGACGTATAATCTTCATTTTTGCAAAAACCCTGAAAAGTTAGGTCACGGCCGCCACCAAACTTCAATGGCCGAAATTCATTCGTTTTCTTCGCTCGAATTCTCCAAATCCGTCGACTAATAGTTAAAACCTCCAACTACAAAAATGAAGAGCATATCGAGCTCTATAATCTCAATGGTGGAGATCTGAAACAACGTCGTATGGAGGCTATAATTTGCTCGCGTTCATATGGCGTTTGCGCATGAATTTCAAGAAGCACGTGCAGCTGGGCTTCGCGTCGTTCTCAGCGATGGTGGAATGGAGCAAGGCCTTTTGGCCAGTGGTCGCTGATTGACGTATAGGCTAGCAAGGAAGTGGAGATAATTAGGGTTCGAACGGCGGCAAGATGGATTTTCATGACTAGGGTTATCACACGGGGAAGAAATGAAATAATGGCCCAGATGCGTGGATGTAAAATCTTACGGCTGATGTGATTAAAGGTTAAAGAAAATTTAATAAAGAAAATGTATAAAATTATATTATATAAATTCGTGTGATATTTAAAACGTGATAACTCTTTCAAACGAGGTCCATTTCTGACGAAACAAATTGCGCTGGGTTCGTATTGATGAGCACTGCATTATGGAGCTAGATTGGGATTTATTTGAGCTAGTGAAAATTTTAGTTGAAATTAAATGCTTGTTTAATTTTAATCGGAATAAATCGCTATCGCGACGACTACAAGCAATGTGGGTACAACTCACTCTTTCTGACTCACTGATATTTTTATATAAGTGAGAATAAATATTATTTATGATGATTAATGATTGTGTGAATGATATATAATATATTGATTGGTATTTGGATATATATACCTGCCTAGTGGAGCAGATGACCATATACGTTCCCGTGTATGAGCGGATTACCCTTTTTACGCATGTCTGCCTTGAAGCGGACACTGTACACATATTCTAATATGTATATTTGTTACAGGTGACAGGTTGGAGGGATCCAACTGGATCCTCGTCGGTATTGATTTATTTACAGATATTGTAATATATTCTGTTATCATATGATATATGATGTTTTGGATGCCGTGATTGTTGTATTTAGCGCTGTTGCAGCATTGGGCCATATTTTGGAAATTTAAAAATATTGAAGTGATGATTTCCAAATATAAAGGATTTTAAAATGATTTTGGAAATAAACATTTTATTGACTTTTGAATTGTAAAGGAATTGAATTTATTTTGAATAAATAAATATTATAATTTTTATGTTATAAAAATTATGATTTCTGTGAAAATATAGTAAATTATGATTTTTGAAATACGAAGTTAACTGTTTTGTGAAATAGCATAAATGGAGATTTTTGAATTATTATAAATAATTTTATACATAAGGTTTTTAAAATTGAATTTTTATAAATCGAAATAATGGAATTATAAAGGAGTTTTTATAAATGTTAAAATGAAGTTATAAATAAATCTTATAAGTGATTAAGATTTGTGAAGTTATAAAAGAACAAATTTGCAAATAAATGATATAAGTGAATTAGCTTATAATTTGGATTTTGGCATGTAAATGAGATAAATGGAATTTGTTGATAAAGGAATTTTGTATATTGAAGTTTTTATATAATATAAAAGGAATTTATAAACATTGTTTTATAAATCCGAAATCAATTCAATTGGATAAGTTAAATATAGAAGTTTATTAAAGGAGATATATCCACGATTTTGGACAGTGGATAATCCTTTAATAAATATATAAAAGCAATGAATTTGGTAAAGGCATTATATTCACAATTTTGGACAGTGAATAATCTTTTAATAAATGTTTTGGAAAGTAATCTTTTAAATGGAGTAAAATTGTTTAACGATATTTTTAAAATGTGTTAAGTATCGAAACCATAGATTTCAACATTCATTGTTGAAGTAGACATTTTTGAGAAATAAGGAAATGATGGACTATAACACTGTTGTTATAGTAAATGATTTTCGAAAGGAAATGTTTTTGTATAGTATTTGGATTTATATATCTATCTTATTATCGAATCCTTATACTATTGATTTTGGGTTGTCGTAACGATGTTTTATGCAACATTCGTTTTGACCCAAAATAAAGATGTTTAAAAGAATCTTTTCCTTATGGAATAAAATATATACTTAATCGTGATTTAAGTATATGTAATATTTTCTAAGTGTTGAAAATAAATTGATTTGTAAATTACTTATTATTAAATAAGTATTTGGAAATGTTTTCTAAAATAGAAGTTGAAATGTTTTGAGAATATATCCTTTTAAAGATAATTTAAAGTGAATATTTGGCAATGATTTAATTATTAAAAGATTAATTAAAAGGGCCCAGTGATTGTGTATGGTGCTAAACATTTGTTTGTTTTCTTTGATAATTAAATAACCGACTTGGTCAAAATTTTAGTTTCTCGACTTGATGTGGGAACTATTTAGTCGTACACTTAGTACGTAGCCTTCTATGTAGGCTTGATTATCATTTGTGTTGAGGATGTTGATTCGTATAGTGCGGAGCATTACTCCAATCTATCGAGCTTCCTTCTTGGACCGAAGGATAGCAAGTTGAAAGTTGGACTCGTGATAAGTCTATGAGGCTTAGTTTTGCGTGAGGTTGAGAAACGCATTTGCGTTGTTGGTGCGAAGAGACCGGGATTAGATTTATCTGAAAACCACTTCGGACCAATATATATGCGATGATTGTGCATGTTGCTTGTGATGATATTGTTATTCTGGGTTTTCATAGTGGGGGACTGCTTGTTGATTGTTTGGGGTTGAAATCCCAATATACATCCAGTAGCAGTGGTATCTTCATTACGGAATATCCAATGCGAGGACTATTCGCTACTAATCCTAGGGATTCTCCGACAAGATGCGGTAGGAAAGTACCTTCTGTTTGTCTTGTTCCTGGACAACTTGTATGGATGTTTGTCTGACATTCCATTTCTATAGATTACGTACATTGGTTTTTACAAACGTACATCAGTGGTGGCGGAGAAGGCAACTTCTCTTAGCTTAACACCCTCCTTGAGACGTATGAGCTTAAGGGTTGTATTTTTATGGAAGGCAATTAGTAGTCAATGGAAATGGCCGGCATTCAAAGTGATGTGATATGTGATTGTGAAAGGTAATCGTTACCTCGTCAGGCCTCATCAACCGGAAATAACCAAAACAGGGTTAGATGCAGCAATGCTAAGTGCGTTATTTCCAAGTAGGATATGATCATCCTCTTCTAGATATATCTTTGCATGCTATGATGTCATGTATCTGATTATTGTGGTTTGTATGCTAGAGGACCCTCGGTAATGACCGGATGATGACATATTTGATACTATCTAGTTATAGAGGTGGGCCGGTCTTGTGTTGGTAGAGAAACTTTTTAATGGTTTCTTGGTATATTCTTCTAGAGATGTACTACCGGAAGGTAGTCCCTTCACCTGGTCATTTGTATGGAAATCCAAACTCCACTACGTGTTTTCCATTTTGATTGTATTACCCATTTTGGGCTATATGCTGGAATTTAATAAGGGGCATTTCACTAGAAGGACAAACTTTGTAGTCCAATTTGTTTTTAGGACACACATCCACAGAAATTAATTTCAAGGCCAAAGTCAGCAAAATAATTACTTTTAAGGACAAAGTAAGCAGTCCAATTATTTTCAAGGACAAAATTTCATAGGTTTTTAGGCCTTAGAAACTAATTATTTTGCATTTTGTCCTTAAAAGTAATTATTTCGGTTGTGTGTCCTAGAAACTAATTGCACTTGCTAAAGAGTCCCTTGTGGCTAATTTCCATATTTAATAATGGTAACAATTTCGTCTATTTTAAATATTATTTGTTTGCTAAACACCAGTATAATATCTCATGAGTTTGATATGAGATGTTTTAGTTATCGTAAGGTAAAAACATGTTCATGTTTATGTGTGGACTTGTCTTACAAGGATCTTTTGTTTTGATAAGGGAAAAGTTTTGGTAACTTAATAAAATCAGGTGAGTGTGTTTCTCATGCTGATTTACTAGACTGATCCGGACGTTCTTCCCTTTCAATGCTTGGGTCAGACAGAGTATATTTACAAGTTCAGATTTGGTGCTTTTGGAGCATCAGCAAGCAAGCTGGAGATCTTCATTTCGTATACTTCTATCTGTTTTGATTATTGATTATCCACTGCATTGCTTTGTTTGTTTGTTGTATACTATCAGCTTTTGTAAGGACAGGTTATTATAACTGTTCAGGATGATAACTATTGATTGATTGTTGAATTCTGATTGATGTGTATATATATAATTTCTGTTTTGTAAAGATCATTGATACGATATTATATATTTTCCGCCGCAATGTGAGATTCTATATTGTTCTGTTTGGTTCTATCTTCTGTCTTTCTTCTCTTCTTCTCTCTTCTTTTCTTTCTCTTGACTTTCCGTTAGTCTGTTCTTTTTGGGTCGGACATGTATGGATTATTGTCGATTCAAATGGTAAGGATTTTCGAGATGCGACATCAAATCCGGCATGCGTGGATGCGAATGGTTGAAAATATCAGGATGTTACATCTGTTATTCTGTATTTTTCTGTTTGGTTCTACATTTTCTCTTTCTTCTCTTCTCTTACTCTCTCTTCTTTTCTTTTTCCTGACTTTCCGTCAGTCTAAGCTTTTTGGGTCGAACAGGTGTGATTTATTGTCGATTCAAAGGGTATCGGATTTGCGGGTCGTCACGTTAATCTTACTTAGAAATATAATTAATTAGTACTATACTTCATTTAATTAATAAACTTTGTTTAATACTTAATTATTATTGATTACCGAACTTAACTAATTAATAATAAATCATTAAAATCTTAATTAACTTTCTTAAGCATCATTATTAAGTTTATAAAACATTTCTAAAATCTTTTAGGCATAAAAACATAATTTTCAAAAATCACACTTTTTAGCAAAACTGCATCCATCGCGACTATCACTATGGATATCATAACTTCAAAACTTGTTTCGGCTCTTTCTTTTGAAAACTTAACTTATGGAAGCTTACTAATTTTATCAAACTTTAAGTAAGTGTTCTAAAAACTAAAAAAAAGTTTGAACTTTGAAAATGATTTGGATTTTAAAACTAGAACTATGGTTTCACACAGATTTCAAATCGCCATAACCATACAAAGGTGCTAACTATTTATAGCATACAACCATATACATAACATAAATACACATGTCACATACAAAACATAAGTGAGATCATATCTTTAAATGCATAAAAAATATTTAGACTTCAAAATCTTAAGTCATATAACATTACATCCAAGAAATATAAGCATATATATATATATATATATATATATATAACCATAACATCAACATCATTTCTCAACCAAACATCCAACAAATTTACACTAAATTAAGCATAACTTCTAAAGTTTAAAACTTTTAATTTAATAAAAAAGTTTACTCACCAAAATAAAGCAATTTGAACTAGAAATTTGGAAAGAGCTTTAATCTCGGATTTTGTTTTATAAAATTTGATTTGAAGTCAAGAATGGACACACATGAGCTAGGCCATGATGCCATGGGATTGGCCTAGGATGGACTTGGGCACGACCATGGTGAAATGAAGGTAGTGAGGGCTTGTTCAAGGCAAAAGAGTGTTGAAATGGAAAAGGAGATATTTTAAATAAAGTTTGAAAACATTTAAAGAGACTTTTTTGAAATTTAAACAGAAGTCATGGAATCTTTTAAGAAGATGATAAGGTTTTTAGAATGAGAAAAAAATGAGAACGAAAATACGAAAATTGTTTTTATATATCTTTCCTAAGGTAAATGATGAAAACACCCCTAAGTACATGCCTTCCATTCCTACGTTGCCACCTCACCATGCTTTGTCCCTCTCTTCATGGTTTAATCCAACATGCATTTATTATCATATGCACTTATGTTTTAAATATGTTTCCTCCTAGTGTCATGTCGTGTTTAATCATTTTTCTAATATATTTTATTTTCCATAAATTGTCACATCACCATGTATGCTTATGTATATAAGCATACATATGTATAATATAATTCTAACTTGTTTGAAAATGTATGTATATTTATACTCTTGGGGTTACAACACTTCCGATAGCTTTTAGTCGACGAAAAGTCGAAAGACGAATTCCAGTTCCTTTTTCGATTTTTTTTCGAACTCAATATTTTTGTAAAAAAATTTGAAAAACTATTTCAACTTCGTTATTCATTATTTAAAAGATTTTTTATTTTAATTATAATACATATTATCTAAATATTTAAAATTAATTAAATATTTGCAAATCAAAGCGGTGAAATTCCAGGTTATTACACTCTCCTCCCTAAAAAGAATTTCGACCCCGAAATTTTCAACAATCCTAACCCAGACACACATCATACTATTCATCAGTCCGTATGATGTACATAGGTCATTCTTCTATAAAATCTGATTTGATCACTTACTCGAATACACAGCTTTACTTCCTAACAAATATCGCTCACCCGACTTCCTAGTGCGGACCCTGATCAGGCTTCTTAATTAGAAACCTTCATTCTCCTTACATAACCATATACTACGATAGAAAACTTTTGGTCCCTCATTAAGTACCCTCACCAATTATTCGTCATCAAAAATCGAGTGATAAATCCTTACCTAGAACGGTGTGAAACACCTTTAGTCATGTACTCAAATTTTGGACCGATAATTATGTGCGAAAGGGAAATGATCTATGTACAACCTATATATTCATATAAAGGTTCTTTATTTACCCAATTGTTTTTAACCCTCCCAAAAATATTTATGATAATATTTCACAAAAATTTCAGCTTAGGTTCCAACATTTTAAAATGACACAACTTATTTATGAAACCCTTCTCATAAAATCATTTTACCTTGTTATTTGCATAATACTTTCCTACATTCTAAGGGTATGTACAAAACATTAGATTTTAATTCAATTAACTTTTAACTATTCAGATATAGGCATAAACAAATCTCAGCTCTTAAAACTAAGTCGACAAATCCAACCTCTTTTCCAATCGATCTGGTCAATAGCTAAGAAGAGTAGATGCTAGTATTCAAACTTCGTCCTAGAGTATACTTTTTATTAGACATCTCTAAGGTAAAAATGCTTATTAGCCGGCCCAACAAAATCAAATTATATTTAACCTCCTAAGTTTTAAAATCAAAGACATGTTTTGATAAAATATATTTTACTAAACCTCATTATTAAATTTAACGCAATTAAAACTTCATTTATTAACATATTCTTTAATCAAAATACCTTATTATTTTGAAAAACTTAGAAGCCAAATACCCATGATTTATTTCAAAATCTTTTTAAATGATAGATTATTTTTAATCCTTAGAAATATACAAGTAGCCCGAGTAACTCCAAAATGATATCAAGGAACAAGGTACTACCGAATAATACTATAAATCCCTTTTTGAAACAATACTATATATATATATATCCAACTAAATAGTTTTTAATAAAATATTTATCATCCACCTGCTTTGGATTCATTCGAATTTGAACTTGTTTCGATAGTACAATAACAAAATGAATAGTTTTCTAAGTGCACTACCACATTCACCTAAGCAAACATCTGATTGTCACTCAGAAGATTATTCAAATTGTCACAAAATGGACCGAGATTGATTCCTCGAACTATCCAAAGGAAAATCGTACACTTAAACTCCTTATTCAAAATATTTATACCTTAAACTATTTTCAAGTAAAACTATTACTATTTTTCCCTAATCTTGAAAGCCATTTTCCAAAAGATTTGAGATTTAAGTCCTAAAAAATATATTACTATTTTTTAGTTACAAACACATTTTATAAAGCTTTATAAAATCAATTACTAAATATTTATTTTCTAAATATTCTAATTTCTTTTAATAAACAACTTTTATTAAAATCAGATTTTAACCCAGCATTATCATCGAACGCCTTATAGTCAAATTGTGAAGATTAATTATAAGGTGTTTGTGTTAATGTTCCTACAAATTCTATATACCCAACCTATGATGGAAAAAGGAAAGCTACCAATAAATCAGATAATAGTCAATGCTCAAAATTGGATGAGCATGTCTAATCAAACTGTATATGATAATAATTAAATATTATCAATTCCTAACAACAATCACATCATATATAATTGTATTTTATTTTTGAAAACCATTTCTTTATATATAGAAAATTCCTAGAGAAAAATTAATTTTACCAGATTTTAATATAATACTATGACGATTAGCCTAGTTTAAGTGTTTTGAAACTCCTATTGACACTGTGGTATCCCACATCTCGACCAAAATTCATAAACCACTCAACTGATAATTCAATACAATATAAAATCTTTTTATAGCAGCAACAAATAAACACTCAATATATACACTCAAACTCATTCTAGGATCTCACTTAACCCATCTTAAATGAGTCAACCTAACAAAAGCCTAGGTGTTTGCTCAACCTAAGCTCAAATACTAAATGTAACAGTATGCCTTCTTATACCTAAAGATGACACTTAATATATCCTCCGTATTCGTGTTCCGACAATTTAAGTGTATGAAAGACAAGCCGTTTGGGTGAAAGGAAGAAAAAGGCAGAACATAATCTTACATCATGATGAGCAATATATAATATACACAGAACCTTTACAAAAAGAAATCATCTTTATTTATACATAACATCAGGGTATGTTAACCTAGTATCAGCGTGGACAGTTATAACAGCCCGTCCTTACAATTCTAATAAATACAGATAAAAATAAAACTAATAGAACAGTGAAAGAATGTAAGGTACGTGAATATGTCTTGGAGAATCCAACTCGTCACCGGAAAGCTCCAAAGCATCCAACTAAATCTGGAAAATACGCTCGGGCTAACCCGAGCATTATAAGAAAATAACACCCAGATCAGTCTGGTAAAACTAGCATGAGAAACTCAAATCACAAGGAACTTTATTTATTATAACTTGTAAAATCCTTTAAATAAATATCTCTAATTTATGAATTATCCTTTACTTAAATTCCAAATCCGTTTATATAATGCTTTATAAATATCCAAATCTATTTATAAAACTCTTTTATAAATATCAAAACTATTTATAAAACTCTTTTACAAATATTCAAAATTATTTATGAAACTCCTTTTCGAATATCCAAAATCTTTTAGAAACTTCTTTTATAAACTTTCCTTATTTAAAATAACTTCTTTAATAAACTTTAATCAATAAAATTCCTTGATAAACAATAAATTATTTAAAACACCTTCAAATAAACAAGATGTTATTCAAAACAACCCTCATTTAACTTATCTTTAGACTTTACTAGCAAAATATTGATTTTAAACAATCGTTTAAAAGGTGTTATATTAACTTAAAATATTTTGAATAAAATATTGCTTAATCATCCTTTAAATATCATACTTAAAATGATATTAAACTTTAAATCATTTTCAAAAAGGATAAAATTTAAATATCTGGCTTCACAAAATCAAATGTAGGTTTAATGATCATAATGGTTCATTTAATTGAGTTTAACTTATTCAAGTTATAACATGATTATTTACATAGAAACCTTATATGTAAAAGGAATAAACAATCCACAATCAATAACACATGGATAAATGTTCAAATTACCAAAATGACAGATATGGATATGTTTTGCTAAACAAAGGCGCAAGTTAATATTATGGTGGAATGAGTTTTTATTCTGCCTAATATATGCTCATATATTATATTTGGTGAATTATGGCAGAACTGTGATTTATACTACCAAACAAATATCCAATATAATTTAATTAGCTGAAAGGTGACTCATTTTGCTAAACAGATGTCATCAAAGTTTATTCAATTTGTTCAACTACTTAGGGTAAAGACATAGAGAATCCCTTTTGTTCAAAACTAATTTTGACAAGAAAGTTGCCTATTAAAAAATTCGATACTTGGAAAACAAAATGATTAAAACTTAAAACTCATTTTAGATAATTTATTTCAAGTTAAACCCTTTATTAAATTATAATTAATCTTTATTGAGTCTTAACTTAACTTGATTATAAATTAAGAAACAATTGGACCTTTAATAAATAATTTATTTATAAATGAATCCCTTAATTAATTTAAAATTAAAAATAATCAAATACTTTCTCAAAAGTTAATTAATACTTAACCCTATACTTAATTAATAATTAACTAAAAACAAATCATACAATTAATTCATAATTAACTAAAAATTAATTTTACTTAGTCAATTACTTTGAAAGATAATTAATTAATACTAATTCCACTTAATTAATAAATCTTGTTTAATACTTAATTAATAATAAATCATTAATTTCTTAATTAACTTTTTGAAACATAGTTTCTAAAATTCTTCTAGGTATAAAAACTAATTTTGTCAAAAATTGGACTTTTTAACGAAACTGCATCCATCTCGACCATCGCTATGGGTACCATGACTTCAAAACTTGTTTTTGCTCTTTATTTTGAAAATTTAACTTATGGAAGCTTTTCACACTAGAATTATGGTTTCACACAAGGATTTCAAATCGCCATTACATTCAAAGATGATAACTTTTTATAGCATACAACCATATAATCATATCCATAACATAAATACACATGCATATACAAAACACAAGCAAGATCATATCTTTACGCACATAAGCAACATTTAGACTTCAAATCTCAAGTCTAATATAACATTATATCTAAGCATATATGTAAGCATATATATATATATATATATATATATATATATATATATATATATATATATATATAACATCAACATCACTTCTCAACCAAACATCCAAGAAATTTTAACTAAGTTAAGCATAACTTATGAAGTTAAAAACTTCTAATTTAAAGCAAAAGTTTATTCGCCAAAACATAACCAAAACACATCAAATTAAACTAGAACTTTGGAAAAAGCTTTGAACTTGGATTTATTTTTATAATAATTTGATTTTAAGTCAAGAATGGACACACATGGGATCAGCCATGATGCTATGGGCTCGGCCTAAGGTGCACTCGGGCAAGGCCATGGTGAAATGAAGGTAGTGGGTGCTTGTTTCAAGGAGGAGTGTTGAAATGGAAAAGGAGATGTTTTAAATCAAGTTTGAAAACATTTAAAAGAGAAAACTTTTTGAAATTTAAAGAGAAGCCATTTAATCTTTTAAGAAGATGATGAGGTTTTTAGAATGAGGATGGAAATGGGAAAACAATGACAAGGAAAATATGAAAAATTGTTTTTATATATCTTTCCCAAGGTAAATGATCAAAGCACCCCTAAAGTACACGCCATCCATTCCTATGTTGCCACTCACCATGCTTTCTCCCCCTCTTCATGGTTTAAGCCAATATGCATTTATTATCATGTACTTATGTTTTAAACATGTTTCTTCTAGTGTCATGTCATGTTTAAAGATTTTATAATTATATTTTGTTTTCTATAAATTGTCACATCACTATGTATGCTTATGTATATATGTATACTCATGTATAATACAATTCTAACTTGTTTGAGAATGTACATATATTTATACTCTAGAGTTTACAAAATTTTCGAAAAGTTTTAGTCAATGAAAAGTTGACGATTCGAAAAATGAATTCCTGTAACATTTTCGAATTTTCTTCGAATCAATATTTTTGTAAAAAAATAAAAAAAACTATTTCACCATCATTATTCATTATTTAAAAGAGTTTTATTTTAACTGTAAAACATATTATTTGAATATTTAATATTAATTAAATATTCACAAATCAAAGTGATGAAATTCCGAGTCATTACAACTCGCTAAGATGAAGTGTGAACATATATATTCGATAGCTAACCAAATTTACACATGTGAGTCATAGAACTGCATTGATAGATTCTCCAAAATACCACATGGTTCAAATTGATTTATAAATTATTATAAATTAATTAAATATGAAATATTAATTATTTATTTATTTGAAGCATTGAGTTCCATTAGTTTTTTTCTTGAAAGCCATTAGAAATTAATTAGGTGCATATATAAAAGTTATATGTGTATTAATCGATATAAGATACTGATACATGTTTGAATTTGATTTAAAAATAATTAATCGCTATTTTTTTTTGGAACATTTGATTTGAAAATCCAAAGGTTGAATCTAGGAATACAAAAAAGGGTTAATGAATTAAAGGTGGCAATTAATTTTTGATTCCCTTTACAAATACCGTACCCAACTCATTATTTCATCTCTTAATCACTCTTCCTCTCTTAGACCCTATCCTCTATCTTCCTTTTGCATTTTTTTTGCTCAAAATTTCAAAAGTAAATAGAATTAATAACATCTAGTGGATTTAGATAAAAATGGTTCACCTTCTCTTGCAAAGCTAGGAGCTGGGATTTCAGATCTAGGAGCAACTCTTTCAATCAAGATGCATTCAAGGGCAACATCAATATGGTTAACATATTCTATTTTATGTATTTTCCTCATGATATTGTAGATATACCTATTTAATTACTTTAATGACTATATATACGCCCTGCAGTCTAACTTAAATTTATACATGTGAAGATCTGAAATTTGTTATGAGTTTGTTGACTTGGACTGAATTTGAAATTAATAATGATAATTTTGGTTATTAATTCTTATTTTTAGTTTTATGTTGTTATCAGTGTTGTTTTAGACCTGGATCTAATCAATAATTTATTTTTATATATAGTTAAGAGGTTTTTAGGCTCAAGAGAAAAGTTGAAGAAAAATTTAGTTTTTAGGACAAGAAGTTTGCTTTCTAGGCTGAATGACGCTTTTTAGTGTAAATCATAGAATAATAAATGTAATTATCATTTTCTGTTTACACTAAAAAGTGTCCTTCAGGCTAAAAACCAAACTTGTTGTCTCTAAGACTAAATTTTTTTGCAACTTCTTCCCGTGTCTATTTTCCTGTATAGTTAAATATCAATGTTAATTTCCATTGTTTTATAACTTGATTTTTTTTCAAAACACATGTACATATGCGCGCGCTCATGTTTTAATTAATTTGAAAACAACTTTACAGTAAATGGTTTAAGGAAAAAAACCAAAACATATACATACATATACATATGCACGCACATATACATATATAAAGGAGATCAATTTTGATGTACATACCAACATAAATTAACATTCTAGTTTTATTTAATAAAGTTTTTCTTTTTTATTAATAAAAATTATCTTTCATTTTAGGTCAAGATATTAATTTAAGAATTATGTTCACATTAAATTTTTAAATACTAATTTTCACAAATCAATTGAACAAAAGGGAAATGGAAGGTGTGTTTAGGTAAAAGAAAATATATAATATGTACATTACAAAATATCTTTGTTTTACTTTGTTTCAAATTATTAATTTATAATATATATTTGAATCTATAGATCAAGATCTAATTTTGTCGTCTTACCAAATCAGATATCTTGATATTACGAAAACAAAATTTTAACTTAGATTTGTTGATTTGGTCAAAATAAATTTAGATTTATAAAGGAATCTGGTAAAAAAAAACTTTTGAATCATACATATACATACTTATATTTGCAACCAATATTATGGATAGTAATGTGTATATAGTAGGCAAATGCATCTGTTGCAGTGTAAATCACAGAACTTATACATAGGCAAATTAACTATGTAGATGATAAGAAAAGTTGCACTTACACTATATACGCTCGAGTACATTCATATATACGCACAAACATACCAAATGCAAATATGGTCCAATCTATCATTTAAACAAATCAGAAAAGTCAAATAAAATTAGTTTTTTATTTGAATATATTAGATCAGATCTAATAACAAATTTAGACTTCGTAACCCAATAAAGATCTAAATAAGGATTATTTTTTGAAATTTACCCATGTTACCGACTACCCACCGTCCCGGTTCCATCAGATGCAACTCCATTCATAAGGCATCACCAATGTTCAATAATGGAGGCTAGGGTTAAGTTTTATAGTCTATTAATAGAATGAATCAGAGTAGCTATTGATAGCCAAATAAATCGTAGATATTCAGCCTCCTTCTCTCCGAATCTAAAGACAACTCACCCCTCCTCTCAAATGCTATGGTCGGCCCTCTCGATGTTTGGGCTTCCATTCTTGGGCCTAGCCAATTTAATAATTAAACTAATTGTTCCATTAACCAATTCTTTAAATCAACATATAATTGTATATCATTTTAACTAATTTTTGGGATTCGGAAAATTATAAAATTGTTATAAGATTTTAATACAATATTTTTATTAATTTTATTATTAATCTATAATATTTATAAATGAATTTTAAATTGGACAAACTTGGAAATTAACTAACAACGTGGTTGTGTTGTCACTCTGGCAAGAACTTGGTCCTCGATCAATATTTAAATAATTAAAATACCGAAGCCTATATGAACTTTGCTGAAGTATAATATGTTGGAACTGGACTAGCACGAAGTGGAAGTTATGGGTGAATTTCAAAATTTTTACCCAATTGGATCTTTTATAGGGCCTATGAAGTCTAACTAAATTAGAATATTTCTAAATTTCATTTAAATAAAATCATTTATTTTATTTAAATTCAAATATATTAAGATATAAAATTAATTTTTGATTTAGTTTGTACATAAATGTATCATATACATATATATGGGTGAGTGTGTGTGTAACATAATAATCTGTAAAAGGTATAATATGCCCATATGTAGATATTGGGATTTACATCGCAACAGACATATTTGCTCATTTTGTATGTCATGTATGTTGTCCAAATACATGCATGTATATGTGTTACAACTCACACACACATATGTATGTATAAATATATTAGATATAATATATGAACATAAAATATTTATATATAGATAAATATATATATATATATAAAAAGAGAGAGAATAATAATTAAAAATTATTTACAATTCAAAACTAACTAAGTTTTGCAAACATAATAATTTTAGTATTTTAATTTTTATATATTATGAATAAAATAATGTTTTCATCCATAAATAATTAATATAAAATAATCTATTGATTAAAATTCAAATTTTACAATTCTAGAAAATCTATAAACATAAAATAGAGCTTAGGAAAAATCCGAAGATTTTTCAAAGCTGAGTTATTATTTTTAAAACCAAATACATTGATTCCAACAATAATTGTTTAATATAAAATAATATATTATTAAAATTTCAAATTTTAAAATTTCATAAATTCTAGGATTATGAATGAAAGTTTACAATTTTTTTTGAAGAATTTCAATTAAACTATTATTTTTAATAAATCATAAACAATTTTTTTGAAGTAATATTAATTATTAAAAATAATAAACTTTATTGAAAAATTCATAAATTTTGTCTATATGTTTCTAAAATGATATAATATTTTTTTTAAATATTAAATTGAATTTTGAATGTAATAATTAGTTTATATATAATAAACAATTCAAAAATTCAATATGTTAATTTGAAAATATGAATATATGTTTGATAATTAATTTTTGAATTTGTAAATTTATATTATATATAAATAAGTGTACTAAAATTTTTAAATCATATATATATATATATATATATCTTATATATGCATGTATGCTATTATGAGAGAGAAATATACACTAATATACATACATACATACATACATACATACATACATACATACATATATATTAATAAATACATATAAAACAATTATTAATGACAAAAATTGATTTTTTTTACAGTAAACAACATTTGTCTATATGTAAATCAAATAGTATAATAAACGAATTATGCACATAACCAAACTGATTTGTGACAACGACATCTACTTACAAAATCTTAGCCAACTAAACATATAGTAGCAATATATTTAAATAGATATGAAGTTGCTTATTATAGGATCATAGAATATAATTTAATTACTGTAATATGAATTAAAATTACCAATTTAATAATGCCTTTGAGTCCACATTGAAACAATGTCTCCCTTCCTTTTACTATTCTTGATTCGTCAGATTGCAAGGCTGGAATTACCGACCTCTAACTATCGAATAGTATTATTTTAATTTGAAATATATTTGAGAAATTTGGAGTAGATTGAGAGCTATATTATAACTAGTAATGTAGAAGATAATGGCGGCCAAAAATATTAGTAATTATTTTTAGAGATACATACATACAGACACACACACACACATATAGGGTTGTATTAGAGAGAAAGGAGGAAGAGCTTTTTACCCATTCTCACTTGATCTCAACCTATTATCTCCAAGCCAATTCCCTATGTTTTAGCCACCCCTAGACCTTCACAAATCCAAAATTTTGCAGCCCTAATGATGGTCTTTAAATCCATCTAATCCTAAGTTAAAATACTATGCAATTAAATAAAATTTAATCGCTTATCGATATCGTATATCATTGATATATTTATAACTGCTATAAATATATGTAACACTATTTATTTCTCAAATCATATTCAAAATTTATAAATAATATTTGACAAATATTAACTAATTTAATTAATTTATAACAACTATAAACTAATTAATTCATTTGGTCTTAAGGGAATTCATCACTTCGGCTGTATAACTCTTGGGAGTAAATTTGATCAGCGATTAACATCGGACTATTCTAATGTTAACATTCGCATGTCACTTATCAGGTGGTGTGACATTGCGGCTAAATTTATCGCTCACTCATTTTCGATAAAATCCAATTTTAGTTTAATAAGCGTCACCCGGTTTTGACATTTGTTTACACCAATTCTCTTCGTCCAAACTATATCACTTTGGACTTATGGAATTTGGTAATGGTCAAATTCCAACCTCATCCACACTCAACTTTATAGCCTAAATGCAAAGTCCTTGGTTCAATAGTAACAATTATTATTAAACGAAAATCCCTGGCCAAAGACTTTAAGTTGACTATGATACAACCGCATATAACCGTGGAGACGAATCCTCTCTTAAATAGTGTTTCACTTCCAATACTTCCACCCGACCCAACTATAATCACTTAATAGACGCCATGCTATGATTTGGCTATAATCAAAACAATGCTTTCATACTGAAGATCCATGGTATTCTCAAGTCGAGAGAACTTTATAAATCAGTCACATCGATATTTTCTGTTTGACCTTACTTATATTAACCAACAGAAAACTATCAAGTGAGTCGTTCCATTGTTATCCAATAACTATTAGTACGTAACCCCTAGGTGCCCCAGCAGTCATGAGTAATACACTGCCCAACATTTGGAGATCATTATGTTCTCCAGTCTCAATAGATACATCGATATTCAGTCTCGATGCATCTTGACAATGAACATTTAAAATGGTATATTTGTTTCATTGTGATAAATTACTCACAATTACAACACTTTATAACTTACTATCACAAAATATACCATTTATGGATTTTTCTATTAAATATACTTTTAATTTAGTTAATTAATTAATATAATTCCATTATATCAAGTATATAATAGGAAGAAAATACCTTTTATTTTGAACAAGATTGGTCAATGAGTTAGATATATGTAATAAATTACATAAATGCCCCTAGGGAATACCTTAACTCTATCACAATATTGGGCACAAGTTCAATCGATTAATAGATCATTTATTAAAAACCCAATTTCTGATCTTTATTAAGTTGAAGCTAGTACTGATATTTTGTGCATGCTTTCTTTTCACCATCCCTGCATTACTAAGATATATAGAGTTTGATCTGTGGTTAAAATTCTATTAATATCCGTAGTTAATTGCATAGACTACATCAAAAACCTTGGTTCAATCTAGTAACATTTACCGATTAACCGATTTACTTTGGCTAGAAATTTTGACTTTAATTTGACTACCAATTATGGTGATACTAACCTTTTACAACAAAGAAGATGAACCCTCTTTTGAGTAGTGTTTCACTTCAAATAGCTCAACATGTTCTCAACTACGGTTGTGATATGGTCTCCTTGCTATGTGGTTGACCATAGTCAAAGTATAACCAAAACACTTAAGATCAATAGTACCCTCATGTCTGAATACTACAACATGTTGTATTACCTTAAGATCATAAATTTTGATTTAGTCGTATTAACCTATAGAAAATTAGCGAGTCATTATGTGATTGTTCCAATTAACAACAGGAACGTAACCCCTTGGCGCCACTAACGGTTATAAGTAATTCATCGTCCATCATATAAAGACCGTCCCATGCATTATTCTTGGATGTATCGACATCGATTTCTCAATACATATTAACTATGAACATTAAAAGATGGTTATTTAAATATCAATTCAAAACTCATGGTTACGAATACATTCGTTACTATAATCGATAAAATACTCCTCTTATGGGTTTTTTTACTTATATATATTTAATGTATTTATTTTATTATTTTCATCTCTATATAATAACACACATATAAGAAAATAAAACCAAAAACGTACTTTATTTTGAACAAGATTATTTACAAAGTTAAGTTACATAACTACTTATATAATTATCCAAAAGGCTCACGCTTTACTCTATCAATCCCTCACTTGCACTTGGCGCTAATTATGGAGTCTCATGCCCATTCTTTCGACCAGTCTACCTAAATTAGACTAAGAAAGCGTCTTAGTGAATGGATCTGTGATGTTATCTTTAGTATCTACTCTTTCAATTACAATCTCTCTACTAAAGGTAAACCACCTCATCACATGGAACTTACATAGGATGTATCTTGACTTCTTGTGAACTTTCAGTTTCTCAGCAACCTGTGTTGCCACATTATTGTCACAATACATGAGCATCGAAACTTTAATGCTTGGAATTACTCCCAGATCCTTGATGAATTCGTGCATCCACATTGCTTCTTTTATGGCATCATTCAAGGAAATGTACTTAGCCTCCATGGTTGAATCGGCCACAACTTCCTATTTGGAATTTTTCCAAATAACAAACCTTAAGGGTAAATATGAAACTTACACAACCCTTGAGGGAAAACTTGAAACCTGCAATTGATTTATCGTCATCAATGTCACCCTAAAGACTTGAGTTTGAGTGCCCCTTCATAAGGAATTCATCATTTCCATACATAAGAAATAAATCTCTAGTATTTCTTAAACACCGAAGAATGACTTTAGCAGTCATCTAATGACTTTCTCCCAGATTTGACTAATTTCGCCTAATTGCTCTTAGCGCAAAAGCGACAAACAAACCTAGTATATAACCTAATGTACATGATAAATACTATTGCCAAATCATAAGGAGCCTAACTCATCTACTGTCTTTCCTCTTCTATAGACAGGGAGTCCTTCTTAGATAGAACAATTCCATGCTGCATTGGAATAGTTCCACGTTTGGAATTTTCCGCTAAATCGATTAGGGCAATCCCAATAACTTTCTCCATCTACCTACGTAGATTTTAATACCTAGTATGAAGGATCCCTCTTCTGAACCAAACATCAATAATTTATGTACAACTAATGTTATCTATAAAATATTCCTAGGAAAAAAAGTATGAAAGAAAGAACTCGAGAGCATTGACAAAGGCCAGAAAGCTCCAAGAAAGATAGACTAGTTAAACATAACTTTCAACAAGGAGAACAGCAGTACCTTTTGAAAAGGACATAAAGATGTTTCGATTATGTCAGCAGAAAGCTTTCGACAAGGTCGGAAGCTACCTTTCGAGGGCAATGGGAAACATGTTAATATCATCCAAAGTGCTCAAAAGACGCCTCCCGAAGGCCATGGATAGCAGACACTCCACATTTTTCACCAAACCATTCGAAACGTCTTGATTTCGCCTTTATTCACTTCCACCAAAGATGTATTCAACCAATTCGGCCCTTTCGAAAGAATATGAAGCCTTTCAAAATGGTAGGGGCCACTCTCACTTATGAAATAAAGAGCCAGGCGACCGTTTCCATAAAAGTATAAGGTTCTGAATTAGTCAGGGCAGAGGCTTTCAAAAGAGACCATTTACAACAGAACCTTTTAGGTGTTTCAACTCATTTGAAGCGAAAAGAGGACATGCTTCGATAGTTAGAAGGCTAGAACCTTAGTCAACTCATGCGACACATCAACATTCAAGTCCAAAATGCATCAATCGACCTTTCGACTAGGTCAAAAGCTATCAATCGGCACCTTTCGACGAAGTCTAAAGGAAATAAAGCAAAAGAGAGAAGCCCAGCCTTAAGCGACAGCAGAAGAATAAGTAAAACCCTTTTGACCAGGTCGAAAGGTATGTCTCAATGGACACTCATGAAAGCAAAAGGGTTGATCTTTAGATCGAGTCGGTAGCTTAGGGTCGGAAGGTTCCAACCCACACCTATAAATATGACCCTAAGGGTCAGTTATAAGGATTCGATTTCTTTCACTTCTCACTTATAGTTTCTTAAGTTTGTAACCCTAATTCTCAAATTAAATTGGGTATTTAGTAAATTTGTACAATTGAGTTTAATAAAAAGAGGATAGTGATAATCGTGTTTACTTAGCAGCTCAGATTTCCTTACTTTTCATAAACATGTCGTCCTGCAGTTAAGTTAGTCGAATGATGCCCCTTCGACCAAGTCGAAACCCTAAGTCTTTTTATTTCCTAGAAACCTTAGCTCAAATATACTAGATTGCAAGTGTCACCCCTTTAGATAGAGTCAAAACCATTCTAGCTTTGCTATTTACAGCTTTCTTTAGGTCCCCAACCTTAGCTAGCCAATAGTGTCGGAAGATGGTTTCGACAGGAATATAGCCCAACCGATTCGAAAGGACTTCCTGTAGAAAAAGTTAACCTTTTCTCCACGTCGATAGGTATCAAAGACACTTGTCAGTCACCTTTTCCAGCCTGAGAAAAGCTTGAAACTTTCATTCCATCGAAATGTGGTTTTCGAAAGCATTGCTCCTACTCCAACTTCAAATTTGAGGTATTGAAAAATTTTCTTGTCAACATTTTTAGCGCTAGAAGGAGGGGTTGAACCTTCGGCATCTAATCACTTTCATCACAAATTAATAGCATAGAGTACTTAATCCAAGAGAAAAATATGGAGCAAGCAGGGAATGATATTGGTATCTCAAATGAAGAGACAATGCCACAATCAACTTTGGAAAACAATATAGTCCCAAATTTCACCTTAGAGAATTTGGAAGTTGGACAACCATCAACTTTAATAAGAATAGAGAATAATGAAGTTACAGTACAAAATCAACCACAAAAAATGATGGCTATGTATGGACTTCTTGAAATGGCTCCATCTTAAACATCGTTAAAGTCTATGGAAGGAGAAAATTAGGCATAATTTCCAAATAGGGAGAGAAATGAGAAACTAAGCCAAGAGAATAAAGCAAGACAATTCTTGAACAATCAAATAGTCTAGCCTTAAAAGACAATGAAAGTTACTACAAAAAAATTCTTAATCAAATAACAACGGATACAACAAAATCCGTGTGTCGGAGAAATATGTTATCCTACGAAAGACCCTTCTCAAAAGAAATAATAGTGGTTAGTCTCCCTCCTCACATCCAAATTCCTTCATTAATATATGATGGGATAAACGATCCAGATGATCATCATGTAGTTTTAAAAATAAGATGAACTTATATAATGCTCCAGGGCCCATTCACTGTAAACTCTTTCCGATTAGTTTTTAAGGAGCAAATATCAAATGGCTTAGACATTACAAAAAGGGAACTATCCATTCCTGGGAACAACTATCCAATGAATTTATAACCTAATTTCACGCATTCAAAGATCCAACTAGGATTTTAGATTGTTATATACTCAAAAAAGAGCCAGGAGAGCCACTTGACGAGTACCTAAGAAGGTTTAATATAGGGGAACTGAGAAATGAAATACAAGTGAAAGAGAAAAGCTTATGGCAGTTCGATCAAGATTGATTGAACAAACCCCTTTGTGGAAGGACCCTTGCATTAATGGATGTGAAGATCTATAACAATTAAATCTCCAAGCGGAAAAGTTTATTCGAATGGAAAAAATGCATCATGCCATAAAGAAATCTCATCAAGAACAAAAGAAAGAAAAGCCTGATTTCAACCGCTCCAGCAAAAAGTCTAGTTGGACGAAAAACAAAAAAGACACTCAGATGACAACACTTAAGAACAAACCAATGGAATTAAGCAAGCCTCTTTCCATATCTTTGAGATAAAAGATGATGAGAATTTTTCCATTTCATATAAGATAAGGATTCCATCAGAAACCAGAAAAGGAAGAAATTACTGTGCTTATCATAAAGTAAATGGGCATGAAACTAACAATTGTAGTGTTTTGGCAAAAGTAATCCAGAACCTAATCAAGTCTGTGTTTTAAAAGAATTTACCAAAGAATATTAAAGATCCTCTACCATGAAGGGCGCCATTGAATCATTTAAAGCCCCGATAAGGATTTCTCTTGCATTTTCGTCTCCAAACCTTGATCAGGCCATGAAACTTGGCAGACTTTGTCTATTATTAATTTCCCTTGCTTATATCTTTTTAAATTCAGTTATACTCTAAATTAGTCTTATATTAATGCAAAATTCGAGTGTCTTTGCAGGTAAAAACAAAATCAATCCATGGCATTCAACATACTATGAAAGTACAACAAACCTCTACCATCTTAAGACAGACTACTCAAACTCTATGGACAAGACAATTCATCCCCTTTTCAAAGTTTGAATCAATGTTGCGTAAAGAAATACTTCCACGAAACCCAAGATGATGGTCAGATTTCAACTGTAAGATCAAGAGTGGTAAATATCCAAAAATCTCTCAAAAGAAGAAATTCTTAGAAAAAGGCATGTTTATACTCGTGAGAATTTACCAGACCATGAATCATGGCTTTTCGAACTCAAGAGCAAGACATTTCTTTTGCTAAGCAAGACCCGATGAAGCATTACCATATATGTGGTACACATTAACTCAAATTACTCTGTCATGTGGAAGGAATTTTCTCAAAAACATTTTCAGGAATGTTGATCTTTAAAGGTTGGAAAAGATTTTCTCAAATTACCCTATAAGTAAATGGGATTAAGTATACGTTTATTTCGAAAGACAAACTTGCACAATCTTTAAAAGAATACTATATAGTATTGATAAATAAATGTCAAAGACCCCCAACAAAACAAATTCAAAGTTTCAAAGTATTCCAAAAAGATTATTGGTAAGGAAAAGCCTATTCTTACCTTTTTCAAAGAAAGTTTTTGAGTTAAAGGATCATTAACAAAACTTAGATTGGAGAATCCTATTCTCGACTAAAAGATTATTAGTTCATGAATCATGACCTCCTAGTCTCCTATTTGAGATCTACATCTCTACAATGAGAATGGTTTAAAGACCTATACTAGGGGAAGCAATGAAAAAAGATATTTTTGCGATCAAAACTCTCTTTTTGGAAAAATAATCCCCCAATATATTGGAGGGACTCATTTATTGAAATCATTTGGTATTCAAAAGGATATTCACAAATATTTTATTTGATCAAAGATGATTTTTATTCAAAAGTTTTAGCCTATGGCCAATTCATAGCACCTCTTAAAAAAAGGGGTCATGTACCTACCAAAAGCCTTCGGCCAATCCATAGCACTCCCTGGAAAGGGGGGTCCTGTACCCACCAAAAGCGTATAGCCAATCCATAGCACCTCTTAAGATGAAGGGACAAAAGCCTACGACCAATCCATAACACCTCCTAGAGGGAGGGAAATTGCCCCTAACATCCATGTCACCTCTTAGAGGAGGGTCAGGATAAGCACCCATCGACATCCTTCTGGGGGAAAGTCAACTCAACATGCACAATATACTTTTTAAGACAAGGGACGCCCGGAAGAGACACCAAACAAAAGAAGAAAGACTAAGAAGTCTACAAATTGAGACAAAAGTCAAATCCCAAGAGAAAAGAGGGTTAAAGAAAGAATATATCCATCATCCAAAGTAAGATGAATCCTAAGAGGAGGGAACAGATAAGGGCAAAAGGAATAAGGTATCTAATGCCAAAACCAAAAACAGACGAAGGGTCTGAAATCATATCCAAAAGAGACAAAATATGGAGTGACAAACCATAGAACATCTAATGCTTGAGAAATGATTTCCACATCAAAGGATTAAGAAATCCACATCCTAAAAGAAAACACAAGACCGGAGGATGTAAACGAAAATCCATAATGTGCTAGCAAAAAAAGAAATCTATACCAAAGCCAAAAAAGTGGAATAGACAAGAAGTTATCACTAATGATAATAGAAACTGCACTCAAAGATTATATTGAGTAAACCACTCTTAAATCCCTAGAAATAGGGCGACCCTTTAGAATAGAAAAGTGTGGGCATGATGAATGGAATCACTACTCCGAATGATGATGTAACTTTACAGAGCTACTCATTACTAACTCATAGGTCTAGGAATCTTTTCTTAGGCTTACTAAGTTTATCTTTAGTGGAGAGACTTCTGATGTTGTACTTATATTGAATGAATTTTCAATGGTCTATTCGTCAGATGAGATCCTAACAAGATTTTGACTGAATTATTGATTTCATGAATTTTTAGGTTCCTTATTTCTTTTCATGAAGATTTCATATTGGGTTTTGTGAATTCAAAGTTTACACATTGGTTTTTATGATGATTTGCTGGTTCTATATTCTTTGTTCCTTTACTAGATTTTCGTAGTGATTTCTTGCTCAATTATTCGTTTCATGAATTATTAATATCCTTATATACCTTTACAATGATTCATGGAATTTACATATACAATTCCCCGCATGATTTTCATGATGATTTCTTATTGACCATCTGTTTTATGAGTTATTGATTTCTTAAATCCTTTGTTGATTTAACATTATGATTTATAGATTCCCCATTGATTTTTTAATTTTGAATTAGAATGGAAAAGTTTCTAATTACATTCTTGAAGTCTTTGATTTTTGTGTTCCTTTTTTTAACAATCTCCCGTTTTAACGAAATCTAAGTTTCCTTGCTGATTTTTATAGTGATTCATAAATTTCACATTTCTTATTTCCTTGCCTGAATTTTGGGTGATCTTTCTTAAGCTTTCAATTTGATGAATTCTGAAATTACTTGTTGAATTTCATGATGATTTGTGAATTTTTGATTTCCTTATTGGGTGTTTGTTGATCCCTTATGAGATTTCTGATTTAGTGAATTCCAAATTTCCTTATGGTTCTTTACGATGATTGGTGAATTTTGTATTCTTAATTTCCTCAATAGATCTATGATGGTCTCTTGTTGGATTATGATATAATGAATTTTGGATTTTCTTGTTGGTTTTTATAATTATTCATGAATTTTGCATTCCTTATTTCCTTGTAAAGTTTTAGTGGTCCCCTGCCGGTTTTTTGATTTGATGAACCCTACACTTCCTTATGGATTTTGATGAAGATTTATAATTTTCATATTTCTGATTGCGTTATTGGACCTTTGGATTTCTGATTTTATGAATCCTAAATTTCCTTATTCATTTTCATGATGATTTGTGAATTTTATATTCCTGATTTTCAAGTTGAAATTTTTGATAAACACTTACTGAATTTCTGATTTAGTGAGTTCTAAAATTTCCTCGTGGGTTTCAGTGATGATTTATGGATTTCTTGTGCATAATTTCGTTATTGAATTTTGGATGGTCTCTTGTCGGCTTCTAGATTTTATGGATTTTAAACTTCCTTGTGGATTTTGACAGCAATTTATAGGTTTCCTATTTTGAATTTCCTTTTGGTACTCTTACTGGACTCCTAACTTTGAGAATTCTATATTCTACTATTGAATTTTATGGTGATTTGTGAATTTTCCATTGAATTTAAAATTTGGTTTCAATATGAAAGCCTTTGTATCTCCAAATAAGAATGTTGGAATGAAAGTAAGTCATAACAAGATTTCAAAAAAACTTCTTTAGGCAAAGAAATCATATCTAACGAACGAGGAAAACAAAATTTGAGAAAGGGAAACGAAAGTATACGATAACTTTCTTTGAAGGATCATCTATTTGAATCAATGTCTATAAATCAGGTGATATTATTTCATATTATCAATAGAAGAAGTTTAATCATATATATCTCAAATATTTTTCCCGAAAATATTACCAAATAATGTCTTAAACATTGATTTCATAAAATTGCTTATAAAAAGATTACAATCTTAATAGAGGTTAGTCTCGGTTTCGTAGGAAATAAAGAATGAGGTCTCTTGGAGTTTTTGTCTTAAAGAACAAAAGCTTCTTTCATACTAGAGGGGGCTAAATATTATCCATAAAATATTACCAGGAATAAAAGAATGAAATAAGGAACTCAAAAGCAGTGACAAAGGTCAGAAAGCGCTAAGATGGACTAGTTAAACATAACTTCCGACAAAGAGAACAACAGTACCTTTCAAGAAGGACAGAAAGACGTTTCGATTGTTTCAACAGAAAGCTTTGACAAGGTCAGAAGATACCTTTCGAGGGCATGGAAAATATGTTAATGCCATCCAAAGTGCTAAAAAGACACCTCCCAAAGGCCGTGGATGCAGACACTCCACATTTTGCGCCAAGCCATTCGAAACGTCTTGGATTTGCCTTCATTCACTTCCCCAGAGATGTATTCAACAAATTCGGCCCTTTCAAAAGCATATGAAGCCTTTCAAAATGGTTGGGGCCACTCCATTCTATGAAAGAAGAGTTATACGACCATTTCCATAAAAGTATAAGGTTCTGAATTAGTCATGGCAGAATCTTTCGAAAGAGACCATTTACAACTGAGCCTTTTCGGTGTTTCGACTCATTCGAAGCCAAATGAGGACATGTTTCGACAGTGTCGAAGGCTAGCACCCAAGTCAGCTCATGTGACATATAAACATTCAAGTCAAAAGTACATTAATAGACCTTTCGACTAGGTCAAAAGCTATCAAGCAGCACCTTTCAATGAAGACGAAAGGAAACAAAGCAAAAGAGAGAATCCCAGCCTTGAGCGACAGTAGAAGAATGAGTAAAACCCTTTCGAAGACGAAAGGCATGGCTTACTGTACACTCATGAAAGAAAAGGGGTTGACCTTTAGACCGAGTCGGTAGCTTGGGGTCGAAAGGTCCCAACCCGCACATATAAATATGTCCAAAGGGTCGGTTATAGAGGATCCGATTTCTTTCACTTCTCACTTATATTTTCTTAAGTTTTTAACCCTAGTTCTCAAATTAAATTTGGGATTTGGTCAATTTGTACAATTGAGTTCAATAAAAAGAGGGTAGTGATATTTGTGTTTACTTAGTAGCTCAGATTTCCTTACTTTTCATAAACATGCCATCCTACAGTTGAGTTAATCGAAAGGATCCCCTTTGACCAAGTCTAAACCCTAAGTCTTTTTATTTCCTATAAACCTTAGCACAAATCTGCTAGATTGCAAGTGTGACCGTTTTCGATAGAGTCAAAACCATTCTAGCTCTACTATTTACAGCTTTCTTTTGTTCCCCAACCTTAGCTACCCACTAGTGTCAAAAGGAGGTATTGACAGGAATATAACACTGCCGATTCGAAAGGACTTCCTGTAGAAAAAGTTAGCCTTTCGACCACGTCTATAGGTATCAGAGACACTTGTCAGTCACCTTTCCTAGCCTGAGAAAAGCTTGAAACTTTCATTCCATCGAAAGGAGGTTTTCGAAAGCATTGATGTCTTTGCTCTTCCATAGAAGAGGAGTCCTTCTTAGAAAAAACAATTCCATGTTGCATTAGAATAGTTCCACGTTTAGAATTTCCACTAAATCAATTGGGACAATCCCAATAACATTCCCGATCTATCCACATAGATCTTAATATTAGTACGAAGGATACCTCTTCAAAACCAAACATTGATAATTTATGTGCAACTAAAATTTCACAAATTGTAATATAGGATATCCTTACCAATCAGCAGTAAATGTTAATATATAAAACTATGAATGTTATAGCACCATTCTATTGTTCTCTATATAAGCATGCTTCTTCTAACTTATGGCTAAAATTTTAAGGAACGCCCTACATCTACGGTGCAGAACGATAGTCAAAGGAAATAAAAATAAATAAGATGAAGAAATAGAGGAGAAAAGAATGGAAAACGAAGAAAATCAAAGCACCAACTAACCAAATTACCTGTCCCATATCTCACATCACATCTAAGTTAATATAATAATAAATGCATGTATCAAGACAGTAATAATGATGTGAAATAATCATCTGAATAAAAATCCACAAAGTTATACAACACCGTAATAGAGTTTATTCAATGGGAAAGTGAACTCAACAACTACACTGTCTCATACTAGCAAATCAACACCGTCAAGGCTCCATAGTGTCACCTGGTGGAAATATAACAACAAATGCACATATAAGTATAGATAACCATAAGCTCTTATCGGTCCACTTGTAGAACTCGATAAACATCCACCTACACTCAATGTACTCATTTAAGAGTACACGAAGGTAGTAAGAACCAAAGCATAAAACCTCATGTCAGACAATAGTCTGGTGTGAGCGATATCAAATCACAAAATACTATAACACTCGATAATATACAGAACATATGGTATATAAACCCTACCTGACCTATCCTTGCAACCACAGAGTCAGCACATAAACATATGTAATATGCTATTCTAAAAAATCGTAAAAAGGGTATACCATACTCGATATCTATCAGGGTGCCTAGGTATCTCTACCTATAGTCCTTATTAAGTAAACTTTAGGTATCTAGGTATCTCCACCCATACCTACTCCACACTAAGTCAAGTCAAGGTATCTAGGTATCCTTACCACAATACCTACCTAGTGTGACATCCCTAAGGTAACATGTAACTATTGAGAAACCATAACAAACATAGCATCCATCAGATAATACTAACTTTCACAGAATGTGCCAAATATAAGATGATGCATATAACCCTCTGTGACTCGCAAGGACTAGCGGAAATCCTCGTTCTTTGTCGTATCATGTATAAACGGGTTTCTTTTAACCCCACTACGCTGCCAGGGCCCAATACTCTCCCATACTTGTTTGACACTAGACCCCTTTGGGGCAGTACATGGTACACGGCCATTGTTACCAGCCCTCGGGTATCACTCGCATATAATGCCCCTACTCCGAGCATGACATAAATCACTCCGAGTCATCAATGATCCCAAGGCACAAACACATCCATCAAGCCCAACTCACTCGATATGGATTTGAACCCTACTGGCTCACTATAGTTTTTGGGCATGAGCCCAAACACTCGATCCATTCCACTATCCGCTGCCTCACTCTAATCTAAGTTGCCATCCTCGATCGTGCTTTCCGTCTAAGCTCTTGATCGAAGAACCCTACTATCATGCCACCCGAAGCCCGAGGTCCAGCATGATCCATATAGTCCTAATACTATCATCTCGGAGCCTACTACATACATGATCGAGTCACTATCCGCGGTATCAGACTACAAGGTCGAAGCACCACATCCTTGCCTCACCATCAAAATCACCAAGTCGAAGCACCACATCAATGCCTCACCATTAATATCACTCATCGTAGGTTAATAACATCCAATCTCTAAACCGATCGCATGAACAAACCATCACGTCGTGCACCATGATATCTCATCAACGTCCAAGCCACATATCGGTCAAATCGCCAATCAACAACGGTGATGGACATTAACTACTCTGCTATGGTAAATACCATCCACCTTGGTCTTGTACTTAATCGAACGGTTAAATACATACCAAATGGAAACATCTGGCATCTACTCTGAAACCTAGATACGTCGGCACATATTGCAAACCATCTTCTACAACTCATCTCGTTCATTAGATTTCCGCGTGTGCGGAAATCCAACATACTAGATGCTACCTAAAATCAAAGTCACCGCTAATTGACATTTTCAACCAAAACAGCCAAACAATAAACAAGCCAAGCAATCAAACATATATCCAAACATCCATACATCCATCTAAAACAATATACATACAACATAAACAATCTGTCCATATAAATTAATATGGAAAAAAACATCAATAATAGACGTAATCTAATAATTCACTAACCATGAGACGATGATGGAAAATATGCGATATTCTTTATAAATCATTTTAAAGTAATTATATATTCTTTTAAAAAAAATATAGCTGTTATACTATAATTATAATATGACGTTTAAAAACCAAAAATCATTCCGGAACGTCAATATAACACTAAGCAATCAACCATAGTAAAGTGAGATACAATATCACTTACCTCATCAAAATCTGTCCAAACCAGTGCTAAAATGTAGATCTCTCCATCATGAGTGCAATGCAAGAAACCACGTCCAAAACAGACCTCGCATGCAGATGATATGGATATAATATGGTAAGAGATTTTTTTAAATTATTAATTATCAATATCAAACCACTAATTACCGCAATTAGTCACTAATTCATCTTCCTCCTCAATCGCGATATAAATGCCATGCACAAGCCCATTCAATTTTGTTCAAGCATGTCGATTTCTCCCTCTACAAGTAATAATTCCTTGATCCATTTTTGCCAACATAATCCTCTTCGCGCAAGCTTCGATCTACTCCCTAAGATATCTCAACTGATCTAACCGTGGTGATTCCAACCAACTACGATGTTTCATCCAAACACATGGAGGTGATTTGCCTTGGTGTGTTGTTCAACACCAAATCGAGGCCACACAATCTCCTTCACACAAGAATCACAACAACAATCTCTAATCCGCAAATTTTTGCTCCAGTCTTTCGATAGATCTAACCCTAATCCATGGCAAAGAGGTCGATCTTGGCCAACGATGATCGATCAAAAATTTGCCATTGTCATTATGTAGCCTTCATCGATACAGTCTTAATTGATCTAACCTCGTATTTTATCATCAAGTAGATTTGGAGATCTTGATTTTTGAGTGGAGGAATATGAGTTCGACCATGGATTTTCTCTTCAGGAAATGAATAGTAAGTGCATTTGAGAAAAACAGAGGGAGATATTTGATTTAGATTATATAATATTTTACTATTCCATTTATTTAATTTCTCAAAAAATATTTGTACGTTTAGTGTCCGTAAACGATTGCATGACGCATTCGATCTCCATGAAACTTTTCTGTGTACATTAACTCATTTTTGTAGATTCAATGGTACTAATCTTGTCGTCATATGAGATTGTGTCCGGAATGCTAATTTTGTGTATTTTGAGATCGTTTCGGTCATCGGATCATCCGATCTCAAAATATAGCGATCCTTATACTCATTTAAATCCGCAACATCAACCCAAACTCAACGGAAATGGTTTTGATTTCTGATTCGACCGTATGCAAAAAAATTCACATTTTTAGGCCTTTATTTAATTTACAATTGAATATTTAAATCACTTATTTAAATATCCGATCATTAAAAATATGGGTTATTACATTCTGTCCTCTTCAACGAATTTTGTTTCTGAAATCACAAAGCAAAGAGTACGCCTCCTAGCCTATCGGCACCCAAAAATCTGTTAGATTTCGAAAAAATTCGACAGAACCTCCTTTGGATGACTAAGTCCGAAAACCCTACTTCTACAAAGATATGTATACAACTCATATCTTTAACTACACTAGATCATCTATAACAATCATCAAATAAGAATGTTATACCAAAAAATAACTATCCTGCATGCCTTACAACCATATAACATAAACTATCATCTCAAATGTTCACAATCAAATCAAACATGCATACATAAGTTCTAACATCCAAAATAACATCCATGCCTATCCTAGCATGCAGATTACTAAACCTTATAGTATATATCCAATATGATATCCATAATGAAAGCTGATGATAAAAATAAAATCCCACCGTCTAAAGAGCTCCGTACTAACGGTCCTCATGATCCCCACAACATACCTTACCTTATCGCCTTCGCTTTTATTCCACTGAATCCTACTACTCCATCGACCTCCTCCTAACCTGATTCGTATCACATACCGGCATGAATAGGATTAGGGGTTCTCCAAGTCTATGGTTCAGTCTCGATATCATCTAATCCATTTAGTTCCAAATATCCAAAGGCCTTTTGTTAGTTCTCCAAAAACTCATAATCCAACAACGCATCTTGACCACTTACAATGCTCTTGGCACACAATGGAATCACACTTACCACCCATCAAATAGCACAACAAAAATGGATGTCGTACTACTGGACTTAAGGGATATAAATCTAGCATCATCTGCCAGCCAACTGACTATGACTCAAATGTTATCTCTCTATCCTTAGTCATCGACAATTCTTTAATGCAGTCCCAAAACATTTATTCTCACTACTCGAGAACAAATAATCTCTATGGAACCAACAGTCTTCGTCGGGTCCGCACTGCATCATCTCATCATATACCACCCACTCTTCTAATTTAGTCATGATCTCCACTAGTCAAGCTTAACACTTTTGAAGAGTATCAATCAGCTAAATCAAAGTAGGTCTGACGGTCAAACTAGCCATCACACCTGGGCAAAGCTCATCGAGTCCTAGAGTCGTAACCAACGATAAGCTCGGGAAATACCCACTCAAGGAATATCGCTCCCAAACTAGTACGTCTTCCACTCGAATACCAACTACCATGTTTCCCTTCAAACTTTCAGGAAATGTGAAAATCATAGGAGGCTGGAACTCTAATATAACTACAAGATAAGGTCGAGACCCTCTTAGAGAAGAGATACTACAAAGACGTGGAATCACCGAATAGCTCGAACTCCTCTCCCAATAGACAATGCCTCCATATCCACAAAACGAACTCTGTCGCCTCCAACTTCGAACCAAGAGTTGGATATTACCCTCAACATCACTACCATGCCTAGTTAAATACCACAGGCATGTGCATACTATCGTATCTTTATTCCCTCTTGGAATGAGTACCATCATTGTACTCGTCAACCTCTCGATCAGAATCATTAACGCATGTCTACACCTCACATCTCAAACAAAAGTCCAATCCTCTCCCAATAGGTCAATGATACTGCTATCATTGGTCTATCCGAATTTCGGAATGCCATAACTAAAGGATTTATAGTGACGACCTACTCTGAAATAACATGACCCAACCATCTCACTTCCTCCTTCAGGAGTGATACCATCAAAATCTCATCACTAATCGTGTCTTGTGCTCCTCTTTCATCCTTGGTAGACAATGTAACGACCCATAAATTTAACCGGTTTAATAATGTTATTAACTGAATTTGTGTGAAATTTAATAGAAATTAAAAATAAAATTTTAAAATATAAATTTGATATTTGAAATGCATCTAGTTAAACATAGCAGCTGGTAAATTATCGTCCGAAAATATAAAAGTTTATTTCGTGCGTAAATTTACTTCAATTTAATCAGTTAAAAAGCGATGAAAATAAAATGTTTTCAGAACCTAAATATTTTTACATAGAAAAATTCTAAAACATCTTCTGAGCAAACGCTATTTTTCGTTTTTCCAAATTCGGATATCTTTAGCTCCGTCGATCTTATTTTTCTGTGTTTTTCATACATTTTCCGTAGTAGAAAATTCAAAATTTTTACAATTTAATCGTACCACTAATATCTGTGTACCTTTGTGATAGTCCCGTCGTGCTGATCTCTACGGTATATCCAATTCTATGTTTTGAAGTTTAGTTCACAGCGAAATCCTAGAAAAACGACTACGTATCGGTACCCGTTTGCAATCTTTGGTTTCTGTTGTGACTTTTAGTTATCCACCGTGTCTCTTCATTTTTTTTCTTTGTGCCCACACTTTTTAAAAAGAAAATAAAATGTAGAGAAAAGAAAATTTTCCAAACGTCCATTTATGTTTTGTTTAGAATTGTATAAGTGGTAACAGAGGCCACCTCATTCTCTTCCTCACCAAGCACCACTTACATCCATTTGTTTACTTAACCCTTCATTTTCCCAAAACCACTTCATATTACATTCTACTTGTCACTTGCATGGACTTTAATTGGTTGCTTCATCTCTTTATGCTTCTCTTCCCCTCTGATCTTTTGTTTCGGCCAGGTCTATTTAAAAAAAAAATGAAAAAAATAGTGTTAAACGGCTCGTCACCAGGTTGCATGAAACTGCCTGACCATCTTTTCCCTCTGACCGTCGCACTCCCGAGCTTCACTTTCGGCCACCACTTAAACCTCCACCACGACCCTCCTCTCTTCCTTCTTCCGAACCGAGATCCGCTTTCCCTTCAAATTTTCCGTGCCTACATCCACCCTCCGCGCAGCTAACACCATCACCGCCGAGGCAAACGGCAGCCTCTGCCTCCATCCTTGCCTTTTCCCTGGCCACGACAGCAGCGCTCCATCCCTTCTTTTAAAGGTATTATACGGATATTGATCCATTATAATATTATATTTATTATGGAAGTTATATATTGTTATATATAACATATACGTAAAATCTTAGTTATATAGTGCTGATTGTATATATTAATTGTACAAGTACATATGTCGATTTAAAGTAGTTACTGTATACAGATAAAGGTATGTATATATTATAGTTGCTATATAAATGTTTATTATATATTTTATTTTAAAAAAAGAAGAAGTTTATATTGTGTCAGTATGTTTAGGCAAGTCAATATGGGTTATATTTACACATATGTCAGTATATATGTTAGTATGTTTTATATTATGGCAGCCTATAGTTTGTACAATATTTACAACATATGAATGTGTCTGCGTTAAATTATTTAGTTGCAGTTATTTCGGAAGCGAATTATGTTTTCATTTGTTTTATATACTTATAGTTGGGTAAACATATCTTAATGGTAATGAATACTGTTTTTAAAATACAACTTGTTTGTAAGTTGTTTATGAGATAAAAGTTATATAAATACTTATTTTATATTTTGGGTTTATACAATAAGTTTTAGATTAGAATGAATATGGTGCATATTAGTTTATGCATATTTACTGTAAGAATTTTTTTAAGGTCTGACTATTGTATTTTACTTTCGGCTGTAAGTATATAATATATTTTCTGTAGAGTTGAAGCTTGTGTGCATGTAGGTAGATATAAGTGCATAAGAAAGGAAAAAAAACTTTTATACGCTGTTTCGTACATTGTGATATGTAGATATTTAAATTTTAATGGGTATATTTGGTAGTGTGTTAGTACTGTACAATTGGTTCAATTATTTTACGTAGAGATATGTTGTTTTATTTATGTGTTATATACATACTTCCATCCGCTAAACGCATGTAAGTATTTTGTTTATATATATACATTTATTTCAAAATTTATTATTTATATATACGTTTGGTTTTAACAATTTGTATTTTAATTTAAATTAATGATTTTTGAAAATGCATGTATATATGTTAATTCAGTATGAGTTTGAAATCAGAACGTGTTTGTGTATATATATAATTATATATGTTATATCTACATCAATTCACTAATACGACCGATTTTCATAAATCCAGCTGTGATTCATTTTTGGTCAATTCTAAGCTGTCAGCTTTATTTGTTAGGATCGTTCGCATCTCACTTTGATTTGAAATTCATGCCTGGATTCGTAACCTACTTCGTTATCAAATTTCTCTAGCCTCGAAAGGTGAGCAATCACTCACGATTAATGTTCTTCTATTTCTTAAATTTGATTTCAATTGAAATGACAAATTGAAATATGCTGCTATTAGTTATTTACACTGTTAAATATATATTATTACCTGTATCAGTTCACCTGTGACATCTAACACCATTATATGTTAATTATGCGATGATAATCCAGTTTGATTAATAATTGATTGATTGTTTGATGTTACATTGGACGTTAAATTGTTAAGGTTTAAAGTGATAAATAATATGTTATTGGATTTGATATAGAATAAAATTGTTATATGTGCTAAATTTGATTTGTTAAAAGTTGTATAATATGACCCTTTAAATGTTAGATTGATTGACACGTAGAAATAGTGTTAACTCACCTTGAACCATTGAATGTATGTTGTATAAACTGAATAATGAATGACAAGTGAATAACTGCATAAAATAGATAGTGTAATAATCTTTAATCTACATGAAATGATAGTGTAGATTCTAGAAATAATTATATTAATTTGCACAAACAACAATGTGAATTAATACGATTATTCCGGGATTATTTGAATTAATTATTGAATTGATATTGATTTTTGTATTGCGTGTTTATTTACTTTGACCTCATCTCAGTTATCACACTGCAAGTTCCCTTTATTATGCTTTGATTTTGAATTGAAATGAAATCGGGTTGAAATGATAAATACCCAAATGAATTTGACTTAGGATAGAGAACTAAATAACCGATTAGTCAAAATTTGATTTAAAAATAAAATAAAGATTTTATTTGAATAAAGAATAAGTTTTCGAAATGAAGTTGGATTTTGAAATTTCGATGAAAGAAATAATGCTAATATTTAATAAGCTGAAACAAAATATTAACATAGTAGTTATTGAAAGAACGTTGTTTTAGAATAAATTATTTAACAATAAATTTGGAATTATTCATTGAATTAAGTTTGAAATGATTTGATAATTAAGTTTGAATTTATAATTAAGTTGAAAGTATTAAGTTTGAAATTATTTAATAATTAAATTTTGAAATTATTTAATAATTAAGTCTTGAGATCATTTAATAATTAAGTTTAGAATTATATAATAATAATTAAGATGGAATTATTTAATAATTAAGTTTTGGACTTAATTAATAATTAAAATTTGAAATTATTTAATAATTAAATAAAATTGAGTTATTTGATAATAAAATAAAATTTTGAATTCTTTGATAAGAAAAATTGAACTTTTGAAGAGGTGAATTTGAACTTCATTAATAAATGAAATTGGGTTTCTTTATTAGTTAAGCTTTGGGAAATTTAAGTAAGTTAATAAGTGAAATTGAACTTCTTGAATATGTGAAAGTTAGTTTCTTATTAATTAAGTTGAAATTTGTAACTAAGTAAATAAATAAATGGGATTGAATTTCTTAACAAGAAATAAAATGCGTTTTATTGAAATAAATATAAGACTTGATTTAAGAATTTGATTTGACGAATTTAATCTATAATTAATTTGAAGTTTTGATATAATGGAGTTGAACTTAAGTAATTGATTTAATGAATTGGGATTTTAATAGAAATTGTTTTGAATAATAAATTTACTTAATGACTATTGAATGAAATTGATCAATAAATTTAAATTTGATTTGAACGTTAAATTAAATTAATTTAAATGATTTTGGAATGAAACTTAATTACGAACTTGAATCAATATTTGAATTGTTAAAATAAAAATTTGAAATGGAATTATAAGATTTTGAAATAGTAATTTGGAAGTTTTGAAATGTAAATTATGGAAGGTGATTTAGAAAGACAAATGAAATGTTGATTTATAAATTCTAATTGAAATTGAATTGATTTGGTTTTGAAATATATAAACGACCAATCGGTGTAATACTTACGAAAGTTATTAAAGAGACGGGGATCGGTTATGGATATACTTCCATCTAAACCGAAAACCACTTTAAAAACTATACGCGGAGTTGTGATCCAGAATGAAATGGTTGGAATGATGTACGTGATGACTGAAGAAAGAGAACGATAATGGAGAGCCTTGACACTTGTGTCAAATTGGAAATGACTAAAACAGGAGCCGTGCCGGGCCAAATGGGGTTAGCCACCTCGAGCGAACACACTTCTTCGAATACTACTCATTACTTGGATTGATTGGTGCACCCTCGTACTATTGGGAGTGTTGTTTCGCGGTGTTGCGATCGTTAAGGCGGGGCGTTTTCACCAGTCCGGATCAGGCAAACGGTAGTTTCACTACCTTGGGTATTGCCTCATGTGCCTTGTCATACTTGTATCCCTATATACACGACCACTACGAATTTGTTTTGTGTTATACTATGGAGTACTCCCTGATATCTCATGTAACGACCCGCTATTTTTGGACTATTCGCATCCGCAAATGTCGGACTTGAATAATTTAAAATACCGAATTGTTAATTTAAATTTGGCAAAACTCAGATATACAGTAAATAAATAATCACAGAATCACAGACACAGAGTAATAATATGCAGCGGAAGTAAAAGAGATAGTAATTCATGAAGCTACTATATAAATATATAAGATACATCAGAGTTTACAGCAGAAGAGTAACATGATACATCAAATACAAATCAAAATACATTACTGGAATCATCGAATACTGAAAGTAGAATATATGGCTGGATCTTCAAGCAAAGCTCCAACTCCACAGGTGAGTCTCGAAAGATGAACCACTCAGTCTGACCCGAGCGTAAAGCAAAACACAAAACACTCGAGTCAGGATTAATATTCTCATATCAATAAATCCAACTCAAGTGAAAAAGCAATCGAAATACAAGTAACTCAAAGGATGTTGGAATCACCATCCTCTAAGGATCCGTTAAACTATCTACTATATAGTAGTGTACGCTAAATAGATAATGTCTATCAGTAATATAAAGTATCAAAATAGTGTTAAGGCGTTACTATTATCCCCTTTAACACATTTTTATACAAGCGTTGTAGTCTATACAGCACTGTAAACTCCACCGTAAACTAGTGGGATATCAGGGAGTACTCCATAGGTATAAAACAAAACAATTTCGTAGTGGTCGCGTATATAGGGATACAAGTATGACAAGGCACATGAGGCAATACCCAAGGTAGTGAAACTACCGTTTGCCTGATCCGGACTGGTGAGAACGCATCGCCGCAGCGATCGCAACACCGCGAAACAACACTCCTGAAAGTACGAGGGTGCACCAATCAATCACAAGTAATGAGTAGTAGTTACGAAGAAGTGTGTTCGCTCGAGGTGGCTAACCCCATTTGGTCCGGCACGGCTCCTGGTTTTAGTCATTTCCAATTTGACACAAGTGTCAAGGCTATCCATTATCGTTCTCTTTCTTCAGTCATCACGTACATCATTCCAACCACTTCATTCTGGATCATCACTCCACGTATAGTTATTAAAGTGGTTTTCGGTTTAGATAGAGAGTATATCCATAACCGATTCCGGTCTCTTTGATAACTTTCGTAATTATTAACGAAAGTGAATTAGATACGTCAAATTTGTCCTTCAAACTCAATTTCCAAAATCTACGTTTCAAAACCTCCAAATTACAATTTCAAAATCTTTTAATTCAGTTTCAACTTTTATTTAAACAATTTCAAATATCGATTAAAGTTCGTATACCAATTTCATTTCGAAATTATTAAATTAATTTGATTTTCATTCAAATCAATTTAAATTCATTTATCGATTTCATTCCACATTCGTTAAGTTAATTTATCATTCAAAACAATTTCTATTAATTTCCAATTCGTTAAATCAATTTCTTAAGTTCAACTTCATTATATCAACTTACAAATTTAGTTCAATTAGATACGTCAAATCAATTCTTTAAATTACAAGCCTTACGTTAATTTCGATAAATCACATTCATTTCAATAAATCACATTTGATTTCTTATTAAAGAAATTCAATTTCCATTATTTATTTACTTAGTTACAAATTTCAACTCAAATAATAAAGAAACTAAATTTCACATATTCAAGAAGTTTAATTTCACTTATTAATTTACTTAGATAATTTTTCAAAATTTAATAAATAAAGAAACCCAATTTCATTTATTAACGAAGTTCAATCCACTTATTCAAAAGTTCAATTTCTGTTATCAAAGAATTCAATTTTTATTCAATTATCAATAATTAAATCTTATTCAATTATTAAATAATTTCAATCTTAATTATTAATAATTTCAAAACTTAATAATTACAACTTGATCATAAATTCAAACTTAATTATTAAATCATTTCCACTTAATTAATTCCACTTAATTATCCAATCATTTCAACTTAATTATAAATTCAACTTAATAATTTCAAACTTAATTATAATTCCAAACTTAATTATAATTTCAAATTTAATTATTAAATGGTTTCAACTTAATAATTTCAAAACTCAATTATTATTAATTTCAAATTATTTATTAATAATTCCGAATTTAATTATTAAAAAATTAAATTTCAAACAACGTTCTATCATCAATTACTATGTTAATATTTTTTTTTTCAATCTTTACATTTTCCTTTCAAAAATGCAAATTCCGACTTTATTTCAAAACTTATTCTTTGCTCGAATAAAATCATTATTTTATTTTAAAATCAAATTATTGACCAATCGGATTTTTATTTAATTCTCTATCCTAAGTCAAGTTCATTAGGTATTTATCATTTCAACCCGATTCCAATTCAATACAAAAATCAAAGCATAGCAAAGGGAACTTGCAGTGTGATAACTGGGATGGTGTCAAAGTAAATAAACAAGCAATAACAATCAATCAATAACAATCAAATAATCAATCCAAATAATCCCGAAATCATCGTATTAATTCACCTTTTTGTTGTGCAAATTAATATAATTATTTCTAGAATCTACACTATCATTTCATGTAGATTAAAGATTACTACATTACGTGTTTTCACTTGTCGTTCAATTTCAATTTCAATTCTACAACAATTTATTCAATATACGTTCAAGGTTCAAAGTGTAATTTATCAAATTCTACGTGTCAATTAACTTAACCATTTCAAGGGGTCATTTTATTCAAATTAACTAATCAAATTCAACACATATGTCGATTCAAAAAATCTAAACTATCCTACGATAAATTTCAATTGCATAATATTTATCACTTATACATTACAATTTAACATCCAATATAAACAACAAACAACAATCAATTATCAACCAAACTGGGTTATTATTGCATACATAACAGATAACGGTGTCAGATGTCAAAGGTGGACTGATACATAAATAATAGTGCAATAAATAACAGCAGCATATTTCAATTGTCGTTTCAATTGAAATCAATTTAATAAATAAAATAACATTAATCGTGAGTGATTGCTCACCTTTCGAGGCTAGAGATTTGACAACAGAACAAGCTACGAATCCAGGCACGAAACCCAAAGCAAAGCAAACATTGGCACGAATTTGATCAAGGCTGACAAATTTGAAATCGAGAACAAAATCAACTTGATATAGACAGAACGGGATATATAAATTTTATTATTGTTCCCCTGAAATAGGTATTAAATTTAAGATAAATAAAATAAACATATATGATATTTTTAATCATAATGTGAAATGCGAGTTATTTGTCGACATAAATGCAGACCACTATTTATAAAATATGGAACAATTGCGTCTATATACATAGATTAACTGAGAAAGTTTAGAAATTTCACATAATTTTTTTTTAAACTGTCACATGTGGATACCATCAGCCTATATTACAATCTTCTTACCATATAAAGTTGGCAACACTGGGAGCACACAACAGTTATAAGTACCCAGAGAAATATAACATATACCCACTTTTTATTATGTACTAACTAATACAAAACTTGCAACCGTACAATGTAAACGCAATTTTTTTTTATAAATAATTTAATGCATGACATATACAAAACGCATACATATGAATAACAACTTAAAATCATATATACACCTACATATCATATATCAGCCTACTTATATACTAATATACTAATATAATACTGTAAGAAATACTTGCCTTAACATTATAAAATTCACAATTATAACATGTATGCATGCACTCAACAAAAGAACCGTGCCTTATAAAACTGAAGTTTCGATCTAGATCTGCAAAATATTACTTTAAAATCAAAGCATATACATATAAACATTTTTTTTTCTTCAAGGATCTGATCCATATAGCAATATATGCCAACACAATTTATATATAGTATATAACCAATGTGAACATTTTTCAACACATAATTCTGTCGTGGCCATATATATAAACAAACTAAAAATAACATATGTACGTACATAATTAGTGTATAACTATATAAAATATTATATACTGTAAAACATATACGCATAGCTCGGTATAAAAATCAGAACACTAATACATGCCATACCTATATACAACTACGGACAACATGCATCTCTAACAACCAATATAGCTAGTCCAGTGTATAACTGCAAAGATGGACTTCATGCATGTGAAATTAATGCAAACCAAACTTACAAACAGAATAAAATTTAGGCATCCTTTATATAGGTGTACTATATACTATACGAGAGCAACACATATAGCATCTGAAATATAATACTGTGTAAAAACGAAAATATAAAACTATACAAAAGATATATATGTATTATTACCTAACATATGAGGTACGGTGGCGCTCGACAAACAAAAGTGGGAAGAGTGAAGGTGGACAGCTGATAGAGAGAGGGGTACAAGGTGGAAGGCTAGGACGTGGGCAGAGGGTGGGACGCTCAGCAAAGTGCAGAGCATGCGCATGAGGCTGGCGTATGAGGAGTGCGGTGTGGTGTTCGACGTGATGGTGGTTGAGGCGGCAGTTGGTTGCGACGCAAGGAGGCTTCAGGTGGCATACGGTTGTAGGAGGTTGTGAAGGCGGAGGCAGGTTCGGGTAGTAGGTGGTGGGGTGGTTAAGGCGGATGGATAGGGTGGCGAGGTCGGAGGAAGAAGGGAGGCCGTACGCGGTTGTGGTGGGATGATAACAAGGCTATGGAAAAAAACAGGCAACAAATTTTCTTTTTCTTAGAAGAGAGAACATGGGAAATGAAGATGAGCAAGTAGGTGAAGCAAATGACGAAGGCACAGGCAGTAAAATTAAAGAATGCAACAAAAAAAAGTAAATGTATATTCTCTTTTGGAATGTTGAAAGTTATGCTAATTTTTTTTTTAAAGTAAATGCACGCCATTAACGAAGAGCCAGGAAAGCACCAATACGTATTCAATAGTGGAAACGAAAAAAATATGGAAATGGCACCGATATGATTGCCCTTTTTCGCGGATTCTGCCGTGTACCGAATTTCGAAATACAGAATTGAATATACCGCCGAGATCAGCACGACGAGACGATCAATATGGTATATAGATGTCAGTGGAATGATCGAATTATAAAAATTTGAATTTTCCTACTACGGAAAATGCATAAAAATCGCAGAAAAATAAGATCGACGGAGCCAAAGATGTCCGAATTTGGAAAAACGACAAACTGACAACTTGCTCAAAAGATGTTTTAGAATTTTTCTATGTAAAAATATTTTGGTTTTGAAAACGTTTTATTTTCATCGTTTTTTAGCCGATTAAATTGAAGTAATTTACGCGCGAAATAAACTTTCATATTTTCGGACGAAAATTTACCAGTTGCTATGCTTAACTAGACGTATTCCAAATATAAAATTTATATTTCAAAATTTTATCGTTTAAAATCCCGTAAAATTCCAATTAATAACGTTGTTAAAACCGGCTAAATTTACGGGTCGTTACATTCTCCCCCACTCAAAACTTTTCATCCCCGAAAAGGAAGGAGGTAGGAGAATAGAAACAACAAGAAGAAAATAGACTGAAAACGAAATAAACAATTATTTCAACCATATAAATTTCAGTTTAAATAAATTATATTCAACAATTTATTTTTAAATTCAAGGTTTCCATTAAATTGATTTGATTTCACATATATTAATGTTAGGTACAAGGTTCCTTTCAAATGAAATTCAATTTAAATTCCATTAATTCAAGATACTGTCTTTAGTTGATTTAATTCAATTTACTAACTTTCAAAATAATTTTTTCTTCTATTAATCATACGTATTATATAACTTACTATTCTATTTATCTCCATAAACATTTTATAATTAAAATCTAAGTGAATAACATTTATTATATGCACTCACATTTTATTTATAAAGACAATTTATATTATATATTATCTAAATTTCTTAAATTAACAAGTCCAAAGATCATAAATTTGAATAGTCATTTATTATAATCATATTTTATTCGACAAATTTAATTCTTCCTTATTCCAACTTATTATTAAATTTATTCTACTTAATATCCCATTACATATATATTAAGTATATTTACATTTATTATAACTATTCATATTTATTTAAAAATTCTTTTGATATCATTTTCTATTTTATAATATTCAATTACATAGTTAACTTTTTTGAAAATTTAGGTAAGTTATATATAATGCAATTGAGTATTACACTAGTAAAATTTTCTAATTTAATTAGTCAAGCTTAAACTTTTATTTAAAATTTCGATTTCATTTTATAATTTAAATTATCCTTAATCATAAATTTAAGATTTAAATTTTCGAGTAACTTCAAATTTATTTAGAGATAAATAATATATATAATATCAAATCAGATTTAAATCATATATCGATATATATATTACAAATCAAATCGTTCTTTAAGAAATTCACTCAATTTATTTTCAAAATAAACCGTAGCAAAGCTACAGAATAGTCTCTCCACTTCGAAACTCGAAAATGAATGTCGATGATGCGGCCGTCATCACCGAAATTATTTTCCAGCGACAAAAGAGAAGAGCACAAATTTAACCAATTATTTGACACGGTTTCTCTTTGAAGATAATTTGAATACTATACGCTTTAAAACAAATTTTGAAATCAAAGTTTGAAACCACTTGGAAATTTAAATTTGCAGTTTCTTGTTTTAAATTCATTACAATTTCCAAATAAATTTATAAACCATGTTTTTATTTCAATTGTTATATATGAGACAAAAGCCAATAGTTTAGGTGCCATATTTAAAATCCAATATTATTTATTAATTACCAATTCAATTAACTATCAAAATCCAAAAAATCATACTTTTATATATAATATAATTATTCAAAATTTATTTCATTTACCAAATTTGAACATAATATTGTGTCGGTTTGCTTTGTTCAAGCATTTTGGGAATTCTATCGATAGCGTTGATCAGACGAATTGATCGAAAACCCAAATCAACATCAACAACTCAAACAACACAACATATATTGCAACATTTAAAAATTAGTTTACAAATACGTTCCTTTGCACGACGATACAAGAATGAATTTTCAAAATAAGAATAGGGTTTCAAATTTGATGGCTCAATCAAAGAGAATTTTGATTCAGTAATAAGTTCGAAATAGACAGTAATTCAATTAACAGAATCGGGAGATGGATAAGTTTATTTAATTCACGGGCAACCTCTCGGATCAACCGTAACTTCAAGAATAAGATCGATGCTAAATTCCGAGGTAAATCAACATTCGATCCTAATAGATGGAATTCAGATATAGTAGGGAATAGATAGCATCGTAAACCGAGGATACAAATCTCCGGTAAAACGATGTCTATTGTAAAGGAGCTTCACCCCTTTACAAATCATTCGAAGTTTGGCGAGGCCGCCAATTCATTATAATGATTATTCGAAGTGGAGTTATGGGTACTCCAGAATTGAAAGAAGATGAATAGTGAGGGACACGAATGAATTTCGAAACCGAGGGAACGTTCCAAAATTCAAAGGAATTGAGTAAAAATAAAGAGATTGAAACTCGAATGAGAGTGATTCTGTAAATACATTTACCCTATATGCTAAGTTTTGCCTAGAGCTACCAAAACCTCTGATACCAACTGTAACGACCCGCTATTTTTGGACTATTCGCATCCGCACATGTCGGACTTGAATAATTCAAAATACCGAATTGTTAATTTAAATTTGGCAAAACTCAAATATACGGTAAATAAATAATCACAGAATCACAGACACAGAGTAATAATATGCAGCGGAAGTAAAAGAGATAGTAGTTCATGAAGCTACTATATAAATATATAAGATACATCAGAGTTTACAGCAAAAGAGTAACATGATACATCAAATACAAATCAAAATACATCACTGGAATCATCGAATACTGAAAGCAGAATAGATGGCTGGATCTTCAAGCAAAGCTTCAACTCCACAGGTGAGTCTCGAAAGCTGAACCACTCAGTCTGACCCAAGCGTAAAGCAAAACACAAAACACTCGAGTCAGGATTAATATTCTCATATCAATAAATCCAATTCAAGTGAAAAAGCAATCGAAATACAAGTAACTCAAAAGATGTTGGAATCACCATCCTCTAAGGATTCGTTAAACTATCTACTATATAGTAGTGTACGCTAAATAGATAATGTCTATCAGTAATATAAAGTATCAAAATAGTGTTAAGGCGTTACCATTATCCCCTTTAACACATTTTTATACAAGCGTTATAGTCTATACAGCACTGTAAACTCCACCGTAAACTAGTGGGATATCAGGGAGTACTCCATAGGTATAACACAAAACAATTTCGTAGTGGTCGCGTATATAGGGATACAAGTATGACAAGGCACATGAGACAATACCCAAGGTAGTGAAACTACCGTTTTCCTGATCCGGACTGGTGAAAACGCATCGCCGCAGCGATCGCAACACCGCGAAACAACACTCCTGAAAGTACGAGGGTGCACCAATCAATCACAAGTAATGAGTAGTAGTTACGAAGAAGTGTGTTCGCTCGAGGTGGCTAACCCCATTTGATCCGGCACGGCTCCTGGTTTTAGTCATTTCCAATTTGACTCAAGTGTCAAGGCTATCCATTATCGTTCTCTTTCTTCAGTCATCACGTACATCATTCCAACCACTTCATTCTGGATCATCACTCCACGTATAATTATTAAAGTGGTTTTCGGTTTAGATAGAGAGTATATCCATAACCGATTCCGGTCTCTTTAATAACTTTAGTAATTATTGTACCGATTGGTCGTTAAATAAATTTCAAAACCAATTCAATTTCATATTCAAATAGAATTTAAAATCAACATTTCATTTGTCCTTCAAACTCAATTTCCAAAATCTACGTTTCAAAACCTCCAAATTACAATTTCAAAATCTTTTAATTCAGTTTCAACTTTTATTTAAACAATTTCAAATATCGATTAAAGTTCTTATACCAATTTCATTTCGAAATTATTAAATTAATTTAATTTTCATTCAAATCAATTTAAATTCATTTATCGATTTCATTCAATATTCGTTAAGTTAATTTATCGTTCAAAACAATTTCTATTAATTTCCAATTCGTTAAATCAATTTCTTAAGTTCAACTTCATTATATCAAATTACAAATTTATTTCAATTAGGTTCGTCAAATCAATTCTTTAAATTACAAGTCTTACGTTAATTTCGATAAATCACATTCATTTCAATAAATCACATTTGATTTCTTATTAAAGAAATTCAATTTCCATTATTTATTTACTTAGTTACAAATTTCAACTCAAATAATAAAGAAACTAAATTTCACATATTCAAGAAGTTTAATTTCACTTATTAATTTACTTAGATAATTTTTCAAAATTTAATAAATAAAGAAACCCAATTTCATTTATTAACGAAGTTCAATCCACTTATTCAAAAGTTCAATTTCTGTTATCAAAGAATTCAATTTTTATTCAATTATCAATAATTAAATCTTATTCAATTATTAAATAATTTCAATCTTAATTATTAATAATTTCAAAACTTAATAATTACAACTTGATCATAAATTCAAACTTAATTATTAAATCATTTCCACTTAATTAATTCCACTTAATTATCCAATCATTTCAACTTAATTATAAATTCAACTTAATAATTTCAAACTTAATTATAATTCCAAACTTAATTATAATTTCAAATTTAATTATTAAATGGTTTCAACTTAATAATTTCAAAACTCAATTATTATTAATTTCAAATTATTTATTAATAATTCCGAATTTAATTATTAAAAAATTTAATTTCAAACAACGCTCTTTCATCAATTACTACGTTAATATTTTTTTCTTCAATCTTTACATTTTCCTTTCAAAAATGCAAATTCTGACTTTATTTCAAAACTTATTCTTTGCTCGAATAAAATCATTATTTTATTTTAAAATCAAATTATTGACCAATCGGATTTTTATTTAATTCTCTAACCTAAGTCAAGTTCATTTGGGTATTTATCATTTCAACCCGATTCCAATTCAATACAAAAATCAAAGCATAGCAAAGGGAACTTGCAGTGTGATAACTGGAATGGTGTCAAAGTAAATAAACAAGCAATAACAATCAATCAATAACAATCAAATAATCAATCCAAATAATCCCGAAATAATCGTATTAATTCACCTTTTTGTTGTGCAAATTAATATAATTATTTCTAGAATCTACACTATCATTTCATGTAGATTAAAGATTACTACATTACGGGTTTTCACTCGTCGTTCAATTTCAATTCTACAACAATTTATTCAATATATGTTCAAGGTTCAAAGTGTAATTTATCAAATTCTACGTGTCAATTAACTTAACCATTTCAAGGGGTCATTTTATTCAAATTAACTAATCAAATTCAACACATATGTCGATTCAAAAAATCTAAACTATCCTACGACAAATTTCAATTGCATAATATTTATCACTTATACATTACAATTTAACATCCAATATAAACAACAAAAAACAATCAATTATCAACCAAACTGGGTTATTATTGCATACATAACAGATAACGGTGTCAGATGTCAAAGGTGGACTGATACATAAATAATAGTGCAATAAATAACAGCAGCATACTTCAATTGTCGTTTCAATTGAAATCAATTTAATAAATAAAAGAACATTAATCGTGAGTGATTGCTCAACTTTCGAGGCTAGAGATTTGACAACAGAACAAGCTATGAATCCAGGCACGAAACCCAAAGAAAAGCAAACATTGGCACGAATTTGATCAAGGCTGACAAATTTGAAATCGAGAACAAAATCAACTTGATATAGACAGAACGAGATATATAAATTTTATTATTATTCCCCTGAAATAGGTATTAAATTTAAGATAAATAAAATAAACATATATGATATTTTTAATCATAATGTGAAATGCGAGTTATTTGTCGACATAAATGCAGACCACTATTTATAAAATATGGAACAATTTATGCGTCTATATACATAGATTAACTGAGAAAGTTTAGAAATTTCACATAATTTTTTTTAAACTGTCACATGTGGATACCATCAGCCTATATTACAATCTTCTTACCATATAAAGTTGGCAACACTGGGAGCACGCAATAGTTATATGTACCCAGAGAAATATAACATATACCCACTTTTTATTATATACTAACTAATACAAAACTTGCAACCGTACAATGTAAACGCAAATTTTTTTATAAATAATTAATTGCATGACATATACAAAACGCATACATATGAATAACAACTTAAAATCATATATACACCTACATATCATATATCAGCCTACTTATATACTAATATACTAATATAATACTGTAAGAAATACTTGCCTTAACATTATAAAATTCACAATTATAACATGTATGCATGCACTCAACAAAAGAACCGTGCCTTATAAAACTGAAGTTTCGATCTAGATCTGCAAAATATTACTTTAAAATCAAAGCATATACATATCAACATTTTTTTTTCTTCAAGGATCTGATCCATATAGCAATATATGCCAACACAATTTATATATAGTATATAACCGATGTGAACATTTTTCAACACATAATTCTGTCGTGGCCATATATATAAACAAACTAAAAAAACATATATACGTACATAATTAGTGTATAACCATATAAAATATTATATACTGTAAAACATATACGCATAGCTTAGTATAAAAATCAGAACACTAATACATGCCATACCTATATACAACTATGGACAACATGCATCTCTAACAACCAATATAGCTAGTCCCGTGTATAATTGCAAAGTGGACTTCATGCATGTGAAATTAATGCAAACCAAACTTACAAACATAATAAAATTTAGGCATCATTTATATAGGTGTACTATATACTATACGAGAGCAACACATATAGCATCTGAAATATAATACTGTGTAAAAACGAAAATATAAAACTATACAAAAGATATATATGTATTATTACCTAACATATGAGGTACGGTGGCGCTCGACAAACAAAAGTGGGAAGAGTGAAGGTGTACAGCTGATAGAGAGAGGGGTACAAGGTGGAAGGCTAGGACATGGGCAGAGGGTGGGACGCTCGGCAAAGTGCAGAGCATGCGCATGAGGCTGGCGTATGAGGAGTGCGATGTGGTGTTCGACGTGATGGTGGTTGAGGCGATAGTTGGTTGCGACGCAAGGAGGCTTCAGGTGGCATACGGTTGTAGGAGGTTGTGAAGGCGGAGGCAGGTTCGGGTAGTAGGTGGTGGGGTGGTTAAGGCGGATGGATAGGGTGGCGAGGTCGGAGGAAGAAGGGAGGCCGTACGCGGTTGTGGTGGGATGATAACAAGGCTATGGAAAAAAACAGGCAACAAATTTTCTTTTTCTTGGAAGAGAGAACATGGGAAATGAAGATGAGCAAGTAGGTGAAGCAAATGACGAAGGCACAGGCAGTAAAATTAAAGAATGCAACTAAAAAAAGTAAATGTATATTCTCCTTTGGAATGTTGAAAGTTATGCTAATTTATTTTTTTAAAAGTAAATGCACGCGATTAACGAAGAGCCAGGAATGCACCAATACGTTTTCAATAGTGGAAACGAAAAAAATATGGAAATGGCACTGATATGATTGCCCTTTTTCGCGGATTCTGCCGTGTACCGAATTTCGAAATACAGAATTGAATATACCGCCGAGATCAGCACGACGAGACGATCAATATGGTATATAGATGTCAGTGGAACGATCGAATTATAAAAATTTGAATTTTTCTACTACGGAAAATGCATAAAAATCGCAGAAAAATAAGATCGACGGAGCCAAAGATGTCCGAACTTGAAAAAACGACAAACTGACAACTTGCTCAAAAGATGTTTTAGAATTTTTCTATGTAAAAATATTTTGGCTTTGAAAACGTTTTATTTTCATCGTTTTTTAGCCGATTAAATTGAAGTAAATTTACGCGCGAAATAAATTTTCATATTTTCGGACGAAAATTTACCAGTTGCTATGTTTAACTAGACGTATTCCAAATATAAAATTTATATTTCAAAATTTTATCGTTTAAAATCCCGCAAAATTCCAATTAATAACGTTATTAAAACCGGCTAAATTTACGGGTCGTTACATCTCACCAGTTTACGGTGGAGTTTACAGTGCTGTATAGACTATAACGCTTATATAAAATGTGTTAAGGGGGATAATGGTAATGCCTTAACACTATTTTGATATTTATATTACTGATAGACATTATCTATTTAGCGTATATTACTACATAGTAGATAGTTTAACGGATCCTTAGAGGATGGTTATTCCAACGTCCTTTGAGTTACTTGTATTTCAATTGTTATTTCACTTGAATTGGATTTATTGATATGGGAATGTTAATCCTGACTCGAGTGTTTTGTGTTATACTTTACGCTCGGGTCAGACTGAGTGGTTCAGCTTTTGAGACTCACCTTTGGAGTTGGAGCTTCGCCTGGAGATCCAGCCATCCATCCAGCTTTCAAAGATTCAGTTGATTCCAGTGATGTATTTTGATTCTTGTATTCGATTATTGTATTCGAGACTTCTGTTGTAACTTATTTAACTCTGTTATATATATAGTAGCTTCATGAACTACTATCTTTTGCTTCCGCTGCATATTATTACTGTGTGTCTGTGATTCTGTGATTATTTATTTACTGTATATGTTCAGTTTTGCCAAATTTAAATTAACAATTTGATATTTTGAATTATTCTAGTCCGACATGTGCGGATGCGAATAGTCCAAAATAGCGGGTCGTTACAGTTGGTATCAGAGCTTTGGTAGCTCTAGGCAGAACTTAGCATGTATGGTAAATGTATTTACAGAATCACTCTCATTCGAGTTTCAATATCTTCCTTTTGACTCAATTCCTTTGAATTTTGAAACGTTCCCAGCGGTTCCAAAATTCATTCGTGTCCCTCACTATTCGTCTTCTTCTAATTCTGGAGTATCCCATAACTCCACTTCGAATGATATCTATAATAGATCGGCGGTCTCGCCAATCTTCGAATGAATTGTAAAGGGGTGAAATTCCTTTATAATTGACATCCATTTATCGGAGATTTCTGTATCCTCGGTTTACGATGCTATCTATTCCCTGCTTTACCTGAATTCTATTTCTCGAGATCGAATGTCGATTTGCCTCGGAGTTCTGCATCGATCTTATCCTTTAAGTCACGGTCGACCGGTTAAGGTTGCCCGTGAATTAAATAAGCTTATCCATCTCTCGATTCTGTTAACTGAATTATCTTATCTTCTGTTTCAAACTAATTATCGAATCAAATTCTTTTTGATTTGATTTTCATCAAAATTGAATCTCTATACTTATTTTGAAATCCATCCTTATATCGTCGAGCAAAGAAATGTATTTGTAAACTAATATTTAAAATGTTTTATATATATTGTGTTGCTTGAGTTGTTGATGTTGATTTGGATTTTTGATCGATTTGTCTGATCAACGCTATCGATAGGATTTCCAAAACACTTTAATAGAGCAAACTGACACAATATTGTTTTCAAATTTAGTAAATAAAATAAATTTTGTATGGTTATATTATACATAAGTATAAATTTTTCTGAAATTAAACTGTTAATAAATTTGTTGCCTGAAATAATAATATTTGTTTTCATTTATTGATTGTAAACCATTGACTATTGGATAATATGAATGAATAAATTTATAAAACTTGGTTAAAATTGATTTGGAATCTAAATAGATTTAAACTAAAAATTGAGAATTTAATTTCCGATAAATTACAAACTAGGGTTTTAAAGTTTTAAAATGTATATTATTTAAAATATTTCCGAATGGAAATGGTTTTCAAAGAATTTTAAATGATAAATTAGAGCTCTTCTCTTTTGTCGCTGGAAATTAATTTCGGTGATGACGGCCGCATCATCGATATTCATTTTCGAGTTTCGAAGTGGAGAGACTATTCTGTAGCTTTGCTACAGTTTGTTTTGAAAAATAAATTGATTTGAATTTCTTAAGGTATGATTTGATTTGTAATATATATTGATATATGATTTAAATCTGATTTGATATTATATACATTTATTTATCTCTAAATAAATTTGAAGTTACTCGGAAATTTAATTCTTAAATTTATGACATAGGATAAGTTCAATTATAAAATGAAATCAATATTTTGAACAAATTTTAAGCCTGAATAATCAAATTAGAAATTTAATTGTATAATACTCAATTGCATTATATATAACTTACCTAACCTTTCAAAAGTTAACTATGTAATTGAATATTATACAATAGAAAATGATATCAAAGGAATTTTTAAATGAATATGAGTAGTTATAATAAGTGAAATATACTTAATATATATGTGATAAGATATATTAAGTGGAATAAAATTTAATAATAATTTGGAATAAAAGGGGATTAAATTTATTGAATAAAATATGATTATAATAATGATTATTCAAATTTATGATTTTAAAAAATTTGTTAATAAAGGATAATTGGACGATAAAATAATGAAAATTGAGACAAATAAAATAAAGTTTGTTTTAAAGAAATCTTTTAGTATCAAATATTAATAAATTGAAATTAAATCAACTTATTGAAATACCTTGAACTTTTAGATCAAATATTGAGTATTAATTAAGGAAAATTGAATTTTATATGGTTTGAATTAATTGTTTTAATCTGTTTTCAATCTATTTTCTTTCTGCTTGTTTCTATTCTCCTATCTCTTTCCTTTTCGAGGACGAAAAGTTTTGAGTGGGGGAGAGTGTAACGACCCATAAATTTAACCGGTTTTAATAACGTTATTAATTGAATTTTTGTGAAATTTAATAAAAATTAAAAATAAAATTTTAAAATATAAATTTGATATTTGGAATGCGTCTAGTTAAACATAGCAGCTGGTAAAGTTTCGTCCGAAAATATGAAAGTTTATTTCGTGTATAAATTTACTTCAGTTTAATCAGTTAAAAAATGATGAAAATAAAATGTTTTCGGAACCTAAATATTTTTACATAGAAAAATTCTAAACCATCTTCTGAGCAAACGCTATTTTTCGTTTTTCCAAATTCGGACATCTTTAGCTCCGTCGATCTTATTTTTCTGTGTTTTTCATGCATTTTCCGTAGTAGAAAATTCAAAATTTTTATAACTTAATCGTACCACTAATATCTGTGTACCGTTGTGATCGTTCCGTCGTGCTGATCTCTACGGTATATCCAATTCTATGTTTTGAAGTTTAGTTCACAGCGAAATCCGAGAAAAACGACTTCGTATCGATACCCGTTTGCAGTCTTTGGTTTCTGTTGTGACCTTTAGTTATCCACCGTGTCTCTTCATTTTTTTTCTTCGTGTCCACACTTTCTAAAAAGAAAATAAAACGTAGAGAAAAGAAAATTTTCCAAACGTCCATTTATGTTTTGTTTAGAATTATATAAGTGGTAAAAGAGGCCACCTCATTCTCTTCCTCACCAAGCACAACTTACGTTCATTTGTTTACTTAACCCTTCATTTTCCCAAAACCACTTCATATTACATTCTACCTGTCACTTGCATGGACTTTAATTGGTTGCTTCATCTCTCTATGCTTCTCTTCCCCTCTGATCTTTTGTTTCGGCCGGGTCTATTTTAAAAAAAAAATGAAAAAAATGGTGTTGAACGGCTCGTCACCAGGTTGCATGAAACCGCTTGACCATCTTTTCCCTCTGATCGCCGCACTCCCGAGCTTCACTTTCGGCCACCACTTAAACCTCCACCATGACCCTCCTCTCTTCCTTCCTCCGAGCCGAGATCCGCTTTCCCTTTAAATTTTCCGTGCCTACATCCACCCTCCACGCAGCTAACACCATCACCGCCGAGGCAAACGACAGCCTCTACCTCCATCCTTGCCTTTTCCCCGGCCACGACAGCAGCGCTCCAGCCCTTCTTTTAAAGGTATTATACGGATATTGATCCATTATAATATTATATTTATCATGGAAGTTATATATTGTTATATATAGCATATACGTAAAATCTTAGTTATATAGTGTTGATTGTATATATTAATTGTACAAGTACATATGTCGATTTAAAGTAGTTACTGTATAAAGATAAAGGTATGTATATATTATAGTTGTTGTATAAATGTTTATTATATATTTTATTTTTTAAAAAAAAGAAGAAGTTTATATTGTGTCAGTATGTTTCGGCAAGTCAATATGGGTTATATTTACACATATGTCAGTATGTTTTATATTATGACAGCCTATAGTTTGTACAATATTTACAACATATGAATGTGTATGCGTTAAATTATTTAGTTGCGGTTATTTCGAAAGCGAATTATGTTTTCATTTGTTTTATATATTACAGTTGGGCAAACATATCTTAATGGTAATGAATACTGTTTTTAAAATACAACTTGTTTGTAAGTTGTTTACGAGATAAAAGTTATATAAATACTTATTTTATATTTTGGGTTTATACAGTAAGTTGTAGATTAGAATGAATATGGTGCATATTAGTTTATGCATATTTACTGTAAGAATTTTTTTAGGGTCTGACTATTGTATTTTACTTTCGGCTGTAAGTATATAATATATTTCCTGTAGAGTTGAAGCTTGTGTGCATGTAGGTAGATATAAGTGCATAAGAAAGGAAAAAAAACATTTATATGCTGTTTCGTACATTGTGATATGTAGATATTTAAATTTTAATGGGTATATTTGGTAGTGTGTTAGTACTGTACAATTGGTTCAATTATTTTACGTAGAGATATGTTGTTTTATTTATGTGTTACATACATACTTCCATCCGCTAAATGTATGTAAGTATTTTGTTTATATATATACATTTATTTCAAAATTTATTATTTATATATACGTTTGGTTTTAACAATTTGTGTTTTAATTTAAATTAATGATTTTTGAAAATGCATGTATATATTTTAATTCAGTATGAGTTTGAAATCAGAATGTGATTTTGTATATATATATATAATTATATATGTTATATCTATATCAATTCACTTATACAACTGATCTTCATAAATCCAGCTGTGGTTCGTTTTTGGTCAATTCCAAGCTGTCAGCTTTATTCGTCAGGATCGTTCCCATCTCACTTTGATTTGAAATTCGTGCATGGATTCGTAACCTACTTCGTTATCAAATTTCTCTAGCCTCGAAAGGTGAGCAATCACTCACGATTAATGTTCTTTTATTTATTAAATTTTATTTCAATTGAAATGAAAAATTGAAATATGCTGCTGTTAGTTATTTACACTGTTAAATATATGTTATTATCTGTATTAGTTCACCTGTGACATCTAACACCATTATATGTTAATTATGCGATGATAATCCAGTTTGATTAATAATTGATTGATTGTTTGATGTTACATTGGACATTAAATTGTTAATGTTTAAAGTGATAAATAATATGTTATTGGATTTGATATAGAATAAAATTGTTATATGTGCTAAATTTGATTTGTTAAAAGTTGTATAATATGACCCTTTAAATGTTAGACTGATTGACACGTAGAAATAGTGTTGACTACACCTTGAACCATTGAATGTATGTTGTATAAATTGAATAATGAATGACAAGTGAATAACTGCATAAAATAGATAGTGTAATAGTCTTTAATCTACATGTAACGATAGTGTAGATTCTAGAAATAATTATATTAATTTGCACAAACAACAATGTGAATTAATATGATTATTCCGGGATTATTTGAATTAATTATTGAATTGATATTGATTGTTGTATTGCGTGTTTATTTACTTTGACCTCATCCCAGTTATCACACTGCAAGTTCTCTTTATTATGCTTTGATTTTGAATTGAAATGAAATCGGGTTGAAATGATAAATACCCAAATGAATTTGACTTAGGATAGAGAACTAAATAACTGATTAGTCAAAATTTGATTTAAAAATGAAATAAAGATTTTATTTGAATAAAGAATAAATTTTCGAAATGAAGTTGGAATTTGAAATTTCGATGAAAGAAATAATGCTAATATTTAATAAGCTGAAACAAAATATTAACATAGTAGTTATTGAAAGAACGTTGTTTTAAAATAAATTATTTAACAATAAATTTGGAATTATTCATTAAATTAAGTTTGAAATGAATTGATAATTAAGTTTGAATTTATAATTAAGTTGAAAGTATTAAGTTTGAAATTATTTAATAATTAAATTTTGAAATTATTTAATAATTAAGTCTTGAGATTATTTAATAATTAAGTTTAGAATTATATAATAATTAAGATTGGAATTATTTAATAATTGAGTTTTGGACTTAACTAATAATTAAATTTTGAATTATTAATTAAGTTTTGAATTTATTTAATAATTAAATAAAATTGAGTTATTTGATAATAAAACAAAATTTTGAATTCTTTGATAAGAAAAATTGAACTTTTGAAGAGGTGAATTTGAACTTTGTTAATAAATGAAATTGGGTTTCTTTATTAATTAAGTTTTGGGAAATTTAAGTAAGTTAATAAGTGAAATTGAACTTCTTGAATATGTGAAAGTTAGTTTCTTATTAATTAAGTTGAAATTTGTAACTAAGTAAATAATAAATGGGATTGAATTTCTTAACAAGAAATAAAATGCATTTTATTGAAATAAATATAAGACTTGAATTTAAGAATTTGATTTGACGAATTTAATCTAATTGAATTTGAAGTTTTGATATAATGGAGTTGAACTTAAGTAATTGATTTAATGAATTGGGATTTTAATAGAAATTGTTTTGAATAATAAATTTACTTAATGACTATTGAATGAAATTGATCATTAAATTTAAATTTGATTTGAATGTTAAATTAAATTAATTTAAATGATTTTGGAATGAAACTTAATTACGAACTTGAATCAATATTTGAATTGTTAAAATAAAAATTTGAAATGGAATTATAAGATTTTGAAATAGTAATTTGGATTGAAACGTAAATTATGGGAGTTGATTTAGAAAGACAAATGAAATGTTGATTTGTAAATTCTAATTGATATTGAAATTGATTTGTTTTTGAAATATATAAACGACCAATCAGTGTAATACTTACGAAAGTTATTAAAGAGACCGGGATCGGTTATGGATATACTCTCTATCTAAACCGAAAACCTCTTTAATAACTATACGCGGAGTTGTAATCCAGAATGAAGTGGTTGGAATGATGTACGTGATGACTGAAGAAAGAGAACGATAATGGATAGCCTTGACACTTGTGTCAAATTGGAAATGACTAAAATAGGAGCCGTGCCGGGCCAAATGGGGTTAGCCACCTCGAGCGAACACACTTATTCGAATTCTACTCATTACTTGTATTGATTGGTGCACCCTCGTACTATTGGGAGTGTTGTTTCGCGGTGTTGCGATCGTTGAGGCGATGCGTTTTCACCAGTCCGGATCAGGCAAACAGTAGTTTGACTACCTTGGGTATTGCCTCATGTGCCTTGTCATACTTGTATCCCTATATACGCGACAACTACGAATTTGTTTTGTGTTATACCTATGGAGTACTCCCTGATATCCCACCAGTTTACGGTGGAGTTTACAGTGCTGTATAGACTATAACGCTTATATAAAATGTGTTAAGGGGGATAATGGTAACGCCTTAACACTATTTTGATATTTATATTACTGATAGACATTATCTATTTAGCGTATATTACTACATAGTAGATAGTTTAACAGATCCTTAGAGGATGGTTATTCCAACGTCCTTTGAGTTACTTGTATTTCAATTGTTATTTCACTTGAATTGGATTTATTGATATGAGAATGTTAATCCTGACTCGAGTGTTTTGTGTTATGCTTTACGCTTGGGTCAGACTGAGTGGTTCAACTTTTGAGACTCACCTTTGGAGTTGGAGCTTCGCCTGGAGATCCAGCTATCCATCCAGCTTTCAGAGATTCAGTTGATTCCAGTGATGTATTTTGATTCTTGTATTCGATTATTGTATTCGAGACTTCTGCTGTAACTTATCTAACTCTGTTATATATATAGTAACCCTGATCCTTTCGAATACTCAACTCTAAAGATAGAGTCAACATGAATTTTTCTTCCATACCAGATCATTCTTATTCTATAATAAGGATGATCCGTCTCTCACAAAGAAAACTGCATCAATAATGCTCATGTGTACACCCAACTCATATACTATATAGACTACCATATAGTTTTAAAATACAAAGTGTATAACAAATATGAACTCTCTCATATACATAATCTCTAGATCTTGTCTAAGGAGATAACTCTTACCCTATCTCTTCTATATCACGATATCAACTAAGGTTAATTATGTAACCTTTGCTCTGATACCAAATGTAATAGCCACCCTACACCTATGGTGAAAATGGTAGTCAAAGGAAAGAAAAAGATGAATAAACAGAAGAGAAAAGAATGGAAAACAAAGAAAAAAGAAGCGTTAACTTACCAAATACCTATCGCATATCTCACATCACATTAGAGTAAATATAACAATCGATACATGTATAAAACAATAGAGGCAGTAATAACAATGTGAAATAATCATCTGAATAAAGATCCACAAATTATACAACACCATAATAGAGATTATACAACGGGAAAGCAAAATCAATTGGTACACTATCTCATAATAGCAAATCAACCCATCAAGGCTCCAAAATATCACCCGGCGGGAATATGATAACAAATGCACATATAAGTATAGGTAATCATCACCTTCTATAAGTCTACTTGTAGAACTTCGTAATCATCCATCCGCTCTCAATCTACTCATTTAAGAGTACCCAAGATAGTTAGAAGCAATCATAAAACCTCGGGTCAGACAACAGTCTAGTGTGAGCAATATTAAATCTCAAAATATTGTAAAACCTGATAATATATGACGACCCAGAATTTTTAATATTTGAAATTGAAATATTCAATTGATTTTAAATATTTGGAAGTTAGTTTAACTTGAATTTCAAATATTGCTATGAAATTGGCAATTAAAATTATTGGATTTAATAATGTGAAGTTGGGTAAAAATTTATATCTTCAATTTTATGCCGATTAAAAATATTTTCCAAGCTTAGAAAATTTATATTGATGATACTGAAGATAATGAAAGCTTTAAAACTAAAATTGGAAGTGATTTTTTCAGTTTGAATTTATATCGTTTAAATCGATATTTTAAAATAGCCTTCCGAGGCACAATCTCGAAATTCGACGAAACTAGTTCCATTAGATCCGTAATATTGTATTATTATCGGATTTTAATTTTCGTAATGTTTGGAGTGATAGTTTGGCCGTACGATAAGCAAATGCGTTGAAAATTTATATCGAAATCATTTAATAGCTGAGTCCAAAAAGCTATCTTTTCCATACGATCGAATTTGGACTCGGAACCTTTTTCATTGCGTTCGAAATAGGTGTTTAACATTGTAAACACCTAGCGACATGTCTCAATTGGAGATCGGGATTTTGAGTTGTGAAATCGAGACGATTTGAATTTGAATTTAAAAATTTGAAATATAAAAAAAAACCTGTAGCATTAGACACGTTAAAGAAATTTTCAAATACGTGTTCATTTATAAAACTTGCATCCCCTTCCTCATTGTAAAATCAAACCAGATAAAATAAATAGTAAGAAAAAAATATATATCGTTTAAACAATTCGAAATCAAATAAAATTGCAGAACTAAAATTCTTCTTCTCCTTCAGTTCGAAAACCAAGTTTTCTTCAAATACTAAATTGGATTTCCTCTCATCTGATTCAAAAAAAATGAAATGAGTGATGGCATGCTATAGAAATCACCGGCGAAGGAATCAACTTCACAGATCGATTCAGAGGTGTGTGACGTCTCACGCACGCGATGGAGGGTTCGCGATCGAATCACAGTGGCAGGGAGGTGGCAACGAGCATCGGCGGGGTCGAGACGATCAATGTGGGAGGCAATGGCTCGAATTTGCCTAGGTTTTCACGAGTTTGAGTGTGAGGCAGGGGCATAACAGATCGCGTCTTCGACTATAGCGATGTCACAATCGATTGAGGGAGCTGGCTCGATCTGGAAGGGGGCGAGAGGCAGCAGTGGCTTTGGAGGGCTCGTCAATGGGAGGAGTTCGAGATAACGTTCTGGCAATGGGTGGTTGAGAACGCAGGTTATCGGTGGCTCGCAATCAGTTTAGAAAGTTCACAGCGAATTGCTGCTAATCTGGGTAGCTCGTAGTCGTTTCGATTTGAGCTAGGATTTGGATTATCACAATAAATAAAAATTCTGTTTTAATATATGTTAATGTATATACATAGGTTAGGAGGAAATTTTATTAGAATATAATAATTATATGTACATGAGGTTCAAGAAGAAAATTTTGTTTTAATTTATATTCAGATTAGAAGGAAGGAATGTTTACAGTAAAAGAAAATAAATATGCATATACATATTTTAATTTGCTAGTTCCCTTAAGATGATGAATTTGTTCAATTAATTTATTTAATTATTTAGCTACTAAAAGAGTTTTAAAAAGAAAATAATTAGTTTAAATGAAATTATTTGTTTAAATTAAAATTATTAAATGGGTATTTAATTGTTCGATTATTTTGAATGCTAATAAGTTGTATAAATATTTATACAAGGACTTAAAAATCGTGAAAACAAGCTGGAAGGGAAGTGCAATGCAAAATAAAAAGCAAACGTAAGATCTTCTCACTTAATTGGAATGTCCAGTTTAATTTTAAATAGTTAAATTTAAAATTGTTGATTGTGTGCTTGGATGATAAATTATTATCAGTTGCATTGGATTAGACCCTATGCGCCGCATAATAGCGGAGGATATTATACAAACCCATATGCCACGATATTCCACCTCGAAGTGGAATTTATATTATATATGTATTTAGAGCGATTGATTTCTCGCATTATATAGCAAATGAGACCCTATGCGTCGTATAATAGCGGATGATAATTTACAAATCCCATATACCGCGATATTCCACCTCGAAGTGGAATTGGTATTTAATTGTTGTGCTAACATCTGTGGATGCAGGGAAACAGGTTGGAGGGATCCAACTGGATTCCCCAAATATTTGAATTTGTTTCATATGTTGTGTGTTGATTATTTATAATCTGCATATGATTATATTTGTGATTGAAATCGTTGAAGGCTATAGTTTAGCCGAACTATATTTTTAGTATGGTTATATACCAGAAATAAATAAAATTGGATTTTGAAATTTAAGTAAAAAAAATCTATAATGAAGTCCTATTGAATAAATTCAAAAATATGGGAAAAGATTTTAATAAATGGATTTTAAGTAATATTGTTTAATAGTTGAAGAATTTATTTAAAATTCAGATTTTAATTAGTTTGGAATGAATAAAGAAATTTTTTCAAAAGAAATAAAATTTTGAAATCAATTTGGAAACTGATTTGGTGTTTAAAAAAAACTTTGGAAAATCGATTTGAAAATTTGATTTGGTGTTTGGAAATAAATTTTGAAATCGATTTGGAAATTTGATTCGGTGTTTGAAAATAAATTGGAAATTTGTTTGGGTTTGAAATAAATTTGAAATCGATTTGGAAATTTGATTTGGTGTTTGAAAATAAATTTGGAAATCAATTTGGAATTTGATTCGGTATTTGAAAGTGAATATATGGGAATCAATTTGAAAATCGTATATCTGTGGATATTTGAAAATTTAAATTCACAATGGGAATTTAAAAAGGAAAGGGAAATTTGTTTAAAAATAAATACTGGTTTATTTTTAAAAGTGTGGAAAGAATTTACAGATTTGGAATGTAAATTGAAATAAATCAAGAAAGATTTATTAATTGATTTAAATGGACCATTTTGAAATGGAAAATATATCTTCCCTGGAAAGCCGAGAATGTTTTTAGAAGTAGCTTTCAAATATATCTTAAAAACTCTAAAGTTGGTTTTAAAAGGATGTTTGTGGAGAAAATTATTTTCTTAAGCTGTTTTTAAATCTTTTAAAGTAAAGATTTATTTAATTAATTATAGAAGTGATTATTTAAAGAATTAATTGATTTTGTTTAGAAAATGGTTATTTAAATAGTTATACCCAATTTACTAATTTTATTTCAAAATTAGTCTGGACTTGAAGTCTTATATGTGATAATTAGTATAACGTTTTCATAAATAGTGTTTAAGTAAAGATAGTTTTATTTTAAATGTCTCTAAGAATATTTTGGATAAGTGATTTGAATTATTTTAAAGCATTTGAACTCGGCAGATTTTCGGTGGAAATGACATTTGGAAATTTATTCCGCGTGTGAAAAATGATTTGAAATTTGTTTTCAAAGGATTGACATGTGAAAAATGATTTGAAATTCGTTTTCAAATGTTTGAAGTGTAAAAATATATCTTGCGAAGATATTTTCAAAATAAATAATTGGGGAAAATTAATTAAAATCTGGTGATTGTTGTGAATATTGATTGATAGCCAAATAACCGACTATCAATATTGACCTTTAAATGGTGTTTGAATTTCGATGCGATCGAGGGTCAGATTCTAAATGGATATTCGAAAACTACATCGAATCTTTTTGATGGATCTTTTATTTAAAAGATCAAAGTGGAAATTTGTTGTGAATTACTTGAATCTGAATGTAACACTTAGTTTTTTAAAATAAGCGCTCATTATTCAGATTAGCCGGGAGAGGACTTTGTGTCATAAAACTCATTCCGAATAATGATACGACGAAATGGGATTGCATTTGAAGATGGTGTTGAAGACCAGGTATTTTTGGAAGTGAAAGGATTACCTATCGAATGTCTCTGCATCGAATGGTCCCGGTATAGAGATTTGATCATCTTTTGTGATGGGGATTCCGGACGTGATTAGTGAATATCCGGATTGCAAAGGCTTCTTTGGAAGTGCCTTCGGTTCCATTAGATCATGAAACGGACTTGTATGGATGTGTGTCTGACGTTACACTTTGAGATGTAAAGCTGGTTTCTATCAAATACATTTATGTTGGTGGCGGAGAATTTATTCTATTAGCTTAACACCCTTCTCTGAGATGTACGAGCTCAGAGGTTATGCAGTTGATGGTTACTAGTGATACATTCCTAATTTGGTAATGTGGCATACGAAGTGCTGCTGATCATTTGTTGATCGACGCATGGCTTTTGTGGAAAGCACGGCTTTGTGGACGAGACATCGTCGGTCCTCACAACTCGGAATGGTCAAAACAGGAAGGATGCGGCAAGGTTATTTGGGGGTAGCGCCCCCTGAGGATATGTACGTTTCCTTCTGGAAAAGGGTGGTATCATGGTATGGAGCCCAAATATTTTACCTATGTGATTGCTGCAAATTTATTACTTTGTGGTTGTTGCTTTGTGGTTGAGGATCCTCGGATAAAGGTTGCTAACGACCGGGGGATGGCATACTCATGTAGTATTTACCTAGTTACAGAGGTAACCCAGCCTTGTGTTGCAGAGATCCGGTTAGGTTCTCGGTACGTCCCTCAAAAGGCGTATCCATGTGGTCTAGGAAGTTCCTTTGCTCACCATTTATTTGAAATACAATCATCAATACGCGCCTTGTACGGTTTTAGTTGTAGAACCTGTCATCTAATACGATAGCTATAGTAGGCATACTACAATGGTACGTATGCTAGCTAAGATTAATATTATGCTTGCAAATGTTTTCCATTATGCACTAATAATAGTAATATCAAAACATTTTTTCATATCAAGCATGTTTGTCTATCATAAGAAGAAATCTCTTCTAATTGTGCGCTTGCATTGTGTGTGTGCGGGGATGCCTCATGTTAGTTTCATTTTCCAAAAGCATAGCGGATTTCTTTTTACTTATTTGTGAAAATAACTATTTTTGAGATCTTACACTAGTCCCATGACTGACCTGGAGTTTATTGTTTCCTTTCTAAACTCAGGGTGCCCATAATTTTCCACACGGACAACCTAGAGTCAGGTTATCGAGCGAAGTCAAGAAGTATGCTATGGAGATCTAGAGTTCAAGCTAGATGGCGAGGCGTATCACTTGTATATAATATTTCTTTTCAATGTTTTGTTGTAACACTTTGATAATGTGATGTATAAACTAATATAGTGCTTTTGTTTTAAAGATATTCATTTATTTATTATATATTATTCCGCTGTGAAATGTGAGATTCTATTATTGTTTTATGTTTCTTCTTCTATCATCTTCTTCTTAAACCCTAACAGTTCGGTTTTCCGACGTTCGACCGTGCGGCATTTGATAGAGTGGACGTATCAATGCCGACTTACGAAAGTCGAAAAATTGCGTTGTTACATTGGGTATCAGAGCATTTGGTGAAGCGACAACCTTGGCTCTGGTGGGGATTACTCATTAGAGATAGAATCAGCAGTACTCTAGAATGAGTTTGAGTGTAATAATAGATATGAGCGCGTATTTATTAGTGAATATAAAAATTGTTTTATATTATGATGATTGGTTTGTTGAGTGGTATATGGATTCTGGTCAGTGTAGTCTGTACAACTCTATCGATAGGGATCTCTAAACACTTGTACAGAATAATTCGACACAATATAGTTTTAAAATTAGGGTAAATGAAATAATTTTACCCAAACTATTTTCGTATATGAAGGAAATAATTTTCCGTAAATTATTATAGCAGTATATGGTTGCTTACTTGTTAGGAAGTGATAATATTGAAGTATTATCATTATTATTGAATAAGAAATTGAAATGATAACAAACAGCTAAGAAATAAATTCATATATAAATGAAACTTGTAAATATAAATCGTAAATGTGATTTATAATTTGAAATAGAATTCCAGAGAAATATTTGAAAGAATTTGAAAGGATTTGAAAATTTTGAAATTTGGAAAAGATTAAAATCCCTTGGAATTTGGAAATGGTTTTCAAAGGTTTTGGAAGGATAAAAGCTCTAAACTCTTTTCGGTCGCTGGAAAATAATTTTGGTGATGGCTGCAGCATCATCGATGTTCATTTTCGAGTTTCCAGGAGAGGAATTGCTGCCGAATTATTTTAAATTTGAATTTGTTTGCAAAATTGGTTTTGGTTTTGAAAATTCAAAGATAATTTGAATTAAATTCAAAAATGATTTTGAAATGTTGGAAAGACTCTGAAATATGATAAAAATAGTTATGGAATAAAATTTATTAAGGTGGAAAATAAAATTGTGAATGAATAAATTTACAATTGCAATTAAATGAAAGTGAAATTGAATGTTGAAATTCATTTTGAATTTGTAAGTAAATAGAATTTGAATTGGAATTGAATTTGATTTGTGATAAACAAAGCGAAGTATTAAAATAAAATTAGTAAGTGAAACTAATTGAAGGAATGATCAATAGATAAGGTTTGAAATGAATTGAATCCAATAATTATAAATGAAAGGTAAATTGAATTCATATGGAATTTGAAATCCGGTTTAAATATAAGTAGAAATTAATCGAAGTGGGAAATTGAAAGCTAAACTGGAAATTGTGAAATGGTAATTGCGAATAACTGAATCAATGTGAATAAGAGAAAAGAAAATTGATATATCTGATAATCAATTGGAATTAATACGTAGGATATATGCATATTATTTTATTCGCATAACGATTTGATCTAGAATTCAAGCACAGAATTTCGAGATAGTTATGTCGATCCGAGTTAGGATTTTTCACTCGATTTTTGACGACCTGCTTGGATATGGATTTTTGGTTGATTCTGTAAATTCTGTATCATAATTTACGGCTCTGCAAGGAGAATGACGGTTTCTGATCAAGAAACCGGATCTGAGTTCGCACTAAGAAGTCGGCTGGACGACACTAGTTCGGAAGTGAATATGTGTGATCAAGTGAGCGATCGGATTCGGTATTGCATACGAATAATATAAGTACATCGTGCGGATTGAATGAAATAAATATTCAAACTTTTGTAAAGGAATGTGCAAAATGATAAGCAAGATATTCATGTGTGTTAAAAGGAAAAGGGAATTGGATTTTGATTTCGAAGATAAATTTGAATTGTTCGAAAAAGGTATGTATATAAATTTCTATATGAAATTTGATGACTTTCTTGTCTAGCCGCTTGACGTTTTGTTTTCTTTTTGAATCTGGGGGCCCGTGGTGCCATTTTGTAGTCGTACCAAGCTAGCCGCGCAAAGGAGACGCTGGCGAAATTTTTCGAAATTTAAGGAGTGAGAAAATTTTTGAGAAAATTGTGAAATTTTAAAATTTAAATTTGAATTGTTGGGAAAATAAAGTTGTTTGGAAACTATGAGAGGTTGGAAAGTTAGTTTAAGTAATAATGGGTCATTAATTAAAAAATTTGTTTTGGCAAGTTGATAAAACTATTTGGTTTTGGGAAAGTGATAAACGGGTTGAGGATCATTCTTCTTAAAAAGAATTTCGAGACGAAATTCTTTTAAGGGGGAAGGATGTGACGACCCAGAATTTTTGATATTTGAAATTGAAATATTTAATTGATTTTAAATATTTGGAAGTTAGTTTAACTTGAATTTCAAATATTGTTATGAATTTGGCAATTAAAATTCTTGGATTTAATAATGTGAAGTTGGGTAAAAATTTGTATCTTCAATTTTATGCTGATTAAAAATATTTTCCAGGCTTAGCAAATTTATATTGATGATACTAAAGATAATGAAAGCTTTAAAACTGAAATTGAAAGTGATTTGTTCAGTTTGAATTTATATCGTTTAAATCGATATTTAAAAATAGCCTTCCGCGACACAGACTTGAAATTCGACGAAACTAGTTTCATTGGATCTGTAATGTTGTATTATTATCAGATTTCAATTTTCGTAATGGTTGGAGTGATCATTTGGCCGTACGATAAGCAAACGCGTTGAAAATTTATATCGAAATTAGTTTAATAGCTGAGTCCAAAAGCCATCTTCTCCATACGATCGAATTTAGACTCGGAACCTTTTCCATTGCATTCGAAATAGGGGTTTAACATTATAAATGCCTAGCGGCATGTCTCAATTGGAGATCGGGATTTTGAGTTGTGATATTGAGACGATTTGAATTTGAATTTAAATTTAAAAATTTAAAATATAAAAAAAACCCTATGGCATCAGATATGTTGAAGAAATTTTCAAAGACGTGTTCATTTGTAAAACATGCGTCCCCTTCCTCGTTGTAAAAGCAAACCAGATGAAATAAATAGTAAGAAAAAAAATAATATCATTCAAACAATTCAAAATCAAATAAAACGACCGAATTAAAATTCTTCTTTTCCTTCAGTTCGAAAACCAAGTTTTCTTCAAATCCCAAATCGGATTTCCTCTCATCTGATTCAAAAAAATGAAATGAATGATGGCATGCAATAAATCAATGGCGAAGGAATCAACTTCATCAATCGATTCAGAGGTGTATGAGTCTCACGCACGCGAGGGAGGGTTCGCAATCGAATCGCAATGGCAGGGAGGTGGCGACGAGCATCGGCTGGATCGAGACGATCGATGGGGGAGGCACTGGCTCAAATTGGCTTGGTTTTCGACTATATGGCGATGTCGCAATCGATTGAGGGAGATGGCTCGATCTGGAAGGGGGCGAGAGGCAGCAATGGCTTTGGAGGGTTCGTTAATGGGAGGAGTTCGAGATCGCGTTCTGGCGATGGATGGCTGAGAACGCAGGTTATCAATGGCTCGCGATCAATTTGGAAAGTTCGCAGTGAATTGCGGCGAATCTGGGTAGCTCGTAGTCGTTTCGATTCGAGCTAGGATTTGGATTATCACAGTAAGTAAAATTCTGCTTTAATGTGTGTTAATGTATGTACATATGTCATGAGGAAATTTTATTAGAATTTAATAATTTTTTATATACGAGGTTCAAGAAGAAAATTTTGTTTTAATTTGTATTCAGATTAGAAGGAAGGAATGTTTACAGTAAAAGAAAATAAATACGCATATACATATTTTAATTTGCTAGTTACTTTAAGACGATGAATTTGTTCAATTAATTTATTTAATTATTTAGCACTAAAAGAGTTTTAAAAAGAAAATAATTAGTTTAAATGAAATCATTTGTTTAAACTAAAATTATTAAATGGGAATTTAATTGTTCGATTATTTTGAATATTAATAAATTGTATAAATATTTATACATGGTCTTAAAAATCGTGAAAACAAGCTGGAAGGGAAGTGGATTGCAAAATAAAAAGCAAAGGTGAGATCTTCTCACTCAATTGGAATTTTCATTTTAATTTCAAATAGTTAAATTTAAAATTGTTAATTGTGTGCTTGGATGATAAATTATTATCAATTGTATTGGATTAGACCCTATGCACCGCATAATAGCAGAGGATATTATATAAACCCATATACCGTGATATTCCACCTCGAAGTGGAATTGGTATTATATATGTATTTGGAATGATTGATTTCCCGCATTATATAGCGGATGAGACCCTATGCGCCGCATAATAGCGCATGATATTTTATAAATCCCATATATTCCACCTCGAAGTGGAATTGGTATTTAATTGTTGTGCTAATGTGACGACCCAGATTTTTTTTCGTGTGTTAATTGGGTAGTTAACTGGCTTTATTACTGAAAATATTGATTTTTTATGAGTCGAGCAGATAAATGTCTGATATCTAGATGTATAGTAGTTCAAAAGCTATATTAAATACTGAATTATAGAATTTCGGAGAAAAATATAATGAATCTTTTAGGAAACAAATTATGTAAATATACACTCCACTATTTAAACTAAGATAAAATCATCCATAAATATATAAATTGATCTACACAAGCTTTATTGCATTTGATAATATATATAAGTATAGAAATGTGTATATATGTATATATATGCCCATGTGAAATAAAATACTAGGAAGTTTGGATGAATGTGAATATATATAATAATAGCAAAATGTATATATATATTAAACAAGGATAGTGCAAGTATAATAGGATAACATACATAACCATACATATATACATACATACAAAGGATACATACAATATAAAATTCATATAAAGATATATGTAAACAAAAGAGGGAACACATAATTAATGCAATCATACAACCTGTCTAGTCAAGCTTACAAAACAAGCTTGTTGTGTACAAAACAATGCAGACTACTTCCTCTCTATATACCTCTACCTTGTCCCATTTTTTATTCATTCGAACGAAGCTAGGTTAAACGGAAAATATTTCTTCCATTTCTCAACTTAAAACAAACAAGACAACTAAACATGAGAAGATCAACATCAAGCCAAGCAAGAAGAACAGTTCAGAGAAGAGAAATATATCTGCTCTGTTCAAAAGAGGGAAAAAAATAAGCGAGTAAATATTTCCAATATTTTTTTATCTGCATATATTACTGTAAAATCGTTAGAATCATTAATCTATAATGAATGCCTTTGAATTAGAGGATTATCATGTGCATGCATGATGTGAGGCAAAGATAACTTCACCTGTAACACAGACAAGTCTCTGCTTCTCTGTTACAGGATTTTGTTGAGTACAGTAACATCATTTTTTGGAAAAAAATCATCATAGCCTAATTATCTGAGCTGTTTAAAATTTTAATCTCAACAAAATTAATAATCCTTAAGCAAAGAACATACTAAAATTTTGTTTTAGTTATTTCATGAAGTATTGTAAGGCAAAAATTCATCTTTTCGGTAAATAACTCAACATTTGGCAAAAGTTGAGTATTATAATTGAATGATTTAATTATATAACAGTGATCATTGTTGAAAATCGTGAATTTTAAAACTTGTCTGGTGAATTTTAGTGTTGACATGGGAAAGGGAAGTCAAGTTGAACGGAATTTGGGGTTTTGCCAAATTCCGACAACCTAGCTATTGTCAGGGCAGAATAGTTGGTGTGGGTTTGGCTCGGGTAGATGCACGTTCGTGAAAATTGTAGGAAAATTTTTTAGTCGCTTGGATCAGTTAGGAGAACTCGATTTAGGGTTTAAATTCGCGATTGGTAAGGGTTGGTTTCTCTGGAAATTTCGGCATCGTGATGCAAGAGGAAGGCCACGGTCCGGGGAAGTAAGGAAGAGGAGGTCGTGGCCGGTTTATGAGTGGGTTTGGGAAAAACTCCGGTGGAGGAAGTTGGCCGGACGAGGCAGAAGAAGGGGGAACGAGTTCATTCTGGTTGAATAGAAGGTGATGTTTCGACTTACAGGTTGTCGCGAGCAGTTTGGGTGGCCAGTGGGTTTCTGGAGTCCAAGTCGACTTGGGGAGTTGGTCGGAGGTGGGCGGCGACGTTTCGTCGACGCGTGCACGTGCACAATGTGCTTCCGGTGCACGTTGAACAGGGAGACTGAGGGAAGAAGTCTGGGAATAAAGAGATGGAAAGAAGGTTGGGTTTTGGGCCGAAGTTTCTAGGCCAATTTAAGTTAGTAGGGGAAGAATGGGAATTTGGGATAGAAATAAAAAAAGGAATGAAGTAAGAAGAATTGTATCAACACAGTTTTTTTTATAGGGAATATTCTAAACAAGTTTCTAAGCAAAGTTTCCAACCAATTCTTTAAAATGTTAAATGCTTGCTTAATTATTAGTTAAGGTTATATAATAATCTATTCTAACTTAATTAAGTAAGATATTTTTATATGTCCATTATTTTATTTAATTCTTACGTTATTTAGGTGAAATTTAAAATAGTGTAATTAATTAGTTAATTAAAGAAGGTAATGTTTTTTAACTTTTAATTAATTTAAAGGTCTTAGTTATTTCACATATTAACAGTGAATTAATTCCAAACATTTAAATTAATGAAATTTAAATGATAATTGAGTAAATGATTAAGTATTAATTAATATGTAATTACTTGAATTGGAGATTACTTAATGGATGTAATTAAGGGATTAATTACTTAGTGTAATTAGTCAAAGTATGGATTTATTAAGGAAATGAATTAAGGGGTTAGTTAATTAATGAATAAGATTAATTAAAGGATAATTAATCAAAGGAAGTAATTATATAATAATTAATGTAATTAATTAAGGGTTAAAGTAATTAATTAAATAATTAATTAAGATGGTAATTTAAGGGTAATCGATAATTACTCAATTGTAATTAATCAAATGAATGTGATTATTTTAAATTAATTAATTGGTTGATTAATTAAAGATATTCTTGATGGTTGATTAAGTATAATTACTTAATGAGATTGATAAGTAAAATTTCTCTAAGTAATTTAATGTATAATTACTAGATGTAATTAACTAAAGAGAATTACTTAATGGTAAGTAATTAAAGAATAATTACTTAGTAGAAGTAATTAAGGATTAATTACTTGGTGTAATTAATCAAAGGATTTTGGTAATTATTAGGAATGATTACCTAATGAGATTGATAAGTGTAATTACTTAGTGAAGTAATTGATGGATAAATTACTGGATGTAACTAATATAAGGAAAATTACTTATGGAAAGTAATTAAAAGTTAATCACTTAGGAGAAGTAATTAAGGGCTAATTACTTAGTGTAATTAATTAATGATTGATTGATTAAGAAAACTAACCAAGGATTAGGTAATTAATGAGTGTGATTAATTATAAGATAATTAATCAATGTAAGTGATTTTAGGATGATTAATTTGTGTAATTAATTAAGAGTTAATTACTTATTGCAATAAAAATGATAATTAGTCAAGGGTGATTAATTAAGAAGGATAATTAAAGGATCATTGATTAATTAGTTTATAATTGATTACTATTAAGTGAAAGTAATCTAAGTGATTAAGATTTAACAATTAATTTAATTAGAGATAAATTAAATTAATTTTTGAAAGTGATCAATCTTGCTTATGAATAATTGAATGACGTTAAATTCCTTAATTTCGTTGATATCTTTGATATGAAATGTTTTGTGATATGATATGTTTGAATGGACAATGATAATGTGGTTATCTATCGATGATGAAATTCTGTGTAAAAAGTGACACCTTGTATTTAAAGTTGAATTATATTTCAATTGAATAACTTAGGTTAAGATGGTATTGAATCCGAAGAGACCGGAGTCGGGTATTAGTAAATACCCGAAACCACTTCGATTCTTTATAGATTGATATGTGAAAACAATAGGCTGGAATGGAATGATTTAAGTGAATTGGACCATTTAATCTAAGTTTTGGTACTTAGAAATTGATGTGTGAAATGAGTGATGTCTATAACAAATTGTAAATTTGTTAATTGATACGAGTTACCCCGGGTTTTAAATAAGTTCTATGGATTGGATTTCCATGTTAAATGAGTTTACTCACGCCGGTTTCCAGCCTGACCCGGGTGTTACTTTGATGTAATGCTCGGGTCAGACCGGGTATTACAGATTTTCAGGTAAGGATGTTCTGGAGCTCAGGAGGCGAGCTGAATGGCAGGAACGTATGGAGTATTTCCGCTGTGATATATTGTTGTATATCTAGGACATGTTGTTTTAAACTGTCCAGTGTTGTGAAATGGTTGTAACTCTGATGTATAAAAATGTAAGTGTACTGATATTGTTCTTCTTGTAAAACTGTTATTATTTGATATTATATTTTGATCCGCTGCGAATGTGAGAATCTTTGTTGTGTTTCTTCTTCTTCTATCTCTTTCTTCTTTCCCTAACTATTTGGGATTTTCGGGATAGAAAATTTTGGGTTGTTACAGCTAACATCCGTGGATGCAGGGAAACAGGTTGGAGGGATCCAACTGGATCCTCAAATATTTGAATTTGTTTCATATGTTGTGTGTTGATTACTTATAATCTGTGTATGATTATATTTGTAATTGAAATCGTTGAAGGCTATAGTTTAGCTGAAATATATTTTGGGCATCATAGGATGCCAGAAATAAATAAAATTGGATTTTGAAATTTAAGTAAAAAAATCTATAGTGAACTCCTATTGAATAAATTCCAAAATATAAGAAAAGATTTTGATAAAGGGATTTTAAGTAATATTGTTTAATGGTTGAAGAATTTATTTAAAATTTGGATTTTAATTAGTTTGGAATGAATAAAGGAATTTATTTTAAAAGAAATAAATTTTTGAAATAAATTTGGAAATTGATTCGGTGTTTAAAAAAACTTTGGGAAATCTATTTGAAAATTTGATTCGGTGTTTGGAAATAAATTTAGAAATCGATTTGGAAATTTGATTCGGTGTTTGAAAATGAATTGGAAATTTGTTTGGGGTTTGAAATAAATTTTCAAATCGATTTGGAAATTTGATTTGGTGTTTGAAAATAAATTTGGAAATCAATTTGGAATTTGATTGGGTATTTGAAAGTGAATATTTTAGAATCGATTTGAAAATTGTATATCAGTGGATATTTGAAAATTTAAATTCACAATGGGAATTTAAAAAGGAAAGGGAAATTTGTTTTAAAAATAAATATTGGTTTGTTTTAAAAGTGTGGAAAGAAATTTACAGATTTGGAATGAAAATTGAAATAAATCAAGAAGATTTATTAATTGATTTAAATGGACCATTTTGAAATGGAAAATGTATCTTCCTTGGAAAGCCAAGTATGTTTTTTAAAAGTAGCTTTCAAATATAAATTATAAATTCTAAAGTTGATTTTAAAAGGACGTTTGTGGAGAAAATTATTTTCTTAAGTTGTTTTAAAAAATTTAAAAGTAAAGATTTATTTAATTAATTGTAGAAATGATTATTTAAAGAATTAATTAATATTTGTTTTAGAGAATGGTTATTTAAATAGTTATACCCTATTTACTAATTTTATTTTGAAATTAGTTTGGACTTGAAGTCTTATGTGTGATAATTAGTATAATGTTTTCATAATTAATATTTAAGTGAAGATAGTTTAATTTTAAATTACTCCAAGAATATTTTTGATAAGTAATTTGAATTATTTTAAAGTATTTGAACTCGGCAGATTTTCAGTGGAAATAAATGAATATTTTGACTTTTATTCTGCGTGTGAAAAATGATTTGAAATTTGTTTTCAAAGGATTGAAATGTGAAAAATGATTTGAAAATAGTTTTCAAATGGTTGAAGTGTAAATATATATCTTGTAAAGATATTTTGAAAATAAATAATTGGGGAGAATTATTTAAAATCTGGTGACTGTTGTGAATATTGATTGATAGTTAAATAACCGACTATCAATATTAACTTTTAATGGCGTTTGAATTTCGATGCGACCGGGGTCGGATTACAAATGGATATTCGAAAACCACATCGAAATTTTGTGATGGACTTTTATTTAAAAGATCAAAGTGGAAATTTGTTGTGAATTACTTGAATCTGAATGCAACATTTATTTTTTTAAATAAGAGCTCGTTATTCGGATTAGTCAGGAGAGGACTTTGTGTCATAAAACCAATTTCGAGAATGATGCAACAAATAGGATTGCATTTGAAGATGGTATTGATGACCAGGTATTTTCGAAAGCGAAAGGATTACCTGTCGATTGTCTCTACACCAAATGTCCCCGGTATAGAGATTTGACCACCCTTTGTGATGGGATTCCGGACGTGATTATTAAATATCTGGATTGCAAGGGCTTCTTTGGAAGTGCCTTCAGTTTCGGTCGATCCCGAAACGGACTTGTATGTATGTGTGTCTGGCGTTACACTTTGAGATGTAGAGCTGGTTTCTATCAAATACATTTCTGTTGGTGGCGGAGAATTTATTCTCTTAGCTTAACACCCTTCTCTGAGACGTACGAGCTCAGAGGTTATGCAGTTGATGGTCACTAGTGATACATTCCCAATTAGGTAATGTGGCATACGAAGTGCTGCTGATCATTTGTTGATCGAAGCATGGATTTTGTAGAAAGCGCAGCTTTGTGGACGAGACTTCGTCGGACCTCACAGCCCAGAATGGTGAAAACAGGAAGGACGCGACAAGGCTATTTGGGGGTAGCGCCCCCTGAGGGTATGTTCATTTCCTTCGGGAAAAGGATGGTATCATGGTGTGGAGTCCAGATATTTTACCTATGTGGTTGCTGCAAATTGATTACTTTGTGGTTGTTGCTTTGTGGTTGAGGATCCTCGGATAAAGGTCGCTAACCACCGGGGGATTGCATACTCGTGTAGTAGTTACCTAGTTATAGAGGTAACCTGGCCTTGTGTTGGAAGAGATCTGGTTAGGTTCTCAAGACATTCCTCTAGAGGCGTACCCATGTGGCCCAGGAAGTTCCTTTGCCCGACCATTTGTTGGAAATCCAATCATCAATACGCGCCTTGTACGGTTTTAGTTGTAGAACCTATCATCTAATATGGTAGCTATAGTAGACATACTATAATGGTACGTATGCTAGCTAAGATTAATATTATACTTGAAAATATTTTCCACCATGCACTAATAATAATAATATCAAAACAATTTTTCTTATCAAGCATGTTTGACTATCATAAGGAGAAACCTCCTCCAATTGTGCGCTTGCATTGTGTGTGTGCGGGAAGGCCTTATGGTAGTTTCATTTTCCAAAAACATAGCGGATTTCTTTTTATTTCTTTGTGAAAATAACTATTTTTAAGATCTCACGCCGGTCTCATGACTAACTTGGAGTTTATTGATCCCTTTCTAAACTCTGGGTGTCCATAATTTTCCACATGGGCAGCTTAGAGTGAGGTTATCGAGCGAAGTCAAGAAGTATGCTGTGGAGATCTGGAGTTCAAGTTGGATGGCGAGGCGTATCACTTGTATATAATATTTCTTTCCGCTGTTTTGTTGTAACACTCTGATAATGTGATGTATAAACTAATATAGTGCCTTTGTTTTAAAGATATTCATTTATTTATTATATATTGTTCCGCTGCAAAATGTGAGATTATGTTATTGTTTTCTGTTTCTTCTTCTATCTTCTTCTTAAACGCTATCGGTTGGGTTTTTCGGCATTCGACTGTGTGATATTTGATACAGTGGACGTATCGATGTCGACTTTTAGAAGTCAAAAATTTGGATCGTTACATAATATATGTAACTAAGGTATGTAGACCATGCCCGACCGGTCTCTGCAACAACAAAGTCCGCACGTAGAAATGCCACTCTATAACATTGTAAAAATGGTATACCATACTAAGTATCTGTCAGGCTGCCCAAGTATCTCCACCTATAAGCCCTACTACATACTAAGTAAACTTCAGGTATTTAGGTATCTCCATCCATATCTACTCCTCACCAAGTCAAGTCAGGGTATCCAGGTATCACTACCACAATACCGAACTACTGTGACATCCCTAGGGTGACTATTGAGCAACCATAATAAACATTGCATCCATCAAAAAAGACTAACCATCGCCCAATGTGCCAGATACATAATGACTTATATGACCCTCTACAACTATTAAGGACTAGTGGAAATCCCAGTCCTCTGTCGTACTTGCATACAGACGGGTCTATTTCAACCCCAGTATGCTACTACGGCCCAGTGTTCTCCCATACCTGCTTGACACAAGACCCCCTTAGGGTAGTCTAGGGTGCACAACCATCGCAACCGGACCTTAAGTATCTCCCGTGTATAGTACCCCTGCTCCGAGCATAATAGAAGACACTCCGAGTCATCAATAATCCCTAGGCACAAACACATTCATCGAGCCCTATTCACTGGATACGGATTCGAACCCTACTGGCTTGCTCTAGTTTCTAGGCACGAGCCCTAACACTCCACCTAGTCCAGTATTTGTAGTTCCACTCCAATCCGAGCCCCCATCCTCAGTCTTGCTCTCCGCTTGAGATCTCGATCGAAGAACCCTACTATCATGCCACTCGAAGCCTGAGGTCCAGCATGATCCATATAATCCTAATACTATCATCCCAGAGCCTACTCTATAAATCATCGAGTCACTATCCGTAGAAGCAGACTACCAGGTCAAAGCACCACATCACTACCTCACCATCAAAATCACCAGGTCCAAGACCACATCACTGCCTCACCATCAATATCACTCGTTGTAGGTTAATGACATTCAATCTCTAAACCGGTTGCACGAACTAACCCTCATATCGTGCACCATGATATCTGATCAACATCCAAGCTACTGTAACAGCCTTGCAAACCCGTACCCTTTAAGTCAACACTATTCTCCATCAAACAACTCAAGATGTACGGAATTACGAAGCATTTGGGGTAAAGAAGAAGAGAATAGAATACAACATCAGAATCTAACCATTGCAGCGGAATAAAATATAGTAGATAATAACAGATCTTTACACAAAAGGAAACTATATATGTTTTATACATATATCACTAGAATACATCATTAGAGTTCAACAACATCAATAACATACAACTAGACAGTAATAATAACCTGTCCTCACAATCTCAATACACAGCGAAATATTTAAACAAATACAGAAGTACGTATCTCCATCCAGCTCCACAGCATCATTTCCTGTAATCTATAATACTCGGTCTGACCCAAGCATTATGGTTAAATTAACACCCGAGTCAGTCTGGAATACTAACGTGAGAAAACCACACTCAAATTGATTATTAAAGTTTCAAAATCCTTTGAAAATCAAAAGCATCTCGTAAGACCACGCTACAAATAAACATGTTGGGTTTTTACCTTACGATAGCTAAAACACTTTTTATTAAAATCCTTTGATATTATAATAGGGTCTATTTACAAATACTAATCAAAATAGCCGAAATTGTTTCATGATTAAATTCCAGCTACTAGCCACAAAGTGGGTAATACAAACAAAAACCGTAGAAGGCATGTAGGGAGAATGGATTTCCAACTAATGACTAGGCATTGGGGTACCACCTGTCACAGCACGTGGCCTAGATCACCGTACCGAGGATTACTCCCAATCCCCTGCAATATAAGACCAGGACTACCCCTTACTGGATAATCCCGAGTAAGATGACCCCACGGTCGGGATCAGCAACCACACCACAAAGCCGAATAAAAAGGGACATCTAGACAGGGATGACCTCACCCTAATGGGCGCTACCCACCTAGCCTTGCTGCATAACCCCTGATTTTCAGTAATTCCCGGTTGATGAGGCTTGAGGCTAAGATTTACCTTTAGAGAACTCATCTCTTAGAATGCTCATTGTCCACCTGACGATGTTCTGAAAGCATTCAATCCATATGAGTCCGTCCCGGGTTCGAACGAAACCGAAGGCACTACTCCTACTGCATCCGTTTTGGAATCACCTCAGGATTAGAAGCGACCAGCCCTTGCACTTCACTGCTCCACCTTCGAATCCAAACTCGTCTTCCTCATGAAAACGTACAAACCGAATCGAAGTGGTTTTCGAGAAATAAATCTCGATCCCGGTCTCTTCGTAACGATCAGCGCATTGGCCAATATTGATAGTCGGTTATTTAACTATCAATTAACATTCACAACAACCATCAAACATAAATAATTTCCCCAAATTATTTATTAATCACAAAATATCTTCACGAGATATATTCTGTTTTCAACCCTTTGAAAACAGTTTTCAAACCATACTCTTCTCATGGAATGAATTCCTAAATATTTATTTCCACTAAAATCACCAAGTACAAAAACTTTAGATTTTTATACTTTAACATTTAAATTGAAAACTTCTTCAATAATTTATTAAAAATACATACTTTAGGAATATTTAAAATGAGGCTACTTTATAAAATATAAAACTAGATTTTCTCTTTTAAAACAAAATACCAAGTCACCTTTAAATAATTACTACGATAATAGATTTGAAAAATACTTGCTTTAGAATTTAAACATTTAGAAACAATAAATTTTCAACAACATGCTTTTTAAAACAACATTAAACTTTTAACTTATATTTAAATATTTACTTTGAAAACGTACTTGGCTATCCAGGGAAATACGCTTCTCTTTCATATCTTTTAAAAATAAATCACTATTTATTTTTAAACAAATTTACTCATTCCCTTGATAAATTCCCATCGTGAATTTGTTCTTCAAATATCCACTGATATATCACTTCGCTTTTATAAACCCAGTTTATAAATCCCATAGCCTCATTTCCCTTTTTAAAATTCCAATTTTAAACACTTAAATCAATTTCAAATTGATCTCCAAATTGCTCCATTTTGATATAATTTCGTTTGCTTACTCATTTATTTAAAAACCCATTGACTTCATATTTTTATTCCTTAATTATGATTTAAAATCTTTTAACTGAAACACCAATTTCGGATTTTCCCAAATTCCTTCTTTATCTTTTTAAATAAACTCAAACCTAGGAATTTAAAATAAATTCTGTATTCCTTTAAATAATACCACTTATGTTTTTTTTCTAAAATTCATTATTACTCTGTTTATTCAAAATTCCCTTTTTCCATACTCGGAATTATTTATTAGAATTTTAAAATCACTTTTATTCTCATCCAGTTCATTCTTAAATTTATTCAAATTTTCAACGATTATTTTACTTAAAAATTCACTCTTTTATTTTCTTTCAAAAATTCAATTCTACATATTTTAATAACCCAGTGTATCGAAATATATTCAAGCAAACTATAGCATTCGATATTTAAATTATCAATATAATTCATCACAGAATATCAAATAATCATAACACAGAACATTTAATAATCTAAATAAATGTTGAGGAATCCAGTTGGATCCCTCCAACCTGTATTCCCTGCATCCACAGATGTTAGCACAATATAAAATACCAATTCCACTTCGAGGTGGAATATCGTGGTATATGGGATCTAAATATAATATCATCCGCTATTATGCGGCATATAGGGTCTTATCCGCTATAAAATACGGGAAATCAATCATTCCAATACATACTATATATATTACTATACACAATATAGCACATCGAATCAGTTCAATCATTCAACCAATTATTTAAATTTAACCATTTAAATTTAAATAACAACCAGATGAGTGAGATTAACTCACCTTGCTATTGATTTGCAATCCATTCCATCTCGACTTATTTTCCATGATTTTCAGACCTTGTATAAACATGAGGTGTTTTATTAATATTCGAGTCAATTGAACCATTAAATTTCCATTTGATAATATAATTAACCACATATATTATTACCATTAACACAATTTAATTTACTAATAATTTAATTTAAACCAATAATTTTCCCTTTAAAAATCTTTTAGTAACTAAAATTAAATAAGTCAAACTTGCAATTCTATCACCAAATCCCTTATATAATTTTCTTCCAAAACCTTATATAAATATATATATATAAAAATTTAAACTCTGGAAGTTTAAAACTAAACAGTAAATGTTCTTTACTGAAAAATAATATACTGAGTTATATACATATATTCTGATAATTAATAATGAACAAATCGAATTCATATAGTTTTAAACTTATTTTACTAAAATAAAATTTAATCTTGCCGTCATAAATATAACCGATTAAACATTTTAAACAAACTATTTTATATTTTACTGCCAATTTTAAAATCCTACCCATATACATTAAAGCAAAAACAAACAAAAAAACAAATTTGCGTTAAAAATATTTTTGGAAATAATTTTTTTTATTTTACCTTGGACATATACTAAATTAAATAAAAATAAAAACTACCTGACAACAACCACCCAAAGAACAAGACATCGGTGACACGCCTCCCATCAAACCCTAGCTCAAAGTCTCAGCGCCTCGAGTCGCAAAGCCCATCGCGACCCTCCAAATCCAATCGAACAAACTCTTGTCCAGCTAGCCCACGAAGCCGTCGTCAAAGCAGATCGACGACTCCTCATTCACACGAGAGCTTGTCGGCGACCCAAAACCATCGCACATGAACTTCCAAACACATCATGACTCCTCTCTTGCGGTCGCTGTTTCGACGTTCGCCGACTCCACTTGCCTTTGACCTAGATGTCGCGACCAATTTTGAGCTTCACTTTCCCCTCCACGGCCTCGTGCTCGCGAGCCCGAGCTCCCATGCTTCGCGTGAACCACTTCACTTCATTTTAATCGCTGCCTCCTTTTTTTTGTAAATGATTTCAAATTGGGGGAACCGATTTGGATTAGGAAAGGAAGAAGTCGACGTGAAGAGGAACATGTATAATATATATTTTTTCGGCTTCAAGCTGCTTTGAAGGAGAAAGGGAATGTCGTGTTCTGCTTATTAAGAAGAAAAGATGAGATGTTAGCGTATTGAAGAAGGGAAGCAATAGTGTTTTGAAGGGGAAATGAAAAAGGTGTGATGGTGAAAGAAAGTAGACCGATGGGAAGGGAATTTCGGCTGCTGACGAAGGTATATAAATTTATATATTAATTTAAATTCAAATTGTCTTGATTTACGTAGCTTAAAATCGTGAACTCCAATCAAGGCTACCGCTAGGCGTTTATAAGGTTATACCCCTATTTCGAACGCAATGGAAAAGGTTTCGATTACTAATTCGATCGTATGAAGAAGATAGCTTTTTGGACCAGTTATTATATTGAATTTTCGATATAGATTTAAGCGCGTTTATATGCTCACACAACAATTCCAAACACTACGAAAATTGAAATCCGATAATAATATAATATTATGGATCTAATGGAACTGGTTTCGTCGAATTCCGAGACTGTGCCTCGGAAGGCTATTTTTAAAATCAATTTAAACGATAAATTTTCAAAACTGAACAAAACATTCCTAAATTCAATTTTAACACTTTTAGTATTTCCAGTACTATCAATATAAATCTTACAAGCCTTTAAAATATTTTTAACAAGCTTGAAATTCAAGATTTAATATTTTACTCAATCTTCAATTATTGAATTGAATAATTATATTGTTCAACTAATTGTTGTATCTACATTCTGAATAGATAAATCCAAGTTTTGTTTCCATATTCAAAACCAATTTATAATTCAATTTCTATATTTAAAACCATTTAAATATTCCAGATTCAACGCTGAAAAATCCAGGTCGTTACATTGCTTCCCCCTGAAAGAATTTTGTCTCCGAAATTACTTGTTTGGAAGAATGGTCCAATACCCATTTACTATTTCCCCAAAACCGAACAGTTATTAATAATAACCAAACAATCTTTATTAAAGACACCCTATCTCTCTATCTAACTTTCCAAACTTTTCTATAGTTCCCAAACAACTTTACTTATTCAACCATTCAAATTATAATTCAAAACCAAATTTTAAATTTTCAAAATTTCTCAAAATTTTTCTAACTCTTTAAATTTTTGAAAACTTTTGCCAGCGTCTCCTTTGCGCGGCAAGCTCGGTACAACTACAAAATGCCTCTACGGGCTCCCAATTTCAAAACGAAAACAAAAATCCAAGTGGCTAGATCAAAAACACAATCAAATTTAATATAGAAATTTAAACGCATACCTTATTGTCGAGCAATTCAAATTTATCTTCTGAAATCAAAACTAATTTTCCTTTCCCTTATAATACCTGCATATCCTACTTAGAAATACTATCCAATCATAGCTTCTAAAATCATTTTATACATTTCCTTAAAGAAGCTTTCATATCTACTTCTATTCAAATTAGTTTTTTCCATTTCCATATGAATTCAATTTATCTTCAACTCTGAATATTAAATTTTATCTTTCATTTATAACTAATTCATATCATTATTTTAAATTAGTTTCATTCACTAATTTATTTCAAGTTCCAATTTGAAATCATTTTGTCGCTAACAAAAACTTTCCCAAAAATTTTCTAAAATTTTCTAACGCCCAAAATTTTTCATAAAATTTTGGCAGAGTCTCCTTGTACGGGGGAGCTTTTGCAATTTGACAAGAGATATAAATATATATACATCGACCCACACGGTCGGAAAACAAAAATAGTTCATATTTCCTATTTTTATTGCGTAGGTGTACCTCTATTTAGCATTTTTAAGCAAGCAGCTTATTATTTTAACAATTATCGCGTCCAGATCTAGCCAAACGGCTTCCCTGAACCTGTACTTACTCAACTAAAACATGTAAGTGCTAAATATATGCAATTTACTAGTATTTTATTTATTTTAATATAGCTAACACATAAATTTCACATATAATGCATGTTATATAATTTCCATAAGCACTTACAAGGTTCCGACACTTATTACAATGGCTTACAACCAATTTTCAAACCATTCCATTTAGTTTAAGTGATTTACAACTTACTCGCTTATATTTAATTCATTCTAAGCAAAACAAACTCATATTCATTCCAATTGATTTCAAAATTATCCTATTTTACTTATAATAACCCATAGGATTTATCTAATCTCGTTAACATCGAACGACCCATTTTCTTATGCAATTCGACAATATTTATGTGAATAAATAATTACTTAAGGTTATAACCATTTTAAATTGATTCCAACTCAATTTATATCTAATTCCTTCTCAATTTTATTCACGATCCATTCATTTATGTTTCGTTCCATATTCGCCTTCATTTCATTTAAGACCATTTTATTAAGCTTGAACCATTCCATGCTTATATATTAATAACCATTTCCCAATTTAAATTTACCCAAGCTTTTATTTAATGGACTTTTACCCTTTCTTAAAGCCAAGCTTCCACTAATTTTAAACTTAAATTAATTTGCTTCAAATTATTCAAATTCCATACTTAAGCTTATTTTCATTTTGCAAATAAATTTTCCTTTTCAATTTAACTTGATTCTGTTTCAATCAAATCTCATTTCAAACTATAAATTTATTTGATTAGTTCATCTGTTTCGTATAAATTTTAAATTTCCAAACTCAATTCATTCTCAATTCATCTAATTAATTACAAGGCCATTTTTCAATTTATTCCCACTTTTTCGAGTTTTATTTGCAACTAAAACTATCCCTACTTTGATCCAATTTCTTTTTATTTGGCAAAATTTTTAATTATATTTACTTCACTAACGATTCAAGTCGAATTTGATTTATAACTCGAATTTTATTTCCAAACTTCATTATTAACTCACAATTCAGCTTCTATTTAACTACATTAGGTTCCATTTACAAATTTCATTAACTAATTTATTATCTAATTAGTCTCCCCTTATTTATAATTCAATACTTAATTTTTAATCTCAAAAATCACTTCATTTAATTTTCTTAAGCTTAATTTATTTTATAATTCAAGTTTGGGTTTTTTGTTTTATTTTCCAAATCATCAAAAATATTTATTTTGGGTTTTCTATCCCACTTTTCAATTTTATAAGTCACAACATATTATTTTACACATTTCCATTCATTCTAGGCTTGAATATATTCATCTTTTATTTTTAACTCGAGATTTACGCTTATTTATAACCCAAGCATATTTTTATTCCATGGATTTTTAATTCTTTTATAAGTTATTCTAATTCATTTATTCCAACTTATTTCTTATCCAACTTACTTCCATTTATTTAAGTAAGGATCTAATTCCATTCAATATCACCTATAACTCAACTGAATTTTTTTCCAATTCAATTTTATTTTAACTCAGATTTATTCAATTCAATTCAATTCAATTTTCTTCCCCAATCCAAGTTAATTTCATTTTTAACTTTTCACTTTAAATTTTAATTCCAACATTCAAAGCTCATATTTTCCTTCCTTATTTAAAAATCGTCTCAACTTTACAAGTTTATAACTTACCTCATCACGATTTCCGATTCAAATAAGGGTTCAGGATTTCAAACACCCGGCTTTTGGGTTTCAAATCATTTTGAAATCACCATTATCTCAAAATCACACTTCTCAAAATTTTTAAACCAATCCTGGTTTTTCCCCCAACAAATTCCCTTTGAAATTTAAAAAACAAACTAGTTCTTCAGAACAAATCAATTGGGAAGCAATCCGTCAATTAGAAACTCAAAAATGAACATCGATGATGCTACAGCCATCACCGAAGTTATTTTCCAGCAACTGACGTAAGTTCAATGCTATATCCCTTCCCAAAATTTATTTAAAGCAATTTCCTTTCAGAAATACTTTTAAAATAATAATGCTATTATTTGTCTTCAAAACACTTCGAAAAACATTTCCAAAATCTTCGGGATTTTAAATTTCCTAATTTTGACTTAAATCAAATTTTAACTATAATCATTTGTATAATTTATACTCGTACAAATTCCCATTTGATTATCCAAGTCATTCCAATTTTTTTTAATCTTATTTGTTTAAAATATTATCATTCAAACATCCAAGTTATATAATAATTTAAGAAAATATTTCTTTTATATCAAAATATATTTTCGGTAAAATTATTTCATTCACCCACCTTTAAAACAATACTATGTCAATTTAGCATATCGGATGTTTATAAACTCTTCTCGAATAACGGCCAATTTACTCGATCAGAATTCATATTCCACCCAACCAATAAAGTCAACACAATATTAAAAAAATTTATATTCACTAACAAATACGCGCTCATATCTATTAGTACGCTCAACTCATTCTAGAGTACTACAGACTCTATTTTCAATGAGTAATCCCCACTAGAGCCAAGGCTATCACCAACCTAAGCTCTGATACCAATTGTAACTACCTGCAAACCCATACCCCTTAAGTCGACACTATTCTCCATCGAACAACTCAAGATGTACGGAAATACGAACCATTTGGGGGTAAAGAAGAAGAAGTGGTAGAAGAGAATAGAAAACAACATCAGAATCTAACCATCGCAGCGGAATAAAATATAATAGATAATAACAGATTTTTACACAAAAGGAAACTATATTTGTTTTATACATACATCACCAGAATACATCATTAGAGTTCAACAACATCAATAACATACAACTAGACAGTAATCATAACCTGTCCTCACAATCTCAATACACAACGGAATATTTAAACAAATACGGAAGTACGTATCGCCCTCCAGCTCCACAGCATCATTTCATGTAATCTATAATACTCGGTCTGAACCGAGCATTATAGTTAAGTAACACTTGAGTTAGTCTGGAATAACAACGTGAGAAAACCACACTCAAATTGATTATTAAAGTTTCAAAATCCTTTGAAAATCAAAAGCATCTCCTAAGACCACGCCACAAATAAACATGTCGGGTTTTTACCTTACGATGGCTAAAACACTTTTTATTAAAATCCTCTAATATTATAATAGGGTCTATTTACAAATACTTATTAAAATAGCCAAAATTCTTACATGATTAAATTCCAGCTACTAGCCACAAAGTGGGTAATACAAACAAAAGTCGTAGAAGGCACGTAGGGAGAATGGATTTCCAACTAATGACTAGGCACTGGGGTACCACCAATTACAGTACGTGGCCAAGATCACCGTATCGAGGATTACTACCAATCCCCTGCAACACAAGACCGGGACTACCCCTTACTGGATAATCCCGAGTAAGATCACCCCACGGTTGGGATCAGCAACCGCACCACAAAGCCGAATAAAAAGGGACGTCTAGACAGGGATGACCTCACCCTAATGGGCTCTACCCAGCTAGCCTTGCTGCATAACCCCTGATTTTCAGTCATTCCTGGTTAATGAGGCTTGAGGCTAAGCGTTACCTTTAGAGAACTCATCTCTTAGAATGCTCAACGTCCACCTAACGATGTTCTGAAAGCATTCAATCCATACAAGTCTGTCCCCGGTTCGAACGGAACAGAAGGCACTACTCATACTACATCCGTTTTGGAATCACCGTAGGATTAGTAGCGACTATCCCTTGCACTTCACTACTCCACCTTCGAATCCAAACTCGTCTTCCTCACGAAAACGTACAAACCGGATCGAAGTGGTTTTCGAGAAATAAATCCTGATCCCGGTCTCTTCGAAACAATCAGCGCATTGGCCAATATTGATAGTCGGTTATTTAACTATCAATTAACATTCACAACAACCATCAAACATAAATAATTTCCCCAAATTATTTGTTAGTCTCAAAATATCTTCACGAGATAAATTTCTGTTTTCAACCCTTTGAAAACAGTTTTCAAACCTTACTCTTCTCATGGAATGAATTCCCAAATATTTATTTCCACTGAAATCACCAAGTACAAAAACTTTAGATTTTTAAAATAATTTAAAACGTTATATTTTAAAACATACTTTAACATTTAAATTGAAAACACTTCAATACTTTATTTAAAATATATACTTTAGGAATATTTAAAGTGAGGTTACTTTATAAAATATAAAATTAGATTTTCTCTTTTAAAACAAAATACCAAGTCACCTTTAAATAATTACTACGATAATAAATTTGAAAAATACTTGCTTTAGAATTTAAACATTTAGAAATAATAAATTTTCTACAACATGCTTTTAATAACAACATTAAGCTTTTAACTTATATTTAAAAATTTACTTTGAAAACGTACTTGGCTATCCAGGGAAATATGCTTCTCTTTCACATCTTTTAAAAATAAATAAGTATTTATTTTTAAACAAATTTACTCATTCCCTTGATAAATTCCCACTGCGAATTTATTCTTCCAAATATCCACTGATATATCACTTCGCTTTTGTAAACCCAGTTTATAAATCCCATAGCCTCATTTCCCTTTTTAAAATTCCAATTTTAAACATTTAATCAATTTCAAATTGATCTCCAAATTACTCCATTTTGATATAATTTCCTTTACTTATTCATTTATATCAAAACCCATTGACTTCAGATTTTTATTCCTTAATTATGATTAAAATCTTTTAACCGAAACACCAATTTTAGATTTTCCCTAATTCCTTCTTTATCTTTTTAAATAAACTCAAACCTTGGAATTTAAAATAAATTCCTTATTCCTTTAAATAATATCACTTATGTTTTTTTTTAAAAATTCATTATTACTCTGTTTATTCAAAATTCCTTTTTTCCATGCTCGGAATTATTTATTAGAATTTTAAAATCACTTTTATTCTTATCCAATTCATTCTTAAATTTATTCAAATTCTCAACGATCATTTTACTTAAAAATTCAATCTTTTATTTTCTTTCAAAAATCCAATTCTATATATTTTAATAACCCAGTGTACCGAAATATATTCAAGCAAACTATAGCATTTGATATTGCAATTATCAATATAATTCATCACAGAATATCAAATAATCATAACAGAGAATATTAAATAATCTAAATAAATGTTGAGGAATCTAGTTGGATCCCTCCAACATGTTTTCCCTGCATCCACAGATGTTAGCATAATATAAAATACTAATTCCACTTCGAGGTGGAATATCGTGGTATATGAGATTTAAATATAATATCATCCGCTATTATGCATCGCATAGGGTCTCATCCGCTAGAAAATGCGGGAAATCAATCATTCCAATATATTCTATATATATTACTATATACAATATAGCACATCGAATCAATTCAATTATTCAACCAATTATTTAATTTTTACCATTTAAATTTAAATAATAACTAGATGAGTGAGATTTACTCACCTTGTTATTGATTTGCAATCCATTCCATCTCGACTTATTTTCCATGATTTTCAGACCTTGTATAAACATGAGGTGTTTTACTAATATTCGAGTCAATTGAACCATTAAGTTTCTATTTGATAATTTAATTAACCACATTTATTATTACCATTAACAAAATTTAATTTACTAATGATTTGATTTAAACTAATAATTTTCCCTTCATAAATCTTTTAGTAACTAAAATTAAATAAGTCAAACATACAATTCTATCACCAAATCCCTTATATAATTTTCTTCCAAAACCTTATATATATATATGTATATATATATATATATTTAAACTCTGGAAGTTTAAAACTAAACAGTAAACTTTCTTTACTGAAAAACAATATATTGAGTTATATACATATATTCTGATAATTAATAATGAACAAATCGAATTCAAATAGTTTTAAACTTATTTTACTAAAATAAAATTTAATTACCTTGCTGTCATAGATATAACTGATTAAACATTTTAAACAAACTATTTTATATTTTACTGCCAATTTTAAAATCCTACCCATATACATTAAAGCAAAAGCAAACAAAAAAACAAATTTGCGTTAACAATATTTCTGTAAATCAATTTTTTTTACCTTGAACATATACTAAATTAAATAAAAATAAAAAATACCTGACAGCAACCACCCAAAGAACAAGACATCGGTGACACGCCTCCCATAAACCCTAGGTCAAAGTCTCAGCGCCTCGAGTCGCGAAGCCCGTCGCGACCCTCCAATTCAAATCGAACAAACTCTTATCCAGCTCGCCCACGAAGCGGTCGCCAAAGCAAATCGACGACTCCTAATTTGCATGCGAGCTTATCGGCGACCCAAAACCATCGCACATGAACTTCCAAACACATCGTGACTCCTCTCTTGCGGTTGCTGCTTCAACGTTCGCCTGACTCCACTTGCCTTCGATCTAGATGTCATGACCAATTTCGAGCTTCACTTTCCCATCCACGGCCTCGTGCTCGCGATCCCGAGCCCCATGCTTCGCGTGTACCACTTCACTTCGTTTTAATCACTGCCACTTTTTTTTTGTAAATGATTTCGAATTATGGGAACCAATTTGGATTAGGAAAGGAAGAAGTTGACGTGAAGAGGAACGTGTATAATAATTTATTTATTTATTATTTTTTCCCGGCTTCGAGCTGCTTTGAAGGAGAAAGGGAATGTCGTGCTCTGCTTATTAAGAAGAAAAGAATAGATGTTGGCGTATTGAAGAAGGGAAGCAATAGTGTTTTGAAGGGGAAATGAAAAAGGTGTGATGGTGAAAGAAAGTAGACTGATGGAAAGGGAATTTTGGCTGCTGACGATGGTATATTAATTTATATATTAATTTAAATTCATATTGTCTCGATTTATGTAGCTTAAAATTGTGAACTCCTATCAAGGTGTGCCACTAGGCGTTTATAAGGTTATACCCTTATTTCAAACGCAATGGAAAAGGTTTCGATTCCTAATTCGATCGTATGAAGAAGAAAGCTTTTTGGACCAGTTATTATATTGAATTTTCGATATAGATTTATGTGCTTTATATGTCGTACGCTCACAAAACAACTCCAAACACTACGAAAATTGAAATTCGATAATAATATAATATTACGGATCCAATGGAACTTGTTTCGTCGAATTCCAAGACTGTGCCTCGGAAGGCTATTTTTAAATATCAATTTAAACGATAAATTTTCAAAACTGAACAAAACATTGCCAAATTCAAATTTAACACTTTTACTATTTCCAGTACTATCAATATAAATCTTACAAGCCTTTAAAATATTTTTAACAAGCTTGAAATTCAAGATTTAGTATTTTACTCAATCTTCAATTATTGAATAGAATAATTATATTGTTCAACAAATTATTGTATCTACATTCTGAATAGATAAATCCAAGTTTTGTTTCCATATTCAAAACCAATTTATAATTCAACTTCTATATTTAAAACCATTTAAATATTCCAGATTCAACGCTGAAAAATCCGGGTCGTCACATCTACATATCAGCCAAATCACTAATCGACAATAGTGATGGAGAATGATCACTCTACCATTGTACCATCCACCTTAGTCGTGTACATAACCAAACGGTTAAGTACAGACTAAACGGAAACGTCCAACATTCACTCTGAAACCCAGATTCGTGGGCATGTATCCCAAACCCTATTATGCAGCTCATCTTGTTCATTAGATTTCTACACGAGTGGAACTCCAATGTACATGATGCTACCTAAAATCAAATCATCACTAATCAGCATTTTCAACCAAAACAGCTATATAATAAACAAGCCATACAATCAAACATACATCCAGAATCCATACATCAAACATTCATACACCATCCAAACAACATACATACAACATAAATAATCCATCTATATCAATCAATTAATATGGGAAATAACATCAATAATAGGTCTAATCTAATAATTCAATAACTACGGCATAATAATGGAAAATACGCGATATTCTTTATAAATCATTTTAAAATAATTATATACTCTTTTATAAAAACATTGCTGCTGTATTATAGTAATACCGCGTTTAAAAACCAAAAAGCATTCCCAAAAATCAATATAACACTAAATAATCAACCATAGTAAAGTGAGAGATAATATCACCCCACCTCATAAAGATCTATTCAAATGGTGCTAAAATGTAGATCTCTCAATTAAGAGCACAATGTAAGAAACCGCATCCAAAACAGACCTCGTATGATAAAGATATGGTTATAATAAGATATTAGATTATATAAATCAAATCACTAATTACTGTAATTAATCACGAATTCATCTTCCTCCTTAATCATGACATAAAGGTTGTGCATGAACCTATTTAATTTTGTACATACATTTCAATTTCTCCCTCTGCAAGCAATGATTCCTCGATTCGTCTTCACCGATAGAATCCTCTCCACGCAAGTTTCGATCTACGCCCCAATTTATCTTGACCAATCCACCCGACCTACTACTCTATCTCTTCCAAATGCACGGACACGTTTCACCTTGGTGTGCCATTCATCGCTAATCGTAGCCGCATAATCTCCTTCACACAAGAATCACAATGGTAATTTCCAATCCACAAATCTTTGCTCCCATCTCCCGATAGATCTTACCCTAATCCATGAAAAAGAAGTCGATCTAGGCCAACGACAATCGATCCAAAATCTACCATGGTAAACGCATAGCCTTCATTGATATGGTCTCAATGGATCCGACCTCGTATTTTATCGTCAAATAGATTTGGAAATCTTGATTTTTTGAGTGGGGGAATATGAGTTCGACCATAGATTTTCTCTTTAGAAAATGAACAATAAGTGGATTTGAGAAAAATGAGGGAGATGTTTGATTTGGGTATATATATATTATTTTATTATTCCATTTATCCAATTTCTAAAATAAATGATTATACATTTCGAGTTCGTAAATGATCACACGATGCATCCGATCGCCATGAAATTTGTCCGCGTACATTACCTCATTTTTCCAGATCCAATGGTACTAATCTTGTTGCCATCTGAGACTACGCTCAGAATGCTAATTGCATGTATTTCAAGATCGTTTTGGCTATCGGATCATCCGGTCTTAAAATATGGTAATCCTTATACTCATTTTAATCGACAATGTAAATCTGAACTCAACATAGGTGGCCATGAGTCCTGATTCAGCCGTATGACAAAAATCACGTTTTAGGCCTTCATTTACTTAATGATTAAATATTTAAATTAGTTATTTAAATATCCGACCATTAAAAATATGGGTCGTGTGAAAGCCAAACTATTTGAAAAAGCCGTTTAACATCCATTTACCATATTTCATAGTCAAATTAAGTAGTGATGTCGAGTAGAATATTAATTGATTTAAGCATGCGGCTGTTGAAAATGTTTCATCATAACCAATACCTTTGATTTGATGGAAAACTTTCACCACCAACCTTGATTTATATGTCTCTACCTTTCCATCTACGACAATCATTTTCTTAAAATTCCACCTGCAGCCATTGGGTTTCACCCCTTTTGGTACATCGTCCAAAGTTCAAACTTTTGTGCATGGAAACCATTTCGGATTTCATCACATCAAGTCTTAAGATGAAGTATTTACTCTCCAAGGCTTATCTTTATGTGAGGGGATTATCACCATGAATGATGTAATCCGCATTCTCATTGTCAATAAGAACAAGTACTATCTCTTTACCATGCGAGATTTCCTCTAGACCTTCTAATATTTTGTGCATTTTCTGCAAATGATGAATTATTATCTAAATATTTGACTTTTATATTTCTTGGATCTCATCTAAGTCTATCCTACTGTCAATAATTTTTCGTGAAATAAATTCCTTTTTCGAAAAAAGATGGCATGTCTCAAAACAAAAACTTTTTTCCCTCGGTACGATGGAATATGTATCTGTGAGAATTTATTGGATTCCCTATAAACATACATAAAATCAATCTTGCCTCAAGTTTACTAGGGGTTTACGTTCTCAATGTAAGCCGGACAACCCCGCACTTTAAGATAATTAAGGTGTGGTTTCATACCAGTCCACAACTCATATGAGGTCATAAGCACAAATTTATATGATACGTTATTTAGCGTATATGCCAAGGTTTCTAGTACATATTCCCAAAGGGAAAGAGGTAACTCGGTGTCACTCATCATCAATTGAACCATGTCCAATAATGTTTTATTTTTCCTTTATGAAACAACATTGTGTTGAGGAATACAAGGAGGAGTGATTTAAGAGAGAATCCCATTCTCTTTTAGGCCCTTATAGTGTTCATACCCAATGCACACTCACTGCCTCGATCTAATCGAAGTATTTTAATATTCCTGTTCATCTAGCTTACCGTTCATTCTTATATTCTATGAATTCATCATAGATCTCTGATTATTGTTTCACTAGATACATGTATCCATAACTAGATAAATCATCGACGAATGTAATAAAGTAACAGGTTCCACCTTTGGTAGTTGTAGAAACAAGACCGCATACATCAGTGTATGAATCCTAAGAGCTCATCAACTCTTTCATTGCTGCCACTGAATGTACTTGGCCATATTACCTTTTAGACACGATGTATAAGTGTTAAATGATTCAAAATCAAATGATGGCAGAAATCCTTGGTTTCTTAACTCATTTAATCATTTCTTACTAATATGGCATATATTACAACGTCAAAGGTAACTATCATTTATTTTAGATGCATGGTTATTTTCAATAAAAAACATGTTTATGATTAAGTATGTAAATGCCATTACTCAAAGCACCAATACAAAATATTTTATTATCATAACAAATATACAAAATACTATCATTATAAATAATGTTATATCAATTTTTCATCCAATGAGAAACAAAACCATTTCATTAATAAAGTTTGATACATAATATCAACTATACAAACTCAAAACATGTCCACTAGCAAGTTTAACATGTTAATCTCCTACTGTGATGGAAACTATAGTAGTTTCATTTGCAATATGGAATTCCATGGTTCCTCTTGCTATGTGACTCTTGCTTCGAAATTCATATGACGAATTAAAGATATTATTTCCAGATCCAATATCTAAACCCCAACTAGAAGCAATTGTATATAAATAATTTGCTAAAAGGAAAATACCTTCAGGAATAGAATCAGATTCCTTTTTCTCAAGCGTCTTCAAAAAATTAGGACAGTTCCTCGTCTAATGTCCCCGCTTTGAGAAAAAGTGAAATTTGCCATTTTCTTGATCGGCTTTTCCCTTGCCACTCTTCAACCTATGCTTTATTTCCTTAGACCTATTCAAGAAAGAGGCACCCTTGATAGTAAGCACTGCATTCATTGCCTTCGAGAATGTACTCTCGATCATCATTAACATATTAAGGTGCTCCATGATAATAAATCTCAACGAGTTCATATTGAATTTATATTGAAGTTCAATACGAGTGGATCAAAATGTAGAGTCAGTGATCCAAGAATTAAATCAATTTGTACCTTGATGTCAAGAGTTGTCCTAACTCAAACATCATCCCAATGTACATAATCATATTGATTACATGATCTTGGACTATAGTTCCTTGCTCATCTTTACATTGAACGATTTCCACAAGATTTAGTACCTTGTGATATGAGACTGCTCACTATGCAACTTTTGTAGATGCAAGAATATGTCTTGTACATTCATATTCTTGTGTTGTCTTTAGAGCTCAATGCTTATAGTTGCCAACACATAGCATTGGGCAAGTTTATAGTCTAGTGATCAGTTTTCATAGGTCATAAGTTGTTCGAGTGTAGCATCCTTATTGGGTTTAGCCATTGGCTCCTTATTGACAACATACTAGAGTTTTTCATAGGTAAGTGCAAATTTAACGTTCCTTAACTAGTCTTTGTAGTTTGTGCTACTTAGCATGTTCCTTTTCGAGGAATAATATAGTTGCTATTTGATCTACGCAAATTCATTAGAGTAAATTAGATAACATTTCATATGCCCTTATACTTATTAGGTTGGTTTATCATATTTATCTAATGAGGTTCCCACTAAATTCTACATCTCCGAAAAACAATAAAATATATGTGAGAATTTCATAAATTCCATCAGTTGATGTTAGTGCTTATTTATCATATCACCATAACCTTAAGGGTGCTCAACAAACTATATTAAACATAAAAGGTAAGTGAATCTTTACTAAATATATCTCAGATATAATTTGCAACCTTACTTTTGTTTGCTTCTAATCATCTTTATGACCTTGAGGGTGCTCAATAGATCATAATGTTATATTGTATAATCTAGATGCATCATTTTGTGGAAACCTATGGAAAATTATGTATCCCTGAGGGTACTCAATGAAGTTACACAATATTCTTACCCATAGGCAAAAATTAGGGCCTTACACAAGCACCCATGTTGATAGAGGGTCCATGGTACATGCAATCCAATAGTTGTATATGTAAGTCAATAGTTCAAGGAAGTCGAATACACAAATTGTTCAAAGTATAAATCCTTGATCATAATGCTTTGATTTCAATTCAACCCAACAACCATGAAATCCCAATTTCAAGTTCTTTCTTAAACCCTAAGAGAGAGAAATGAAAAATGCGAAAGAAGAGAATTTAGAATTCGGCCCATTTCTAGTAGGGGTACATGTTTATTGAAAACGTCTTGGACCTTCGGATTTCAAACACGTGTCATTTGGAGAAAATGAACGATCATGATTTGATGACATAGCACATGTTTAAAGCACATGTGGTATAGATTTTCTTCTAAATAATAATGACATGGCACCGTTGACCCATCCAAGAAGCTATTTGTGTGGGCTTGATGCAAATTTCATGTGGATTAGTCATCGTGTGATGGCTCAACATTATTAACACTTGGTGGCTTGCTTCATCACTATGAGATAGCTCAGTTTAGTTAATTTAATCACTCGATGGACTAACAGTGCCATCCTTTCATAATCAATTTAGTCACCATGTGACATCTCTAAGAAATGAACCTTCGATAGCTTATGTATTCGCCATACGATAGCTCTAAGAAGCAAACCTTCGATGGCTTCTATTTTCACCATGCGATGGCTCTAAGAAATCATCCTTTGATGGCCACTGTATTCACTATGCAATAGTTCCTAGAAGTCAAACCTTGTTGGCTAATGTATTCACCAGGCGATAGATCGAAGAAATCATCCTTCGATGGCTTTTGCATTCACCATGCGATAGTTTTAAGAATTCGTCCTTCGATGGCTTCTGCATTCACCGTACGAAAAGCTCTAAGAAATCATCCTTTGATGGCTTTTGCATTCACTATGTATAGTTCTAAGAAGTCATCCTTCAATGGCTTTTGCATCCATCATATGATAGCTCTAAGAAGTCAACCTTCGATGACTTCTGCAATAACCATGTGATAGCACTACGAAATCAACCTTCCATGGCTTTTGTATCACCGTGCAATGGCTCTAAGAAATAAATCTTTGATGGCTTTTGTATTCACCATGCGATGGCTCTAATAATTCAACCTTTTGATGTCTTTTGTACTCATCATTTGATAGCTCTTATCTACCTGCGATGGCCTGAATATCTCATCTTTTGATGGCTTTAGAGGTTAGTGTTCAAGAACTTATATTTCTCATCTTACAATGGTTCTGGAAGTCACCATGCGATGCCTCATCTTTATCCTTTGATAGCTTTACTTTGTCATCCTATGATAGCCTATAATTGTCAACTTCTGATATATTTATCTTTCATGTTCTAATAAAACCACATTATTCTTATCTTAGAAATTTGGGTGTAATGCTTGCTCCCTCCCATAAGAGGTTTTCTTATGATTTAGCTTAAGTACACTTTGGTCTTTGTATTTGTTGTCTTGCTCTTCCATCATCGGGTTCTTGCACTCCTTGTCTTTTGATAACTTTGTTTTATTAAAGATTAAATCTCTTATGAACTTAACAGTTATTTTAAGCAAGGGTTATATATATAATCATAAAACTATGACTTTCAAAAAAAGATCCTTTTAATGTAAGGAAATCCTCTTGAAATCTTTTGAAAATAGTCTTTGCCAAAATTAATAATTGCTATCTCGAGGTGGAAATTTCTTATATCCTTAAGAAAATTTGCCTTGTTCTTGCTTGTTTTGATTTTGATCGTTAGAATCTCTATTGCTTTTTTTCTTTGGATGAATGCTCTATCTGGGCTTGATGATGAGATCAAAGGCCTAATTGATCACCACTTTGGTGTTTTTTTCGAGCTTTGCGATGGAATCAAATGCATTTCGTTTGTCACTTTTGAATTGGCACTTTAACCAAATCCGACAGCAGGATTGAAGGCTTATTGATCATTAGTTTTTAGATGGTTGTTTTGGTCAGGCCTTGCAGTGGGATCAAACTCTTCCTGTCCATCTCCCTTGAATGGGTGCTTTGACCAGGCTTGGCGGTGGGATCATAATTATAAGTGACCATCACTCTTTGGATGGTTGTTTTGGCAAGGTCTTATGCTAAGACCAAAGACTTCTCATCTATCTCCCTTGGATGGGTGCTTTGACCAGGCTTAGTGGCAGGATCAAAGGCTTAATGATCATCACTATATGATTGTTGCTTTAGCTAGGCCTAGCGGTAAGACAAAAGGCTTCCGATCCATTTCCCTTGGGTGGTAGCTTTGATCTGGCCCGACGACGAGATCAAATGGGCCGGATTAAATGCTTAGCTGACCATCACTCTTTAGATGGTTACTTTGGCCAGTCCTTGCGGGATCAAAGGCTTCTCGTCAAACTTTCTTGGATTCGAACTTTGACCAGGCCCAACAACGGGATCAAATGCTTAATTGACCGTCACACTTTAGATGGTTTCTTTGTCCAGGATTTATGGTGGGACCAAATGCTTAAATCTCCTCTTCCAGATATAAGGTGTGCTTCTGCCTAATAAGTCTCACTAACCTCGTCAAATTAGGGTTCAAGTTAGACGTATTGCATCTTAGTCCAGGGTAGTTGTTTAAGGAAAGAAAAGCATTTTGATAATCCATTTTATTCATCTAATGCTGTGAAATATGGTTTTAAGTACTCTACATTCCATGTTCTCAATATTACATTCCCATCCGGCCTACCTAATTGATAAGTTCCTAGAGGAATAACCTCGTAAATTACTGGTGGTCCTTCCCAAGTTGGTCCAGCAGGTCATCTGCGGGATCCTTAGTGTTAGCCGTTATTCTTCTTAGAACTAGGTCCCCTTTATTGAATGCTCTTCATTTTACTTTTGAATTATAATGCTTGAAGATTCTTTGTTGGTATTCAACCATTCGTATGGCAGCTTAGTCTCTTAATTCGTTAAGCAAATCAAGTTACTCTCTCTTTATTTCTAGATTTTTTTCAAAAGTATAGGAAATTCTTTGACATGAGGGGACTTAATTAGACCTTTACCCGTAACATTGCTTGAAATCTGTACATCAAAGAGCGTGGAGTATGTCTAGTAGCCGTGTTTGTAGAAGTTATGTATGACCATAAAACAAGAGGAAATTCTCCTACCCAATTTCCCTTGGCTTTACCTAATCATTTTTTTTAAGATTTTCTTAGTGGTTTCATTTGATGCCTCCACTACTCCATTGGCTTTTAGGTGAGCTTCTGATGAAAAGCTTTCAATTATTCCCTTTTTCTTATAGAAATGAGTAAATTTTTCGCTTTTAAACCGAGTTCCATTATCAAAGATAACCTTATTTGGAAGTCCACCCACTTAGTATGGTTTGATCTCCACCCACTTCATGAAATAGTCAATGGCTTCCACTGCGCATTTTGCCCTACCTTTTGAGATTGGAAGTGGCCCAAGCAAGTCAATCCCCCATACTTCAAAAGGCCATGGACTAGTAATTGTGGTTAATTTTCTTGGTGGCAATCGTAGAATTCTGGAATTTTTTTGACATCTGTCACATCTTTTAATGTAAGTTAAAGCATCCTCTATCATGTGAGGCCAACAGTATCCCTGTCTTATTACCTTTTTGGCTAAATTCATCCCATTGGGCCGATCCCACAAAACCCTTCATGGGCTTCTTTTAGTAGCTTAGCTCCCATTTTTGGTGTGATACATCTCAAATAAGGTATCGAGTACTATTATCTATATAATATTACATCAACTATGGTATACGAAGGGGCTTGGTACCTTAATTTTCACGATTCATTTCTTTCTTTGGGCGATGTAACTTCCTGTAAATATTTTATTAAGGGTGTCATCCAAGTGTTGGAATATTGGTTCTTATAATTATTCATCTTTATCTCTTTGGAGGCTTCTCCATACTTTTCATCCTGTTTGGTGTTTTCCTTATTAGATACCAATTTTTGGGCTTGAGACTGAGTTTGGACTAAGGATTAATTATTAACTCATCCTTTCTTGATTAATACTAAGGTTTTGTTGAAATCTAATATGAATGATTTTTTTACTTTAGGGCCTCCCTGTGAACTCGCTAACTATGCCAAAGAGTCGACTTGGGCGTTCTTATCCTTTGGTATTTGATGTATGGAAAAATCCTCAAACTACATCAACATTTCATGTCTTTTTTTGCATATCGAGCTAACCGAACATCCTTGGGTTGAAATGCTTTTTTTAGTTGATTCGCCACTAATTGCGGATCAATAAAAATCTAAATTCTTGGAATCTTTGGTTGTTGGGCAACAGTTAATCCTACTATCATGGACTTATACTCAGCTATGTTATTAGTTGTGGAAAATCCTAAGTTCATCACATAATGTAGCATATGACCATAAGGGTTAATTATTACATAACCTGCCCCGACTCCTTACTCAGTTGATGCTCCATTCATGTATAATTGCCACTTTGGTTCGAGCTTCCTTTCCTTTTCCAATTGATCCTTTGTAAACCCTGTACATTCTATTTGATAGTTGTAGCATATACTCAATACTGTACCGACTTAGCTCCATCTCCCACTTTATTAACCTTCCTAATTTTTCAAATTTGCTACGGATCTATTTTAGGGGGTAGTTGGTTACCACTTTGACTGGGTGCACTTGAGAGCATGACCTTAATTTTTATGCCGACAGCAGTAGGCAATATGCTAATTTCTCTATCACTAGATATCTAATCTTGGCGTCCTTTAATCTCTTACTCATATAAATACTAGAAATTGAATCCCACCTTCTTCTTTGATCAGGACTGAAGTGATTGCATATTCTGATAGTGCTATAAATAAGAACGAATCCTCTCCTTCCACTGAGCTAGAAAGTATCAGTGGCTTTTCTAAATTGTCCTTTAACTCTTGGAAAGCCTTTTGTCGTTCTTATGTCCATCAAATGTCTTTTGCTTTTTGATCACATCAAAGAAGGGAATACAATTATCCATAGCTTTAGATATGAATCGATTGAGGGCTTCAACTCTTCCATTCAATCCCATTACTTCTTTCTCATTTTTAGCATTGCATATTCTAGATTACCATGAATTGATCAGGGTTGGATTCTATTCCTTACACTCTCATGATGTATCCCAAGAATTTTCCAGATTGAATTCCAAATGAGCATTTTTGTGGATTCAGCTTCATCTTATATTTCCTTAATATTCCAAGCATTTTTTGTAAAGACCCGTAAGTCCGTACTCCTTGAATAGACACTAATCTCCTTTGTTTAATTCAAGATGAACGAAAATACGAACCCTTAGGGGTTTTAAGAAAAATTTAAGAAAAGAAAAAGTAGAAAAGAAGGTAGAAAGAAGAGAATAGAAAAATAGAAGAACATAGGACGGAACAGAAAAAAAACAGAACGGAACGGAGAACAACAGAACAACATCAGAATCTCACAATTCGCAGCGGAACAACATATAATAATAAATGAATAATCTTTAAACAAAGAACTATCAGTTATTACATTTTATACATTATATTACATTACATCATATCATTAGAGTGTACAACAACAACAACAGTGCAGCGGAAAAAGAAATACTATATAGTAGTAATACGCCACGCCATCCAGCTTGCCTCCAGCAACTCCAGAATATCCTGATAAACCTTAACTCTTGACTGCCCGTGTGGAAATTGGTGGGCACCCAGAGTTTAGGAAGGAAAACAATAAACTCCAAGTCAGTCATGTGACTGGTGTGAGAACTCAAAACAGTTTATTTATCTTTAAAATCAAAATAGAGAGATATTTTTAAATTCAATTCGCAGTGCTTTTAAAAATGAGACTACCATAAGGCCTCCCGCACACACACACAATGCAAACGCAGAATCGGAGGAGATTTCTCCTTATGATAGTCAAAGATGCTTGATACGCATTTAAAATAACATTTGATATTATTACTAGTGCATAGTGTAGGAAAAATTCATTTCGAAAGTAGAATATAAATCTTAGCCAACATAGACATTTCGAACTATGCCTACTATAGCTACCATCCAAACAGTGGTGACCACCATAAGTGAATGGCAGGTTCTACAACTAATACCGTACAAGTTTCGTATTGGGAATTGGATTTCCAACAAATGGTCAGGCCAAGGAACTTCCCATTGCCACATGAGAATGCCTCTGGAAAGACATCCCCGAGAACCAAACCGGAACTCTGCCAACACAAGGCCGGGTTACCCCTAACTGGGTAACTACTGACACGAGCACGCCATTCCCCGATCGTAAACGACCTTTCTCACGGGATCCCGAAAATCAACAACCACAAAGTAATAAATTCGTAGTAACCACATAGGTTAAATATCTGGGCTCCATACCATGATACCACCTCTATCCAGAAGGAAATGTACATACCCTAAAGGGTGCTACCCCTCATAACCTTGCTGCATCTTTCCTGTTTTGACCATTTCCGGGGTGTGAGGCTCGACGAAGTCACGTCCACAAAAACATACTTTATACAAAAGCCATGCTTTGGGTCAACAAATGATCAACACAATGATCACTAAGATAGACGATCAAATAAACGATCCTATCACAATAATCAACACAATGATCATTTACAGCATCACTCATCATATCACATTACCAAATTGGGAATATATCGCTGATAACTTCAACTATATAACCTCTGAGCTCGTACGTCTCAGAGAAGGGTGTTAAGCTAAAAGAATAAATTCTTCGCCACCAACAGAAATATATTTGAAAGAAATCGGCTTTATATCTCAATTTGTAATGTCAGACACACAATCCATACAAGTCTGTTCCGGGCTCGAACAAAACCGAAGGCACTTACAAAGAAGTCCTTGCAATCCGGATATTCACAATCCTGATCGGATTCACCATCACATATGGAGAACTCTATACCGTAGCTACTCGGTGCAGAGTAAATCGACAGGTCATCCTATCGCTCTCGCAAATACCGGGTCTTCAACACCGATCTTCAATGCAATTATAACGACGTATCACATATTCGGAATGGGTTATATGACCCCATGGTCCTTTCCCGATTAACCCGAATAGTGAGCGCTTATTCAAAAATAAGTGTAGCATTCACATTCAATCAAATCACATCAATTACCCATTCAAAGGGAAATATTGATAGTCGGTAATTGAACTATCAATGGATATGCACACATCACCAGATTCCAAATAATTTTCCAAATTATTTATTTTCCAAAATATCTTTACAAGGTATATAATTTTCACACTTCAAAAATAAATCAATATTTATTTTTAAACAAATTCTCCTTTCCATTTATAAATTCCATAATGAATTTATATCTCAAAATATCCATGCATATCATTTCAATTATCCATTTCAATTTATCTTCAAAAAGATAAATTTTAATTATTCACTTCATATTGGAAAACATTTCCATACTTATTAAATAAGTAATTCACAAATCTTTTTATTTTCTACACTTGGAAAATATTCAATATACTTAAATCGAATTAAGTATATATTTCATTCTATTAAGGAAATCATTCACTTAAACATATTTATTTGGGTCAAAACGAATGTTGCGTAAAACATCGTTACGACAACCCAAATTCACTAGTACAGGGATTCGAAGTTTAAATAGATATATAAATCCCAATACTATACAAAACATTTCCTTTCGGAAATCATTTACTATAACAACAGTGTTATAGTCCACTATTTCCTTCTATTTCTCGAAAACGTCTATTTCAACAATGAATGTTGAAATCTATGGTTTCGAATCTCAACACATTTTAAAACATTGTCCGATCGTTTTAATTCTATTTCAAATATCACATTCAAAACAATTTCTTTAACATCTTATTCACTATTCAAAAACGTGAATATACTTCATTAACAATTTCATCCTTTTATTCATTTTAATTCAAAGGATTATTCACTATTCAAAAATGTGAATATAACTCCATTAATAGGTTTCAACAAATTTTCTTGTCAAAATAAATCATTTGCAAATTTATAAAACAACGTTTATAAATTCCATTTCTATTTATTTATAAAAACTTCCTTTTTATAAATTCCTTTATTAACCTATTCCAGTTTATAACTCAATTATAAACTAAAAGTTCATATTATGAGTTAAATACTTATAAAACGATTATTTTACAAAATCGTTTTTTTAAAGACTTTCCAAATCATAAATCTTATAACTTATAAGATTGTTTATTTATCCAAAATTCATTCTTTCAATATCTATATAAATTTTATAAACCTACTGTTTATAAAATTTCATTTATAACTTCACTGTTTAAAATTCTATAAATTCCATTCAATTATGAAATTCATTTTCACTTCATTCAAACACTTATAAAAACTCGTTTTATAATGTCCATATTTCAATTTATAAATATCCATTTATAAATCTCTTAATATAAATCAATTTATATTATTCTTTAAAACGACTTTAAATTCCTTTATAATTTCCCATTCTCTTGATTTATAAAATAATCAAATTTTATAAATCCCATATTTAAACTCTTTATAATAAATTCCAAAATCTCAATTTAAACTATTTTAAAAAAAATCATTAATCCATATTTCTCAAAAATCAGCTTTTAACTATATTTCACAAAAACCATAATTTTATAACTTTTAAAATTATAATGTTTATTTATTTAAAATGGATCAATTCTAAAAATATAGTATATTTTCAAAAATCACTTTATAATCATTTTAAAATCCCAAAATTTGGGTCCAATGATGCTACACACCAAATAGTCAATCACGACTACAACGATATCATATATCAATATGAAAATCCATCAAATATCAAAATATCTGAAATTAAATAAAAACTGTTGAGGAATCCTGTTGGATCCCTCCAACCTGTTTTCCTGCATCCAAAAACATTAGCACAATACCAATTTCGCTCCAGTACGAAATTATCGCGGTATATGTTCTTATTAAATATTATCCGCTTAATAACGGCGTAATAGGGTCTCATCCGCTAAACAAATAAATGCGGGAAATCAACAACTGTAATATATACATATGCCAATATATATATTGATATTATTTATAATACCAATTTCACTGTTTATGAAATATTCGCGGTATATGTTTTTATTAAATAACATCCGCTTACTAACGGCGTATAATGTCTATTCTAACAATCAATAGATATCAATCAACATTCAAACATGCATTCAAATATTTTAAATCTAACTATTTAGAATAAAATCGAAACTAATTCGATTGAGTGAGAAATTCTCACCTTGATTTTAAATTCCGTTTTAGCGATTTATTTCGAATAAAATTAAACGGACGTTTAATTTTACCCAAAATTCTCACTAACTCCAAACGACTCCAAACCAACTCCATCGCGTAGTGCTCGTCCATACGATTCCAACGCAACTGAGTTTGCATTTTTTCGACCTCGTATGAAAAGTTATGAATTTTTGAAGTTTGTACACGATTTAAATAACATAATCAACATAAACTTAACTAATTTCAAACCACAACCATTCTGAGCCCTTAGATCACACCCAAACTCATCTGGGCCGCCCCTTTCTTCTTCCCTCCCTCACGTTTCTATCTCCAGAACACACGAACAAGGCCGAACCCATCATGCATATTAGGGTTGAATCTTGCATCGCGATTACTCAACGAAATTCGATCAAACCACCTTCATCTCGAAGCTCATGACCTAAGCTATGCTCGGCCTCAATCTAGTGAAGCTCGGCCACCTAGGCAGCATGCAACACGAGGATGAACTGCAGATGGACGCGGCCTCCTTTTCCTCAAAGTACAACTCCAAACACGATCTCCACCGTTCACATCGAAGCTCTCACTCCCCTCTCCAACTTTCATGTTGACAACTTCCTCTAATTGTTGACGGATTGGAAGATCTAGAGGGAAGAAGTTGGAACATTTCTGGCCTTTGAATTGTAACTGGCGGCTAGGGTTTGTTAGGTTTTTATTTTTTTATTTTTTTTTAATTTAGAGAGAGATAGGGGTCTATTTATAGGGAACCGATCGACACTATTCAACCCGGAAATTCCGAACTCCGATTTAGGCGCCGTAACCAGCGTTTCTAGGGTTTACCCCGCGTTCCGGACACAATGGAACAGGTTTCGAAAGCTAATTCGGAAGTATGTGCGAGTTATGGCTGTAAACGCTCAATTTGAATTAAACCGATTTAAGCGATTTTCTAGGCGTTTTAATTTGTACAGGACAAACGGTAAATCCAATTGACTTGAAATTTGAAACCTTACAATAATATCACATTACGGATCCGATGAAAATGGTTTCGTCGAAATCCGAGACTTTTTGAAAAATGGCTATTTTCACTCGCCAAATTTAAATTAAAAATAAATCGATGCGTTTCGAGCTGCAACGCTCAAACGATAACTCCGATTGACACGAAATTTGAAATCCGGTAATAACTAACTATTACGGATCCAATGGAACTGGTTTCGTTCAATTCTGAGACTGTTCAAAAATTGACTATTTTTACTAGTCGATTTTAATATTAAAATATTCAATTTTCACAAATAAACTTTTAATTCGATTTTAAGAGTTCTAAAATATCATTCTAACTCCCATATGATAAAATAAAATTTTACAAATCATTTTCAATCATATTTAACTATTTTTTCAATTATTTCCATAATTTAACGTATTAAATTATCGATTTAATAATCCAATTAAATTCAATAATTCAAATTAAAATTTATTTGACTTAAAAATTCACTTATTAATATTTAAAATTAATTAAATATTCAAATTTTAATTTCTAAAAATTCTGGGTCGTTACAATCTTCCCCACTTAAAAGAATTTCGTCCTCGAAATTACAAGTAAGAAAAGTTATAGAATTCTATTAATTTTCCCAAAATTCATAGTTAAATTTCTTACAATAACTTTACTAAGTTTTCAAATCATACTTAGTTATCTTTTCAAAAACAACTACTATTGTTTAACTTTCAATTCCAAAATCAAAGTTAAAGTTTTCAAAATTTCCAATTTTCTCAAAAATTTTCTAACGCCTTAAATTTCCGGAAAAATTCGCCATAGTCTCCTTTGCGCGGCTCGATCCGAAAAAAAAAATGACAGTATATATATATATCACAAATATACATCTCATCAAGTAATGAGGCATCCCGCAGGGAAAAAATGTAAAAGTACGGTATGTAATCCGAGATATGTATCTTATATTTTACTAGCAAGAATATACGGCTAATATAGCGCAAAAGCGAGCTCCAAATGCGAAGCAAACGCGATCCGCACCTACTAATTACTCAACAAACAACATGAGAACATGCATACATGACAATAGTATCAATATACAACATATAGTAACATAATAACTATATATGTCAACATAGCAAATGAAACAAAACAACAAATGCAAACATCAACCAACTATCATCCATAACCAAATCAATATTCATTTATATTCTCATTAATATTCAATGAATTGGGTTTTCAATTTAAATCACATTTGATTCATTAACAATGGATGTTTACTAACATTCAATTTAAATTAGTTTATATTTACTAATTCATATTCAAGTTGGTTCACTTCCAATTCAAATTCAATTCCATTCAAATTTATTTAAGATTCATTTAACTTCCAATTGGATTTCAATTACTTTAGCTTCCAATTTGAATTCAATTACAACAGTTGAATTTCATTTATATAACTCAAGTTTATATTCATCACTTAACTTTATAAATTTTACTTTGATACTACTATCAACTTCATTCAATATCACTTAAGTTATATTCCATTTAACTTTAAATTCATTTTTATTTACTACTCATATTCATAAATATATTCATATAGTTTCACTTCTTATATATATTTAAGTTTATTTCACAATTGTAAATCACTTTAATTATAATTCAATTATCATAATTATTTTTACTTATACAATTTTTCTTTTATTTAGATTATTCAAACAACTAAATAATCAACTTATATACACTTTAATAATTCTGAAAAAATTATTCTTTTATATATAAAATATACTTAGGTAAAATTATTTCATTTACCCAATTTTAAAACAAATATTGTGCCGAATTGTTCTATTCAAGTGTTTAGAAACCCCTTCGATTCAGTTTTGAAGCTGCGCCGACGAAGGTTCATATACCACTCAACAAACCAATCATCACAATATAAAACAATTTTTATATTCACTAACAAATACGCTCTCATAGCTATTATTACCCTCAAACTCATTCTAGAGTACTGCCGACTCTATCTCTAATGAGTAATACCCAACAGAACCATGGTTGTCGCTTAACCATAAGCTCTGATACCAGATGTAAAGACCCGTAAGTCCGTACTCCTTGAATAGACACTAATCTCCTTTGTTTAATTCAAGATGAACGAAAATACGAACCCTTAGGGGTTTTAAGAAAAATTTAAGAAAAGAAAAAGTAGAAAAGAAGGTAGAAAGAAGAGAATAGAAAAATAGAAGAACATAGGACGGAACAGAAAAAAACAGAACGGAACGGAGAACAACAGAACAACATCAGAATCTCACAATTCGCAGCGGAACAACATATAATAATAAATGAATAATCTTTAAACAAAGAACTATCAGTTATTACATTTTATACATTATATTACATTACATCATATCATCAGAGTGTACAACAACAACAACAGTGTAGCGGAAAAAGAAATACTATATAGTAGTAATACGCCACGCCATCCAGCTTGCCTCCAGCAACTCCAGAATATCCTGATAAACCTTAACTCTTGACTGCCCGTGTGGAAATTGGTGGGCACCCAGAGTTTAGGAAGGAAAACAATAAACTCCAAGTCAGTCATGTGACTGGTGTAAGAACTCAAAACAGTTTATTTATCTTTAAAATCAAAATAGAAAGATATTTTTAAATTCAATTCGCAATGCTTTTAAAAATGAGACTACCATAAGGCCTCCCGCACACACACACACAATGCAAACGCAGAATCGGAGGAGATTTCTCCTTATGATAGTCAAAGATGCTTGATACGCATTTAAAATAACATTTGATATTATTACTAGTGCATAGTGTAGGAAAAATTCATTTCGAAAGTAGAATATAAATCTTAGCCAACATAGACATTTCGAACTATGCCTACTATAGCTACCATCCAAACAGTGGTGACCACCATAAGTGAATGGCAAGTTCTACAACTAATACCGTACAAGTTTCGTATTGGGAATTGGATTTCCAACAAATGGTCAGGCCAAGGAACTTCCCATTGCCACATGAGAATGCCTCTGGAAAGACATCCCCGAGAACCAAACCGGAACTCTGCCAACACAAGGCCGGGTTACCCCTAACTGGGTAACTACTGACACGAGCACGCCATTCCCCGATCGTAAACGACCTTTCTCACGGGATCCCGAAAACCAACAACCACAAAGTAATAAATTCGTAGTAACCACATAGGTTAAATATCTGGGCTCCATACCATGATACCACCTCTATCCAGAAGGAAATGTATATACCCTGAAGGGTGCTACCCCTCATAACCTTGCTGCATCTTTCCTGTTTTGACCATTTCCGGGGTGTGAGGCTCGACGAAGTCACGTCCACAAAAACATACTTTATACAAAAGCCATGCTTTGGGTCAACAATGATCACTAAGATAGGCGATCAAATAAACGATCCTATCACAATAATCAACACAATGATCATTTACAGCATCACTCAGCATATCACATTACCAAATTGGGAATATATCGCTGATAACTTCAACTATATAACCTCTGAGCTCGTACGTCTCAGAGAAGGGTGTTAAGCTAAAAGAATAAATTCTTCGCCACCAACAGAAATATATTTGAAAGAAATCGGCTTTATATCTCAATTTGTAATGTCAGACACACAATCCATACAAGTCTGTTCCGGGCTCGAACAAAACCGAAGGCACTTACAAAGAAGTCCTTGCAATCCGGATATTCACAATCCTGATCGGATTCACCATCACATATGGAGAACTCTATACCGTAGCTACTCGGTGCAGAGTAAATCGACAGGTCATCCTATCGCTCTCGCAAATACCGGGTCTTCAACACCGATCTTCAATGCAATTATAACGACGTATCACATATTCGGAATGGGTTATATGACCCCATGGTCCTTTCCCGGTTAACCTGAATAGTGAGCGCTTATTCAAAAATAAGTGTAGCATTCACATTCAATCAAATCACATCAATTACCCATTCAAAGGGAAATATTGATAGTCGGTAATTGAACTATCAATGGATATGCACACATCACCAGATTCCAAATAATTTTTCAAATTATTTATTTTCCAAAATATCTTTACAAGGTATATAATTTTCACACTTCAAAAATAAATCAATATTTATTTTTAAACAAATTCTCCTTTCCATTTATAAATTCCATAATGAATTTATATCTCAAAATATCCATGCATATCATTTCAATTATCCATTTCAATTTATCTTCAAAAAGATAAATTTTAATTATTCACTTCATATTGGAAAACATTTCCATACTTATTAAATAAGTAATTCACAAATCTTTTTATTTTCTACACTTGGAAAATATTCAATATACTTAAATCGAATTAAGTATATATTTCATTCTATTAAGGAAATCATTCACTTAAACATATTTATTTGGGTCAAAACGAATGTTGCATAAAACATCGTTACGACAACCCAAATTCACTAGTACAGGGATTCGAAGTTTAAATAGATATATAAATCCCAATACTATACAAAACATTTCCTTTCGGAAATCATTTACTATAACAACAGTGTTATAGTCCACTATTTCCTTCTATTTCTCGAAAACGTCTATTTCAACAATGAATGTTGAAATCTATGGTTTCGAATCTCAACACATTTTAAAACATTGTCCGATCGTTTTAATTCTATTTCAAATATCACATTCAAAACAATTTCTTTAACATCTTATTCACTATTCAAAAACGTGAATATACTTCATTAACAATTTCATCCTTTTATTCATTTTAATTCAAAGGATTATTCACTATTCAAAAATGTGAATATAACTCCATTAATAGGTTTCAACAAATTTTCTTGTCAAAATAAATCATTTGCAAATTTATAAAACAACGTTTATAAATTCCATTTCTATTTATTTATAAAAACTTCCTTTTTATAAATTCCTTTATTAACCTATTCCAGTTTATAACTCAATTATAAACTAAAAGTTCATATTATGAGTTAAATACTTATAAAACGATCATTTTACAAAATCATTTTTTTAAAGACTTTCCAAATCATAAATCTTATAACTTATAAGATTGTTTATTTATCCAAAATTCATTCTTTCAATATCTTTATAAATTTTATAAACCTACTGTTTATAAAATTTCATTTATAACTTCACTGTTTAAAATTCTATAAATTCCATTCAATTATGAAATTCATTTTCACTTCATTCAAACACTTATAAAAACTCGTTTTATAATGTCCATATTTCAATTTATAAATATCCATTTATAAATCTCTTAATATAAATCAATTTATATTATTCTTTAAAACGACTTTAAATTCCTTTATAATTTCCCATTCTCTTGATTTATAAAATAATCAAATTTTATAAATCCTATATTTAAACTCTTTATAATAAATTCCAAAATCTCAATTTAAACTATTTTAAAAAAAATCATTAATCCATATTTCTCAAAAATCAGCTTTTAACTATATTTCACAAAAACCATAATTTTATAACTTTTAAAATTATAATGTTTATTTATTTAAAATGGATCAATTCTAAAAATATAGTATATTTTCAAAAATCACTTTATAATCATTTTAAAATCCCAAAATTTGGGTCCAATGATGCTACACACCAAATAGTCAATCACGACTACAACGATATCATATATCAATATGAAAATCCATCAAATATCAAAATATCTGAAATTAAATAAAAACTGTTGAGGAATCCTGTTGGATCCCTCCAACCTGTTTTCCTGCATCCAAAAACATTAGCACAATACCAATTTCGCTCCAGTACGAAATTATCGCGGTATATGTTCTTATTAAATATTATCCGCTTAATAACGGCGTAATAGGGTCTCATCCGCTAAACAAATAAATGCGGGAAATCAACAACTGTAATATATACATATGCCAATATATATATATTGATATTATTTATAATACCAATTTCACTGTTTATGAAATATTCGCGGTATATGTTTTTATTAAATAACATCCGCTTACTAACGGCGTATAATGTCTATTCTAACAATCAATAGATATCAATCAACATTCAAACATGCATTCAAATATTTTAAATCTAACTATTTAGAATAAAATCGAAACTAATTCGATTGAGTGAGAAATTCTCACCTTGATTTTAAATTCCGTTTTAGCGATTTATTTCGAATAAAATTAAACGGACGTTTAATTTTACCCAAAATTCTCACTAACTCCAAACGACTCCAAACCAACTCCATCGCGTAGTGCTCGTCCATACGATTCCAACGCAACTGAGTTTGCATTTTTTCGACCTCGTATGAAAAGTTATGAATTTTTGAAGTTTGTACACGATTTAAATAACATAATCAACATAAACTTAACTAATTTCAAACCACAACCATTCTGAGCCCTTAGATCACACCCAAACTCATCTGGGCCGCCCCTTTCTTCTTCCCTCCCTCACGTTTCTATCTCCAGAACACACGAACAAGGTCGAACCCATCATGCATATTAGGGTTGAATCTTGCATCGCGATTACTCAACGAAATTCGATCAAACCACCTTCATCTCGAAGCTCATGACCTAAGCTATGCTCGGCCTCAATCTAGTGAAGCTCGGCCACCTAGGCAGCACGCAACACGAGGATGAACTGCAGATGGACGTGGCCTCCTATCCCTCAAAGTACAACTCCAAACACGATCTCCACCGTTCACATCGAAGCTCTCACTCCCCTCTCCAACTTTCATGTTGACAACTTCCTCTAATTGTTGACGGATTGGAAGATCTAGAGGGAAGAAGTTGGAACATTTCTGGCCTTTGAATTGTAACTGGCGGCTAGGGTTTGTTAGGTTTTTATTTTTTTATTTTTTTTTTAATTTAGAGAGAGATAGGGGTCTATTTATAGGGAACCGATCGACACTATTCATCCCGGAAATTCCGAACTCCGATTTAGGCGCCGTAACCAGCGTTTCTAGGGTTTACCCCACGTTCCGGACACAATGGAACAGGTTTCGAAAGCTAATTCGGAAGTATGTGCGAGTTATGGCTGTAAACGCTCAATTTGAATTAAACCGATTTAAGCGATTTTCTAGGCGTTTTAATTTGTACAGGACAAACGGTAAATCCAATTGACTTGAAATTTGAAACCTTACAATAATATCACATTACGGATCCGATGAAACTGGTTTCGTCGAAATCCGAGACTTTTTGAAAAATGGCTATTTTCACTCGCCAAATTTAAATTAAAAATAAATCGATGCGTTTCGAGCTGCCACGCTCAAACGATAACTTCGATTGACACAAAATTTGAAATCCGATAATAACTAACTATTACGGATCCAATGGAACTGGTTTCATTCAATTCTGAGACTGTTCAAAAATTGACTATTTTTACTAGTCGATTTTAATATTAAAATATTCAATTTTCACAAATAAACTTTTAATTCGATTTTAAGAGTTCTAAAATATCATTCTAACTCCCATATGATAAAATAAAATTTTACAAATCATTTTCAATCATATTTAACTATTTTTTCAATTATTTCCATAATTTAACGTATTAAATTATCGATTTAATAATCCAATTAAATTCAATAATTCAAATTAAAATTTATTTGACTTAAAAATTCACTTATTAATATTTAAAATTAATTAAATATTCAAATTTTAATTTCTAAAAATTCTGGGTCGTTACATTTTTTTTAAAGTCCTCTACATAGTCGTTCTCTTATTTAGACTCTGCTACCATGTCATCCATATAGACCTTTATGTTCCTTCCACTTTGGTTCATAATATTATGTTCACCAATCATTGGTATGTGTCCCTGTGTTTTTCGGTCCAAATGGTATTACGTAGTAACAATACATTTCCCAAACGGTTACAAAACTGGTGTGTTCTTCATCAGGGTTGAACATAGGAATTTGATTAGACCTGGAATATGCATCCATAGGAGACAATAATTTAAGATCGCTTGTGGAATATACTAATTGATCAATTCTCAAGAGAGGATAGCAGTCTTTAGGGCGTGCTTTTTTCAAATCCCTATAATCAGCGCATGTTCTCCATTTCTGTTAGAATTCTGAACTAAATCTGGATTTGCTACCCATTTTGGATAGAACACCTTCCAAATAAATCTGTTTTCTAGCAATTTCTTAACCTTTTGTTGTAATGCTATAGTGCAAAAATTTTTGATTTACCTTTTCTTTTGTCTTATTGGAGTAAACTTCAGACTGATATTAAGCGCATGGTTCACATTAGTGTTGAGTCAGTTCCCTCTATATCAGCATGTATCGATGCAAAGACGTCTTTGTTCAATTGTAGGAATGAAACCAGTTTTTCTTTTATGTTTTGATCCGTTTTCTTTCCCACTTTTAATATTTTTGTTGAATCTTGGAAATCTAATCTCACTTTCTCTAAATCTTCCATAAATTGTGTGTTTTCATGCCTATCTTTTAAATTTATATTTGGTAACATTTCTTCTGAAGTCTTCTTTCACCTTGATTGACTTGGTTCAACTCCACATTTTATCTTCTTTTCTTTTAACTTGATTCTTCTGTATATTACTTGAGTCATTTCTAATGGAAAATTATATTTGTTTGCGTTAGATATCAGTTCTTAGGGAGTGATATGCAAGGGCTTGAAAGTTTTTATTTTATTGTACTTATTTAACACAGGGTTGTAACAAGATTCTCCTTCTTTATTATATCGTTCAATCAAGGCGATGTACATTGCACGTGAACTGAATTGATCTTCACAGACAGTTCCACATCTAGCTTTGCATAGGAATTTCATTAGAAAATGTTTTGGTGAGACTAAAGCATCAATTTCATCAAGTGTAGGTCGCCCAAAGAACACATTATAATTGGATGGTTGATTCATCAAAATGAATAAAGTCTCAAACATCCTTAAGCATGGTGGGGTTCCGACTTGGACAAAAAGTATTATTTGACAGATTAGCATAAAGCTTTGTTGTTGAATCGAAAGATTGGTTTCAAACTTGCCTCGAGTTTTCTTTTTGAATCCCCATTTGGTTGAAAGCATTATAAAAAATGACATTCATAACGCTATTTATATCAATTGAAATTTTCAAAACAAGCGAGAGTACAATCTGGATTGTTATCATGAGCGGTTCACTATGAGGGTACCTCACTCCCCTTAATTCTTTTGGTGTTACAAATAAATTCGAAATTTGAGCGGAGCTTTTGAAAGATTTTTAGGGTGGCTGTTCACTTTTCGAGTATATACCTTCCTTACTTCATTTATATATCTGCTCCTTGCCTCTTTACTCATGCATGTGATATATGGTTCTCCATGGATTACATTAATATGATTTATTGGCTGCAACAGGTCATGAAAGAGCTCACCTTCCATGATGTTAGTGTTATTAGTTGGCAGTTTCTCACTACGAGAAGAATTTTGGTCAAGCGTAACAAACCCTTTGAGTAATCCTTTTCTTTTTATGTTTTGGTGCACTTATTGGTCTTATGTCTACTTACTTTATGAAAAGTGCAATAGTCTCTACCTTTATTTGGCTCAGGATTTGTTCTTGACTTAAATGAAGTGGGATAATCAAGTTCATCTTTGTTAATATCATATATGTAGGAAATAGGCTGATATAGTTCAATGGAGTTAGTCTTTGTGAATTAATCCCATTTTCCTTTCTTGCTTGGAATTGTAATATTTCCTCTTTCTTTATGGTTTTTCTTATTGTGAAAACTCTTGTCTGGACAAAATTTTCTTCTTGAAAATTAAAGTCAAGCAGATCCTTGCATCTATGGATATACAACTCTTTCCAAAATGGAGTGTTCTCAATTAGACTAGATTTTGTGGCGACTAACTTTTCACGGCCGCCTACTCTTTTTGCTTTATTTTGTTCAACATTGAATCATTTCAAGTAATCCCTTGGTAGTTCACCCGACTTTTGCTTTATATCAGCCAATAGACTAGCATTGATAGTTGGTTCTTTTGATATGTAAAATTAGGTTGAGAGTTCATAAGAGAACTGTTCCCATGAGTAAATTGTCTTTACCCAGTAACACCGGTACCATTTTGCCGTTGCCCTGAAGAAGGTGGTTGGAAATAATATTTATCTTACCGCCTTCGGGGCATCATATAAGTCCATATGACTTTCAAAGGCCATTAAATGGTTGTTTGGATCAGTTATGCCATCATACTAGATTGATGGAATCTTGACATTAGATGGTAGCCGTATCGCCATGATTTCCTCCATGAATAATGCTCCCTTGAAGTGACTGTTGACTCTTAGATCCATCGTCCTTTTCCCCTTTAATTCTTTTGATGTCCCGGGATTTTGGGCAATACTTATTTAATAATTTCCATTTATAATTTATTTTAAAATATGTTATATTGATTTAGAAATCTAATTTAACCAAATATTATATATTCAAAACTAATAATTAATCTAATTTAACAAATGCTATCTTTTCAAAAACTTAATAATAATGATAATTTAATTTGAAATGTTTATTCTTTTCAAAGGATAATAATATATATCTAATTAATAATAATTATCCTTTTTAAGTTAATAAAACTATTCTATTTGTAATGTATATATGTATACATTGTAAAAAGGAAATTGGTTCAATTTAAATTTAATAAAAATATTTTCAAATTATAATATATATGTTTATATATTGTGATTTGGAGTTCTGTTTTAAAATTCCAATAATTTCTGAAGTTAATATTTAAAATGTTTTATTTATAATGAATATTTATATTTGTATATATATATTGTAAATAGAAAATAATAGATTAAACTTAAACAGAAAATGTGTTTTCAAATTTTTAATACATAAGTTTTTATGATGATTTGGAAGATTTTTGATTTGGTTTAATAAAATGCTTTTCAAAAGCTATTTAAAATTAATTTTTGTTTATAAAACACTTAAAGGAAAATTTATTTTTATTAAAAGAATAATAGCTTGAAACTAGTACATTATTATAAAAGTTTAAATATATTTCTTTTAAATTGGTTTTTGAAAGTAAATTTAGTTTTGTATATAATACCAATGTTAGTTATAATAACTTTAGTTTAAACTTTTAAAATAAAATTTAAATAAATGTTACTTTCTTTCTTTTATAACTTATTTTTAGGAAAGTGAGTTTTAAATAATTATAAATTAAATCATGAAGTTATAAATACATTTCATAGTTATAAATATTAAACATGAGTAGTAGGTTAATATTGTAATTAAGGTTTAACTCATTTATAAATAAGTAATTAATGTAATTCTTAAAACACTTGGCAACATAAGAAATTTATGAAATACACTTGTTTACAAAGTAATAAAGGTTTGGACATTTGTAAATACATGGGTTTATTCATGAAACAAGTGGCAATCTTTGTTTTAAAGGAAAGTTTTGTTTTTTTTAATTAAGGTTTAAAGGAAAGATCAGTTTTTGTTTTCTTCAGCTAAACATTCTTTAATTCTCTACAACTAAAAAAAGAGAGAATTTAAATGCAAATTTCAAGCTGAAATCAAAAACTAACTCAAATCTGTAACCAAAGAAAAAAATGAAAAATCTGAAGCTTTACAAACTCAGATCCAATTTGCAACCTGAAAACATGATTTCAACCTTAACATGGAAATCAACAGCTAATTCAACTAGCTTTCAAAAGGAAATTAGAGGAATTTATTGATGTGAGCATCATCAGATTTCAGCAAAAAAATTCAATGTTTCAACAGAAAATCAAAATGCAATATTACAGAGCTATTCTCTGCTTCAAATTTCTGGTGAGTAAATACCTATCTTAAAAACATTTTTAAATTCCTTATTCATTTGACCTGTGAAATGATTGATATAGTAAACATAATATCAATGTTTACATGCTTGATTTGAAGATTGAATGCATGTTTATTTAGCTGTTTGAATACCTGTAGATATGAAAGTTTTAAAACTCCTGTTCTTATGCATGTTTCATAAAAATTCCTATATTCTAATTTAATCATTGATAATTATTAATCATTGAAAGAAATCTGATCATAATGAGGTAAATTTGTGTTTAAAAATAATCTTAAATTTATATTGAACAATAAACAGTAAATTTTAGATTTATAGTAGAAAAATTAAAATTGGGTAGAAATCAAATTCAATAATTTAAATTTTTGATCATATGATCCGAATTGTTGTTCAAAATCATGAATTTTAAGATGAAGATTGTAATTTTTAAATTGGTATTCAGAAAGAAATTGGGAATTACTTGAAATTGGGTTATTGGTCGATTGCCGTTGATTGGAGTTGAGTTGGAGGTCGAGCTTCGGCATGGAGGTGGTCATGGTGACTGGTGATGCAGGAAAAATGGTGAACATTTTTTCTGATGGACATGACGATCGGGGCACGGCATAGTAAAGTTTTGAGTTTGTTTTCTGTTTGGGTCGGTATCGTCGGTAGTTCGTCGTCGTTGTTGATTTTGGGAGAATCACATGAGGGGGAAAGGATTGTGTGGATTGAGGCACGTGTGTGGATGAAGTGGCAGGCACTCCAGTGATAGTTTTTCCGTTGGCGGCGATCGTTTGGTTCGAGTGTGCTTACTGATTGAAGATGCTGTAGTCATATTTTGATGCAGCGGTGCTTTCGTCGATTTTGGGTGACGAGGGGGTCGTCGAAGTCGTTGTGGACTTGTGGGGCATTCCGGCGATGGTCGCCGTCGACCTATCCCAGGGTGCACGTGCACGAACTCCTATTGGTGATCTGCTTTGGTTTTGTGAAGGAAGAGCTTTGGCCGTGGGTTTTCTTTCGTTGTTGCTCGTGGATTGTTCGTGTTAGGATCGCGTGCAACTCGAAGTTGTAGGAGGAGTGTCGCGTGAGTTCGGTCTTGAGTAAGTGGGTTTCCAGGATTTTGTTCTTGTTTGATTTTAACTGCAAATTGAAATTTCTGAAATTTAAAAACAAACTCAGTTTTTAAACAAAGTTTTTAAATAGTTTAAATATGTTTGAAATGTTTTAATTTAAACTTTGTGTTTTAACGAGTTAAGTTAAATTTGTTTTTAAAATAGTTTTTTTTAAAGTTTAGTATTAACCGGATTTTTATACTTTATAAAATGAAGTTTCAAATTTGAAAGAAAATTGATATTTAAACAAAGTGTTTAATTAGTTATATAAAGAATAAATATTTGACATTAAAAGAATTTTAATATTAAAGTTTGGATTTTATTTAAAATGTAAACTTTTGTTTAAAATAGTTTGTTTCATTTTGTTTTTTTTAATGATATAATAATGTTTCCAAATAAAATTGTATTTGAAGTAATTTAAAATGTGATTAAAGTAGGGTATTTAATTTAGATAAATTTGAGGATAATGATAATTTAAAAGATGATGTTCTTGTGTAAACCAAATACAAGTTTTTGAATTTAAATATTTAATTTTAAAATGATTGATAAAGGTTAATGGAATGTATGGTATCTTAATTAAGTTTTATTTATAAGGTAATTAAAGTAAATTACTTAATTAACTTAAATTGATTGATGTGAGTAATTAAATTAAGGAAAATTAGTTTGTGTAATTAATTAAGTGTAATTAATTACTTAATTAAAAAAATTAATTAATCAAGTTTAATTAATTAAGAAATAATAAAGTAATAAGTAATTAAGAAGTTAATTACTTAATGATTAAGAAGAATTATTTAAACATAATTACTTAATGAAGTAATTAAAGTAATTAATTACTCAGTGTAATTAATTAAGTTATTATGGTTAATTTAGTAAATTAATTAAGTTTAATTAATTTAAAAGAATTACTTAATGATGGGATTAAGTATAATTACTTAATGTAATTAAAAATGTGTAATTACTTAGTGAAGTAATTAATGAATAATTACTGAATGTAATTAATTAAGGATATTACTTGATAAATAGTAATTAAAGAGGTATAATTACTTAAGGGAAGTAATTAAGTGATAATTACTCAGTGTAATTAAAGGATTGATTAATGTAATTAATCAAGGTGTTGGTTTAATTGGTGAAGTAATTAAAGGAAGTTAATTACTGATTGTGATTAATGAGGTTTGATTAATAAATGTAATTAAGTTATAATTAATGATTAAATGTAATTATGTGAACAATTGAGTAATAAAGTAATTAGAGGGTCATTAATTTATGTAATTAATGAATAATTAATTGTTTAATTAATTAATAAATGTGATTAATTATAAGATAATTAATCAATGAAGTGAGAAAGAAGTAATAATTAATTAATGTAATTAATTAAGGATTTATGTAATTAATTATTGTTAATTAATTAATTAGAAATTAATTAAGATTAATTAATGATTAAAGATAAATTAATCTGTGTAATTAATTGAAAGGCTAATTACATAGTGTAATTAAAGGATAATTAATCTAGGTGATTAATTAAGAATATGATTAAAGGATAATTATTCTGTATTTGAAGATTAATTAATTGGATTATGAAGATGATTAAAGAGTGATTAATTAATTAATTGTAATTAATTAATGATTGTTTAAGCAGGATTAGTTGTTAATTTTCAAGTAATTAATTTAATTTAAGATGATTAAATTAATTATACGGAATTTATGATGCCTGTTTATGTATGATTGTCGTGGAATATCTGGATTGGTTGATATATATTGAATGATATGTTGTGATATTATGTGATTTGATATTTGATATATCGATGATGTGTGATATTTATCTATGAATGATGCTGTATGAATTCAATGTTTAAATTGAATTAATTTGTTGAACTTAAATCACTTGGACATTAAGGTGGCGTTTGGATTCGATGAGACCAGGGTCGGATTTCCAAATTTGGAATTTCGAAAACCACATCGATCCAAGTTAAACGTTAGGTCATGAATCCAAGGGGAGTGCAAGTGAAGACTCGAAGTGTAAGAACTATTCGTCAGTATAACTCTGGAGGTGATTTCGAGATGAGTTTGACGGAAATAGTACTTACAGATTCGAGATGGTGATTCAGAGTGCAAGGGCTATTGTCCTTAACTCTGAGGGTGATTCCAAAATGAGTGTAACTAGATAGTGCCTTCGGTTTCATTCGAACCCGGAACGAACTTGTATGGATTGAATGCTTTCAGAACATCATCAGGTGGACGATGAGCATTCTAAGATAGATGTGTCCTATAAAGGTAATCGCAGCCTCAAGCCTCATCAACAAGGAATGGCTAAAACAGGGGAGGTGCAGCAAGGCTAAGTGGGTCATGCCCAAGTAGGACGAGATTTACCCCTATCTAAAGGTTCCTTTTTATTTCGGCTGTGTGGGCGGTTGATCATGACAACTGCCGGGGTGGTCTTGTTCGGGACTGTCCGGTAAGGGATGGTTTCGGTGTTATGTTACAGGGGAGCGGGCGTACTCCTCGGTACGGTGATGTAGGCCATATACTGTGACGGGCGGTACCCCAGTAGCCCTACTATTGTATGGAATCCAAAATCCAATAAGTGCCTATACGGTTTTGATTGTGCCCAACTATGTTGGAACGTGAGATGTAAGCATTCCAGCTATTTCTGTATTTTATTTTGAAAACCCTAGACCCTATTATAATATCACTGGATTTCCTATCAAATGTTTTGGTTAGCGTAAGGTAAAAACTTACCCATGTTTATTGGTGGGGAGTCTTACGTGATACCTTTATTTTCAAAGGATTTTCAAAGTTAAGCAACTTTTAACCGTTTACTCACACCAGACCCCTGTCTGACCCGAGTGTTTATTTTCTGTTTTATTAAATTCTTGGGTACTCATATTATGTATGAGTAGTCGAGGGATTCAGGTTTGCTTTGACGAGTTCTGGAGGAGATATAGTGCAACGACCTGAAATTTTGAAGATTTAAAACTGGAATTTAATATGATTTTGTAATAATGTTTAGATAGAAAAGAAAATCTTATAATTTATAATAAAGTGAATGTTAGAATTTAAATGAGCAATTGTAATGAATGGAATAATATTGAAACGAATAAAATAAAGTTTGGATAATTTAATGAAACCGAAATAAATGAAATAAGGTAAGTATTATACCTGAATATAATTGAATATGGAGAAACATAAAAGTAAGCATTGAATTCAAACTATGTATAATTTGGGTAATAAAATAAGTTTTTTTGTGGAGTTAGATTGTTTATTTTCTTTTAGGCTATAAATCAAATAGAAGAGAACAAGCTTAAATCTTAAGGGTATGATAACAATTATTATATATTACCTAATTTATTGGTCAACCAATTTATTTGAATATAAAGTCCTCTTAAATGTTAAGGAATCTTAATACTGTTATTGAGGCAACGTTACTTAATGATTTTAATTTAGTAACGGAAGAGTGAATGAGGATTTATAGAATACATAAATTTATTTATAAGTAGACAAGAGTATATATTGAATAAATTTATGATAATTGGATAATGCGGTGTTAATGGAAATTAATTAGTGTTATATATGGGATTTATACCTGGATGGGTAAGTAGTAAACTTATAAATGAAAGAAAGTAAGTAGGTGACCATTTATTTAGGTTATTATTCATTTAGCATGTTAAATAAAAATTTGGGAATCAGATCTCAATTAAGGGAAATTAAGTTGTACGGTAATTTGAAATAAAATCTAATAAATATTACATTAATAAGGAATGTAGTACAAAATGGTTAGGGATTGTCAAATTTGGTAAAAAGGGATTGGACTTAGGAAACTTTGTTAATTGAGTTTAGAACCTAAATTAATACGCGTAATTGACAAGATTCACATTTTTAAATATAACCGTTGATACAAACCTAAGATGTTATAGAAATATCAGTGTAATGAAATGTAAACAAATGTTAAGTATGCTTATAGGATAAAGATTTGTTTGAATAAAAAGAATGGGAATCAACATTTAATTATTTATTTGAATTTAAATTTCGATAATATGATTTATTGCAATTAAATGGATTTAATATTTAAAAATTTCGTAAATATAAATTTAGATGAAATTTGGAGATATTTACGTAATAGAGTATGAATCCAATGGTAGTCTCATCTATTGGATACTAATAGATTGAATAATTAAATGAAAGTCAATTCAAAGGAATTTTTGCAAATTTAATTTATATTTTGCGAATATAATGAAATTGAATTTAACGCTGAAATGAATAAATTTGTTAACTCTAAGTTTACATCTAGTTTTGGTTTAATTAATACGAGGGATTTAGAAAATAAAAGTGATAAAGATTGTCAATTTCAGAATTTAAATAGGAAATTTGATTTAATCAATTTGTTGTAAATTTATTTAATTAATATAAAAATAGCCATTTTGGCCACTGACTCGAATTTCGACGAAACTACTTTCATCGGATCTGTAACGGCGAATTATTGTAAGATTTCAAGTTTCGTAGCGATTGGGCTTGTCGTTCGATCGTACGGACTCGAAATGCCTTGAAATCGAAATTGAAATCAATTGAAATTGATTTGAAAATATTGTTTTCAGCATAACTTCTTCATACGATGGAATTTGGACGTGAAACTTTTTCTATTGCATTCAGAATATTTTTAAATATCTATTTTGATATATGGGTTGACCCAATTTCGTTCCGGAGTCGAAACGAGCTTTTCGGGCCATAGATTGTTCAGCACGTTTGTTTATCTGGTCCATCTACTCTATTGCAACGCTACCTATAAATAGTCGGTTATAAACCCTAGCCTCTATCTATTCTCATTTGTTTGTGTATACAATCACCCAGCTCCTCCTCTTCCAATGGCTGCAAACACTAGTTCCAAATACAATTCAAAGATCAAATCCAAAGCCAAAATTCAATCTCCTCAAACCATAGAAAATTATGTATGGATTTGAAGCTCTTGACAAGCGCAACCTAAATATACAATTCGTTTTTGAAATCGAATCAAATTTTTTCCATAAAACCCTAGTTTATTCTCGGCCGTTAGATGGTGGTTGACGATCTTCGCCTGATCAACAAATCGACGTTACTATGGCATGGAGGAGGTCTAGCGGAGTTCATCGGTGGGTTTGGTTCGCAGGATCAACGGCTAGATGGGGTGAATTAAATCGATTAGGGCTTGTTTCACATAGCGACGGCTGGGTTTATGACGCGAGTTCGAGCGATGATGCTCGTCGTGAGGCAAAGGGGAGTTCTTCTGGCATGGGCGCGGCCTCGATCAGGGAAAATGGACGACGAACGTGGTGGCGGACGAGGTTAGGGTTTCGAATACTGGCATGCGTGTTTCGGTTAGAGGATGCGTGCAAATCGCGTGAGAAGGGAGCAGGAGGAAGGTGACGTGTTGAAGGGCCTATGTGGCTTAATTTGTGTGGTAGGTGTGGGTTTCTTTTATTTTATTTGTTTTCAAATTTCAAGCATTCAAATTCGAATAACTTTTACATACAGTATCCGATTCACATGTGGTTTTCTCCGCTAGGTTCATATTAGAATTTCGGACACTTTGGAGCTAGTTTGGACGAATTCTGAGACTGTTCAATTTTTGGGTTTAAATTGAATTTAAATTCAATTTAAAATTCAAAAGGTGAGTGTTTTAACCCACTCACAACTTCTAAGATTTCTTATGTTGGTTAAATTGATTTATGATGTGTTTAAAATTTTATTTACAGCTGTTTGGCATATATTTCATCATTTTTCTCAGTTAAATTGCATTCATTTAATTTACGCGTTATTTAATTCATTAGTGTATTTAAAACTGCCAGTTAATTGTTAATTAATTTATTCATTGCATTAAAACTATCAGTTAAAATTTTAGTACAATTTATTATTGCATATAACCTGCTAGTTAAATTTATTTATTATTGCATATAAACTACAGTTAAATAGTTATTTAATTCATTATTGAAAATTTAACTATCAGTAATTAATTATTATTTATTATTGTGATTGTTTGAATTGGATGATAAATTGATGAATGTTTGAAGATTGATATGATGGACGAACGAATGCTGTATTTATATTGTATAAACTGCAAGTTATTATCATGCATTTTCATTTCATTCGGGATTGCGGTTTGAAATGATATACAACCGCATTTTTATTTTTAAATTGCGGATTAAAATGATAAATATCTGTATCACTTGACCATAGGATAGAAAATTATATACAGGCACCGCAGTATATGTATATATATTTTTTGAAATGATTTTCTATGGTTTTGGAAAGAATACGGTTTAATAAATATTAAATTTTGATATATATATATATATATAGTAAAAATTCTTGAATTTAGCTATGTATAAATTTGTTTCAAATTTTAAAATAAGCTAAATAATGAAGTTGATTTCGTCTATATAATATGGGTAAGAATATATTTGAAATTCTATTGTATATAGGGTTTATAATAACTCCAATAAAGTAAGGTTGAAGATAAATGTGAATATGATTTGAATTAAAGTATTTAAGAATTTTCCTCTAAAATTTGTTTTGAAATGTAAATAAATTAAGATTTAAAGGCTATGATCTCATAACTTGATTTTTGATTAGAGGATTTAAATGAATATCAAATTTATTCATAGAATATTATCAAGTTAATTTAATTAAAAGAATATCCTATTCTTGAAGCTTAAGGATTTTACCTGAATAATATTTGTGTAGTAAGTAAATATTTCAAATTTAAATAATAGGAATTGAATTTGATATATATTAAATTATCAAGGGATCCATTTTGAAATAGTGGAATATTTAAAGATTGAAATATATGAACTATAAAGTTTTGAAATATAGAATATTTAAGCTTTGAAATAATATAGAAATTAAAATGGTTTATTTGGAGGTTCAAATTGATATTGGGAATTTATTGTGAAATTTAAAGAAGCTGTTGTATTTTATAAAGTAATATAGTATTTGAACCATTAAGTATTAAAATTTATGTTTCAAAGCTATGGTTTCAAGGTATATATATTTGAAATTATTATGATTTTGGGAAAGGGATATTTATAAAATAAAATGATATCATATTGATTTGGGTTTTAAAAATATAAATGATATCATATTTATATGGTTTGAAAAAGATATTATATCCTAGTTTTAAAGTATAAATTAATTTGAAACAACCTCGGTGTTATAATAACGATTGGTTGTTGAAGAGACCGGGATCGGAAGTTGTCATACTCTCTGCCAACCTCGAAAACCACTTTAACAACCGGGTACGCGGTGGAGATTCCAGAATGAAGTAGGATGGTGGCGGCATTTCCTTTGAGGTAAATATGTAGACCCGACTCCCGTGAGCTGGCATAAGGTGGCTAAAACAGGAGCGATTCTCGGGCTAATGAGGTCATTCCTCTGATCGAACGCACTCCTTCGATATTATACTCTGACTTTTGGATTGATTCGGTGGCCACTTTTGACTTCTTTGATTTTTAGGGGTGTTGTTCGAGGTGGGCGGTAGTAGCTGCTATGCGTTACCACCAGCCCGGATAGCAATTGGTATATCTACCCTGGCATTGCCTAGTTGTGCCGTGTCACCTACCTTAGCGCGCCTTATACGATTTTTTTTTGTACCATACCTATGGAATGCCCTCTGACGATGCCCAGTACGGGGGAGATTACGGTACTGTATAGACTATGGGAATATATTTTGTGTTAAGGGCTATATGGGTAACCCCTTAACGCTATTTAAAAGTAAGTTTATTTTACTATAGATACTATTATAATAGCGAAATATACTACATAGTAAATAGTTTAACGGATCCTTAAGAGATGTGAATCCCGAGCATCTTTTGAGTTACTGCACTCATATTTATCCCTGTTGATTTAACTTACATAAGATCTTTTAGTTCTGACTCGAGTGTTTTGTCTTTTCAATTCGCTCGGGTCAGTCCGAGCGTTTCAGGATCGAAGACTTTAGCTCTGGAGGACGAAGACGGAGATTTCTATTATTATTATTTATTATATTCCACTACACTCATATTGTTCCGCTGCATTGTTATATGGTATGTGTAACTCTGGTATATGTTGTATAAGTATAATCGAATATTTTTAAAATAGCTTTATAAACTGCATATTTGATTATTATATTTTATCCTTCCGCTGTGAGATTCTGTTTTGTTTTATTTCTTTCTTGTTTTTCTTATTTACCCCATAACAATCCGCCCTTCCGTATGGTTTGAATTGGCATGTGTGTCGATTTAAAGCGTGCGAAAAGGCGGGACGTTACATATGGAGAAGGTGGCTTCAGCGTGTGTATATATATATATATAGTGGTTCCGCAATGTTTGAGATGTATCTGTTTCCTGTTATGTACTTGAATTGTAATATCTAGACAGGTGTTATAACTGTCTAGTTTGTGTAGTTTGAGCTGTATAACTCTGATGTATATGATACTATGTAATATTTTATTTGATTAATATAATTTATTCGTTCCGCTGTGAGATTCTGATGTTGTTTGTTTCTTTCTTTTCCATCTTTTCTCTTTTCTATCCCTTTATTTCTTCTTAATGATGCGTCTTTCTATGGTATGAAAGGCGGGTCGTTACAATTCTGTTATGTCTTTCTTCGTCTTATAAGCCATGTCTTTTAAATATGCCTCATCGTTGTCATAATTCTTCTGCTCTGGCTTATGTTCCGATTGTGTAGTGGAACTAGCAGATTGAACAAGCGGCGACTTTGAATTCTTATTTATCTTTTGAACTAGATAATTATTCTCTTTCCTTTGTAGCCCCAAAATGCTTTTTTCAATATCTTTACCTCTTAAATTGGATTTCCCAACTTTCCTACATGGGGTTCAACTTCTTTTTCTGCTTCGTCCTTCCTGACGTCTTCAAGGATTTTTGGAGAACGAGTGCCTCGATTAATTCGTGCACCACTTGTAGTTGTCTCTTGGATTGGATGTCATTTTCAATTCTTATTTTACTGTCAATGTTTATCCAACCTCAAAATTCTCTATGTTAAACTATGGAGTTATATTCTCTTTAAGGTTGGTGCAGTGGGCTACTTTATCTTGGGCTGCACATTCACTTTCTTGATGGATCTTCCCATTTTGTTAGTGCAGATGCTATAAGGTTTAGACCTTGAGTTTGATAGCTTTCAATGAAAGCACCACTTTTTGTTAGGTAGAAATTTATGCCTAATACAACTTCAAGCATTCAAGTGAAAGAGGGACCTTAGTTTATCACACAATCCAATCGTTGTATGTAAGTCAATAGTTCAAGGAAATCAAATATGCAGATTGTTCAAAGTATAAATCCTTGATCACAAAGCTTTGATTTCAATTTGACCTAACATCCATGACATCCTAATTTAAATTTTTACATTCTTGGAAAAAATGAAAAGTTAGGAAGAAGAAAATCTAGAATTTGACCCCTTTCTAGTAGGGTACATGTATATCTATAGAAGTCTTCAACCTTTGGATTTTGGACAAATGTCATTTGGTGAAAATGAAAGGCCATGATTTAATGATATAGCACATATTCAAAGTGACATGTAGCAATGACTTTTCTTCTAAATCATAATGAGTGGCACTGTTGACCCATCTAGGATGATCAATGTGTTAGGATGGATGCAAATTTCATGTAGATTAGTCTTCATGTAATGACTCAACATTATTAACACTCAATGTCTTGTTTGATCACCATGCGATAGCTCGATTTGGTTAATATAATCACTCGATGGCTTAATAGTGTCTTCCTTCCATAATCAATTTAGTCACCATGCGGTAGCTCTAAGAAATCAACCCTCAATGACTTATGTATTCACCATGTGATAACTTTAAAAGGAAAACTTTGATGGCTTTTGTATTCACTATGCGACAACTCTAAGAAATCACCCTTCGATGGACTTTGCATTCACAATACGATAGTTCTAAGAAGTCAAACTTCGATGGCTTTTGTATTCATCATGTGACAACTTTGAGAAATCATCATTCGATGGCTTCTTCATTCACCATGGGATAGTTCTAAGAAGTCATCCTTCGATGGTATGCATTCATCGTACGATAGCTCTAACAGATCATCCTTTGATGGCTTATCCATTCACTGCACGATAATTTTAAGAAGTCATCCTTTGTTGGCTTCTGCATTCATCCTGTGATAGCTATAAGAAGTCAACCTTCGATGGAATCTACATTAACCATATTCTAAGAATCAACCTTCAATGGCTTCTGTATTCACCATATGACAACTCTTATCAACCTACAATGGCCTGAATACCTCATCTTTTGGTGGCTTCAGAGGTTACCGTTCAATAGCTCGTATTTCTCATCTTATGATAGCTCTAGAAGTCAATATTCAATGGCTCATCTTTATCCTTGATAGCTTTACTTTATCATCCTTTAATGGCCTATATGTTTCAACTTCTGATAGACTCATCTTTCATCTTTCAATAACACCACATTATGCTTATCCTTAGAAATGGGTGTAACACCTGTACAGAGATAAACATCACTTTAGATATTCTATGGCTTGAGGGTGGTCAATAACCATAGGTACGAAAAGTAATCTATTTATATTGTAAATGATGGAGAGAAATTATTTAAAAAATGATATTGACTGATTATTATCAACAGTAGAAGGGAGATGGGTATATACTCATGACATCGTACGTCTCTACATCCAATGTACATTCAACTATGTCTATATAGGTTTTAATTCATTTAAAACTTTCATTTTTATACATTATATGTATATATCACATTTTAGTTCATTAAGTTGTGTGTGCATGCATATATGTATGTATGTATCGAATTATCAATTTAACATTTTAATTAATTATAAATATAACTTTTTGTATTTATATAAATATAACATAATTTTAAATTTAATATTTAAACATGCTTATTTGAATCAACATGAGGCTTAAAATGGTGGTAAGCCTTCCACCAGGGCATACCCTTGAAACAAATAACTTCGGTAAGCTAAGTAAATGCCAAGAGATCGGGAGATTTTCGTTCATAAGAACGTTCCTTAATTATAGTAACCTTCTCCCTAGTGGCAACACATTTTCCTTAAAACCCATTTAATTAATTTTTCCAAATGATTACCCTACGTGTTGGTTAATCAATCATATGAACATGTGGGCTTACTCGGGTGCATTAACACCAGTGTTAAAAGGGGGAACTTCAAAAATAATTTATTTTATTAATTTGCATAAGATCTTGTTTTGTATTAACATGTACAATAATTTTGTACTAAACTGTATTTAGTATTGATTAATAAATTAGTTTTGGGTTTCAGTTATATTTAATTGATTGTACATTAAAAGTGTATGTTTACTTGTTTATATTCAATAACAATATTTTATTTTTAATAACTTTAAACTAATTTTATATTTTGATATTATAATATGTTTGTATCCATAATAAAAACATTAACTTCCAACATAGGGTAAACATGATGAACATATGTCACAGATGTGAATCAGCAGAATAGTGATCTTAAAGCTAAATTAACACTAGGGGATGAATAGTGTTTAATGGATTATACGAATATTTTTCAAATTCTTTAAGATTCCACTTGGAATGATGTAATTAACAATCATAGAATCAAAGTGTAGATAAAAGAAAATGCAGTAAAGTAAAAATAAAATAATAGACCATGATTTTATACTAGTTCAGAGTTACCCTATATATAGTGCCACACTATTCCTTGTACGGATTTATTTTCAACTATTAAATGCAAATACAATCTTGATTTCAAGGCTACAAGACACACCTTCCAAAGTCCCCACCTCTAGATAGAGTCACTTGATTTCTGGGCTGCAAGCACGCCCACTAGATTTACGGGCTAATAAGCACACCCAATTGACCTTCCAGGCTACAACCACAACCACAAGCATAGCAGTATGATTTGATAGAGTTTTATAGATTCAATATTTGGTCTTAATTACAAATGATCTTATAACTCTTGAATAGCACTTTGATCTTAGTTTGAGTGAGAAAGATGAGATAAATCGGAGGGTGGATGAAGAAGAATCAAGCCAGTGATCATCGAATTTGACTCTGGTTGAATTTTGGCAGAGTTTAGCTAGAAATTGATCTAGAAATCAAGAGAGTGAGAAGAGGAGAGAAAAATAAGAAAATAGATGTTAAAAATTCGTTTTGAAGTCTGGTATATATAGGGAAACAACGGCCATGCTCATTTGTGAAGAGATATGATGAAAATCACTTCCATTCAAATTTGAATTTTGAAAATTACGACCACCGTGTCGACATATAAGAATTGGATATGTCGACATATCCTTCACAAAATTGAATAACACTTTAAAAGTATTATTTTGAAAATCCATTGCTTTGTAAAATAATTTATTACTTTGTAGAATCATTTAAATATAGTTTATACATATTTTAATCAATATATAACTTAATAAAACTTTGTAAATAATTTGGAATATTTAATAAGAAAATTCAATATAATGTAAATAATATATAAAATTAATACAATTATAAGTTATTAAAGTATAAACAAAAATTCAATATATATAAACTTAAGAACACTAAAATAATATCTTTATAAATATAAGAGATTGAAAAAAAAATTGAGAAATATTTTGAAAAATATATTTTAAAAGATATTTAACACTTATTGAAATATATATATATATATATAGAGAGAGAGAGAGATCAAGAAAGTGCAATCAGGATTTTAGCAAAAATTCTACGACTGTATACCTTATCTGGAATATCTTGATATCTTGAAATCTTCAATACTTATGAATCTTCAATTATCATCATCTTGAATCTACTTTTGATACTGAATAGTCTTCTTAATCGACGCATGTCTAATGTCCTGCACTATATACTATATATCTTGATAAAACATTAGTATCTATATTTTATATAATGTCATGTAGTTGTCATCATCAAAAACAAAACCTAAGGTACTAACAATCTCCCGCTTTTTGATGATGACAACTCTGTATATAAAATATAATATAACCATATTGGGTCATAAAACTCCGCCTTAATCTATGCTTAGATTTTTTATATATTTCTCCTCCTTTATCATTAACAAAAACAACCACCTAATAATATACTCTAACACTAATTCACGCTTTAACTCCGACTCTAACTGATAAAATATTGTAGACTAATAACAAATAATAGTGATGAGAATGATTTATATAAAAACAATAAGTGATATTTATAATGAGATAATCATGATATGTAAGAAATGATAAGTGATAACACAAATCATTAATAGCGACTAAACAAATCTATGTATACATTTAATACCACACCATAACCTAATCACATCTTAAAATGTACATATAAGTAAGCAAAACAAATGTTAAATTAAATTAAATTAAATATACACACCACACAATCAAAGTAACGAAGACAAGTACTATTCTAATGTGATTTCCTAATGATCGGGGATATGTGAATAGGACAATGAGGGAAAAAATTCCCCTTTTGTTCGATGAGATTTCCATCTTGATTGAAACATACTTCTCCAACGCATCGGACTTGTCATATTCCTCCATATTTTCTTCCTTCTCTCCTTCTTCCTCTTCTTCCTCTTCGTCGCTGCCTTGAATGGGTTATGAATGGGCAAATTTATAGAATCATCTTCAATAACAATTGGATTCATAGGATTATCTAATATATATTTTTGCAAATTGCAAAAATTTCTACTTTGTTTCTCTTGTTATTTAAACATACGAAGTTGTACAACTTGTATTTCACCTCCAGAACATTCTTCATTTCTCCTTCCAATTTAATAACTTTGGCCACAATAGTGTTCTGGAAGGGGCCTTGGGTAGGAGAAGGATGGAAAATGATGAATACTCTTCTCTATAATATTTGGAATTAGAGGAGGCCTTGGTTTACTTGTTTCAAAAGTTTAAAATAGGGAGAATATAGAAAAATGAAGAAGAAAGTCAAAATTTGGTTATTATATAACCACCAGTTTGAATTTTGGAGGGAATTTAAAAAATAGAAATTACTGTAATACGTCTACGTACATGTTATAATCTTGATTATTTTTTTCTTTGTATTTTGTAATTTTTATTTCATTTTTTTATATTTTCGATAGAGAACAAATTCCTAACTCTCTTCTTAACTTAGTAAAAGATGTTTGATTCAATGGTTTCATTAATATATCAGCTATTGGATATTTTGTGTTTATAAATTCAGGTGATATTGTTTCTTTGTTTTACATTATCTGTTAAAAAATGGTGTCTTATATTAATAGGTTTAGTTCTAGCACGATGAGTTGAATTGAATTTTTAGAAAGATTGATTGCACTAGTATTATCACAGCATATTGGTGATGTAGTAAAATTTAAACCAAAATCTTTTAATGCTTGTTGCATATAGATAACCTGTGAACTTACTAATGCTATGGAAATATATTCTGCTTCTGCTATAGACAGAGATACAAAGTTTTGCTTCTTACTAAACTAGGAAATTAGAGAGCGCCATAAAAAGTGACAAGTTCCACTTATACTTATTCGGTCTGATTTGCAATCTACATAGTCAGCATCACTATATGAAATTAATTCAAAGGAGTTTTCTTTTAGGTAAAAGAGTCCATAGTCCAATTTGTTGATTACATATCTCAAAATTCATTTTACGGATTTTAAATGATTTTCTTTATGTTGAGACTGATATCTTGCACAGAGACAAACACTATGCATTATACCAGATCTACTAGTAGTTATATAGAGTAGTGATCCAATCATTCCTCTATATAATTTTTGATCTACATCTTTTGACTTTTCATATTTATTTAATTTTTCATTAGTTTCCTTGGGAGTTGTTTTACCACTGGTATCTAACATACCAAATTTCTTAACTAAATCTTTTGCATATTTTTCTTGAATAATAAAAATTCCATCACTTAGTTGTTCTATTCGTGATCCTAGAAAATAATTTATTTCACCCATATGATTCATTTCAAATTCCTTGGTCATTATTTCTAATAATTTCTTATTTAGTTTATTGTTAGTAGATTAAAAATGATATCATCTAAATAAATTTGTGTTATCTGAATATCAATTTTATCTATTTTAATTAAAAGTGTACAATATACTTTGCCCACTTCAAAATTTGATTGTAATAGATAGGATTTAAGTCTGTCATATTAAGTTCTTGGAGCCTGTTTTAGATCATACAAAGCCTTCTTTAATTTGTAAACATGACTATAGTTTTGCATATTTAAAAAGTAAGGATTATTCTACATATACATCTTCTTTAAAAAAACATTTAAAAATGTACCTTTAACATCCATTGGATATAACTTAAAATTATTGTGATTAGTGAAAGAAAATAAAATCCGTATAGCTTCTAATCTTGCAACGGCTGCCATAGTTTCAGTAAAATCAATTCTTTCTTCTTGACAATCACCTTATGCAACTATTCAAGCTTTATTTCTCACAACGTCTCCTTGTTCATTCATTTTGTTTCTATATGCCCATTTAGTTTCTATTATGATTTATTCTCAAGCCTTAGGACTAATTCTCATACATCATTTCTTGTAAATTGATTCAATTCCTCTTGCATAGTAGGAATCTGTGAATCGTCAGTTGATGCTTCCTTTGGATTTTTAGGTTCAATAGTTGAAATAAAAGCAACATTACTTATTTTATTTAGTTGATTCTAGTTTTAACAAAAGATTCAATTTTTCTAAGCGTATTTTCTATAGGATGATCTTTCAAGTATCTTATTCTTTTATTTGGATGTAAATTTTTTGAATTATTATTTTCATTTTTGGTAATCTCATTATTACTAATTTTGTTTGGGTTATCATTGTTTTCTTCTTCATCAATATTTGGATTATTAAGTTTAAAATTTTCATCAAATGATACATGTAATGTCTCTTTAATAGTATTAGTTCTAATATTGAAAACTCTATGAGCTTTACTTCTGCTTGAACATCCAATAAAGATTCCTTTATCTAATTTAGCATCATATTTACTCAAATTATCTTTAGTTTTCAAATAAAACATCTACTGATAAAAAAACCTAAAGTATGATATTTTAGGCTTTTTATTATAGAATAATTGATAAAGTGTTTTCTTTGTTAATGGTTATATTAAAATTCTATTTACTATATAGCATGCAGTACCAACTGCATCAACCCAAAATATTTTAGGTAAACTACTATCATTTAGCATAGTCCTAGTGCACTCTTGAATTGTCCTATTTTTACATTCTACCACCCTATTTTGTTGTCGTGTTCTTGAAAAGGAAATATTATGAGTTATACCTTTCTTATTATGGAAATTCTCAAAATTTTAATTTTTGGATTCTCTATCGTGATCACTCTGAATAGTTCTAATTTTACTGGTCTTTTGGTTTTGAATTCATGTAACAAAGATTTTAAACATTTCAAAAGCATCATTTTTAAGTTTTAATAAAATCGTCTAGGTAAACCTTGAGTAGTCACCCACGATTACAAACACATATCTATTGTGATTTATCTATCGTAGGACAGAAAAGATCTAAGTGAATAAATTCTAGGGGTTAAGAGGTAGAAATCATATCTTCTGATTTAAAAGAAATTTTTCTAAGTTTTCCTAATTGGCATGCATCGCATAAATTATTAACATTAAAATTCATTTTGGAAAGACTCCTAACTAGATCATTTTTAGCAATTTTAGATATTAGTTTGAAATTCAGATAACCAAATCTTTTATGCCAAATCCAACGATCGCTTTATTCGGCCAAATGACACAAGCTATCATTTGACATTTTCATACCTAATATATAGATGTTTTGTTTCCTAATACCTTTGAAGATAATATTTGACTCATTATCTTCAATGTGACATTTGTCTTTTACGAACTTAATTTTGAAACCCTTATCACATAATTGACTAATAATCAACATATTATGCTTTAAATTCCTAACTAACAAAACATTATAAATAACAAGAGTTTTAGAATATCGATATTGTCAATGCCAATCACATATCCTTTAGAGTTGTCTCTAAATTTACTGACCCGCCATCTTTGTAAACCATGTCTTTCAAAATCTTCGAATTTTCAGTCATGTATCAGGAGCATCCACTATCCAATATCCATTTCTCTTTTTTGATCTGTGGAGTTTGATCATCATGTGTCTATCCATCAAAACCATGTAACATTTCTGTTTCTGCAATTCATACCTTTTCAAAAGATCATATGATTTTTTATAACGAATAAACAAAGTTCTACGGAATAATATTATGATGATTCTATGAATTATCTTTTCAAAAATAGTATTAAAAATATTATTAAATATTTCCATTAAAACCTTTTCAAAAATCAAATTATGAATACTTTGAAAACCAATGCTCTGATAACAAATATGAGTCAATGGAATAGGGATCTTAAGGCTAAATTAACACAAGAGGGAGGGTGAATAGTGTTTAATGGATTATATGAATATTTTTCAACTTCTTTACGATTTCACTTGGAATGTTGTAATTAGTAATCATAGTATAAAAGTGCAGATATAAGTAAATGCAGTAAGTAAAAATGGAAAGAACACACCAGGATTTTATATCGGTTTGGAGTTACCCTATATCAGTCTCGCACAATTCCTTGTATGTATTTCTTTTCAACTAGTAAATGAAAATACAATTTCAATTTCAAGGCTACAAGACACACCCTTCAGAACCCCAACCTCTACGCAGAGTTACTTGATTTCAAGCTACATGCAGACTCACTAGGTTCATGGGCTATTAAGCACACCCGATTGATTTTATAGGCTACAATCGCACCCAATTGATTTTATGGGCTACAATCACACCCACAAATATAACAGTATGATTTTATAGAGTTTTATAGGCTCAGATCTTTGATCTTGATTACAAATGATCCTACAACTCTTGAATAGCACTTTGATCTTGGTTTGAGCTAAAGAGATGAGGGAAATTAGAGAGTAGATGAAGGAGAATCAAATTAGTGATGATTGAATTTGATTCTAATTGAAGTTCGCTAGAGTTTGTGTAGAAATTGATTTATAAATCAACATAGTGAAAGAGGAAAGGAGAACAAGAAAGTGGACGTTAAAAATTCGTTTATAAGACTGATACATATAGGGAAACAATGATCATGTTCATTCGTGAAGAGATCAATGAAAATACACTTCCATTCAAATTTGAATTTGGAAAATTATGGCCAATATGTCGACACATAGGAATTGGATATGTCGATATATCCTTTACACAATTAAAAAACAATTTAAAGTTATTATTTGAAAATCTGTTGCTTTGTAAAATAATTTGACGCTTTGTACAATCATTTAAATATAGTTTATACATATTTTAATAAAATATAACGTAAAATAACTTTGAAATATTTAATAATGATATTCAATATAATATAAATCAAACAAAAAATCAATGTGATTATAACTTATTAAAGTATAAACAAAAATTTAATATATATATATATATATAAAAACTTAAAAATACTAAAATAATATCATTATAAGTATAAGAGATTGAAAATCATTTTGAGAAATAGTTTGAAAATATTAGTTTAAAAAATATCTAAACTTATTTGAAATAGAGAGAGATCAAGAAAGTGCTATCTAGGTTTCAACAAAAATTCTATGATTCAATAACTTATTTGGAATATTTTGAAATCTTGAACTCTTTAATACTCATAAGTCTTCAATTATCATCATCTTGAATCTACTCTTGATATCAGCATCTTGAATCTACTATTTATACTATACAGTCTTCTTAAACAACACTTGTCTAATATCCTGCACTATATATATATATATATATATATATATATATCTTGATACAACATCAGTATCTATATTTTATGAAATTTCCTATAGTTGTTATCATCAAAACCAAATCTAAGGTACTAAGAACAGATGTTTAATTAACTATTGTGATTTATGGTTAAAAAATAGATTGTAGTGCTATAGGATAATAATGATGTCGGATTCATGTGCACATACAAATATATACATCAACATTATAAACAAATATTACATTATTTAAATTTGGTATTTAATTTTATTAGAATATTAATATATATATATGTGTGTGTGTGTGTGTGTGTGTGTGTGTGTATATGATATGATATTATTTAAAATTTAAATATATATTATAATTTATATTTTTTTCTTGACATATATGTAAATATATATGCAACATCCCATGAAAATTAGCCAGAAATATAACAAAAGAAACTAAATTAATAATTATAAGGGTAAAAATGGATTTTTCACAAACATTTGAATTTGGATTTGAATTTTCACCGTTGCATTCATAGAAATTTTCTAGACTATTTTTATATAATAATGATTTACAATTGAAGTTCACATAAAATATTTGTTAAAAGTTAAATATTTGAAATAGAAAATAATTAAAATATATAAAAGGAAAGATTTTAATTTGAAATAGTATCACCGGTTGACGGCCTTAGTCAGACCGATCGGCCCTCAAAGGTTGACCGCTCCAAACCAAATGATCGACCGCTTGGGTACTGTCGACTATAGAAAACCTTGGTCGAACGGCCTGAATTCAATAATAAAAATTTAAATGGCCTAGGATGTTTTCTGCACATATAAATAACAGTGTTAACCCTTAATAACACTCGATCAGAACCCTAGCACGTTTTAACTATGCTCCTCAAACTTTTCTCTGTCTCCTTAAAAATTGCTGAAACAAAACAAAACAAGTTTTGACGAAAAATTCAACAAATTAAAGTAGAAGAAAAGATAAACAAAATTGAAGATAAAATCAACAAATTGGAGGGGTCAAAAAACCAAGAAGGTGCAATTTCAGGTGGATAAAAGAGGGAATAGCTTTCTAGAGGTGAGTGGGTTGACTAATAAAATATTAGGATTAACAAGTAATTTGATTTATTTATATATATTTGATTTGGCAATTTGTCCGATTTGAACCAGAAATGAAAATTTTATTTAATTTGGAGATCATTTTATTTTCAATTATATAGTGACAAAAATTTATTTGAAGACCATTGAATCCAAGATATTATTTATTTAGTAATTAAAAGCATATAGAAATTGATTGTTTTAAAGTAATGTTGAGATATGAATTAAAATAATTTAACTTGATTTAATATAATACACTTTTTATTTAATTTGAGTTGAATTTGAGATTCAAATGTATACACTCTGAGCTGATTTTGAATATACATACTTGATTATGAAAGATATTTTCCAAATTGAAGCTGTACAAATAAAATTAAAGATTAAACACAGAGAATTGCATGTAGAATTGTAAACTTGAACGGATAGGTAAAATAGTAAGAAATGAAAATCGAGAACAATGAAAACCATAGATTGACAAAGCATGTTTATTGTGGTTAATAAAGAACAACAAATAGGAGATAATAATCAATAGAATAAAGAAAGTAGAATAATAAAAATAAAAATCTTACTAGTCAATAGGCTCACTAGAGCCAATGGACCGCTTAAGTGGTGAACGGTCGACCGATTATCGACTTACAAGTGCAATCCGAACCTCGACATAAGGTTTATATTATAAGTTTATTTATGTATAATTTATATAGATGTTGGTATATTAGTAGGGAATTAACTCACTAGGTTTACGACTCTTGGATGTTACATGATTGGATAGATGTGTACGTTGCAACGACGCCTAGACACTATTTATTTGACGTGGTCGATGTTCGATTGGTTGATTTTATCACAAATTGCACTCACATGAGGTTCTATAGTGTACGTGCAACACTGACGATGATGCCTGGAGATGTGTGTATTCCGACACTAATGGAAGTTTCCTTGGTATGCATGGTGATGAGGACATGATACCGTGTTGTTGATGGACACCCGATGTTGTGCGATAAGAGGCATTACGTTACCATTGAGAGTGGACATGGATGCATCGAACCTTAAGATGTCTTTGGCACGAGCCGGCATTACGGGCTCTATCTCAATATATGATACATGTAGTCATAATTTGAGAACATAGTCCCAAGATTGATATTTTAGACGAACCTATGTTGGAATAGTTCTAGTAAATAATAGTCGATCCATAGTTATTTTAGGGATCGATTAATTGTTCGAACCAAATATAAACATTCACAAGATGTTGGTATAGGTGTATTTAGAGCAATAATTCCTTAAGTTAATGAAATCAACATAGTTCATTAGCAAGAGTAGGACAACGAAGGTCACATAGATTATAAATAAAGTAAATTGCTCGTGATCACCATATGTTTAGTAATACAACTCATTCATCCGACTTTTGTCTGACCCACTTCTCTCATTTTCCCACCATAGGAAGATATGGTAGCATTTAATTTAGCAAGCTACGTAAAGAAAGGAGTTAAGCGTTGGAGTTCCATTATTCTAATTTGTTCCTCATATAGCTTACTGTTATATCGAATGTCCTATCATACAATATATTGTACTTTAGCAACCTTGTATATAAACTAAGTGTTTTGAAGATTGTTTTTCTGAAATGTTGATTTTCAGTGCTTCTTTTTAATTTTTTCTTCTGTGAGATCTGAAAATGTTGATTTTTTTTGATATTATCTTGTCTTTGTAATTTTTTAAAAACCAGTAGCTCGTGCTTCTTGACACGACGCAAGACCAAAAGTCATCCTAGGCATTGGTTTTTGTATGTCCGAAGGTGTGCATTGTTACATATGGTATTAGAGCTTAGGTTTAGGATTCTTTAGGGATTAGGTACGTATTGAGAGAACATACTTGTATATTTTGGAAAGGTTTTTCCAAAGGTTTTTTAAATATATCCATACACATATACATACATTTAAATATATGAAAAGTTTTTCAAAAGTTTTACACATACAAAATAATAACATGAAAAAATATATTCGCTTTATTCTTATTTAATACTATACGTGGGAAAATTGGTAATAATTTCTAATCATGGATATGGAGAATAAGCAATTTTCCTAGGAATGGCTCAGAGGAGGCAGCTATGATTCTGGATGTGAACATCCCTATATGTTTCTGCCAATATCTACAAGCGAGGAGAAAAGCTGAGTCTAACCCAGTGGAAGACGCGTATTTGTAATTTTCTAATATGTATATTTACTAATACATAACACCCTATACAATTTGACTTATTAGGTAGTTGTTCCCTTATGCAAGCAAACAATTGTGAGTTAAAGTAAACTATGGATTTAATGGCAAGTGGAAGAATATTAGTACTATCAGACCCTTATAATTAAAATGTGATGTGATAAGGCGGAAAAAAAACACGAAAAGAAGACTTCACAAATTTAGAGCAAATCTCTATAGTTAAAGTGGAGATCCTATTCTTAAAATGGTAGTAGATGTAAATGCTCCATTTGGCTAAAATTTATAGCTGGAATGTTTATGTATTGGAGTTAGACATTGTATTAGAAAATAAACTTAAGTTAGCTAACTTTAAAGAAGAGGGACAGAATCCCTATGAGCATTATTATGTTTATTGAGCTTGTGTAAATTATGTTGCTTGCATCTACTCCAGTTTAGGTAATAAATTAGTGGAAATGTTTTCTAAAAGTTAGAAATGGTCGATGTTTGATATTTTAAAGAAAAAATAAGTTGGGTTATGTTTTTCTATGACATGTTTAGACAAACTTTATGGAATTTATCGAATAAGTAAAATTAAATTATTTTGACAAAAAGCAATTTTCGATAACTGCTTCAAAGCTTTTGTTTTTATGGCATATTGTTGCACTTACCCTTAATGTGTACTTTGCTTTTATAATGAAACTTTTGAAAGGAAAATTGAGGAGTATGTAAAACTTAGATTTTGGATCTCTTTTATAAATAAGAAACGGTTAGTGCTTGAAAATGTCGTTTATAAATATTTCCATCACACTTTAAAAATAAAAAGTAACATTAAGTTAAAATATCATATTTTCTTTTAAATTACACTTTCGTGAAATTTTTTTATTTTATAGGAGAAGTTTAGAAAGATATGTTTATATGACCACTTTTCTAAGTTTTTTTTTTTGTTTATTTTGAATTACCTAGAGAACAAAGCTTCGCTTGTAAACTCTAGGGAAGTATATGCCTGCCAAACACATACTTCGGGTACTTGTTACAGGGTTGTCAGTTTTGGGGCTCGAACTCGTGACCTTCGATCATGCAGTCCGGACCATCAACCAATTGCGCCAACCCTGTTGGCTCCACTTTTCTAAGTTAAGTTGAACAGTTTGGAAATTTTTTATTAAAGAAAGATGTCAAGGTTAATGTAAAAAGGAAACGTATGTTGAAATGAAATAGAGAACAAGAAGTTTTACAGCTTTGGAAACTTACTAATTTTGTGAAAATGATGTTAATAGTAAAGATTTTGAAGAAAAAAGTAAATAAAGTGAAGTATTATTATGATTATCAATTAAACTAGAAAAGAAAAGAATTAAACTAGAGGTAGACAAATAGGATTACACATTCTACAAAGACTGGATTGGTTATAGAGTTCAGAAGCATTGAAATGTTAGGGTAGAGATAAGAATTAGCATGGAGATTAAATGATCTTTTCAATCAACATTTGAATTGAAAGGATGGAGCACTAAATCAGGCTTTCCATAATAGTAAAGAGTGAACATCACTTGGTGTTTTTATACCCAATAGTTTGAATTGTAGAATCTTCACACATGAAATGTGGAAAGTATGAATTGGATAAAACATATTTTCAGAGTAAAGAAAGAATAAGCCAAGATATTTTATTATATTAAAGAATGTTATGAATGCAAGAGGCTTTCTCGATTTGGCTAGTTTCTATAAGAATAATTTAGTTTTCCACGAAACTTGGAATTCGAGTATTCTTTTATTTAATGTAGTCATGAACTAGCACAAAAAAAGGATTATCCAACCCATGATCTTGAGATAACAACTATTCTTTTACTCCTAAGTCTTGGAGGTGATTAAAGTTTTAGGTCCCTAATATGTTAATAGTTTTAACATTGCCAAAAGAGGAAGATGAGTTAGATTACTTGTAGGTAGGTGGTGTTGATCCGATATAACGAGTAATATTATGCGACACATGTTGCTTTTGGCTTGGGAAGTTATAGGTAGCAAGCATGTTATCTTCGACTTGGCCAATTAGAGGTAACCAAATAAGAAGGTTGTCATCATATAGTATACGTTATATGGTGATATTTATAAACTAATTGGTACTTGAGTTGTCAGTGCTACTACAAGTATGTTGTTAGGGTTGAGGTGATAAGAGTTCCATAAGATGTTTACTAGGCTAGGGCATCGTTCGTTGTAGATGTTCCTAGATGAATTTTGGGTACAGTGTTAGTTAAGCATGATCATGTCTACTAGATAAAAATGGCAAGGCACCATTCCACATTGAGTTGTCTTGACCATAAAATATTTGGAATAAAATGATGAGAAGCTATGCTTAAGGAAAAGGTTCCAACGATGGGATGACATTATGAAATGGTAAAACTACAAAAGATAACCTAGATGAAATTGGAGTCAAGATTGTGCAATGGAAGGTTAATTCAAGGATTGAGTTACCATCAAGAAAAAATATATTACTATTTGCATGCATTAAGAATGCGAAGAAAATTTTCAAAGAAAATAAGACTTGGAAATTTTTGCTAAGATTTAAAGGAAAGGATAACAGAATTCCTTCTGATCATCCCTAGGATTGGAAGAAGACTATTTATTTAAGAATGTTTCGAAAATACCGACTTAGGATGCATAACAGTTGCATGTGAACAATAAACTATCTAGTCGACACTACACCATACCATCCGTTTTGCAACCCCCGAAGGCAGAAAATTTGCAACGGCTCTTAGCCGTTGCTATTAAGCAACGGTTAAAGTCCGTTGCAAAACCTTATAATACGGCTCATAGCCGTTCTAAATTTTGGAACGGCTCTTACGCGTACTACATTTTAGTACAGCCTTCCATACCCCCCGTTCCCAACTACCTACGCCCTATTCTATCATTATCCACTTCGATAAAAAAAACGATAAATCCAGATCCAGATCGCCTCGTTCTCACATCTTCTCAATCGATTTGGAAGCTCTTCGCTCTCTTGTAGGTCTGCCTCCGTGCTCAGGTCATTCTGTTTAGGGTTTGAAAGTTTATTAGGTAACTTTGTTTTCGTTAGTTTTTTAATAAAATCAATAAATGTAAATAGAGCTTATCTATTTTGACATCAAGGTTGTTTTTCGCACCCAAATCGAGCTGAAATCCGCAGATTGAAATCTTTCCCCTTCTTTTTTTTCTTTTGGATATTGGAATCGGTTCGATTATGTGATGATCCGCAAATCCGTACTCCTTGAATATACACTAATCTCCATAGATTAATTCAAGATGAACAGAAATACGAATTCTCAATGTTTAAGAAAAAGAAAAAGACAGAAGAAGAGAGAAAAGAAAATAGAAAACAGAACAGAACAGAACAGAAAACAACAGAACAACAACAGAATCTCACCATCGCAGCGGAACAACATATAATAAATAAATGAATAATCTTTAAACAAAGAACTATATCAGTTATTACATTTTATACATTACATTACATCATATCATCAGAGTGTACAACAATAACAACAAACAGCGGAAAAGAAATACTATATACTAATAATACGCCATGCCATCCAGCTTGCCTCCAGCAACTCCAGAATATCCTGATAAACCTTAACTCTTGAATGCCTGTGTGGAAATTGGTGGGCACCCAGAGTTTAGGAAGGAAAACAATAAACTCCAAGTCAGTCATGTGACTGGTGTGAAAACTCAAAACAGTTTATTTATCTTTAAAAATCAAAATAGAGGAATATTTTTAAAGTCAATTCGCAATGCTTTTAAAAATGAGACTACCATAAGGCCTCCCGCGCACACACACAATGCAAACGCAGAATCAGAGGAGATTTCTCCTTATGATAGTCAAAGATGCATGATACACATTAAAAAGAACATTTGATATTATTACTAGTGCATAGTGTAGAGAAAATCATTTCGAAAATAAAGATATAAATCTTAGCCAGCATAGACATTCCGCACTTATGCCTACTATAGCTACTATGTTCAATAGTAGGTTACCGCCACATTCCATAGCAGGTTATACAACTAAAACCGTACAAGATCGTATTGTTTCTTTGGATTTCCAACAAATGGTCAGGCCAAGGAACTTCCCATTGCCACATGAGAACGCCTCTGGAAGGACGTCCCCGAGAACCAAACCGGATCTCTGCCAACACAAGGCCGGGTTACCCCTAACTGGGTAACTACTGACACGAGTATGCCATCCCCCGGTCCTTTGGGACCTTTATCCGAGCGCTCGTCACCATCATCACACAATCATAAATAAAGTGTTTTAACATGAGTAAGTATCTGGGCTCCATACCATGATACCACCCTTTTCCAGAAGGAAATGCACATACCCTAAAGGGAGCTACCCCTCATAACCTTGCTGCATCTTTCCTGTTTTGACCATTCCGGGGTGTGAGGGTCGACGAAGTCATGTCCACAAAGACACACTTTATACAAAAGCCGTGCTTTGGGTCAACAAATGATCATAGAAATGATCACAAAGATAAACGATCAAACAAATGATCTTATCACAAATGATCAACACAATGATCATTTCACAGCAACACTTAGCATGTCACATTACCAAATTGGGAATATATCGCTGATAACCTTCAATTACATAACCTCTGAGCTCGTACGTCTCAGAGAAGGGTGTTAAGCTAAGAGAATAAATTCTCCGCCATCAACAGAAATATATTTAAAAGAAATCAGCTTTATATCTCAAATTGTAATGTCAGACATAACAATCCATACAAGTCTGTTCTGGGTTTGAACAGAACCGAAGGCACTTCCAAAGAAGTCCTTGCAATCCGGATATTCACTAATCACGTTCGGACTTCCCATCACATATGGAGTCTCTATACCGAGGACCAGTCGATGCAAAGACATTCGACGAGTTGTCTTTTCGCTTTCAAAAATATCCGGTCTTCAACACCGGTCTCAATGCTATCCATTACGTCGTATCACTATTCGGAATGGGTAATCCGAATAACGAGCGCAATAATTTAAAAATAAGTGTGGCATTCAAATTCAAGCAAATCACAACAAATACCTATTCAAAGGTAAATATTGATAGTCGGTTATTGAACTATCAATGGATATGCACACATCACCAGATTCCAAATAATTTTTCAAATTATTTATTTCCCAAAAATATCTTTACAAGATATATATTTTCAATTCTTCAAAAATAAATCAATATTTATTTTTTTAAACGAATTCCCCATTTCCATTATAAATTCCATAATGAATTTTCATTCCAAAATATTTATGAATATACGATTTCCATTCGATTTCTAATATTCATTTTCAATTTATCTCCAAAAAGATAAATTCAAAATATTCACTTAATATTGAAAAAACATTCCCATACTTATTTATTTATAAGTAATTCACAAGCCTTTTTATTTTCTACACTTGGAAAATATTCAATATACTCTAATCGAAATTAAGTATATATTTCATTCTTTAAGGAAATCACTCTCTTAAACATATTTATTTGGGCCAAAACGAATGTTGCGTAAAACATCGTTACGACAACCCAAAATCACTAGTATAGGGATTCGAAATTAAAATAGATATATAAATCCCAATACTATACAAAACATTTCCTTTCGGAAATCATTTACTATAACAACAATGTTATAGTCCACCATTCCCTTTTATTTCTCGAAAACGTCTATTTCAACAATAAATGTTGAAATCTATGGTTTCGAATCTTAACACATTTAAAACATCGTTAGATCGTTTTAATTCTATTTAAAACATCAATCCAAAACATTTTCTTTAACATATTATTCACTATTCAAAAACGTGAATATACTACGTTAACCAATTTCATCACTTTTATACATTTTATTTTAAAGGATTATTCACTGTCTAAAGCGTGAATATAACTCCTTTAATATGCTATAGCAATTTACTTATCAAAATAAGTCGTTGCGAATTTATAAAACAATGTTTATAAATTCCATTTCTATTTATTTTATAACTATTTCCTCTTACAAACTTCCTTTATTAATCTATTCGATTTATAACTCAATTATATACTGAAAGTCCATATTATAAGTTAAATGCTTATAATTTATTTGTTTACAAAATTGTTCTTTTAACTTCATAATTATAAATCTTATAACTTATAAGATTCATTTATTTATCCAAATCTATTCCCTAAATAACTTTATAAATTTTATTTATAAAATTCCATTTATAACTTCACCGTTATAATCCTATAGATTTCATTCATTTATGAAATTCGTTCACAATTTATTCTAACACTTATAAAAACTCGTTTTACAATTCCAATATTTTTAATTTATAAATATCAATTTATAAATCTTTTATATGGATCAATTTATATTATTCTTTTAAACGTCTTTAAACTCCTTTATAATTTCATCATTTTGATTTATAAAATAATCAAATTTTATAAATCCTATTTTTAAACTTTTTATAATAAATTCAGAAATCCCAATTTTAACTATTTTATAAAATCATTAATCCCATATTTTCAAAAATCAACTTTTAACTGTATTTCTCAAAAATCATAATTTTTATAACATTAAAATTATAATGTTTATTTATTTAAGATGAATCAATTGCAAAAATATTTTATAAACGTATACTTTCAAAAAATCACTTTAGAAATCCCTTAAAATCAAAATCGTATTTTTTTAAACTTCAAAATTGGATCTGATGATGCAACACATCAAATAGTCAATCACGACTTTCAAACATCATATATCGATATGATAAACAATCAAATATCACAATATCTAAAATCAATAAATATTTGTGAGGAATCCAGTTGGATCCCTCCAACCTGTTTCCCTGCATCCACAGACATTAGCACAATACTAATTCCACTTCGAGATGGAATATCGCGGTATATGGGATTTATAAAATAATATCCGCTTAATAGGCGGTGCAATGGGGTCTCATCCGCTATACAATGCGGGAAATCAACAACTGCAATATATACATATGCCAATATTTATATATTGCTATTATATATAATACCTATTTCACAGTTTATGAAATATTTGTGGTATATGTTTTTAATAAATAACATCCGCTTACTAACGGCGCATAATGTCTATTTTAACAATCAATAGATAACAATCATCATTCAAACATGCATTCAAGAATTTTAAATCTAACTATTTAAAATAAAATCGAAACCGATTCGATTGAGTGAGAAGTTCTCACCTTGATTTCAATTTCGTTTTAGCGATTTATTTTCGAATAAAATTAAACGGACGTTTAATTTTACCCGAAATTCTCACTAACTCCTAACGACTCCAATCCAACTCCATAGCGTAGTGCTCGTCCATACGATTCCAACGCTTCCTGTTTCGCGCGTTTTCGACCTCGTATGAAAATGATATGCATTTTTACAAGTTTACTCGAATTTTAATAACTAATTTACAACATTTTCTTTAAAAATTTTAACCTAAGCTATCATCTGCCGTTGGTTCCTGTTGCTTGCATCAAGACCGTTCATTAGCTTCTCCCCCAACTCACGTTCACGCATTACTGGCTCCAGTAAATAAAACGCAACCCGAACCCATAAACACGTCCAATTAGGGTTTGATTTCGAGCCAAAAGCAATGATCTTGAACACGATCAGATACCTCCACGTCGTGCGCCTCCACGAACACCACCCTCGGCCTGAAACACAAGCGACTCGGTCGCGTATAGGGTTCGAAACCCGAGATCGAACGCACGACAGTCGCACCCCCCTAGCCGCCACCACGTCGCTCCAATCTAGATCTTGACCGTTCACATCGTAGATCTCATCACGCTCTACAAGTTTCATGTTGAAAATTTCTTGAATTGGTTGATGGATTTGATTATAATTGAGGGAGAAAATTGAACGTTTCTGGCCGTTCGAAAATAGGGTGGCGGCCGGCCATTAAACCCTAGGCTATATTTTTTTTGTGATAAAACTTGTCTATTTATAGAAAACAAACGAACACTATTCATTCCGGAATTTTCAAACTCCGATTTACGCGCGGTGACCAACGTTTCTAGGGTTTACCCCGCGTTCCGGACGCAATGGAATATGTTTCGAAAGCTAATTCGGTCATCTGTGCGAGTTATGGCTATAAACGTTCAATTTAAATTAAACCGATTTAAACGATTTTCTAGGCGTTTTAGCTTGCACCGGACAAACGATAGATCCAATTGACACAAAATTTGAAATCTTACAATAATATCACATTACGGATCCGATGAAACTGGTTTCGTCGAAATCCGAGACTGTTTGAAAAATGGCTATTTTAACTCGCCAAATTAATATAAAAAAAACAATTTCGATGCGTTTCGAGCTGCCATGATCAAACGATAACTCCGATTGCTACGAAAATTGAAATCCGGTAATAACTAACTATTACGGATCCAATGGAACTAGTTTTGTCCAATTCTGAGATTGTTTGAAAATTGACTAATTTCACTAGTCGATTAAATATTAAAATATTCAATTTTCACAAATTAACTTTTAATTCTATTTTAAAAGTTCTAAAATATCATTCTAACTCCAACATGATAAAATAAAATTTTACAAATCATTTTCAATCATATTTAACCCAATTTTCAATTATTTCCGTATTTTCACATATTAAATTATTGATTTAATTATTCAATTAAATCCAATTATTCGAAATAAAATTTATCCGACTTATAAATTTCACTTATTAATATTTAAAATTAATTAAATATTCAAATTTTTAATTTATTAAAAATTCTGGGTCGTTACATACTTCCCCCCTTAAAAGAATTTCGTCCTCGAAATTACTAAGTAAGAAAAGTTACAGAATCTATTAGCTTTCCCAAAATCCATAGTTAAACATCTTACAATAACTTTACTAAGTTTTCTAATCTTACTTAGTTATCTTTTCAAAAACAACTACTATTGTTTAACTTTCAACTCCAAATCAAAGTTATAGTTTTCAAAATTTTTCCCAATTTTCTTAAATTTTTCTAACGCCTTAAATTTTCGGAAAAATTCGCCATAGTCTCCTTTGCGCGGCTCGATCCGAAAAAAAAAATGACAGTATATATATCACAAATATACATCTCATCAAGTAATGAGGCATCCCGAAGGGAAAAAAGTATAAAAGTACGGTATGTAATCCGAGATATGTACCTTATATTTTATTAGCGAGCATATACGGCTAATATAGCGCGAAAGCGAGCTCCTAATGCGAAGCAAACGCGATCCGCACCTACTAATCACTCAACAAACAACATGAGAAACATGTATATAGACAATAGTATCGATATACAACATATAGTAACATAATAACTATATATGCCAACATAGCAAATGTAGTAAAAGCAATATATATTCAACCATCAACCAACTATCATCCAACAAATTCATGACCAATAAATATTCATTCATATTCTCATTAATATTCAATGAAATGGGTTTTCAATTTAATCACTTTTGATTCATATACAGTGGATGTTTTTACTAACATTCATTCTCAATTAGTTTATATTCAATAATCCATATTCAAGTTGGTTCACTTCCAAATCAAATTCAATTCTATTTAAGATTCACTTAACTTCCAATTGAATTCCAATTACTTTAGCTTTCAATTTCATTAACTCAATTTCATTAATACATAATGAATTATATACAATCAACTAACAATCATATAACAACCAATGTATATCTATTACAACCAAATTCCTTTGCTTATATTCATTCAATTTGGTTTAACACTTTCACTTTCAATTGGTTCAATTAAATTGATTTTCATTCAATTATTCAACTTTCAATAACATTAGATTTTAATGAATTAACACTTACATTCATTATTTCATATCAACTTAATTTCATTCAATTAATTTACATTCAATTCATTAGTTCAATTCAATTACAAAAGTTGAATTCCATTTATATAACTCAAGTTCATATCCATTACTTAACTTTATTAATTTACTTTGATACCAATATCAACTCCATTCAACATCTCTTAAGTTATACTCCATTTTTAAACACCACTTGGTTTTACTTAACTTAAATTCCCACTTATAAATCAATTCAGATTCTTATTCTAAAGTAAATTTTCATTTAACTTTAAATTCATTTTTATTTACAACTCATATTCATAAATATATTCATATAATTTCACTTCTTATATATATAAGTTTATTTCACAATTGTAAATCACGTTAATTATAATTCAATTCTTATAATTCTTTTCCTTATACAATTATTCTTTTATTTAGATTATTCAAACATCTTATTCAACAACCAAACAATCTACTTATATATACTTTAATAATTCTAAAAAATTATTTCTTTATATATAAAATAAAATCAAGGTAAAATTATTTCATTTATCCAATTTTAAAACAATATTGTGTCGAATTGTTCTATACAAGTGTTTAGAAACCCCTTCGGCATAGTTTTGCAGATCGTGCTGATGAAGGTTCATATGCCACTCAATAATCCAATCATCACAATATAAAACAATTTTATATTCACTAACAAATACGCTCTCATAGCTATTATTACACTCAACTCATTCTAGAGCACTACTGACTCTATCTCTAATGAGTAATACCCAACAGAACCATGGTTGTCGCTTAACCATAAGCGCTGATACCACCTGTGATGACCCGCAAATCCGTACTCCTTGAATATACACTAATCTCCATAGATTAATTCAAGATGAACAGAAATACGAATTCTCAATGTTTAAGAAAAAGAAAAAGACAGAAGAAGAGAGAAAAGAAAATAGAAAATAGAACGGAACAGAATAGAAAACAACAGAATCTCACCATCGCAGCGGAACAACATATAATAAATAAATGAATAATCTTTAAACAAAGAACTATATCAGTTATTACATTTTATACATTACATTACATCATATCATCAGAGTGTACAACAACAACAACAAACAGCGGAAAAGAAATACTATATACTAATAATACGCCATGCCATCCAGCTTGCCTCCAGCAACTCCAGAATATCCTGATAAACCTTAACTCTTGACTGCCCATGTGGAAATTGGTGGGCACCCAGAGTTTATGAAGGAAAACAATAAACTCTGAGTCAGTCATGTGACTGGTGTGAGAACTCAAAACTTTATAGTTTATTTATCTTTAAAAATCAAAATAGAGGAATATTTTTAAAGTCAATTCGCAATGCTTTTAGAAATGAGACTACCATAAGGCCTCCCGCGCACACACACAATGCAAACGCAGAATCAGAGGAGATTTCTCCTTATGATAGTCAAAGATGCATGATACACATTAAAAAGAACATTTGATATTATTACTAGTGCATAGTGTAGAGAAAATCATTTCGAAAATAAAGATATAAATCTTAGCCAGCATAGACATTCCGCACTTATGCCTACTATAGCTACTATGTTCAATAGCAGGTTACCGCCACATTCCATAGCAGGTTATACAACTAAAACCGTACAAGATCGTATTGTTTCTTTGGATTTCCAACAAATGGTCAGGCCAAGGAACTTCCCATTGCCACATGAGAACGCCTCTGGAAGGACGTCCCCGAGAACCAAACCGGATCTCTGCCAACACAAGGCCGGGTTACCCCTAACTGGGTAACTACTGACACGAGTATGCCATCCCCCGGTCCTTTGGGACCTTTATCCGAGCGCTCGTCACCATCATCACACAATCATAAATAAAGTGTTTCAACATGAGTAAGTATCTGGGCTCCATACCATGATACCACCCTTTTCCAGAAGGAAATGCACATACCCTAAAGGGAGCTACCCCTCATAACCTTGCTGCATCTTTCCTGTTTTGACCATTCCGGGGTGTGAGGCTCGACGAAGTCACGTCCACAAAGACACACTTTATACAAAAGCCGTGCTTTGGGTCAACAAATGATCATAGAAATGATCACAAAGATAAACGATCAAACAAATGATCTTATCACAAATGATCGACACAATGATCATTTCACAGCAACATTCAGCATGTCACATTACCAAATTGGGAATATATCACTGATAACCTTCAATTACATAACCTCTAAGCTCGTACGTCTCAGAGAAGGGTGTTAAGCTAAGAGAATAAATTCTCCGCCATCAACAGAAATATATTTGAAAGAAATCAGCTTTATATCTCAAATTGTAATGTCAGACATAACAATCCATACAAGTCTGTTCTGGGTTTGAACAGAACCGAAGGCACTTCCAAAGAAGTCCTTGCAATCCAGATATTCACTAATCACGTTCGGACTTCCCATCACATATGGAGTCTCTATACCGGGGACCAGTCGATGCATAGACATTCGATGCAAAGACATTCGACGAGTTGTCTTTTCGCTTTCAAAAATATCCGGTCTTCAACACCGGTCTCAATGCTATCCATTACGTCGTATCACTATTCAGAATGGGTAATCCGAATAACGAGCGCAATAATTTAAAAATAAGTGTGGCATTCAAATTCAAGCAAATCACAACAAATACCTATTCAAAGGTAAATATTGATAGTCGGTTATTGAACTATCAATGGATATGCACACATCACCAGATTCCAAATAATTTTTCAAATTATTTATTTCCCAAAAATATCTTTACAAGATATATATTTTCAATTCTTCGAAAATAAATCAATATTTATTTTTTTAAACGAATTCCCCATTTCCATTATAAATTCCATAATGAATTTTCATTCCAAAATATTTATGAATATACGATTTCCATTCGATTTCTAATATTCATTTTCAATTTATCTCCAAAAAGATAAATTCAAAATATTCACTTAATATTGGAAAAACATTTCCATACTTATTTATTTATAAGTAATTCACAAGCCTTTTTATTTTCTACACTTGGAAAATATTCAATATACTCTAATCGAAATTAAGTATATATTTCATTCTTTAAGGAAATCACTCTCTTAAACATATTTATTTGGGCCAAAATGAATGCTGCGTAAAACATCGTTACGACAACCCAAAATCACTAGTATAGGGATTCGAAATTAAAATAGATATATAAATCCCAATACTATACAAAACATTTCCTTTCGGAAATCATTTACTATAACAACAATGTTATAGTCCACCATTCCCTTTTATTTCTCGAAAACGTCTATTTCAACAATAAATGTTGAAATCTATGGTTTCGAATCTTAACACATTTAAAACATCGTTAGATCGTTTTAATTCTATTTAAAACATCAATCCAAAACATTTTCTTTAACATATTATTCACTATTCAAAAACGTGAATATACTACGTTAACCAATTTCATCACTTTTATACATTTTATTTTAAAGGATTATTCACTGTCTAAAGCGTGAATATAACTCCTTTAATATGCTATAGCAATTTACTTATCAAAATAAGTCGTTGCGAATTTATAAAACAATGTTTATAAATTCCATTTCTATTTATTTTATAACTATTTCCTCTTACAAACTTCCTTTATTAATCTATTCGATTTATAACTCAATTATATACTGAAAGTCCATATTATAAGTTAAATGCTTATAATTTATTTGTTTACAAAATTGTTCTTTTAACTTCATAATTATAAATCTTATAACTTATAAGATTCATTTATTTATCCAAATCTATTCCCTAAATAACTTTATAAATTTTATTTATAAAATTCCATTTATAACTTCACCGTTATAATCCTATAGATTTCATTCATTTATGAAATTCGTTCACAATTTATTCTAACACTTATAAAAACTCGTTTTACAATTCCAATATTTTTAATTTATAAATATCAATTTATAAATCTTTTATATGGATCAATTTATATTATTCTTTTAAACATCTTTAAACTCCTTTATAATTTCATCATTTTGATTTATAAAATAATCAAATTTTATAAATCCTATTTTTAAACTTTTTATAATAAATTCAGAAATCCCAATTTTAACTATTTTATAAAATCATTAATCCCATATTTTCAAAAATCAACTTTTAACTGTATTTCTCAAAAATCATAATTTTTATAACATTAAAATTATAACGTTTATTTATTTAAGATGAATCAATTCCAAAAATATTTTATAAACGTATACTTTCAAAAAATCACTTTAGAAATTCCTTAAAATCAAAATCGTATTTTTTTAAACTTCAAAATTGGATCCGATGATGCAACACATCAAATAGTCAATCACGACTTTCAAACATCATATATCGATATGATAAACAATCAAATATCACAATATCTAAAATCAATAAATATTTGTGAGGAATTCAGTTGGATCCCTCCAACCTGTTTCCCTGCAGCCACAGACATTAGCACAATACCAATTCCACTTCGAGATGGAATATCGTGGTATATGGGATTTATAAAATAATATCCACTTAATAGGCGGCACAATAGGGTCTCATCCGCTATACAATGCGGGAAATCAACAACTGCAATATATACATATGCCAATATATATATATTGCTATTATATATAATATCTATTTCACTGTTTATGAAATATTCGCGGTATATATTTTTAATAAATAACATCCGCTTACTAACGGCGCATAATGTCTATTTTAACAATCAATAGATAACAATCATCATTCAAACATGCATTAAAGAATTTTAAATCTAACTATTTAAAATAAAATCGAAACCGATTCGATTGAGTGAGAAGTTCTCACCTTGATTTCAATTTCGTTTTAGCGATTTATTTTCGAATAAAATTAAACGGACGTTTAATTTTACCCGAAATTCTCACTAACTCCTAACGACTCCAATCCAACTTCATAGCGTAGTGCTCGTCCATACGATTTCAATGCTTCCTGTTTCGCGCGTTTTCGACCTCGTATGAAAAAGATATGCATTTTTACAAGTTTACTCGAATTTTAATAACTAATTTACAACATTTTCTTTAAAAATTTTAACCTAAGCTATCATCTGCCGTTGATTCCTGTTGCTTGCATCAAGACCGTTCAGTAGCTTCTCCCCCAACTCACGTTCACGCGTTTCTGGCTCCAGTAAATAAAACGCAACCCGAACCCATAAACACGTCCAATTAGGGTTTGATTTCGAGCCAAAAGCAATGATCTTGAACACGATCAGATACCTCCACGTCGTGCGCCTCCACGAACACCACCCTCAGCCTGAAACACAAGCGACTCGGTCGCGTATAGGGTTCGAAACCCGAGATCGAACGCACGACAGTCGCACCCCCCTAGCCGCCGCCACGTCGCTCCAATCTAGATCTTGACCGTTCACATCGTAGATCTCATCACGCTCTACAAGTTTCATGTTGAAAATTTATTGAATTGGTTGATGGATTTGATGATAATTGAGGGAGAAAATTGAACGTTTCTGGCCGTTCGAAAATAGGGCGGCGGCCGGCCATTAAACCCTAGGCTATATTTTTTTATTTTTGTGATAAAACTTGTTTATTTATAGAAAACAAACGAACACTATTCATTCCGGAATTTCCAAACTCCGATTTACGCGCGATGACCGACGTTTCTAGGGTTTACCCCGCATTCCAGACGCAATGGAATAGGTTTCGAAAGCTAATTCGGTCATCTGTGCGAGTTATGGCTATAAACGTTCAATTTAAATTAAACCGATTTAAATGATTTTCTAGGCGTTTTAGCTTGCACCGGACAAACGATAGATCCAATTGACACGAAATTTGAAACCTTACAATAATATCACATTACGGATCCGATGAAACTAGTTTCGTCGAAATCCAAGACTGTTTGAAAAATGGCTATTTTAACTCGCCAAATTAATATAAAAAAACAATTTCGATGCGTTTCGAGCTGCCATGATCAAACGATAACTCCGATTGCTACGAAAATTGAAATCTGGTAATAACTAACTATTACGGATCCAATGGAACTAGTTTCGTCCAATTCTGAGATTGTTCGAAAATTGACTAATTTCACTAGTCGATTAAATATTAAAATATTCAATTTTCACAAATTAACTTTTAATTCGATTTTAAAAGTTCTAAAATATCATTCTAACTCCAACATGATAAAATAAAATTTTACAAATCATTTTCAATCATATTCAACCCAATTTTCAGTTATTTCCGTATTTTCACATATTGAATTATTGATTTAATTATTCAATTAAATCCAATTATTCGAAATAAAATTTATACGACTTATAAATTTCACTTATTAATATTTAAAATTAATTAAATATTCAATTTTTTAATTTATTAAAAATTCTGGGTCGTTACAGATTACACGCGCAGGTTGCTGTGATGGTTGGAGAATTGGTCGCGGGTCTGATTGGAGTCACGGTTGTTGGCGAGTGGTGATTAATTTGGGAATAAGTGTTGTGCTAGAGTATAATGTATTGAACTGGATGTTAAAAGCGCGGTTACCAACAGCTGCGTGGAACATTAAGTGGGATAGAAGACAAAATCTGACCAGTGCATCTACCGCAGAACTATAATAGTGGACTGACTGCAAAACTAACAGAGGAGGAACAGAACGAGAGCAAGGTAACGTGAGCAAACAGTTGGGAGATCACATAACATGGACCAAGGCAGTCAGAAAAGTAGGAAGACTGGTAAGGCAAGAAAGAACAAGAATCAATTGTGCGTGTGCAGTAATGAGAGCGAAGACCGAAGGAGCATGAGCTAATAAGATAGCATACAACAGCTGCATATAACAGCGAGGAGAAAAATGTGTGTAGTACTCTCAGTTGCGAAGAAGGGGCTGCTCCGACCTTGTGTTCAGGGGATCCGTGAATAAGTGAAAGTTGCACACAATGCATTTGTGGTGACCTTCCCATTCGGGGTTCTTTCTACTTCCCTTAATAGATTTGAAATGATGAGTTTCCAGTTGATTTGTCAAACATAAAATAGTTCCTCTTAATGCAAAAAAAGAATTTTTGGTTGATTTCTTAATTGATTTTTCCATATAGTTAACATTAATGAGTTACAATAATTCTGAAAGAGTAAAATGAAATACCATAATGAGTTATCATAATTTTACCGTGAGTTACTACAGTTTTTACAAGTAAATATGACTATGTGCACTTTTTCATAAAAGCTTTAAAATACTCTTAATTTCCTTTCTAATAAACATTATTTTGCATAAGCCAATTTGACTAACACCATTTTTAGAATAAATCAATTCTACAGCTTGAACCTTCTTATTTTCGCGTGTGTAATTATATCTTCTTCCCCCTAAACCCTTGCTAAGATATTAAAGCGTTTTTAATGTCATCTCCATTATCTATTTTGCCTTATAAGAAATCATCATCTACCTTATGTGTTATAGCAAATTATGACTATCATTAGTTGATATCCATAAAATCAAAAATACATACACATATGCAAACAAGACTAGTAGCTCAAGAAGCACGTGGTATGTCGTTTTAGACTGAAGTTCTAGAAGTTATGAGTTCGAACTCCTAAAACATAAGAAAATAAATGAATAAATTACCATTTTTAGGTATCATTTGTTTGAAACGCTGAATGTTGAATATTGAACGTTGGTTGCTGAATACTTAAAAATATTATTTATTTGCGTTCCGATTAGAAATTTATCTTGTAAACATAAATGACACGTTGGCAATATTACCCTTCGAATTCAATATTAATTAGTCTTCTGTGCAGCTGCCATACAAAACACATTTGATCTTGGTATCCAATGTCTTATATTTATAAAAAAAAACACTTATGTGTTACATGACTACTAGATTTATAAAACATGTCGAAAACAGAAAATTTGATTATGTAAATATATTTTTATAAAATATTGGCCGGGAAGAAAATATTTCATTATAATAATTGAAGCTTCCGGTGCGTTTGAATTATCAATTACTGGCTGTTGGTAACCCCGCTTTTAACAAGGGGTAAAATGGATGAAGTGGAGGAAGTTTGGATGGTTGGTGTTAGAGGTTGGTTTGGATGGAGTAGCAAGTGAAGGTTATGGAATGTAGTGCTGCAAGTTGATGTATGTAAGTAAGTGATGTAGTAGGTGGATGGGAAGGAGGATGAAAATGCGCAGTTGTAGGTGTGCAAGGTGGTTTGAGGTATGGCAGTGGGGATGTGGATGATCTGCCAGCAAATGGATGGTGAAATGTTCTGAAGTTTATGATGGTTTGTATGGTTGTGACTGTAGTGAATGGCAGTTGGAGGTGATTGATGAGGCTGTGCAGTGGGCAGTGAGTTTGTATGTATGTAAATGCTCAGGTGGGGTGGTGGAAGAGATAGTGTGCATGAGTTATGAATATGTATGCAGTGATGAGTGGTATATGTATGGTTGAGAATAATGGCTGTTGTATACAATACGGAAAGATGATGGGGTCGTTTGTGGTTTGTTGTATTGGTCTATGCAAGGCAGAGGTGAAGGAAGCAGTTAGAAGAGGCGTTGATGAATGGAGGAGGGAGGCAGCAAGGCAAGAGATTATCTAGTAGATGTGATGTATGGTAGTAGGCAAGGGGCAGCAACTAGTGAAGTGAATGGTTTATATGGAGGGGGGAAGTGAGATATCTGATGTTGCTGACAATAAGGTTGGGGAGGAAGTATGGTAGGGTAGTTTGACGGTCAGTAACAGTATTGGAATGAGTAGCTATTAGATGTGTTAATGAATTATAGTGTTTATGAATGTATGTTTGGGGTTGATGAAGCTGAATGTCCGTTAATCGATCTTGAAGCGTAGACCAATTGGTGTCAACAAATAGATAGTCCCATCTACATAAGAACTTTTTAATAAAAATTTCAGTAAACCCTGGTTATAAGTTGGATGAATTAAAAATTACCGCAAGAGCACGGAGTAATTAAAATTTTTCTTTAAATGTGTTTTATGTCAGGTTTAAGGTTTTTTTACTAAAATGTTGTATATATTTTTGTTGGCAGATCAATATGTCTTCAAGTATAGATAAAGAGTGGATGAAAGAAGCCGATCAAAGAACCCCACGATATATGGAAGGAGTGCAGAAGTTTATTGATTTTGTTGTAGAAAAGGGTGGCAATAAGTAAATCTATTCTTGTCCTTGCACACAGTGCAAAAATATGAAAATGAAAATTAAATTAGATGAAATTCATTTTCATCTGCTTAGATGGGGAATTGTTCAATCATATACTATTTGGCATTTTCATGCGGATGAGTCGGCAATGAACCAAAAACAACCTGTTAGTCAAGCCATAAGTACCGATGACTCTGAACATCCTAGGATGGAAGATCTGGTCAATGATGCTGATAGATTTCATCAATTGCAACCTACAAGTTTGTTGCCGGATAATATTGGGGATTCGCCTACAGTTGATGTTGATTGGCAGGCCAATCAAAGCAAGAAGTATAAATCACTTTCTGAAAATGCAAAAGAGCCATTGTATCCTTCATGTCCAAAAGGGATAACAAAATTGTATTTCGTCGTCAAGCTGAATAACTTGAAAACCCAGTATGGCTTTTCCGATAATGGTGTGACTGCACTCCTAGAATTCATAAAGGAATTACTTCCTGAAGGTAACACACTACCAACAAAGTATCACGACAGGAAGAAGATGATTAAGCAAGTTGGTATGGATTACAAAACTTATGATGCGTGCATTAATGACTGCATTTTGTATTGGAAGGATGATGCAAATAGAGTTTTTTGTCCAGTTTGCAAACAATCAAGATATAAAACAACATTCAACGAAGAGAAAAGAGCTGCCAAAGTACCTCAGAAGACGTTGAGACATTTCCCTCTAATTCCTAGGTCGAGGAGGTTGTATACTATACCATGGATAGCAGATGCAATGACTTGGCATGGTCGTGCCAAGTCTAATTCAGACGTAATGCGTCACCCATGTGATACTTCTCAATGGCGAGCTGCCGATTCTTTTAACAAAACATTTGCTGTTGAATCACGAAATGTCACGCTTGGATTAGCAACGGATGGTTTCAATCCACATGCATCTCTAAGTAACCGTTATAGTTGTTCGCCAGTAGTTATAGTACCGTATAATCTTCCTCCATCCATGTGCATGAAAAGAGAGTTTTCAATGTTGACATTGTTGATTTCTGTACCAAAACAACCAGGAAAGGATATTGATGTTTATTTGCAACCGTTAGTAGACGAGTTACAACTGTTATGGAAAGGAGTCGCTGCATTTGACTCATTTAATAATTCTGAGTTTACATTGAGAGCTAGGTTGTTGTGGGAAATTCACGATCATCCTGCACTTGGGACTTTATCGGGATGCACAACTCATGGCTATTTTGCATGTCCTACATGTGGGGAAGACACTTGTTCTTACTATCTTCATGCAAGTAAGCAGATGTGTTACATGGGACATCGAAGATTTCTTCCTTTCAAACATAAGCTTCGAGACGAAAAAACAAACTTTGATAATAAACAAAAATATCGTCGTCCTCCACGGCCATTGACTGGTTATCAAGTTGAAAAGAAGGTAGCTAATATCAAGATGAAAGTTGGTAAAGGCAAATTAGAAATCGGTCGAAAACGAAAAAAACCGATGAAGACAAAGTTGAGAATGTTCCCGCATGGTATAGAAGGTCCATCCTCTTTGATTTTCCATATGGAAAGCAAATTTGATCCGACATAATATTGATGTCATGCATACAGAGAAGAATGTCACTGAGCATCTCATTGGCACAATTACGGGTCATAAAGACAAGTAAAAAGACGGCATCAATGCACGTAAGGATTTTAAAAACATGGGTATAAAACAAAAATTGTGGGTGAATGAAGATCCTGAAAGAAACAAAGTAACCATACCAGATGCAACTTTCACCTTGGGCAAAGACGAAAGGCTATGATTTTGCACCATTTTGAAAAACCTTAAAGTGCCTAGCAAATTCTCTTCCAACTTCAATAACAATGTGAACATCAATCCTCCTGAACTAACAAATATGAAGTCTCATGATTACCACGTCATAATGCAACAATTACTTCCGGTATTGCTTCAGCATTCCTATCCACAACATAAGGATCTACGTAATGCTATACATCGTATAAGTCTATTTTTTAACATTTTATGCTCAAAGGTGATTAACAGTGAACATCTTTTAAAAGCAAAGACTAGTTTGGTAGAAGCAATTTGTATGTTTGAAAAATATTTTCCGCCTGCATTTTTTGACATCAGCATACACCTTACATTTCATTTAGCCGATGAAGCATTGAAATGCGGTCCTGTTAGATATAGGTTGTAACGACCCGGGATTTTGGGCAATAAGAATTTAATAATCTGTGTAAATAATTTAATTGGTTTGATAATTTTTCTTTATAATTTTAATTTAAACTGATAAATTTATTCTTTTTATGGTTAATAAATATTTAATCTGTTAATAGTAATCAATATCTTTCTGACAATTTAAATTTGATAAGATTTATTTTTCAAAGTTAATCAGATTTTATTCTGTTTATAATATATACATTGATATATATTGTGAATAGAAGAGCTTTTGTTTTTAATTAAAGATAAATTTTCAAATTGTAACATGTATGTATGTATATGTTATAGCTTGATATTGTTTTGAAATTTAATTTTAATCCATTAATAATTTATATATGAATGAATTGTAATCTGAAGCTTTGTTTTAAAATTTAATACTTTTCAAAAAGTTAATTTAAAATTTAATTCAATTTTTTCAAATATAAGATGAATATTTATTTTTAATATGATAGTTTATAAAGGATTTAATCAAAGTTTTCTTTTTCTTTTCTTTAAAGTGTTTTAAATCTAAAATGGTTGTATAAATATAGATGTTTATATTTTAAATTACATATATAAGATTTATTTGTATTGAAATTAGTTTTATGATACTTTCTTTAAAGTAAAACTATGTCTACACATATAAGCATTTGGTATAAAGTAAATTAAAAAGGTAAGGTTATATTTACATTCAAAACTAAAAAGAAAAATTAATTAAAACACTTAAAGACATTTGTAACATGAGTAGGCATCTCTAATACACTTGTAAGAAACTTAAGCAAGCAAAATGACATTTGTTCAATTAACAACAAGTGGCAATTTATTCACTAAACATTTTGAAGAAGAAAATTAGTTTTTCTTTCTCATTTTTCTTTTGCTTTCTTCTTTAAAACATTAATGGCAAGATCAGAAACCAAGTTCCAAAATCTGAAGAAAAAAAAAACTAAAAGCAATTCTGCAAAGCAAAAGAATTATCAACCTGCAAATCCAACTTCAACTTCAAATCTGCATTTCTAAATTCATCTTCAACCTGCAACTACAACCTGTAACTTAAAAGGGGAGTTCAAAGTTCAACATCATTTCAACTTCAACTAGAAGCCTGCAGATAGATTTTTACATCAGCAATTAAAAGCTTTTCAATTTAAAGTATTCAAGCCTGGGTATAATAAAGCCTGTTCTGGTCTGCATATTTTAAGAAGGTGAGTAAATCTTATTTTAAAAACAGGTTTTGATTTAATCTTTGTTTGAATGTTGCATGCTAAAGTATTTGAATTAGATGATGCATATTTCTTTTCCTGCATGTAAGTTTATAAAAAAAAATACAGTGAATGCCTGCATATGAATCCTGTGTTATACAGGTTTGTGTTTTTTTTCCTTTTTAATCAATAACTTGATTTTGAATGCAATTTGGACTGTGATTTGTAAATGAAAGTTGTTTGTATTCAAGTGATTGATCATCTAAAAATAGTTTATAGAATTTTAAATTGAATAATTTGTTGAATATGCGCTTATATGATTTTTGTTTGATGATAATAAACATATATACATTCGTTTAAATGTATTTGTTAATATACTATTCTATTTTTCACAGATTAAATAAATATTTGTTAAATAAAATAAATTACACAGAATTTGAATTCAAACAGATATTTTATTCAAACAAATATTTATTACATTTTTGAATAGTACAATTTCAAGCTCTCACTATAACTATACAACTTTGATTACATCACATTTTTCACATTTACATCAGTTGACCTCACTACATATCACTCACACTCATATTTATCTTCAACTTCTTTCCAGTTAGAATCCAGCATCTGAGCAATCTGCAAAAATATCCACTAACGCAGTAAAATTGAAAATAAAATATTTTTGTAATATAAAATAAAAGATGAATTTTGAAAATAATATTTGCCTCAGTTATTTGGGTTGTTCGTCATCATTCATATTTGAATTCGTCATACACGAATAACTTGTGACATACACAGTGTATCACTGTATATGCCACAAGGCCGTGCACACCGATATACACTTAATAATACTACAGGGATAGGTGAGCACAGGTCAAACCCAAATGTAATGCCGGGTTCAACTCACGTGCAATACATTGAAAATCACGACACGAGCACAAGGTCAAACCCGAGTTGTGAAACTAGATTCAACACAGGTGAAAATGGCCAAAACTCAAGAATCAAGTGTCGACCAGTCCCATATAAACATAAACCAGAGACTACAAATAAACTGCAAGTCCAAAACAAGTGCTCATATGTCAAGTAAAGACTCAAGACCACATAAGTCGACAGTGCAAACAAATAGCATAAACAAATGACTCAGTAATGAAGTCACAGAAATCAGATGCCATCAAAAACCAACTACAGACCAAATGCCAGGTCAAACAATCCCAAAGTGAAACCAGGCAACGACTTCAAGCATGATTCAGCTGCATGTACAACAGGTATGGTGACACAAGTGATACAAGACAAGATGCAGTGAAGCATGACCAACATAATGCAAAACTCAAATCTGGCCAAAAACATGAACAGAATACAAGTGCAGACAACAGGGCTCAAACCAGTGTCAACAAAACAGCAATTAAGCACATGTATGCAGACCAATCAAGTAAATGTAGAGAACAAGCTACATGATGAACAAGTGCAAACCAAATGCTCAAGCCACCAATAACCAATGAACAAAGATCAGAAACAAAGCATGTACACAAGTATACAACTACAGGTCTCAATATCAAAGAAACAACTCAGCATTGAATTGAATACATGGAGACAAGATCAACTACATGAAGCAACACTGGGAGCAACAGTTACATGCAGGCCAGAAGCAAAAACTCAAGTGCAACAGTGAAGTTCAGCTATGCAAATGAAACACAGTCGCAAACAACATGACAGGAAACAGATAAAATTGAACTGGTGAAGCAGTACAAAAGAGAAAGTGGAATTCGAACCAACATGACAGCACTGCACCAATGCAAAATAGAATGGAATGCACAGGTCAGAGATACAACAATGGAACCATCACAATAGTTCACATTGCAGTAATATCATATCACTACAGAAGTTCAAATCAAAACAATCAAATGGAGACCAGAGAAATGCCCAACACAGATGGCCAGAGAGGAAGCTCACCAGGATGAACACAAACATTGCATAGATGACCGAAGTATAATACTAATCAAGCCAAAGTCAACAGTAAAATGATCGAAGTCAAAGCCGTGGATAGCAAGAATATACACGCATATGAACAAGTCAATATTGAACGAGTCAATAATCAAAACCGTGTCAACCAAGCCGTGGGAAGCAAGTAACAAAATTATACGCATATGAAAAAGTCAATCAAAATCTCAAACAATCAAGCATCATCGAGTGGCCGAGGTGAATCAGTTGACAAATTCAATTAGAAAATATACGACGCAAATTTAGGGTTACAAACCCTATATAAATTAACATCATCATCGGCAATTTTTGGTATCAAGTTCAAGCAAGTCAAAACCAGAAAAAGCAAAAGCAAAAGTTAACATACCAATTATAATTCGAATTTGATCGAATTGAAGTAGCTGTCTGCAATTCAAAGTAACATCTGATCGAACAAGCTAGCATCGAAAATAATCATCTGCTTCGATCGAACATCTTGAAGCAGCGCTTCAATTAAAAACCCTAAATTGGAACGAAGAAGGGACAAATCCCTAATTCAATTTCACGAAAAGCCGAAGCCCTAAGTCAAATCTCTCGAGAGCAATTTTACACAGCAGCCATTGATTAGAGAAGAGAAGGAGTCGAAAATAATAAAAGGATACGGGTTAAGGAAATCAAGCACTTGGGCCGGACTTGTTTACATAAAGGGATAAGAATTTAAAAATAGGTTTTTTTATTTTTAATTTGTTTTTTGTTTTGTATTTTCATTTTTAAACCGTTTAAATTTCTAGTCGTGTGACTAGGGGACAAGCTACGTCGCGTAGCTTGAGAATTCGCAACTCGATAGTTGAGTTGTGGCAAGGTTTTGAGCGTAGAGTTAGATTAGTCAATAGCGGGTATAGCGAGTTTACGTGTGTAAGCGAGGGACTATCTAATTTCTAGTAGAAACCTTGGGGGCAGCACGTAGGCAGGGTTTTGCCGAAGCTGGGTAAATTCTGTGTTGTTCTGTTTTATTCTGTTATTTATATTCTGCGATAGCTGTGCTGCTATTCTGTGATGTGAACTGAAATTAATTTATAAGCTTCCGCGATTAATTTTTATAATTTACACTATCACCCTATTCACCCCCCCTCCTCTAGGGTGAAATCGATCCTACAAGTGGTACCGGAGCTAGGAACAAAAGCCGTTTTTGTTTTAATTTTTTTTTACAAAAATCAATTTTTTTGTTTTAAAAATTCGTGTTTTAAAAATTGGTTCTTGTTTTAAAATTTTGAATTTTTGAAATGGCTTCTTTTATTAATACTTTTGTTGAGGGTCGCTCCAATATTATTCCTTCTATTTTCGATGGAACAGATTTTTTGAATTGGAAATTGAAAATGGAATTTTATTTAAAATCTTTTAATATTAAATGTTGGGATATTATTGAAAATGGGTGTGACATAACAGATAAGATAATTATCTCGATTAATGCTCTTGCTATGCATATATTATATTCTCATATTAATCAAGATAATTTTAATTTCATTTCTCATTGTGAAAATGCACAGGAAATCTAGAATACTTTCGATGCAATATATGGTGCAAAAGTCAACAGCAATGAGAAGTCCTCCACAACTAACTCAGTTAAAGAAATGTGCTTAACAGGATTGGTAAATAGCAGTTGTGATGAGGATGATGATGATGGAGCAGCTGAGCTGGCATTAATAATGAAGAAATTCAAAAGGTGGAACCACAAATACGGAAATCCAGCTCTAAAGCAAAAATTAAAAAGCAGAATAATCAAAGCACTGGATAACTCGAAAGAACACGGGATTATCTATAACAAACCCGGTGATATCAAGCCCAATTATCCCCGATTTCAACGCGATTTTGAAAAGAAATCAAAACGGTGTTTTACAGCCACGTGGAATAAAAGCGATAGCAGTGAGAGTGAGAAAACAGATATGTGCCTTCATGGGAATATAACCGATAGCGACGATGACGAGCCAAGCGAGGTATCAAAACTTACTCACTCTGAATTACTCATTTATTTCCACGAAGTAAATGGCTGTTTTGAACGACTTAGGGAGAAATATGCCAAACTTGAATCACAAAAAGATACTTTGATAGATTTAAATAAACAACTTGACCAATTAGTTAAAACCTATCAAAGTAGGATCCCTAAGTGTGATAAGTGTCCAACATTCGAAGAAGAAATTAGAAAATCAGAAATCAATATAAAATCACTTGAAAATGAAATTCTGATTTTAAAAGAAAGTGAAAATACAAGGAGAGAGAATTCTATCAAAAAGTGCACTCAATTGTTAAATGAAAATGAATCTCTCAAAACACAAGTCCAACATATGTCAACGACTTTAGATAAATTTTCCAAAAGTGAAAAATCGTTGAACATGCTATTAGGAAAGCAAACTGTTAATACGGTTAGACAAGGACTTGGATATAGTCATTCTAAAAATGTTAGAAATGAGATTAATCGAGAAAATTCTATGTGCACAATTTGTAGAAAATTTGGACACGGTCACAATAATTGTTGGTATAGACCCAAACATGTGAAAACTATACCGATTTGGGTTCCAAAAGGCACAAATATAAAATCTCTCAAAGTTAAACAAATTTGGGTGCCGAAGGGAACAATTATAAATAGTTATGGGTCTACACAAAATTATTTTTCAAGATTTTATGCCACTAACAACCATGGACCTATAAAAACAAATAGGTCACATAAATCTTTCATCGTGTAGGTGTGGTGGCAGGCTAAGGAACAACAACAGTGTTCTCTGGATTTTGGCTGTTCCAGAAACACAACGGACGACAAAGCAAAGTTCCTTAGCCTAGTATAAAGGTGACAGAATCACAATGGACAACAATGAAAAATATCGTAAAGGTAAAACAGGTAATGGTATGTTTTAAACGATATATTAAATGTGATAATCTGCACCGTATTCTGAATTAAAATCAGCCAATATTGAGATGATGAAAAGATGGTGATTTTGACTTTGACTTATTCAACATAGTTGGCCAATTATATTCTTATGCCAAAAACACTATAAAAATCTCTAGATTCTTTGAATTACTTCATACATATCAGTTTGGATTAAAAAATAGTGTTTTCTTGGATAATACAATTGGTTATAATACGGCTGACGCTATATTCACGGTTTTCTGATTATTTACACGGCTTCAATTCAATTTCAAAAGAATGTCATTTAAATTGAGTTTGAAATTTTTGGTGCACACTTCATGTTTTGGTCTATAAAATTCAATTGATGATAACTTTTGAGTGAAAGAGAAATTCAGATGCAGATTACACTGGTAATCTAGTTGATAGAAAAATTACTAGTGAAACGTGATTTTTGTTGAGACATTTAGTAACTGCATCGTTTTTCAAAGAAAATATCTGCATATTTTTCATTTCAAATAATTTTCAAATAGCAGAAAATTTTCTTTTAAAACCCCCTGGAGAAAATCATTTTTGACCATATTTTCAGATTAGTCATTTTGAAAAATTAATTTCATAATTATTTTTTGAATTTGATTTTAAATGACTATTTGACTAATCTGACTCCCTAATGTTTATCGAAAAGAAAAATAGTGATTGAAAAAGTCATGAGTGTTAATATTGATCAAATATTATGACTTGAGACGGTATAATTAATAAATTTCTTTAGAAATTTAAACAAGAGTCATAAAACTGTTTGTTGGCAAAAATTCCATGACCATCTCTATATCTATCATATTTCTAACGAACATCACTCATCAAAATTCTATATAGTTTGTCGATATGTGGTACTTTAAACAGGAATCGTTCGTTTTTCATTTTTCACATTTTTTTAAAAAAAAAGGGGTAATAATAATAATAATAATAAATATCAAAGTATTCACTCTCATTTAAAAGTCCTCACGGTTATGCATGGGTGAATTACTTGGAATTTGTTATGTGCTTCCATGCTCATTTAAAAGTCCTCACGGTTATGCATGTATGGAACGCATATCAAAAGTTGATTTTTTTATATATAAACAAGTTGATTCTAATCCCATTTAAAAGTCCTCACGGTTATGCGTGGTTAGAAGATACTTGAATTCATTTTTTTTAAATAAAATTGGAATACTACTAATCTCATTTAAAAGTCCTAACGGTTATGCATGGTTAGTAGATATTCAAATTCCTGATATAAATATGCCACAAATAGACACAACTGTATGGTCTGATATGATGACATCATTTCCATCATTCTAAAAGTGGAATATGCGCCTAACAAAATATTTATGATTTTTGTTTGATTTTTTATTGAAATTTAATATTTATATTCAATTGAGTTTTAATGTTGGATTAGAATCGATAACTTTATCTCTATTTTCTCTAACACTATTATTCTTTTGCTGATAACAAAAGGGGGAGAGAAAAGTTAAGATTTTGTCAAATAAAATCAAGCAAAGGTCAAATAATTTTCTATTTGCATCTAGGATCATTTGCATATTATTTATTTGTATGCATATATATAGGGGGAGTATTGTGTAGAGAGGGAGCATTCAAATAGGGAGTGCAAATTGAACGATCAAATACATTTAACATATTCAAAATCTTAAATATATGTTTGTTATCATCAAAAGGAGGAGATTGTTGAATATGCGCTTATATGATTTTTGTTTGATGATAATAAACATATATACATTCGTTTAAATGTATTTGTTAATATACTATTCTATTTTTCACAGATTAAATAAATATTTGTTAAATAAAATAAATTACACAGAATTTGAATTCAAACAGATATTTTATTCAAACAAATATTTATTACATTTTTGAATAGTACAATTTCAAGCTCTCACTATAACTATACAACTTTGATTACATCACATTTTTCACATTTACATCAGTTGACCTCACTACATATCACTCACACTCATATTTATCTTCAACTTCTTTCCAGTTAGAATCCAGCATCTGAGCAATCTGCAAAAAATATCCACTAACGCAGTAAAATTGAAAATAAAATATTTTTGCAATATAAAATAAAAGATGAATTTTGAAAATAATATTTGCCTCAGTTATTTGGGTTGTTCGTCATCATTCATATTTGAATTCGTCATACACGAACAACTTGTGACATACACAGTGTATCACTGTATATGCCACAAGGCCGTGCACACCGATATACACTTGATAATGCTACAGGGACAGGTGAGCACAGGTCAAACCCAAATGTAATGTCGGGTTCAACTCACGTGCAATACATTGAAAATCACGACACGAGCACAAGGTCAAACCCGAGTTGTGAAACTGGATTCAACACAGGTGAAAATGGCCAAAACTCAAGAATCAAGTGTCGACCAGTCCCATATAAACATAAACCAGAGACTACAAATAAACTGCAAGTCCAAAACAAGTTCTCATATGTCAAGTAAAGACTCAAGACCACATAAGTCGACAGTGCAAACAAATAGCATAAACAAATGACTCAGTAATGAAGTCACAGAAATCAGATGCCATCAAAAACCAACTACAGACCAAATGTCAGGTCAAACAATCCCAAAGTGAAACCAGGCAACGACTTCAAGCATGATTCAGCTGCATGTACAACAGGTATGGTGACACAAGTGATACAAGACAAGATGCAGTGAAGCATGACCAACATAATGCAAAACTCAAATCTGGCCAAAAACATGAACAGAATACAAGTGCAGACAACAGGGCTCAAACCAGTGTCAACAAAACAGCAATTAAGCACATGTATGCAGACCAGTCAAGTAAATGTAGAGAACAAGCTACATGATGAACAAGTGCAAACCAAATGCTCAAGCCACCAATAACCAATGAACAAAGATCAGAAACAAAGCATGTACACAAGTATACAACTACAGGTCTCAATATCAAAGAAACAACTCAGCATTGAATTGAATACATGGAGACAAGATCAACTACATGAAGCAACACTGGGAGCAACAGTTACATGCAGGCCAGAAGCAAAAACTCAAGTGCAATAGTTAAGTTCAGCTATGCAAATTAACACAGTTGCAAACAACATGACAGGAAACAGATAAAATTGAACTGGTGAAGCAGTACAAAAGAGAAAGTGGAATTCGAACCAACATGACAGCACTGCACCAATGCAAAATAGAATGGAATGCACAGGTCAGAGATACAACAATGGAACCATCACAACAGTTCACATTGCAGTAATATCATATCACTACAGAAGTTCAAATCAAAACAATCAAATGGAGACCAGAGAAATGCCCCACACAGATGGCCAGAGATGAAGCTCACCAGGATGAACACAAACATTGCAGAGATGACCGAAGTATAATACTAATCAAGCCAAAGTCAACAGTAAAATGATCGAAGTCAAAGCCGTGGATAGCAAGAATATACACGCATATGAACAAGTCAATATTGAACGAGTCAATAATCAAAACCGTGTCAACCAAGCCGTGGGAAGCAAGTAACAAAATTATACGCATATGAAAAAATCAATCAAAATCTCAAACAATCAAGCATCATCGAGTGGCCGAGGTGAATCAGTTGACAAATTCAATTAGAAAATATACGACGCAAATCTAGGGTTACAAACCCTATATAAATTGACATCATCATCGGCAATTTTTGGTATCAAGTTCAAGCAAGTCAAAACCAGAAAAACCAAAAGCAAAAGTTAACATACCAATTATAATTCGAACTTGATCGAATTGAAGTAGCTGTCTGCAATTCAAAGAAACATCTGATCGAACAAGCTAGCATCGAAAATAATCATCTGCTTCGATCGAACATCTTGAAGCAGCGCTTCAATTAAAAACCCTAAATTGGAACGAAGAAGGGACAAATCCCTAATTCAATTTCACGAAAAGCCGAAGCCCTAAGTCAAATCTCTCGAGAGCAATTTTACACAACAGCCATTGATTAGAGAAGAGAAGGAGTCGAAAATAATAAAAGGATACGGGTTAAGGAAATCAAGCACTTGGGCCGGCCTTGTTTACACAAAGGGATAAGAATTTAAAAATAGGGTTTTTTATTTTTAATTTGTTTTTTGTTTTGTATTTTCATTTTTAAACCGTTTAAATTTCTAGCCATGTGACTAGGGGACAAGCTACGTGGCGTAGCTTGAGAATTCGCAACTCGGTAGTTGAGTTGTGGCAAGGTTTTGAGCGTAGAGTTAGATTAGTCAATAGCGGGTATAGCGAGTTTACGTGTGTAAGCGAGGGACTATCTAATTTCTAGTAGAAACCTTGGGGGCAGCACGTAGGCAGGGTTTTGTCGAAGCTGGGTAAATTCTGTGTTGTTCTGTTTTATTCTGTTATTTATATTCTGCGATATCCGTGCTGCTATTCTGTGATCTGAACTGAAATTAATTTATAAGCTTCCGCGATTAATTTTTATAATTTACACTATCACCCTATTCAACCCCTCCCCCCTCTAGGGTGAAATCGATCCTACATAATTTGCACAGAAATTTCAAAATGCAGTGAAAAACCAAAACATGGGCAAAATTTTATGATTTCAATTTTTAGTTTTGAATTTATAATCGAATTACATTTGGAAAAATATGATTTTTAGAGTTTGCATGATAATTTTTAATTGAGTAATCATGTTGAAATTGGGGTTTATATGAAATTGGGGATTTTGTGAATTGTTGATTATCTGTGCATTAATTTGAGTTGATTTTTGAATCATAGCTAGATTGTAAGTTATAGATTTAGGGGAAAATATAATTAAATTTTTTAAATGATTGAACTGTTTGAATTAATCCAAAATAGGGTTTAGGCTTGCTTTATCGTTCGGCTTGAATTGTCGTGACATTACGACTGGGTTTGTGATCGAGTTCGTTGGCGTTTGGAGGAATTGATATTCATGGTGGTGGCGTCCTGATGGTGGAGTTGGCGAGTTCAACGACGGCGAGTTCGTCGGCCGAGGGTGGGTTTTTGGACAGTGACCTGCAGTTGCTTTCGAGCATGATCACCTTATTTTGATACGATCAAGATTTCATGTTTCTGGGTTCGATTCTTGGCTCGCGAGTGGTTTTGGGATTATGGACGATCGTCGCTATGGACGATGGAGGTCGGCGGCATGGGTGCAGGTGCACCGTGTCTTACGTGCACGGTTGGGAATGGGGGAAATCATTTTGGGGAAGACGAGCACTGGAGAAGACGAGGTCGACTCGGGTGGGAACTCGTGTATGACTCAGGGGTAACTCGAAGTTGGGCGACTGGGATTTGATTCGTGTAAGACTCGGTGGGTTCTCGCGTTAGGCTGGGGAATGACTCGAAGTGGTGAGATGGAGGGATTGCCTCGTGTTTTGCTTCGATAGTGTAACTGCAGATTAACTTGTAAAAGAATAATTTAGGATAGGGTTAAATTTAAACAAGTTTTATAAAATATATAAATTTACAAAGTTGACAGTAGTTGTTTTGTAGTTAAGGAATAAATCAAACTTTTAAAAATATTAATTAAATTTATTTTAATTTAAGTTGTTAAGATGTTGGGTTTTTTTTTTGAAAATGATTACCTTAAATTTGAAATTCAATTAAAAAGAGTGTTTTGAATTTAATATTTATCAAAGTTTAAGTAATGTTTTCAAATTTATTTGAAAATTAATAAGTTTAATTTAGGTAATTTTTAATGTATTAAATTTCAAATTTATTTATTTCCAAATAAGGTTATTATGATTTTGAAATTCAAGAAGAATAATTTGATTTTAAGTTATTAAAAATTTGATTAATTCAAATATTTTAATTTATGTAGATAAATAGTGTTAATTTATCTCATTATTAACTTGAGAATACTTGATTTAATATGATTTGTAATTAAGAAAAGGATTAATTAAGGTAAATGTTTTCTTAATTAATTAAGGATTTTTAAATATAAGTTAAATAATTAATTGTTTAATTAATAATTAGTTAAATTTTAAATAATCACTTAATTATGAATTAATTAAGTGTAATTACTTAATAAAGTAATTAATGATTAATAATTGAATGTAATTAAGGAAGTTAAATACTTATTGAAGTAACTAATGGTAATTACACATGGAGTAATTAGTTGAAGTGATTATTGGTTAATCACTTAATGATATTGATCAAGAATTAATTAAGAGATTTATTAAGGTTTATTAATAAAAGTAATTAGAGATGATTACTTATGTAAGTAATTAAGAGTTAATTACTTAATTTATTTTAGTTAATTTATTAATATAATTAATTAATTATTGAATGTGATTAATTTAAGGTAAATTACCAAGGGTAATTGATTAATTAAATTAAGTAATTAAATAAGGATTAATTGTTAATTTAAATTGATTAATAATTACTTAGTGAAGTAATTAAGGGTTAATTAATTGAATTAATTAATCAAGGATTAATTTAATTAAATTAGAAATTAATTAATTAAGAAGTTAATTAATTAAGATAAGTAATTACAACTTGTTAATTACTGTTTATGAATTAATGAGATGATTTATTTATAAATTAATTAATAATTAATTAAAGTAATTATTAATTAATAAGGATCACTAATTGACGTGATTTTGGATATTAATCAAGGTTGATTAATATAAGTAATTAAATTAAATGTGATTAATTAATTGTAATTAATTAAGAATTAATGTTAATTAATTATAGTTAATTAATTAATGTATGATCATTAATTATTGTAATTAATGATAGTAATTAAAGGTTAATTACTGAATATGGATAGGATAATTACTTGAATGTAATTAATATAATTAATCAAGGAAGATTAATTAGGAAAATCATTAGAGATGATTAATTTATTCTATTTGGAATATTAATTAATGTAGAAGGATTATGGTAATCCAATTGATTAGGTGATAATCAATTCTGTTTTGGATGGTTGATTAATATGGATTGATTGATTAATATTGGTTAACTGATTGATATTGGATGATCAATATTTGGAAATTGGTATTGGATGATTGGTTGATAGTGGATGTTTGATATTGGTTTGATACTGGATGATTTGGATATATACGTTAAGTGATATGCTGTTTATGAAGATGAATGTTGATACGAATTATCTCTTGTGATAATATGATTCATCTATCTGTTTATATATATCATCCTGAATATAAGTTAAACTGTTTAAACCCTTAAGTACAACTTGGACATTAAAATGGCGTTTGGTTTCGGTGAGACCGGGATCGGGTTTCCATATTCGGAATCCAAAAACCACATCGATTCCAATTAAATCGTTAGGTCGTGTATCCAAGTGGAGCAAGTGAAGACTCGAGGTGTAAGGGCTATACGTCAGTATAACTCTGTGGGTGATTCCGTAATGAGTTTGACGGAATAGTGCTTATAGACTCGAGATGGCGAATCAGAGTGCAAGGGCTATGGTCGTTGACTCTGAGGGTGATTCCAATAATGAGTGCAACGAGATAGTGCCTTCGGTTTCGTTCGAACCCGGAACGAACTTGTATGGATTGAATGCTTTCAGCACATCGTCAGGTGGACGATGAGCATTCTAAGATAATGTGTCCTATAAAGGTAATCGTAACCTCAAGCCTCATCAACCGGGAATGGCTAAAACAGGGGAGGTGCAGCAAGGCTTCGTGGGTAGCTCCCACTGGAGAGCAAGATTTTCCCCTGTCTAGAAGTCCCTTTTTATTCGGCTGTGTGGGCAGTTGGGTCGCGGCCAACGCAGGGTTGTCTTGTTCGGGACTGTCCAGCAAGGGATGGTTCCGGCCTTGTGTTGCAGGGGAGTGGGAGTACTCCTCGGTACGTTGATCTAGGCCACGTACTGTGACGGGCGGTACCCCAGTAGCCCTGCCACTGATGGAAACCCATTCTTCCTATGAGACCCTACGGTTTTGATTGTATTACCCACTTTTGTGGCTAGTAGCTGGAATTTAATAAATGTAACAATTTTGGCTATTTTCTATTTACTTGAAAACCCTAGACACTATTATAATATCACTGGATTTCCTATCAAATGTTTCGGTTAGCGTAAGGTAAAAACTTTTCTATGTTTATGTGTGGGAAGTCTTACGTGATACCTTTTCTTTTCAAAGGATTTTCTAAAGTTAAGCAAATTTTAACCCGTTTACTCACACCATACCCCTGTCTGACCAGAGTGTTTATTTTCTGTTTTATTAAACTCTTGGGTACTCATATTATGTATGAGTAGTCAAGTGATCAGGTTAGCTTGACGAATTCTGGAGGAGATATGGAGCAGGAGGCTTCGACGTGTAGTTATATATTGGTTCCGCTGTGTTTGTTAGTATATGTTCTGTTCTTGTGTACTTGAATTGTATAGTTAGACAGAAGTTTATAACTGTCTATTATCTGTTGTTTAAGTTGTGTACTCTGATGTGATAGGTACTATGTAATATTTTATGAGATATATTATATTTTATTCGTTCCGCTGTGAGTTCTCTGATGTTGTTTGTGTTCTTCTTTCTCTTTCTTTTCTTCCTCTATCCCTTTCTTTCTTCAAGATGACGCGATTTTCTAAGAGTAGAAAGTCGGGTCGTCACACTTGGTATCAGAGCATTAGGCTGAGTGAATACCTAGGCTCTGAAGTGTGTCTTTCTTTTGAGAGCGTTAGGCTGAGTGAATACCTAGGCTCTGAAGTGTGTCTTTCTTTAGAGAGCGTTAGGTTGAGTGAATACCTAGGCTCTGTAGTAGTGTCTTTCTTGAGAGAGCGCACTTGTAATTTTTATATATAACTATATATATATATATTTATATCTACCTGATTTGTTGGGTTATCTGTTCGGATTTTCCAACATAAGTTTCTAAAGGTAGATGGAGTAGTGGTTTGTGTGTGTAACACGACTACCACTGATGGAAGAGGTTCCATATGTTTGAGGTTGGAAGTATTTGTCGAGACTGAAGACCTAATACAGTCTTGAGTAAGTTTTGTAGTTTGGAGTAAGGATTTCTCTGATATCCGAAGGAAATCTTTTAAAAGATTCGGAGTGTATCTTTGGAGTATAAGTTTGGATTTTGCTCGGGTGAGCGAATTTTTCTTGAGTTTGGATTTGCCGAAAGTGCAGAAAAAGTGATGGTATCTTGATAACTACGTGATGAGATGCAGTATCCTTGGATATTTTCGGAAGGTGTTTTCTCTTGAAGCAGTTTTAGAAGTAGTTGAGAAGTAGTCTTTACCTGCTGAAGAGAAGACTCGTCTGTGTAGAAGTTGTTTGGATCTCTAGCGAGGAGTTTGGCTGTTTTGGAATATGAGACTAAGGTCTATAAGTTATTTGCTTTGGCATGGTCTCATTGTTATTCCTTAAGGTAAGCGAGATATGGATGATTGGTTTGGAGTCCGAGTTTCTTGAAGGGTTGTTTGCCATCTCGAAGGACCATTGTGTGGTTTGTTGATGGTTTTGGGTTTTTAGAAGCATTTGGATTTGAAGTCTTTAGTTAGCCGTGGTAGCAGTGCAACTCGAAGTGTTCGATGTGCTGACGAGGAGATCTTTTGGCTTCGCAGTATCTTCGAGGTAGAGTTTAGAAGCAGCAATGTTGTTTGTTTCTCTGGTTGTTTAGAATCTTTGTGGTTCTTCTTTCAGCAGCCCGGGTAGTTGGAGATGTATTCTTGAAGATTAACCTTTGTTTGGAAAAGCTTTAAGCTGTTCTAAATGGGTAAAGAGGGGACAATTTTATTTGGAATTCGAACTAGGTAGGATCACAAAAGTGACTTGCGATTAGTTTGGGAATTTTTTTGAGCAATCTTTTGTTTGAGACTGAGGATTCTCATGGGAAGTAGGAGCTATTGATGTAATCAGAAGTTCGTCTGCATATGAAATTGAGTTCCCTATTGTTTTGCTTCCAGAAGCGATTTTGGTAGTTAGCCTAGTAGGATGGTTCTTGGAGAAAGTAGAGTTGGAGTAACAGCTCAGAATATTTGGAATTGGAATTTGACTGATCTAGCTTTTGGAATAGGATTCTGCTTTGAGGATGTGTGACTGGGTCAGATGAATCACTCAGATTTTTATGGATTTGATGAACAAGTTTTCCGGATATATTGGGTAAGTTTGTATTCGTGTTCATCAGCAGTACTCTCATCTATTTCAGAATCAGAGTTGTGCAGCGGAAGCGAGGTAGCTGCTGTGCAAGGAAGGAAGTAAGTTCTGTTGCTATTGCTTGAGTAGTAGAACTTGAGTTCTGGATTTCGACGGATCTTGGAAGACTTTTCTGCTGAATAGGATCCACTGACTGTTTTGCTTTGGAAGTATCAGCATAGAATGAGATGATCAGGAAGAAGCTTGGAACCCCAGGATTGTCTGTTGAGTTATAGATAAGAGATAAGGAGTTTGGTATTTGAAGTTGGAGACTTCATTATTGATAAAATTCTCTGGTTAAGAGAACAGATATTGGATAAGATTGGTTGGTTAGTGCTGAGGCATTTGAGATTTCTTATCTGTATTTTTGATAGGATAAGATTGAATTGCCAGTTTGGATAGCTGGAATTCATTTTGTAACACGTGTCTCTGAGGGAGTACGTGTATGATTCATCATTGGTTGTTGGATCTGTAGTTCAGTTGGAGTTGGATGTTGAGATGGATTTGAGAATAGTCTGATGTTCTGTTCAGATTGATGGACCTAGAGATGAGTGGAGCTCTGAATTTTGGTTGTATAGTCAGTTTGTTGGCTTTTGTTGAGCGAGTCTCCCGGTGATTTATACTTAGGAAACTCGAGATAGTATTAGAGATTTATTCTGATTTGTGTCAGAATAATTAGTTAGGTTTGTTTGTTTGTTTGTTTGTTTGTTTGATTGCCATGGTTGATAGTAACTGGTTGTTAGGAATGCTTTGCTGATTGAAATTAAAATCTTTGTTGGGTTATTAAATTACCTTTGCTTTTAAATTTCGGGGACGAAATTTTTTTAAGGGGGAGGATTGTAACGACCCGGGATTTTGGGCAATAAGAATTTAATAATCTGTGTAAATAATTTAATTGGTTTGATAATTTTTCTTTATAATTTTAATTTAAACTGATAAATTTATTCTTTTTATGGTTAATAAATATTTAATCTGTTAATAGTAATCAATATCTTTCTGACAATTTAAATTTGATAAGTTTTATTTTTCAAAGCTAATCAGATTTTATTCTGTTTATAATATATACATTGATATATATTGTGAATAGAAGAGCTTTTGTTTTTAATTAAAGATAAATTTTCAAATTGTAACATGTATGTATGTATATGTTATAGCTTGATATTGTTTTGAAATTTAATTTTAATCCATTAATAATTTATATATGAATGAATTGTAATCTGAAGCTTTGTTTTAAAATTTAATACTTTTCAAAAAGTTAATTTAAAGTTTAATTCAATTTTTTCAAATATAAGATGAATATTTATTTTTAATATGATAGTTTATAAAGGATTTAATCAAAGTTTTCTTTTTCTTTTCTTTAAAGTGTTTTAAATCTAAAATGGTTGTATAAGTATAGATGTTTAGATTTTAAATTACATATATAAGATTTATTTGTATTGAAATTAGTTTTATGATACGTTCTTTAAAGTAAAACTATGTCTACACATATAAGCATTTGGTAATAAAGTAAATTAAAAAGGTAAGGTTATATTTGCATTCAAAACTAAAAGAAAAAAATTAATTAAAACACTTAAAGACATTTGTAACATGAGTAGGCATCTCTAATACACTTGTAAGAAACTTAAGCAAGCAAAATGACATTTGTTCAATTAACAACAAGTGGCAATTTATTCACTAAACATTTTTAAGAAGAAAATTAGTTTTTCTTTCTCATTTTTCTTTTGCTTTCTTCTTTAAAACATTAATGGCAAGATCAGAAACCAAGTTCCAAAATCTGAAGAAAAAAAAAACTAAAAGCAATTCTGCAAAGCAAAAGAATTATCAACCTGCAAATCCAACTTCAACTTCAAATCTGCATTTCTAAATTCATATTCAACCTGCAACTACAACTTGTAACTTAAAAGGGGAGTTCAAAGTTCAACATCATTTCAACTTCAATTAGAAGCCTGCAGATAGATTTTTACATCAGCAATTAAAAGCTTTTCAATTTAAAGTATTCAAGCCTGGGTATAATAAAGCCTGTTCTGGTCTGCATATTTTAAGAAGGTGAGTAAATTTTATTTTAAAAACAGGTTTTGATTTAATCTTTGTTTGAATGTTGCATGCTAAAGTATTTGATTTAGATGATGCATATTTGTTTTCCTGCATGTAAGTTTATAAAAAAAAAATACAGTGAATGCCTGCATATGAATCCTGTGTTATACAGGTTTGTTTTTTTTTTCTTTTTAATCAATAACTTGATTTTGAATGCGGTTTGGACTGTGATTTGTAAATGAAAGTTGTTTGTATTCAAGTGATTGATCATCTAAAAGTAGTTTATAGAATTTTAGATTGAATAATTTGCTCAGAAATTTCAAAATACAGTGAAAAACCAAAACATGGGCAAAATTTTATGATTTCAATTTTTAGTTTTGAATTTATAATCGAATTACATTTGGAAAAATATGATTTTTAGAGTTTGCATGATAATTTTTAATTGAGTAATCATGTTGAAATTGGGGTTTATATGAAATTGGGGATTTTGTGAATTGTTGATTATCTGTGCATTAATTCGAGTTGATTTTTGAATCATAGCTAGATTGTAAGCTATAGATTTAGGGAAAAATATAATTAAAATTTTTAAATGATTGAATTGTTCGAATTAATCCAAAATCGGGTTTAGGCTTGCTTTATCGTTCGGCTTGAATTGTCGTGACATTACGACTGGGTTTGTGATCGAGTTTGTTGGCGTTTGGAGGTATTGATATTCATGGTGGTGGCGTCCTGATGGTGGAGTTGGCGAGTTCAACGGCGGCGAGTTCGTCGGCCGAGGGTGGGTTTTTGGACAGTGACCTGCAGTTGCTTTCGAGCATGATGACCTTATTTTGATACGATCGAGATTTCATGTTTCTGGGTTCGATTCTTGGCTCGTGAGTGGTTTGGGATTATGGAGGATCGTCTCTATGGATGATGGAGGTCTGCGGCATGGGTGCAGGTGCACCGTGTCTTACGTGCACGGTTGGGAATGGGGGAAATCATTTTGGGGAAGACGAGCACTGGAGAAGATGAGGTCGACTCGGGTGGAAACTCGCGTATGACTCGGGGGTAACTCGAAGTTGGGCGACTGGGATTTGATTCGTGTAAGACTCGGTGGGTTCTCGCGTTAGGCTGGGGAATGACTCGAAGTGGTGAGATGGAGGGATTGTCTCGTGTTTTGGTGTTTTGGTTCGATAGTGTAACTGCAGATTAACTTGTAAAAGAATAATTTAGGATTAGGCTTAAATTTAAACAAGTGTTATAAAATATATAAATTTACAAAGTTGACAGTAGTTGTTTTGTAGTTAAGGAATAAATCAAACTTTTAAAAATATTAATTAAATTTATTTTAATTTAAGTTGTTAAGATGTTGGGTTTTTTTTTGAAAATGATTACCTTAAATTTGAAATTCAATTAAAAAGAGTGTTTTGAATTTAATATTTATCAAAGTTTAAGTAAATGGTTAAGTAATGTTTTCAAATTTATTTGAAAATTAATAATTTAGGTAATTTTTAATGTATTAAATTTCAAATTTATTTATTTCCAAATAAGGTTATTATGATTTTGAAATCAAGAAGAATAATTTGATTTTAAGTTATTAAGAATTTGATTAATTCAAATATTTTAATTTATGAAGATAAATAGTGTTAATTTATCTCGTTATTAACTTGAGAATACTTGATTTAATATGATTCGTAATTAAGAAAAGGATTAATTAAGGTAAATGTTTTCTTAATTAATTAAGAATTTTTTAATATAAGTTAAATAATTAATTGTTTAATTAATAATTAGTTAAATTTTAAATAATCACTTAATTATGAATTAATTAAGTGTAATTACTTAATAAAGTAATTAATGATTAATAATTGAATGTAATTAAGGAAGTTAAATACTTATAGAAGTAATTAATGGTAATTACACATGGAGTAATTAGTTGAAGTGATTATTGGTTAATCACTTAATGATATTGATCAAGAATTAATTAAGAGATTTATTAAGGTTTATTAATAAAAGTAATTAGAGATAATTACTTATATAAGTAATTAAGAGTTAATTACTTAATTTATTTTAGTTAATTTATTAATATAATTAATTAATTATTGAATGTGATTAATTTAAGGTTAATTACCAAGGGTAATTAATTAATTAAATTAAGTAATTAAATAAGGATTAATTGTTAATTTAAATTGATTAATAATTACTTAGTGAAGTAATTAAGGATTAATTAATTGAATTAATTAATCAAGGATTAATTTAATTAAATTAGAAATTAATTAATTAAGAAGTTAATTAATTAAGATAAGTAATTACAACTTATTAATTACTGTTTATGAATTAATGAGATGATTTATTTATAAATTAATTATTAATTAATTAAAGTAATTATTAATTAATAAGGATCACTAATTAATGTGATTTAGGATATTAATCAAGGTTGATTAATATAAGTAATTAAATTAAATGTGATTAATTAATTGTAATTAATTAAGAATTAATGTTAATTAATTATAGTTAATTAATTAATGTATGATCGTTAATTATTGTAATTAATGATAGTAATTAAAGGTTAATTACTGAATATGGATAGGATAACTACTTGAATGTAATTAATATAATTAATCAAGGAAGATTAATTAGGAAAATCATTAGAGATGATTAATTTATTCTATTTGGAATATTAATTAATGTAGAAGGATTATGGTAATCCAATTGATTAGGTGATAATCAATTCTGTTTTGGATGGTTGATTAATATGGATTGATTGATTAATATTGGTTAACTGATTGATATTGGATGATCAATATTTGGAAATTGGTATTGGATGATTGGTTGATAGTGGATGTTTGATATTGGTTTGATACTGGATGATTTGGATATATACGTTAAGTGATATGCTGTTTATGAAGATGAATGTTGATATGAATTATCTCTTGTGATAATATGATTCATCTATCTGTTTATATATATCATCATGAATATAAGTTAAACTGTTTAAACCCTTAAGTACAACTTGGACATTAAAATGGCGTTTGGTTTCGGTGAGACCGGGATCGGGTTTCCATATTTGGAATCCGAAAACCACATCGATCCAATTAAATCGTTAGGTCGTGTATCCAAGTGGAGCAAGTGAAGACTCGAGGTGTAAGGGCTATACGTCAGTATAACTCTATGGGTGATTCCGTAATGAGTTTGACGGAATAGTGCTTATAGATTCGAGATGGAGAATCAGAGTGCAAGGGCTATGGTCGTTGACTCTGAGGGTGATTCCAATAATGAGTGCAACGAGATAGTGCCTTCGGTTTCGTTCGAACCCGGAACGAACTTGTATGGATTGAATGCTTTCAGCACATCGTCAGGTGGACGATGAGCATTCTAAGATATTGTGTCCTATAAAGGTAATTGTAACCTCAAGCCTCATCAACCGGGAATGGCTAAAACAGGGGAGGTGCAGCATGGCTTCGTGGGTAGCTCCCACTGGAGAGCAAGATTTTTCCATGTCTAGAAGTCCCTTTTTATTCGGCTGTGTGGGCAGTTGGGTCACGGCCAACTGCGGGGTTGTCTTGTTCGGGACTATCCAGGAAGGGATGGTTCCGGCCTTGTGTTGTAGGGGAGTGGGAGTACTCCTCGGTACGTTGATCTAGGCCACGTACTGTGACGGGCGGTACCCCAATAGCCCCGCCATTGATGGAAACCCATTCTTCCTACGAGACCCTACGGTTTTGATTGTATTACCCACTTTTGTGGCTAGTAGCTGGAATTTAATAAATGTAACAATTTCGGCTATTTTCTATTTACTTGAAAACCCTAGACACTATTATAATATCACTGGATTTCCTATCAAATGTTTTGGTTAGCGTAAGGTAAAAACTTTTCCATGTTTATGTGTGGGAAGTCTTACGTGATACCTTTTCTTTTCAAAGGTTTTCTAAAGTTAAGCAAATTTTAACCCGTTTACTCACACCAGACCCCTGTCTGACCCGAGTGTTTATTTTCTGTTTTATTGAACTCTTGGGTACTCATATTATGTATGAGTAGTCAAGTGATCAGGTTAGCTTGACGAATTCTGGAGGAGATATGGAGCAGGAGGCTTCGACGTGTAGTTATATATTGGTTCCGCTGTGTTTGTTAGTATATGTTCTGTTCTTGTGTACTTGAGTTGTATAGTTAGACAGAAGTTTATAACGCTCTATTATATGTTGTTTAAGTTGTGTACTCTGATGTAATAGGTACTATGTAATATTTTATGAGATATATTATATTTTATTCGTTCCGCTGTGAGTTCTCTGATGTTGTTTGTGTTCTTCTTCTCTTTCTTTTCTTCTTCTATCCCTTTCTTTCTTCAAGATGATGCAATTTTCTGGGAGTAGAAAGTCGGGTCGTCACATAGGTGGATGTATCCTTTTGAACGGTAATTTACTAATCTAAGTTTTGTTCATCATCATTCGATTTAAATAGGTACTAGTTATTTGTAATCGATTCATATTCATAGGTTGATGAAAACATATAAAGGATACGTCCGCAACAAAAGATATATTGAAGGATGTATTGCAGAAGGATATATCGTACAAGAAGCTAGTCTTTACTGCATGGAGTATATGCCAAAAGGAGGCGATGGCACACATAAACATACTCGTGAGGCTTTCTTAGACGAGGACGATAAGTTTGCTGGTGAGATGCCTCTAGATAATGGTAAAGACATAACCTTAACCTCGGTGCAGTTTGAACAAGTTCGTAGATGGGTCCTCAATAAGTATGATGGATTGGATGAATGGGAGAAGTAAGTTCACAAATAACTCCTGAATCTCCACCATTGTAAGTATATAAATGTTTTGAAATGTGTTTTTTGCAGGAGGTATAACATCTATGTGAAAAGTACTAAATCTCAATCTCGAAATGGGGTTTCATCCATGGAAGATTGTCAAAGTTTTACTCTATGGTTACGTGGCGAGGTATATATTAAAGCTTATTTAATATTTCACGCGTACTTAAAGGTATCATACACCTTATTAATCAAACTTTTCACATATTTTATTTTTTTAGTTGGTCAAAACAAACGATGTTGATTCAACTCTTTGGCGCCTTGTGAATGGGCCGAAGTTCAAGGCGCGCAGTTATATGAAGTACCAAGTAAATGGGTTTACATTTTCCCCGAAAAAATACAAAGAGCGGATGGTAACACAAGACAGCGGTGTATGTATGAGAGCAATCACAAAATTTAGAGCCAGTGGGAAAGATAAAAATTATGCAGAAGCTGAAACACTGTATTATGGAGTTTTTCAGGAGATAATTGAGTTGGATTATATAGACTTCAAACAAACGGTTTTTTATTGTGATTGGATAAAAGACGAAGACAAGGTCAATGGTTGCAAGATTGATCCTGTTTCAAACTTGATTACAGTTAATTTAGGGAAATTGAAGACCAAAGATAGGATGAACGTGCAACGACCCGCCTTTTTGGACAGTTTAAACCGACGATAAAATACACATGTCGATTCCAAACCATTCAAAAGGGCAGATGGTTATTGGGGTGACTAAGAAAAGAAGAGGAAAGAGAAATAAAAGAAAGGAAACAACACAGAATCTTGCAGCGGAACGATAAAATATAATAGTCAAATAAACAGTTCATGAAGCTGTTTACTATACTTTGACAATTATTTATACAAATTTTATCAGAGTCATACATATACAACAGAACAACTAAAATAATGCAGCAGATAGCATGATGCAAGGGTAATAATAGTAATAGTATACCAAATCTTCGTCTTCATCCTCCAGAATAGATCTTCAAAAATCTAAAAAAACTCAGGACTGACCCGAACGTAATGAAAAGACAAAACACTCGAGTCAGGACTAAAATATCCCTATGAAAGTTAACTCAATCATAAATAAATATGAGTGTAACGGCGTCAGAGATGTTTACGGGGGTTGACATCTCATATCCAGTGTCAACATGCGTGCAATAAATTAAGAGATGTTACTGGATTTTCCATCTCTTAAGGATCCGTTAAACTATCTACTATGTAGTAATGTACGCTAAGTTGATAATGCCTATCAGTAATATAAAGTATCAAAATAGCGTTAAGGCGTTACCATAATCCCCATTAACACATTTTTATAATGCCACAGTCCATACAGCACCGTAAGCCCCACCGTAAACTGGTGGTTATCAGAGGGTACCCCATAGGTATAACACAAAACATAACGTAGTTGTCGCGAATAGGATATTCAGTATGACAAGGTACATGAGGCGATACCAACTAGGATACTAGTAGTTGCGTGATCCAGACTGACGTTGAGCATAGCCAGCAGCTACCCCAACACCGTTGGCTCTTTTACATTTCAAATCGATTCATAATTGATATCAAAATATCATATTCGCTTCAAAATCAAATCCATTTCAAATATCATCATATCTATTTAAAATGTAAGGTTCCGTTTCAAAAATCAATTTTCGTCTCAATATCTCATTTCGATTTCAAAATCATTTCGAAATTCAATTTAGGTTGCAGCTTCATTTAACCCAATTCGTATTTAAATTCAAGAGTTAAACCTAAACATTTCACCTTATTAATCAGCTTGAAATTTTTAGAAAATAGTTTAAGTAGTTTAAAAGTAGTTTTAAATAATTAAAATAGTAAAAGATACTTAAAATCTAAAAATGGATTTAAAATAGATAAACTAGTTTAAAATAATTTAAATTGGGTTAAGTAGATTTAAAATAGATTAAAATAATTTAAGTATTCAAAAATGGTTTATATAACTGAGTAATTTGGAAAACAAAATAAAACAGCTTCAAAACCAAACTATTTCAATTATAACTTCCCAATTCAAAACAATTTCAATTTCCCTTCTACCGATTCAATTTCGATTTCGATTCAATCAACGTCAACTTTGACTTCAAATTTATTCAATTTTATATTCACTTTCGATTAATTCAATTTCAATTTATATCGATTTTTAGCTTGATTTTTCAAAATATCAATTTATAACACTTAACAAAATTATCCTTCAATATTCAAATTTAATCCCCATTAAAAATATGATTAAATTTCAAGCACGATTTCAAAATATCATTTTTTATATCACTTTTACTTAGTAACATTCAAAGCTGGAATTAAGGTTCAATCTTTAAACAAATCAATTTTTGAAATTCAATCATATCCCGATTTTAAATTCTAAAGTCTCCACTTTAATTATTTAACGATTTCTTTTAACCAAAATTTATTTCAACATTCCAAACTCAATTTTCGATAAATTCGATTTCTATAAATTTATTTCTATTTATAACCTTTAAATCAAACATTTAAATAAATTTCAAATCGACGATTTTAAAAATTATAAATTTAGCCAATTCGGTGTCCGTATATAATTTTCTATCCTATGGCCAAGTAATTATTTATTTCAATTAAATGTCAGGGATGAATATATATCACTTAAATCGAATCATAGTGTCATATGTACGCATAACAGTATATATATAAGCAAATAAACATCCAAATATTTAAATATCAACCAATAACATCCATCGAAATACATCATCCAATAGATAATACAATTCATGGCAATTTCATAGTTATCAATGTCAGGTAATTTAATCGCAATTCAATTTTAATTTCAATTTAACTGTCAATTTAACTTTCAACGGTAAATTCAAACGACAATTTATATGACAATTAAATTTTATCAAACAACGACAAATAAAAATCATAACACTTCATAATGTCAAATTTAACTAGCATAAAGATATTCAGTACGTTGTGAGCGTTATAAACACTCACCTTGATTTCAATGCAGTTCCAGCATTTTATTTCGAATAAAATTAAACGAGCGTTTAATTTTTCCCAAAATTTTCACTAGCTCCAAACGACTCCAATCCAGTTCCATAGCGTAGTGCTCGTCAATACGATTCCTACGGAACAAGTTTCGTGCGTTTTCGACCTCGTACGTAAAAGTTATAGCAGTTTAAAGATCATACAGATTATTATAAACAGATATTTACAACTTTATTTTTTAAACTTTGAACCTTAGATAATCATAGCCGTTCATCCCCATGCCCTAGGATCCAGGCCGCACCCTTCATCTTCCTCACGCACGTATGCTCTAGTAAACGAACGCGTGAAAACAACCCATGCCCATGATTTAGGGTTTAACACCTTGGCCACTACGAGCATCTATAAGTCGATCAGAGTGTGCCATATAGAAGGCCTCCAAGCAAGCTACACTTGGCCAAAACCTAGGAAAGCTCGGCCTCCCCTTGCATCTCCATTTGCGTGCGCAACCGTGCGACTTCGTGGTCGCTTTCCCGTTGATCCAAAGCTCCAAACACGATCATAGTTGTTGAAGTTGTAGTTCGTGATGTGCTCTACAAGTTTCATGTTGGAATTTTTCCGATTCGATTAGCGGATTTGAAGAAATCGAGGGGGAAAAAGAGTGTTTCTGGCCATTGATTAAATATGAACGGCGGCTGTGAATTGAAACCCTAGCTAGGTTGAATTTTTGAAGAATGAATGAATTATGGTCCTTTTATATAAAATTTTCGAAACACTATTCATTTCGGATTTTCCGAACTCCAATTTACACGCGGTGACCGGCGTTCCTAGGGTTTATCTCGCATTCCGGACATAATGGAATAGGTTTTGAAAGCCAATTCGATCATCTGTGCGAGTTACGGAAATAAACGATCGATTTTAAATTAAATCGATTAACTAAATTTCTAGGCGTTTCGGCTTGCTCCGGAAAAACGGCAAATACAATTGACATGAAATTTGAAACCTTAAAATAATATAACATTACGGATCCGATGAAACTGGTTTCGTCGAAATCCGAGACTGTTTGAAAAATGGCTATTTTAACTCACCAAATTAATATTAAAACAATTTCGATGCGTTTCGAGCTGCCACGGTCAAACGAAAACTCCGATTGCTACGAAAATTGAAATCCGATAATAACAAACTATTACGGATCCAATGGAAGTAGTTTCGTCCAATTCTGAGACTGTTCGAAAATTGGCAATTTTTCAGTCCATAATTAAATATTAAAATATTCAATTTTCACAAATTTACTTTTAATTCGATTTTAAAAGTTCTACAACATCATTCTAACTTTAATATGATAAAATAAAATTTTACAAATCATTTTTAATCATATTAAACCCGTTATTCAATTATCCCATAAATTCCAATTATTAAATTCTTATTAACCCTATTATAATCCCGATATAACTTATATTCACTTTGGAAACCAATTTGAATCATATTTAAATCAAATTTCAATTATTCACTCTATTTTCATATATTAAATTTCAATATCAAATTAATCATATTAAATTCAGAATTTAATTATTCAAACATTTGTAATATTAAATTTAAACAAATTTGATTATTCTTAAATCGCTATCTTTTGAAATATTCAAACGAATTTATAAAATTTAACAAATTCAAATTATAGAACAACCATTTTCATTAAAACAGTTATTCAATTCCCACTATTCAATTATTCAATAAATTTCAAATATTAAATTTAAACAATTTAATTGTTCAATATTTGACGGATTTCAATATTGGATTTTTAAATAAAGATTTCATTATCAGTCGATTTACTATATTACATCAAATGAATTCCACATTATTATTTAACTACAGTTAGAGATAATGCACTCAACTAATATATAAACTTTCATTTTAATTGAAATTTGTTCACAAATTCAATTCGACTAACTAAATGAATAGGTAACTTAAATAATTATCACCATTAACATTTAATTACTTATAAGTTTATTATTTACAAACAAGTGTCACAATTACCTATATAATACAAATTCACTCCATTACCGTTGACTTCATATTATTTCAATTGATTTGGGATTTCATTCAATTCATAAATAATTAACTTAGATAAAATTTGTTGCATTTCATTCTAGTTATTATTATTCCAAACGACTTACAATTTTTTTTCTAACACTAAATCACGAAATCTTATTAAATTAGCTATTTTAATTATCGAAAATTTACGGGTCATTACACTCTCCCCCACTCAAAACTTTTCGTCCCCGAAAAGGAAAAAGAAGGGAAAAGGAACTAAGTATAGAATTCAACATTAGATATATTTTATTCAAAGTTACCAACTTATAAAACAATGAAATTCCACTTATAAAGTCATAACTACGCTCCCACTAAGTTATTCCAAACGGCTTTCTAACTTTAAAAGTTAGTTATTTTAAACAGGTTATAAAAAAATTTAAAATTTGAAAAATTTTCTAACACCCGGATTTTATGGAAAATTTCAGCAGAGTCTCCTTTGCGCGGCTCGATCGGAAAAAAAATGACAGTATATATATCACAAATATACATCTCATCAAGTGATGAGGCATGCAGGGAAAAAGTGTAAAAGTATGGTATGTAATCCGAGATATGTACCTTATATATTATTAGCGAGCATATACGGCTAATATAGCGCGAAAGCGAGCTCCAAATGCGAAGCAAGTGCAATCCGCACTTACTAAACACTCAACAAACCATGAGAAACATGCATATATGAAAATAATATCAATATACATCATATAGAAACATAACAACTACATATGCCAACATAGCAAATGCAACAAAACAACAAATGCAACCATCAATCAACTATCATCCAACTATCATCCAACGAATCCATAACCAATCAATATAAATTCATTTCTCATTAATATTTATTGACTTGGGTTTCAATTTTTTTTATCACAGTTGATTCATTAACGTTGGATTTTACTAACATTCATTCTCAATTCAATTAGTTAACATTCACTAATTTATATTTACATTAGTTCACTTCCAATTTGAATCAAATTAAATTCTATTTAAATTTATTTAACTTCCAATTTGATTTCAATGATTTATAGCTTTCAATTTACACTTAATGAATTATATACAATCAACTAACAATCATATAACAACCAAATGATACCCAACATAACCAAATTATTAATTTTACATTCAATTTGGTTTATCTCTTATATATATATATCCTGTTATATAATTTTAAAAGAATCATTTTATTATTTGGCATCTTAAGTTTCCAATATTAACTTTATTTAAGTTCGTAAGCCGTACATATATCATCCGTGAGCAATATCAATCTAATCGCTTATTCGATCACACAATTTCACTTCCAAACTAGTATCGTTCGCACGACTCTCTAGTGCGGACTCAGATTTGGTTCCTTGATTGGAAACTGTTACTCTCTTGCATAGCCATATGCTATGATAGAGAATTTCAGAATCAAATTAAAAATCCATATCCAGGATTCGCCGTCGAGAATCGAGTGGAAAATCCTAACTTGGATCGATATAAATCATCTCGAAATTTTATGTTCGAATTTGGATCAAATCGTTCTGCGAATAAAATAATATACGTACAATCTCATGTATTACCTTCCAATGGATTTCTATCCAATTTATCTATATTAAGTTATTTTATTGACTTTCATTTTTATTTACAATTAATTATTCACAATCCATTATTTAGTTAATATATCTATTTCTTTACATAGCATATTCTTCAACATTATCTTTTCTTAAACGTCATATCAAATAATTTGTTTACTCAAGTTCATTTTAAACATTCTATATAATTTAATTAAACTCAATTTCTTTTCCCATTGATTCTTAGCTATACCAAATTCTTTTGTTTACATTTACTTCATATCCATAGTTTCAGTTAATACAAATTTATTTGTGGAACATTTTATTAACCAGCACTTTAGTTTATTAATCATCCTATAAAAGTCTAACCTCTCATAAATGACTTTTCTTAGTTTACAGTTATCTTAAAGGTTACAAATTTTTTTTCAATCCCTTTGTAATTTATATTTCTTTTCTATAACCAATTTACAAAGATATAATATGATTCATTTATCTTCTTTCTTAAGTTCACTTACTTGTTCCATTTATCCATTCATCATTTCATGCTATATTTAAGTATATAACATTTTTATCACAACCAAAATTTTCATTTATATACATTTAATTCCTTTTGAGTTTTCCTTACTTATATACTTCAATTATTTTCAGGTTCTGTTTATTTGTACAATATCTCATTACATATCCAAAACATCATTTCAACTTCTTAATATTTGGTAAGTCATATTATATGTTATTAGAATGCAAATTTGGTATTATACAAATTTATAGAATTTCATTTTACTTAATTAGAATGTTCACAAATTTAATTTATTTAAATCCTCTTTACCTTTCAACTTTAAAGGTACACTACAACTCTAAAGTTTCCCAAAACATAAGCTTAGATATCTTAATCCTCTTATTTTATAAATTTTGGTTATTCACATTTCATTCAAATAATTTGATACTAATTAACATAACTTAGAAATTTAAATTCCCGGTTCTTTTCAAATCGTTTGAAATAAACATATACACTTATATCTTTAAATATCAAATAATACCTTTGGAGTTTAAGCCAAAACCCATTTACCCAAAATAATTTTGAAGAAAAGCAAAGCTTCTTAGAAGTCTTCCCACTTTGAGACTCGAAAATGAACGTCGATGATGCTGCGCAGTCATCACCGAAATTATTTTCCAGCGACATAAGAGAGGATTACTGAATTCATTCCTTCTTAGAATCCTTTCAAAATATTTCCATAAACAATTTCCAACTAATATTACTATATATTTCTTCGAAATTTTGAGAACCATTTTCCAAAATCTCCGGGTCTTAAATTCAATATTTGCCAATTTAAATCTATTTTTAATTTTATAAGTCACCTTTATAAAATATTCTTATAGTATTTTACTTTCTTGAAATATTCTACAAGTTGTTTTATCATTGTTTATTTTGTAATAAACCTTATTTATTAAATTACAATACCCAATTAATGATAACACCCAATATTATCATTCCTAACTACCAGGTAAGCTAGATAAGTCACAATAATTTCGGAAAAATTGTTCTTTATATATACGAAATATAATTAGAGCAAAATTATTTCATTTCCCGATTTCAAAACAATACTATGTCGAATTGTTCTGTTTAAGTGTTTAGACATCCCTATCAATGACGTTAATTACTTGTATTGACCAGAATCCATAAGCCACTCAACAAATCAACCGACACAATATAAAACATTTTATATCACGAACAAATATGCTCTCTCATATGTATACACTCAGCGACTCATCATAGGGTATAACTACCCTATTTATAAAGAGTCAGACCCCACAAAGCTAAGGTTATCGCTAAACCAAAGCTCTGATACCAACTGTAACAACCCGCCTTTTTGGACAGTTTAAACCGACGATCAAATACACATGTCGATTCCAAACCATTCAAAAGGGCAGATGGTTATTGGGGTAAATAAGAAAAGAAGAGGAAAGAGAAATAAAAGAAAGGAAACAACACAAAATCTTGCAGCGGAACGATAAAATATAATAGTCAAATAAACAGTTCATGAAGCTGTTTACTATACTTTGACAATTATTTATACAAATTTTATCAGAGTCATACATATACAACAGAACAACTAAAATAATGCAGCAGATAGCATGATGCAAGGGTAATAATAGTAATAGTATACCAAATCTTCGTCTTCATCCTCCAGAATAGATCTCCAAAAATCTAAAAAACTCAGGACTGACCCGAGCGTAATGAAAAGACAAAACACTCGAGTCAGGACTAAAATATCCCTATGAAAGTTAAATCAATCATAAATAAATATGAGTGTAACGGCGTCAGAGATGTTTACGGGGTTTGACATCTCATATCCAGTGTCAACATTCGTGCAATAAATTAAGAGATGTTACGGGATTTTCCATCTCTTAAGGATCCGTTAAACTATCTACTATGTAGTAATGTACGCTAAGTTGATAATGCCTATCAGTAATATAAAGTATCAAAATAGCGTTAAGGCGTTACCATAATCCCCATTAACACATTTTTATAATGCCACAGTCCATACAGCACCGTAAGCCCCACCGTAAACTGGTGGTTATCAGAGGGTACCCCATAGGTATAACACAAAACATAACGTAGTTGTCGCGAATAGGATATTCAGTATGACAAGGTACATGAGGCGATACCAACTAGGATACTAGTAGTTGCGTGATCCAGACTGACGTTGAGCATAGCCAGCAGCTACCCCAACACCGCGAAACAACACTCCCAAATCAAGGGGTGCACCCAAATCGAATCACAAATGTAATAGATATGGTATCGAAGAAGTGTGTCCGCTAGAGGTGGCGAACCTCAATGGCCCGGCGTGGCTCCTGTTTTAGGTATGTCAAGGGTCATCCAATATCGTTCTCTTTCTTCAGTCAACGCGTTCACCAAACCATCCACTTCATTCTGGATCAACACTCCGCATATAATAGTTATTAAAGTGGTTTTCGGTATCGACAGGGAGTATGTCCATATCCGATACCGGTCTCTTTAATAACTACGTATTATTACACCGTTGGCTCTTTTACATTTCAAATCGATTCATAATTGATATCAAAATATCATATTCGCTTCAAAATCAAATCCATTTCAAATATCATCATATCTATTTAAAATGTAAGGTTCCGTTTCAAAAATCAATTTTCGTCTCAATATCTCATTTCGATTTCAAAATCATTTCGAAATTCAATTTAGGTTGCAGCTTCATTTAACCCAATTCGTATTTAAATTCAAGAGTTAAACCTAAACATTTCACCTTATTAATCAGCTTGAAATTTTTAGAAAATAGTTTAAGTAGTTTAAAAGTAGTTTTAAATAATTAAAATAGTAAAAGATACTTAAAATCTAAAAATGGATTTAAAATAGATAAACTAGTTTAAAATAATTTAAATTGGGTTAAGTAGATTTAAAATAGATTAAAATAATTTAAGTATTCAAAAATGGTTTATATAACTGAGTAATTTGGAAAACAAAATAAAACAGCTTCAAAACCAAACTACTTCAATTATAACTTCCCAATTCAAAACAATTTCAATTTCCCTTCTACTGATTCAATTTCGATTTCGATTCAATCAACGTCAACTTTGACTTCAAATTTATTCAATTTTATATTCACTTTCAATTAATTCAATTTCAATTTATATCGATTTTTAGTTTGATTTTTCAAAATATCAATTTATAACACTTAACAAAATTATCCTTCAATATTCAAATTTAATCCCCATTAAAAATATGATTAAATTTCAAGCACGATTTCAAAATATCATTTTTTATATCACTTTTACTTAGTAACATTCAAAGCTAGAATTAAGGTTCAATCTTTAAACAAATCAATTTTTGAAATTCAATCATATCCCGATTTTAAATTCCAAAGTCTCCACTTTAATTATTTAACGATTTCTTTTAACCAAAATTTATTTCAACATTCCAAACTCAATTTTCGATAAATTCGATTTCTATAAATTTATTTCTATTTATAACCTTTAAATCAAACATTTAAATAAATTTCAAATCGACGATTTTAAAAATTATAAATTTAGCCAATTCGGTGTCCGTATATAATTTTCTATCCTATGGCCAAGTAATTATTTATTTCAATTAAATGTCAGGGATGAATATATATCACTTAAATCGAATCATAGTGTCATATGTACGCATAACAGTATATATATAAGCAAATAAACATCCAAATATTTAAATATCAACCAATAACATCCATCGAAATACATCATCCAATAGACAATACAATTCATGGCAATTTCATAGTTATCAATGTCAGGTAATTTAATCGCAATTCAATTTTAATTTCAATTAACTGTCAATTTAACTTTCAACGGTAAATTCAAACGACAATCTATATGACAATTAAATTTTATCAAACAACGACAAATAAAAATCATAACACTTCATAATGTCAAATTTAACTAGCATAAAGATATTCAGTACGTTGTGAGCGTTATAAACACTCACCTTGATTTCAATGCAGTTCCAGCATTTTATTTCGAATAAAATTAAACGAGCATTTAATTTTTTCTAAAATTTTCACTAGCTCCAAACGACTCTAATCTAGTTCCATAGCGTAGTGCTCGTCAATACGATTCCAACGCAACAAGTTTCGTGCGTTTTCGACCTCGTACGTAAAAGTTATAGCAGTTTAAAGATCATACAGATTATTATAAACAGATATTTACAACTTTATTTTTTAAATTTTGAACCTTAGATAATCATAGCCGTTCATCCCCATGCCCTAGGATCCAGGCCGCACCCTTTATCTTCCTCACGCACGTATGCTCCAGTAAACGAACGCGTGAAAACAACCCATGCCCATGATTTAGGGTTTAACACCTCGGCCACTACGAGCATCTAGAAGTCGATCAGAGAGTGCCATATAGAAGGCCTTCAAGCAAGCTACATTCGGCCAGAACCTGGGAAAGCTCGGCCTCCCCTTGCGTCTCGATTTGCGTGCTCAACCGTGCGACTTTGTGGTCGCTTTCCCGTTGATCCAAAGCTCCAAACACGATCATAGCCGTTGAAGTTGTAGTTCGTGATGTGCTCTACAAGTTTCATGTTGGAAGTTTTCCGATTCGATTAGCGGATTTGAAGAAATCAAGGGGGAAAAAGAGTGTTTCTGGCCATTGATTAAATATGAACGGCGGCTGTGAATTGAAACCCTAGCTAGGTTGAATTTTTGAAGAATGAATGAATTATGGTCCTTTTATATAAAATTTTCGAAACACTATTCATTTCGGATTTTCCGAACTCCGATTTACGCGCGGTGACTGGCATTCCTAGGGTTTATCCTGCGTTCTGGACACAATGGAATAATTTTCGAAAGCCAATTCGATCATCTGTGCGAGTTACAGAAATAAACGATCGATTTTAAATTAAATCGATTAACTAAATTTCTAGGCGTTTCGGCTTGCCCCGGACAAACGGTAAATCCGGTTGACATGAAATTTAAAACCTTACAATAATATAACATTACATATCCGATGAAACTGGTTTCGTCGATATCCAAGACTGTTTGAATAATGGCTATTTTAACTCGCCAAATTAATATTAAAACAATTTCGATGCGTTTCGAGCTGCCACGGTCAAATGAAAACTTCGATTGCTACGAAAATTGAAATCCGATATTAACAAACTATTACGGATCCAATGGAACTAGTTTTGTCCAATTCTGAGACCGTTCGAAAATTGGCTATTTTTCAGTCGATAATTAAATATTAAAATATTCAATTTTCACAAATTTACTTTTAATTCGATTTTAAAAGTTCTACAACATCATTCTAACTTTAATATGATAAAATAAAATTTACAAATCATTTTTAATCATATTAAACCCGTTATTCAATTATCCCATAAATTCCAATTATTAAATTCTTATTAACTCTATTATAATCCCGATATAACTTACATTCACTTTGGAAACCAATTTGAATCATATTTAAATCAAATTTCAATTATTCACTCTATTTTCATATATTAAATTTCAATATCAAATTAATCATATTAAATTCGGAATTTAATTATTCAAACATTTGTAATATTAAATTTAAACAAATTTGATTATTCTTAAATCGCTATCTTTTGAAATATTCAAACGAACTTATAAAATTTAACAAATTCAAATTATAGAACAACCATTTTCATTAAAACAGTTATTCAATTCCCGCTATTCAATTATTCAATAAATTCCAAATATTAAATTTAAACAATTTAATTGTTCAATATTTGACGGATTTCAATATTGGATTTTTAAATAAAGATTTCATTATCAGTCGATTTACTATATTACATCAAATGAATTCCACATTATTATTTAACTACAGTTAGAGATAATGCACTCAACTAATATATAAACTTTCATTTCAATTGAAATTGGTTCACAAATTCAATTCGACTAACTAAATGAATAGGTAACTTAAATAATTATCACCATTAACATTTAATTACTTATAAGTTTATTATTTACAAACAAGTGTCACAATTACCTATATAATACAAATTCACTCCATTACCGTTGACTTCATATTATTTCAATTGATTTGGGATTTCATTCAATTCATAAATAATTAGCTTAGATAAAATTTGTTGCATTTCATTCTAGTTATTATTATTCCAAAAGACTTACAATTTTTTTTCTAACACTAAATCACGAAATCTTATTAAATTAGCTATTTTAATTATCGAAAATTTACGGGTCATTACAGAATGATGAGCCATTTATTCTTGCATCAGAAGCGAGTCAAGTGTTCTACTCAAAAGATTTAAAAAATAGCGGATGGTTTGTGGTTTTACACACACCTAAGCGGTTGACTATAATCGTGGATGATCTTGAGTTTCCTACCGTCTATCAATCAGCCTTTGAAGATAACCAAAAATTAGAAGATCTTACCGAATGCATATGTTAAATAAGATGTATTTCTTAATTTAATTGAGTTGAATTTCAAATGTGGATGAATTTAGAATTTTTCATGTATCACTATTTAATTATTATTCTAAATTCATGAAATATGATTGACAATTTTCAATATGTCTTTTACCATATGGAAATCCTTTATAATTTCATCTTTTTGCTCACCTCTGAGGTTAAAGTTAACTAAAGTGCTGGTTAAAGTATTCGTAAGTGAGGAATTTGGAGCGACATACCCGGTTTTTCTTCATTTTCAGGTAATAATGATTATGTGTCCTATTTATTACATGCCTAAACTACGTTTGTTGTTGATCAATAGTTGCTTTTGTTGCTTGAGTTACACTTATATTCTTTATTTGTAACCGTATAAATTTTTAATCGATAACAATCAAATATCCTTGCTTGCTTTTATTAGACAACCTGTAAAAAAATTGTGCTTTTTCTACAGGTTTCACTCATACAACTATTTTGCAGGTACAATTATGTTGTACAATTATGTGCTGTGTACAATTATGATGTGAACTCATATATGTTTATTTCTGAATACTTGCAGCAATAATGTCAGAAGCCGCAGAAACATCGATCCATTTAGTCGCGAATTCGTCATCTTCACAACCCGATAAAGTTGAGACAAATGCATATGGTGTTCCGGTTTCTGATAATGCTGGGAAAATAGGCAGTAGACTTGGTAAATTGGTACGAATGCATGTGCCGATATCATATGAAAGTTGGGACAAAGCACCCAACAAATGTAAAGATGACGTTTGGGCTGAATTGCGGGTAAGTCATTCTCTTTTTTTTCCCACTAATTCTTTACTGCAAATTGATAAATTAAAAACTTGTATTGTCTAATAAAATTACATAACTTACAAGTGACATGCACTAATGATCTGTGTATTTTCTTATATTTTCTTTTTAACATATTTTTTATCTTCAATGTATACAAACATTTTATGAGCTAGAGTCGGATACAAAAGAGTTGTTTTTTTAAAAAATGTGCAAATCATTTAGAAGATACAAAAGTGAATTGAGGACAGGGTACTACGACAAATTTGATAATGATGAAGCTAGAAGGAAAAACTGTCCACCAAAAGTTAGCGTAGAAGATTGGGACGGATTCTTGAAAAATGAAGCAAAACCCTGCGCACACGAAAGAAGAGAGCTAGGCAAAAAAAATAGATCACAATACAATTATACTCATCATAGTGGTCGTACAAGTCACGCTGTAGTAGAACATAAAATGGTACAGTTTTAATTATTTGTTATTTAGTTGCATTTTACCATTTCGTTGAATGAGATTGTATCGGTAGGAAATAAACTCTTCGAATAAGAATCAGTTGGTTTGATAATCGATGTTTCGGTTGTAGGCAATTGAAAATCCAGGAAAAGAAAACATACGCCGTGAAGTGTGGGAGAAAACTCATACAAAAAAGGATGGCACCATATCGGATTCAAATTCTTCGTACTTTGTAAGTTAAACAATATATTGTTTTAGATGATAAATTAAAAATCATTTATTGTTATGACATATATGTTTACATGGTTTATCGACCTATAACTTATGTGCACGAAATTAAATATCTCAAGTATTATCATATTTTAGGGTAAAATTGCAAAAGCAAGGGAAACAATCAATGACGACGAGGAACAAGATATGCCATTGGATGAAGACATCTTGTCACAAACGTTCGGTAAAGATAAAAGGGGTCGGACTCGAAGTGTTGGAACTATAATACCAAAGACACAACTTAAAGCATCTACTATTCCACATAAACAGCTTAGAAGGAGTAAACAAGACTCAAATAGATTGGAAACAAGGATGGAGAAGGTGGAGGGTTCTTTGGAGAATGTGAAGGGGACATTGAACACATTGGTCGACATATTAAAAGGATATGTGAAACAGATGCCAGACATTGCTTCCAACGAACGTGGAAGTGGTGGGACACATCATGAAAGTGTTGGAAGAACGTCGAACAATGACGATGCTGCTAACCCACTTATTTCGCATGTTCAGGAAAATCAAAAATGTGAAGTGTTGAACTTTGATCTAGAAGTCATTGCAACAGATTTTGTATGCAGAGATTCGACGACATCCATAATACATGGAAAACTTGTAGCTCCTACACATGAGAAGTTGATTATGGACAGTATACTATTACCAGATGAGCCCACAACCAAACAAAATCATCCTCTTGCTACGACCTTTGATGATGTTGGAATCGGTGGTTATGTGTGTCATCCAAAGAGTTCAATTCGATATCTTTAGACGCGGGTGTAGGTATACATTATTATTATCCAATAAATTCAATCTGAATGGAAACCTATATATGTTCTCTGATCAGTTCTTAATATCATAATCCTCCAATCTGAATATCACAACTGAAAATTCTACAAAATCGGATAATTCTCTGATCTGTTCTTTGCTTCAGGTTGAAGATGCTTTCTCTGTGTACCTTTCTGATTTAGAAAAGCTTGATCCGTGAGGTAACACAAAATTTACTTTGCTTCCCATTCTCAGATATTTCGTTGCGGTCTTGTTTACTCCTTTGTTATGTCATTTGCACTATTCTTTCACTCATGTGCAGCAAAGTTTTTTCTAGATTTTAGTTATAGACCTTGTTCCAGTTTTTTCCCACAACTTGCAAGGAAAAAACAAGCCAGGATGTTGTAGCTTTATTAGTTGACATTCTGTAAGCATTTGCCGCAAAACATCTTAAGTTTTTTCCAGATACATGCGTAAACAATTAACGTGAAAACTGGATAAGATATATTTCACTTCGTTACTCATCTCTTCTTATTCAGCCATTATGTCTAAAATTTCCAAAACTAAACAAAATAATAAACATACAGTATATTTATTATTAAAATATCTTCATAAGAACTGGGATCATTTTTGAAGCATTGACTCTTTCAAAGTTAACATTTATCTGCCCGCGATTTTGAATAAAGTTTCAATATTACAAATATTTGTGAATACAGCATGAATATCAATCAAATCATATTTAAAAATTTTATTCAGACTTTGAGGTAAAACGAAATGAGAAATCGCATGAGGATTTAAATACTTATCAAGAAAGAATATGCATTTCAATAAAATAGTTGATTTTCAAAGCACATGGAATTGATATTAACATAAGTTGTGGAATATAACAAAATTACGATAATATATCTACTTCTGCGATATTAAATAATGCAATGAACAAGACCCACTCCCTCACATCCATACATACATTCTTTCCAACCCTGAATCATGATGTGTGAAAGAGACGGTGAAGTGTATTTTCAGGCAGAGGAGATGTATGAAATGTTGTATGGAATGGAGTTTGTTGTAATGTAGGAGAAGTGAATGGCAGAGATGTGTAACATGAAAAATATGTATTGCAATGGCAGAGGGTATGGAGGTGTAGTTTGTTGTATTGTTATTGATGAAGTATGGGTTGCAGGCATTTAAAAGGTGGAAGGTTTGCTTGGTCGATTGAGGATTGTTTTGCAGCGAAGGCAGTGGCTTAGAGTTGTGAAGTGATGTAGGAGGTGAATGTGTTTGTGGTGAAGGTGAACAGGGATAGTGCAAATTGGTCTCAGGTTGGGGTTGGTTGGTCCAGGCGTGTTGTAGCTTGTTCTGGTGGTTCGTGCTTGGTGTATGGTGATAAAGGAGGCTGAGTACTATTGTGTTGGAGTAATGTGGCGGAGCAATGGATGATTTCGGCAGTTTGGAAGAGTGGAAGTGAAGTTGCTGTTGTCGATGATTGCTTGATTTTGGTTGCGATGATCTTGTATCTGAGTGGTTGCTTCTGGAGTTCAAGTTTGATGGGTTGATGCTGGCCTTCGGGTTCGAATTGGGGAAGATCAGCTTTTGAACTCAGGCGATTTGTAGGGCAGTTTGTTTTGGAGGATGGGCATACTATGGGAATGTTGGTCAGTATGGTGACAGGTTGAATGATGTATGTCTGGTGATGGTTTTTGAAGCTCAAGTAGGTGTTGCACTGGTAAGTGTGTTGCACCGGTAATTGTTGGAGTATTTTTTTGGAAGTTTGAAGTTGACAGACTGAGTTGTGAAGTGTGGTGATTTCAACACAAAAGAGTATGCAAAGTGTGGTGATTTGCAGTCGCAAGCTAGTGATCAAGTGGTCGGGGCTTATGCATAAGTGAACAGTTTACTGCGGGGATTTGCAGTCGCAAGCTAGTGATCAAGTGGTCGGGGCTTCGTGTGGTGAGATAAGGGATTTGATGATGATGGTGCACTGGTGCATTCAGTTTTGATGTTTGTGAATTTGGTTGTGAAGGTGGTTTGATGGGACAGTGGTATGGTGAAATTTGAGGAGGTGATTGACAGGCAATGAAGGGGCTGTGCACAAGCACAGTGCACATGATTGTGGTCGGGGGTCAGGGGTTTGAATGCAATGTAAGTGTGAATGTATAAGTGATGTAGGCAAGTTGCTGATGGTCAGGGAGATTGTGGAAGTGGCTGTTGTGCAGTTCGGTGACAGGGAGTTGAAGATTGATGATGTAGTGGTTTATGTGTAAAGTTGAAGTTGAAGTCTAACAGAAGTATATGATGTACACAGTTGAATGTCATGCTCGATTGAATGGTAGGAGCAGGGATGTTTGTGCACAATGCAGTTTTGGTTATGCAGGTACAGTTGGATTGTTTAGGTCAGAAGGGGGAATGAATGGTTGGTGGTGATGGTTTGGCTGTAGTGAGTGGTGTAGCATAGTGGAGGGGATGGCACTGGTAGCAGGCAGAGGGGAAGCAGCAGTAATGTAACAGTTTGCAATGTTTGTTGGATTGATGTGCACTGGTTGATGTAACAGTTTGAAGTTTGCACTAGTAGATGTGCAGTTTCTAGTTGTGGTTGTGAAGGCAAAGTGTATGTGAAGTAATGGCAGTGTAATGTTTGTAGGCAAGGCAATGGAAGCAGTCTTGTAGAAGTTAAGTATTGCAATGTGCACTGAATTGATATGCACGGGAATGGTTATGTGAAGGAAGAGAATGAAGCAGTGGATAATTGTGCAGGCAACTAGGTTATTGTGTTGACGTTGTGGGTAGATGGTAGATTGTAGGCACTGAACTGTTGGTTGGATGTGAGGAGGAGGAACAGTTGCTTGGAAGTGCTGTTTTGATGTAAGTGATGGATGTAAATGGTTGTATGTGGTGAGTTGAAAGTAGCAGTGAAGTGTATGTGCAAGTGTGCAGGGTTTGGTTGGGTATGCAGTTGAAGTTGTAGAAGTGTTGTGATGAAGATAAATTGTGACAATGTGTATGCATGCAGAGGAGTGACAGTGTTTCAGTGGTGGAGATTGTGTACAAGGAAGTGTTGGGGTTGTAGGTAGCAATCTGGCCTTGGTGGAGTTTGGGATGTTATGATGATTGCAGTTTTGGTCAGGGAAGCGAACTGGCAGTGAGGAGTTGTAGAAATTGGCAGCGAGGAGTTTCCCTACTTGTTCACACTTTATTTGTCAGTATGAGCATAAAAAATTTCTATCATCGAAACAAAAGTTCATTGTGAAGTTCACCGTTGTTTTCTTTTTCACGTAATTGTTAGAGGATTCAAGGAAGATTCATTTTATTAAAATCATGTCAATTGCCGCATAGAAAATAATTAGCGGGAGAAAGTTGGCATAAGCAAAGATTCATGGTTGAGAAACCAATTAACTTGATAGCTTCCTTTAAATACAGTCGGTTCCATTCATTCTTTAGTTACACACTTCAGGTTAATCTCTCGTAAATCAGTAATCCGATCATCACTGTAGAGTATGTCCTTTAGTCACACCTCAACTGTTAATTAAGTGTTGCCAAATTATTCTTTTAAAAAAAATTATACGCTTTTTAAGGAAATTTACTTTTGCTATAGAACTCATCCACGATGAACTAAGATGTTACAGACTTCATAACTGAATCTTATCATTCAAGTATGAGTATCTCTGCTCCTTTTATAAGTGATGATACTTTATTAGTTTCAGTTTTACCTTGTTTTTATGTACACGTGAATGATCGGTTATGCCTTTTGAAGCTGATTTCTTATACTGGTCTTTTAATACAAAATATAGTATAATAATGCATTCCTAGTGGAAGTCTTTGTTTATACTGTTATGTGCAATTTTTGTGGTATTTAATTCATATTAGTGCTACACACATGATTTGGAAGCAAAATTTGGCACCTACATACATATTATGATCAAGTACTCCTGTATCTTGATGACTGCAGTTACTCCTGTATCAAACCACTCCTGTTTCATATTAATATCCTTCTGGTTGATTTTTGTTATGTGCAAATGATATTGATTTTCCAGCACTTGTAGTCGAAGAGGTTATGTGCTCACTTAGTGGAGGGACTCCTCATATGACATATCTGATTTGTTGTTTTGTCCTGCTTGTGAAGAGGATAATATTTGTATTTGTGCGAGAACTCATAATTTGTATTTGTGCGACATAAGACTAATCAACCAAGGCAGGTTAAACATAAGATTGCAATGTAGTATTATGTAATGATTACGCTGTTGTACTATATAGTAGTATGTGTTGATGTTGAACATTATAATTCAAACATTTGTTATGTTTGGTTTGTGTTGAATGTATGAAAAATATTTGGTTTAATAATCTTTCTTTTGTGATAGTGTTAAATTTGCAAATTTTTGTATTAATTATGATAATGAAATGACTGTCACTGGAATAGAGAAGAAATTTCGATTTTTTTTCAAAAAAATTTAGTAATTAGCAACGGATTAAAGCCGTTGCTAATAGTTAAAACAACAGTTATACGTCTACATTTAACAACGGCTTTAAGCCGTTGCGAAATAAAATCCGAAACGGCTATGAGCCGTTGCTAAATAAGATTCTGCAACGGCCCTTAGCCGTTGCAAAATTATATTTCGCAACGGACAAGAGCCGTTGCGAAATTTTTACCACTGTCCATTTTGTAACGGCTCAAAGCCGTTGCGAAATCTTTTTGCAACGACTTAAAGCCGTTGCGAAATGAGGATTCTGGTGTAGTGCGATTACCTTTGATGCTAAAACAATTTACGTTACAATACCATTTAAATTTAGGACTTCACTTATATTTAGGATTTTAAATTATTACCTTTGAATAGGGAAATAATTTATGATTATCCTATTTGAATTCTTGAGTACTTACTTTCCTATATACTAAAGAACTTAGGATGAATCCCAGCATACTATAAACGTGATACCTAGGTACCATAATTTTTGAGGGATTGAGGAAACAAATCATAAGTAAGATGAGATGGATTAAAATTAAATCAACCTAGAAAAGAAATTATGCTATTTTCAACAGTTTAAGAAATCATTAGGTTTGGATACCTTTGGGTAAAATGGAGAAATAGCAAAGGAGTTAAGTAGAAAATATTAAAGGAGGGGAAACCATCCACTTACGGGTTGTCTTACCTTAGTATCTAGAAGATGACGTACTAAGGTATACTTTTGGATGAATAAAGGCATTGTGTATATGCATTGAGGATTACATAAGGCCAATTTTCATTGGAGCACACTTATGCTCGAGTTATCTATTATGGTGCATGTCGACATCACTTTATTTGAGTTGGTAGCAAGTATTGCAGAGGTTTGGCTATGCAGTATATTTGGGTTGAAGTTATATGCCAATATTAAAGCCAATAAGTTAAGGTTGGAAGAACAATCCAGTTAGAAATAACTAGAAAGTGGATTTGATCCGTAGAAGGTTAAAGACTACATAAGGTAGGCAAAAAATATGCTAACTAGAGACACACGGAGTTGAAGTCCGCAGTGGACGACATGGTCTATGTGAACATCTTGTCTCTTAAATACGTTATTGGTTTAGTATTTTGGTAAAGTTAGCACTAAGGGTTGTAGGGCCTTTTTTGATTTTTTGATATAGTAGAGAACTTAGCCTATGGAGTGTAGCTTCCTAGAGGTTGGCGGGAGTTCATAGCGTTTTTCATGTTTCACACTTGCAAAAGTGTTTATATAATGTAGCTACTATGGTCGAACCGAGTTAGTTAGAAGAAGTTGAAGTAGAAGGAGAGTTACTCGTTCTCTATGCATCTACCCACATTGTTGAGCATGGGGAAAATTCCACCATAAAATAATTAAACTAGTCAGAGTCCAAAGGGAAAACAACCCAATTGAGAGTACAAATGAGCCAAATAACAAGACCCTGGCTACCCTTCAATAGCCCTTTTTTTAAACGTTTTCATTTTAGTGAACATAACTATTTGTATGCTTAATATCTAGCATACTAGAGTCCATAAGTAGGAATGTCTAGATGCTAGGCATGGTTGCAAACGTGTCAGTAGGATATGTTTTGGATGATTTTCTAATTGATGAATTTTATTAGTTAGTATTTCGCATAACAAGCTGATATTTTTGCTTTGCCCACACATACCACCTTACTCACTTTATTCTATTAGTCGCATGCATGTGGTTATTGCATTTTGCATATGTATTGAATGATTGCTCATCCATATAGGATTGCAAGTATAGGATATCACATACATTGCGTACATGACATAAATGCTTGCATTTCAGGAGGTCGACTAATCTAGGAAGTCGCCTAATTTTTGCATTAGTACACGTTCATATGCATTCCATGCCTATATGTACATACTGCATTAGAAATTTGAGTTAAGCATAATGGTTACTAGTGGCTGATGGATGAGTAGATGGTTGCAAGTATTAATTTCTATACATATAAGTCACATTTTTCAGTTCTTGGAGATTTTTTAAGGATAAAATTCTTTTAAGAAGGGAAAAATATAACACCGTGCAAAAATTAACCAAAATTTTAATAAAAGAAATTAAATTAAATATAATAAGGGTAAAAATGAAAAATATTCAATCATCTGAATTTAGCCATGAAACTTGCACTGTTGCATTCGTAGCAACTTTTTTTCATATATAAATTTTTGTGATCAGAGTTTGAATGAAAAAGTTATTAAAATTCAAAGATTCGAATTAGAAAATAATTAAAATATATAAAAGGAAAGATTTTCATTTGGCAAAGTACCATTGGTCGACAACCTAGATTGGACTGGTCGGCCTCCAACGGTCAACCGCTTGGGCATTGTAGGCTACAAAAAATCAAGGTCGAACGACCCAAATTTAATAATAAAATCTAATGGCCTAGGATGTTTTCTGCACTTACAAACAACAATGTTAAACCCTTACAGCAGAAAATCGAAACCTTAGCACATTTAAACTCTACTCCTCAAAATTTTCTGTATCTCCTCAAAAACTGCTAAAACAAATAAAAACAAGCGTTGAAGGAAAATTCAAAAAATTAAAGGAGAAGAAAAGACAAACAAAATTGAAGATAAAATCAATAAATTGGAGGGATCAACGAACTAAGAGAGGGCAACTCCAAGTAGATAAAAAGGGAATAACTTATTAGAGGTGAGTGGATTGATTAATAAAACATGAGGATTAATAAGTAATTTGATTTACTTATGTATCTATTTATTTTGGGAATTTGTCCTATTTGAAAGTGAAATTAAAAATTTATTTAATTTGGAGATCATTTTAACTACAACTATATAGAGACAAAAGTTTGTTTGATGATCATTGAAATCCAAGATATTGTTTATTTAAAAATTGCAAGCATATAGAAATTGAATGTTTTATAATAATATTAAGAAATGATTTAAATTGATTTATCATGCTTTAATATAATACACTTTTATTCGATTGAACTGAATTTGATGTTAAAAAGAATACACCCTGAAGTAATTTTGGATATACGTATGTGATTATAAAAGATATTTGTCAAGTTGAAACTATACGAAGGAAATTATAGATTGAACACTGAAGTCGTTCGAATTACAAGTAGAATTGTAGACTTGAACGGATATGTAAAATGGTTAGAAACGAAAATTTAGAACATTGGTAACTGTAGATTAGCAAAGCAGGTTTGTAGTGATTAACAGAGAATAATAAACATGAGGGATCTTTAATCAACAGAACGAAAAAAGTAAATAATAATAAAACAACTCTGATAGGACGACATGCTCTATGGAGCCGGTCGACTACAAGTGGTTGACGGCTTAAGTGGCCAGTGATTGATCGGCTATCGACTTACAGGTGTAACCTGAACCTTGGCCTAAGGCCCAGTTATAAGTTTATTCATATACAATTTATATATAGATGTTAGTATACTGGTGGGGAATTTGCTTCCTATGTTTACAACTCTTGGATGTTACGGGACTTGATAGATGTGTACATTAGCAACAAGGCCCAGACATTATGTATTCGGCATGTCAATATTCAACTATGGCGATTTAATCGCAAACTGCACTCACAGGAGGTTCTACGGTATATGCGCAACACTGACAATGATGCTTAGAGAAGTTTGTGGCCCAACACTAATGGGAGTTTCTTTGGTATGTACAACGACAAGGATAAGATACTATGTCGTTAATGGACATCCGACACTGTGCAATAAAAGACATTACATTACCATTGTGAGCGGACACAGATGCACTAAGCCCTAAGATGTTTTTGGCATGAGTCGACATTGCAGGCTCTACCTAATGCATATATATGATACGTGCAGTCATAATTTGGGGACATAGTCTCATGGTTGATATTGTAGGCGAACCTATATTGGAATAGTTCCAGTAGTTAATAACCGATCCATAGTTGTTATGGGGTTCAATTAGTTGTTCGAATCAAGTATAAACCTTCACAAGATGTCGGTGCAGTTGTATTTGGAGCCGTAATTCCTCAAGTTAATGAAATTTGCCTTAGTAAACAATTACAAACACGAGTAGAACACCCTAGGTTATGTAGATTATAAATGAAATAAATTTCCTATGATCACCATATGTTTGGTATTATACTCATTGTAACAACCCCTATCTGGACGCCTGATGCTACGCGCTACAGATGTTGTAGTCGTCCAAAGTATTAACCTTCGGTGACCAAATATGGTAATATTAATGATATGCATAATATTAGAAGCATTTGAATATGAAACAGAATCGCAGATTTTAAAAAAACTTTTCTAATTGCATTTCACAAATATTCTATTACATAATCCCAATCGTTTCCTAGGTTTTGACTAAATATAATTATTACAAAATATTCTAAGAGCGACATATGATGATGACCCCTTGGTTGAACAGTGTAATATATAGTCATAACTGATTTAATACAACACAGCGGGATCGAACAAAATAAAACAGCAACTCCTAAATATCTATTTGTCAGCCACTTGCTTGTCTCCAGAAGCTTTATTCACCTACTAAAATCTGAAAATCCTTAACTCTTAGTCTACTCAATCAATTTTGAGCACCCAAGATTTTAAAGGACAAAACATAAACTTCGAGTCAGACATAAAGCCTAGTGTGAATAATGCTAAACATCTCGGTTATTTGATATTAAGTGAGAGCATGCCACACTTCAGAACAGGTTTTTCCTCACTAATATCCCTTTTTAAAGCATATCATTTGCAAACCATAATCCTGCAACCAAATCTGGTTAAAACTGTAAAGCATTATCGTGTAAACATACATTTCAGGTAACAAATGGACTATTTGTCCGAACACTATAGTTTTGTTTGGCTAACTACTAACCTTTGGCTACCAGACAAAATGGACTTATAATCTAATACCTGTTAGACATTCCACTTCTAGACGGTCTGTCCCTAACTTATCTTCTCCCATGGTCACCTAATCCTAATGGTTTTGCAGGCTCACCAATAACCTACCTCTGTACAAATACATATTCCCCTCTGTGTGTAACATCATTTTAGTCATACTTGTGACAAAGCCCTACACCCTAGAATTTTGGACAAAATTAGCCGGGGCCTATTAGCTAATGTATAGGGCACATCCCTATACCAGTCCCATCCGGTATACAAATATTTGATTCATTTTACTTGGGGTAATCTTCCCTTATATTTTCCTTGAAAAGCTTTCCATCTCAAATCGATTTAAAACCTTTAAATAAAATTTAAACAAGGAAAATATATACTTTGTGCTTTACTCAAAATCATCTTGCCTTGTTATATATACTTTACTCAAATCTTTGTTGATGAAAACATTTAAACCTTTGAAAGTACCCATTTCGATCCATTGAAAATAACTCTTTCGAAACCAAGTAAACCCCTTTCTTTCACCTAGGCCGAAAGGCCAAAATATTCCTTTTGAAACCATTCATATAAACCTTTCGAAACCATTGAAAAACCTATCCTTCAAAGTTTATAAAACCTTAAACATCTCATCTTTAAAACATTTAAATATCGCCTTCCAAAAACATTCTAAAAATTTTCCTTTCAAACCTTCTAAAGCCACTGGGGAACCACCCCTTCGAAACTTTCATTAAAGCCTTTCGAAAGCATTAAAATGTCAGACCTTTGGCAAGCCTATAGGTTCAAGTAACATGTGGAAAACCCTTCGAAACCATTTAAAACTAAACCATTCGAATCCTTTGGGTTTTTACCTTCACCAGCACAAATGGGTCATAAAACATTTAAGTCGAAAGAACTCTTTCGAAAGCCATTACATACTTCCCTCCTTAAAGAATTTCGTCCTCGAAATTATGATAAGGTACACAAAGAATCAAATATAATGGTAAAACATACCATCAAATAAATCAGGATAAATATCTCTAATCCTGCTCTTAGATTCCCAAGTACAGTCTCTCTCATCGTCGCTCCACTGGACTTTCACTAATCTGACTGTCTTGTTCCTAAGCCACTTCTCATCTCTCGCAACTATCCGGACTAGCTTTCTAACTATAATCAAGTTCGCCTCCAATACTATGTCCTCAAACGTAATCGGTGTTATAGTAGTCTCCGGATATCTAACACACTTCCTTAGATGTGAAACATGAAAAACATCATGGACTCCTACTAAACTATTCGATAACTCTACTATATATGCAAGTTTTCTGATCCTCTCTATAATAGAAAATGGTCCTACAAATCTCGTTGCCAACTTCCCTGTTTTCCTAAATTGAATCACATCCTTCATCGATGATATCTTAATGAAAACATGGTCTCCAACTAAGAACTCTAAGTCTTCTATCTAAATAATTCCTTTTCCTTGATTGAGATTCTTTCATCCTAGCCCGAATCAACTCAATCTTTTCTACAGCTTCCCTAACTAAATCCGGACCAAAAACCAACGTATCCCCAGTCTCTAACCAATAAAATGAAGATTTGCATGGCCTTCCATACAAAGCATCAAATAGTGCCATCCCTATAATAGCCTCATAACTGTAGTTATACGAAAACTCAACTAAGTGTAGATGGTCTTCTCACGATCCCCCAAATTCTAACACACAAGCTCGTATAACAAATCCTCCAAGACTTTGTTAACTCTTTTTGTTTGCTCATCGGTTTGTGGATGGTAAGCGGTACTCATCTTGAGTTTGGTTCCTAAAATCTCTTGTGGACTCTTCCGGAACACATTAGTGAACAAGGAATCTCTATCACTTACTATACTACTAGGAATTCCATTAAATCTAACTACATTATTTAGAAACAACTTAGGCAAAACAGGTGTCATCCTAGTTGACTTAAATGGAATGAAATGGGCACACCTGGTTAATCTATCCACTATGACCCATATACTTTCATATCCTCTATTAGATCTTAAAATCCATAGAAATAGAATCCCACTTCCATACTGGAATATATAATGGCTGAAGCAACACACTTGGCTTTTAATGTTCGTCTTTTACATGTTGGCAGTTCAAACACTGCTTCACCCATAAGCCTACATCCCTTTGCATTCCTTCCCAGAAGAAACTCCACTTCATGTCCTGATACATCTTATTTTATCTCGGATGAATATTGAACTTCAAACGATGGCATTCCTCCAAAACTTACTTCCTTATGTCTCCCACATTCGGAATACATAACTGTCTTTCTTTCTCAACCACCCATTCTGGTCGAGACTAAAATCCTTTAAGTCATCGCTCTCCGTTCCTTCCTTTAACTTTATGATCCATTCAACCAACACTGGATCCTCCTCCTGTTTAGAAGCAATCTTTTCGATCATTACCGATTGAACTTCTAAACAAGACAACACAACAGATCCTCCACTCGATGCAACTTCAGATCTCTACTGCACTCTGCAAGTCGGAAACACTTCCAAATCTTTCCACTCTACTATCATTGTCAACACTACATTCTGACGTTTTCTACTAAGCGCATCTGCAACCTTATTACCTTTCCTCGGTATGTACTCAGTTCCAAAATAATAAGCAGCAATAAACTCTAACTATCTTTGCTTTCTCATGTTTAGCTCCTTCTGAGAGAACAAATATTTCAATGACTCATTATTCATATATAACTCAAACCTCTCTCACAAAGACAATGTCTCCACACTTTTAGTGCAAAAATCACCGCAGCTAACTCCAAATCATGCGTTGGATATCTAACCTCATGCAGTTTAAGCTGTTGAGAAGCATAGATAATCACTTTACCTCTCTGCATCAACATAGCTCCGAATCCAGTTCCGCATGCATCTATATATACTATCAAGTCCTGATTCCTTTCTGAACAACTAATACAGGTGCATGGCTCAATAAGTGTTTCAAGCTTCGGAGTTCTTTCTCACACTTATCGGTCCAAATAAACTTCACATCCTTTCGTGTTAGCTTGGTCATCGGTGCTACTATCAACAAAAATCCTTAATGAAGCTCCTGCAATATCCAACCGATCCTAGAAAACCCTTTATCTCGGTCACTGTCTCGGGTTTCTTCCAATTATCCACCCCATAAATCTTAGTCGGATCTACAGACAACCCTTTCTCTGAGACTACTTGACCAAGAAACTTCACTTCCTTCTTTCAGAAATGACACTTCGAAAAGTTCGACTTTAGCTGATTCTGCCTCAGCATCTTAAGCACAATTCTGAGATGAACTTCATGCTCCCTTTCACCCTTAGAGTATATCAAAATATCATCTATGAAAACCAACACGAACCTATCCAAGTGCTCACGGAAATTTTGGTTCATCAAATCCACAAAGAATTCCGACGCATTAGTTAGTTCGAATGACATAACTAATCACTCGTGCAATCCGTATCTAGTTGTAAATGACATCAAAGGTATACCATCCTCTACTACTCTTAGCTGATGGAATCCTGTTGCTAAATCCAATTGAGAAAATACCTTGGCTCCAATCAATTGATTGTACAAATTGTCATTCTAGATGACAGATATCAATCCTTTATTGTCCTCTCATTCAATTTATGATAATCGATACATAACCTCAACGATCCGTCTGGCTTCTTAGCAAACCCTATGGCTGCTCACCATAGTGAACTACTCACTTGAATAAAATTCTTAACTACCAAATCCACCAACTGCACCTTCAGCTCTCTTAGTTCTGTAGGTGTCATCCTACTTGGCGGTCTATTCATCGATTCTGCTGCTGGCACCAAATCTATCCGAAACTCAATAGCTCCTTTCGGTGGTAATCCTACTACTATCTCAAAAACAATCGCGAATTATTTAACCAAGAAAACTCGATTCAACTCCACAACAGCCAACAAAGCATTCACCTCACAACTAAGGCTTTCTACAGTATCAATCTGATCACTACAGTCAGCGTGTCTAAGTGATATTTTTCTATCATGGCAAAATATCATAACATCGTATTTAATTAACCAATCCATACCCAAAATAGTTTTGAACCCTACAAAATTAATCATATGCAAACTGCAAACAAAGGTATGACCTAACAAATCAAACTCTAGGCGGTCACACTTCATCCCAAGTGTCGCATACCCTCCTATCAGATTTGCAACCTTAAGGAAGTAACTAAGTATGAGGGTTCTAGGTTAAGCTTATCTACCAAGAAATGAGATACAAAAGAATGCGATGCACCAGTATCAAACAGAACGCTAACAGGAATACCATGAATCTGAAGCGTACCTCCCAACACTGCCTTCCCTTTCTCCTACGCTGTTGGTCTCGATGTAGCAGGCATCAATGCAAACTTTAACCTTTCCATCTCTAGCAAGCTCTCTGCATTGGTTCTTATAGTGACCAATCTGATCCCAGTTGAAGCATCTGAAATTCTTCTTCCCGATCACTTACTTCACCTTTCTAGTATGACACTCATTAGAAAAATGCCCCTTCTTATCGCACTTATAGAAAACAAGTTCAGACTTTCCTTTCTTTGAGGCTCCATCTTTCCAAGCACCCTTCTTATGAAAGAACTTCCTTTTCTGACTCTGCCCCACTTGAACCTCCTTTACCTTATTATTCTCTAGAGAAGCAAGCATCTCCTCGTGTCTTAAAGTCATCTCCACCACAGCATCATTAGGATCCCTAAGATGAGGTAATGTAGCATTAGCCAACTCAGGCTTCAACCCCCTAATGAGCATCTCATTCCTCTTCATCATGGTATCCACAGTGGCATGTCCATATCTAGCCAACTTCTTGAACCTTCTGGAATATTCCAACACAGAAATCTACCTTTTCTCCAATTCAGCAAACTTTCTGAGTAATGCAGACTGCGCCATCACAGACATAAAAATCTCTTGGAACCTTTTCCTAAACTCATCCCATGTCATCGTCCCTTCGTTCACTCCGGTCGTCATACTATTCCACCATAATAAAGCTGCTCCCTAAAGATGTCTCGAAGCAAGCCTTCTCTTCTGCTCATCATTGATCCCCAAGTCAGCAAAGATTCTCTCACCATGCAACAACCAGTTCTCCACCTCTATAGCATCTTCAGCTCCAATAAATGGCTTCCCTCCAAGCCTAACATAATCTCTGCTCAAGATAGCATAATTATTGACCACTGGAGCTTCATGAACTCCTACTCTAGCATTTACTCCAACCATTCCAGCAGCAATTCCAACTTGCAACATGTTCAGGAAAAACTGATACATAACTCTCATATCCACTTGTGGGACTCCAACACCAACGTTCCCCGCTTGTGCCTGACCTTCATTCCTTCTCGTATTCGGTCTGGCATTACCATTTGTGGCGGTTCTTCCCCCAAGGTTCACACTTCCACTTCTAGCATCCATATCTGTATTCAAACCTTGTGAGATACAAAAGAATAGCCTAAGAGAGATAGGAGAATAACGAAGCGTATACTTATACATAGCAAATACAAGTACATTACTATAGGTTATCCCATACTTCGATCTTACTCTAGTTCCTTTGGATTATGTTTTCAAAAACCATTTTTAGTTTAAAGTTTTTCATAAACCCACGCTTTCATACCAAGTAGTAATATCCCCTATCTGGAGGCCCAAAGCTATGCGCTACAGATGTTGCAGTCATCTGTAGTATTAACTTTCAGTGACCAAATACGGTAATGTTAATGACATCCATAATAACATAAGCGCCTGAATATGAAACAAAATCACAGATTTCAAAAGCAACCTTTCCGATTGCATTTCACAAAACATGTTTCATATTTTATTACATAATCACAATCGTTTTCCAAGTTCTGACCAAACATAATTATTACAAACCCCAAGAGCGACATATGATGATGCCCTCTTGGTTGACCAGAGTACTATATAGTCATAATAGACTTAATACAACACAGCGGGTTCAAAAAAATAGCAACTCCTAAATAGCTATCTGTTTGCCACCTGCTCATTTCGTTCGCCGACCTGCTAAAACCTAAAAATCCTTAACCCTCAATCTGCTTAAATGAATTTTGAGCACCCAAGAGTTTAAGCGAAAAACATAAACTTTAAGTCATACTTAAAGCCTGGTGTGAATAATATTAAACATCTTGATTATTTTATATTAAGTGAGACCATGCCACTTAGTGGAATGGGTTTCTCCTCACTGATATCCATTTTTAAAACATACCTTTCGCAAATCATAATCCTGCAACCAAAACTGGTTAAAACTGTAAAGCATTATCATGTAAACATACATATCAAGTAACAATTGGACTATCTGTCCAAACACTATAGTTTTATTTGGAACCATTGGCCGACTCGGCCCTACTAGACAATATGAACAAATAATCTAACACCTGTTAGACACTCCACTTCTGGATGGTCAGTCCCTAACTTATCTTCACTCAAGGTCACCTGATCTCAATGGTATTGCGGGTTTACCAATAACCTACTTCTGTACAAATACATATTCCCTTCTGTATGTAACATCATTTTAGTCTTACATGTGACAAAGCCCTACACACTATAATTTTGGATTAAATTAGCTAGGGACTGCTAGCCAATGTATAGGGTGCATCCCCATACTAGTCCCATCCGGTATACAAATATTTGAATCATTTTACTTGGGGTAATCTTCCTTTATATTTTCCTTGAAAAACTTTCCATCTCGAATTGATTAGAAACCTTTAAATCAAACGTAAACAAGGAAAATATATACTCTATGCTTTACTCAAAATCACCTTTCCATGTAATATATACTTTACTCAAATCTTTATCGATGAAAACATTTAAACCTTTCAAAGTGCCCCTTACGAATCCATTGAAAGTGCCTCTTTCGAAACCAAGTAAACCCCTTTCTTTTTTGCCTATGCCGAAAGGCCGAAACATTCCTTTCAAAAGCATTCATATAAACCTTTTGAAACCATTGAAAAACCTTTCCTTCGTAAGCTATAAAACCTTAGACCTCTCATCTTTAAAATACCTAAACATTGCCTTTTGAAAACATTGGAAAACCTTTCCTTTCAAACCTTTCGAAACAATTGGGAACCACCCCTTCTACAACCTTTCGAAAGAATCAAAACATCAAACCTTTCCAAAGCCTTTGGGTTCAAGTAAAACATGCGGAAAACCTTTCGAAACCATTTAAAACTATACCATTCAAAACCTCTAGGTTTTTACCTTCAACGGAGCAAAAGGATCATAAAACATTTAATTCGAAAGCATTCTTTCGAAAGTAATTCCTAAGTAAATAAGTGGTGGTGTTGAAACCAACCCTTCCGAAGCATTGGAGAAGTGGCTTGGATTTAAAAACAAAGTCATCCTTTTGAAACCATTGATTTCAAAAGATAGAAAAGCGGCAGCAAGGGGTTTCGACCCCGATGAAAGCAATTACTTAAAAGCCATGGCATAACCTCTTTGAAACCATTCTTTAAATAAATTTGACTTGGTCAAAAGCCAACTAAGTCGAAAGCATGCCCTTCGAAAGAAAGCAAGCGCATTTTCATTTGAAATCCCCTTCGAAACTACTGGTTTCGAACCAATACCTTTCGCTTATATCCAATGCGCTGCACAACAAGTCTTTAATGTCATGCACACTAGTTTTGATGGTGATGGTGGTGGAACTACTAAGTCAGAACCGATGTGCCAAAAGTGGCGAAACATGCTAAAAGCATGTAAAAACTGATTTTAACTTTAGAAAGAAATTCTTTCAACTAACCTGCTTTGTTGTTAAAATATTATTGGTTGTCAATTCTTTTTTCTAAAAGCGCTGTCAAAATTTTAGAATTAAACAATTTAAATAATTTAAAAAATACTAAATACATAAAACATTTAAGTCTCATACCTTAAATAATTTTATATACTTATTAAAACACCTAGGAAAATTTTACAAAAATTAGAGAAAATCATTTTTTAAGATGTTTTCTGACATATATTTATTTCAGACCCATAACTTGTATTATTTAGCCATAAATAATTTTAAATTTATAAAATAATTAACATTCTATCCTTCAAAATCGTGGCATAACATTGCAAAATAAATTGGATTAACCTTAAAACTGAAAACAATTAAGAAAACAAGAGATGTAGTCATTATTCACCTTAGCTTTGAGATTAAGAAGTTTGAGATTTGAATCATTTTGATTTTGATTACTCTTCTTCCTTTGATTGCTAGGATGCTAGGATGCACCTTTACAATTCAAATGGTAGAGGAATACGATAAGTAATTATAACTTTCAATACAAATTCTTGCAATCTTCGATAAAAAGATACTATAGACTCCGGTAATAGTTTGTCATTTGAAATTCAAAAGAAAAAAGATGTGTTCATAGAGATAATGTCAAGAATTCAAGTATGAACTCTTTGATCTTTATATGGTTTGCAGATCTGTCAATTATTAGTGTGAGAGAGCGTGGATTTGCAAAATTAATGCAAGTGTATTAAGAGAATTTTATTCAAAGCAATGGTGATGAAAATGTAAGAGAAGAACTAGAAGATGTTGTTAATTATTTTCTAGGACTTTTATATAGAAGATGAAGAGATGTGACTTTTAGTTGAAGGTTGAAGAGAAATGTCCATTTATTTGAATTTGAAAATTTTCCCAACTGTCACTACATCGACATATGCTCTATCGGTATGTAGACATATGCTAGCTAATTTTAAAAAAACATTTCATAAACTATTTTTTATTTTCGGTGTTTTAAAAATTAGTATTATATATGTATAAAATGATTCTGTAGATAAAAATAAATTTTAGTTTTAGACAAAATTCAAAGAATTTTCCTATGGTGTCATTAATAAAAAACTTAAAGCTCGACAAATACTTTTTCTGACTACTTGTAATGTCTTATCCTTGAACCTCTTGTGTCCTTCTAGTCTTGTCCTTTAATCTCTTATGTCCTTCCGGTCTTGTCCTTGAATCTCTTGTTTCCTTCTAATCTATGTTTTTTCCTTTTATCTTGATTATTCTTTGTCTTCCTATTTTGCTCTTAAGTCCTTTTACTGGTTCGTCCTGATGTATAATTCATCTGCACTTATATATTTATGCAATATAATTGAATAGTATTCTTGAAATTATTACATAATTAACTACGTAACTTGGAAAATTATTAGTAACTATATTTGTATGGTTGTTTTCATCAAAAGCAATATTTGAGGTATTAACAATCTTCCTTTTTTTACCACGAAAACCATCTAAATATTCTTGATATAAAATATAATAATATTAAATTTAAATTCTTTAACTTGATTAACCCCCCTTCTCCCACCAACCTCGAGTTTATGCATTCCTACTCTCATTACCATTTTGTCTAGATTTCTTTACTTTTTCTTCCCCTTCTACATCAATAAAAAACATAAAAGTAGCAGGTAGATTATTAAGAGTATAAGGTGTTAAATAAAGTTTTTTTAGGAAATTCAAAATTAGTTTATATATAAGTGAGACATATGCCTAATTTACTAAGTTATACACAGCGGTACTTAAAAGAAATTTAATTATAAACAATGTAATTACATAAAACAAAAACATATTTTTACAACAAAGTAACATATGCACAATTCTTACAACAAAAACATAATTGCTTATAATACAAACACATACATAAAAAATTATTTAGTGATAATAACCCTTAACTATTGGACACTTATGATTTTGACAGTTTGGGTAAGATGCATAAATATTTCATTTTTGTTCAAGAAGATTGCCTTGTGCATTGAATATAACTTCTTCCACGCACCCAACAATTAAGTCATCAACAATTTCTATAGCCTCTTATTTTTCTTCTTCTTATCATCATTGTTTTACTAGGGGATTATTGATTGCCAAATTTAACTTAGGGTCTAGTTCAAAATGATGATTAGATGAGCCTAATTGTTGATTGGATGATTCTAAATATTACAAATCATTCTTCCATGTTTTCCTTACTCGTTTTTTAATCTAATTTTTACGATTTCCATTTTAGTAAGCATATTAAGGATATGCATCATGGATTTCTCAATTTTGCAAGATCAAATAAAAGTTAAATCCCGAAATGGAGAAGATCCTTCCCTTATCCTCTTACAATTTCTTTGATCTATTAGAATTTGTTTTAATTAATCATTACGGAAGAGAATGGGTGAAAAATAGGTTTGAATATGAAATATAATAGTTATATAGGTATATTTAAATTTAAAAATGAGAAGGAAATTTAGTTTTTTCGAAAAAGGTCTACATGTCAACATGCATTCCATCCCTATGTCGACATAGTCCTGATCATTTTCTTTTTAGATTTTTGAGCTATATATATACAGATATATATATATATATATATTATGTGTGATGACCCGTCTTTTTACCCTTAAAAATCGACATAAATACGCTCATCGTATAACATACCGAACGATCGAGTGCCAGAAAGACAGATTGTTGAGGGAAAAGAAAATAGGTAGCAGAAGAAGAAGAAACTAAAACAAAAAATGAATCTCATAGGGGACTGGATAACATACAATATAAATTGTTCTTTACACAAACCTAGAACTGCACTATACATATCTTACATCAGAGCACACAAATCAATAATTACCAGCCTAGGCAGTTATAACAATCTGCCCTTACAATTTGCTGGTAATTTCAACAAACACTACAATGGAATAAACAAGTACGAGAATACGTCTTGGTCTCCAGCTCGTCTCCTGAGCTCCATAGCATCATAACCTGAACCTGTAATACTCGGTCAGACCCGAGAATTATAATAAAATAACACCTGAGTTAGTCTGAAAAATCAGTGTGAGAAAACACACTCAATTTGAATTATTAACTTGTCAAAATCCCTTGAAATCAAAGGTATCTCGTAAGATCACGCCACACATAAACACGACAGGTTTTTACCTTACGATAACCAAAACATTTCATATCAAAATCATCTGGTATTATAATAGTGTCTAAGTACAAATACTTATTCAATTAGCTGAAATTGTTACATTAATTAAATTCCAACATACTAGGCTCTACAATCAAAACCGTAAATGCACGTATTGGAGAATTGATTTCATACGAATGGCTTGGTACTGGGGTATCACCTATCACAATACATGTCTAGAACAATGTACCGAGGACCACGCCGAGATCCTCTACTCACAAGACCGGTTTATCCCTAACCTGGATAGACCGATTATGCTATCACCCCAGGTGTTCCCACCCTTTTCCAAGCTCCTTCCATGAATCATAGTAATAATATCCGAGGGTATCTACAAAGTTGATAAACATACCCTAATTGGGTGATACCCACTTAGCTTTTCTGCATCTCCGCTGCTTTTCGTCATTCCCGGTTGATGAGGCTAGAGGCTACGATTACCTTTTCAAGGAAATTTTCACTTAGAATGCACATTGTCCTCCGATGACAATGTACTGACAGCATTCACCCATACAAGTCCGTTCTGGGTCTGAACGGAACCGAAGGCACTATTACTACTATCCATTTTGGAATTACCCTCAGGATTAGTAGCGTTTAGCCCTTGCACTTCACTGCTCCATCTTCGACACAATGCTTTTTTTTTCACATCGAAAAACGTACTCGTTGGACCGAAGTAGTTTACAACATTTATTTTGTTATACTACCTTTCATCCGATTTTGACCTCGTATGACAAAGATATACGTTTTTAAAGATTTTATTATAATTATATAAATAAATTTACATTGTTTATTTTATTAAAATACTCAGATCAAATCATGCCATTCGTTCCACTAAATTAAAATCAGGCCGCACCTTTTGCTTCTTCCTCGTCTTCACGTACGCTGCTCGTCCAAACCCACCTCCTGCTGCCTTATTAACGTGCCGCTGCCACCACGCTGCCCTAGGGGGTGGTGGAAGACCACCGAGAGTCGTGCCATCCCCTCCTCGACCTTCGTGTCAAGTGTGGAATTGTCTAGCACCGCTGGTCATTGGTAAATCCTCAATGAAGGTCGCGCCTTTCGTTACGATTTGTTGCCATCGTGGTCCTCTATACGAGATCTCAACCGTTGATAATGTAGATCCTGAGGCGCTCTACGATTTCTCAGTTGAAGCGTTGACCTGATATTTCTTGGACAAGGAGAAAATGGAAGAAGAAGGATGGAAGTTTTCAGCCATTAATTCTAAGTAGAGGCGGCTGCGTGAAAAATCGGCTAGGGCTAGGGTTGAACGCGCGTGTGTATATATATATGTGTGTGTGTGTACTTATATTATCTTATTATTATTTTCCAAATCACATGCTTTTCCAAACGAACTCCAATAGAGACGTGCCACCAAGCGTTTGTAATGTTTTACCCATATTTTGAACACAATGTAACATGTATCGGGGCCAAATTCGATTGCATGTGGAAGATAACTTTTCGAATCGAATTAAAATATTAAATTTTCGGTAACTTATTTCAACGCGTTTTGTATCCCAAACGACCAAATGGTAATTCCAAACGCTACAAAATTTGAAATTCGATAATAATACACTATTACGGATCCAATGAAACATATTTCATCGAATTTCGAGACTGTGCCCTGAAAGGCTATTTCAACTCGTCGATTAAATTGAGTGTTTTTCAAAATCGATGGAATTACTTGAAATTTAAATATTAAAAATTTACCAACTCAATTATAATCCAAATAGAATTTATATTTATATTAGAAATCATACTGATTCATTTTAAATCAAAGTTTAATTATTTACACTGTTACTATATATTAAATTCCATAATTAAATTAATACATAAATTTCAAACTTTAAATTTATCGAATGTTAATTCCATTCGAAATTCTATTACCATCACTCTAATTCAAATAGAATTTAAAACAACTTAGAATTCATTTCCACTTCCCTTTGCTCCGAATTCACATATTTTCCGCAAATTTCAAATATCAATTTACTATTTACCAAATCTGATTAATCGCTATATTTGAAATTACAAACCATTTTACTAATTCTTCCATATTCAAAATCAATTAATATTTCGAATTCAACATTTAAAAATAAATTAAATGTTCAAAACAAAACGACCAAAATTCCGGGTCGTTACATTCCTCCCCATTATAAGAATTTCGTCCCCGAAATTGCTAAGGTAGGAAAAATGCTTCCAAACCATTTAACTTTTTTAAAACCCACTTAGTTAAAACCCTACATTCACTTCTCTAAATCTTTTAGTTTTATCCAGAACAATTAGTTTTCATTTCAAACTCTAAACCCTTGATTTCTAATATAATTCGAAAATCAACTTTTCTAGTTAAAAGAAATTTCCAAAAAAATTCAAAATTTGTCTAACACTCTAAACTTTCGAAATTTTTTGACAGAGTCTCCTTTGTATGGAGAGCCTTTTACAATATGACAAGAGAGATAAAAATATATACATCAACCCACACGGTCGGAAAATAATATATATATATATATATATATCAATATATTATCATTTCTTTATTTTATTGCATAGGCGTACCTCATATTAGCGTTACTAAGCGAGCGACTTATTTATATGCATTTACACAATCATAATCTATCCAAACAGCTTCCTGTACCCGTACTTACTCAAAATAAGCACATAATTTTCAAAATCATGAAATTTTATAGCATTTCGTTACTTTAACTAGCTATTCATATAAACTTCATAACTCGAACATGCCAAATCATATAATACAAGCAATTATAAGGTTCCAACACTAATTTAATTCCTTTCCATGGCTCATATATCATTTCATTCAATTCGAAATGATTTACAACCAAATTTATTGTATTCAATTCATATGTTCAACAAACAAACTCCTATTAATTCCAAATTGATTTGTATGTGCTTTACTTATATAAATTCATTTCTGTTCAATTTCAAATCGATTTAGAATCAGTTTATTTGCATTCCGTTCATTATTGACTTTCATTATATGCAAATCCATTTTATCAGTTTCAATTTATTCCTTTTTAAAGTGAGTCTAAATCAATTTTTCCAGTTTCCATACTATTCATTCTATTTTAACTTGATTCGCAATCCATTCAATTTCATTCTATTCACATTTATTATATTCATATCCATCTTATTAAGCTTCAATTGATCCACTTAAATTGGTTTTAAATCAACTCATCTATTTTCCATTGGTTCCCATTCATGTTATTCACCAAACTTTATTTGCTACGTGTTGTATTAAACAACATTCCAATCCATGTTAACTTTATTGATGAAGTCATTTCATAACAATCACTTAAGTTAAGTTTCCATTGCAACCGAATTCCATTTCTCCTTTAAATTGATTTTCATTCACTTATTTGCTTTCGTTTGCTCAGTATATCCAATTTATACTATATCATTGGGGAATTATTTCATATAAACCGATTCTCGAACAATTTAGTTCGGGTTCATGCACTTGCACTTCTATGAACTTTACTTCCAACTTATATTACCTCTTTTCCATTCACTTTCATTTTATTCACATAGATTCATTCACTTCATTTTATAGTGAACGACGTTTCATTATAAAGCTAATTTATTTATAAACCATTTCACAAAATTTATTTCTAGGGCCTATTATAAACACTCCATATCATCATTTAAGTTCATATTTCAATTCATATTCAATTCATTTACTCTTAAATTGAATTTATTTCTTGTTATCAATTACTTAACCATTTGTCTTGGTTGTACTTTTTCACATTTCCAGTTTAATAAGTTATACAACTTATTTATTCATAATTCCCTGAATTTCCACCTAAGTTTACTCACATTCAATAGTTATAACATGTACTTATACAAACACTTCACAATTCGTACTCATATTCAATCTACCAGATTTAAGTTCACCCTTCATTAAAAATTCAATTTTTATGAATTTCCATCCTTTTACCATAATATCACCATTTTCATTTTGGTTTACGATTTCATTTCTCAATTCATAAGTTCAAAAACTTATTTACTTAAAATCCCATTTTACTTAGTTGAGTCCATTCACATTTTATAATCATAACTGTAGATTATATATATCACTTTAAACTTAAGTGTATTCATTCCATTCAATAATTATAACTTACAATTACAAAACCATTTTATATTTCAGCTCTATATTCCATTCAATTCAAATTCAATTCCAATTTTTTTAACTTACTTAAGCTAAATTCCAACCTAACTTGTTCACTTTAATTTATTCAAGTTAAATTTTAATTCCAGGATTAAAATTTACATTTCCCTTTCTTATCTTTATCAACTACAAATTATAAGTTCAATAATAGTTTCTCTCTGACTTTACAATTCACTTAAATAGAAATCTCAGAATTCAATCACCCGATTTTATTCCAAATTGTCTTGAATCATAATATACATATATCACTTTGGTACATATCAAATCATACTTTCGGATTTTTCAAACAACTTGGTTTTGCCCAAAAGAAATTCCCCTTTGGAATTTCTAAAACGAAACTTGTTTATCAACAAGTCCAAAGCAAATATTCGTAGCCTACCACCAGGTAGCAATCCATCACTTAGAAATCCGAAAATGAATATTAATGATGCGGACGTCATCACCAGAATTATTTTCCAACGATTGAAGTGAGTTCAGTGCTTCCTTACTTCCAAAATTCATTTTAAAACAATTTTCTATTGAAAAATATCTCAAAATAATAATCCATTCTTCACAAGCCACTTTGGAAAACATTTCCCAAAATTATCAAGATTTAAAATTTCCCAACATTTAGTCCAAACCCAATTTAAAAAAAATTCAAAAATTTCGGGGTTTTGAATTCTGGTTTAAATCAAATTTTAGTTATACTCCTTTTGTATAAATCATTCTTATACAATTTCTATTTGGTTATATATATACCCATTTCAAATTTTATAATCATTTTGATTATAATATTAACAACCACCATTCTAAGCATAGACAGTATAATAATTTCAGAAAACTATTCCATTAGTAACAAAATATAGTTTTGGGTAAAATTATTTCGTTTACCCACTTCAAAACAACACCGTGTCGATTTATCTTGTTTTAAGAATTTAGAAACCCTATCGATACGGTTGTACTTCTCGTACCTACTAGAATTTATAAACACTCAACTGATAAGTCAACATAATGAAGGTCACGTCTTCTGTGGTAATTTTCCACCACCGTGGTCCTTCATTTTAGATCTTGACCGTCGATAATGTAGATCCTGAAGCGCTTTACGATTTCTCAGTTGAAGCCTTGACCTGATATTGCTTGGAAGAGAAAATTGAGGAAGAAGGGTGGAAGTTTTTGGCCATTGATTTGAAGTGAAGGTGGCTGTGTGAAAAATTGGCTAGGGCTAGGGTTATATATATATATATACACACACACACACATACAAACAAACGTTCTTATATTATTTTATTATTATTTTCCAAATCACATGCTTTTCCGAATGAACTCCAATAGAGACGTGCCACTTGATGTTTATAATGTTTTACCCATATTCCGAACATAATGGAACATGTATCGGGGATTAATTTGATTGTATGTGGAAGATAGATTTTTGAATCGAATTAAAATATTAAATCTTCGATAACTTATTTCAATGCATTTATGTCCCGTATGAGTAAACGGTAACTCCAAACGCTACGAAATTTTAAATCCAATAATAATACACTATTACGAATCCAATGGAATTGGTTTCATTGAATTCCGAGACTACCTTGAAAGGCTATTTTAACTCGACGATTAAATCGAGCGATTTCCTAAATCGATGGAATTACTTGAAATTTAAATTTTAAAAACTTACCAACTCAATTATAATTGAAATAGAATTTATATTCATATTATAAATCATGTTGATTCATTTTAAATCAAAGTTCAATTATTTACACTATTACTATATATATATTAAATTCCAATATTAAATTAATATATAAATTTCAAACTTCAAATTTATCGACTTTTAATTCTATTCAAAAGTCTATTACCATCACTCTAATTCAAATAGTGTTTAAAACAACTTATAAATCATTTCCCCTTCCCTTTACTCCGAATTCATATGTTTTTCCCTAATTTCAATATTAATTTACTATTTACCAAATTTGTTTAATCGTTATATTCGAAATTACAAACCATTTTACCAATTCTTCCATATTCAAAATCAATTAATATTTTGAATTCAACATTTAAAAATAAATTAAACGTTCAAAACAAAATAACCAAAATTCCAGGTCGTTACAATATATCTGTGTATACGTATAAGTAAATATATATGTGTGTGTGTGTGTAGTTTTTTATTTTAAATCATAATAAAGAACATATTCCTACTTCCATTGTAATTTGATAAAAGTATCTTTAACTAGCGGTTTTGTTTAAACATTAACTGTTTGATTTTCGGTATTTATAAATTGTAAATTTATATTTCCTTTACTTACATCATCTCTTAAGAAATGATGTCTTGTGTTTATGTGTTTTGTTCTAGCATGAAGATGGATTTTTAGATAAGTTTATGGCACTTATACTATCACAATATATTGTTAATTATTTAGTATTTAAGCTAAAATATTTTATTGTTTGTTGCATGTATACAACTTGTGAACATGTCAGTATTGTAGTTGCATATTCTTCTTGTGTTGTGGACAGAGAGATATAATCCTTCTTTTTACCAAACCAAGTTGCAAGTGAATGTCCTTAAAAGTGACAGGATCTACCTGTACTTTTTCTATTAGATTTAATCCTGCATAATCTGCATCACTATATGATATTAAGTCAAATGAATCTTCCTTATAATAGAATAGTCCAAAATCCAACATGTTATTAACTTACCTTAGGATGCGTTATATTATAGGCATCGAAGAATATTTTGCATAGAGACATACACCATGCTTTATATTTGGTCTACTTGTAATTATATAAAGCAAAGAGACAATAATGCATGGATATAATGTAAAGAGCAAATATCATAGGAATAGGTTTAGCACTCTATTAGATATTCTGAATCTTTTTACGGATTCCTTAGCATATTTTACTTGACTTGTCAAAAATTTCATTTTTAGTCGTTTAATTTGAAATCCTAGAAAAATGTTAATTCACCCATATGGCTCGTTCTAATTTATTTATCGTTACTTTCGAAAATTCTAAATTTTTTTGTCCATTAATTCAACCAAAAATAATTTCATCTACCTATATTTGTGTTAGTTTAATATCATTGTTAATTCTTTTTATAAATATTGTAATATCTACTTTCCCTATTTCAAAACCTAACTGAATTAAATAAGATTTTAGTCTTTCATACCAAGCATGAGGTACTTCTTTTATACCATACAATTCATCTTTTAGTTTATCAACATGATTAGGAAATTTCTCGTCTTCAAAAAGTGAGGTTGTCCGACATATACAGCTTCCTTAGTTATTCCATTTAAGAGCATAATCTCTACATCCATTTGATATAATTTAAATTTACTATAATTTTCAAAAGCGAGTAATATTATTATAGCTTTTGGCTTTTCTACAGGAGCAAAAGTTTCATCATAATCTATTTCTTCTTCTTGGTTATAACCTTGTGCTACTAGTCATCCTTTTCTCCTTGTAACTCTCTGTGTTCGTTTAATTTGTTATTAAAGGCCCATTTAGTACCACTAACAGACTGGTTTATGGTCATGGAGCTAATTCCTAAACATCATTCCGTGTAAATTAATTCAGTTTTTCTTATATAGCAAGAATCCATGAATATTCTTATGATGCTTCCTTTGGATTTTTGGGTTCATTGATTGAGATGAATGCCACATTGGTTGTTATTTCAATTGATTTCTAGGTTTGCAAATAACTTAGTATTTCCTAAAATATTCTCCTTAGTATGATCTTTTAAAACTCTTGTTATAGTTAGCTAATTCACATTTCTATCTTCATTATTCTCATTTTTGGTATTAATGTTTTCATTATTGTTTTTTAGGTTAGAAATTTTTTCTCCATATTATTTATATTAATTGTTTTAAAGTTTTCATCAAATGAAACGTGCAGAGTTTCTTCAATTGTATCAGTTCTTATGTCATAAACTCAATAATCTTTACTTCTATTGAAATATCCAATAAATATTCCTTTATTAGATTTAGCATCAAATTTATCTAAATTATCATTTGCATGAAGTATAAAATATAAACATTCAAAACCTTGTAAACATGAAGCTTTTGGCTTTTTATCAAAAAAATAATTCATATGGTGTTTTCTTAGTTAAAGGTCTTACTAAGATTCCATTTAAGATATAACATGCTGTGACAACTGCTTCAACTTAAAATTCTTTAGCGATAACTACCATTTAACATTGTCCTTACACATTCCTAAATAGTTCTATTTTATGTTCCATAATTCTATTTTTTTCGAGAAGTTCATGAAAAAGAGAAATTATGTGTGATAGCTTTCTCATTACAAATTTTTTCAAAACTTTCATTTTCGAATCGTGGTCGCTCCTTATAGTTTAATTTCTATAGATTTTTGATTCTGAATTCTTTTAGCGAAAGTTTTAAACATTGTGGATGATTCATTTTTATGTTTTAGGAAATTATCCACATATATCATGAAAAATTATCTACAATTACAAAAATATATTTATTATGGTTTATTGATTATGTCAGTGATGGTAAAAAAGATCTATATGAAATAGTTCGAAATGGTGTGATTTAGAGACCATATCCTTAGACTTGAACGATTTCTTATGAAATTTTCCAATTTGATAAGCATCACAAAAGTAATTTACTTTGAAGTTCATTTTCGAAAGAGTCTCGCGTAAGTTCACGTCAAGCAATTTTTGATTGGTTTTGTTATATGCGATTTCACCTGAATATTAGGGAAGGAAAATCGTTAAGCCATTGCAGGAACAATAAAGTTGAGCATACCATAGAGAGCTCGATTCACCCAAATAACCATGGAATATAAAGAGAGAGGAGCCTAAAACGTAGCCAAATTAAATCACACAAAGAAGAGAGGAGGATGCTTTTCTTTCATGTTGTCCCAAAAAAGGAACCATAGGACCAAATTCCTTATTATGTGGTCTTACCGCTGAACAAGAAAATTTGTACGGTAAAAGATCTACCGTGAAAGACTTCTTACCCGATGGTCTAACCATTAAACAAGAATTCTTGTCCATATGAGTGACTAACAGACAAGATCTTGTCTAATGATTTACCCCACCCAGAAAAGATCTCTTGTTTGGTATAACATATGCCGAGCCAAATGGGGAGAGCTACACTGAACCAAGGGGGTGCTTCAGAATACTTGTCTAAGATAACATCTACATATACTCACCGAACTGATGAACTCCGAACAAGATCATTACAGCTGAACCAAGTAAGGCATTTAAGGAATAAAATCTAAAAATATAAGAAAATTCTAGATCGTATCTTCTTTTGAGAGAAACGTGTGATCCTCTATAAATAGATGAGAGCACACATATAGCTATATATATCACAAAAATAAGGCGCTGCCAACAAGCTTGGAAGGTGGCAAAAGCTAGGTACAAGAAACAAAAATAAACAGGTACCCCTAATATGAGAAAAGCCACCACCCATCACACCCTAATATCGAGCTCTGGCATGGACACCTCCCGATATTAAAGTGTTTGAAGTACCTAAAAAACTGAAGAAAAGCCAAATATACAGGATGTCATCACAAGCTAAGAAAGAAGCTCCATGCTTCTAGTATATAAGGAATGAAATAGTGACTGTACTAAAATGGAACTAAAATGATAATGAAAGGATAAACCACTATGAAGACTCTATACCAATGGAAGAAGTGCCAAGCAGAAGTGTAGACCGTCTAGATAATAGAACGCCATAATGAAGATAAAGGTACTCTGTATCTGAGGTGGATCTGCTGGTGGATCTCAGAAGAAAACACTACTCCGATGGCCTCTCTGCAATCCAAAATCATGTACTCCTATATCTGCAGTGAAACAATCAGTGTATCTAAGAGGAAAACTCTACGCTGATGCCCTCTCTACAATCCAAAGTCCTGCAATCTGAAGTCATGAGTACCTGCAAATTGAACCTAACGCCCTATCACCCGTACCTACGTCTAAATAATGACTAAGAAAAGAGTTAGAATGATATATATATATATATATATATATATATATATATTAATATACATATATATGTACGAAAGAGGAAGAAAATAAGATGTCTAAGTAAAACTAACTATCTAAACAAAGATAAATACAGAAATTGGTACAAAACTTAAAAAATTCTTATGAACCTTTGATCCTAAGCAAATTATGGTTAACAGTGAAATCGTCATATAAGTTTGGAAAAATATTAATACTATTATTGTTAATGTTAAAAAAAAATTATTGAGTTTAAATGAGTTAATATTGTAACTAACCCTATTAAGGTACCCTTTAGAAAGGTTATTTTTAGCTAATTTATATTTGGAATTAGAAATCCGATTAAAACAAAAGGAGGAAATTATATAAATCAGTTTGTTACAATGACTATTATTACTATTAAAAATTCTTTGAATTCTTTCAAACCAAATATACCAACAAATAATAATGAATAAAGTATCTAGTAAGAATCTAATATTCTTTTTGAACCTAAATCTAATACCACTCAGTAGAATTCGCTGTCATTAATTTTAGCTATTATATTAAAATTAAAAAAAATTAGAGTATTATTTAGGATGTAATAAGAATCCATGCAATCATAATAAATGTGTTTAATATCTTCAAAATGCATATTACAAAAATAACATTTGTTGTAATTTCGGATGTTTTTTCTCTTTGAAAATTCTATAGCATTAAGTTTTCCATGTAGTATTAACCACATATGAATTTTAGATTTAGGAGGAGCATTAGCTTTCCAAATAAAATTAAAAGAGATGTTTGTTATACCCAAAAATTAAAAAAATTGTAAAAGAATTTGATGTATATTTCTTACTCTTATCCCATTCCTAACTAATAATATCATTATCATTATCAATATTATAAAGATTTAATTCAGCATAAATCAAAGAAAGTTGCCTAGGAGTTGAACCTACTAGAATTCTATTAAAATTAAAATTCCAAGGGGGATCGTTTTCAGGAGAGAAAACTTCACTAATTAAAGCAAACATAAAATTATAGATTTCATAAAGCTCTTTCATTTCTATCTTAAGAGATAAAACTAAAATCCAACGGTCATGCCAAAAAGAAGTACAATTACCAGAATAAACTATCGTTTTAAGACCTACATTAAAAATATCATGACATTTCAAAATGGATTTCCAAAAATCTTATAGATTTTGATTGATAGGAGAAATGATTTGATATGAGTTAATGCAACCATTATAGTAATATTTTGTAATGATCTCTTTCCAAGATAGCATCATTTATATCCTTAAACTTCCATAAGCATTTACCTAATAATGATAAATTCATATTACGCAAATTAATTAATCCTAAGCCACCTTCCTTTTTAGCTTTGCACACTATTTCCCAATTTACTAAACATTTTATGCTATTGTTAGTATTTTTCCCACACCATAAAAATTCTCTTCTAATTTTTTTCTATTTTATCTATTACCCAATCTAGAAATAAAGGCATGGACATCTAATAATTCGAGAGGGCGAATAAAATAGAATTTATTAAAACTAATCTACATGCTCTAGATAAAAATCTCCCATTCCAATTAAGAATCCTATTTTTGATTTTATCAATGATTATAAGCCAGTCATCATGTTTGAGTTTAGTAGGTCTAATCACAAAACCGAGATAATCAAAAGGAAAATTCATAGTTTTGCAATTTAGAGTATTTGCGACTAAGTTTTCAACTTTTTCAAAATCATTTATAACTAAAACAGAACTTTTATCAAAGATTATTTTCAAACCTAATAGAAGTTCGAAACTATATAGAATAAACTTAAAAGCAATCATATGCCTAGGTAAATGAGAAGGAAAAAAGCAAGATATCGTCAGCAAATTGAAGGACTGATATACCATTACGCGATATATCATTACCTATATTTCCTAAAGATCTATTATCAATTGATTTTTTGATTATCTTAGCAAAAACGTCTACGGATAAGTTAAATAGAAGAGGCGATAAAGGAACCCCTTGCCTTAATCCTCTCTTAGATTGAATTTTGTTACCTGATATTCCATTAACCATAATAATAGAGTTACCAGTTTTAAGCAAATTCGTGATCCAGTTAATCCATCTATGACTAAAACCTCTAGCATAAAAAATATCTATTAAAAATCCTAATCTACGAAATCAAAAGCTTTAGCGAAGTCTAGTTTTAAGATAGCACAAGTAATATTGTTCTTACAACAGCGGTTAATATATTCTTGAACAACAGCCACCCCATCAGTGATATTTCTCCCTTTAATGAAGGCAGATTGTAAATAGTCTATTAGCTAATACTTTTGAAATAATTTTAACAGAACAATTAATCAGTGAAATAGGTGTAAATCTTTTCAATTATTAGCCCCTACTTTTTTATGTAATAAAATAACATTTGCAAAATTGAATCTTCCTATAAAAATTATTAAACATATTAATTAGATCTAATTTTAAAACATCCCAAAAAGTTTAATAAAATAAAATAGAGAACCCATCCGGACCCGGAGATTTATCACTAGGCATGTCATTGATAGCTTTCCAAATTTCCTCTACAGTAAAAGGATTATCTAATTCAAAAAGATCAACATTAGAAACATGCGGATAAATATCATTCCATCTAACATTTGTTCTAAGTTTATTTTTAGTACCAAAATATCTCTATAATATCCTGTAAAAGCCTTATTAAGATCTCTCTGATTAATTAAAACATCATTATTGACAAAAATGGAATTAATTTTATTAATACATTTTCTACCATTAGACATGTTATGAAAAAATTTGGTATTATTATCACCTTCATTAATCCACTGGATTCTGAACCTCTGCTTCCACATAACCTCTTCTTTTTCTAGAATAGAATTAAGATCTTCTTTTAGATTAGCGAGAATGTTGCATTCTCCTAAATTTAGTTGTCTAATTTCTTCAGTCTTACTTATTTCGAGCATCTCATTAAGAATATTATATTTTTTGATTTTTATATTACCAAAAACATTTTTATTCCAATTTTTAAGAAAATTTCTAAGATTTCTAAGTTTAAAAAAATTTAGTAGAATTATCTATATTTCTAATATTATAAAAAATCAAAGAGATCCACTTTTTAATTAAATTTAAAAAGTTAGATTCTGAAAGCCACATTTTTTTCAAATTTAAATAATCTACTAATTACCCTATGCTTTTCACAAGTGAGAATAATTGGACAATGACCGGAATAAGTGTAAGGCAAACCAGAAACTCTGCAAATGGAAAATTTATCCTTTATCTCATCACTAACAAAAAACCTATCTAGCAAAGCCATAGAAGGGGATTCCCTATTATTACTCCATGTAAATTTTCTATTGGAAAGAGGGATTTCAATCAAATTGGAGTTAATAATAAAGTGGTCAAATCCTCCATAGCAGAGAAATCTCCTTCCCATGGAGAATGCTCTCCCAAAAAACATGTGACGTTAAAATCCCCCCAAAATCCAAGAACCCAGAGCTAAAGATCTGAATGCTAGGCATTCATTCCATAAAATCCGACAATTTATTTTTGAATTAGGCCCATAAACATCGGAAATGTTTAAAAAGAATTATCAACAAGATTAATAAAAATAATGTGTAAAGAATGTTGTTTTGAAATACATTGAAGAAGTTTAAAATAATTATCATGCCACCCAATCATTAAGCCCCCAGAAGCGCCTATGAAGGGTTTTCTCAAATGATAACCTCCTAATCTTTTAAAGAATCTAAAATCTAGAATACCAATTTTAGTTTCCTGAAGAAGAGCAATGTCAATAGAATGGTCTTTAAAAAAGTTCAAACTTTTTCACACTTATTTAAATCATGTAAACCTTTGATGTTCCAACTAATAATCCTCATAACAGGTCTAGCCATATCCAACTCCTGACATCTAATATACCTATGATCTATCTCAGCATCATAAAAAATGAAACAAGTATCAGAAGCTAACTTACTAAACTCATAAGAAGATAAATTACCTAAAGCATACGGAGAATACTTACTACCTAAATCAAAACACATACTTGAGCCTGAATTCGAAGTGCCTTTTTTGGCACTCGAACTAGGTAACTCACCCATAGACTGAAACTGACTACCTTTGATCCTGGCACTATGTCTAACAGATCCACTAGCAACCATCTTCTTTCCCCTACCTTTCTTAGACAAAGATGAACATGAACCGGATTAGTTACCACTCCCACCATTGGACACGTGAAATAAATTCTCTGAATCATTTATAACCCCAGAAACCAAGTTTTCACTCGTATTCCTATTTGATACAACATTATTTTCTTCATTCCCCTCCAATTCATTAATTCTCAAGCCAAGCGCACTTCTTTTATTCAACACAGCATCACTATTCACAATGCAAACTTCACCAACAATAAAACTTCTGATTCGACTGGCTTATCACAGTTTTAACTCCATTATAATCTACGATATGATTTGATCTAACACCGCCTTCACTTGGAAGATTAGCATATGATGAAATAGAGGCATGCATATCAACTTCTCTGCTAAAACCTATATCACCATGCACAGTGATACCATCTAACTTATCAGCGAATTTATCAATGGAGATAGCCAAATTCTCTTCTTTAATCTCTGTTTCAATTCTCTCTGATTCTATAACATCAGAAGCAAGCGACATCTTATCATTAGCAAGCGACATCTTATCATTTCTGTCACTCACTAATTCTAATAGGTTCACCTTGGCATTATCTAACAGAGAAAAACCTTCCTTATCATTATCTACACCAAGCCTGTCAATTGCATTAAACTTTCAATCAATTTTGTTTAATGCCTTAAGATTTATATCATCAAAACTGTCAACGGAACAATCTGATCCCAATTCATCACCATGCCTTTCATCAGATACTATAGAAAATTCAAGGCACTCAAATGGATTATCAGTAGATAATTCAAAAAAACATTTACCACTAGATTTTACTCTGTTTCTCTTCTTATTTACCTGAATAAATCCATCATCGCATGACCAAGCATTATTTCCAGAATAAATCAAGATAGGGACATCTTCGTTTGATATATGAGAATTCTCAGACAATGCAAAAACAACAGGATCCAGAAGCATTGGCTCAAATACTTGAGTGCATTCTATCGTAGCATTGACATTAAAAATTACACAACTATTATATCCATCCATTTCCGTGTTAACATTCAAATCTATATTGATAGAATAAGAATCCATTTTACCAAAATGAATCACCAAATCTATCATGATACCCTTTACCAATGTTAGGTGAATTAACAGCATCGAAATGACTGAACAACTCCTCCAAATATCTAATACCAACATCTCTCATTTGCCATAGATTGTCTAGGAGTAAACCTTTTAATAAAAGATATTTCAAGACAAACTGGAACCCATGATCAACCAGAGAAGGACTGGGAATGGGTTTATATGATGAATTCTTTGACTCTGATTTACCAAAATAGATTTTAGGATCTCCAAATCGATCAAGATACCCCTTACCATTGTTGAGAGAATTTATAACATCGAAGTGTATAAACATCTCCATATATTTGATACCTTGTTGTCTCTTTTGCCAAAGATTATCAAGCAGAAGCCCTTTTAATAGCAGACATTTCAGAACGAATTGAAACCCATGATCAACCGAAGAACAAGGAGTGGGTTTGTTATGTATAAGAATTGATTTGGATAGACAATCGAATTTATATAGCCAAATTTCCCATACAAAAAACATCGAATTGGATCTCTACACTGTTTTGCAAAATGATTTTCATCACCACATCTAAAACAGAAAGTTTTCCCTCCTTTTCCTTTTCGAGGATGAAAAGTTTTGAGTGGGGGAGAGTGTAACGACCTACGAATTTCGATAGTTAAAAATTGTTAATTTAATAAGATTTTGGTAATTAAATCTGAATAAATAAAAAATTTGAAATTTGTTAATTTAATATGATTGTGTAATTAATACTAAAAGAAATAAAATTGGGAATCATATTTATGAAATAATAACGAGAATGCAAGGTAAACAATGCTAACTAAAGTTAATAATTAATGGATTGAATGAAATGCCAATTAATGAAAATATATTATACTTTGACTATAAATGGAACATAAGCGAATAAATGAAATATTGGATTTACCAAGGAAATAATAGATAGTTAATGAAAATTAGATGAAATTAGTATTATGAAAACAAATGGTAACATTGGTTTGTAAGTAATAAAAGCTTATTAATGTGACTGAAGGTTAACGTAACGATTATTGTATGTTACCTATTTATGTAGCTTGTTAATTTAAATTGGAAGTCGGTTACAATAATTATAATTTAATATTACATTTATGTTAATTAAGGTAATATTTGGAAATAATGTTAGTGTTATACATAATTGGACAATTTGTTGAATTATAAGAATGGAAATTCAAGATTTATTAATTTATTGGAATTTAAAGTTAAATAATTGGATTAATTGCAAATAAGTGGAACTAAATACTAAAATATTACGTTAATGGAAATTAAGATGAGATTTGAGAATATTAATGCAATAACTACAAACCAATGTAAATTTCATCCATTTGATAATAATAGATTGAATAAACTAATGAAAGGTCAATTAAATGGAATTACTGAAAATAAAATTTGTAATTTTCGAATTATTGAAATTGAAAGCAAAGATAGAAATTATTAAAATAATTAACATTGAATCAACATGAAAATTTATTTTAAATTATTATAAATGGCTAAATAAATCAAGTGATAAAATTTGTAAACTATAGAAATGAAATTGAAAATTTGATTTGATTAATTAATTATAATTTATTTAATTACCTAAAAAATAGCCATTTTGGCCGCTGACTCGGATTTCGACAAAACCAGTTTCATCGGATCCGTAACGGTGAATTATTGTAGGATTTCTAGTTTCATAGCGATCGGACTTGTCGTTTGATCGCACGGGCTCGAAATGCCTGGAAATCAATTGAAATCAATTTGAAATAACTTGATTTTAGCATAACTTCTTCATGCGATGGAATTTGGATTTGAAACCTGTTCCATCGATTTTAAAATACTCAAAAACATCTATTTTGACATATGGGTTGACCCAATTTCATTCCGGAGTCGAAACAGGCTTTTTGACCATTTATCGTTCAACGTGTAAATTAATCTGGTCCGTTCTTTCTGTTTCATCTCTGTCTATATATATCCAGTTATAAATCCTAGCAGCCTTTCTCATTCCTCATTTCTATACGTACAATTCAGCTATCTCTCCTCCTCAATGGCAGACAAACAAGTTCTCACTTCCAAATCCAATTGCAATTCAAAACCAAATCCAAATTTCAAACTCCACAAACTATATCATATTTTATATCATCGGAAAGTTCTCGAAGAGCGCATCTCAATTCCGTGATTCAATTTTTTTATTCGATGCATTATTTATCCGAAAATTAAGGAACAAACCACGGCCGTTCATCGTGTCGTAATCAACGTCGTCTGATCGACAAATTGAAGACGCGGTTCTGTGGAGAAAGGCGAGGAGATCGCATCCATGTGGGTTTTGTGATGGGTTAACAGCTAGATCGCCATAAACAATTTGATTAGGGTTAAAATAGGTGGTGGTTGCTGCACTATTTCGTGCTGATAGAGGTTGCCGTGCATGGGTGGAGACACGGAGGTGGCGGCGTGACGTGTAGATAGGGACGAACGTGTGAGATGGCGGAGATTTAGCCGTGCCTGGTGGTTGCGGTGGCGATTTCGAGCGTGGGGAAGGTGCCGTGTTCATGTTTGAGAAGCTGTAGGGTTTTAGTCGAAACAAATGGAAGGTGACGTGTCGTTATGATTAATTTTTTTTATTATTTAATTTGAATTTTTTTCAAAAGTTCTAATATGTATAACTTTGCATATGAGGTCCGTTTCACGCGCGTTTTCTCCGCTAGGTTCGTATTGAAATTCTGGACATTTTGGATCTGGTGTGGACAGATTTTGAGACTGTTTGAATTTTGGCTTTAAATTGGATTTAAATTCGAAAGGTGAGTGTTTTAACCCACTCACAACTTCTAAAATTTCTTATGTTTGTTAAATTAATTTCTGATGTGATTAGAAATTTATTGACGGCTTTTTGTTATATTTTTATCATCATTCCAGTTAAATTGAATTTATTGAATTAAATTGTTATTTAATTTATTATTGCACATAAACTGTAAGTTAAATTGTTATTTAATTTATTATTGAATATAAACTGCCAATAATTACCTGTTATTTATTTTCTGTTCTATATTGATGTTATTGTTTGAATTGGATGATAATTGTGATCAATGGTTGATGATTGATATTGGATGAATGGATGTTGTATTTTATATTGTTATAAACTGCAAGTTGTTATGCATTTTTATTTCATTCGGGATTGCAGTTTGAAATGATATATAACCATATTTTTATTTTAAATTACGGATTGAAATGATAAATATCTGTATCACTTCACCATAGGGTAGAAAATTATATACAGACATCGTGGTCTATATCTAAAATATTTAGAAACGATTTCTATGGTTTTGGGAAAAAAATATGGTTTAATGAATATTGATTTTGATATTATTTAAATATTTTTATATATAGTTAAATGCTTGGATTTAAGCTATGTATAAGTTTGTTAAATAAAAATTAAGTTTAATAATAGAGTTTGAACTTTATTAAAATAAATGTGAGTAAGTATTTAAATTTTATTTATAGAGTGTATAATGATTTAAATAAATTAAGGTTGGGAGATAAATTTGAGATTTATTTGAAATTAAATTTATTTAAGAATTAAACTCAAAAAGGTTGATGTGAAATTTATTAAATTGGAAATTTTAAAAGGTATAATTATTATAACTTGATTTTGAGGTCAAGGTGAATTAAACGAGTATTTCAGGCATAAATGAATTGAAGGAAATATTTAGTTATTGTTATTTGAGTTTTATTTAAATGATAAGGGATTTATTATGTAAATTATTTCAAACTAAATAATAGAAAATTTAATTGTTGAATCGAAATTATTAAATTTAGTTTTGAAATTTTGGAATATTTAAAGCCTTGAAATATATCGAAATTGAAATGTTTTATCGAAATTGAAATGTTTCAAAGTTATGAATTTCAAAGTATTATGTTTTAAAAGTGTTATAATTTCAAATATTTGGTTTCGAAGTATATAAATTTGAAAGTGCTATGATTTTGGAAAAGGGATATATTTGAAATTAAAAAAAAGGTATCATATTGATTTGGGTTTTGAAGTGGAAATTATATCGTATTTATATAGTTTTCAAATCGATATTATATTCTGGTTTTAAAGTATAATTATTTTGAAATGACCGCGTTGTTATAATAACGTTTGGTTGTTAAAGAGACCGGGATAGAAAGTTGTCATACTCTCTGCTAACTCCGAAAACCACTTTAACAACCGTGTATGCGGTGGAGATTCCAGAATGAAGTAGGATGGTGGCGGCGTTCCTTTGAGGTATGAACGTGGACCCGACTCCTGTGAATTGGCATAAGGTGGCTAAAACAGGAGCAATTGACGGGCTAATGAGGTCATTTCTCTGATCGGACACACTCCTTCGATATTATATTCTGACTTTGAGATTGATTCATTGGCCACTTTTGATTCTTTTGATATGGGAGTGTGGCTCGAGGTGGGCGGTAGTAGCTGCTACGCGCTACCACTGGCACGGAAGTGTAATTGGTATATCTACCCTGGCATTGCCTAGTTGTGTCGTGTCACCTATTTCATAGCGCGCCTTGTACGAGTTTGGTTTTCTCCCGATTTGGGGATGCGCTGATACTGGATGGACTACTGGGACTATTACATATTAAGGGGAATATTGGGTCACTCCTTAACTCTATTTAAAAGTAAGTTTATTTTACTATAGACATTATTACAATAGCGAAATATTGCTACAAAGTAAATAGTTTAATGGATCCTTAGGAGATGTGAATCCCGAACATCTTTTAAGTTACTGCACTCACGTTTAACACTAGATAGGAGATGTCAAATCCCATAATCATCTCTGATGTCGTTTCACTCATATTTATTTCAGCTGATTTAACTTACATAAGATCTTTTAGTTCTGACTCGAGTGTTTTGTCTTATCAATTCGCTCGGGTCAGTCCGAGCATTACAGGATATAAAGACTTTATTTCTGGAGGACGAAGACGAAGATTTTATTACTATTATTTATTATATTATTCCACTGCATTTATACTGTTTCGCTGCATTGTAATTATTATTCTCTGGTATGTGTAACTCTGATTTTACTGTGTATTAGTATAATCAAATGTTTTGTAAACAGCTTCATGAACTGTTTATTTAATTATTATATTTTATCGTTCCGCTGCAAGATTCTATTTTGTTTTTCTTTCTCTGCTTTTTATATTTACCCCATAACAATCCGCCCTTCTGTATGGTTCAAGTCTGACGTGTGTGGTTTATCATCGATTTAAAGCGTACAAAAAGGCGGGATGTTACATCTGGTATCAGAGCTTTGGTTTAGCGATAAACCTTAGCTTTGTGGGGTCTTGCTCTTTATTAATAGGGTGGTAATACCCTATGATGAGTCGTTGAGCGTATTTGTATGAGATAGCGTATTTGTTAGTGTTATAAAAGGTTTTAATATTGTGTTAATTTGTTCCGTTTTGTATCTATAAATTCTGATTGGTGCATGGGACACTATGACGTCAATAGGGATTTCTAAACACTAAATAGAACAGACCGACATATTTTTGAATATAGGTGAATGGAATAATTTTGCCATATATATTTCCTATATATAAAATAATTTTTTTATAAATGATATATTTTTGGTTGTAATTTAATTGTTGTTAGGTAGTGAAATTTTTAGATATTAGTTGAAATTAGGATTTGAAATAAAATAAATGAAATTTGGAAATTTTAGATCTTAAGTTCCGAGATTTTGAAAATTTCTTTCAAAGGATTTTGGAATATAATAATATTGTCTATAAGTATTTTATGATATAAATATTTCAATATAAATTGAAAGAATTGTTTTAAAGAAACTTTGGAAAGAAATAAATTCTGTACTCCCCTCTCTATCGTTGGAAAATAATTTCGGTGATGAGTGCACGCATCATCGACATTCATTTTCGAGTTTCAAAGTGGGAAGGTCATTGTAGTAGTTTTACTGAAGAATTATTTTGATAAACAAATATAAATTTTAAATTATTTTAAATATAATTGGGTATACAAGTTGTAAGTATATATTTGTCTATTATTTTAAAACGATTTGAAATTTAACCCGGTACGTAGTTCGTAAGTTTCCATTAATTAATAGTTTCAATTATTGTAGTGAAATGGAATGTAATTAATTAATAATTGAAACCCCTAATTAAAATAAGAGATTAAATGCTAGGTTATAAATGAAACTTTAGGAAAGTTGAAATGTGTAACCTATAAAACAAAGGATATTATTATTGAGCATTAAGTTTATTAAAAGAAATAAGACGAGCTTGAATAATTTTCAATTACATTCTTAAAAAGTATATATATAACTTACCAAAAGATGTAAAAGTTGAAATGTCCGATAAGAAAATGTAATAGAATATTATACAAGTAAAACTTAAGTAATGAAAGCATTCAATGAAGTCCTTTATAAATAAGAAATTGATGTTACTGTGTTATAATCTTAAGTTATAATTGAAATATTACTATAATTAAACATAATAGAAGGGTAAGTATTATAAATAAATGATTATAAACTTAAGTAAATAAATTAAAATGCAAATAAATTGAATTGAACATAAATACTATAAATAAATGCATGTAAATAAATGTAGTTATGCAATAATGAATGTAATGCAATGAAAAGGAAATTTATATAGTATGAATAAATAAAAATGAATTTATGTAAGTATAAGTGCAAATAAGTGAAATAAACACATAATCAATGTATGTAAATTGAAACTTTGCAAGAGATAAATGTAAATTTAAAAGATAAATCGTTATATGAAAGAAAAGAAATCAAACAACAAGTATTATGAAATGAAATTGATCTATTGCTTGAAATTGTTGTTTGTTTGGTTTATGGTTGTTTGGGCAAGGATACTTTAAATTTGCTTGGATGTATGAATAATCTATTGAGTTTGTCTAAGACTGTTGAGTAAGTGGAATACTTCATAGTTATTTGTCATTCTATGTGATTTAAAGTGTCTTAACCCAAACAAACCAATTGTTTGTCTTGCTTGGATGGTTTATTTGTATTTGATGTGTATGCTGTTGGTTGCTATTGATTGTTGTTATATTGATTTGTTTGCTATTGGTTGAAACAACCTTAAATATTTCATTTTATATAATTATTAACCACTTTGGATTATACAAGTGAAATACAGGTTATGGAAGTAATTGCTACTGCTTTTGGTTTCATAAAATAAGCGTAAATTACCCGACAAAGAGGTACGTTCTCGTATTACGGTTTTCTAGCGTTATCATATTATTTTTCCTGTGTTGGGATATATATTATTTTGGAAAATATATATTCTATATTGTTATATTTGATATTATATTTTCTCCCGAGCCTCTCCGTACAAAAGAGACTATGCCGAAATTTTCTGTAAATTTTGACTTAGAAAATTTTTGAAAAATGTTTTCCAAACTTTATTAATTTGAGTATAAAAAGATTGAGTGGTTATAAATTGGTATATTCTATTCAAATTAATTAATTTTGTAAATTTACTTGTTTGTAAAGTTAGTATTTTTGAATAAGATATATTGTTTACTTAATTCCTTCTTTCCCTCCTTTTTCCTTTTCGAGGATGAAAAGTTTTGAGTGGGGGAGAGTGTAACGACCTACGAATTTCAATAGTTAAAAATTGTTAATTTAATAAGATTTTGGTAATTAAATCTGAATAAATAAAAAATTTGAAATTTGTTAATTTAATATGATTGTGTAATTAATACTGAAAGAAATAAAATTGGGAATCATATTTATGAAATAATAATGAGAATGCAAGGTAAACAATGCTAACTAAAGTTAATAATTAATGGATTGAGTGAAATGCTAATTAATGAAAATATGTTATACTTTGACTATAAATGGAACATAAGCGAATAAATGAAATATTGGATTTACCAAGGAAATAATAGATAGTTAATGATTAGATGAAATTAGTATTATGAAAACAAATGGTAACATTGGTTTGTAAGTAATAAAAGCTTATTAATGTGACTGAAGGTTAACGTAACGATTATTGTATGTTACCTATTTATGTAGCTTGTTAATTTAAATTGGAAGTCAGTTACAATAATTATAATTTAATATTACGTTAATGTTAATTAAGGTAATATTTGAAAATAATGTTAATGTTATTCATAATTGGACAGTTTGTTGAATCATAAGAATGGAAATTCATGATTTATTAATTTATTGGACTTTAAAGTTAAATAATTGGATCAATTGCAAATAAGTGGAATTAAATATTAAAATATTACGTTAATGGAAATTAAGATGAGATTTTAGAATATTAATGCAATAACTAAACCAATGTAAATTTCATCCATTTGATTATAATAGATTGAATAATAGAATGAAAAGTCAATTAAATGGAATTATTGAAAATAAAATTTGTAACTTCTGAATTATTTAAATTGAAAGCAAAAATAGTAATTATTGAAATAATTAACATTGAATCAACATGAAAATTTGTTTTAAATTGTTATAAATGACTGAATAAATCAAATGATAAAATTTGTAAACTATAGAATTGAAATTGAAAATTTGATTTGATTAATTAATTATTAATTTATTTAATTACCTAGAAAGTAGCAATTTTGGCCACTGACTCGGATTTCGACTTAACTAGTTTCATTGGATCTGTAACAGTGAATTGTTGTAGGATTTCAAGTTTCGTAGCGCTCGGACTTGTCGTTTGATCGTACGGGCTCGAAACGCCTAGAAATCAATGAAATTGAAATCAATTAAAATCAATTTGAAATAACATGATTTTAGCATAACTTCTTCATACGATGGAATTTGGACTTGAAACCTGTTCCATCGATTTTAAAATACTCAAAACATCTATTTTGATATATGGGTTGACCTAATTTCATTCCGGAGTCAAAACGGGATTTTTGGGCCATTTATCTTTCAACGTGTAAATTAATCTGTGAAAGTTTGCTATGGACCGTTGGGCTCAGGTCAGTCGACTAGTCGACAATGGTCAGTCGACTGGTCAACAATGGTCAGTCGACTGAATAGTGAAGACGTGTAAAAAAATCGTGCACAAATATGTTAAAATGCACAGATTCAGTCGATTGACTGACTATATTCAAGCGACTAAATTCTTTTATTAAGTAAAAATTGTAGTAGCTCATTTGGTTAGAGTATTTGTCTTCCAAATTGGTGACCTAGGTTCGAGTCCCACTCCATGCATTTTTTGAAAACTTGATTTTGATTAAAATATGCATGTAAGTTTATTTGAATGTGAATGATGATTCTTAAGGAAAGATTTTAACAAAGCACTAAACTAGACTATATATACATATTTGATGACTCTTGCAAAAATATATAACTATACAAACCATATATTGAGCCGATGAGTCTAGATGTTATCGTAGTCTGGATGTTATCGTAGTCGCAGATTCGTGAATTGTTGTGTCTTGTCAGCAATCAAAACATATGATACAACATTCTCCCCCATTTTAATGACGACAATTTCATTATGCTACGAACGAATCTTTAACACGCTTTGTTGATCTTATCTCTCTCACTGAATATATTCCTATAATTGTGCTATAGATTTCTCCCCCTGAATCTATGCTATATAATCATAGCGACTTTCATTTGGTATCAAAGCCTGGTCATCTTATAACCATCACACAGTTATTTGATATCTCAGTAATATGGATAGTAACACTAACACTAGTTTTATTGAAGGTCGATCCACTGCACGACCTCCATTGTTTAATGGCATGAATTATAACTATTGGACTACACGAATGCGTATGTGTGTGTGTGTGTATGCAAGCAAATAGTTTTGATTCATGGAACATTACATAATCAGAATATCATTTACCCACAACTGAATATTCAACACGGTCAAACACACAAAAACAAGATGCTGCTTCAAATGCCAAAGTCATGAACATGTTATTTTGTGCTTTAGACAAAAATGAGTTTAATCGTGTTAGTATGTGCAACACTGCCTATGAAATATGGAGAACACTAATAGTCACTCATGAAGGTACTAACAAGGTTAAACAAAGTAAAATATTTATGCTTAAGAATCAATTTCAAAATTTTAGAATGAAGCAAGATGAATCTATAAATGATATGCACGCCAGATTTCAAGATATTCATCATTCTTTATTAGGACCAGGAGAAATATATTCCTGTAATTGTGCTATAGATTTCTCCTCCTGAATCTATGCTATATATTTCTGTAAATAATTAATCTTTTCTCTCCCTTAATCTATGCTTACATTGTTTATTTCTGCAAATAGTGTTAGAGCAATACCTTTCTCCCCCTTTGTCATTGACAAAAAGGAGAGTTTATATGAAGATATAAATTATATTTCACATATAGAACAATATAAAACAAAATAACTACTACTTGTAATGTGAGGTATAAAAAAACAACATTTAAAGCATATGATACCCAAGGTTCTTATAATTTCCTAATTTTAAGGAAACCATACCCATTTGGGTGTGGTTGAACCTTTATAAATATAATTTTCATTATTAACTACCATATCAAAATAATCATCAATGTATTTTTCTCTATTTTTCCAATTAATAGGAACCCAAATAATTAGATAATTTTTATTCACATTTCCCATCAATGATTTTGTACCACTAAAGAGATTATAAACATTATTGGTCATAGCAGTATTTGAATTTGTATAAAAATTGGATTTAGTCTTTTCTCGTAATCTAGTACTAGCACTAACATATTTACTATACATGAAAGCGTGTCTAGTGCTATATCTATGATCTGTTTTATTATATCCTAAACCAATTTTATCATTTAAAGGTCGAGAACTAGATAAAATCATGTTTAAATCGTTTTGACTTTTATTAAATTTTGTGACTTCGGTGTTAAGTTTATCAAATTTAGCCTTAAACTCACAATTATTATTTTCGAAAGAAATATTACTATTATTCAAAAAATCAATTTTCTCATTTAATTTAGAATTCTCGTTTTTTAACGTACGGTTCTCATTTTTGAGAAGGGAATTTTGAGATTCTGAATTATCTAAAGAGGATTGTAATAAATCATTTTGTCTTTTCAAATCAAAAATTTCTTTTGAAATTTTTTCTCTCTTTTTCAAATATGGTGTTTTGTTCATCTAGAAAATCTTTAACAGTTATAAATTTTTTCTTTAAAACACCAAGTTGATTTTCTAAATTTAACTTTTCATTTTTCAATTTCTCATTTTCAAGTTCAACAGATTTCATCTTTTCTAAAATAATAAAATTAAGCTTTAAAATCTTATTGCTTATACTAACTAATTCATTATTATCTTTTATTGAAATTTGTAAAACAGAAAGTACCTTTTTGTAGTGCTCTCTAGTGGCTTTGACAGAGATTTTGTCTGTTGTATTTCGACTAGATCGTTTTCTAGTCATTATTCTATGATGTTGTGACGATCGATGGAATTCCAGGCTTTGATACCAATTGAAAGTTTGCTATGGACCGTTGGGTTCAGGTCAGTCGACTGGTCGTAAATGATCAGTCGACTAAATAGTAAAGACATATAAAAAATTGGGCACAAATATGTTAAAATGTACGGATTCAGTCGACTGGCTGATTGTATTCAGTCGACTGAATTCTGTTGTTAAGCAAAAATTATAGTAGCTCATTTGGTTAGAGTACTTGCCTTCCAAGCTAGTGACCCAGGTTTGAGTCCCACTTCATGCATTTTTTGAAAACTTGATTTTGATTAAAATATGCATGCAAGTTTATTTGAATGTGAATGATGATTCTTGAGGAAAGATTTCAACAAAGCACTAAACTGGACCCTATATACATATTTGATGACTCTTGCAAAAATATATAACTATACAAACCATATATTGAGCTGATGAGTCTGGAGTTATCGCAGTCGCAGGTTCATGAATTGTTGTGTCTTGTCAGCAATCAAAACTGATGAGCCAACAATCTGGTCCGTTCTTTCTGTTTCAGCTCTGTCTATATATATCCAATTATAAACCCTATCAGCCTTTCTCATTCTTCATTTATGTACGTACAATTCAGCTGTCTCTCCTCCTCAATGGCAGACAAACAAATTCTCACTTCCAAATCCAATTGCAATTCAAAACCAAATCAAAATTTCAAACTCCACAAACTATATCATATTTTATATCATCGGAAAGCCCTCGAAGAGCGCATCTCAATTATGTGATTTATTTTTCAATTCGATGCATTGTTTGTCCGAAAATTAAGGAACAAACCACGGTTGTTCATCAGGCCATAATCAACGTCGTCTGATCGACAAATTGAAGACGCGGTTCTGTGGAGAAAGCCGAGGGGATCACATCCATGTGGGTTTCGTGATGGGTTAATGGCTAGACCGCCGTAAACAATTCGATTAGGGTTATAAATAAGTTGCGGCTGCTGCCCTATTTCGTGCCGATCGAGGTTGCCGTGCATGGGGGGAGACACAGAGGCGGCGGCGTGACGTGTAGATAGGGGCGATCGTGTGAGATGGAGGAGATTTGGCCGCGCTTGGTGATTGCGGCGACGATTTCGAGCATAGGGAAGGTGCCGTGCTCGTGTTTGAGAAGCTATAGGGTTCTGAGTCGAAACAAACGGAAGGTGACATGTCGTTATAATTAAATTTTGTTTATTATTTAATTTGAATTTTTTTTCAAAAGTTCTAATATGCATAACTTTTGCATACGAGGTCCGTTTCACGCACGGTTTTCTCCGCTATGTTTATATTGAAATTCTGGACATTTTGGCAATGGTTTGGACCGATTCTGAGACTGTCTGAATTTTGGATTTAAATTGGATTTAAATTCAATTTGAATTCAAAATGTGAGTGTTTTAACCCACTCACAACTTCTAAAATTTCTTATGTGTGTTAAATTAGTTTCTGATGTGATTAGAAATTTATTTATGGCTGTTTGGTATATTTTTATCATCATTCCAGTTAAATTGAATTTATAGAATTAAATTGTTATTTAATTTATTATTACATATAAACTGTTAGCTAAATTGTTATTCAATTTATTATTGAATATAAACTGCCAGTAAATACCTATTATTTATTATATGTTCTATATTGATGTTATTGTTTGAATTGGATGATGATTGTGATCAATGGTTGATGATTGATATTGGATGAATGGATGTTGTATTTTATATTGTTATAAACTGCAAGTTGTTATGCATTTTTATTTCATTCGAGATTACAGTTTGAAATGATATATAACCGTATATTTATTTTAAATTACGGATTGAAATGCTAAATATCTATATCATTTGACCATAGGGTAGAAAATTATATACAGACACCGTGGTCTACATCTAAAATATTTTGAAATGATTGCTATGGTTTTGGAAAGAAAAATATGATTTAATGAATTATGATTTTGATATTATTTAAATATTATTTTTATATATAGTTAAATGCTTGAATTTAAGCTATGTATAAGTTAGTTAAATAAAAATTAAGTTTAATAATAGAGTTTGATTTTTATTAAAATAAATGTGAGTAAGTATTTAAATTTTATTTTAATATAGAGTGTATAATAATTTAAATAAATTAAGGTTGGGAGATAAATTGGAGATTTATTTGAAATTAAATTTATTTAAGAATTAAACTAAAAAAGGTTGATGTGAAATTTATTAAATTGGAAATTTTAAAAGGTAGAATTATTATAACTTGATTTTGGGGTCAAGATGAATTAAACGAGTATTTCAAGCATAAATGAATTGAAGGAAATATTTAATTATTGTAATTTGAGTATTATTTAAATGATAAGGGATTTGTTATGTAAATTATTTCAAACTAAATAATAGAAAATTTAATTGTTGAATCGAAATTATCAATTTTAGTTTTGAAATTTTGGAATATTTAAAGCCTTGAAATATATCGAAATTGAAATGTTTTATCGAAATTGAAATGTTTCAAAGTTATGAATTTCAAAGTATTGTGTTTTAAAAGTGTTATAATTTCAAATATTTGGTTTCGAAGTATATAAATTTGAAAGTGCTATGATTTTGGAAAAGGGATATATTTGAAATTAAAAAAATGGTATCATATTGATTTGGGTTTTGAAGTGGAAATTATATCGTATTTATATAGTTTTCAAATCGATATTATATTCTGGTTTTAAAGTATAATTATTTTGAAATGACCGCGCTGTTATAATAACGTTTGGTTGTTAAAGAGACCGGGATAGAAAGCTGTCATACTCTCTGCCAACTCCGAAAACCACTTTAACAACCGTGTATGCGGTGGAGATTCCAGAATGAAGTAGGATGGTGGTGGCGTTCCTTTGAGGTATGAACGTAGACCCGACTCCTGTGAATTGGCATAAGGTGGCTAAAACAGGAGCAATTGACGGGCTAATGAGGTCATTTCTCTGATCGGACACACTCCTTCGATATTATATTCTGACTTTGAGATTGATTCATTGGCCACTTTTGATTTTTTTGATATGGGAGTGTGGCTCGAGGTGGGCGGTAGTAGCTGCTACGCGCTACCACTGGCACGGAAGTGTAATTGGTATATCTACCCTGGCATTGCCTAGTTGTGTCGTGTCACCTATTTCATAGCGCGCCTTGTACGAGTTTGGTTTTCTCCCGATTTGGGGATGCGCTGATACTGGATGGACTACTGGGACTATTACATATTAAGGGGAATATTGGGTCACTCCTTAACTCTATTTAAAAGTAAGTTTATTTTACTATAGACATTATTACAATAGCGAAATATTGCTACAAAGTAAATAGTTTAATGGATCCTTAGGAGATGTGAATCCCGAACATCTTTTAAGTTACTGCACTCACGTTTAACACCAGATAGGAGATGTCAAATCCCATAATCATCTCTGATGTCGTTTCACTCATATTTATTTCAGCTGATTTAACTTACATAAGATCTTTTAGTTCTGACTCGAGTGTTTTGTCTTTTCAATTCGCTCGGGTCAGTCCGAGCATTACAGGATATAAAGACCTTGTATAAATTTGAAAGTGCTATGATTTTGGAAAAGGTATATATTTGAAATAAATAATAAATGATATCATATTGATTTGGATTTTGAAGTGGAAATTATATCGTATTTATATAGTTTTCAAATGGATATATGTTCTGGTTTTGAAGTATAATTATTTTGAAATGACCGCGGTGTTATAATAACGTTTGGTTGTTAAAGAGACCGGGGTAGAAAGTTGTCATACTCTCTTCCAACTCCGAAAACCACTTTAACAACCGTGTACGCTGTGGAGATTCCAGAATGAAGTAGGATGGCGGCGGCGTTCCTTTGAGGTATGAACGTGGACCCGACTCCCGTGAATTGGCATAAGGTGGCTAAAACAGAAGCAATTGGCGGGCTAATGAGGTCATTCCTCTGATCGGACACACTCCTTCGATATTATATTCTGACTTTGAGATTGATTCGGTGGCCACTTTTGATTCATTTGATTTGGGGTGTGGCTCGAGGTGGGCGGTAGTAGCTGCTACGCGTTACCACCGGCCCGAAAGTGTAATTGGTATATCTACCCTGGCATTGCCTAGTTGTGCCGTGTCACCTATTTCCTAGCGCGCCTTGTACGAATTTGGTTTTCTCCCGTAGCCAGTGGAGTTTTTAGGGTAGTCTCCCGATCTGGAGATGCGCTGATACTGGATGGACTACTGGGATTATTACGTGTTAAGGAGAATATTGGGTCACTCCTTAACGCTATTTAAAAGTAAGTTCATTTTACTATAGACATTATTATAATAGCGAAATATTACTGCATAGTAATTAGTTTAACGGATCCTTAGGAGATGTGAATGCGGAGCATCTTTTAAGTTACTGCACTCATGTTTGACACTGAATAGGAGATGTCAAATCCCGTAAAGATCACTGACGCCGTTCCACTCATATTTATTTCAGTTGATTTAACTTACATAAGATCTTTTAGTTCTGACTCGAGTGTTTTGTCTTTTCAATTCGCTCGGGTCAGTCTGAGCATTACAGGATATAAAGACTTATTTCTGGAGGATGAAGACGAAGATTTTATAACTATTATTTATTATATATTCCACTGCATTCATACTGTTCCATTACATTGTAATTATTATTCTCTGGTATGTGTAACTCTGATTTTATAGTGTATTAGTATAATCAAATGTTTTGTAAACAGTTTAATGAACTGTTTATTTAGTTATTATATTTTATCGTTCCGTTGCAAGATTTTATTTGTTTTTCTTTCTCTGTTTCTTATTTACCCCATAACAATTCGTCTTTCTGTATGGTGTAAGTCTGACGTGTGTGGTTTATCGTCGATTTAAAGCGTACAAAAAGGCGGGATGTTACATTATATAGAGAAACTACCTGATTTACATGGATGACCCCAACCTCTTTACTCCTACAAATATCCAACCTTCCTGCAGCCATGGGGATAACTTTTTGGAGCCATAAAATAATGCCAAATAGAATTAGCCAAACCAAGCTTGGGAACTACATATTTGATTATAAACCATTATATTTTGTATCTAAATCGTTGTATAGGTTGAAATATAAGAAAGGGAAGAAAAATGAATAGTGGATGTAGGCCCACTCTAGATGAACCATTATAAATCTATTTGTTCTATACTTTTCTAGCATTTTTTCTATTTTCTCTACTATCATAAATCGAATCGAGATGTTTATCCACTTTTTACGCAAACGATGTTTAAAATTTAGACGAGTAAAACATTTATTCCAAATCCAAGGGTCATTTAACTCATCAATAAGACATATGTTATCATTAGATACTTTCAATAATATATGTTTCCTTTTATATTTCCTTCGAATATAATTTTGAAATCCTGCTCTATAATGTGACAATTATATTTTTCATGTTTTATCTTGAATCATGTGTCACATAATTAACTTATACTTAGCAGATTACGTTTCTTAACTAGTAAAACACTAAGAATAGTAGAAGTTTTAGAGGTACACACATTGTCAATGCCGATGACGTAGCCCATCGAGTTATATCCAAATTTTACTATTCTACAATCTTTCTATGTAATGTAACTCTATATTTTTAGCTATGGGTCTTGAGCATTCACTGTCCAATATCCACTAATCCTTAATATTAGATTCCCAATCATTATCTGTTATAAATATACATTAGCTTTTTTGGTTTCTGAGTCTGTGTTGCTTGATGGTGTATCTGAATCATCCTAAGTTGCGTTTATGCTTGTTTTTTTCTTGGCTGAATCAGTGTTAGAAGAGTTCTTTGAGTTCTTTAGATTTGGGCGGTCTGTTTTCAAATGTACGAATTTGTCACATTCAAAGCATTTGACTGCACTTTCCTAAATAGTTTGCCTTATTGTCAATTTCCAAGAACCTATTCCTTTTCCTATACTTCAAGAATTTTTTGAAATTTCTGCTCATGCATGCGATTTCCTCATCATCATCGTCTAATCCTTAATTATCTGTTATAGCATTAAGTGATTTCTTCTCGTTTGCTTGACTTTCTTTGCTATCATGCGATTATAGTTCATATGACATAAGATTACTAATTAATTCTTCTACTTTCATAGTATTAGTATCATTTGCTTCTTCAATTGTCAAAGTCTTCTGATCCCCTTCACTAGAAATCGAATTATAAATCTTTCTGACTTGGTCCTCTTTAGTCAAATTCTTTTCTATTGATATTAGTGCATGTATTATATCTTGAAATCTAGAATACATGGAACAAATGATTTCATTTTGTTTCATTTTGAAAATTAGAAATTGATTGGTTAGCATAGATATTTTAGTCTGACTAGTGCCTTAGCATGTGACTTATAAGGTCTTCCAAATTTCATATGCACTTTTACAAAAACACAATCCTTTGAACTTATTTTTATCTGTGGCATAGAATGAAATATTCATAGCCCTTGAGTTATTGAGTATTTGTTCCCATTGCATTAGTCCATTGTGCATAATTTGTTGGGACATGGTTTAATCAGTTTGTGTAATATTCCAAATATCTAAACCATTTGAATATATATAAATTTTCAACACATAAGATCAATATGCATAAATATTACCATTAAATATTAGTGGTCTAATAGTGGTATGTCCTTTTATAAAGGTGTGTAGAGTGTGTTACAACGTTACTAGCCATTTACTTTTCTAAAAATTTAATAACGCATTTTTTGAAAACCATCAGCTCTGATACCAAATATGGGATATGTGAGTTACCCTGATAAACTTATGTGAAATGGATCTTAAGGCCGTCAACGCACTAAATGGAGGGGAAGATATGTATTATATATCAAGTACTTTACAATTTACTTGTAATTTTAAAAATTATTTACTTAGAGTCACAAATATAAGCAAAAAAAAAATGTAGAACAGAAATAAAACACTTGTGTAAATGAAACTATGAATTTTTATATTGGTTCGAACTCCCAATCCTATGCCCAGTCCTGTACCCATATATAATTTTCACTATAATGACTTTCTTTCCATGGGTGGCAAGTTCACCTTTAAAATTCCGACTTTCCACAACTAGTTGGATACACCTAATCTCATAACTATGAACCAAGTGGAAAGAACAACTATCCTAATCTTGTAATTTTCCACAACTAGTTGGACACACCTAACTTCTTCACTTTCCAATGGTGGCCATGTTTATCTATATAATCCCAACTTTCAGCAGATGGTATGATGCAACTTTGCAATTAAAATAGTAGAGTAATATGACAAGTATTCGTAACTTTTAATATAAATTCTTGCAATCTTTAATACAATGATCTAATAGACCTTTGTTATCTATTTTCATTGAAATTTGTGAGGAATAGGTTTAGATTAGAGAGGTAATATCAAGAATCCAATTATGAACTGTCTAATCTTTCATGGTTTGCAAATTTATGAAGAATTAGAGTGAGAGAGTGTTGATTCGCAAAACAAGTGCAAAGGTACTAAGAGAACTTTATATCAAAGTAATGAAGATGAAGGAATACAAGTAGAATGATAAGAAATTGTTGAAATTTCCTTTTCCATAGCCTTTATATAGAAGATTAAGAGATATGACTTTGGGTGAAAGGTAAATAAGAAATGTCAATTTGTTTAAAATTTGAAAATTTTCCTAATGGCCACTATGTTGACATATGATCGATGGATATGTCGACATGTCCATCTAAATGTTAAAATTTTCCTCATGGTCGCTATGTCCACATATACTCTATGGGTATGTCAACTTATGCTAGTTGATTTTTGAAAAACACTTTGTACAACTTTTTTTGATTTTCAATACTTTTAAAATGAATATTGTATATTTATAAAATGACATTGGAGATAAAAATAAAGTTTACTAAGAGATAAAATTCATTGATATTTTCTACTGAGTCTTTAACAAAAAAAATTAAGACTCGACAAATACTTTTTGACCACTTGTATGGTCTTGTCCTTGAATCTCTTGTGTCTTTCTAGTCTTGTCCTTGAACCTGTTGTGTATTAATATCCAATGTTGTTCCTCTTGTCGTAAATCTTCTTTATCTTCTTTTTTTCTCTCTCAAGACCTTTAACTAATTCATCTTGATGTATAATTCATATGCACTTGTACGCTCCTACAATTTATCTGAATAGTGTTATTGAGTTCCTGCACAATTAACTACATAACTAGGAAAATTAGTATTAACAATTTTTAAATGGTCGTAGTCATCAAAATTAATACTTGTGGTACTAATAGTTTTCGCATATAAGAAACAAATCCTTAGTATTTCTTAAATACTAAGGATGACATTAACCACTGTCTAATGATTTTCTCTTGGATTCTATAGAAATCGGCAGACTACACCTAGTGCAAAAGCAACATCTGGCCTAATACATAGACTAAAACACACACGATGTTTCCTATGTCGATTTATAAGGAATCCTACTCATACACTGTCTTTTCTTATATATAGAATGGGACTCTTTATTAGAAGAACGGTTCCATGCAATATTGGAACATTTCAACAATCGGAGATTTCCATAAAAAGTCCATTTACTACAATATCGATGTACATCAATTGGGACAATCCCAACAACTTTTTACATTTATCTTTAAAGAACTTTATACCTGGTATAAAGATGCATCTCCAAAATTCTTTATTGAAAAATTATTCAACAACCATGCTTACGCTAACTTCAGTACATCATTACTAATTAGTTATAAATTGTTAACATATAAAACTACAAACATAATTATGTTGTTTTGTTCTTTCCTTTGTACACACCCTTTCTTTATATTTTGATAGAAATCAAACTATTACCTTACCTTATCAGAACATGTATTCCAACTTCTAAGTGCTTGCTTAAGACCATAGATTGATAGTCTACATGCCCTATCATCGCTCCTACCAACCTTAGAACCATTTGACTATAAAAAATAAATAGTCTCTTATAAATAAACATTTTGAAATACTATTTCAACTGTAGAAATTGTTTCATTACAATATGTCAACACCTTGAATTTTACAAAAAACATTTTTCACTAATTTTTCTTTATGGGTATCGACTTTTCCATTTGTATTGATCTTTTTCTTAAAGTTCCACTTGCAACTGGTGGATTTCACCCATTCAGGTACATTTTCCAAAGTTCAAATTTTGTTCTTATGCCTGGAATCCATTTTGAACTTCATCACATCAAGCAATAAAGCAGAGTATTTACTTTCCAAGGCTTGTCAATATGTTAGGGGATCGTCTTCATGGGTGATGCAATCCACGCTCGCCATTAATGAGAAAACCATAATATCATTCAGACGTACAGGCTCCCAACTAGAACTTCTAATAGGTTTCATGTCTTCTACAGGTATTGAATTATTATCTAAATATTTAATTTCTACGGAAGATCCTTGGATTCCATCCAAGTCTATCTTATTGCAACTAATTTCTCATGATAGAAATTCCCTTCCCAAAAAGGTGGCTATCCCGAAACAAACTCATTTTGTTCCTTGGTATGATACAATATATATCATGAAAAATTATAGGATACCCTGTAAAATTACATAAAACTAATCTCACCTCAAGTTTACCTAGGTTTACGTCCTTAGCGCACTGGACAACGCAATATCTTAGGATAATAAAATGGGGTTTTTGTAACATCCCTCGCTTAGAGATCCAAATATGAATGTCCATGATGGTGCAGTTATCATCAGAATTATTTTCAAGTGATAAAGTGGGATAAATTTGCAGCCGAATAAATTTCGTTACACATAATTGTCTATACATTTTATAAATCCAAAAACATGCCCTCAAAAGGGTAAAATATAATCAAATTTAAATAGCATGTTGTGCCCGACATATAAAGATGCCGACATGAACATTTAGCTGGTTGTAAACTCTGGTTTTACACCAGTGGAATACAAAAGCAACTTTATTAGCTAAAAGTCTCGAGCTTCATTCTTTAGACACTTTATTCGCCCACGATGGTAACTTGTCTAATCCACAAAATCAACATACCCAAATGAGTACCTGTGAGTTTGTGTAAAATAATAAATATATGGGTCAGACATGAAGTCTGGTATGAGTAAAACTTTACCTCAAACATGCACATAGTGAGACCACATTGCTAAAGCATGGATTAGGTTTTCCCTTCAGTTATACACCACAACAGTTACTTCATATTGTAAAAACAATCATCCACAACATGAGCATCCATAAAGTCCAGTATGATATTTTTTAATGTTAATTTACATATGAATTTAACCGTTTCTACATAGAAATCCAAAATAAATTATTTCTTTGTCCAAAATATAAAAAACTAAGAACCCACCTCTATTTTATCATTAGAAATATCATAATAAATTTTTATAACATATAGATATGATTAAACCATGTTTTACCCTAAAGCATGACTAAATTCTTTTCATTAAACCATAAAACATATTTAAAGCCATATCTAATCATTCAAATATGTTTATTAACATTAAAAATCATCCAAATGAAATCAAATCCAAATCCAAACGGGTTTGCAAAGGTTTTATAGGAAATTTTACTCACGTTACGCTAGAAAAGCTTTGAAATATTTGTCTAAATCTTCTCTATTCGTTTAAAGTTAAAAAAAATGCCTTTGATTTTTGGTTTCCTCTTTCTATTTCCCCTGTGACGTGACTGACGTTGGTTTGATAACTATACCGTTTGTTAAACATGAATGTAAAGGAGGTGGTGAGGGTTATTTATATTAATGGTCTTCAATCCCTCCCTTTTATTTTCATTAATTTATTTTCCTAAATAAAAGATTTCTTTCATTCATCATTCAATTTTAAATTCTTACCATTCAAAATTTAATTATATTTATTCTCATTAACTAGGCCAACTTAATTGCTATAATTACCTTTGGTCCATTTACTTAATTAATCCAATCTTCCTTAGGTAATTCTTAATTTAATTCTCTTTTCATTTTCCTTATTATCAATTTATTTGCTCTTTTGCAAAATCCTCTCTATTCAAATATTAATCTGATTGCCTTATATGTAATGCATTTATTTATTTCTCATTCATGCACATTAATTGATTTCGATTTATACTACTAGATTTAATACATAAAAACGCCCTTAATAATATCTCCTATATTCAATCCTTCCTTGTCTAATTTATTTCCGTCGATAAAAATATTCTTTATCAAATGTTTATATTTCCTCTTTATACATATGACTTATTTAATCACCTTTAATATAAGATCTCCTTTGTACAAATATGAAATCTTTTTCTTGTATATTTATAGTCGAATTTAATTACATATAGTTGACCTTAGTTGCCAATTAATTGATTTCTATTATTGATGGCTAAATTTAATTACATCTCTTTAATTAGATTTTCTACATTTTCATTCAATCATGTATTCATAAAGTAAATAAATTTCCCTCATGTATTTATCTTCTTTAATCTGCTAATATTTTTATGTATTCAGTTAACCTTTATTCTTATAATTAATTCCTTGCTTAATTATTCATTAATTTATGGGTCATTACAGTATTCTCTCTTTATTGGAATTTCATCCTCGAAATTCAAATAAGGAAGAATAAAAATACACTAAAACCCTGATGGTGTAAAGTTATCTTCACATGGATACAGACAAGTACAAAAGTTATACAAGTACACTACTAATGTAAATCATCTGTCATTAACATCAGCTACTAATACATTATCTTTTAACAAAATAAATACACTAGTGCCGCTACTAGTACATCCAATGGACAAACAAAACACACTGCTATAAACATGAATGTCTAAAATAATTCGGGATAGATATTCCTAATCTTATCCTCTACCTCCCAAGTACTATCATCATTTCGCCACTTCACTGGACGCGAACAAGCCTAATAACTTTGTTTTTTAACTCCATATCACAACCTACTATTCCATTTCATCATTTAACGTATTTCAAATCTGGTTTGATAGACAAGTCCTTAATTGCCTTCAGTTCCACTACCGTACTAGGGATGTGCACACATTTACTTAAATGCGATGTATGGAAAATATTATGCACACTCGCCGAACTGCTTGGTAGCTCGACTCTATATGCGGGTCTACCAATCCTCTTAATCACTGCAAATAAACTTACATATGTTATAGTTCATTTCCCTACCTCCTAAAGTGCATAACACCATGCATCGGTGAAATCTTCATGAACACATGATCGCCCACTATGAACTCCAGTTCCTTTCTTATCTTATAGACATAACTCTTCTGTCTTGACTGCACAACTTTCATTCTAGTGTGAATGAAATCTATCTTCTCGGTAGTATCTCTTTCCAAGTTAGGTCCTAACATGATTCTATGTTCCATGTCTAACAAACGGATAAGTGACTTACACGGTTCTACAATAAAGCACCTCAAATGATGTCATCTCAATACTTGACTGGTAACTATTATTGTAGAAAAACTTTACCAGATATAAATGATCCTCTCAAGATCCTCCAAAGCCTAAAACACATGCCCATATAAAATCCTCGAACACACATTTCACCCTTTCCATTTGACCATCCATCTATGAGTGGTAAGTTGTACTCATGTTCAATTCTTTACCAATGCATTATGAAAACTTTTCCAGAACTCGCTGATGAACTATGAATATCGTCTACTATGTTGCTTAGGCATCCCATGGAGTCTCACAACGTTCTTCGCAATAATTTCACCGAACTAGCTGCAGTTCTTATCGACTTCACTGGGACAAAGTGGGCATTCTTAGTCAACCTATCGACTACCATCCAAACATAATCGTTTCTCATTCTCGACCATGCTTTTAATATTCGACATGTGAAACACGTCTTCACACATTCCCAAAAGATGACACATTTCATATCACGTACATCTTCATTCCCCCAGAATGAATCGTAAACTTAGACCAATGACTTTCCTCTAAGACCCCTTCCCAAAGATCTTGTACATTTGGAAAACATGGTCTTCCTTCTCTTTCTAAGTCATCCATTCGTATCTATCTCAAATACTTTCACATCCTCAACGTCCACACCCATTTCTAGTCATCTTATTCTCTCAGCTAACAATTGGTCCTCTATCTACCCTGTAAAAATTCTATCCATAAGTATTAGACAAACTTCCAAACTTGCCAGAACCCCCAAATCTTGGCTTGATCCTGCATACATCCAATAATGCATTCCACAGATGCGCACATCGCTAACATTTTTCATTCCTCAACATGGCTAGCATTCCATTCTGTTACTTTTTGCTTAAAGCATCGGCAACCTTGTTCCCTTTCCTGACGTATACTCAATATCAAATCATATACTGGTAGATATTTGAACGACCTCTATTGCCTGATATTCAACTCCTTTTGAGAGAATAGATACCTAAGAGACTTATGATGTATGTTAAGTAGTTAATATCAGATAATATTGTTGATATATCATTGATATATTTCTATCTCTCCTTAGCCTATATTTTTCACAAATATCGCTTAAAATATCATTACCAATATATCGCTTGATATTTTTCAATATATCACTCTGATATTTAGGGTAGAATATCCAATATTTTTTAATGAATATCATTTATTATAATAATTGTTGGTGAGAATAAAATGGCAAATAATTAACTTCACATTCTTGGTGTTTGTTTTTAGTATACGGTAAATAACAATATATAGACATATTTGAAGTCCAAAAACAATAACTTTATAGTATTTCAATATGTTTATAGTCCTCTTCATTTAGAATTCAACAAAGAAAACTCTACCAATTCTATTATATCATACGTTTTATTTTTTGCGAACGCATCACTAAAAATAAGATCATGTAAGTACTACTTCTTTTTCACCATTTTCTTTATTTGTTATTTCTTATTGGTAAGTTATCTTATCAAAATTCAATTGTTTGTTTCTACTATAATCATGTACTAAGAAATAAAAGTTGAAAAGTGGTAAAGTTATATATTTGCATTAATAAAAAAGGGCTAGAAATAGTGATTAGTGTCAAATTACTTATTTGATCATTTAAGTGGAAACAAAAATGATGAAATTATGAATATGTAATTTGGAAAATAACATAGATGATAAGATGACTGAAGAAACGAAGAATATAGTATAAAAGTGAAAAATGTAAAAAAGTGAAAAACGTAAAAAAAGAGGCACATTATACAAATTTCTCAATATTTATGAGCTAATTCTATGATTTATACTTTTAGAAAAATAACGCACTAGATGGACTGTAAACTATTAACTATATGTTATCTGTCTATATTAGTATTTTGACAATATAAAACCAAATATTTAAAAATCAAACATAATTATACTATTATAACATGGAACATCTTCCCTTATAACTTTTTAAAAATATCTCCAATATATCATCGATATTATGGCGATATTTCGAAATATCTCATATTGGTACTTGATCGATAAGTTTACGATACCGATATTAACTACTTAGGGTCCATGTACAACTCAATTCGTCTCAACGGTAATCCCTCCAAATCTTCAAAGCAAAGATCTCTACTGCCAACTTTAATCATGAGTCGGATATCAAGCTTCATGCAGCCTTAACCGCCTTGATTTGTAAGATATCATTCGCCTCTTATGCATCAACACTACACCCAAACCGGTTACACAAACATCCATATATGCTACCAAATCCTGTTTTGCTTAAGATACGATCAAAACAAGAGCATTCATCAACAATCTCTTCAACTCCTAAAATGACCCTTCGCACTTATCTGTCCATATTAACCTCCTATTCTTCCTAGTTAACTAAGTCAAAGGTACTGTTATACGTGAGAAATTCTTAATAAATCTATAGCAATAGTTAGCCAACTCCAAGAAACTTCTTATCTCTTTTAATGTCTCTGGCATCTTCAAGTCACTAATGATCTCTGACTTCGATGGATCCATGGTTAATCCATTCTCCGTAACAAATGACTAAGAAACTCAACTTTTCAATTCTAGAAGTGACACTTGAATAACTTCGACTTCAACTTACATTGTCTCAATGTATCCAACACCAATATAAGATGGAATTCATGGTCTCTCTCATTCTTAGAATATACCAAAATAAAAATGATAAAGATCAACACAAATCTATCCAACTGATCACAAAAGATTCGATTCATAAAATCTATAAAGAAATCAGGACGTTGGTCAATCCAAAAGGCATAAATAACCCTTCGTATAGACTATATCTAGTTCTAAAAGCGATCAAAGAAACATCTATCCTTAGATATTCTCAGTAAATGGAATCCCATTGTCAAATCTTTCTTCGAGAATACTCTGCTTCACTCAACTAGTCAAATAAGTCGTCTATCCTAGGCAATAGGTAATGATTCTTCGCCATTAACTCGTTCAACTTTGGGTAATCAATACACATCTGTAACGATCATCTGACTTCTTTATGAATATGGATGTTTCCCACGATGAAATAATAGGCCTGATAAAACTTTTATGCTCAAGCTCTGCTCGTTGCTTCTTCAATTCCTTCATCTACTTAGGCAACATTCTGCTAGGTGGACTACTAACAGGTTGTACCCCTAGCATCAAGTCTATACAGAAATTTATCTTCTAATCATTAATCTCATTGCTAGTTCAAAAACATATGTGAATTATTGACTGCTTGTACTATAATAATCTCACCTTCTTTATCTTCCATTGCATACAATATTAATGATGACGTCTCCTTCATTACCTCCAATGCTATTATGATCCTTTGTCCTCTCTTTGGATTTCGCAAGGTGATGATTCTATCGATGTAATAGTTCTTAACATCATTACATACTAACCAATCCATACCTAAAATAAAGTCCCATGATGTATGGGTTGCAAACAAACAAATACCCAGACAAATCAAAACTCAAGGTTAGTGCATCTTAATCTAAGGTGGCATACACACTGGTCAAATTAACTGCATGCAAAGACGTAACCAAATAAGCATTATATGGTCCTGATCTATCAACTAAAATTTTAAAATATAAGACTGTGTAGCACTAGTATCAAACATAACTATAACTAATATACTAATAAAAATCATATTTATGAGCACACCCTTTCCTTTTTCCATAGCAGTCGATCAATTGACGGTCCATTCAATGCATAAATCTGTTCCTACTTCAACTATGGGAAATCCCTCTTTTTATAGCCATGCCCACTAGAGTTAAGTCTCTTAGACCTATCCTTATTCTCTATCTGGTTACACTTAGTAGAGCAGTGTCCCTTATACCTATAGTTGAAAAAAACTATCATCTGCCACATTCAACTTTCGAGCTCCTCCTACTAAGGTCTTTCCTCCCTTTTGATTCTTACCACCCTTTTAATACGGATTGAGTATTTTCTTCTTCCTACTCTTAGGTATAACCTCAACTCTTTTCTCCTCTTCATCTTTAACACTTCAACAACCATATTAGAAGGAGCCAACAAGTGCACCATCACCTTATGATTCAATCCCTTCTGTGGACCTTCAATATATTTCTCATTTTTCTTCAATAGAGTATTAATATGTTCCCTCCCATACATAAACAAAACATTAAAGAGTTGAATATACTCTTCCAAATCCAGCTCTCTTTGTTTTAAGTTAAGGAACTCCCTACACAAAGCTTACTTCTGTGATTCTTATAAATCAAGCCTCGTATCGCTCTATAAAATCTTCCCAAGTTATTTCTTTTGGAACTTCTACAATCACAGTCTCCTTCTAATCTAAAGCATCCTCCTGAAGTTGATAAGAAGCTGATCACCTTTACTAAGTGTCATCATAACCTAAGTCTCCAAAGATGTGCTCATGCACCTTCAGCCAGTTCAACACATCTAAAGTAGAATTACATGTAAACACATTTCCTATACTAATTTTGTAATCCTTGTTCATCTTAGAAAAGTTTGGGCCTCAAGCCACTATTGGTCTTGGCTCAACAACTCTAGCTAGTTGTTTCCTCATCATCTCCATTATAATCGGTGGAACAAAGCATTCATATCCATTCCTCCAGTAGTTAGGGTAAGGATTTGACTACCGACTTCAACATGAACTTCTGAGGCTGCTCCCCTCCTTAGCCATTAGTTTGCATACTAGCAGTTCACCTACTACATAGATCCATTCTTGCTTCCTACATAGGCAAGTGTTATAAGAAACTAAAGTAAAGAGAGCGAGAGCAATAGTATATAAATAAACATATCCGTTTATATATTTATTTCAAAAATACAAGTACGTTGCGTATGGAGCGTATACCCTTCCCAAGGTGTTAATTTTCAACAATCCAGTTTCTGCCTAGATTTCTACTTAGCGCTGTTTTACTTAAGTGACTCCCGACCTATGCTCTGATACTATTTTGTAACATCCTCCAACAGAAAGACCCAAAAAATGAATGTCAATGATGTTGCATTCATCATAAGAATTATTTTCAAGAGATAAAGTAAGATCACTATTTCTTTCATAACATTAAGTAATCAGAGCGAATAAATATGTTTCATTGCATATAAATTCCTTTACATTTTATAAATCCTAAAACCTGCCCTTACAAGGGTAAAATATTACAGAACTTAATTACAGTGTTATCCCTAACATATGAAGATGCTAAAGAACATTTAACCAGTTATAAACTGTGATTTTACAACATCGAAATACAAAAAAACTTTTGCTAGCTAAAAGCCTCTTATTTCATCTTTGCTTGCTTTATTTGTCCTCTACCAGTAACCTATCTAATTTATAAACTCGGCCTACTCGAATGAATATCCATGAGTTTATGAGAAATAATAAAAATATGGGTCGGACATAAAGCTTGGTATAGGTAAACTTTACCCTAAACATGCATATAGTGAGACCACACAGCTAAAGCATGGAACAAGTTTTTTCTTCACTTATACATCATAGAAATTATATCATATCACGAAAATAATCATCCACATCATGAGAATCCATATAGAGTCATTTTAATTATAAGTATACCATATACTTAATATCTAATCAGGAACCAAGTCATACACTCATTATTCATATTTACACATATCACCCAATCTCTTATTTAGATGCCAGTCGAAAAGTTTTCATTAACTATTACCTCCCTATTCATTCCTATCACTAATTAATCTTTTCTCAAACAATGTTACCTGATGAAATGACCACTCATTCCACCATGGGAGCCATCCTGACTAGAGCCACATAACTTTCCTAAGAGGCTAAACATAAGCACTCTGAATACATTTGAGCAAGTGTCCTCATTAAGTGTCAATATCCCCTCCATGTTTTGGCAGCCTTCCATGAACTTACCTTCAATGATTTTAATTTTGAAAACTAATTCATTAATAAGATTAACAAAATAGATTGATTAAATGACTTAATTAATTTATAAATATATATTCATGTATAATATTATTGATATAAGTTATGTCGTCTTGAAATGTTAAAGACAACATAAGTATACAAGTGTATGTAAAATAATTTTTCAAAATTAACAAAATTTAATTAATATCGTTTAATTAAATGAATTAATTAAAGGTTAATTAATAAGCTGAAATACATATATATATGATATATGCATTACTATAAAAGTTATAAGTATATAAATATGCAATATAATATGTTAAAATCAAATAATAAACAATTAATTAAAGCTTTAATTAATTAAATTTAATTAAATATGATTTAATTAATATAATTTTATACATAAGGTTGTTATATTAGCTAATTAACGAAGATATGGTCCTTTTCTCTCTTTTAATTAAGTTTGCCTTTTCATTTCGATTTCAAAATTCTCTCCCCTTCTCTACATCATATCTAGCCATCATATTGGGCCATGGGTCCGAAAAAATTACAAAATCCAATTATTATTATCTTTATTTAGATATAAATTAAATTTTCTATCGATATCGTATACTAATGCACGCGTTTATAACCTTTTTATACGCGCATTGTTAAATATCTATAGAAATCAAACAAATCAAATAAGAAATATTTTTTACAATTAATATTTCATAAATATTAATCAATTTAATTTGTTTAAAGCCCATATTAGTACTTATCATATTTAAATCGAATTTAAACATTCTACCGATACGTGCATTTATAACTTTTATATACGCACTTTGCTAAATAATAATGGCATCCAATAAATTAAATAAAATTTCATAATTAATATTTCTTAAATATTAATTAATTTTCAATAATTAAAAATTAATTAAATTGCATGGTTGATTTGGAATATTAATCCTTTTGATTGTGTGGCTCAAAATTGTAAATACAGTCAGTGATTAATATCGAACAATTCAAATATTAATTTTCACATGTCACCTTAGCTAGTGATGTGACATTTTGGCTCAATTTATCACTTATGCATCTTTTGGTAAAAAAAAATTTATTATTATAAGCGTTACCCATTGGTGAAAATTACTTAGACCACCAATTCTCTTTGTCAAAACCATATCACTTTATACTTATGGAATTTGGTAACGGCCAAAATTTTAATATCGTCCATATTCTAGTTTATAACAAAACACAAAGTCTATGATTAATAAAAACAAATATTAACTGGAATACTTTGGTCAAAGATTTTGACTTTAAGTTGACTTCAATTGACTGCAATATTACCTTATATAACTAAGGAGACAAATTATCTTTTGAATGCTTCACTTCCAATACTTTCACTTGACCTAACTATAGTCATTTGATGGACTTTATGTCATAATTTGACTATAATCAAAGTGGAACTTTCCTATTCAAGATCAACAGTATTCTCTAGTCAATATAACTATGTATGTTAGTCATATTAATATTTCCTGTTTGAACCTAGTTATATTAACTAAGAGAAAACTATCAAGTGAGTTATTCCATAATTATCTAATAAATATAAGTACGTAGCCCCTTGGTGCCCCTAGCAGCCATGAGTAATACATTACCTAACATTTGGAGAGCGTTACGTACTTTAGTTTCAAGGGATGTACTGATATCCATTGTTGATACATCTTGACTAGGAATACTTAAAATGGTATATTTTTTTCATTGTGATAAATTAATTATGGTTATAATTCTGTAACTACTATGACAAAACATATCATTTATGAACTTTTTATTTAATTAATATAACACAGTATATGAAGTACAAAATAGAAAGAAAACACTTTTATTTCGAACAAGATTGATTATTAGATATATGCAACAAATTACACAATTGCCCCTAGGGTATATGCCTAAATTTATCAATACTAACCTTCCACAAAAAAAAGATAAATCCTCTCTTGAGTAGTGTTACACTCCAAGTATTTCATGCATTGTCATAATATGATCGTGATGTCATGCGATTGACATAATTAAACTATAGTTTAGCTATATAAGATTCACAATACTCTCAAGTTTGAAGACTATTGCATGTCATTACATGAGGTCTATTATTTTGACTTATTTTTTTTAACCTATAGATGACTCTCATTGAGTTGTTCTGTAATTGTCCCAAACAACCATAAGTACATAATCATTTGGTCTCCCCAACCATTATAGGTGATTTACTGTCCATCGTATGGTAGTCTTACTAGATATATCAATATCATTTTCTCGATATATCTAGACTAGGAACATTTAAGGATAAGTATTTGATAAAACATTTGTTCTTAGGATTTTCTCCTTATATACGTTTATTGTGTAAATATCACTACTTATATCACAATATAACAACATATATAAAAGAAAATAAAACTAAGACCATACTTTATTTCGAACAAGATTCTTTTAAGTTACATAACTATTTACATCATTACTCGTGGGCACATCCTTATCTCTATTGTTACAATGGTAGGGTGACACAGGCGAGAGATGATGAGGGCGTGGCAAGAGAACGATGATGGGACGAGGTAGGGGTGGGCACTATTGGTTAACTGCTCTAATCAGTTAAAATTTTCGGTTAACCGTTCAAGTAGGTTCGGTTCGGTTAATTTCTGGTCTGGTCTCCCGACCGAACTGGTTAAAATTAACCGCAGTTAACTGGTTTATTTAACCGGTTAAGTGACTAAGTTGAATGGTTAACCGTTCAAGTTAGTTGGTTAATCGGTAAATAAACCGGTTAACCCACCAAACAGGACACCTCATTTAAAGTTTTAGATACTAATGAGATGGTTACATTTAGTCGCATACATTCGACAAAATGCAGCATACACTCAATGTATCAGCGAAATACAGTTCAGGTCTTATATAATACATTACGGCATCTCCAGCGGTTCAATTATTTACTGAATTCGCCCCAAAAAAAATTCTCCAATCGTCAAATTAAGGGAAAGAATTCAGCTAAACGTTAGGATCCAATTCAGGATCCTGAACTAGGCTTGGGCGCCCATTTAATGGGCGCCCAAGCCCCACCCCATCTCTTCCCCCTTTCCCCGCTACAGACTACCTTATTCCGACCTGCAACGGCTATAAACGGTCATATTTTGAACTCCAACGGCTATAGACGGTCTTATTTTGACCCCAACGGCTATAAACGATCATATCTAAAATTACAACGGTTATAAACGGTTGTATTTGTGATTTCATTACATATATCGGACAATTTTTCAGATTGTAATACACACATCTCTTCGTCTATTACAATTATATTCTCAATTCCATAATATAGAAAGTATGTCTCATTCGTTTCAATCATATACTAAAGCAATGAATATGGATAGCTGGGATTTTGATTCCCAACCCTTTCAAAATGTTCATCCCTGGACCGCTCTCCCTCTATCCTTTCATTCTTCTGCTCCTAGCGATGAAGATAAGGATTTGTGTTATATTTGCTGTCATTTTTCTAACGACTTGGTAAAGGGGAGTGACCAAAGTGGAGAGGCGTTTTGCACAATAGTCATGACTGCATGCAATAAAAAGCATGTTGAAAGGATGAGGTCAACGTTTACAATCATGGGTCATTTTGCAAAGATTAATCGACAAACATAATTCAACGAGTTGTAGATTCACAAAATAAGAACAACAAATCCAAATAGAATGGGTGGCGAAGCTGAAATGGTAGCGTTTTGAAAAATATCATTTTTAATTTATATTCAATTCAGATCACTTTGTTAATATATCATTTTGTGTTTCTATTTTTTTAGAAGAGAATGGCGAACGATCAATTCTTGAAATTATTTCAAGAGAAAATGGTAAAAAAAACCACACTACTATCAGTTTGCAAAGTGCTATGACTTGCTTGTTAGTCAACAACAATGGAGCTCAAACACTGCAAAAAGCCAAAGAGATGTCCAGATAAAGTCGAAGGGCAAGAAAAAAACAAGCCGAACTAATTATAATTCTAGCCCAGGAAATTCTTCCCATATGGACTCTATTGTATGCCCAAATAACGAAGACGAAGAAGCAGAACCCGCATTTGATGAAGATGCTAGACCGATGGGGCAACGAACAACTAAGAAGAAAATTGCTGTTCAATCTCAAATCGATTCTCATTGAGCCTTAATGCATGAAAAACATGCGAGAGAAAATGTAGAACGTCAAAGAAGGGAGTGCAGAAAAGCTTGCCGTGTTAAAAGAACTGACCGAGATTGAGAAGGGCCGATTTGAGCTAGAGCGGCAATGCCAAGAGACCTTCGTAATGGAAAAGGATATCATTGGAATGGAAAAAATTACAATGCAATATTGGATGGAGCACAAACAATGCATTGTTGAGAGTAGATCAGGAATGTAACATATGTAGTTGAAATATTCATGTGATATTTTTAGCTATTGCAGTTTAAATATCCATGTACCTTTAGTTTATATTTTCAATCATGTGCTATTTTCAGTTTTAAAATATTCAATGGTATATCATTTTTTTCGATGCATTCTGTAGATATCAATATAGATTTCTTCACCAAACATAAATGATATTACAAACATAAAAATTATAGCATTCTACACTTCGTTTCACAAATAAAAAGAAAAATAATTAAACAAAGATCAACCATCTCGAACTACTGATTTGCATGAGAATTCTAAATATGCTCCACTAAATCCCTTTGGTGCCTATTATGAATAGCTGCATTATGATATACTTCATGATGATCGTCATGAATTGCATATTGTCCTTCATTTTTGTAACATGGCTGTGCGAAACAATTCGGGAAGGGGGGTTGTCTCGCCTCATCATACTCGAAATCGGGATAGTCCATACTGCATTCATCTTCAATGATCATGTTATGTAGAATTATACAACAGAACATAATTGTAGCCATTTTTGATCTCTTCCATAATCTACATGGATTGCTGACCGTTGCAAACCTTGCCTGAAGGACCCCAAACGCCCTTTCTACGTCCTTCCTTTGTCATTCCTACATTGCAGCAAATTATTTCTGTTTTGCCGTCATTGGATTTGCAAATATCTTTACAATCATACTCCATTTGGGATAAATTCCATCTCCTATATAGCATCCATGCTCATATGTGCTATGACCAAGAGTAAATTATATGGGAGTTGATTTACCTTGCGGCAGATCATTAAACAAATGAGATCGAATTATACGGGAGTTGATTTATCTTGCGCCAAAACATTAAACAAATGATATCATTCGACAACGTTTAAGTCGTTAAGAGAACCTGGCATTCCAAAGAAAGTATGTCAATTCCACAAATCATGAGAGGCAAATGCTTCTAAGATGATAGTTGGTTTTTTCTTTGTCGTTATATGCTCCATGAAAAGCTTTAGAACAGTTCTTCCACTCTCAATGCATACAGTCTGGACTTCCAAGCATGCCAGGCCAGCCTTTGCTTTCATGCATTTCACGGAAGCGCGTTACATTTGCTTCATTTGGAGAACGAAGATATTTAGTCCCATAAATGTCCACAACTGACTAACAGAAGTGATCTAGGTTTTCCAATGTTGTACTCTCTGCAATACGATATGCGTCGTCAGGGGTATCGGCGGGTGTACCGTATGCTAACATCCTCAAAGCTATGGTCATCTTTTGATGCCTACTCAAACCTTGTTTGCAACGTTCTGCTTGTAAACAAAATAATTATTATTCTGCTGAATACTTTCGAGAATTCTTAAAAACAATGGACAACTCATTTTGAATCGTCGTCTAAACATCTCTGGACCGTAAGTTGGATCACGGGCAAAGTAATCTTGCATAAGTGTTTTTTGAAATGCTTGCTGGGTTGATGTATTTTCGACCCACAACAGAGCCGCCGTGTTTTCCAGAAGTTGAACTGTATGCTTCATGGTATATCTGCATCAGTTCCTCTTCCTCTTATTGATGCGCTAATGCATACGCTTCTTCTTCAAAGTCAATGTCGCATAATAATATAGCTTTTAGTAAATTTTTAGACATTGTTTGATATTTGAGGATAGTTGTTTGATATTTGAATGTTTTGTTAGACTTAATTGTGGTGAGCAAGTATGAGATCCATATGGTTATATATATATAGGACTAATTCTTTATTGGAGAGAAGGTGGCTCAGTGTGAGGTCAAATCACATACTGTGGCCACGTTCATTTGCCGGTCAAGATTCCATACTTTATTGAGTGGAGACAAGGTGGCTCGGTGTGCAGTCAAATCACGTACCGTAGCCACGTTCATTTGCCGGTCAAGGTTCCCTGCTTTGTTGAGTGGAGACAAGTTAGCTCGGTGTGCGGTCAAATCGCATACTCTAGCCACGTTCATTTGCCGGTCAAGATTCCCTACTTTGTTGAGTGTAGACAAGATGGCTCAATGTGCGGTCAATCACATACTGTAGCCACGTTCATTTGCCAGCCAAGATTCCCTGCTTTGTTGAGTGGAGACAAATTGGCTCAGTGTGCGGTCAAATCACACACTGTAGCCACGTTCCACTATCGGCCTCAACTAATATCTTTATTGAGTGGAGACAAGGAATATCCATTATATAAATTCACAAATCGTTATCTTTTTAAATCATTTAAAAACTTAACATTATTCAAACTACATTATCCAACATGACATTTACGTATCATGAATTTTATGCAGTACAACATATAAACAGATGAGATGTGCGACAATCAGGACTTAATGGTAATTCATTTTTGGGACACTCTAGTTGAACTTTACAACAATGACGTGGGCTGTCAAGTCAGATGTACGGCTCAAGAAGTCTGGACTGCATACAGAAACTTTACTAGGTCATGCACACGTTACACAAAGGTTATTAATGAGGTAATATCGAAAAATGTGTTCAAGACTACATGTTCGACTTATGACGGTCGACACAATTTAAAATACCGCACTCCGTTCATTGGCCATGATGCGTACTTCATACGCCAAAATTGGCTAGAAAGATTTGGATGGCCTTAAGATAACAGTGTTACTAGTTGGTTATGTAACGGTCGTTAATGTATAGAGAGTTTTCTGAATTATCTTTTCAAATAATAATGTATGTTGTTGTTATCAGATCAAAAATTAGTGGTAGCACATAAATTAAATAGACCTGTTTGTTTATATATGCGATTTCTGATTTACTTCTTCATCATTCATAATCATCTTCTTCCTCACTCACAATAATAAATTGTTCATCGCAATGCCTTCTTGGCCTTCTTATATCAATTCAAATGCAGGTTACGTGCCGACGGAAAGTCCATATACTGATGAGAATTGGCATATCAATTATCAAGAACAACACTATGAAGATGTCTACGGTCAGTTTCTAGATCTTAAGCAGTTGAGACTTTAGGAGGTGGTTAAACCACCATATGCATATGAACAACCTGAGAACTAGGTTCAAGTAGTTCAACCTCCCACCGAGCAAGAAATTGAATCGTACCCAGTTTGTTGTTAGTGCGGGTATGGAGTTGAAGTTGTAGTACGTGTGGATGGAAAAAATATTGGTCGTTGAATCCAGCTATGTCAATTCTGGCCGAATGATTGCGATTATACAGAATGGTTGGATGATCCTTTATGTCCAAGGGGCATAACCTATGCAAACTAACTAGAATAGAAGATAAGACGTCTTAGACTTTCTTTACAGGAGTTGAAGTTTAATCGTAATGTCTAATTTCTTCGTATTTGTGTTCTATTATTACTGTGTTGCTTTTTATCAGTGTTTTATGTTCGTATATCTTCAATTCTAATGTCACTAATAGTTTCTTTATATTTATATGTCATTAGTTGGTGCTTATAAGTAGGTTAATATACCAGTGTACCATGTTTGTATGTTTGCAATTGTAATAGGTTTAGCAAATTAATTTACATCAATGTATTAAAACATATAGAATTCACAGTATACACAAACATATAGAACTCACAGTATACACCAAGATTATCATCCTGAATCCAAGAAAGTGAAATTATATAAACATAAAGAATACATAGTATACTCAAACAATGACATAAGTACATAAGTTATAGGTACTGCAACATATAATAAAATGTCCACTGTGCATAAACTAAAAGGTATACAACTAAAGGGATGCAACGTCGTCGTCGTCAGCATCATCACCATCATCCCTATCACCATCACCATCATCATCTCTATCATCATCATCATTATCCTCATCACCATCATCATCTTCGTCATCGTCATCCCCATCCCCATCACCATCCTCCCCCTCGTCCTCATCATCCCCATCGTCCTCATCCCCATTGTCCTCATCTAAACCACCAGCAGCATACCCACTGGGACCAACATCACCTCCACCTTGTGATCCGAAAGGCTCATATACAGAAGGTCTAGCTGATAGCTGATCAATCTGCGCCTCTAGCATCGGTGTATGATGCATGTACATGTCATGCATGGTGTGTGTATGTGGAAGAGTCGTATCGCGAAACACACTAAGTGAAACTCTGGCCTGGTCCAATCTAGCAGCAAACTGCATAAAGATGATATTTGACATAGTAAGAAACTAGGCATAAAATAAAGGAAAAATGACAATAAACAACAAATGTACCTCATACGTAGAATATGACCCGACTGAAGGCATACCAGGATAGTCGAGGTGATCTGGAAAGACTAAAGGCTGCTCAATCATAGTACATGTCACGTCATATGCTCTAAACGTAGTATCAGGCTCCAATTGCAAGGGAGTCTAGGAGAACTGTGACAGAATCTGATCAAATGAAACCTATAGTACCTGAACTCTACTGACTGCTATGTGAGGTTCTATATGATCAGAGTTGACCCCACGAACATAATCTGGTACAAAGAATCTACAGGGTGCTACTCTAGCCCAAAAAGCATCGTAATCTCTATCGATGAAGAAAGTACTACTATCCACCCACCCAGTCAGTCGTAGAGCATCTAAGTAATGATCGTCAATCACCCTATGTCTACCAAACATGTCCTCACAAGATAAAGTATTATACGGTATACGACGATCACCCGTAATCTGATAGGCACACCTCTCTTCCAAATACCACATAGGCATAAATGAGGTGTATGCAAAACAACCCTATGTCTAGATAGTGAATACGCAACCATCAAGGGATGGTCGTCCACCATAAGACCCACATCTCCTAAATGAGTCCAATGTGAGGCCCAAGGAGTTCGAATGATGTTACCCCGACTATGCACATCAAGCTGTGACCTAGCCTCCATCAAGTCATGTCGTACACCTAAGGGAACATGATGTACGCACTGCATATTCTCCCATCGTCTCATCCTAGGGAAGTACTGATCAGCAGCATGACTAGCCATGTCCTGGATGCGGGGATGCATGTTTGTCGTGTACTCGTAGTACCATAACGGAAAAATATACCAAAAAGCGTGTATCTGTTTGGCATCGCCAAGCGCAAATGAATCTAGAGCGGTATAAAGGGTGTCTAATATCGTTGTGCCCCAACCAATAGTATGTAGCTGGTCTAATTTGGCAAAAGATGCTAAATAGCCTAGTCTAACCGTACCTTTTTGGTTTGAAAAAATGGTCGAACCAAACAAGTACAGCAGAAATGCTCTAGTGACTGCATCCATCATATCGGCTCTAGCTATATAAGTGGTGATGTACTGCTGTAGGTAAGTCAACTTAACGGAACCACTAGTGACGCATGTAACATCTATCAGTGGTAGAAAAATAGCAAAAAGATTGGAGGACTCGTATAAATCATCAAACGAAAAAGGTTGAAGACCAAGTCGTCCAATCTCAATGCCAGTGAATAAGTAGAAATCAATTAGGGTGATACCGAGCTCAAAATCTAAAAAATGAAATGTATGCGTGGTGGGCCACCACCTCTCAGCTAATGCCTGAAAGAGAGGTCGATCAAGGGACTAAACAGGCCTAATCGACAAAAAAGACCATAATAGCTAGCCTGTAGCCTCTCAATAATAGGACCGGGAAGAGAGTCATAAAACTAGGTAATGCACTTGACCCAACTACGCCGACAATGAATGTAATGGTTCTATAGATAATTTATGAATTAATAATTTTTGATAGAGTAACAGTTATTTAATATGATTATGTGATATAGATATAAAAATAACCGGATATATTAATGTATAAATTATACCTATACGGTCGTCAAAGCGGTTTCGGCTCTATGTCCATAATCATCTAGGAGCTCGTGTAGTACAAGTAGATCGTCTGATGAAACTCCAGGTGGCGGTGGAACGTGTAACGGTCCAGCTTGCTCCGCTGGATGTCTATGAACCGTTTTTCGGACGATTTTAGTTCGACGCGACAGCATTTCGTTTAGCTTTTCTAATTTAAAATAAAATAAAAAATAAAATGTAGTGGAAAGTGCGAAGGGAAGGGGAAAAGGGGTATATGTAAGGGGGGATTGGGCCCATTTTATTGGCGGCTGCCATTCAAGCGCCCATAAAACTGGCGCTTGGCAATCAGACGCCCATTAAATGTACACTTGAAACTTGGATACCCCCCTTCCATTCAGGGCTGAATATTCAACCCTCCGAATATTCAGCCTTGAATCCACTGGAGTCGCCCTTACAGTCTACTGACATACATGACAAAGTCAGTTACAATGCAGTGAAATACTGAATCACTACCAGTCTACCCCTACATACTTGCTTTTACTTCATACATTATTAGTTCATGGAAAATCAAATTCAAACTACATTACATTGATACATCATGTCAATCTACAAACTACATAGTCAAACTCATAGTCACTTGACTCACTTCAATCTTCAGACTCTCCACTCTCTATGTCCATGCTTCAATTGATATGCACTTCAGTCCCTACTTTGGCACTTTCTTATTCTCTTAGCATGTCCAGCTTTTGGTTGAACCTGAAGATAAATCATAGATATGCATTTACAATATGCATTTACGATATAGAGGGGAATTATGTTGAGATTATTTTGCTGACGCTTCTCTAGAATTTTAGTTGCAGTTGAGGTCATATTAAGCGGAGATTCAACAACATCTTGTGGTAATAAACATTTTGGATCATTGCGAAATAAAGGTATTAAGTTGACATCATTTTAAATTACTCATTAAATGGTGCCGACGTCAGTGTACATAGCAGTAGCGCCATTATTGTGCATTGCACAATAGTAGTAGCGCCGTTATTGTCCAATTAAGTTTGGAAAATAGTAATATGAATTGGAAAATAATTAATATGATGAATATTAATTACTTTATTTCCAGATATGCATTTACGATAATTACAAAGGTATAGAAAATTACTTTATTTAAGATGAATATCATCATTGTTTCTAGGATAGTACAAACTACAACTTTGCATGAAATATCACCTTTACAAAAGCCATTTACTTTATTTAGCTTAGCCAAACAGTTATGCCTTACATCAATAAAAATTTGTAATTCATTATTATTCTTCTTTCTATCCATGCCGCCTATGCAATACAATATTGGTTTTGCAGGGGAAATACTGGATTACAAAAGCAAGCCAATGAAATACAGCCCCATTATTTCTAGAGGGATATGGTGTAAGATGAAAATAGTATATCAATATAATTTTAGCTTCTTTCATTTTATAGATATGTTGTTTCTAAGTTGTATGGCCTTGAAATAAAAAAAGTTTACTCCTAGATTAATATCCTACACATACTATTTTTTTCTATCTTGCTCTTCTATGATCTATGATCTATCATGGAAGAGCATGAAAAAAATCCTAATGTAATTTATTTCAAAGGACATAATATTTAAAAAAAATTATAGAAAATCATCCATTTTGAACCAATGATATAACATAGGCATAGCTCGCACGTATGCCAGGCTACTTAAATTGAATAGAGACGAGGAAATTTGCCTATAATATTGTTGAAGCTCAAGTCCCTTCAAGATAGATATAAGCTTTTAAAAGAATTATAATATCTCCTATACGCCTAGAGTATGCAATACACAATATTTGAGGCATAGCTTACCAAAATGAAAGAGGAAATAAAAGCGGCAAACTTACAAATCAGTCATCCCTACAAGCTTGGAAAGGCTTGCTGGGATAGGGCCTACGAAAGAATTCACCTGGAACCTCCTAAGGAAATACACACATTATCATATACTATCAAATTAAATCATATTTGCAGGTGGACAATAATAATAGCAATCAATCTAAATGCCCTTTTAAAACAAACATTAAGTTCAATCATAAATCGCCATCGACGATTGTTTCTTGTTTCATAAAGTTCATTGCTAACTTGAATATAAAATCGAAATGCAGATTCTCGTACACGCAAAGAAAAGTTCGTCCAACTCCCAAGATAGTCAGATATTTTCCAGTGAAGTTATTGTCCGAAGGCCACCTTATTAATGTAAAACATAATCATAGACTTTTTTTTAATTGAAAAAACTATAAAATATATCGATGAAATGTAGAAAACTTGCAGTATTTTCATCTTTGTAAGCTTAGATAGAGTTCATGATAATTCACCGCTCAGCCAGAACTATCCATATACCTATAATTTAAAAAGCAAATAATAAAAGTAGTCTTAAATTTGCAAATTATGCACTTAAATTAGAAGCTTATAAATTGGATGGAAGTTTACAATTATTCCAAATTGTTCAGATTTCTAAATTCATAAGGGAGTGAGATCCAGTAGAATTATTTGTCCCATACCTGTACAATATTAAGAAAACCATTGACAACATGTAAAAAATTAGAGTTTACAAGTATTATAGCATATTATCACATTATGCACCTTAGTAAGTAAGTTAATTGCACATGAAAATAAATGTTAGAAATTATTGTGGGATATTATCTTTGAATAATTTCCAAAAGGAAAATTGACTGCATTGTAATGCAGGAGCAGTAAGTATAGTACATATATGTTGCACATTTTGTCATGTTTCAGTAAAAATATGGCACTGAACAAGTTCTTAATTTTTCATTCAATATACTTTTGCACATGAAGTCAAAATTCAGGTGAAAAGTGAAAAAAATCTTAGTTCTTTGTTTTTATCCTAAACGTAAGATGCACTTTTAGGACTAAATGAAGATGTCTAAGCATATTCTACAGAAAGATTACCAACACGCAATCAAGACGAGAACGGATATGAACACATATAATGAATGCATGAAAAACCCATAAATATTTTATACTAGAGGAAAAACCAGAAATAACACAAACACGTAGATTGAAACTAAAAGTACGCATAACTAAAACTAATAAAACTTACACTCTTCCTTTTCCTGCTAGCAGTAGCACCATTCATCGTAGCTAAGATGGGTCAAATCGACGGCCAAGCATCAAAGAATTAAGATAAAGAATGCTATTCTTTATTGATTGCTTCTGCTAACAAAGAACCAAGAGACGATTCAAGGAGGCGGGTATTGATTTCTATTTGGATTGGAAGGATTAGTATTTTATGGATCAAAAACGAATGAGGGTTTTGGAATGAATTGTGACGTGAATACTGAACAACGGCTGCAGAAGGGAAGCCCTATATTTGGATTAGGGTTAGGGAAAATTGGTGGGCCGGGTTACAAAGCATTTGATTGGGCCTTTTTTTAATTTAAAAAATAGGGATCAGTTAACTGTTAACCGGTGTATGAACCACGGTTAATTGTTAACCGAACCGATTTTGGTTGGTTGACATCGGTTTGTTAACCGAAAGTTTGGTTAACCGATTTTTTTGGTTAAATCGGTTCGGTTAACGTCGGTTACATTGATTCAATCGGTTAACTTGATTAAATGCCCACCCCTAGGATGATGGGTGTCAGATGTGGTCGAGTACAGAGAGGTCGCGAGTTATCTCTACTACGAATGACAACCTAAAAAAATTTCATAGAAAAACATTCGTAAATATGTTGAAAGAACAAATCAATTTCATCCTCACATCCACACTTGTTCCTTGTCTTGCTCTTACATCCGCTACAAATAAATTTTCCCTGTAACAAGCCCCGTTACATTTGTATGCTTATCTATCTCATTGCCCTCCTCTTCTTCACCAATCAATGCTGCAACCATGAAAATTTTCATTATAGTCATGGATCTAACAATGCATCATTGCCTTCTTCCTCCTAGTCCCTTCTATCATCTGCCTTTATGGGTCTCGTTCTTTCTCATCTGTATTTTCTTTCAATGATATTCATAGCATTATAAACTAAATAATTGTTCAAATAGGGAAATTTTGTTTAAATGAAAACCTTGTTCATTTTTAGTCTTTAGATCAACAACTTTAAATTATAGCCATGAAAGACAACATTACATTTTCCTATCAAATTGCGATTTCAGGCTAATCCAACCGTTATGCTTCCAACTGCTCCCCTGGTCGCTGCTCGTCCACTGTCATCCTATTGCTGCATCTACCATAGTCATCCATAACCATCAACACTCCTCTCACTAATAGTCGAACCTCCTAGACTCTCTAGTTGACCATGATAACATTCTTCACTTCCTCTTGCCCTTATTCCCCACTAATCATTAATGGCATTGCAAATAGTAGCTGATTGAGAATGATACATTAAATTTTCGCTATTGAAATGAGGTTTTTTAAACACTAAATTAACAAGCAAAAATTATATTGTGCGATAATGTTGCAGGAAAACAATTGCACACAAGATATACAAAACTACTGGAGATAAACAAATATTAAGAACAAAATGGCATTGCATAGTCGCATTAAAAATACGAAATGGTATACTCGAATTTCAAATACACATGCTATATTAGCATAAAAACATGAAATTTTACATAATAAAAAGCATGATTTATAACAAATACCTACATCCTAACAGATAAACATTATAGAATCCTATTACAAAAATTAAAAGGATATTATATGGTAGCATTAAAAGATGAAATCCTATACTGGATGTTCTAATTCATTTAATGCTATCTTGAGTGGCATAAAAACATCAAACATAATAATAAAGCACGATGATATTTAAAAATAAATGATGACGTCGTTATTAAACTAAATGGTAGATTTTTTAACACGGTTAACTAATGCTAAGTTGTTATTGGTTCGAGACTTAAACTTGTGACCTTGATCCCATAGTCCAAACCATCAACTAATCGAGTCAACCTTATTAACCTAAAGAAACATTGTAAAAACTATTAAACATATGGAAATGATATTAAATGGTAGCGTTTGAATTTGAAATGCTATACTCAGTACTTCGGTTTGCATAGTGATACCATACGCGACATAAAAACATGAAATCCTACAAAATGATAAATTACAATATCATTTAAAATTAAAGGTTGAAATAATATACAAAATCAGATATTCCAAAATAATTACAAATATTTGATTACATTAGTTTATCACACAAATCAACTAAAACAAAGTATATTCAAATTTACAATTGAAATGAATAAATATACATTTTCAAATCCATAAAAAATTAAAATAAATTATGCTAGAATAAAATTATAATAGTAGAACGGTACTAGATAGTATCATCATGGGTTATTCTTTTCTTTTTCCTCAATTTATTGTAGCTCCTTCATTAGACACCTCTATTCTTAACCACCATTTCTCTCCACATGTCGCTATTCCTCATCATTGCCACCACTATAGTGCCTCCTCTACCAACCCCAGTTGTTACCACCAAAGTTGCCCTCATTCTCACACTGGCCTTCTCAACCCACCATCCCTTAATCAATGACATCGACAACAAGCCCACTTAGCCACTCAACCCTAACTGCCTTCCACTAATGAAGGTCGTTATCGTTTCCACATTACCTAGGGTCCATCATGTGAAATCTAAAAACCCTTAATTTAGCATTAAAAATGTTGGGTCCTTCAAACAAGAAGGTTCGACATTCGCACTATTTTTTGTAAAACTTGTCTACAATACCAAAAAATATAAAGTTGTTGTCCTTATTGCCAAAAAGTGGTTAAAGTTTTTCCTTCGCATTATTTTCTTACCCAAGTACTATTGTACATCAACTAGCTTAACATTAAAATAATGGTAACTTTTTAAATGCTAATTCTTTAAATTTCAAATTTTTAATGTTATGATAAAGATGTTTATATGAACATAGCGTTGTAGAAATGCTATTTGATTAACACTGAGAAACACTAGTTTCTGAAATACCATGCAAGAATAACTTTATAAACAAACACCTAAGCATAAAAAGCTAGCTATTAAAAATGCTATTTAATATTGCTTGATAAACTATTATCTATTTAAAAACGCTATATTTTTTATTTCAAGTATCTTTATAAAAAATCTAGTTGTTTAGTTCTTCATATGTTATTTACAAATAACATTACTAATATGTATATGTGTCTACATACATGTATATGTGTATGTGTGTGTGTGTGTATGTATATGTATCTATGTATATATGTATGGACGTATGTGCGGACATATGTATGTACAGATGTATGTATCTATGTGCGTGTGTGCAAGTTATAAAAATCCTTCTAGATGTATGTCTCGTTGGTAGGCAAGGCTTGCTGCCTAGCCATCCACCTAACCATTTTCCTAGGCCCACCAACGCCAGGCTTATCGCATCATCCAAACATAAATAGGTAGATATATAGGCACCACTTAGCAACTTCTTGAGACTTGGTGCTTATTCTTAAGGTTTAAAAAAGTTGTTGTATTTGAAGCTTAAAATTAACTTAAATTTGTTATTGAGATTAATTTCATGCAAAGGGAAATAAAAAAATATCGAAATAACATAAAAAAAATGGACAAAGAACAAGGTCAGTTAACAGATACTTTTAGATGCGGATACACCACTAGAAATACAGGGTTTTACCAACGCCATTAAGTCGTCGGTACATTAAGTTGTCGGCAAACCCTTTACCGACCACAAAATGATCATCGGTAAAAACCTTGTGGCAAAATAGTCTTCCACGACTTGCCGGCGACAACCATTAACACAATACCAACGACAACTAATTTTTCAACGATTGCAAATGACCATATTGTCGATGACTTGCAAACAACTTGTAGACACCTAACTCAAAATGTAAAATCTGGATTTTTGATGACTTGTTGATGACTTGCTAAAAACAAGTTTTCAGCATTTCTTGTGTTCTTCTTTCCCACAAATCACTAAATAAAACAAGTCATTCCAACAATGTCATACAAAAAATTTAACACCAAACCAACATAGTATCATATTCATATATATGTAAAACCAAAAAATAACAAAAAAACCATAGAAAAAGATAAAACAAGACCATAAAAATTCCATAAAAACGATACATACATGTCCTTACACAAAATCATGTCCATACCATAGCATTTCCTTACATAAAATCCTATACCACAACATGTCCATACAGTAAAAATTATCATAAATATATACATCATATATCATGTCCATACAAAAAAACCTCATGATTATGGCGGTAGTGGTGGCGGGGCACATTTCAAATTGATGGCTGAACATTTGATACAATGCTTCAATTTGCTTTCTCTACTCGACCATCTCTTCCTCATGCCTCCTTATCTGAGTCTAAAGCCGGTTGCACAACTTGATAACATGGTAACATTGATAGAATGAGGCTCTTGAGTGTGGCAGTGTTGTTATAACTGTTAGTGATGGTTAGAGTAGTACTGGTGACAATACCATTACCACTGGTAATGACAACCGCCATCACCGACAGTCAGCGATTCTAGTATTAATAGCATCTCCTCCAACACTATCTCAACCAACTATCATTAGTAATAATAGCACTACTATGCAAGCTCAGACGTCTTCTCTATTGATACAACCATGTTGTTATGTCGTGCAACCAAGACAGTGACAGGAGACATGAGTGGTATTGTTATAACTGTTGATGTAGATGAGGAAGTGCTGGTGGCAACACTACTACCATTGGTGGCGACAACCACCATTACTGATGGTCAACGACTCTAGTGTTAACAACATCCCCCAACACTTCCACAATCCACCATCACGCTGTAAGAACACTAATTCCATGCCCAGTCAGCACTGTTATGGCTTTAGACCGTTTTTGTTTTTCATCGTCTGATATAATGATAGTTTTTTCTGATCATGGACGTCGCTCATTTCTGCATTTTCTATCAATCTTTCGATCATATCCTAACTGCCATTAAATGGATATGATCAAAATATTGGCGGCATCTGTAAAAAAGAAGCGACGCTCATTATTGGGAAAAACTATCATTGTATTATACGATGAAGAACCATATAAATCTTCAAGTGCAACACCTTTAAAAGCAATGGAACCGTCCATACATGCAAACAAAATATACATTATCTTCCACACGATAGTATTATAAGTTTCAAATAACATTGTAAATTTTATTATTAATATGCATGTAATATATTAATTAATATATTGTTTATAATACCATTAATTTTTATAGCTTGTACATACGATGGTATTGTATATTTTTGTGTATACAGTTGTTTTGTTGATTTGGCAAAATCATGTGTGATCTAAGTAAATATCGATTTCTTTACTCAAATTAAATATTTTCGGTATGAAAACAAAGTGCATGCATCACTAGTACTACAATGGTCTCAAACATATCATGTACTACAATCGCAAAAAACTAAAAAGAAATTTAAACTCGTAATATATATATATATATATATATATATATATTAATAAATGTATTAATTATTTTAGAAATAAACACCAAAGCTGAAAACTTAATAAACTTCTTACTACTGCAAATAAACTACAATTCATGTATTAATTATAACTTAATTCACTTCTAAGTTCTAAAAGTGTATGTGTTCAACAATGCTACAAGTGCTAGGCTTAAAGATGAAGAGCTTAAATATATAGCAGATGAATTCTACTTATAAACATTGTTTTCCTGCTTATTAACTACATGAACAATTTTTGTTTTGGTTAAATATAAATAATACACTTTCAAAAACTTCAAAACAATCTCATTTTACAAAATTGGGTGGAGATAATATATACCTAGAGACTGAAGCTAGGTCGATCTAAAGCTAGCCGGGTTGGAGATGTTTGCGCAAATATGAAGCCTGGAGTCATGATCGTTTCTGAAGCCTGGAATCATCGTGGTGGAGTGGAGTTGTGGACGCACAATTGAAGATTTCGGCAAAGCGGAGTTGCAGTGGAGTGTAGGATCATCTGAAGCGTCGCAATTGCAGATTTGGACAAAGACAGAGTCACGATGGAGTGGAGGACTGTCTGAAGCATCACGATAGGTAGGGTTTTTAATTTGGACGACTTTGACTTTTTGGTTTGGAGGAATTATGAGTGATGCATACATAGTCATGAAAATGGTATTGAACAATTCATCGATAAGTCGTCGAAATTTCCGATGACGTACCGACGACTATGATGACATAGGGAAATATTTCATTCAATCTCAAGTTGTCGTTCGTATGTCGTCGAAAATTTCAACTTATCGATGACATCATCTTAGGTTGTCGGTAATCTTCGTAGGTATGTTGTTTATTTTCAAGTATGATAGAGTCATATTCACATCCACGTCCAAAATTATTTTTAGATATCGAATATCCGCATCCATGGATACGAATGAATATCGAATTATTATCTTATTTGTTAACAATCAATAAACATGTACATAAAATTTTATTTTAGCATATTTTTCCTAATTCCATTAATTATAAAAACACGAAAATCAACAAATGTGATAAAACATAATTTTGATTAGTCAATATGCATGATATGTATATTATATAAACCATTAACTTAATAAAACGGTAAATAAATATATTTCATCTAACTAAAATATACATAATATAAAATATAATCTTAACAAAAACCGAATGGATAATTTTTAGATGCAGATGTCAACGTATCCGCATCCTTTTTTATTCAAATATCAAATATTTATCCCATTTTCGAATACAGATTTCGAATTTTTTGAGTGTCCATCGACCAACTTAGAAAACTACAAACTTGTGAATAAGAGTAAATAGTAAGATATCACGTTGACATACTTTTGTATTCAATTCATTAGAAAAGTATAAGAACATGTGTTATTTCTCTCGAAAGGAATAAAATAAGCCACATAAACATACACAAAGAGAAGGAAACATGTATTTTTCATTTCACTTTTCTTCTTAAAATATAAACAGCAAAAAACAAATAATACAGAAATACATTTCTTTACTTTCATCTTCAACTAGAAAAATTGATTTGAGAGTACGCAAAAAATAGTTTTATTCAACAAGTGATGTTTAAGTTTATACCCGTGCAAGACCAAAAGAAAGAAGAATTATACAATAAAAAAGAACTAAAAAATAACCGTGTAACACAGAGTTACCAGTGGTTTCCCAACGCAACTTTTGCTATGTACAACAACTGAACTATGATTTGTAATTCTGGGCTTGATCAGACTGTAAGAGACTAACCAAATGTTCTTTATTTGCCTTTGCTTGTGCAGCTTTTATAGAAGAAGCAGAACGCTCGGACTGCGACTGGAGAATTATTACATGCATAACAATCATGACTAGCACCAGAATCAACGATGAAAATCCTATCCCTTTCCATGTCGATAAAAGCGACGTCCATTCGAAGAACCTCAAAGCAGCGAATGATAACAAACATGCCCAAGCTCCGACAACCTGATGCACAATTCAAGTAATAGATATGTATATTAAAAGACAATTTTATGTTCAATTCTAAGTAAAGATTACTGCACAACATGATATAACAACCTGAAGCACGCGTTTGCTAATGGTTCCTGTGAGTCTAGAATCATGTTTTTTCTTGTTTATTAATGGGACTTCAATATGCTGCCTAAATTCAGTAACACAATGTTTCATACAAGTTCAAATTTTGTGTGCAATATCACCTAAGAGCCAGAGATAGATGATCGATATGTTATCTGCAAGCTGTACCAAATGGTTGGTCAATTTTATTGAAAATTTCGTGCTCTGACTCAGATGGAAATGAGAGGGTTAAAGTGTATGATATTGACGTTTTCAACTTCTTTATGGAAATGAGAGATTTGCTCATTCAACTTACTATATATTTGATGAACACGTTATCATTATTCAATATATATATATATATATATATATATATATATATATAAGCAAAATATGACTGAAATCATGCATCAAGGTATATAGTCGTGGGAAAAATGTCCAAAAGATTCTAACCGACTGATGTTTCACTATTATCGACTTACTCATGAGAAAATAAAATTAGCTCAACTGATGGTGGGTTCAAACACTCTTTTAAGGTGATTATTTTTTCCTTCCTCTTCCAAACAAGACGAAATGGTGATAACTTACCAATAAAGATTTGATGGGTCGATTAATTGGTTTGAATAATTCTTCCCCAAAAGTGTCTTCCACTAAATGTTTCTCTATTAAGGCATCCTGCAAAATGTATAAATAAGAAGCATAGCATTGAAAAATAGAAGATTTAATAAGCTAGTTATGATACTCATGTTGTGTGTGCATAGGACAAGTTTTAGTTATAAGCTCAGGGAAAAAAAAAATTTAAAAATTATTATGTAATTGTAATATTTATCACAGAAACAGTTTTGATTTTAACCAAATTAAAATTTGTGTCCGCACACTTTTTACAGTTTGTTCATGTGCACTTTTAAAGTGCGCATGTACAATTATTTTTTGAATGCATTTTATATATAAGCCCATAAAAAAACTAACTGCAGCCATAAGCTTGAATAAAAACTTAGTTCGACCTTTTTACAAATGGTCAAAAATTGTACGCGAGCAATTCAAAACTGCACATGAGTTGTAAATTTGTACATGCTCACTTTTAAAGTGCTCATGTACAAGTTTCTAACCATTTGAAAATAGTGCCTACCGCTGTAATAAGTTTTTAAGCGAACCTATTATTGCAAATAGTTTTTTTTATAGGTTCATTCATAAAATCTGTCCTTATTTTTTTCAATAAAAAGTAATGCTTGTGCACTTGGTAATTGCGCTAGCACAAATGCGCGACCTGGTCAAAACCAAATCAGTTTATGCAATAAGTTTTTAGAGAGGGATACATATGCAATAAAAAAATTTCCCCTTCTGAGCTTATAATTAAAATTGGTCAAAGTATATATTAATGAGAAAACCTTTTCTATAAACGTATCTTTGCACCACTGTGCCACTCCATTGTTTGTTTGAGGCAATCCACTCATTGACTGTCTTTTGATGAGCACGTGAATCTAACAAAAACAATAGATTAAGATCAATAGACCCCTTTTTTTAGCACCATTTATAGCCCTTTGTGTACACACACACACATATATACATATACATATACATGTGTGTGTGTGTGTGTGTGTAGTGTGTGTGTGGTAGCAAAATATTATATTTCACATATAATTAGTTGAATCTATTAAATAATAGCAAAGTAGAAGAAAGCTCTCTTATCTCTTATTATTTGTTCTTCGGTCCTTAACTCTCTAATGTTATTTTATAGTCAAGAATCCACAATTTTGGACACTTAGTTGTCTCTTTAATTATCTTTTATTACACTTTGAAATTCTCATCAAATCGATTTTGTAATTTCACATCCAATATGCATCATCAATTATACATATAGACGCAAACACACAATAATTGAAACACATTACTTATACACTAATATACATATATGCATAGCATTAATATATTATATTGCATGACAACTATATAACCATGTATAGTTGACAATTTATTTTGTAATATCACTGTGTGCAACACACGGAGTTATACACTGGTTATGAGAAGAAATAGAATACTAAATAATGGAGGAAATGGTGTTTTCAATGTTATAAGATTTACCACTGAAGATTGTCCTTTTAAAATTTGAAGCATTGTAGGAGAGGGACTGTCTCTGGGAATAACAACTGTGCAGTCATATATAGCAGGAACAAATGAACGCATATTATTTACTGCTGAAACAAAACCCTGAAAAAATAGAAGAATGTTAGCTTTGACCAGTATATTGCAAGTGCAATGAACATGTTACATTAAATGTCACGGACTCATTTGTTGTAAATTTAATGATAATGTAACAAAACTGTTTGATGTGTTGTGAATTGCAAATATCATTAACACTTAGTACAAACCTATGTACATATATTTAGTAAAAATGTATTAGTTATCCAATTAAAAAAAGATCAAATAATAGTAACATTTGCTTTATTTGAATAAACAAATACACAGATGGGCATCACCTGAATAAATGTGTGCAATTTTTTGTTTTTTGTTTTTTTTTCGTTTGGTCACCAACAGTCGCTTGGTTCACTAGTACAACAGTGTTTCTACTGATTATTTAGTTATCAGTACGACTAGGTCTACGTTCCTATCTTCTGACAAGATATTTGTTGTGCTTTTCAGTAAGTCTGGAAAAGGGTGCATTTTGAGAAGGAAAATATTATAGCTTCTAAAAAACATACTTTAAGCTAAGAAAAATGGAATCAAGACCCCTGAATTGTACAGGGACCGTGGTCTGTGAAGCAGAAACCAGAAGGTGTTTCATGACATTAATCTTTTTCAACCATTTTTAGATTATGCTGTCAAAATCAACTGGTAGTTTTATACACGGTGAACCCATCCACAACAGCTGTGTGAGGTGCCTTCTTCTTATGTATTCTTATTTTACAAACCTAGTAGTAGCAGCAGCAGCCATTTAGACATATCCTTTGACGAGTGTAACACCAAATATCTGCTGTACTCGTGTGAAGCTCCAGCGTTATTCTCACATGAATCTTTATTATATTGTAAAATGGATAAACATATAGATATACACATAATCTAGACTGTTATCATCAAGCTAAGTTTGAATTGTGACAGTACATCACGGTAATAGATTTTATCGGTTCTCCATGCGCTTTATGTCATATATGTTTGTATCAATATTGCATATACATTTTAATTTACATTTAGTTCATATAGTTTAAACCTGATTTCATCAAATATACAAAAGAACAAATATACAAACGCTCGCATGCATATAGCATGTAAAAAATATACAAGCTAATTAATATGACAGAACTGCCAATGCATTTCTTAGCCATGTTAGAAGTTTCTATGTATATGCGAGATTTCATTTAGAATATAACAGCATACTAAGCTTCTACATACCTAGGCTTCACTGACTAACAAAAAGATGTAGCAACTATAATGGACAAGCTGCTGAACAATACATTGTATTTAAAATAAAAAAATAATCAACACTGTTGTTTTGATACTGTAAACTATACATAAATGATATAATTTTTTTAGGAGTGTGCACGATAAATCATGTGAAAATGCAGAATGAGATATTGTTCTCATAACATCTGTTGGAATTCCTTAAGAAATAGAATGAACTGAAATATACAAAGTCCCATATTGTCAAATTGTTGAGAGCTATATTGGTTTATATATGACTTTCTCATAAGGAGGTTGGGAGCCTAGGGCTCTCAAATGTATGCTTTGTTGTGAGGAGAGAGATCATGCATCACCACCACACGCACGCCGCCGTCCGACCGAACCGGGCCAGGCTCGGGTTTGGGTGGATATAGTATCTAATATAATACTCGTATTTTTACTGCAAACTGGGCTCGGGCTCGTCTTCTTCTTCTCTTCTGTTGTTATACTCTAAATCACAGAGTGATATACTCACTACAATCTCGAGCAGAATACGTCTGTTGTATCTTGGGGGAATTTTGAAATAAAATTCTTAAGTAAATTGTTATGACAAGTCTCAGACGATATCCGGTTAGATTCTAATTTATTCTATAATCTTTTGTTTACACGTTGTGTTGTTTCTATAAATAGTATAACGTTGTTGTTGTAATTTATTTACAACGTAACTTATAGTTACAATTATCTAATACAGAATTCCAGCGTACTGGAATTCTAATTGATAAACTTGTGCGACGAGTTTATAGTTACTTGCTATCTGTTTTAGTACACTAGCCAACTAACATCTTAAGATTTTTCTGTTTTCTTACTAAAACAGAGATGGCAACAGTAGAATTTTCAAAGAATACTACTCACAACAGACCTGAACCGTTCAAGAGAGATGGTGATGATTTCTTGACATAGCAGAATCAGATGTTGTTTTATCTCACCACACTCGGCCTGCAAAAGTACCTCGAGGATGAGGAACCGATTCCTGCACCAGAAAAGGAAGCGGAGGTGAATACGTGAAAGCATTCCTATTTTTTATGTAGAAATTATATTCTGAATTGTCTCGACAAGGTGCTATACAAAGTATATCAGCCTTTAAAGACATCAAAAGCACTCTGCAATGCACTTACCACAAAGTACAAGACGCATAATATCAGTCTTAAGAAATTCATTGTAGACAAATTCATGAACTACAAGATGGTTGACTCCAAACCAGTAACCGCTCAACTGCATGAACTGCAAATCATCATTCATGAACTCGAAGCGGAAGGTCATAAGGTTGGAGAATCATTTTTGGTCGAAGCCATCACGGGGAAACTACCGCCGTCATGGAGAGATTACCGCAACTATCTAAAGCATAAGAAGAAGAAAATCTCTTTACAGGATCTCATAATCCGATTAAAAATTGAGGCAGACAACTGTGCAGTTACAAAACCAAGCGATGAGGCATTTGTGGCTGAAGGGTCAAAGACCAAAAACAAAAGGAAGAATTTCCAGAAGAAAATGAAAGCTCAAGACAACAAACCAAAAGACAACAAATGAACCAAGAAGTTTAATGGCGAATGTTGGGTTTGTGAAAAAGTTGGACATGCCGCTAAAGATTGCAGACACAAGAAGGAACGCAATAAACAGGCAAATATAGTGGATAACATGGAAGTAGACGAGTCCAACTTCTCGGCGATGGTATCTAAATGCAATCTGATTCAGAATCATAACCAATAGTGCGTAGATACAGGCGCTACTCGTCATGTTTGTTCTGACAAATCCATGTTTTCTACATATCATAAATTCGACCACGAAGAAAAACTCTACATGGGTAATTCTGCAGTTTCCATGATCGAAGGCAGTGGCACAGTAATTCTCAAGTTTACTTTTGGAAAAACTGTTAAGTTGAATGACGTGCTTCACGTTTCAGACATACGCAAGAATCTCATCTCTGGTGTAGTCCTATCAAAAAAGGGATTCAAGATGGTGTTCGAGTCAGACAAGATGGTTCTGTCCAAGGCTGAAATGTATATAGAAAGGGGATATTTATGTGATGGCATATTTAAGGAAAATGTAGCAGTTGTCGGCAACAAAAAAAAATATGTATTCTGATTGTGCTATTAATAAAATTGAAATTTCTTATTTGCTTGAGCACGAAATTTTACTATGGCATGATAGATTGAGACACATAAATTTCCGCAAAATGAAAACATTATCAAACTTGGGATTAATTCCAAAATTCCAAGTAGATAAGAACTACAAATGTGAGACATGTGTAGAAGCAAAAATGGTTAAACAACCATTTAAATCTGTTGACAGAAGCATCGAACCATTAGGTTTGGTACATACAGATTTATGTGATTTTAAATCACTACCTACAAGAGGTGGGAAAAAGTATTTCATTACTTTTATTGACGATTATACGCGATATTGCTATGTATATCTTTTAAATAGTAAAGATGAAGCAATAACAGCGTTTATAAAATATAAGGCTGAAGTAGAAAATCAATTAAATAAAAAGATCAAGATACTAAGATCTGATCGAGGTGGAGAATATGAATCACCATTTAAACAATTCTGTGAACAAAATGGAATAATTCATCAAACAACAGCTCCATATTCACCACAACAAAATGGTGTAGCCGAGAGGAAGAATAAAACGTTAAAAGATATGATTAATGCAATGCTTTTAACTTCTGGTCTACCGACGAACTTGTGGGGAGAAGCCCTAAATATGTCTAATCATATATTAAATAAGTTTCCTCACAATAAAACAGGAACAGTTCCATATGAGATATGGAAAGGATACGAACCAAGCTTTAAATACCTCAAAGTGTGGGGGGTGCTTGGCAAAAGTTCCAGTTCCGTCTCCCAAGAGAGTCAAACTTCGACCAAAAACAGTAGATTATTATTATCTTGGGTCAGCCCAAAATAGCAATGCCTACATATTTTTGGTATTCAAGTCTAATATAACTGATATTCATGTAAATACAATCATAGAATCAAGAGATGCCTCATTCTTTGAAGATGTGTTTCCGCACAAAAGGAATGAAATAATGTCCCAAAAAGGACAAGGGAAGAATCAAACGATTCACATGAAGATGAAACTCATCATGAAATTGAGAATGCTGAACCAAGAAGAAGCGTAAGGGCTGGAACTTCCAAAACATTTGGTTCGGACTTTTTTACATATGTATTAAAGCATGAACCTCAAACGTACAAGGAAGCAATGTCATCTTCTGAATCCTCATGTTGGAAAGAAGCAATTCAAAGTGAGATTGATCCAATTCAAGTAATAAAACTTGAGAAACTGTTGATATTCCACCAGAAATAGAACCAATTGGCTGCAAACGGATTTTCAAGAAGAAAATGAAAGCAGATGGCTCTATCGACAAGTATAAAGCCATATTAGTAGCCAAAGGATATCGTCAAAAAGAAGGAGTAGACTTTTTTGATACATATTCGCCGGTAACACGAATAACCTCTATAAGAATGTTAATAGCAATTGCATCCATCTATAATCTAGAGATTCATCAAATGGATATAAAAACAGCATTCTTAAATGGAAATCTCGATGAGGAAATTTACATGGAGCTACCTGAGGGATTTATTTCCAAAGGAAATGAAAACAAAGTCTGTATATTAGTCAAATCATTATACGGACTAAAACAAGCTCCAAAGCAATGACACACAAAATTTGATAGTGTCATGATGAGAAATGTTTTTCATATAAATGAATGTAACAAATGTGTTTATTATAAACAACTTGGACAATCATATGTAATGATCTATCTATATGTGGATGATATGCTAATATTCGGTCCAAATACTCGGGTAATTGAGACCATAAAGAAAATGTTGATCAACAATTTCGACATGAAAGACTTGGGTGTTGCAGATGTTATTTTGGGAATAAACATTATAAGAACACCTAATGGAATTGAGTTATCTCAATCACATTATGTAGAAAAAGTGATTGAAAGATTTCAAAATTTTGGAATTAAAGGAGTAAAATACACATTTTAATCCATCAGAAGTACTGCATTAAAACACTAATGAGAGTGTAATGCAACTGGAATATTCTCGTGTAATAGGATGTCTCATGTATCTCATGAATTGCACAAGACCAGATATAACTTATGCAGTAAGATGATTGAGCAGGTATACGAGCAATCCATGGAAGGAACACTGGAAAGCACTAATGAGAGTGCTTGGATATTTAAAAAATACCACTACATATTCCTTACATTATGAAAAATATCCTACCGTCTTAGAAGGATATAGTGATGCAAATTGGATTGCTAATTCAGAGGAATCAAAATCAACGAGTGGTTATGTTTTTACCTTAGGGGCAGCAGTGTCATGGAAATCTACTAAACAAACATGCATAGCTCGATCCACTATGGAATCGGAGTTTATCGCTTTAGATAAAGCAGGCGAAGAAGCAGAATGGCTTCGTCACTTTTTAGAAGATATTCCATTTTGGCTTAAACCTGTGCCGGCCATATGCATACACTGTGATAACCAAGCTGCGCTAAGCAGAGCGCACAACTTTGTGTATAATGGAAAGTCACGACATATTCGTCGATGTCACAACACAGTTAGGCAGTTACTCTCAAATGGAACTATTTCCATAGATTATGTGACAACAAATGATAACCTAGCGGATCCATTTACTAAAGGTTTATCAAGAGAGAAAATTGACTGCGCATCGAGAGGAATGGGTTTAAAAGCCTAAACTAGTAAGAGTTATCTTATACGGAAACCTATCTTAGCGACCGAAGATCCCACGGACTAGGATCAATACGCAAACCAGTTCTGAATAACTCAAGACGTAATGCATTTGTTTGGACATAGTCCTATTCCATTTCTATGGTGCAAAATATAAATGCATGCCTACAGAAGTATTAATAGGTTAAAACTATGTTTTTTAATGATGACCATATCTTGGAAATAACAAGTGGGGTATTTGTAGGATACTCTTAATGGTTGCAATCACCTATGTAAGTGTGAGCTGGGTCGGCTCTATGAGAATGTTAAAGGCTTAAATTCTCTATAACACTCGCAGAACCAAAATATGTTCAGGACCAAAATCAACAAAACCAAGAGATTGGATGAGAAGAGAATTAATGCTTCGTAAAGCTTATTGTCTGGATATACAATAAAGGCCGACGGTTCAAGATGAAATAATTCACCGATTAGCCGAGTAGATCCGATAAGTTTCAACTAGGGAAAGTTCAAAGTGAAATATCTACTTATCCACGATAAAGCATTATTCCATATGTACTCTGTGATATTTCGCTTTGTGTGGGGGATATGTATATTATCATTCATGTGGGGGATTGTTGGAATTCCTTAAGAAATAGAATGAATTGAAATATATAAAGTCCCACATCGTCAAATTGTTGAGAGCTATATTGGTTTATATATAGTTTTCTCATGAGAAGGTTAGGGGTCTGGGGCTTCCAAATGTATGCTTCGTTGTGAGGAGGGAGATCATGCAACACCACCACATGCGCGCGCCGCCGCCGTCGTCCGTCCGACCGAACCGGGCCGGGCTCGGGTTTGGGTCTAATATGATACTCGTAATTTTACTGCAAACTGGACCGGGATTTCTGACAGTTGCAGACCATACAAACAGATGCGGATCTGTTCAGAAGCGGACGTGGGTTGAATAGGCGCGAACAGTGGCGGGTGCGATCCGTTAGAAGCAAACAGGTACGGCCGAACACAGGCGAGTGCGACCCGACTGAAGCAGACGCGGGCGAATGGATGCAGCATGAGCGGGTGCGACCCGACTGAAGTGGCGCGGGCAAACAGAAGCGAATAGCAGGCGGGTGTGACCCGTAAAAGGGCAGCGATGGCAGAAAAACAGATGTGACTGTAGGAAAAGGTACAGACGCGACTATTTGAGCGAACGGGTGCAGACACGACCGTTCGGAAGAGATACGGGTCTAATATAAATAAGAAGGAAAACTGATCACTTTCCTCACTCATTTTTTTAAATCCGAATCTTATTCTTCTCTTCTGCTGCTATACTCTAAATCACAGAGTGATATACTCACTACAATCTCGAGCAGAATACGTCTGTTGTATCTTGGGGGAATTTTGAAATAAAATTCTTTAGAAAATTGTTACGACAAGCCTCAGACGATATCCGGTTAGATTCTAGTTTATTCTATAATCTTTCGTTTATACGTTGTGTTGTTTCTATAAATAGTATAACGTTGTTTGTAATTTATTTACAACGTAACTTATAGTTACAATTATCTAATACAGAATTCCAGCGTAGTGGAATTCTAATTGATAAACTTGTGCGACGAGTTTATAGTTACTTGCTATCTGTTTTAGTACACTAGCCAACTAACAACATCTGCATATGTTCAACCGAATAACCTTCTTAATACGCTGAGAAATCACTATTGATAATCAAGAAAATCTATAAGTCCAAAAATTTCAGTGGAATACAGATGTCTTTAACACCAAAAAACAATCAAGAACAAATTATATCATGTATAGGTCCCAAATGTAAAATAAAGCAAGTATATCAATCACCTTTGTTCGGGGTATAAGAGTATTTTGTGGAATTGGTAAACCCTGTGATGCTGCATATTCTTGAGCTGCTAAAAGTTTAGCAGGAGTGAATCGTGTGCCTTCAACAAACAATGCCAACCAAAATGGCTTTGGGTAATCTTTCAGGTTTTGCATGCCTAACTGAAATATGTTGTAGAATAAATTATAAAAAATAAGATATCACTAAAAACTTATTTGCATATCAATCATTTTTTATTTTGATATTTCATACCTTCAGCGTGCTCTCATCCTTAGCCCAGCTCCTCTCTATGAAGAGATATTCACTAAACCACATTGACCAACCAATTACCTGCATGTGTAATTTATATATGCAAGGAATTGACACTTAATATCGAGTACAGAAATCAACTAATGATGATTGAGATCAATATATGAAAATAACAACAGTAGAATGAAAGAAACACTGAGCACGTTCAGAAAAAAAGGATATGAACATTTGATAATCAGAATAAACACATTCAGAGAGTCAGTGAGAGAGTGAGCTTGCTTCTCTGAGTATGTCTGTGTGAGTGTATGTGTAAATGCTCACACATGCCCATGCAATATGGTTGACTAGGTCAGATTGAAATACTGAATTGATCATTTCTAAATCCAACAAAGGATGATCAAAATAAAACTTATTTTTAAATAAAGCTCAACACAAAGAAGATAAGGTGCACTCAATATTTTGATCAGTGGGAGACAGAACAATGGAAAAAGTTGATTTGAGAACTCACTGGTAGTTTTGTTAACGATTTCTTCATAACTGCTAGTGCACTACCAAGACAACCTGAGCGCTGATAATAATTTAAGATTACCAAATAAATGAAAGCGAGAAAGGGTAAAAAATAATAATAGTTATTTGCACGGATTTGGTTCATGCAAACAGTGCATTTTTAAGAATGAAATCACCTGAGCCAAAACCCATCCAACAAGCCAGTCAACGTCGCTCCTGTGATTACTGATGACAAGTGCATGCTCTTTCCCTAAAATGGTCCCAATTCAGAATTTGAAAAATAAAACTTGGCTTATTACGCAAGTTAATCGATTGAACACCCATCCTTTGAACAAAGATTAAGGACCACATTTCTTACTTCACCATGTGGTATTTCTCCCACAAGTATATCTATTGTCTACCAGAAAACTAGTGTCAAGGACTTATGTAGCCTTTAAATCATACAGAAGCGTGGGTTTTTTTTTTTTTTTGGGGGGGGGGGGGGGGGGTGGGTGGTTGTGTGGAATCCAAAATTACAACAATTAGTAACATGTAAGATCTACTACAATAATATATGTGAAACACAGTTCATACCTAATGAATCAAATGTTTCAGAATCTGCATACACACGGACCTGCAGAATAAGGGGGGAGGACGGTTATTTTTTCAATGGCCTAGTGTTGAAGTTTCTCAATGCTGTCAAAGTTTAAAAAAAAACTTCCGATCTTTCCAAAAAAATACAGAAAAGTAGCATAAAGAATGTGAGCTTGTTTTGAGAAAGAACAGACTTGGCACCATATTTAGACGAACAATGTTCTCTACCATCGCATGTTCAAGCAAGGATCATTGTGCATGTTAGCTTCTACTATAAACTGCTATGTAGAGCAATATAAACAGAAATACCTTAAGACCAGCCCACCAATCAACAAGCCAAATAAGTTGAATCCACAACAACTCAGCGACAACTCTATTGATCTTTCTATATGTATTTTTGGAGAAAGGGCGAACTACTGCAAAGCATATAGACTGCAGAAAGAAGTATAGGCTTATCGATATCTGGAAACATGCGTAGTAAAAACTGCTAGCATTTTTAAAATGCAAGTATATTGTGTGCGCATAAATCTTTTTATGACTATGATTAGAGATTTCATAAAAAAATATTCATACGACATTTGATATTAACTCATACCAGGGATATTTTATTCTTGCCTGATGAAGTAATAAATGGCTAAAGGTACCTCAAAGGTCATCCTACCATGTCAAGTGTTTATCTTATTTCAAGTCATACTGCGCCTACAAATTGATGCATGGGGATACTGTGTGATGTATATCTAAATTTATTGAATATTGGGAAACACGGCCAGTTAGCAGGGGAAGATCATCTATGACCTTTTCACCCTGGGATTTATCTAGGTGTAAATATTACAAGTATGGCACAAATTATTCACAGGCTTTGCTTTGTTCGGAGTACAATTGCAATTCTGGCTCAATTGCAGTTAGCTAATATGGCATTTTCTAGCAGAAAATTATTCAAAAACTATGCTTTGCAAGGTTCAAAGTGGAAACTGTGCTAGTATGTATTACTGAAATGTCCAAAGGTTATACCAAGTGCTGCAGTTGATTTAAAGGCTACTGCAGAATAAAGAGGTACTATTGAACCTTGCGATGTACGTACGTATGTAAAATATATCTATATATACGAGGAGTGTTCAGTGACACCTCAAACAGTGCAGCACCCCAATTGCCCTTTGATTTCCACCATAAATTCCTATTTAAATAACACTTATTTCTTTCTCTTTCCACTAACTTCATTATTTAAATAGAAACTTAGGATGGAAATCATAGAACGATTGGGGTGCTGCACTGTTTGGGGTGTCATTGAACGCTTCTATACACACACACATACATACATACATACATACATACATACATATACATATGTATGCACACATGCATGCATGCATGTAGGCAAAAAATTACCTTATTCTAATATCTCTAACCCACTAAAAATTAATAATACAATAAATATATTCAATACATAATATATTTCATAACTAAGTTTGATGGTTTAAATGTACCGGAATAAGGTAGTTTTTTGCAGTTGATCCGTCTACAACATTTATTAGATTCCGATAATCTTAGATATTATAAATCGAGTTAGACACAAGTCCGTAGTGTATAAAAGTCGGGACGTGGGTCCCTGCTTGCGTATAAAATAAATCACTCTTTCAGCACCTTCATCTTTTTGTGTAAAAAAATTTGAAACCAAATAAAATTTTGCGGATATGTTGTGTTAGTTGGAAATGTTCATTATCCAAATTTTCTGGTCATTTCAAAACATTTACGGACCGTTTGGTTTGAACTTTGACTTTTATGTTTTGCATTTTTAATCTGTATTTCGAAAGGCGTGGAAGAGGATGAGGGGTTGGAAAAATCATAGTCATTATAACAATGGGGAAATTAACGAGAATTGTTGAAGATAGTTTAACATGATATTTGACATTTCTCAAATTGCGAAAACAAGAAAATGTCGTTTTCAAATTTATATATTAGAACCATTTTTCAAACTTACTATTTTTGAAATAGAATGCATTTCTATTGTTAAAAAACTCAAAATTGAAATGTGCAAACCAAACAAACCTTAACACCTTCAGAACCGCACACTAATATGAAGTGTTTGAAAACATTTATTTCAATCGTCGATTTAAAATTTACTTCAAAGGGGTTATACATTTCAAAATGATTCAAGATTTTGCATAGATATCTTGTCAAATAATATAACTCATGCACAAAATTTTATTTGGCTTCGAAAAGTTTATTCACAAAATGTAGGGGATGTAAGGGAGATGTATAAGAAGAGAATCTTCATCCTTCCACTACACACACACACATCACACATATGTATGTACTTATAAATGTGAGTGCAACAAAGAAGTGAAGAGACTATTGTCCAACGGGAGAATACCTATAAATTTGCAGAGGCTATCTGTGCTAACATAATTAGGAGCTGCTCAGTTCTACTTTATAAATAATCGTATAATAATTCACAGTTTATGATTACACTAACAACAGTGTAATTTCTTGCAAGCTTCAGTAACATATACTTGTACTATATTTCTTACTGCAACCTGTCAACTAACATAATGAGGCATACATAAATGTGCTTTTTTTTTCTTTTTTCTTTTCTTTTTCTTTTTAAGAAAAAAAAAACTTTTAGGATTGCTAATTGGTTTTCTAGTATGGTATCAGAATAGCAGTATATTAAGTTTGATGCAACATAAGCAGGAGTCGCCCGATATGAATGTCCAGATAATTGATTTAAGATCGTCACTGGGTAAATTCACATAAACATTAAAAGAAAATAAAAGACAACCTTTGCAATGTCTGTCGTATTGTCGAGTATATATCGAGTAAATTCAAAAATAGGAAGCTAGCTTAGATTAACCATGGCTGATGTTGCATATAAACAAACATTTCGTGCGCAAATATGCATGCTTATTTACGCGATTGAACAATGCAGTTCGTTTAATGTACTTCAGTAAGGCATAAACACACTAAAATAAAAATATACTCGCTAAATTGCCATTTCTTCTTAAAGATGAAATTCAAGATTCACATAAAATTCAACCTGAATAAGATTCACGATCAACCCAGAGAGAAGGAAAAGAATCCCGACTGGAAGAATCACCAGAGAAACAGGGATCGCCATGATCCAGAATGAATAATTAATTATTATTTTATTGCAATTAAATGAACTTATGTCATTTTGAGTTAAACTAGTGTAAATGACAGCGTGACATTGATATATGGTCATTACGCTTAGTTGTGCTAAACAAGGATGAACAATGAGAATGATTGTTATTTGCAAAGGTTCGATCGCACTGTATTTTTTATTATGGACTGCCAGCCAAACCATGTTCTTAAGAGTGTCCGTGAAAAAATATATATACAAAATCAAATATAAAAAATAATAATAAAACAATCGTGGAAATTAGGGAAGCATCTCCCCTTCTAAAAACTTATTTGTTTTACGTTCATTTGCTTTACATTTCTTCAGTTTGAACATTGCAAAGGTTCGATCGGATTGTCCTTTTTTATGCAACCATTTCTATTTTACGTTTTTCGTTTTCAAATTAAGAACGCTTGTCAAGACGTGTATTGCATACGGTTATGAATTATGGAAAATAATAACATGGGTATACGTTAAAGTTTGTAACATTACCTAAATACCCATTGAATTACACCTAATATGAAAATAAGAATGTATTTTATAAAAAGATACCGAGAGGACCTAAAACTTTGTTTTTATAACTATAAGAATGTATGTCGAAATTTCCTCATGATATCATGCATATTTTGGTAAGGGGACCACATAACGACGAGTTCGACGTAGATCTGTCAATGCATGCTTTGAAATGTAGATGGTATTATATTCACATTCTTATCCACAATCATTTTCGGATAACGTACACCTGCATTCAGATCGGATGTTATATATTTATCTGCTTTGCTAATAATAAATAAACTTAGAAAAAGAAGTTAAAAAAGTTTGTCCAGCATAAATCATCTACGAGAATGATGCTGATACAAATACAAAACCAAAAATATAGGATAACAAAAATCAGTTTTGAGCATCAAACATTCATTTAAACGCACATGAGTTATTAGTTTATAAAACAATAAATTTGAACTATTCTACGTACTAAAATATGTATAATCTCAACTGATATATTGATAAATTTCGGCGGCTAATTTTTGGATGTGGATACTATCATATCTGTACCAGTTTTCATCTTTCGGATTTCGTTTTTTTTTTCATTTCTATGATGTGAATGCTGATGAATTTTTCATTTTTCGAGTAACTCTGACATCCCTAATTGAGAATTAGAGATTTTATGGCATCATTTAGATGAAAAAGTTTGGAAATATTTCAATAACATATATCTTGATTTTCGGACTAGGATTATATACATATGGTTTTATACAATTTACTTCACTCGGTGATGCATATTCGTCTTCGTCAATATTTTGGCATCAAGCATGTGTAAAAAAACTTCATATATTGTCAACTCTTATTGATCCTAGATCCAAACTTCTAGGATACTAATGTTTTTTATGAAAGTGAGTGATCCTCCAAAGAAGGAGATCACTCGTATAATTTTATTCTACACTCGAATAAAGAAGCTACTAAGAAGCATGGTAGGTACTTACCGTTGACCCAATTTTTCGTCACGGGTACGGAAACCCGTTTGAACCTCAAAATGCGATCGCTGCGGCGAGGATACCGCTACGCCGACTCCAGACTTAACTTTTGGATGAGTTGACTCCGAAAGAAAGGCGCGCCGTTGATGGAGGGCGTGAACCTGTTTGAGCCACAAGGTTGGTTGTGGGCTGACTACTTCCAAGCGGAGGGCGGCTGAATGGGTCCTTTGATGTTGGGTCGTTGCTTGTAGGAAATGCGTGTTGAGATGGGAAGGAGCAGACGGAGGCGCTTGCCCATGATAGGGAGTATGGTGGACTGGAGCAAACATGGAGATTTGCCCATGGCGGAAGACGGCAGAGGATGATCCTAAGGAGAACTGAGTATAGAAAGTAAATACACTGTGATATATAGTGGTTTGGCTCTATGCAACCTGCATCCATTGTGATGTTCCTATACTATATCGACCTCTTACAATTTACAGACTGTTGCAAGAGAATAATAAAGAAAACTAGACTAAATATTATAAGAGTATAATATCTTAGTCTAAGGGTCTTGCGGGGAGGAGACCTGAGGGAAGATCCACTGGCTGGATTGTCCCTTAAGGAGGCGTCTCGGAGGCAGAAGAGCTCTTGAAGAAGGGGTTGCTGGCAGTGGTCGGAAGGTAGGCGCTAGAAGGAGGTGTCGCTAGCTAGAGTGATAGTCTTTCTATTGGAGGAGATGATGGTGGCAGAGCATGGTGGATAAAGTAGAGCTTGATGGAGGCTCTCTCTAACGGAAGTAGGACGATGCCGCCATTGGAGAGGCTTTGGAGAAGGAGGGAATTGATGAGGGAAATGGGTTGGAGAAATCGTTCTCTCTATCCCTTGCATTTTCTTTGCTCCTCTCGTCACTCTGCCTCTCTTCCCTTGCCATATGGTATGGTATCGAGTATATTTAGGGGATATAGGGTGTGAATGGATGGTTGAGACTGTAGATCAACAGTGCAGGAGAGGCTCTGGACCGTGGATTGGAGGGGATGTAGGATGGGAGCCAACTGGAAAGCGGATTCGAGCCCACTGCTCAAATTGCTTACCAACTGAAAAAAAGAGTCTATTGCATACCTAGGAAAGGCTGCAGACTTTAATAGGTAGGGTTGTAGGCGTTCTGATTGACTGTTGGAAAGGTAGGGGTGAGGAAAGGAACCATGTGTGGAGTACTATTGGTAGAGAAATGGTACTTTTCTCTGGTGAGCTGTACTTGGAGCGGTTGGACTGGGAATAGCCAGAGACTCGACGGTAAGCTGTCTCGAGTTAAGTAGGCGGTCCTACCTGGTAGGTTTAGGATTGCTAAGGACATAAGATGATCGGTACACCGTGGTCGAGCAGATCCCTGTGGTCGAGCAGATCCACGTGCAGGAGTAGTTGGGCCACATGAGAACGCCGGTCCAGTGTCGGCTATGAACGACCTAGACATCTGACAGAGAGTAGACATGCAGGGCTCGGTTATAACCGTGTGGAGAGCGAAGTTGACGAACGACCACGTGAAAGTGAAGCTACTTTTGATACTAGGATCGTGCTGAGGGCAGACTCGGACCTTAGAGGGAAGGAAGCCCACTAAGGAATAGCGTTGCACAGAAGGTGTGGTACTTGGCGTATGGATTGGGACAAAGGACTGGATCAGGTGAATGCCGAAGAGGCCGAGGCAGCTCTGGCTGCTAAGGGAAAGGATACCATGGAAGGCCCGGGGGTGCAACTGTGGGCTTATGTCTTGAGGAGAGATTGGTTGACCGGCTTTAAAGAATTGTAAGAATGTTAGGAGCGCTCAATGCCTTATTGAGGAAAGACGGGTCATTGAGGGTTGAGCTTCCATCTGTGGTGTCTCTGGATGCGGAGTAGGCACGGTTCACCCGCTGAAGACGATAGACCAGTCGCTCGCTGTCGGCGGTAACCAGCAAGCTGAGCAAGAATCCACTGGATGAACCGACTTTGGGATCCTCTTCAAGAAGTTTTTGTTTACCCAAAATTTTGAGTAATACTTACCATCCCCCTACAATGATGGAAAAAATTACCCCCCATGTCCTAGCAGTATAGAATGAAGTAATAGGAGACCAGACCTAGAGTTGAAGCTAGACTACAAATGGACTAAAAGAGTGGAAAAAGAATGCTGACACACCAATCAAATCAACTGTATCATATGGTGGTAGATCCAAAAAATCAATCCAGATAAGCCAACAATCAATCAAATCATTTACTAAAAGGTAAATATCTATAGTGATAGTGAAATGCTCAAAAAACCATGATGGGAGAAATATAAATAAATAATCCAAATAGTCAAGCATCCATAATTCGTTTGTGATGGTTGTCCAGTACATAACCACCTCTTGAACTAAAAAATTTAATAAGGGCGTGAGTGCCAAACATATGTGTGTGCGTGTGCGTATGTGTGTGTATGAGAAACAAAGGTAAGAGCAAGATGTGAAATAGATTTAGTTATTGATCATGAGTAACGTGTTTGAAGAGCTATCTTCGTTAAAAGTTACTATTGGGTCACTGCTTAGTATCATATTATACCTCCCTCTATTGTGAATAATTTTTACCTTCAACATACACACACACACATACAAGTTTTATCTTATAAAGAAAAGCTTTGAATAAACATTTTTATCCGGTCTGTAATTAGGATTGGCGAACCAATTATAAATGAATTGCACGATGGAGTATATCAGGATATCAGAAGCAGTGTTCTCGTTGTTGAAAATTCTTTGGTTCTATTCGAACCATATACACTAACAAGTAATAGTGAAGATGATATCATTTAAAATTACATTATATTTAGTCCATTGGAATCTAAGATTTTTCCAGTAGTATTCATAGCTAAGGGCAATGCTGATCATGCTAAAATTAAAAATGTTAAGAGTGTCAATAAGAATAAAATAGGTAATGGGACAAGTATAGTAGAGGTGTGCTATGTTTTCTAGGTCTAAATTGTAAAAAATACATTTTTATCTATGGATAGATTCTTTTTCTTAAAGCATTCAGTAGAGTTTAATTTATTATGCAAGTCTAATCACATATGCAGCTTTGATTTAGGGGAGCGTTAACTTTCCAAATGGATTTATAAATGGTCGGCTTGGTTCCTTAAAAGTTTAAAAACTATACACTGATTTTCAGAAGTAATTTTACTTTTATCCCAATGCCATATTTTACGATCACTTTCACTGTTTAAGTTATAGGATTCCAGTCTGGTACAACATATGACAAATTGAGTCAAGGCAATGCCTTCCAGGGTACGACTGAATGTAAAGTACCATGGGAATTTATTGTGTGCTATAAAGACCTCTGGATAACAAAATTTTTGAAATTACAAATATCAGAAAGCTCTTTATATTCCACTTTAAGCGGAATAGAGGAAATCTAGCCATTATGCCAAAGTGAAGTGTTACTGTCTGAATGCACATGTTATTGATTACAAGGTTAAAAATATTGAAGTCTTTTAAGATGGATTTCCAATAGAGAGATATGTTGTTGGTGTTAGAGGTGATGTGGTGCATGTTATAGGTTATACCATAAAATTGATTTGAAATAATTTCTTTCAATATAATTTTTCCATTAGTATTATTGAATTTCCAAAGTCATTTTCCTAGTACATTAAAATTCCATAGATTTAAAATTCCAAGTCCCTCTCCTCTTTAGGTTTATGAATCATGTCCCAATTAACTAAGCAATTAATACCACTGTCTGAATTTTCCCTACTCTAAAGGATATATCTTCTAATTTTGTCTATTATTCCGATGATCCATCTTGAAAAAAGGTAGAAAGACATTCTGTAAATTGGCAGAGCCGATAATATAGAGTTAATGAGAATGACTCCACTTGCTCTAGATAGAAATCTATAGTCTCAATTAGATAGTTTTCTATTAATTTTATTAATTATTACTTGCTAATCATCCTTTTTATCTTAGTAGATCTAATCAAAAACACTAAATAATATATGGGGATCATCGTGATATTGTAATTTAAAGTATTAACAACTTAGTTTTCAACATTGCTAACATCATTTAGGACTAAGACATAACTCTTGTCAAAATTAATCTTAAGACCCAAAAGCATCTCGGAGCTATATAAAACAAATTTAAGAGCTGTAACATGGAGAGGTAAAATGAGAGGTAAAAAAACATGGTGTCATTGGCAAATTGCAGAATCAATGTGCCATCATTAGTAATGTCATTACTGACACTTCCTAGAACCTCGCTATTGATAGGTAGTTTATGATCCTAGAGAAAACATCCCTTGCTATGTTAAACAATGATAAAGGGTCGCCTTCCGTAAGACCACATTGATTGTATTTTATTTCCTAGAATATCGTTGATCATAATACTAGTGTTCCCTATTTTAAGCAAAGACATAATCCAACCCACCAATCTTAGATTGAAGCCCTTGCTAGTAATTAATCTTTTAGGAATAGCTAGTCTACATAATAGAAAGCTTTTGCAAAATTAAGTTTCATAAGAGCATGGGTGACATTATTTTTACAACAATGATTTATAAATTCTTGAACTACTACGACCCCATCTATAATATTCCTACCCTTAATGAAAGCGCATTGGGTGTTGTTAGTGTTCATTTTAGTACTTAGCTAAAACATTTGAAATAATTTTAGGAGAATGGTTTATTAACGAGTTAGGCATAAAAACTTTGAGTCCTATTACATCTACTTTCTTATGCTGAAGGATTACGTTGGTGAAGTTAAATCTACCTAAATGTAAGTTCCCATTATAAAACTCATTAAATATTTAGGTTATGTCATTTTCTAAAACAAGTCAAATAATTATTATAAAATAACATGGGAAATCCATCGGGACCAGCCGATTTATCACTACGCATATCATTGATTGCCTTAGACATCTCATCTTCTGTAAATAGGATGACCAAGTCATCTAGAGCAATCTTAATGTTAGCAGGATATAGTTTATTCCATCTAACGTTTATCCTTTGGGTCATGATGGTTCCAAAAATATTTTTGTGATACTTAGCGAATACATTTTTGAGTTCATCTTGATCAAAGATTTTTGTGTTATTAATAAGGAATTTAGGTACTATTAGCTATTATATAGTGCATGTGTGTGTAAATGTATATTTATTGGGATTTGTAACTACACATGTACATATGTTATTAAATATGCTATATTTGGAATGAGATGTAAATACACTCTCACATGCATATTATTATCTCACACGCATATTGTTATATATATGGATTTTTATCTGCACTAACGTAATTTATTTACTTTAAATTACTAAATTTAAACACTAATACACATACACCCCCATATATGTATATGTATATGTATATGTATATGTATATGTATATATGTGTGTGTGTGTGTGTATATATGTGAATATATGTATATATAATCTTACCTATATATAATGAGAAAACCCACAAATGAAGCATTTGAAAAATACCAATATAAAACTATTGTGGATAGCTTTTGAAAATACCAAATAATATTGTTGTAAATTAATGAAAATTAAACAATTAAACTGTACTTTTGTCATTCCTTTACCCATGTTCTTAATAAGTTCCTTTGTTTTTTTATTATTGAGACCACTCCCACTTCCCTTATTCTCATTCAAAGTTTACACGTCAATAATTTTTAATATGCACAACCACTTCTCAGTTAAATGCATATATTTTAATCATGAATTTAGATTTTAAATCCTAATTTTAATTCTTTTTTGCATTTTGACAAGAGTATGTGTCATATCTTCAAGAAGCATAAGTTCCTATGCATAGTTTCCGACTTTGTACTTAATCCATGAATTTCAAGCTGATATGATGTACATGACGATATTTAATATTGCTAAGAAGCTTCAAGGGATTTTTATCTAATTTTTTTATTTGATTTGCTATGGTTATTTTTCCATAAATTGAAAATAATTTGAAAATCAGATTATGTGATTATTTTTCCATAAATTATGTGATTATCGGCTTATGGGAAAATAATAGTAGAAAATCAAACAAAAGAATTAGCTAAGAATCCCATGAAGTTTCTCAACAATATACAGCTAAGGTCATGAACATCATATCAACTTGAAATTTATGGATTAAGTATAAAATCTGAAACTATACATAGGAATTTATGCTTCTTGAGGATCTGACACATATTCTTCTCAAAAAACAGAAAAGGAATTTAAATTAGGATTTCAAATCTAAATTTAGGATTAAAAAAGAAGCATTTAACTAAGAAGTTGTTGTGCATAATTGTTGATGTGTAAATTGGAAATGAGAATGATGAAGTGGGAATGGTCTCAATAATGAAAAACATGGGGAATTTACTGAGAAGGCGGGCAAAGGATTGAACAAACTGCAGTTTAGTTGTTTAATTTTCATCAATTTACAACAGGGTTATTTTAACAAGGTTATTTTGGTATTTTCAAAAGCTTCATTTGAGAGTTTTCTCATTATATACAAATAATATTTATAAATTATTTTATAAATCAGGTTTGGTCGAATAATGAGAAGTTGTGTTATCCTTAAGTGTAAAATCGGTTATTAGTAACATTTTCATAATTTAAATATTGATGTGTATGTAGACTTTCCTAAAGTATGTTAGTGGAGACCTTTAAACAGTGAAATCTTGCATCCAATAATTTCTTAAATGACATATAACCAATTGATATATTTTTCACATTATGTCTTCATCGTTATTGTGTCAATTAAACATCTAAAGCTTGTTCTAAGTTCAAAACTATAATAATTCCCATATTTAATTGCGAAATTCAATCTTTAAAATCATTTGGTTTAATCCAGTGTCATTTATCTGGAGAGAGACTTTGACAGGGATTTGAACTCCAATTATAGTAACATTGAACTTTTATATCGAAGGACATGATTCCTCTATTGAGTATTGATTCACTTCACGTGCCTTGATAAATACCTAATCATGGTTGTAAGACGAACCCTTATTATGTGATTTACTGTAACGATTCGTAATTTTCGATAATTAAAATATTGAATTTAATAAGATTTTTGTAATTTAATATTGAAAGAAATTAAAATTTTGTGGTTTATTAATAAAAAATAACTAGAATTTATTGTTAAAAATGTTAATTCAAGACAATTGATAACTACTTTAATGTATGTCCAATTAATTAAAATGATTGTAAAGTTAAAATTGGTTACAGATTGTAAATAAAGAAATAGGGTTTAATAATGTAAATTTAATATAATAAATGGCTAATTAAATGAAATCTCAAATAATTGTAGTAAATTATAAAGTTACATTGGTTAGAAATTGTAATTAAGAAGATAAAATCAATGTGAAGTTATTTGTTTTGTCAGTTAACAATAAACTTGGAAATGTGTTTGAATTGGCAAATTGTAACAATGGTTAGTTAATCCATTGAAATTTAATTAGTTATAAATGGTAAATAAGGGAATAAATTATATGTTATAATTAATTGGTGAAATAATATGAAATTCATTGTAATTGGAAAAAATCAAGGTGGAGTAAGTAGTTATAACATTTATTTGAAGAAAATAAACTTATAAGTGTGATTAAAGTAAAAAAAAGGTGACAATTTACCTATTTAATCAATCTGTTGAATTTAATTTGGAATAGATCGCAACTAAATGTAATTAAATATTACGTTAATGTAAATTAAGATAAAATTGAAGAATGTTATTTAATAAGATGAAAACCAATGCTAACTTTGCCCATAGGGTAATGGTTGATTGTAATAATAGATCTTAATATAAGAATGTAATAATTTAAGAAATAAACGTTGGAATATGAAATGAACATTAAATAGTTGTGGTATAATGAGAATTCATTTGAAATCTTATATTAAATATAAACTGCAATAATAGTTGTTGGAATCCTTTAATTGAAAAGAAAAGACAAGTGCATTGTGATTAAAAAGTTCAACATAAGAACTTACATTTTAAATTAAAATAAGATAAAGATTTTTATGAAATTTAAGATTTGAATTAAAAAGAATAAATTGTATGTTTTCTTCTAACCAGAATAACAAATGTTCAATTTGAATAAAGGATGGAGTGAATGTTTTCATGAAAGAATACATAACTTCTTATTTGAAATGCATCTTGGAGAAGTTGACTTTCAATAAGACAAAAACATTTACTTTGTAAATAGTGTATAAATTTTAATGTATATGAAATTTTATAAACATATTTGAATTGGTATAAATGAAAAGAAAATAGTGTTTATAACTAGAATTTGTTGAAATTAGTAATCAAATGAATTGGAATTAAATTAATTGAAATGTTTCAATTAAAAGGATAAGTAAATGAAATTGTAATGAATGAGTTAATATAGAAACTTTCATTTTTTGTCAATATGAAATGAACATTTTAATTAAGATAATTGCATGTTTTGAGATGTATAAAAATAAAACTTTCATTTTGAACAAGTATGATTTTGAAAAAAAATAGAATTTTAGGATAATATGTACATACATACATCAATATCCAAATTTCTAAATATTTCAGAGGGTTCATGGTTGTATAAATGTTGTGAAATCAATTAGAATTACCTTTAAATAACAATTGTACATTAATTACACATGTTCACATATATTTATTTTTCTATTTCATATATGGTTAAAACTTGTAAATTTGTTGCATTAATGTGACCGTTAAAATAATTAAAAAGTAAATTAAATCATTTTATAATGCATAGATAGATATATATATTCATTAATTAATAAAATTGATTTGTGTAGCATAAATAAATGAATATATTAATTGATTGATTGCGCTAATGGAATGTGCGCATATATTAACATAAAATGAATGTTTTAATAAAGAATTAAATGACAAATATGTGTATATTTGGGTTTGTTGAAGTGAAATAATAGGAATAAGTTTTGGAATTTGGATCCCAGAGGTTTGTTTATAGTATATAAGTGGTCCCTTCATTTACTTTGCATTTATTATCACATCCACATTCTATTTCTTTTCATTTTCAAGTTCGCCGTGTAGGTTTAATTTGAGCATCCATTTAATTATTAGACTACTTGTTCGTTTCTTATTAATTAATAATTGTCTCATTCTTTTCATTTGTTTCTCATTTGTTCGTTTGCTCCTTTCAAGTGCTTTACCTGAAGTTTTATTCCTTTTTCCTTTTCCGTCTTAATGTGAACATTCAAATTGATTTTCATGCCATCTAATTAGCATTTACTGCTCTCCATTTCTGAAGTTTATTTTGTTCATGCATTATTAGTTCTTGTAGTTTCTTTTCATTAGCAACTCTTACTTCTGAAGCTTCATGTTAAAGAACATAAGATTTATTTTTATCTTTATTCATATATTTATTCCCTTACTTTACCTCTCAATACTACCATTTTAAGGCTGTTCATATTCTAACTTTATTTCAATTACTAGTTGGTTTACATATACTTAATTAGCTTTTCATTTGTTTCCATTTTTATCCCTATAGCCTCATTTCATTTTTCGAATCTCATCTTCTATGGCTTCATTCCTCCAAACAAACTTCCATTTCATTTTCTCTCTCTCTCTCTCTCTCTTCATTTTCCTCCTCCTTCGTTTTTTTACTTCCTCAAATCTCCTTCTTCTTGTTTTTTTTTCAAAGCTTTTTTTTCTTGCTCTTATTCTTCAAATCTTCTTCTTCTTTTTCAAAGCTTCCTTTTCTTTTTTAACTCTTCGTCTTCTTTAAATTTTCTTCTTCTTTTCCAAACATTTCTCTTTTTCCAAAAAAAATTCATCAAATCTAGATCTATACAAACTTCTCTGTCTCTTCCAAAACTTTCTATAAAAAATAGAAGATTAAGATAGCAATGAAACAAATCAAAAGGAGGAAGTAGTAGCGGATCCAAATCCTAGTAGAAAAGGAAAATCCATAAGGTGAGTGTTTTACCCCACTCACATCAATTAAATTGCCTTATGTTAGTTAAATTGAATTTATAATGTGATTTGGAATTGATTGGTTGATGTTTGGTATATTTAAATTGTCACTCTAGTTAAATTTAACCTTTATTGCATTTAATCATCGTTTAATTTAATATTGAATTTAATTGTCAATTTATATATGTTAATGATAATCAGTTATCTATTAATCTTTATTGGTTGATTTGGGTGATGATTGTGATGTATGTTTAATTTCGATATTGGATGATTTATGTTATATTTATATTCTTATAACACTACAAGTTCCCTTGGTTACTGTTCGAAAATCCCCATGGATTGAAATGATGCATATCCGAACGATCGTATAAAATAAGAGAAAATCGTTATGCGTTGAAATGATAAACCCAACAAATTTTCATTGGTTTGGAATTTGGAATTGTGGGTTTAAATAATATGTACCTGTAACGACCCGCTATTTTGGACTATTCGCATCCGCACATGTCAGACTTGAATAATTCGAAATACCGAATTATTAATTTTAATTTGGCAAAACTGAACATATACAGTAACTAAATAATCATAGATCACAGACACAGAGTAATAAATGCAGCGGAAACAAAAGATAATAGTTCATGAAGCTACCATATACATACCAGAGTTAAATAATGTACAACAGATGTCTCGAATACAATAGTCAAATAAAATAATCAGAAAATATCACTAGAATCAACTGAATATCTGAAAGCCGGATGGATAGCCGGATCTCCAAGCGAAGCTCCAACTCCAAAGATGAGTCTCGAATACTGGTACATTCAGTCTGACCCGAGCGTAAAACAAAACACAAAACACTCGAATCAGGATTAACATTCTTATATCAATAAATCCAACTCAAGTGAAATAACAACTGAAATACAAGTAACTCAATGGACGTTGGAATAACCGTCCTTTAAGGATCTGTTAAACTATCTACTATGTAGTAATATACGCTAAATAGATAATGTCTATCGGTAATATAAAAGATCAAAATAGTGTTGAGGCATTACCATTATCCCCCTTAACACATTTTATATAAGCGTTATAGTCTATACAGCACTGTAAACTCCACCGTAAACTAGTGGGATATCAGGGAGTACTCCATAGGTATAACACAAAACAAATTCGTAGTGGTCGCGTATATAGGGATACAAGTATGACAAGGCACATGAGGCAATACCCAAGGTGGTGAAACTACCGTTTGCCTGATCCGGACTGGTGAGAACACATCGCCGCAATGATCGCAACACCGCGAAATAACACTCCCAAAAGTACGAGGGTGCACCAATCAATAACAAGTAATGAGTAGTTAACGAAGAAGTGTGTTCGCTCGAGATAGCTAACCCCAATTGGCCCGGCACGGCTCCTGTTTTAGTCATTTTCAATTTGACACAAGTGTCAAGGCTATCTATTATCGTTCTCTTTCTTCAATCATCACGTACATCATTCCAACCACTTCATTCTGGATCACACTCCGCGTATAGTTATTAAAGTGGTTTTCGGTTTAGACAGAGAGTATGTCCATAACCGATCCCGGTTTCTTTAATAACTTTCGTAATTATTCCACCGATTGGTCGTTTTATAAATTTCAAAACCAAATCAAATTCAATTTCAACTAAAATTTGTAAATCAACATTCCATTTGTCTTTCTATATCAATTTCCATAATTTGCGTTTCAAAACTTCCAAATTACCATTTCAAAATCTTATAATCCAATTTCAAATTTTATTTAAAACAATTCAAATATTTATTTAAATTCGTATATAAGTTTCATTCCATAATCATTTACAATAAATTCAATTTAACATTCAAATCAATTTTAAATTCATTTATCGATTTCATTCAATATTCGTTAAGTTAATTTATCATTCAAAACGATTTTTATTAAATTTCCAATTCATTAAATCAATTACTTAAGTTCAACTCCATTATATCAAAACTTTCAAATTTAATTGCATTAGATTCGTCAAATCAAATTCTTAAATTACAAGTCTTATATTTATTCAACACATAAATCATGTTTGATTTCTTGTTAAAGAAAAACAATTTCACTTAATTACTTTCTTTAAATAATTTTCCCAAAACTCAATTAGTTAAGAAACTCAATTTCATTTATTAACTAAGTTCAAATTCACTCATTTCGAAGTTTAATTTCTCTTACCAAAGAATTCAATTTTTATTTAATTATCAAATAATTCAATCTTATTCAATTACTAAATAATTTCAAACTTAATTATTAAATAATTTCAAAACTTAATAATTTCAAACTTAATTATAAATTCAAACTTAATTATTAAATCATTTCAAACTTAATTCAATAAATAATTCCAAATTTATTGTCAAATAATTTATTTTAAACAACGTTCTTTCAATAACTACTATGTTAATATTTTTGTTTCAGATTTTTTTTATATTAACATTTTCCTTTCATTAAATTCAAATTCCAACTTCATTTCAAATCTTTTATTTATCCAAATAAAATCTTTATTTTATTTTTAACTCAAATTATTGACCAATCGGGTTTTTACTTAATTCTCTATCCTAGGTCAAGTTTAAATTTGGGTATTTATCATTTCAACCCGATTCCATTTCAATTCAAAAATCAAAGCATAGCAAAGGGAACTTGCAGTGTGATAACTGGGATGGTGCCAAGGTAAATAAACAAGCAATAATAACAACCAATAACAATCCAATACTTTATTTAATAATACCGAAATAATCTTATTAATTTACACTGTTGTTTGTGTAAATTAATATAATTATTTCTAGAATCTACACTATCATTTCATGTAGATTAAAGATTACTACACTAATATTTTACGGTTCTTCACTTGATATTCATTATTCAGTTTATACTATATCAATTTATACAACGAACATTCAATGGTCCAAGTTGTAATTAACACTATTTCTACGTGTCAATTTATTTAACATTTAAAAGGGTCAAATTTAACTAACCAATATGCAATATATACATCCATTTTAAACCGTTAATTATCCTATATCAAATTCAATTTAATATTAGTTATCACTTTAACATTAAAAATTACATCCAAATTCAACATCACATAACAATCATTATCAACCAAACTTGTATAAGTAACAAATAATGGTGTCAGATGTCACAGGTGAACTGATACAGGTAATAACATATACATAACAGTGTAATATACTAACAACAACATATTTCAATTGTCGTTTCAATTGAAATCAAATTTAATAAATAAAAGAACATTAATCATAAGTGATTGCTCACCTTACGAGGTTAGAGATAGTCGACAATGAGATGAGTTACCAATCTAGGCATGAAATTCCAAATCAAAGCAAGATCGAATGCGAATTAGAAGATAAAGCTGATAAAGGAAATAGAAGAAATTAAAACAAAACCGGATTGAGGCAGATATATGGTATAATCGATCTTATATATAACTAAATATAACTATATACATATATAATCATATTTTATATTCAAACACCTTTATATTGAATATATATGAATATCAATATTTATTATTCAAATTGAAACACATATTTTAATATCAAGATATACACGTTATCAGTATATTTAAAATCAAAAATTATAAAACCCACATTACAATGAGTATCATCATTCATTTTACACACCTGTATTATATAAAACAATTTTAAAATCAACATTTAAAAGATCAAAATATCACCTTTATATTTCAAAATGACATATATACAACTGCAATATAAACTGAACAACATACACCTATATATATCTCAACTGTATGATAACAAAAGCTTATAACAACGTATACAATAAACTAGAAAAATAAAAGTTAAAAAAAAATATAATTTTAAAATAAAGTCATATATATATAACTGAAACTCTACTTTGAGATCATATACCACAAACTACATATGTGTAAGAACAATGGTAATGAAATGAGTTTCAAATCAACACATGCTGTCACCAAGTGTAGAAAACAACTTATACATGTACATATAAAATATTCTTAACTTTATATAAAATCTGTAAACATGCATACTTATATAATATATCAATCACTATAACTACACAACAACTGCAATGATCTAAATTCACTTAATAAAACAAACATAATACTAATATATAAAACTTATTTACTTATGTAACTGATATATATAGCAGTTTGCATATATCTATACTACTATACCAATATATAATATGAATACAAACTCGACTTACGCAATACAATATATTTTAAAATTTCATGTAAGCAAATACAGTGAAACATATAGGTCTATATAAATATATATAGCTACGTATTGTATAAAATTTTATTAAAAATTTTCATAACAGTTAGCATGAAATATACTTTCGTACTAAAATCATAAACATGATGCTGTAACTAAACTAATATGCGGAATACTTATATATGAAAACCAATATATATAAATTATAATATATACAGGTAATAAATATACAAACTTATACATACCCAAACAAAGAAGAGGTGAAGATCAGAGCACGCGGTTGTAGGCTTGTACTTGGTAGGCTCGAGTTTCTGGATGAGATCCGGGCTTAGGAACGAGGCTACACACGGCGGTTCAAGGAGAGGACTGGGGAGGAGGTGGAGATGGGGCGGTGGACACATGCGGCCGGAGGGTGATAACGCAGGCGACTCCGACTGGAGAGGCAAGGGAAGAAGGCGGCGGGATGTGTTGTGCATGGTGGCGGCATGTTGAGGCCGAGCACGGGTTAAAGGGTTGGATGGTGGATCGGGAAGGCGGAGAGGTCGGCAACAAAGGCGGGTCGAGTGTAGGCGACAGGGCGAAGGTCGGGAAAGCGGAGGAAGTTGGAGATTTTTGGGCGAGGTGGGTACGTCTCTGGCGTGAGAAAGTGGACTAGTTCGAATAAAATGCAACAGCCATTTTCAAGAGACAGAGAGAACCAAGAGGAAGGAAAGTGAACAAATATGAGCATGCATCAGGAATGAAATTATAACTTTATATAAAATAATATTGTTTCTTCCAAAAGCAATGTCAGAGCCGAACAAAAGGAAGTGAAAGGACGAGCTCACATAAACATTGGAACCAGGGAATAATGAAAGGTAGAATTGAATTCAAGAATTATAAATGCAACGACTCCTTGGTTTACTCGGTAGACAAAAGGACAGAAGGAAACCAAAAAGTTTTAAAACGGGTACCAATACGGTGACTCGCAGTTTTCACAGCGTACTAAACTTCAAAATACAGAAATGAATATATCGTAGAGATTGGCATGACGAGACGATCAAAGCGGTATACAAATATTAGTGGTATGATTGTATTATAAAAAATCAAATTTTCTACTAGCGGAAAATGCAGCAAAAACGCAGAAAAATAAGATCGACGGAGCTAAAGAATTCCGAATTTAGAAAAACAAAAAATGTCGTCTTAGTCAGAAGATGATTTAGAATTTTCTATGTAAAAAGATTTAGGTTTCGAAAATCATCAATTCCTAACTGATTAAATTGAAATAAATTTACGCACGAAATAAACTTCCATATTTTCGGACGAAAATTTACCAGTTACTATGTTTGACTAGACGCATTTCAAATATTAAATTTTTATTTCAAAATTTTATTATTTAAGATTCCACAAAATTTCAATTAATTAAATAAATAAAATTTGAAATTTATGGGTCGTTACAATACCCGTAAATTTAATTTCTTGCAGATTGAAATGATAAATATCTGTATCACTTGACCATAGGGTAGAAAATTATATACGGACACTGGATTGGTTAAATTTAATGATTTTAAAAACCCTTAAATCTTGAATTGGATTAAATGATATTTTGTATAAAATCGATTTATATAAATTGAATTACTTTGAAAATCGAAGTTTGCAGGTTCGAATTGGAAATTGGTTTAAATCAAAATTCTAAAGTATTTTGATCTATTTTAAATCTATTTAAAGTGTTTTAACCAATTTTAATATAGTCTAAATCTATTTAATCTACTTTAATCTATGTTAAACTATATTAAACTATTTTAATCTATTTTAAACTATATTAAACTATTTTAACCTATTTTGAATTATATTAATCCATTTTAATCTATTTAGACTATATTAATCCATCTTAATCTATTTTAAATAATATTAATCTGTTTTAATCTGTTTTAAACTATCTTAAACTATTTTCAAAACTATTTTAAACTATCTAAACTATTTTCTGAATTTTAGGTCTTGTAAAGTGGATGTTTTATATTTAAATCCTTGATTTTTAAGTATAATACGATTAAATGATGTTATAACATAAGTAGGAATTTAAATGACATATTTGAGGAATATGATGATTTCAAATGTGGATTTAATCTATTTTGAAAATATGAATTCAAAAGTGATATGATCTCAAATGTGATATAATTTCGAAAGCAAATATGATTTCGGAAATGATATGGTTTTGAGAATATGATATTTTGATATATGAAATGGTTTTGGAAATTTAAAAGAACCATCTGTTGTGAAATAAGCATTTGTTGTTATAGAGACCTGGATAGGATATTGTCACACTCTCTGTCAATATCGAAAACCACTTTAACAACTGTGTACGTGGTGGAGATTCTAAAATGAAGTCGGTTGGCTTGGTGTTCAATTCTGTATGAGTTATTTACGTAGCCCTGACTCCCGTGAGTCAGCTTAGATGTGACTAAAACAGGAGCTATACCTGGGCCAAGTGTGGCCGCACCTCCGATCGGACATGCTTCTTCGATACCATATTATGACTTTGCATTGATTTGATGGCCATACCTTGATTTGATTATGGGAGTGTGTTCCGAGGTGGGCGGTAGTAGCAGCTATGCGTAACCACCAGCCAAGTTCTGCGAAACGGTAGAGTCCTACCTTGACATAGCCTCGAGTGTCGTGTTCACATGCCCTATCGTACCTTCTATGAGTTTGTTTTGTACCATACCTATGGAGTGCCCTCTCGGTAAAGCTTGTAGAGGAGCTTACAGTACCGTATAGACTATAGGAATATATAAAATGTGTTAAGGGGGATATGGGTAACGCTTTAATGCTATTTTAATACTTTACTTTACTGTAGACTATTATAATAGCATATTGTACTATGTTTGTAAATAGTTTAACGGATCCTTAGGAGATGGAAGTGCCAAACATTTCTTAAGTTACCGCATTCATGTTAGACACTGGATATGAGATGTCAAACCTCGTAAACATCTTCGACATCATTACACTCATATTTATTTACTGTTGATTTAACTTACATAAGATATTTTAGTTCTGACTCGAGTGTTTTGTCTTTTCATTACGCTCGGGTCAGTCTGAGCTTTTTAGTTGATCAAAGACTGCTTTTTTAGAGGACGAATATGAAGATTAGTGCTATTACTATTTATTATATCCATACCACTACATCATGTTATTCTCCTACATTGTTATTTATTTCTGTTGTATGTAACTCTAATTTGTATTGTAAAAGTGTAATCAAATGTTATTTATAAAACAACTTCATGAACTGTTTATTTGATTAGTATATTTTATCATTCCGCATTGAGATTCTGTGTTTGTTTCTTTATTTCTCTGCCTTTTCTTATTTACCCCCAACAATCTGCCCTTTTGAATGGTTTGAGTATGATATGTGTGGTTTATCGTCGATTTAAACTGTACAAAAAGGCCGGTCGTTACATTTACCATAATCAAATTAAGTTTCCCACGTATAAGATCCACAGTACTCTCATGTCGAAAGATATTGCATATCGTCACATGATCTTCTGTTTAACTTTGATACACTTGCTTATAGAAGACTCTTGGTGATCCATATTGTGGTTATTCCAAACAATTATACATACATAACCTATTGGTGCCCCGAATAGTTATGACTAATTCATTATTCATATTATGATAGCGTTATATACACTAATCTTGTCGGTACATCGATACCGCATTCTGATAATAGTGACTAGGAATATTTAAGAATAAGTGTTTGTTATTTCAATCTAATAATCATGACTACAAACTATTTCGTATATGTGATCATTCAAAACATTGTTTTAGAGAAATTGATTTGTATGTTTTATTATACTCTTAACATTGCATGCATACATATATACATAAATATTAAAACTAAATATAGAAGAAATAAAAAAACATAGGCAACATGTTTGGTTTAGTTGGTTAGTAGTTTAGACTAAAGGTTAAAGTCATGAGCTTGATCCTCGAAATTGGCACATGTTGGCATTAATGAGCTATGTTAAAAAACCAAAAGGCATACTCTTATTTCAAATAAAATTTTATTACAAGTTTAAGTTTCATAATCAAATCACATGATTTCCCGTACGACATGCCCTCGACTTTATCAATCTCCCACTTGCATTTAGGGTCAATTATGGTATCTCATTTCCATACCTTTTATTAGTCATCTGAGATTAAATTGATAAAGGGAGCCGGTGAATGGATCTGCAATATTACCTTTTGCACGATTAAGCTCGACTTCTCTATCATTAATAAATTTTCTTATAATGTGATGCTTGTGGAGAATATGTCCTATTTTCTTATGTGCTCTCAGTTTCCTAGAAATCTGCATTGCCATATTATTATCACAATACAAGGGTATTGGAGCTTGAATGGATGGAATCGCTTCTAGCTCTCTAATGAATTTACATGTCCATAATGCTTCTTTTATAGCCTCATTTAAGACAATGTACATAACCTCCATAGTCAAAGCCTCCACTGCTTTTTACTTCAACCGATAGCCCCTTCATCGAGAGTAAATACAAAAATAAAGACTGATTTGCTATCATCTACATTACTTGGAAAGCTTGAAGCTGAGTACCCCTTGATGGCAAGCTCATAATTTCTAGAAATTAGAAACAAATCTTTAGGATTCCATAAACACTTAAAAAATATTCTTAACAATTGTAGAAGTGGGTTCCTTTTTAGAAAGGACAATTTCATGTCTAACTGGAACAATCCCTTGGTTGGAATTTTCCATACTAATAGTGTGGTGTATTTATCCATAAATTGGGACAATCTCAACATTCTTTTAAATAATCTCTAAATATCTTTATACCATTTATATATATATAGTGCCTAGATCCTTCACTTAAGGGTTATTGGACAATCATGATTTCGTTGACTATAATAGTGGCATATCATTATCATTTAGTAAGAGATCAACTATTTATAAAGCTAAGAATGTAATAACACCTTTATCTTCCTTCTTATAAATACATGCTTCCTTTATGTTTTGAATAAAACCATACCATTTGAATACTTTTCCCATCCCTATTTTTAGATGCTTATTTAAGACCACAAATCGACCTTAAAGTCTACTTGCCTTAGTGTTGTTGTCATTGACCTAAGAACCCTCTAGCCGAGAGATATAAAATGTCTCTTCTAAATGACCGTTCAGAAAAATATTTTAACATTCTTTACTATATTTTGTAGTTGAATTGTGTTGCAATCACATGCATAATATGAATAAATTTAGGTATGGCTATTGGTGAAAATGTTACCAAAGCCAATAACTTGAGTTAATAGAACACTTACACCACCTACCAAGATTTATAGGTCTTTATCTTCATTATACATCGATCTTTTCTTAAATATACATTTGTAGTTTGTGAGTTTTACCCCTTCAGGTACAACTTCCAAAGTCCATACTTTGTTTGTGTACATTGAATCTATTCTAAACTTCATAGCATCAATACATAGGGTAGAGTCTTTATTCTTTAAAGCCTATGGGTAACTAAGTGGGTCACCGTCATGAATGACGCGATTCTCTTTTTACTATCAAATATACCTTCTAATAGGTTTCATGTCTTAAGGTAAAGATAAACATGCACTACCTAAATTATCTATTTCCCTATTAGTTTCTTAGAGCTCATCTAAATCTATCTTGCTACCATTGATTTCTCTAGAAAAAAATCCTTCTCTAGAAAGTGGCATGTCGAGAAACATTGACCTCTTTTCCTCGCTATGTTAAAATAGGTAACTATAATAATTATTAGATTAACCGATCATAAAAAACACCTTGCTCAGAATTATTAGGGTTTATGTTCTTATCGTAAACTGGACATACCTAAATCTTAAGATACTTAAGACAAGGTTTCTTCCTAGTCCATTTATTGTAGGGAGTTAAAGACAAGATTAGACGGGACCCTATTTAACACATACATAGAAATTTCTCATACATATCCTAAAAAGAAAGATGTAACTCAATTGCATCAATCATAGATCAAACCATGTCCAACAAATTTATGTATCCCCTTTGAAACACCATTGTATTGCAAAGTATTTGAAGGAGTGACTTGAGCGAGAATCTCATTCTCATTTAGGTACTCTTATTTTCATATCCAAGTACTCACCTTCTTGATCAAATCAAAGTATTTTAATTTTCTTACATGTTTGAATTTCAACTTTGTTCTTATATTCCTTAAAATTATCATATATCTCTAATTTATAATTCACTAGATAAATAAATATACTTATTGATAAGTCATCAGTGAATGCAACAAAGTATGTGGAACCACTTGATTATTGTAGGCATTGGACTTCATGCATAAATATGTACTAGTCCTATGAGTTTAGTAGCTCTTTCGTTGCTTCTGGTAAATGGATGCTTTGCCATTTTAATATTGAGACATGATTCATAAGTTCCATATGATTCTAAATAATTTAAAAGGAGTTAACCTTCATTTCTCAACTTGATCAATCGTTCCACACTAATATGACCTAGTCTATAGTACAAAATTACTTTTCATTAATTTAGATATACTAGTATTTTTAAAATATAACACATTATTACATTCAAAAACATTTATGCAGTCACTTAAGGTATCAAAGTCATCAATCTCACATCCATAACAAATATTTACATTATTGTCATTAAAAATAAAACTATAACCATCTTTTGACAAACAAAGAGAAAGATAATTCTATAAATAAAATTAGGTACATAGTAGAAATTATTTAAAATCGAAACATATCTAATAGCTAAAGTCTTGTGTATCTCTCACAATACCATAGCCTATATAGTATAGCCATTAGCAATGCAAAGTTCCTTAGATCCTTTGGCTATAAACTTTCTTCTTATATTTTGCTGTGGGTTATTATGGATATGAGTTCTTCATCTAGTATCTAAAACTCAATAAGTTTTTGTAGGAATATAATTTTATATAACAAAAATACCTTTGGTAGAAGAATCAGATTCAATTTTCTTCTTTAATATCATAAAGCAACCCAGAAACTTCCTCTTCCAATGTGCATTTTTAGAGCAATGGTGATATTCACCTTTCTCCTCCATTCCATTTTCTTTATCACTTTTGAATTCCTCCTCTCTTTTTTGAGGTCTTACCTTTATAAGAGGGGGCTTTTATTGCAAGCATCATCAAAACTAAATCCTTTAAAAAAACTCTCTTAACGGTCCTCAACATGTTAAGGAGCTCAAGCACATTAAAATTAAGTAAGGTTATATTGCAATTCAATATGAATGGATCGAACTAAAAAGTTGGTGATTCAAGAACCAAATCAACATGTGATTTTCTCTAGATTTTTCTTCTCCAATTCCACTAACTTCTTAATGAGCCTAATCATATTTAGAACATGATCTTGAGCACCTATAACTTTGCTAATCTTCGACGGAAATATATTCCCCAAAATCTTGTAACTTATAAAATGAGATTTCTCACTATAAATTTTGAAGGTAAAAAAATATGGAGAGAATATATATATGTATTTGTATTGTCTTTGGAGTTTTGTGCTCATTGTGGATAACATTTAGCGTTGATCATGTAAATAATCTGGCAACCAATCTCCTGACTTTTTCTCGTCATCGGTCGCAATTTCAAAAGGTTCTACCTGTTGGGGTAGATTTCGCACAAATGACTGTAAATCAATCCGAATAAATGCAGAAGCAATAAGATCATGTTGTAGTGCAATAAAACAAACAGAAATAAGAGAATAAAATAACAGATCACTGAAGAAAATAAATAAAGAGTTCACGTATGGATTTATAGTGGTTCTACTATTGCGAGATAGTGTACATCCACTTTGAAGGAAGATATTTATTATTTATAAAAAAAATAAAATTTTACAAGACTGATAATAGAGGTTAGGAAAAATAATAAGAAATACAACTTGAGATGATGATTCCAATCATGTTAATCTCAGCATTTATATAGAGTAATTACATTGAGTTGAAGTCATTGATTTATGATCATAAATAAATACCTGATCAATTATCCTACTCATACGGGAAACATTTATCCATCTGATTTTCAGTTTTCCCAAATTACGTGCACTGATAAGATTCCTTCTTTAATCAACTAATTAGGGAATTAATCGATTACTTCAATCTCCCAAATAATAATTCTTTTCATGTAGGTAATTTTTTGCTCTATTTAATGTTATAAAAGAGGCAATATATTTGAGTAATTATTTCAAATATCTTCCAAATCTTCTGCAACTAGAAATATTATATCATTGAAATCAACAATATCTTTCAAATCTTCTTTAGTATGGAAATATTATATCACCAAATCTAACAACCTCCACCTTGTTGCTATATTTTCCAGCAAGCCTACCAACTCCATCTACATCCTCTTACTCCAAACAGCTCTTGGACAAGACACCACAGATACTTCCTTAATGAGCTTCGGCATGACCATCACCCATTGCACTTTGTCAACAAACTCTAGCAAAGCCACCGTCCGCTAACAAAGTGTTGAAAGTACCCTCTCCATGTAGGACCCATCAATCTACAAAATAAACATCTTTATTTACCAACTCACTCTTCCCCTGTACCACCAATTGGCACCTAGCACTTCAGTAAGTGAACCAAGTTCGAGTAATGCTCGAACTTTGCAATAGGCAAGGATTTAGTGAACATGCATGTTGTGTTCTCTTCGATGGGAATCTTTTAAAGACGTATCTGCTTTTCTTCATTCATAAAGACAGGGAAAGAATCTCTTCCTCTATGTGCTTTTTCCTTTAAAAAATAAATGCCAGATTCTCAACCAGATGTATTGCACTTTGGTTGTCGCAATTTACTACTCTACTCCCGTGAACATAGCCTAAATCACACAACAACCTCTTCAAGCAAAGTGCTTCCATAGCTGCTTCTATAGTAGCTATCTATTCCGCCTCTATAGTAGAAAAGCAACCGTTAACTCATAAAGCGGATCAACACTCAGAAATCAGACGAAAGCACCAGTCCATATGAAAGCAAGCATAGAAAAATATAAAGCAGTGAAAGAGACACAAATTTTTTACAATGGTTTGGCGTACTATAGCCTTCAACTTTAATCAAGTTTTATTATGAGTTGCTAATTATTATCTCTCCACATCATAACTAGTTTATCCTTATATCTAAGTTACAACGAGTTAGAATAAGTTTGGAAGAGGTAGGAAGTAAAGAATTGCAGGGATTCTAGCAGAGTAATGGCAACTCTCTCCGAAAAAAGATCTATCTCTAATTGTAGGGAGGTGAGTATTTATATGGGAATGGGGTAGGTATCAGTTCAAAAGCTCAATAGCACCAAAGTCCAGAAGAAGAGTCGGGTCTCCACCATGAGTTGCAAGTTGTAATGAGTCATAAGTATGACTCAAGGCCGACTCATCCCTTTAAGTCAAGGCTAAGTTTAATTAATTAACCAAATCCTGCTGCATGTTGCTTCTTCTGTCTAGTCAAGTTATGTGAGCCTTAGTCCATCCGCTTTTAAGTTGAATCTTGTATTCTCTTGAGTATCTATCTTTTTAACTCTTCATACTTGGTTAATCCTTAGAGCAGTCCATCAAAACCTTACATAATCACTTGGGTGTAAAGTAGTTGAGTTGTGCGAGCAATACATAAAGTCTGGGGAGTGATTGGGTGAGCTAACATGAGTCAGGGCCGACTAATCTTAATGACTTATGTCTGAGTCCAATGATTAAGTCCAATCTAGGTGAACTTTTTTCTAAATCCATCATATGCCACTTCTAAGTGCTTTTGCTAAATTTCAAGCTATTTTGATTCCTTTTCAACCTTCTATGTCTAACTGAAGATGCTTTAGTGTCAACTTGGTACCAACTCAAATCCTTAACTCCATCAAAATCCTTAACTTGTCGAAGTCCTTAACTCAGGGGGTTGACTTAAGTCCTTAACTCGAGGGGTTGACTTAAGGCCTTAACTCCCACGGGGGGAGGGGGGTTGACTTAAGGACTTAGCCAATCATTCAACTAAACTTCCCAAACTCAATTCTCTTGTCTTTCTCAGGGCATTTCCAAGTGTGCGAATCATTATGCCTTTTCTTTGACCTTCTAAGTCCAGTTGGAATCTGCTTTTTAAAAAAGTGGGTTAACACTTGCCCCCGGAATTACATCTTTCAAATATAAGCTATACTTTGCTCAAGGACAAGTTCCAGTAATTAGTCTTTGATAGCTGAACTCTCCAGCTACTTCAATCTTTGTGAAGCATGTAGTTCATTTGGTTTTCTTATCAATCACATGTCATTCCAAACCAATTATAGCTTAAGACTCTAGATTCTGCCTAAGTGTAGTTTATATCACAACCATTCCAATTTCATTTGAAGTTATTCTATCACATCTCCATACATCTCATTTCCAAAATCGTCTTGTGTACATTCGGAATTTATCAGTTTTATTCTAATTACAAAGTGTTCATTTCCTTTTATTAAGTCCATTTCTGTTATAGGGTTTGATCTCTTCGGATAAACTTCCATTTAATTTAACATGTGATCTCTCTGGGTCGTTTATCATTTAATTTAAGAGAACAATATCTTCTGATGTTTAATGTTTAATTTGAGGGAAACGATCTCTTCGGATCATTTAGTGTTCCAATCTAGGGTTTCGTCTCTCTAGTTCTTTATTCAGTCCGTTCGCTCTCCGAAAAGGGACTCAACGGTCTAACAAGCCCATCTGCTAACTCTCTAGTGAGGGACTTACTTCTTGCACTCATGCCTACCTCTTTGAGCAGTATCTCTAGAGCAACCAAGGAAGCCCATCCTTTTCACTCTCTAGTGACATGGCTCACTCCTTGCATTCTGGCCCATCTCTCCAAATGGTAGCTCTTAGGCGATCCATATCCGTACATGCCCATCCACTTGTTCTTCGGTAAGGGGCTTTACACCACGCACTCTGGTCCCATCTCTCCAGATGGAAGCTCCAAGGTGATGCAAATCCATACAAGTCCATCCACTTGCTCTTCAGCAAGGGGACTTGCACCATGAACTCTAACCTCATTTCTCCAGATGGAAGCACCAAGGCAATCCAAATCCATACAACCCATTCTTGCTCTTTGGTAAGGGGACTTGCATCTTGCACTCTGTTCTCGTCCGAAGCGATAAACATCATCCATCACGTTCAATGTGGATTTTCCAAAAGTCAAATAAGCCAAAATCTGAAGTATTCACCTCAGACATCTGACTTAGAGCGTGCCTAGAGAACAATCTAGGTCTTGTACATGGTTAAGTGATCCAAGGTTATTATTACTCTAATCAGTCATCTCAAGCATCCAACTCATAGCATGCGCAGGGACCGTTCGAGATTTCATACACATGTAAGTGGCTTGAGGTTATATTGCATCATGTATTTAAAGTCAGGGTAAAGCAATCGAACCTGGCCCCAATCCTACTTGATCATGTGGTTTTCATCTAATGGAAGTCTCTGATCCATAACTTCATTCTTTCCCCCATTCTAATGGTGAGCTTCTGGTTTCATCTCCTGTTGTCATGCATTTTTATTTTGATTTATCATTCTATCTCTAACGTCGTCCATTTCAGGCATTAAAGCTCATCCTAGGTCTACACTGATCGTTCCTCGAGTCATAGAGGCGTTGTTTCAGTTTTCTATGCTCTATCTCTATATGCTCCTGCATTGTTTTTTTTGTTTTGAGTTTCAGCTGCTCTGGCAGTTCATTGTTGATCTATCCTTTTGAAAAATCTCTCTAACGTTTCCTACTATCAAGCCATTGTTCCATCTTGCATCTCCTTCATCATTTTCTCCATCTCCCTTATAGTGACATAAATAGATTGAGTAGAATTTAAAGACACCTCCTGGTTGCCCCTAGGCAATGGTTGACTTCCTCCAGCCATAGATTTAGTGTTAGGCCTCTTTATCTTCTTCAAATCTCAGATTCAAGCTTCAAATCTTTAAATATGGCTCGATGCTCAGTGAAAGCACCAACATGTTAACCCAAAAAGTGGATCAACACCCAAAAAATCGGATGAAAGCACCAATTCGGACAAAAGCAAGAACAAAAAAAGCAGTAAAAGAGACACAGAAGTCTTTATAGTGGTTCGGTGTACTTCAGCTTACGTCCACTTTAATCAAGTTTTATTATGAATTGCTAATTTTTATCTCTCTGGATCACAACTAGTTTATTCCTAGGTCTAAGTTATAATGAGTTAGAATAAGTTTGGAAGAGATAAGAAGTGAAGAAGTGAAGGGATTCCAATAGAGGAATGATATCTCTCTCTTCGAAAAAAGATCCATCTCTAGTTGAAGATAGGTATGTTTTAATAGGGGAATTGAGTAGGTATCAGGATAGAAGCCCAATATCACTAAGGTCTAGAAGAAGAGTCGGGTCTCCACCATGAGGTGCAAATTGTAACGATTTTTAGGTATGACTCAGGGCCGACTCATCCCTTTGAGTTGGGACCGAGTTTAATTACTTAACAAAATCTTGTCAACTTCTATTGCATTTGCTTCTCCATCTAGTTGAGTTGTTTGAGCCTTAGTCGATTCGTCTTTAAGTTGAATCTTGTAATCTTTTGAGTATACTTCTTTTTTAACTCTTCATACTTAGTCAATCCTTAAAGTAGTCCATCAAAACCTTACATAATCACATGGGTGTGAAGTAGTTGAGTAGTGTGAGCAATAATGAAGTCGAGGGAGTGACCGGGTGAGCCAATATGAGTTGAGGCTAACCCATCTCAATGATTTGGGTCCAAGTCTAATGTGTAAATTCAATCTAGATGAAATTTTTTCTATGTCCTTCATATGCCTCTTCTAAGTGCTCTTTCCAAATTGCAAGTCATTCCAATTCCATTTCAATCTTCTACGTCTGATTGAAGATGATTTAGTGTAACTTGGTACCAACTTAAATCCTTAACTCATCAAAATCCTTAACGTCGAAATCCTTAACTCGTCGAAATCCTTAACACATCAAAGTCCTTAACTCGGAGGGTTTACTTAAGTCCTTAACCCAAAAGGGGGTTGACTTAAGGCCTTAACTTGGAGGTGAGTTAAGAACTTAGCCAACTTTTAATCAAACTTCTTGAGCTCAATTCTCTTGTCTTTTTTAGGATGGTTCTGAGTCTGCGAGTGATTATGCCTTTCCTTTGACCTTCCAAGTCCAGTTGGAATCTACTTTGCTAAAAAGCAGGTCAACATCAACTATAGTCTACAATCTTTCTTTCCAAGTAATAGCTGTCTTTTCAAGTGTAAAGACGTAACCTAAGGTCGACATCCTTCGATCTCAATTCTGACATAATTAGAATCATAAAATCCGACCAAGCTAAAATCTTTCTACCTGACATAAAAAAATAAGCCCACAATATGTTGCTCCTCTATGATATCTCAAAATATACTTCACTGCTTCCTAATGCGATTCCCCGAACTAGCTATATAATGACTAACCAAACCAACTTCCTTTGCAATATTCGGTCTTGTGCAGACGATAGCATACATCAAGCTTCTAATCGCACTACTACAAGGTACCTTCTCCATATAAGTATGTCTTTGTCTAAGATTAGAGAGCTCTTTTTTGAAAGCTGTACGTGCAAAGGTATGGGAGTATTGATTGCATTTGCCCTCTCTATGCTAAACAGAGCAAGTACTTTCTGAGTATATTCTTTCTACGACAATCTCAACACCTTCTGCTTCCTCTCTCTTTGTATTTTCATCCCTAAATTTTTTTTTGCTTCACCAAGGTCTTTCAGCTCAAATTTCGCTTTTAACTTCAGTTTTACCCTGTCAATTTCAGCTTTGTCCTTGGAATCAATTAGCATATCATCCACATACAAGCGTAAATATATCCAGTTACCATCATCCACATGCTTAATATAAATTAAAGCATCATTGATGCTTCTATCAAAACCAAGAGTAAGCATAAAAGAGTCAAACCTCTTGTACCATTGCCTAGGCGACTGTTTCAAACCATATAGAGACTTCTTCGGCTTGCAAACCCATTCCTTCTTTCCATCCTCTACAAATCCTTTTGGCTGCTTCACATAGATGGTCTCTTCTAAGTCTCTATGCAAAAGGTTATCCTTCCATCTAACTGTTCCAACTCCAAATCGTGAGTTGCAACTATAGCTAGCAATATACAGATATAAGTATGTCTAACAACTGGAGCCAGCATCTCATCATACTCCATCCTCTTCCTCTGTGTAAACCCTTTTACAACAAGTCTAGCCTTGTATCTCCCATCGTCTTTCACCATATATACCCACTTGCATCCTATGGCCTGGCTTCCTTAAGGGGTACCAATCCTCAAGTTCGATTCTTCTTCAATGAATCCATCTCCTACTCTGGGCATACATCCATTTCGAGCTGGCTCTCGAACTCATAGCTTTTTCAAGGTCGAAAATCTCATCTTGCACTATATGCAATGCATAGTCAAATTGATCATCAAGACTAAGATTCGTATAATTTCAGTCTCCATACCTATTTAGTGGCCTTCTAACTCTAGAACTAGACCGAATAGGTCTAAGTTCACCTAAGCTTCTATCAACTCCAAGTTGAGCTAAATCATCTCTAGCTTCGTGACCATCACCATCATTACTAGAATTTCGTGAATCTTCATGTAACGTGTGAACAACTGCAATTACTCTATCTTCTTTTGTAGCTCTAACTCTACTAAAGGCTGATATGTGGGAACAGTTTCTATCTCCTTAGGCATTTCATTTTTCGAATCTACTAAACTAGGTGGACTCCACTTTAGCTTGAACATAGCGGACTCATCAAATGTGACATGCCTAGAGTGCACTATCTTCATATCAATAGGGTTCCAAACGCGATACCTTTTGATGCTTTCTGTATAGCCCAAAAATATGCCTTCATAGGCTCTAGCCTCTAACTTGTCATTTCTTGTATGGTGAACATACACAAAGTTCACAAATATACAAAAATAAATGATATGTATAGATGTACATTTCCACCTTTCCTCTAGAATCTTCCCATCAGCGGCTGAGCATGGAATTCGATTGATAATATACATTGTAGTCAATAAAGCTTTAGCCTAAAAGCCTTTGGATAAACCCGCCGTCAATCTCAAACAAGGAGCTTTCTCCAATAAAGTCCTGTTTATCCTTTCAACGACTCTGTTTGATTGCAGATTTTCAGGTGTAGTGAAGTGTCTCTAAATTCCATGCTGCTTACAGAAATTTATGAACTACTTAGAAACAAACTCACTACCGTTGTCAGATCTCAACACCTTCAACGTCCTTCTGACTTCATCCTCTACCCATGCCTTCCAAGTTTTGAAGTTCTCAAACGATTCCGACTTAGCTTTCATCAGGAACACCTAAACCTTCCATGAGTAATCATCGATAAAAAATATAAAATACTTAGCTCCTTCAATAGAAGCCGAGCCACCGGTCCTCAAACATCTATATGGGCATACTCTAGTACTCCTTTAGAATCATGTCTACCTACGCCGAAAGAAATCCTTGTCTGTTTCCCCAATACACCCTCCTGGCAGAATTCTAAACGGTTGAAGCTTTCAACCTTGATTATCTACCTTTTACAAAGCAACTCCAAGCTCTTCTTTGAAACATGATCCAACCTGAGATGCTAAAGTCTGGTGGCATACAAATCTCGTAAACTATCAACTCCAACCCACGACTCTCCAAGAACCGTAGATCCTTTCAGCACATAAAGATTCCAGACCTTTACTCTTTTCATCAATACAAGAGCACGACGTGTCACCTTCAATCTATCTGAATCTATCGTAAACCCGCAACCCAAATGCGCTAGCTGACCCAAAGACATAAGAGATTTCCTTAAACCTAGAACATAGCGGACTCTAGTGATGGCATTCACCACACATAATGCTTGCGAATAAGCATCAATCATTATCCTAATGACTTGCAAGTAGAATCATTCTCCATCAATTTAGCACTTCCCTTTTTATCTTCATAAAAATAGAAATACTACTTCCTTGGCATCATGTGGAGGAATGCTCCTGAATCCAACACCTAATGGTCTTATACATTGGAAACAGATGTAGTCAGCACATCATTAGAAACAACATTTTCCACTATAATAGATGAAGAACCATCTGCTTCATTCCTCTTCCTCAAATTTGGATAATCTTTCTTCTAATGGCTATGCTTTTTGCAATGATGACACATGTTGTCTTTAGACTTATCTCACTAACCACTTTTGGGCTTTCTGGATTTAAAAGGCCCTCTGAAGCTATACTCCTTCTTCTCCTTTCTTCCTCTCTCTATGAACAATCCTTGATTACTACTAGCTTTTCCACTTTCGCTTGTAAGCTTCATTTGGTCTCTCACCTCTTCACTTAGGAGTTCCGTCTCTACGTCTTCTAATGTCAACATGCTTCTGCCATAGATCAAGCTATTAACGAATACCATGTATCACTCTGGAAGAGAGCATAATACCACCATTGCCTTTTGCTCATCATCCACATTTAAATCTATAGCTTTAATCTTCATCATCAAGTCATCAAAGAAGTTAAGATGTGCTTTCAACGACGTGCTTTCCCGCATCTTGTAAGTAAAGAAAGTCTTTAACAAAATCAACCTATTCGTGAGCGACTTCTTTATGTAAAGGTCTTTTAATTTCTTCGACAAGCCTCTAGTGGTAGTTTCACTGCTAATCTCTAGGATAATATTCTCACCTACGACCAATTGGAGGATAGTAAAGGCTTAGTCTTCCATCTCCATCCTTTTTTATTCTGAGATGTTCATTGACAATTATTCTGCGTCAAAAATAACCCAATGAACACGATTTCTTCTCAACCCACATTCATCTTCCACTGCCACTTCTCTAAATCATTATCATGTTCCACTTCTCTTGCCCGCTATGGATCAAATGCTGCATATGAACCCCTAGTGTGAGGTGCATACTCCTGGATAGGTTCAACCTTAATTCCTTCTCTAAATCTTGCCATCTTATTGATCACCTTCTAGCCCTAGGCTTTAACAATAACCTTCAATGCTCCAATACCAGAATGTTGGGGTAGATTTCACACAAACGACTGTAAATTAACTCAAATAAATAGGAAAACAATAAGACCGTGTTGTAGTACGATAAAACAAAAAATCATAGAAGAAAGAATTAAATAAAGAGTTCATACGTGGATTTATAGTGGTTCCACTATCGCGGGATATTGTACATCCACTTTGGAAGAGGAGATTTTATTATTTCTAGAAAAAGGGAATTTCGTAAGATTGATAATGGAGGCTAAGAAAAAGAATAAGAAATATAACTTGAGATGATGATTCTACTCATGTTAATTATTACTTGGGGTTGAAGTAATTGATTTATGGTCATAAATGAATGTCTCATCATTTCTCTTATTCATGCGGGAAATATTTATCTATTTGATTTGACAGTTTTCGCTAATTTACATGCGTCTGATCATTCTTTCATCGGCTAGAGAATTATTTATTTACCTTAACCTCCTAAAATAATTCTTCTTCTTATGTAGGTAATTTATTGCTCTCTTTAATGCTATAAAAGAGGTAATATATTTGAGTAATTATCTCAAATATCTTTCAGATGTTCTACAACAGGAAATATTGTATCGCTGAAGTCAATAATATCTTTCAAATCTTTTTTAGTATGAAAATATTGTATCACCAAATTTAACATTGTCATAGGTCTAGCAGTGACAACATGAAAGATTTTTTTTATAGGCAAACATCTTAAAATCGCACAGCCATTATTTATCATTTACACCATTTAGTACTTTATTATCTAACCATTTTGTTTGCTTAAATTCATTTAGTAAATTAGATTATAAGACATATTCTTATACATATTTGAATGGTTTATTATATTTTATAATTAGGCTTCCATTAATTTTATATCTCTTAAAACTCCGAAAAAGAATATAAGAATTTTTTTTGAAAATTTCTTTAGCAGGTGTTAGGGATCATTTATCATGTTACCATAATCTTGAGGATTATCAACACATTATTATCCTAGCAGATGGCGGATAAATTTTTATTGGCTATATCATAAGCATCTTATTTTATTGCTTTTACTCACTACTGTGATCTTGAGGATGATAAACAACTCAAAAAGTGCATTAGACACTCATGACTAAGCCCATTAATGGATTCTCAAAAAATCCATAATTGTTTTGCAACTGTATCCGAGCAAAGGATGGATATTCGATATACCAAAAACGAGTAGAGATATAGATATGAAGGTATGTACATCCAAAATTATCCGTCATTTTATCAAGATTATAGTTATATTACGTGTGTTCTAGTATAATGAATTATATGTTTTTATTTTTAAATAAGATAAAGTCTATATTGTCACTATTCAAAACTATTTTTATTATCATTTTTTTTTCTTTTTTTACTTGTATAATCAGTTCATCGAAACAATTATATGTTAAATAAACAAATTCTATTTAGATTTTTAGATTTACGATTGTTGTCGGATAAGATAGTTTATAATATTTATCCGTTTCTACATATGTAGATAACTAATATTCAAAAATGATTTCAAAATTGGGGATGGGAATATGGAACAATCTGCATTTGAAAGTATTTTTTACGGGCTTCCTCATGATCGATCATTTTGCAATTGCTAAATGCAAGTATATATATCCCTTGAGATTGATCGGCAAATGAATATAATTTGTCATTCCAAAACTATACATTGAAAGCATCATGTTACACAAGTATTCTTATGGCTTGAGGATGATCAACCACCACAGGTATTCTTAGTACTCTACTTTGATCTTAAATGGCCGAGAGAAACTTATATTTACAAGTTATTTAAATTTAAACATTCAATGAGTGATAGTAATAACGAGTCTACGTAAACTCTCATAAAGATCCACAATGTAATTTAACGGGGACTAGCTTTTCCAGCCACCTCTCACCATTTCTTCTTATCTATTTTTCATCCAAATCCACTCCTTTTCTCTCACTCCTACGACAATCTTCTCCATTCCTTTTCGGTTTTTCTCCTCTTTTTTTATCGCTTTACCCAAAGCCTTTTTTTACGAAGCTGCTACTTGCCTCACCAGCCACTGTTTGCCCCCTTCGGACTTCTTTCCTCACTTGCTTCATTATATTTGGTGAGACCCCCTGATGCGAGCCTCTCCACACACCCGTTCCTTTTCATGCTACCATTGTCTCTGTGTACCAGATCCACAACCTCAACTGAGCCCTCTTTGGATCGGCGATGCGACCTCTATAAACGACCTCGGTCGCATTAATTGATGTTTTTTACAGGTATTTTGGTTGTATGTTTGACGCATTGGTATCACTTGGTGAGTCGGTTGCTGTTCTTTGTGTTTGTGGAGGTTTGTGTTGAGCATGTCACTTTTAGTTTGAGAGTTGGATCTGTTCTTCTTCTTGAGGCGTACTCTACCATGGCCTATTCTCTTTATATTCTCATAGGATACCCCATGGTGATTGCATTTCGCAACGGTTATTTGTTCAGCTTCTGGTGATGATTCTTGAGCATCTGGTGTTTTGGTGGATATTTTGTTCAGCCTTTTATTAGCACCACTCTTGTGACTCTACTAGTTTTGAAACCATGTCATGTTTCGTGGTGGTCAGTTGGCTATCATAGATGTTGGCTTTCGATTTGGTTTCTTCACCTTTCTAAGTTACATTGTTCTGGATAGTGTTATGTAATGTTTTTCTATGTTTTTTTGGTTGCAGTGATTTGGTATGGATGGGTGATTTAGTGTAACATCTCTCTTCTCATTGACATTATGTTACTTTTCTAACTCTTTCTCCTTCATTTTCAAAAGAAAACCTTATCCAAAACCTTCTTAATTCATCTAAATAAATTCTCTAAAATCCTAATGAAATAACTACAATTCATCTCATGTGACCTAGAGCAAACCCTTTTCATTTGGAAGAATACGAAGGAGTTTGAAGTTTCAACGTTTTAGAGGCGTAGTGTGATGAATTCATACTTATATAGATGCTAGATGTTGCTACAGCTGTGCAGTTAAAGTCCGCTAAAGTTCCGTAAAATCCCTAATATACCATAGCACCATTCGACAACTATGCTTTTCCAATCCAACGCTATTAAACAGTTGATCCGCTTTAAGCCCCACTATTTTTTGCTACACCTGTTCAATCAAACTTTTTTAGCACCCGCTTTAGGAAAATTAATATAAAAAGTTGATTTGACTAGCCATCTTTTAAACCAAATCAACAAAGTTAGGGCAAAAACCTAATTTAAGACATAAATTCTCAATATAAGTTAAAAATCTATTATAGTCATCAAATCCGGACTGCAAAAATCATGACATTCTTAGGTTTTATCATATAACATTAAACAATATTTCTTTTTCCTACTTAAATCATGTGAGCATGAGAATAAATTAACTTTAACTATTTGATGTTATGTCCAATGAAGCTTTTTATATTTCCGCTATTTTCCGCTATATCCCCTTTATAACTTTTTGTACCTCTACCATTATGTAACCGCTAAGCGTTTTAACTGCATATTGCTACAGTGAGTGGTGTTAACTTTTTATCTTGTAGTTTCATAAAATTATACGCTTTTATTTTTGAAGTGTTCATGAAGTGTTCATGCTTAATTTTTATTGATTTAAATATTGATTTGGTAGGGGTTTGGTTATGATAATATGAGTAAGTAATCACATATTGAATGAATGATAAAAAGATATCATACATGAAAGTTAATAAGCATTTAAATTGGATTATGGCTTAGATGCAGTGAATCATATTATCGTTAGAAAGTATTTGTATGAAGTTAAATGGAAATAGCATTGTAATAATGTGACATATGACAAAGTTAGTAAGCATTGCAGTTGTTAGTAATTTGAGATATGAATATAGAGATGCTAGTAACTTGATTTTCGAATTATGTAGAGAGTGATGCTATCGTTGAATGAGAAATAATTCACATAGCTATTTTGAATCTAAATAAATGTATTTTGAGAAAGTTTTTAGCAACAAAGATATTTATGTAAATGGGTATGTTAATGATAGATTACATATGTACATAATTGGATTGATGATTTGCAGCTAAAAACATACAGTTTGAGATAGTTAGTAAGCAATAAGAGTTGGTTTATAACCTTTTATGTATATAAATGAGTATATTGATGGTAGACAACACACACACACAAATGCATACATAATTGGATTATTGATTTGAAGATAAAAACATGTATTTGAGAAAGTTATTAAGCAATGAAAGTTGGTTTGTAACTTCTCATGTATGTTGATGATACGCTAATAATTGAGAACATATATACATAATTTGCACAAGGATTTGAAGTTTTTTTTGAAATGGTACTTTATATACAACATGTCACTAGGACAACATATCACATGTTAATAAATGTTCGAATCACCCTATGCAAGTTTCGAACTTGTGACTTCTTGCACCAAAGCCAAACCACTTAACCACTGGGACAATGGTGCTTGTCAGGGTTTTGAAGTTCAAAGCATGTACTTTGAGAAAGTTGGTAAGCAATAAAAATTGATTTATAACTTGTTATATAAATATAATGATGAAGATGTTAATGTTAGAGAACATATGTATACATAAGTAGCTTATGGATTTGAAGCTAGGAACATGTATTATAAGAATATTAGTAAGTAACATAAATAGATTAGAAACTTATTATGGGTTATGTTAATTTTAGCTAGTTGACATGGCTAAAATATTTTTGTCACTTGGTGGTTTTAAATACACCTGAATGTTATTTTGAAAAAAGAGCAAGCAAAGATGTTATTTCTGATAAACTAAGCTTGGCTTACAATGATATGAAGACAAAATGAGTTTTAGCAAGTATATACTAAGTCGAAGACTGATGATATGTAGGCGAATAGACACATTTGCAAAAGAACGAGCTTAGTTGTTAAGAGGTGAATATTGTAAAAGTTTTGAAGTGATTTAATTTATGATTAGCAATATACATATGAGTGTATATTCCAATAGAGGGCTATTTAATTACAGGAAGTAATTAAATAATTAACGAACTCTTTGTTGTTATTATGCGATTCAAATATGTTCCTATAAGTATTTCGGATTGAAGATGTTGTGTATTCGTATTGGAAGAGTCGGAAAGTTAATTAGAGCAAGAGAGCAAAAGTGCATGGAGTAGAGAAACTAAGAATTGCCATTATCAAGCAATCACACGTCTGGGAACCCAAGCCAGACATCTGAATGTTTGTAAATTGCAGAACTTTGAGCTTTTAGGAGATCAGACGTTTGACCTCTATAGTCTGACCTCTATAGTTGCTTCTTTTGACAAACCTGAGATTTTAGGTTGTTTTACAAAGACGTTTGACTCCTAGGTCCGACGTTTGAGTTGCTGCTACGACGTTTTTTTTAGAGTTTTTGGCCAAGTCGAAATTTGGAGGGTTTTTTTCATTAGTTTGGTGCAAGGTTCTTCTCTATTGATGGTGTAGATTATTTTAATATGGTCCGACGGTGTACAATAATTAGAGCATTAATATATAAATCTTTTAATCATCTTCCTAATTAAGCATTACATATGAGATCAGATTTTCAATAATTGTAATTAATAGAAACCTTAGCTAAATCCATTTGGGGATTTTCTATTTTGAGTGCTCTAAATTATAATTATTCAACTGAGTGATTGATTAGGGAGAATCTTCACATCTTATAACTCTCTAATCATTGATTTGGCTTATAATCTCTCCAAGTTGGTGGTAGAAATAAAAAGGGTTGTTGCATCTCCATGGATGTAGGATACAACTCCAAACCACGTTAAATCTTTCGTGTCTCTTTTACTTTCTTCTATTTGATCTTTTGATATATCATATTTGATTTTGAATTTGTGTTGGTATTCAAATTGGCAAAATTAGATTCTGATTAAATCGCTTCCGCTCATTATTAGTGGTAGATCCTTTCCTACATTTTTCACCATAGTTTGGTATCCAAGCTAGTGTTATTGTTCTGTTTGAATATCAACGGTGACTGTGGTAAATCTTTTGGTAGATCATGTGTCAATTATGCTGTTACACCTTGTGATAGAAAGGGAGATTTTGGAACTTGAAAGATGAATATGGAGGTAATGTTGAAGAAGAAGAAGATTCTTAAGATTGTTTCTGCTCCTTTTTAAGTTGAAGGGCATTGAAGCGACTTTTTTGGAAGAGATGGAAGATGAAGCTCTTACAATAATCCAGTTGAGTCTTTTAGATGAAGTTCTTAGAGAATATTCTCAAAAGAAGATGGCGATGGGATTATGGGATGAATTATTAGATGCATATCAAGACAAGTCTCTCACAAAATAGATTATTCTTTAGAAACAACTCTATTCGTTTAAGATGAAGCCAGGAACCGATCTTATGGAGCATGTATATGCTTTGACCACTTTGATTATGAACCTGAAGGCAACGGATGTTGATATTACTAATGAGGCTTAGGTAGTAATCCTCTTATGTTCCTTGATTAAGGAGTACTACTTTTCTTATCCCTATGATATATGGTTACAGTAAGACTAGCCTATCTGATGTAAATGTCGGTCTTCATAATGAAGTGTTGATAGGAAGATTGGTGAGCGCTAGCTTATATTTGATACAGAGGGCTTATCTATTCAGAGAAGTAGAAGCCATGCCAAGTCAAAGAATGGTAGAGGTCGATATAATTCAAGGTCTCAATATAAGGGGCGTAAGCAATTGACTTGCAATTATTGTAAAAAACTGGAGCACTTTATAGCTCGATGTCTAAAGCTTGAAGGACAAAAAAAAGACCCAAGGTGAGCTTTAGCATCTACAGTAGTGAAATCAGATACGAAGAGTGATACCGATGTGTTTACAGCTTCCGGCTCTTATGGAAAGTGCAACTTATAGCTTATTGATTCTGGTACATCTTACCATATGACACCTGATATGAACTGTTTCTCTACATATCGTGAGGTTGATGAAGGAGAAGTTCTAATGTGCAATGATGTTACCATATGGTTGGTGTTGGTAGTGTTTAGAATGTTTGATAATGTTATGCATACAATTACTAATGTTAAACATGTACTGGATTTGAGAAGGAGCTTTATTTCTATTGAGACTTTGAGTAGGCTTGGGTTGAATATTGTAGTTAAGGGATAGAAAATGAAGATATCGAAGAGTTCCATACTTGTTATGAAAGACGCAAGTGCGGAAAATCTTTATTTATTGAAGGGCATTACTATAGTTGGTGAATTAGCTTTTGTTACTTCTTTTGATTCAGATTCTTCTAAATTGTGGCATTTGTGGATGTGTCATATCAGAGAATGCAGTTTGGATGAGTTGAATAAGCGAGGTTTTATTGATACTGTTCAGCATTCAAAACTTGGCTTTTGTGAAGAGTGTGTTTTTGGCAGACAGACAAAGATTTATTTTTGTACTGGAGATCATAATGTGTAAGTCGTTTTAGAGTACGTTCATGCAAATGTTTAGGGGCCCTCCCTGCCCATCCTTGGGTGGAGCTAGGTACGTTGTTTCATTTATAGAAGATTTCTCTCATAAATTTTGGATATACTTTCTACAGTCTAAGAGTGAAACCTTTGTCAGGTTTGAAAGTTGAAATCTATGGTTGAGAAGCAAACAGGGAAGAAATTGAAAGCTTTTCGTTAAGATAATGGAGATGAATTTGTATCACATGAATTCATCGATTTTTGTTAGTTCGAGGGAATTAAGAGGCATTACACCACACCTGGCAACCATTAATCTAATGGAGTTGCTGAAAGAATGAATCATACATTATTGGAGAGAACTTGTTGTCTCAGATTAATTGCTAAGTTGAAGAATGGATTTTGAGCAGAAGCTTTATCTTTGACTTCCTCATTAACCACACACTTTCTACTGTCATAGATATGAAGATCCTTGAAGAAGTATGGAAGGAGAGCTTGTAGCTATTTATTTCTCAAAGTGTTCGGATTCCCAGCTTATGTACATGAGCGTAGAGGAAAGATGAAACCTAGAGCTTGCAAGTGTATCTTTTAGGTTATAGAAGAGAAGTGAATGGGCAAGAAGATTATTATCAACATGCATGTGACTTTTGATGAGAAGGCTATATTGAAGGTGGAGCCTTGCTCATCCAATGAGAATGTGAGGATAAATTCTATAACGACCCATGTTTTTAACGATAAGATATTTAACTAATTGATTTAAATATTTAATCATTAATTATTTTAAGGCCCAGAAATATGATTTTTCCTATATGGCCAAATCAAGACTTGAGACCACTTCCATTGAGTTCAGATTGATGTTGCAAACTAAAATGAGTATAAGCATCGCTATATTTGGAGATCCAAAAATTCGACGGTCAAAATTATCTCGAAATGCGTGAAATTGGAATCCCACAGTGCAGTCTCAGATAGCGATGAATTTATATCTTTGAATCCAAAAAAATAAGATGATGTATGTAGACGAGTTTCGTTGCGATCGGGCGCATCGTGTGGTCGAACGAGCTCGAAACGTATGACCTTTTATTTAAGAGAATAAATAAATGGAACATTATATTAATATTAACATCCTCCATTTTGAGGCCCAAAACTAAGTGCTACATACACTGCACCCATTTATAATTATTAATTTCTGATGACAAAATGTGGCTACGTTAAACATATCAATAGTCAGAAGCAGATGAACATGAAAATTTTCAAGTAAAATTTAGTAATAAACTTCTACATTTCATTTCAAAATAAGATTTCATATTCATTACATAATCCCCTTCACAGTCCCAAGTTCAGAGAAATCATAATTATTACAAAATACTCCAAGAGTGACATATGAAGATGCCTCCTTGGTTGATCAAAGTCAATTACTTGGCAATTATACAACTTAGCATTACATCCATTCAAGAAAAATGGACTACACAGCGGATAAATAGAAACTCCAAATATAGATAGATTGCCACATGCATATCTCCGAAAGTTTATTCGTCTAACTGGAATCTGAAATCCCTAACTTCTGACCTACTCAAACGAGCACTCGCGATTTTAAGGGGAAAAATAAAAAACTTCAGGTCAGACAAAATGTCCGGTGGGAATAATAACCTACCATCTTGAATCAATAGATATCTAGTGAGACACGCCGTTGAGCGAAACAGGTTTTCTCCTCGTTGGTATCTTAACCAACATGCCAACCATATATATACCATGCTCCTGCATCCACAATGTTAAAATATAATAACATGAACATATCTAAGTATGCAATGTTGGTAAGTCTGACTCATCTGTCAACATATAGTTATACCTACCATAAGTTCACCCTTTTAAAACTGACTCTGTCTCAATCCATAGTTTTTCTAGGGTCACTATGAACCTATTAGTTCTCATAGGCTGACCAACAACCTATCAAAGCTTTTAAGGACTACATGTTCAGAATTATAGTTTTTATAGGATCACTAAGAACCTGTTGGTTCCTACAAACAACAATTTCCAATCATAGTTTTCACGAGGTCACCATGAATCTACTGGAACTCTCTAATAGCATCTCTGTAGTCAAAATTTTCATGAGATAGCTATGAACCTATTCAATATCCTCTAATAACACTACTCAAGCCATAGTTTTTATAAGATCACCATGAGTTTATTGGACCCTTCCAATACAATCTCATATCATAATCATTTGATCAGTTCTGGGCATCCTAACTCTTCTTATCTATCTGATCTCCTGGATAAAATTCTATTCACTCAGGAGTTAAATTTGATTATATCCACTAATGGGTCAGCTAAGCAAGTTATTCTACCCTTTTATATCACAAAATGCAGTTATGGGTCATAATGATGTAAGCGTGACAATAATAATCATGCAAAATAACCGATGAAATAAAAATAAGAAAATATATCATTCATTGTTCAAATATGTTCAATCAATTGGCGACTTATAATTAATTAACCTTAAGTATAACCTTCTTTGGTAATTTCATATAAAAACCAGGACATTTTCAAACATAATTCAGTAATAAACTTTTACATTTCATTTCAAAATAAGATTTCATATTCACTACATAATCAACTTCACAATCCCATGTTCAGACTAAATAAAATTATTACAAAACACTCCAAGAGCGACATATGAGGATGCCTCCATGGTTGATCAGAGTCAATTACTTGGCAATTGTATAACTTGTCATTACATCCATTCTAGCTCAGTAGATAAATAGAAACTCCTAATATATCTAAATTTCCTCTTATAAATTTCTGGAAGCTTATTATCTAACTGAAACCTAAAATTCCTCACTCCGGACCTACTCAAATTAGCACCCGAAAGTTTAAAGAGGAAAAAACTTTGGGTTAGATAAATAATACAATGAATGTTCTTCTGCATCCACAATGGTTAAAACATAATAACATAATCATATGCAAGTATGCAATGTGGGTAAATCTGACTCATCTGTCAACATAGGGTCATATCTACCCTAAGTTCACTCTTTTACAAAACTAACTATCTGTCTCAATCCATAGTTTTCCTAAAGTCACTATGAACATATTACTTTTCATAGGTTAACTAATAACCTATCAAAGATCTTAAGGACTATCTATCTGGAATCATAACTTTTATGGTATCACTAAAAACCTACTGGTTTCTACCAATAACAATTTCCAATTATAGTTTTCATGTGATCACCATGAACGTATTGGAATTCTCCAATACCATCTCTCTAATCATAGTTTTCATGAGATCACTATGAACCTAGCAAGTATCCTCCAATAACAGTACTCAAGTTATAGTTTTTATGGGATCACTATGAACCTATTGGACTCTTCCAATACCATCTCATATCATAATCTTTTGATCAATTTTGGGTATCCTAACTCTTCTAATTTATTTGATCTCCTAGATTCTATTCTATTCACTCAGGAGTTAAATATAATTATACTCACTAATGGATCAACCTAGTTGGTTATTCTGCCCTTTCATATCCCAAAATGCAGTTATGGTCATAATGATGTGAGTATGACAATAATAGTCATGCAAAATAACTGATCAAATAAAAAAAGAACATATATCATCCATCATTCAAATATGTTCAATCAGTTGGAATCTTTTAATTTCTTAACCTTAAGTAATAACCCTCTTTGGTAATTTCATATAAAAGCCTAGGCTAAATAATAATTTATTTCTTAAAAACATTTATCATTATATATGATTAATCCCTTTAATACATGTTTAAAACAAGAAAAATATAGCCCCTTATTTTATCAATTTCTCATGCCACTTTATAAACCATTCTCATACTGCCATACATACATTTGGAAATAATACGAGGATATCGGACCTCTTCATTACAGTGCATAATTTCATAAATTAGAATATGTTTATCTTCAAAAACATGCGGCATTGATACAGATGCCATAGTACATCACATCCCTTTGTATTAAAGCCTTTAAAACAATTCTGATTTAAAAAAAAACCAGGGTATAATGCTGAAGTCAATATTGTCGCAACATAGAAATTTATAGGTTTCCGAACCTATTGAATATAGCCTTTTATATACTAATATACCTTAAAGCTGACATTGATATCATGCGACATCAATATCATAAAACATTGATATTAGATGCTATAAAAATAGTGGCTATTATGCCGTAATCTGGGTTATCGAAACCATGATATAGTGGCGTCATTTCCATAAAACAATCAATATCGAAAGTAAGGTTGGCGGCATCACCGCCTTAAAATCATAGTTATTAAAACAGATGACATGCAACACCATAGCGATGCCGAAATACGGCAGCAGTAGTGCTGAAAATAGTTCAATAATGAAACTAAAGGGCTGTGGCATTACTTAATTGTGGCACTAATGTCGTATATTATCAAAACAACGAAATATGGGCGGTCAACACCGCCTAGGTATATTACGTAATTACCAAGTCAACATTGATAGGTGTCGACATTGATCATTTCAACACGGAATGAATTATTCTATAACTACTTGAGTAGTTATCATAGGCTTCTCTCCATGTCGGTGTCACCACTTAGAGCTGCAACATTATCAGGGTGTAGGGATTGATATATACGACATGACAATATTGTTTTATTTTTATATAAAGAAATCTCTTTTCACTAACTCTTATTTTTTTGTCAATTTTCTATTGTTTGAAAACATACTTTTCCAAATTCTTTTCAGAAATCGATTGCAACCCCGTTTTCTTTTCCTAGACAATTTTGCACCCTTTAAATAATTTTAATTATTCAATACTTATTTACAAAATTTTCCAGCTTAATAAATTCATATAAAATGACAATCTTTTGGAAAAATCCCCTAAAATTCACTAAAAATCAGAATTAACACATTCTTTAACATATAAAAAAATTGGTACCAAAATCATTATGTAATTATTTTTAATAATTAAAACCTGAAATAAATGCACTTTCTCTCTTAGGAAATTCAAAAAATATTCCTATTAATTTGGAAAACTATGAAATTAAAAAATCATCTTCGAAATTACTTTTACACAACATACCAAAAAATAAAATCATTTGAAGATCAAAACTTAGGTTTTACCATTAAAACCTATTAAATTATTTTTATAAAAATTCCAATGAATCATTATTCTATCCAAACAATAATAAAATCAAACAAGACACATCAATAGCATCACCACGAATCAAAATCGATCAATATTCAAAATCAAAAGTATTGAAATGAGATGATCTACTTATATTCACCTTGGATTGAATAATGGAGTCGAGATTTGACGGAGAATGTTTTTTCTTAGCTTTGTCTTCTAAATCCCTTTAGATTTCCTCTTCTCTAGCTTGTTAATGGCCCGCCCTGTTCTTGGTTCTTACTTAATGGATTTTCGAAAAAAATGAAAATGAATGATGGGTGAGGGTTTAACGGATAATAGGTAAATCTATTCCTACTTCACCCCTCTCATACATTCTTTTATGTGTTAAGTTCTAAAGTAATCTTAAAAATCAATTAATTAAGGCTCGACTTTGTTATTTATCAATTCTCATCCCCTTTATTTTTCTATACATCACATTATTCTATTTAATTTATTTAATTAAATATCCTAAATAATATTAATCAAAATTAGGGGTGTTATAGGCTCCCCTCTTAAAGAATTTCGTCCTTGAAATTCAGTAAGAAATACATAATAAGCATATCAACCATGCAAACATTGCTAATAAATCCTACCAGCTACAAAGTCTATATACAAAAAATATAGAACATACCATCATAATAACTTAGGATAAGTATCCCTTATCCCGTCCTCTATCTCCCAAGTACAGTCTTACTCATTGTTACTCCACTAGACTTTCACCAATCCGACTGCCTTGTTTCTTAGTTCTTCTCATCTCTTGCCACAGCTCACACTGGTTGCCTAAAAAAGTCATATGTGGTTCCACCGTTAAATATTCCAATGCAATCGGAGTAATAGTAGTCTGTGAATCATGTACATACTTTCTAAGATGAGAAACATGAAAAACATAGTGGACTTCTACCAAACTACTCGGCAACTCTATTTGGTATGCGAGTTTCCCCGTCCTCTCTATAATAGGGAGTAGTCCAACATATCTCAGTGCCAATTTCCTTGACTTTCCAAAATGTACAACACCCTTCACTTTAATAAAAAACATGATCTCCAATTGAGAAACCTAGAACCTTACACCTCTTATATGCGTAACTTTACTGCCTAGACCAAGCTTCCCTCATCCTAACTCGTATTAACTTAGTCTTCTCTATGGCTTCTCTTACCACATCCAGACCAAGGACCAATCTTTCTCTAGCCTCCAGCGAACATACTGGTGATTTGCATGGCCTTATATACAAAGCTATGAAATGCACCATTTCTATAATAGTCTGATAACTATTATTATAGAAAAATCCAACTAAGTGCAAATGGTCTTCCCATGACCCACCAAAATCTAGTACATAAGCTGTTAACAAATCTTTAAGTACCTTATTGACTCTCTTTGTCCGTCCATCCGTCTATGGGTGGTAAGCAGTACGCATCTTGAGCTTAAAATCTTCTTGTTGACTCTTTTGGAATTCACTAGTGAAAAAATCATCTTTGTCACTGACCATACTACCAAGATTACCATGCAGTCTGATAATATTCTTCTAGCAAATATAGGTGCTGTCCTGTTTGACTTAATGGGAATGAAATGTGCACTCTGGGTTAATCTATCCACTATGACCCAAATACTTTCATTTCCCCTATTAGACCTTGGCAGCCCATCAATAAAATCCGTGGATATCGAATCCCACTTTTGAAATTGGTGTATCTAAGGGCGAAAGCAATCCGCTCGGCTTGTGATGCTTGACTCTAACTTGCTGGCAATTCAAACATTGCTTTAACCATAAGCCAACATCCCTTTTCATATATTCCCAAAAGAAACTTCTCTTTATATCCTAATACATCTTAGTTCCTTTATGATGTATTGAAAACTTCGACCCATGACATTCCCTAAGAACTTCCTTCCTTAGGTCACCGACATCCAGAACACATAACCGTCCTTTCCTTCTAAACCATCCTCTCCAACCAAGACTAAAATCTTTATATTATCAATCTCAGTTCCACCTACCAATATTCTAATCTGTTTAGCTAACTATGGATCATCTCTTTGCTTAGAAGCAATCCTTTTGATCGACACCAGTCGAACTTCCAAACAAGATAACGTTGCAGTATTCTGACTGAATTAGCAGTCGATCTTAACTACATATTAAAGTAGTTAACGCCTCTAAATCTTTCCATTCTACCTACATAGTAACTCCAACTCCTGATGTTTCCTGCTAAGTGCATCAACAAATTTAGTTCCTTTCTCTGGCTTATATTCGATATCGAAATCATAAGCCATCAAAAACTCTAGCCACCTCCACTGTCTCATATTCAACTCTTTCCGAGAGAAATATCTCAAAGACTTATGATCGTATACAACTCGAATCTTTCTTCTAAGAGGTAGTGTCTCCACACCTTCAAGGCAACGATCAAGGCAATCAACTCCAAATTATGAGTTGGGTAACTAACTTCATATGGTCTGAGCTGTCAAAAAGCAATCACTTTACCCCTTCCCATCAACACAGCTCCTAATCATGTTCCATACGCACCGTATAAACCACTAAATCTTGATTACCATCTGGCACAACTAACATGGACGCATTGGTCATCTAATGCTTTAACTTAAGGAATACTACCTCACATTTATTGGGACAAACAAACTTTACGTCCTTTTTAGTTAGTTTAGTCAGGGGTGCCGTTATCTAAGAGAAATTCTTGATAAATCTCCACTAATAGCCTGCTAGTCCAAGGAAACTTCATATCTTGGTCACTATTTCGGGTCTCTTCCAATTATTAACAGCTTCAGTCATAGATGGATCCATAGACAACCATTTCTGTAAAACAAATTTGACCAAGAAACTTCACTTCTCTCTTTCGAAAGTGACATGTTGAAAACTCCGCTTTTAGTTAATGCTGCATGATTACCTCAAGCACTGCTATAAGACGAATCTCATGGTCCCTTTCATCCTTAAAATATATCAAAATGTCATCAATGAATACAACACGAACCTATCCAAGTGCTCTCGGCGAATTCGGTTCATCAAGTCCACAAAGAAAGTAGACACATTAGTTAATCCAAATGGCATTACTAACCGCTTATACAAATCATATCTCGTTTGAAATGCCGTCAAAAGATTACTATCCTTCGCCACCCCCAATTGATGGAACCCTTCACCAAATTTAATAGGGAAAACGCTTTAGCTTCGCTCAACTGGTCAAATAAAACATCGATTCTTGCAAAGGATATCTATTCTTTATTGTCTTCTCATTCAACTTATGATAATCAATACTTAATCTTAATGACCCATCCGGTTTCTTTACGAATACTGCATCCACTCCCCAAGGCAAACTACTTGGTCCAATAAACTTATTTCCTTTTAAGTCCACAAGCTCCACCTTTAACTCCTTCATCTTGGTAGGTGTCATCTTGTTAGTTGGTCTACTAACGGTTTCAGCTCCAAGTATAAGATCTATATGAAACTCAATAGCTCATTTCGGTGGTGGTCCTGTAATAGGCTGAAAAACATCTGCAAATTTTCTTACAACTAAAACCCGAATTATCTCATCTTCTACTTTTATTGCACCCAACAAAGCACAAACAACTAAACCCAAATTCTCAATTGATTATATAATTCGGTCACTATTATCAAGGGGTCTCAATGGTATTTTTTCTATCTTGGCAATATATCCTAGCATCATATATGTCTAGCCAATTCATACCCAAATTAACCCCAAATCCCACAAAATCACACACATACAACCTATGGGAAAAAAATAACTTGATAACTTAAGTTTTAATTAGTCATATCTCATCTCAAGAGTTGCATGCCCTGCTATTGGATTCGTGATCCTTAAGCAAGTAAAAAGGTATGATGGTTTTAGATTTAACTTATCCACCAAGCAATGAGAATAAAAGAATGTGATACACTCGTATCAAACAATATTCTAATCGGTGTGCTATGAATCAAAAGCGTACTTTCCATCACAGACTTTCCATTCTCAGTAGTAATCGGTCTAGAAGATGATGGTTCCAAAGCAAAGACCTTTCCTTTGTCAGTTTTGGCCGGCTCTAGACACTGATTCTTATAGTGCCCCGTTTGGCTGTAGTTAAAACACTTCACATCTTTCTTTTCTTCAACTTTATTTCCCTTACCGGTTCGACACTAATGAGAAAAATGTCCTTTCTTATCACACTTAAAGCAGAAAACATCAACTTTCCCTTTCTTGGCAGCTCCATTCTTTTTGAAAAACTTCCTCTTCTTACTCTAAAAACCTTGAGTCTCCACCGACTTCTCTTTCCCAAAAGTCGCAAGCATCTCCTCAATCCTTATAGTCATTTCAACCACTATATTACTTGGATCTCAAAGATGTGGCATAGTCAATTAAGCAACGTTCAGCTTCAAATCCCAGATAAGCTTCTCATTCCGCTTAATCATGATGTTGATGGTTGCATACCCATTTATAGATAGCTCGTCAAATTTCGTACCATATTCTAACACCGACATTTCCCCTTGCTCTATTTCCATAAATTTCCTAAGCTAGGTCAACTTGGATATTTCAGATAAGAATCTCTCCTTGAATCTCCTTCGATACTGAGCCTAAGTCCATTCCTCTTATGGCACACCAACGGTCACTCTATTCTACTAGTACAAAGCAGTTCTTGCAACTGCCTCGATGCTAACCTCCTCTTCTGATCATCATTCAATCCTAGATCAACAAAGATTGTTTTGTAGTGCAATAGCCAATTCTTCACTTTAATAGCATCTTCAGTTCTAAGAAAAGGCTTTCTTCCAAGACTAGTGTAATCTTGGTTCAGTTTAGCATAGTTATTACCAACTGCATCACAAGATTAACTCCTTCCGCATTTGCAACATTTCCTCCAGCTGCTCCAGCTAGCACTAGGTTGATGAAGAACTGATACATAGTCCCCATATCTACTGGTGGGGTTCCAGTACTTACATTGGCATTTGCATTTTGGTTAGCATTTGTAGGTCGAATCAGCTTCCTTCTAATACTAGGTCGAGCATTTCCATTTGTCGTGGTGCTTCCTCCACCTAGATGCACTCTTCCATTTCCTACTTCCATATCTTGTTTTCTAGTAATCTAAATATGAGCCTTAATAAGATATAAAAAACGATCTAAGAGAGGGTATAATAGAATACATACTTATATTAGCAAATGCAAGTACTTTACCATAACGTTATCCCATACCCTAATCTTATTTTCTGATTCATTATGATTAAGTTTTCAAACATCTTTTAATCTATTAAGTTTTACATAAACCTATGCTCCGATACCAACTTCTAACATCCCCCATTTCGAGGTTCAAAACTAAGTGCTCTGGATGCTGTAGTCATCTATAATGATTAATTTTTGGTGACAAAATGCATCTATGTTATCATATAATTAATTAGAAGCACATGAATATGAAAATTTTCAAACACAATTCAGTAACAAACTTTTACATTTCATTTTAAAATAAGATTTCAAGTTAACTACATAATCCCCTTCTCAATCCCACGTTCAGATAAATAATAATTATTTACAAAATAATCCAACAACGATATATGAAGATGCCCCCAAAATTGATCAGAGTCAATTACTTGGCAATTATACAACTTGTCATTACATCCATTCAAGCAAAAGGAACTACAAATGAACAAATAAAAGCTCCAAATATAGCTAGATTTCCTTATACATGTTTTTCGCAAGCTAATTTGTTTAACTGGAACCTAAAATCCCTTATTTCAGACCTACTCAAATGAGCATCCTATTAACTGTGGGTTAGATAAAAGTCAAGTATGAATAATAACCTACCATCTTGAATCAATAGATACATAGTGAGACCACACCGCTGAGCAAAATGGGTTTTCCCCTCACTAGTATCTTAACCAACATATCAACCATATATTGTTCTCCTACATCCACGATGGTTAAAACATAATAACATAATCTTATGCAAGTATGCAATGTGGGTAAGTCTGACTCATCTATCAACACAGGGTTATATCTACCCTAAGTTCATCGTTTAACAAAACTGACTATCTGTTTCAATCCATAGTTTCCTAGGGTCACTATAAACATATTACTTTCATAGGCTGACTAATAACCTATTACAACTCGTAAGGACTATCCGTTCGGGATAATAGTTTTCATGGGATCACTAAGAACATATTGGTTTCTACCAATAACAATTTCGAATCATAGTTTTCATGGGATCACTATAAACCTATTAAAACTCTCTAATACCATCCGTCTAATCATCATTTTCATGGGATCACTATGAACCTATTAGGTATCCTCCAATAACGATACTCAAGCCATAGTTTTTATGGGATCACTGTAAACTTATTAGATCCTTCCAATACCATCTCATATCATAATCTTTTAATCGAGTTTGAGCATCCTAACTCTTCTGATCTATCTGATCTCCTAGATGCTATTCTACTTACTCTAGAGTTATACCTAATTATACTCACTAATGGATCAACCTAGTTGGTTATTGTTCCCTTTTATATCCCAAAATGCAGTTATGGGTCATGATGATGTGAATGTAACAATAATAATCATGCAAAATAACTAATCAAATAAAAATAAGAACATATATCATCCATCATTCAAATATGTACAGTCAATTGGCATCTTATAATTACTTAACCTTAAGTAAAAACCCTCTTTGGTAATTTCATATAATAACCTGGGCTAAATAATACCTTTTTTTAAAACAGTTATCATTATATATAATTAATCTCTTTAATTTATATTTAAAACAAGGAAAATATAGGCTCATAATTTATCAATTTCTCATGCCACTTTATACACCATTTTTATACTACCATGTATACATTTGGAAATAATAGGAGGATATCACATCTCTTCATTATAGGGCTTAATACCATAAATTAGAATATGTTCGTCTTCAAAAACTAGTGGCATTGATGTTGTCATTATGGGACGTCGCATCCCACCATATGAAATCCTTTAAAATAATTCTGATTTTATAAAAACATTAGGCTATAATACCAAAGTAAATGCTCTTGCAATATATAAATTTATAGGTTGCCGAACCTATTGAATATAGCCTTTTATATATGAATATACCTTGAAGCTGACATTTATAACATGCAGCATCAGTATCATAAAACATTGATACTGGGTGCTATAAAAACAGTCGCTAATATGCCGTAATTTGGGTTATCGAAATCATGATATAGCGGCGTAATTGCTATAAAATAATCAATATTGAAAGGAAGGTTGTTGGCATCAGCGCCTTAAAACCATAGGTATTAAAACAGACGACATGCAACATCATAGTGACATCGAAATACAGTGGCAGTAGTGCCGTAAATAGTTTAATAATAAAACTAAAGTGTTGGACATTACTTAAATGCATCATCAATGCCATATGTTATTAAAACAAGGAAATAAGGGTGGTGGCATTGTCCAGGTATATTACGAGATTACCAAGTCAAAATTAATAAGGTGTTGACATTGATCACTTCAACATGGACCGAATCATTTCATAACTACTTTAGTAATTATTATATGTTTCTCTCCATGTCGGTGTCACCACTCATAGCCGTGGCATTATCAAGCATCAGCACTGATATGTGTAGCTTGGCAATACCATAATTACATAAAAGCTCTTTTGTTTCTATATAAAGAAATCTCTTTTCACCAATTCCTATTCTTTCTTAATTTTCTATTGGTTGAAAACATATTTTCCCAATTCTTTTCAGAAATCTACCGCATCTCCATTTTCTCTCCCCAAATAATTTTGCACCCTTTAAATAATTTTAATTATTTAATACTTATTTATACGATTTTCTAGCTTAATAAATTCATATGAAATCATTACCTTTTGGGAAAAATACCTAAAATTGATCAAAAATAATAATCTAAATATTCTTTAACATATAAAAAATTTGGAGCAAAAATTATTATTTAAATATTTTTAATAATTAAAACCTGAAATAAATGACCATTTCTCTTAGGAAATTTATAAAATATTTCAATTAATTTTGAAAATTATGAAATTATAAACCCATGTCCAAAATTATGTTTTGCACAACACATCAAAAAATCAAATTGTTTGGAAATTAAATTTTTTTTATCCTCAAAACTTATTAAAATAATTTCATAAAAATTTCCAATAAATCATTATTTTATTAAAACATTGATAAAATCAAACATATCACATCATATTATCACCATGAATCAAAATCCATCAAGGTTCGAAATCAACAGGGATAAAAATGAAATGGCTTATTATTATTCATCTTAGATTGAATAATGGAGTTGAGATTTGATAGAGAATGTTTTTCCTTATCTTTGCCTCCTAAATCCCCTTTAGATTTCATCTTCTCTAGCTTGTTAATGGTCGGCGTTGTTTTTGGTTCATGCCTAGTGGATTTAAAAAAAAAGAAGAGAATGCATGTGGGGTGAGAGTTTAAGGGGTAACAGGTAAATCTATTCCTACTTTACCCTCTCATACATTTTTTAGGCGTTGTTCTAAAAAATAAATCTTAATAATGAATTAGTTAAGGCTCAACATTGTTATTTATCAAATCTCTTCCCCTTTATTTTACCACATATCACATTATTCTATTTAGTTTATCTAATTAAATCTTTGGAATAATGTTAATCAAAATTAGGAGTGTTACAAATATAAATTAAACCCCATTTCCCTCTAATTCACATGTTCACATTAACCATCCATATCTCTTTAAAAAATCATGTTTGCTTCTCTTAAATCCATTCAAAAAATAAGATCGAGAGATCTGTTCCACTAAAAATCATGAAACTAGTTTTGTTGAGATCGTATGGATGAGAGCTTCATGGTACGTGGCGGAATTTGGTTTGATCACCATTGACAGTGTCGAGCTCCCCCCTGGTTGATGTAGGGTTTGATTTAGGCAGAACTACAGGTGACGATTGGAAAAACAGAGATCTCCATTGGATTTCTCTTCACGGATAGCATTTATCCACCAAAGCTTTTCAAATCTAACCAAGCGAAGCAAAATGCATTCGTATGAGGCATGTACAATACCCATTTGGGACCGAGGCGGAGAGGTCGCATAGTAGAACATTGTGACGAAATACGTTCGTTGGTTTTTTAAGGAACGACCGAGATAGAGAAGAGAGAAGGTATAGAGCATGGTGAGTTATGTGTGTACAGGTGATATGCATATACATGAATTAGAAAATGGGGAGAAAGAAAGATTAAGAGGTAATTAGCTTAATCTAGGTAATTAACTAGTGAATTAATTATTTAAATAATCCTGATTCTAATGTTAGCCATATTTTTTGCATATGAGGTCCATTTTGGATGTGGTTTCTTGCATTACGCTCATGATGGAGAGATATACATTTTGACAGTGGTTTGGGTAGCTTTTACAAAGGTGAGTGATATTGTTTCATACCATACCATGATTCTTTGTATTGGATCGATGTTCTAGCATTGTTTTTTATTTTAAAATGTGATTTTATCAAACTTAAACACCTATTAGATTTTTACGAAAGAAAATAAAAATGTTTAAAAATGATTTTATATCGGATATCACATTTTTCCTATCGACATGCCATTGTTAGGGAATTGTGATATTTGAGTTATTACTAATATTATTTCCCTCATTGGTTAATATGGATGTATTGTACAAGTTGTATGTATGTTGTTTTGGATTTATGTATAGATGTTGGTTACATGTGGCCTTGTTTGATTGTTTTTGGTTGAAAACGCCGATTTAATGGCGATCGAGTGTTAGGGAATATCTTGTGCGTTAGGGTTTCGTACATGTGAAAATCTAACGAATGAGATAAGTTATAGAAGAGGGCTAGGATACGTGCCGATAGATCTTAAGGTGGTAGACACGGCTTAGGACTTCATGATGGATGTTGGACATTTCCATTTGGTTTGTGCTTATCCATTTTTGTTAAGTACACAACCAAATTAGTTGGTATTGACTGCTATAGAGTGGTCAATACCCATCACTATTGTTGAATGGTAGTTTGGCTTATCTTTGGCATGGACATCGAGGAGATTTCATGGTGCATGATGTGAAGGTTTTTCATGCCACCGACTTAGAGTCTTGATGTTGTTACTGTAAGATCAATTTCACCCTAGAGGGGGGGTGAATAGGGTGATACTAATAATTATAAGAATTTAATGCGGAAATATATACAATAATTGCAACACTGATAATAGCAGAATAATAGTAGCACAGATAATAGCATAATATTAAAAGCAGAAATAGAACAACACAGATTTACCCAGCTCTGGCAAAACCCTGTCTACGTGCTGCCTCCAAGTGTTCTACTAGAAATTAAGTAGTCTGACGCTTAAACACATAAACTCGTGACACCCGCTATCGACTAACCTAACTCTATGCTCAAAACCCTGCCACAACTCGTCCATTAAGTTGCAAATTCTCGAACTACACCACTGTAGTTCGTCCTCTAGTCACATGACTGGAATTTGCAAAAGTTTAAAAGAGAAATACAAATTAAAAAACAATTTACAAAACACCATTTTTTTAAATTAAGCCCAAACTATTAATTAGGACCGGCCCAATTTAAATTAAAAGAAAAATTCCCTTTTTCTTTATTTATTTCTTTGGACCGTATCTCTTTCGTTTTTTCATTCATTCCTCTTTTAGATTTAGGGCTTTATGAATTTGTTGAAGATGCCGACTTCAGTTGTTGATTGAATGATGAACTATCTACAGTTTGCTTCGTCAATCAATTTGTCACTTTGATTTGCAAATGACTGCTTCAAGAGTCAACTTTGAATTGAAATGCTATGTGATTTTACTTTATTTCTTTTGTTGACATGCTTGAACTCGATATGATTCAAGTTATTGATTTGAAATTTTGCTATGTAGTATTGCTTAAACTTGAATAATTTAGCAGCAATGATGAGATTGGGTTTTATAGGGTTGAAAACCCTAAATTAACGTTCGTATTTTTTGTGTTGAATTCTTCAGTTAATTTTGCTCTGCCGTTCTTTTTTTGATCGACCGATGGTGATGATACTGACTTGTTCAATTCATATATTTTCCTCATGTCCTTGCTTGATTACCACGGCTTGTTTGATTTTTCGTTCGTATGTGTTATCATCTGGCTTTGGATTTGGTTCCGTTCTTTATGCTATTGACTTCGGCCATCTGAAATGATTTCTACTATGACTCTGACACTTTGATTTGTTCAATTCGAACTTGTTATTATCTTGGTCACCACGGCTTTGATTCTGTGGCATTTAAACTTGACTTTGGTTTGAAAAACCACTACCCACATTTTTGTAAAACCTGGTGTTACATTCTCTGGTTTGAATTTTCTGGCTTAAGATAAAAATCGAATTGATAGACTCTGATTGATTTTGTCCTTGACTTTATTAAAACTGTAACCAATAGTTGCTTTATTGCTTGATTACATGTTCACTTGTTCTATAGTTCGACCATTGTTGTTGCCTCTGGTTTATTGTCTCCACTTGTGTAGTTACCATGTGTATACATGCATATGTATGTGTGTGTATGTTTTGTGAGTTTCTCAAGTTTAATTTGTTCACTGCATGGCGTTTCATATGTAATTGTCATTTTTCAAGCTGTCGTTCTTTCATTTTCTTTCGAACATTAACTTTGTTACTGGAACTAGTATTGCAGTCTTATTCATTACTGCGTATATGTATACATGTTGTTTCACACACACACACACACACACACACACATATATATATATATGTATGTTAACTTGTGCCTGCATCTGACCATGCTGTCTGGATGCTTTGATTTGTGCACTTGTTATTTGAACTGTTTTGTTTGTGTTGCTTTAGTGAGTCCGATTGCACTTTGAAAGCCGGTCTTTATATGTATATGTCTGATTTCATGTGCAGCTGTTCATGTTACATGTTTTTATTCATTGGTCTGCACTGCTTCATCTATATATGTACATACATTTATGTATGTATATATTTGTAATGGCTCTGCTATCACTTTTGGTCATTCATGTATATACATGGTGTACTTGAGCTGTTCTGGTCGCACTTCATTTTGATGTTGTTGCCACTGCTTGTTAGAATTGAAGTCTGTATTGATGTTTGAAGCTTCATGTATACATTCGTTTGTGTTCATGGCTTCATGTTCTGGCCATTGTTATATGTCAGGTTGCTCTATTTTTTTGTTCGACTCGAAGTGTGTCATCATATATTTACATACATAGATATGTATGTATGTATGTATGTATGTATGTGTTGATCTGTTGATGCCTCTTGTTTTGATTTACTTGTGTCTGATATTCGAGATTGATTAAGTTGTTGCTTTGCACTGCACTTTTATCATCACTGGTGTCATTGATATTTGAGTGTGTTGGACTATGTAGTTTTCTTAAAATTTTAGCCTTGCCTCCATTTAACCTGGTGATTCTCTTGTCATGTTGCATATGTTTTATTCAATTTGGTAGCTGTAGTGTTTTGTAATCTAGGCCTGCTATTATGTACATGTCTCTCACACCATGTATGACATATGTGCATGCTCCTGTTTTGTTGTACATGATTGCATGTCTAGGTTGCTTGAATATTAAATTGTGGTATGTATGCATTTTCTTCAACTGCTCCTTTGTGTTTGTACTGGATTGTAGCCTTGCTTGCATATGGTTGGGTTATTGATAGGTTTGTTTGGTCTTGGTGTCATAACTATTGGCATGTCCATTTTGGTTTCACTTGAACTTCATCTTAATTTGACTCCACTGTTGAGTCTAAGTTGAACCTAGCTTTGGCTCGGGTTTAACCTTGTGCTTATATCGTGACTTTATTTGTGTTGCACTTGATTTGAACCTAGCTTTGGCTCGAGTTTGACCTTGTTCTCACCTGTCCCTACAGTTTTATCAAGCGTATATCGATGTGCACAGCCTTGTGGCATGTACAGTGATACATTGTGCATGTCATAAGTTGTTCATGTATGATGAATTCAAAACGAATATGGTGACGAACAACCTAAATAACTGAGGCAAATAATATTTTCAAAAACACATTTTATTTTTCATTGCAAAAATATTTCTTTTTCAATTTTACCGCGTTAGTGTTTATTTTGTAGATAACTCAGATGCTGGATTCAATTTAAAATAGAGTTGAAGATTAAATACGAGTGAATGGGTGATATATAGTAAGGTGCAAATGTAAATGATAATTGTATAGTGAAAAATTATGTTGTAATTTAAAATTGTGTTATTTGAAAATTGTGTATATAGTGAGAGCTTAATTTTGTACTATTCAGAATTGTAACAAATATTTGTTTGAATAAAATATCTATTTGAATTTAAATTCTATGTTATTTATTTTATTCAACAAATATTTATTTAATTATGTGAAAATAAAATAGTACAATAACAAATAATTTAAATGAATATATATATATATATATGTTTATTATCATAAAAAAAGTCATATACTAGCATATTCAACAGTTGCTCTACAACGAGCGATTTAAGTGGTAAGGCGATGATGTGATGCCTTGACCCAAGAGTGGTATTTTATGACTCGATGGTGTATGGAGTAGGTTCTAAGATTGGTAGTTTCATGACTTTGTAGATTGTGCTAGAAGTGTTGGCTTGTTCGTATCATGGGTGGATGGCGATGTAATAACATAATGAAAGCCTTGTATCTTCGATTTATGACTTGTGGTGGAAGTAGGTATCGAAGATCAGACACTCTGTATATTAAGTTTGTGACTCATGTAGGGAGTAGGTACCGAAGAGGCTGGTGTTGGGAGTCGTGGAGTGGAGGAACATGGTGAGTTCCTAGATAATGTAAATTGGATTGAGCCAGCAGGGTCAGATTCGAATTGAGTGAGCAGGGCTCGATGGATGTGCATGTGCTAAGGGATCGTTGATGACTCGAAGTGTTTTCTATTGTACCATAAGTATGGGGTATAGTGGGGATGTTTATTGATTGTTAGTGAGGATCGTATACCCTGGACTTGTGGTTTTGTATATGGTGTCCATCTTTGGGCTACGCGACACGTGCCTAGCTTTGGGCTACGTGATTCAAAAGTGCAATAAAAGCCGGTATTTTCCACTAGTCCTTGGCAGTAAAGAGGCCATATGAGTTATCATATGTCTATAGAACATCGGGGGACCGTTATTGAGGTAGGTATTGTGCATATGGATACTTAAACACCTCGACTTTATTTAATATGGAGCAGGTATTATGGATGGAGATACCTAGGCAGCTTGATAGTTTACCGAGTATGGAGTACCGCTTTAGATGTTATAGAGTAGCGTATTATCGATGTTGTGTGCTAACTCTTTAGTTGTAGGAACTTGTCAGGTATGGTTCGTATACCCATTGTTCTATATACTATATTAACCTTTATAGTATTTTATGATTATTTATCGCTCACACCAGACTATTGTCTGACATGAAGTTTTATACTTTGCTTCATATTATCTTAGGTACTTTTAAATGAGTAGATTGGAGAGTAGTGGGGATGGCATATAAAGTTCTACATATGGACTAGTAGGAGGTGGCGTTTGTTTATACTTATATTTGAGTTTATTTTGTATATTCCGTTGTATGACACTATAGAGCGTTGATAGTGTTTGACTTACTATTATTAGAGACAGTCATAAGTTGAGTTTATGTATCAATTGTATAGACTCTTTTACTATGTTGTATAACTCTATGGATGTTATAATTTGATGATTAGTTCACATTATTGTTAATGTCTTGACTGTTTCATGTCTGTGTTGACTATTATATTTTATATGATGTGATGTGAGATATATGACATGTTATGTGATAATTTGATGTTTCATTTTTCTTCTTTTCCATTCTTTCCCTTCTACTTCTCTTCTTTATTTCTTTTCTTTCTTTTGACAATCATTCTTTGGAAAAAGAACAAGGCCAAATAAAATATTTTAAAACTTAAACACAAGGTTTGAAACCATCGGAAATTAAATTCTCAAATTTCTTGATTTAAATTCATTTCAGTTCCCAAATCAATTTATAAACAACTATTTATAAATTCATCTATAGAACAGTAAATGATAAATCAAGTATTATCATTTCAAATAATCAATTTAAATTAGTTTATTAAGTTCCATAAATTTACTATATATCAAAATTTATTTCATTAACCAAATTTTAAAATAATATTGTGTCAGTTTGTTCTATCAAATTGTTTTAGAAATCCTATCGATAGCGTTGATTAGACGAATCGATCGGAAACCCAAATCAACATCAATAACTCAACAACACAATATATAAAACAAAGCATAGATTTACAAGTACAATTCAAAATGTTTGAAGATAGGTTGGAAACAAAAGACAAGATGATTAAATAACAGAGTAGGGAGATGGGTAAGTTTAAGTAAATCGTGGACAACCTTAACCAGGTCAACCGTGACTTAAAGAATAAGATCAATGTGGATTTTTCTGGTGTAAATCTACATTCGATCTCAAGAGATAGAGTTTGGAATAACAAAAGATATTAGCATCTAAACCAAAGATAGATATAAATCTCGAGTGAATCGATGCTAATTGTAAAGGAGTTTCTCCCCTTTATAATTCAATTTGAAATTGGCGAGACCGTCTACTCACTAAAAAGATCATTCGAAGCGGAGTTATGGGATACTCCAGAATCAAAAGAAGATGAATAGTGAGGGACATGAATGGATTTTGGAACTGTAGGGAACGTTCCCAAATTCAAAGGAAATTCGAATTAAAGAGGAAAGATTCAAACTCGAACGAAAGTGATTCTATAAATAATTTACCTTATATTCTAAGTTTTGCCTCAAAGCCAAAGCTCTGATACCAAATGTAACAACCCAGTATTTTCACCCATTCGCATCCGCACATGTTAAACTTGAATTGCTCAAAATACTGCGTTGTAAATAAAATTTGGCAAATCTCAAAATATATAGTAAATAAAAATCACAGATCACAGACGCAGAGTAATAATAGTGCAACGGAAGTAAAAGAAATAGTAGTTCATGAAGCTACTATGTAAATATATCAGAGCTACATAAGATACAATAGAAGAATTAAAGTACAAAAGAAGTCTCAAGATGATAACCAAGTACAAAATGAATACAATACTGGGATCAACAGGATAACTGGAAGTGAAATAGATAAAACTAGACAAGCAGATAATCTCTAGCGATTCCAAATCTCCAGAAAGTGGAATCCCAATCTATGAATACTCAGGCTGACCCGAGCGTAAATAAGAAAAATACAAACACTCGAGTCAGGATATACATACTTATACAATGTAAACCAACTCAAGTGAACTGTAGTAAACGTGCAAGTAACTTAGAAGATGCTTGGGACCGCCCATCCTCTAAGGATCCGTTAAACTATTTACTATGTAGTAATATTGCGCTATTATAATAATGTCCATCAGTAAATTAAGCTTACTTTAAAATAGCGTTAAGGAGGGACCCAATATTCCCTTTAACACAAACAATGCCAGTGGTCCATACAGTACCTGCATATCTCCTAATCGGTAGATTATGAAAAGATACTGTATAGGTACGACACAAATAGAAACTCGTAGTAAAGGCTCGATATGGTAGGTGACACGACACACAAGGCAATGCCAGGGTAGATATACTAGTTACGACACTCGGGCTGGTGGTAACGCAGCAGCCACATACGCCTACCTCGGAACACATTCCCAAAATCGGAGAGGGGCCTAAACAATCACAAAAGCGAATGGTATCGAAGAAATGCGTCCGACCAGAGGAGCTACCCCTTTTGGCCCGAGACCGCTCCTGTTTCTTCCACCTTATGCCAACTCACGGGAGTTGGGTCCATGTAACATACCTTAAGGACGTCGCCGTCATCCTACTTCATTTTGGAATCTCCACCGCGTACACGGTTGTCAAAGTGGTTTTGGTATTGATAGAGAGTATGCCGATATCCGATCCCGGTCTCTTTTCCAACTAATCGTTATTATAACCCGTGGTTATAACTTAAAAATAATATTTTATACTTCAAAATAAAATATCATTTCAATCCGAATCTTTATCAAAATAAAGATTAAATCATTTCCAAACCATTTCAATATATCGACATACCATATCTTTCAAATCCAAATATTTATCAAAATAAATATAAAGTCATTTCTAACCATTTCAATATATTAAATTAGCATATCCTTTCAAAACTTTCTTTCAAATCATTTTTAATACATTAAAATATCATATCCTTTCAAAACTTCATTTCCAAATCATTTTAATATCATAATATCATACTTTTCAGAACTTCATTTTTAAATCATTTTAATATCAAAATATCATACCTTTTCAAAACATTATTATCAGATCATCATTTGAATGCAAATCCAAATATTCAACTTTAAATACCTTTTAAATTCAAAGACATCATTCATTTATTATACTTTCAAATCACCTTTTAAAATGATTATATTCGAATTAAATTAATTCATTAAACCGTTTAAAAGTGAAGTTATTATTCTTTCAAATCAAGTATTCAAATTTCAAGTTTTCAAACCATTCTGAGCTCATTTACTAAGTCAAAAACCATAAACATTGAAAATTTCATCCTTTCACAGCATTTAGAAAAAATTGTTATAAGTTATACTTGAAAACATTTTAATTCAGCAAAGACAACATTTAAAAACTGTTGTTAAATCTCATTTTAGTTGAATTTTTAGATTTAAACAGGAAAGACAGCATTTTCAGAAATGCTGTAATAGCTCAGGTTTCAAATTAAAGGTTTTTATTAATTTCAGCAAAGATAGCAGACCACTACAGCATTTACAGAATTGCTGTAATAGGCCTTTATTAAGTTTTTAGCCTTTTAGTTTACGTTAGCAACTACAGCATTTCAGAACTGCAGTAATAGCCTTTTTATTAGGTTTTAAGTTCATTTGCAGAAATCATAGCATTTCTGAATGCTATTAAAAGTATTTTTTTGAATTTTAGTGTATTTCCAGCAAATAATAAACTTTAATTTAAACCCTTTAAACATTATAGAAATCATATTTTAGCATTCAAAATTGTTTATTAACATACCTTTAACATATGATTTTTATAAAATAAATTTCTTATGAATAAATCAAATTTTTCAATAAATTTACTTAACAAATTCAAGTGTATAATTTCCTTTCCTTCACATATGCAATTTATTAACACTTACACTTTTAAATTTCCATTTCAAAAATTAAACTAAATTTCCAATTGATTTCATTTAACTAAAACCTTTAATTAAACCAAATTTCACATTTCCAAGTCAAGTCGTATTTTAAAATTAGTCATTTAAGCATTCATTTATTTAACCATTTAAAGTCATAGAAAAATCAATAATACTTTAATAAATCGATTAAACTCAAATTTAAATCAAATTATCATATTTACCATTTTCCAAATATAATTAAATTTCCATATCTATATAACTTAAATATCATTTTAAAACCAAAATTTCCAAATTTCCAAACTTAAGTTATATTTTCAATTTCAATTTAACTAGTCATTTATTTACATTTTAACTTATAGGAAAAATCATAATTTCTTTATTTTAAAATATTTCAAAATCTATTTAAATCAAATTATCATAAATTTACATTTTAAACCACTTAAAATTTTATTTATATAACTTAAATGTCATTTTAAAAGCCAAATTCCAAATTTCCAGGTTTAATTTATATTTCAAAATAAAATCAATTTAATCATTTAATTATTCAACATTTTTAACTTATAGAAAAGTCAACTTTTTTTATTTAAACAGTAAAATCCAATTTAAGCCAAATTTTCATAAATTTACAATTATAAGAATACTTTAAAATATTCAAAATACTTTACAAAATACCCACGGGCATGTATATTATTTTCTAACCTAGGCCAAGTGATACAGATATATATCATTTCAATCCGCAGTTTACAAAGAATATACGGGTTCTATCAATTCAAACCCGCATCCCAAGTTAAAATAAATAATAAAAATCGTTCAGGCCTATCATTTCAGCCCATAATGATTTTTTTCTATTCTAAAGTCCGTTCGGGTATGTATCATTTCAACCCATAGTGAACCTAATCTACATGGAACTTGTAGTGTGATAAACAGATATAAATGAACAGTTAACAATATATAACAGTAACGGATGAGATGACAAGTAAATTAACAAGTTTAACATCATAAATTAATAATCATAGGCAGGTATAACGTAACAAAATATTCTACACATTCAATTATTGTCAATTCACATAATTGCATAAGTATGAATGTCAAGTGAGATTTACTCACCTCTTTGTGTTGGAGATTGCAATGCAAATGACACAATGGAATCAAAAGCACAATGACAAGACTACGGATTTGAGTGGAGAGCGAGATCCAATGCTACAAATCTTGTGTTACAACCCAAAACAAAATCAAAACAAATTATAAATTCAATACACTTTGAAGTGAAATAACTTTGGAATGAAAACAAATATGAATGCAACGACTTTTGTCTTGCTTTATCTATTCTTTTGCACGGCTTAAGGGGTGGTTCAGCTCTGGTTAAACATAGTATGGCTCAGGTTTGGGCTAGGAAATGCATGGCATAAGCAAGAACATGTAGGGGAAGTTACACTTAGGAAGGTGAAGGGGTTCAAGCAACATACGGTAGGTTTTTTGTTCAACTTTGGCTTGGCCATGGAGGGTTTGGGCTCAGCCAGTGGGGTGTGGGTTTGGACAGGGGTAGGAGGGGTGAGTAAGGGTCAGGATAGAGGTGGTGGTGGCGGCCTAAGGTGATGGTGGTGATGGAAATGGAAGTGGTGAACAATTGGTGGTCAAACAACATGCTTTCAAGGCTTTAGGTTGCATTTATCATCATGGTGGGCTCAGCTATGGTCAAGGCTGAAGGGGTAGGTGGTGGTGATGGCAGGGAAGAGGTGTAGGAGGTGGTGGCCGTGGCTATGGAGTGGAGGCCGATCAAAGTAGCAAAGAAAACAAGGCAAAAATATAGAAAACAAGAAGAAAAACGAAAAACAAGGAGGCCATTACCAAGAGTTATGGAAAAATGAAGAGTTTTGGAAATGAAAAGACTAGAAAATGAAAGGTCCAAGTCTCTTTGTATTTCTATTTCTTTTAATGAAAAATAAAGAAAATAAATTTCAGTAAATCCATTTTAAAACTGAAAGAAAGTAAAATGAAATAAAAATAAATAATTAAATTTAAAGAAAATAGAAAAAGAATAAAAGAAATTGCTTAAAAATTCAGAACAGGGTTCAAAAATTACAATTAAAACACCATTACTTTGAAAAAATATCTACTTCATTTTAAAAATATTCTAAAGAAAAATTTTGAAATAAAATATTTTTTAAAACATACTCAAAATGAAATAAATAATTAAATTTCGAGAAAATAGAAAAATAATGAAAGAAGTTGTTTAAAAATTGGAAACAAGACATGAAAATTACAAATAAAATACCATTAACTTTGGAAAAATTTCTATTTCACTTTAAAACAAATAAAATGTCAAATAAATAAAATAAACGAGGAACAAAATAAAGTAGGAATGAGAATAAAATAAGATCTTAAGAAAATAGAAAAATAAATAAAGAATTTCTTAAATTAATTGAAGCTGGAAATTAGAAATTATATAAAAAAAATACAACTGACCCTGAAAAATGTCAATTACACTTTCAAAAATGTTTTAAAACCAAAATATATACAATACATGTTATTTACCCATATAAACATAAATTAGAACATTACATGTCCAAATAAAATATTATTTATATAACTTAAAATAAACAATTTTGTTAAATACAACAAATTTCACACAATAGTTAAAAAGGCATAACTTTCACATTATAAATCAGATTCAACGAAACGAAAAGCAGTGTTCTTAAAATTTTATTCACTTTTATAATAAAAGATAAAATTCAAAATTTCAAACTTTCAAATTTTAAAATTTAAAAGTCAAAGTTGACCATATTGACCAAAATACACTTTTTTGTAAAATATTCTATTTAATCATGTTTGGAATTCTAATTCACATCAAATTCAAATATTTGAAACAAAAAAATTATCTAAATTATTAAATAAATAAAATAAAGTAAAATCAAAATTTAATTAAAATAATTACAAAATACATGGTTGTTACATGCATGAACTAAGGGATCGTTGATGATTTGAAGTGTTTTCTGGTTTACTCGAAGCAAGGGTACTGTAGTGGGGACGCCCATGGATTGGTAGCTAGGGTCCGTATACCTTAGACCTATAGCTTGGGATCTATTGTCTAGCTTTAGGTTACAGGGCACGTATCGAGCTTTGAGTTGTGTGTTAAGAGAGTACAATGAAAATCAAGATTTTCTATTAGTCCCTAGTAGTATGGAGGCCATATGAGTTACCATATGTCTTGAACACACTGGGTGACAGTTAATATTATTTGATGGATGCTATATTTGTTATGGTTGCTTCACTAGCCACCTGTCACCCTAGGGAAATCACACGAGGCAGGTATTGTGCATAGGGATATCTAGACACCCCGACTTTATTTAGTATGGAGTAGATATTACGGATGGAGATACCTAGGCATTTCGATAGTTTACTAAGTATGGAGTACCCCTTTATGATGTTATAGAGTAACATATTATCCATATATGTGATGACTCTTTGGTTGCAGGGATATGTCAGGAATGATTCTTATACCTTCTATTCCGTATACTGTAACAACCCAGTATTTTAGGATTATTTTAATTATTTAATTAATTTATTTTAATTTAAACTCCCGATTTAAAAACTTTATTTTATTTATTAAAATGAATAAATTTTGAAAGTATATTTTTGATTTTTGTGTGGATTATAATTCCAAACCTGAATAAATAGGATATTTCCAAAAAAATGTGGATTTTGGTCAACTGGTCAAACCTTGACTTTTAAATTTAAAATTTAAATATTTTAATTTTTGGATTTTATCTTTTATAATTAAAATATATTAAATTTCAATAATAATGCTTTTGGTTGAAATCCGATTTATATTGTGAAAGTTATGCTTTTTACAATATTGTATGTAAATTGATTTATTTAATAAAATTGTCTATTTTAATTTATACAAATAATATTTTTATTTGTCATATTATGTTCAAATATGTGTTATTTGACATGTTAGTTATATATTTTTATTTTAAAATATTTTAAAGTAATGTTATACTTTTTCCAAAGCTTAGTGTATTTATTTTCAATTTTTATAACCTAGTTTCCATTTTTAAACTATTTTCTTAATTTAATTATATTTATTTAAAATTTATTTATTTATTTTTATGCATGCATTTTATTTTATGTTTTTATCTTTATTTATATGTATTTTTAGGTACGTAAAAATTTTCCAAAATTTATTGCATTTATTTTCAAAATTTTAAGTCTAGTTTCCAATTTTTGCTATTTTTCCTAATTTAATTATATTTAATTAATATTTATTTATTTTTGTTTATTTACTATATTTTCATGTTTTTATCTTTATTTATAAGTATATTTCTGGTATTTAAAATTTCAAAAGAAAATATGGAAATATGAAAAGTTTGTGACTCTTTTTATTCCCAGTCTTTTCACATTCACCACCTTTTCATTATCAATCAACACCTCTTCATTTTGCTGCCATAACTCCCATGCTTTAGCCGACTTCTCCATTTGTTTCTCAAGCACAAACAAAGAAAAAAAAACCTAAAAAGTTCGGCCATCATCCTTGTGAAAATTTTGGTAAAACTTTCTTCTTTTTTTCACCTTTTATACTTGAAATCGTGATTTTTGCACTTGCCTCCATCCTCTTTATGTTCGGCCTGCCATCTCCAACACCTTGGTCGCCTCCACCACCGCCTATTCCAGTCACCATACTCTCCTCTCCACTGGCATCCCATGGCCGAAGGTTCCTATGAGGTAGATCCACCTAAAAATGCACAAACTCTACTTGAAACTCCATAGCCGAGCACTACTTGTTGACACCAGTACACTATAATGCTTGGCCGACCAAACACCACCTACTCCAGCCACAACCTGAGTTTCAGACCATGCCACACCTGTACATGCACTCACTAGAATGGCCGTGCCCAAATCCATGCTTGGCCGAACCATTTATGCCTTGAACCCTCTTGTATTTGCCTTGTTTTTGTGAATTCAAGCTCACATATGCCTTCATCTCCTTTGTATTGCTTTGGCCGACCACAACATTGCCATAACCTGATCCAACCTGATCCAAAACCATCTCTTTGCAGTGCCTTTCCAGTCCATAGCTGAAGCATATATGGTTGAATGCAAGTGCAAAAGTTTAGCTATGTATTGTGCTTATATTCCTAGCTTTGGTTATGATAGTTGGGTTTGAAATTTACGTATTGTACTTTGTTTTGTTTGTTATGTAACAAGGCTGTTAGCTTTGGCTCTTCCACACTCGAATCATTGTCCTGCTATCGTGCCTTTCTGGATCTCATTTTGTGTATTTTGGTTTTCATCTCCCACTTATACAAGTGAGTTATTTTCAACAGACAGTTTTATACTTATATGACTAGTAAACCGATCATATTTCAATCTTTAAAACGCATCACCATGTTACTCCCGCTATGTTATGATCATATGATGTTCACCCATGCTTATTTACCTGTTATATCATCTATTGCTGTTATCTAATGCTATTATGTATATCAGTTTATCACACTGCAAGTTCCCTTTAGATTAGAATCACTATGGGTTCAAATGATACATACCCGAACCGACTTTAGAATATGGGAAAATTGGTATGGGCTGAAATGATAGGCCTGAACGATTTTCAATTATTTCATTTTACTTGGGACGGCAGGTTTGAAATGATAAAACCCGGGTTTTCTTTGTAAATTACGGATTGAAATGATATATTATCCGTATTTACTTTACCTAGGATAGAAAATGATATACAGACCCGTGGTTAAAATATGTTTTTCTAAAATTTTTAAAATATTTTAGAAATGTAAATATTATAATATTTTGATTTAAACTTAATTAAAATGATTTTTGTAAAGTATTATTGATTTTTTGAAAATTTATAAGTGAAATAAATTAATGGTAAAGTTAGAAAATCTGAAATGTAGGTTATTTTGGAAATTATAATTTGGTGATAAATGGAATTTAAATTAAATGTGAAATATGATAAATTTATGACATTTTTAATTAAAATGAATTTAAAATGATTTTATAATATATTAATTATTTTTGAATAAAGTTAAAATGTTAAATGAATGAATATTTAAGTTGAATTTTGAAATATAACATAAATTGGAATTTATGAATTGTGTTCAAAAGTGAAATTTTGAAGGTAAGTAAATAAAATGAAATAAGTTATATTTGGAGATTTAAACTTAAGTGTTAAGTTAAAATTTAATTATAAAGAATTTAAATTTAATGTTTGAATTTAATATGTGAATTATTATTAAATATTGACTTTTGAATGGAAATTTAACTTTATAAAATCATGAATATAAGGGTATTTAAATGATTGTTTTAAAGTGAGAAATTATGATTTTTATAAGTTAAAAATGATTTAAATTAAAATATAATTGTTTATGAAACTGTATTGAAAACCCTGAATTTTAATTAACAGCATTCCTAAATTGCTATCATTTCTTAGGTAAAGGATATTACAGCATTTGTAAATGCTATAGTTGATACAATGAACTAGGGGCTATTATAGCACTTCGTAAGTGCTGTAGTTGCAGAATTGAACTAAAGCTTTTATTTGAAACTAAAACCTATTACAACATTTTTGTAAATGCTATCTTTGTTAAATGAATTGTTTTCAAATGTAAATTTATGGTAGTATTTTCTAAATGCTGCGTAAGTTGAAATTTCATTGTTTTAATAAATTGAAGTGGATAAATGAATTATGGAAATGCTAAAATTTTGAGAATTGAATATTTGATTATTAAATATAATAACTTCATTTTTAAATGATTTAAATGGAATATTTAATTGGTTTAATTAGAATATTTGATTTGTTTACATGGAGTATTTTGATTTGAAATATAAACCATTTTGAAATGGTATTTAAATTAGATAAAAATGAATGAGGTTTTGAAAGAATATGATATTTTAATATTTTAAATGAATTTTAAATGATATTGAACTTTTAAATGATATTTGATTTAGAAGTATAAAATACCATTTTGAAATTTTAACCACGGGATGTATTTAAATTTATAGTTTGACTGATCCTTAGAGGATAGGCGATCCCAAGCATCCTTTAAGTTATTGTACTTTACTACTATAGTTCACTTGAGTTGGTTTACATTATATAAGTATATATGTCCTGACTCCAGTGTTTTGTGTTTTACTTTACGGTCGAGTCAGCCTGAGTATTTACAGCTTAGCTTTGGATTTCTTATCTGGAGCTAGGAATCGCTGGAGATTCTGCTTGTCTAATTATCTATTCCCTTTCAGTTTCAGTTGTTCTATTTTAGCTTTGGTATTTATAAACTTCTATGTATTTGAGATTTCTATTATATATGTTTCAGACTGATATTATGTATTTTGTTTTGAGAGTTTGTTATAGTAGCTTCATGAACTACTATGGTATTTTAATTTCCGCTGCGAGTTATTCGTATATATCTGTGTCTGCGATTCTATGATTGTATTTCATTTGCTCCAAATTTATTTACAATGCGGTATTTTGAGCAATTCAAGTCCGGCATGTGTGGATGCGAATGGCTGAAAATATCGTGCTGTTACAGTTTGTATCAGAGTTTTGGTTTTAGGCAAACCTTAGCCTGTGGAGCAAAAACTCATTAGAGATAGGGTAGAAATACCCTAGAATGAGTGACATCAATCTCAGAATCATTTCTTTGTGAGAGAACGTATTTTCGAAGTACAAAATGATTTCCAAATGATTTTTTTAAAATATTTTCAAAGATTATATTAGTATAAAGTTTTTCTTATTTTGTAATCAAGATTTTTCTAAATTTCATCCCTTCGGTACCCACCTTGTTAGAAATCTCTTGGTTAGGATTCTTATCGATTAGGATTCCTTGAACTTTGGAACGCTCCCTACTTGTTCTGAAATCTAGCCTTGTCTTTCCTATTTTACCCTTTTGATCTTGGAGCATTCCATAACTCCACATTTAAATGACCTCTCTAAAGATCGATGATTCCACCAATCTTTGAATGATTTATAAAGGGGTGAACCTCCTTTACAATTGGCATTGATTTACCGAAGATTTCTATATCCTTGGTTTATGATGCTATCTATCTCCTGCTCTACCTGGATTTTATCTCTAGCGATCGAATGTCGATTTGACTTAGATTTTCGAATTGACGCCCGCGATTTATATAGGCTTATCCATCTTCTATTATTGAATTATCTATTCTTAGTTCGAGCTTATCTTCGAATCAGGATTCTATTTGATTAGAGTTCCTCTAAATTCGAATTTCTGTTTGTTTTGAAAGCCATCCTTGAATTATCCCTTGGAAATTTGTGTTTGGTTGTATTTTGAAATTGTGCATACATCGAAATTATTATTTTGATAAGGATGGCCATATTTTATATATAAAAGTGAAATGTTTTCGATAAGGATTATATACCTTTTAAAAATGAAAATTTGAAATTTCGAAAGGATTTAAAATTTCGACAATTTTATAAGAATTTGACTTATATAAAAATGATTTATAACTGAAGGGTTTTGAATTTGAATTTCAAGGAATCGAACTCCGGTGTTTTGAAATCGGTTTTAAGATTTTGGAAAATATAATAAAAATATGATTTTAAGATATTTTCTGAATAAGAAATGTTTAAAATATGATCGAATGAATTTCATATGATTTCGAAGAGATTTCAAAGAAGTTTCAGGAAAATAAAAGTCCAGAACCCACTTATGTCGCTGGAAAATAATTTTGGTGATGAATGCATGCATCATCGATATTGATTTTCGAGTTTCTGAGTGGGGGAGATGCCACTCTAGTAGCTTTGCTATGTGAGTGATTTTGTGAAACCAAATTTTGATTTTAGATTTTAAAGTATGGTTTGATATTCGAAGATATATGTGTGTGTGTGTATATTTGAAATGATTTAAAGTAAGCCGATGTTCAGTTCTCAAGTTTCAGATTGTTTTGGTATAATCTTATCTATTGGAATTGATTTACTGATTTGTTGCTGATTTCCAACTCTCAGATTGAAAATATGATTTCTTCGACTATTTTGAAGGTTCGAGCACTTCCAAATCAAGGTTAACTTTTCAAAGCTAAGTAATTTTGTAAGGTGTAGGGTATTTTATAAAGAATATAAGATTAGTTTGGTATGATTAATGTATAAAGTAATATGATTTATATATGTTTGAAACTATTTGTTGAGTGAAATAAATAAGACTATTTTGAATTATACTGGTATGAAATACAGATTTGAAATGTTTTGAATAAAGTATATATATAGAATAATAATCTTTTCAATGGTAAATTGGATTTTTCATATAGAAATAAATAGTTTAAGGTTTTAAAAAGAGATGGTTTTAAACTTAGTAACCATTTTAGATATTTTGATGTTTGAAATTGTTTGGAAATGATTTAATCTTTATTTTGATAAAGAAAGTGAATTTAAAATGATAATTGGTTTTGATAAATGAATATTGAGGTTTATATTTGTATGAAAGGATATTTGATTTACTTTTAATTTGAGTTTATTATAAAATGATGGATTTATGAAATGAATATTCCAAAACTAAGTAATAATGAAGTAAAATTTGAGATGTATGAAATTATAAAATTTAGTTTTGGAATATGGTATATTTAAGTTTTGAAGTATATTAAAGATTGAATAGTTTATTTTATGGATCAAATCTTTATTTGAAATTTGATAATACTTGAAATGGTTTTGTTAGAAAACTAAATTGAATTGAAACTGATGGTTTGACTTGAATTAAAATTGGAAATTTTAGATTTGGGTTTAATTAAATAAATTTGTGAAATGTAAAGAATTAATGAAATGTTTTATGATTTCAAATATATGATTTCGAAATGTTATGATTTTCAAAGTGTAATGATTTCAAGTATTTTGGTTTCGAAAGATTTATAACTTTGAAAGTATTATGATTTTTGAAAGTGAATATATATTTGAAATGGAAATGAATTTGTTTGACCTAAATTTTGTTGATTTGGAAATTTGGATTATTTTCTAAATCTATTGTTTTAAGAAACTTTGAAACTGAATATATGTAATTAGGAAGAAATGATTTGGTGAAATCATATATGATTTTGAAACTGCATTGATATTGAAATGGTTTGAAATTGAGAACCTTGTTTATTTAAATACTTTGATTTGAGAGTTTTCGAACTTATATAAAATTTATTTGTATTAAGTATGAAGTGATTTGAAAACTATTGATTTGGAAAAGGTACTCAATTGGTAAAGTGAAATCTTATGTAATCGAAGTTTATATAAGTGTGATTTGATATACTATTGATTTCGGGAAGTATTTGATTTGAAAATGAAATCTTATATATGATGGACTTTATATAAGTATGATATTTGAAAGTGATTTTGAATGGTACTATATGATACATATTTTCGAAGTAAAGATATAGAAAGTGCCTTCTGCTTGATATCCGCTTTGTGGCCACACTGTGGATTCATTCTATCGATATTATTTTCTCTGATTTGGGTTATCCGGATATGGTACTCGAGTGTCCATCGAATTCCATGGCGATCTCCATGGTCTTACGAGCACGAGTGCGTAGCGCAACTACATGGCTGAGATGGCCTAGGGGTACGGATTGTTTCCTGGGGGATCCAGGCTTAACCATTGTGTATCCTACAATCTATATAGGTCACATTAGTAGCGAAACTGCCTGGCTGAGACGGCCTAGGGGTACAGATTGTTTCCTGGGGGATCCAGGCATAACCATTGTGTATCCTGCATTCCACTAGTCATCATGGCGTAACTCGCAGGGCTGAGAAAGCTTACGGATAAGGATTGTTTCCTGGGGGATCCAGGCGTAACCATTGTGTATCTGCGATCCATGGTTAGACAAATGTTTTGGTTTGGTTGATTTGTTTGGATTGTACTTTCCGTATCTGTTTTTAAAAGGTTTTTCAAGTATTTTCACTGGGTGTTGAAACAAGTCTACTAAGTACGTGGAGAATTCTAGCTTTGCGCCTGATCAACGCATGGCCAAAGTTTGCAGGAACGAAAGTAAACTTGTTAAGACATCGAGTTATAAAAGTATTTTGATAAAGTATATTATATAAAGGATATTTTGATCATTTATTTTACCTGTCTAAATAATTTAAAAATGTTTTGAATACTGTTTACTTCGTACTATCAAATTTGAATCAAATGACTATTCATCATATTATAAAATGTTTAAAATGTTGTAAATAAAATTTTCAAATTGAAATGTATATGGTTTTAAAATAATGTCCATCCTTCTCTTTCAGCCTACTTTCCCTTCTAACTATTTCTACCTACTTCCTCTTCGAGGGTCCTTTCCGCAATTGCGGAAAGAGTCAGTTCTTTGGCTTATCGTCTGGATTTGCCGAGAAGCTGTCTGGAGTGCATGATGTATTCCATGTCTCACATTTTCTCTAGTATCTTCATAACCTATCTCATTTGTTCAGCCTTCTGCTCTTGATGGTTGGGATATTGAGCCTAATTTGACTGTCGAGAGTGAGCCACTTTGTATTGTCGACAGAGGTACGAAGCAGCTAAAATGGAAATCTGTTAGTTTGATTGAAGTACGATGGGGTACTGATGATCGAGATTGTACCCGGGAAACGGAGGAGAGCATTTGTGCTTCGAATTCGAAATTGTTTTTCCTGGTACTATTGTTGTCTATCGTGCTTTTCCTTATTTTGCTTGTTCGTTCTTTTCGAGGACGAAAAGATTTGAGTGGGGGAGAGTGTAACAACCCATTATTTTATGATTATTTTAATTGTTTATTTAAATTATTTAAATTGAAACTCCTGATTTAAAAACTTTATTTTATTTATTAAAATGAATAAATTTTGAAAGTATATTTTTGATTTTTGTGTGGATTATAATTCCAAACCTGAATAATAGGATATTTCCAGAAAAATGTGGATTTTGGTCAATCTGGTCAAACTTTGACTTTTCAATTTAAAATTTAAATATTTGAATTTTTTATTTTTATCTTTTATTATGAAAATATATTAAATTCCAAGAATACTACTTTCTATTTCGTTGAAATCCGATTTATATTGTGAAAGTTATGCTTTTTACAATATTGTATGTAAATTGATTTATTTAATAAAATTGTCTATTTTAATTTATATAAATAATATTTTTATTTGTCATATAATGTTCTAATATGTGTTATATGACATGTTAGGTATATATTTTTATTTTAAATTTTTTTAGAGTAATGTTATAATTTTTCCAAAGCTTAGTGTATTTTTTTTCAATTTTTATAACCTAGTTTCTATTTTTAAGCTATTTTCTTAATTTAATTATATTTATTTAAAATTTATTTATTTATTTTTATGCATGCATTTTATTTTGTGTTTTTATCTTTAATTATAAGTATTTTTAGGTACATAAAAATTTTCCAAAATTTATTTTCAAATTTTTAAGTCTAGTTTCCAATTTTTGCTATTTTTCTTAATTTAATTATATTTAATTAATATTTATTTATTTATTTTTGTTTATTTACTATATTTTCGTGTTTTTATCTTTATTTATAAGTATTTTTTTGGCATTTAAAATTTCAAAAGAAAATATGGAAATATGTAAAGTTTGTGACTCTTTTTATTCCTAGTCTTTTCACATTCACCACCTTTTCATTGTCAATCAACACCTCTTCATTTTGCTGCCATAACTCCCATGCTTCAGCCAACTTCTCCATTTGTTTCTCGCGCACAAACAAAGAAAAAAAAAACCAAAAAGTTGGGCCATCATCCTTGTGAAAATTTTGGTAAAACTTTCTTTTTTTTCACTTTTTATATTTGAAATTGTGATTTTTGCACTTGCCTCCATCCTCTTTATGTTCGGCCTGCCATCTCCAATCCCTTGGCCACCTCCACCACCACCTATTTTAGTCACCATACTCTCCTCTCCACTGGCATCCCATGGCCGAAGGTTCCTATGAGGTAGATCCACCTAAAAATGCACAAACTCCACTTGAAACTCCATAGCCGAGCAGTACTTGTTGACACCACTACACCATCATGCTTGGCGGACCAAACACCACCTACTCCAGCCACAAGCTTGAGTTTCAGACCATGCCACACCTGTACATGCACTCACTAGAATGGCCGTGCCCAAATCCATGCTTGGCCGAAGCATTTATGCCTTGAACCCTCTTATATTTGCCTTGTTTTTGCGAATTCAAGCTCACATATGCCTTCATCTCCTTTGTATTGCTTTGGCCGACCACAACATGACCATAACCTGATCCAACCTGATCCAAAACCATCTCTTTGCAGTGTCTTTCTAGTCCATAGCTGAAGCATATATGGTTGAAGGCAAGTGCAAAAGTTTAGCTATGTGTTGTGCTTATATTCCTAGCTTTGGTTATGATAGTTGGGTTTGAAATTTACGTATTGTACTTTGTTTTGTTTGTTATGTAACAAGGCTGTTAGCTTTGGCTCTCCCACACTCGAATCATTGCCATGCTATCGTGCCTTTGTGGGTCTCAGTTTGTGTATTTTGGTTTTCATCTCCAGCTTATACAAGTGAGTTATTCTTACCAGACAGTTTTATACTAATATGACTAGTAAACCGATCACATTTGAATCTGTAAAACGCATCACCATGTTACGCCTGCTATGTTATGATCATATGATGTTCACCCATGCTTATTTACCTGTTATATCATCTGTTACTATTATCTAATGCTATTCTGTTAAAAATGATTGTTGTAAAGTATTATTGATTTTCTGAAAATTTATAAGTGAAATAAATTAATGGTAAAGTTAGAAAATTTGAAATGTAAGTTATTTTGGAAATTATAATTTGGTGATAAATGGAATTTAAATTAAATACGAAATACGATAAATTTATGATATTTTGAATTAAAATGAATTTTAAATGATTTTATAATATATTAATGATTTTCGAATAAAGTTAAAATGTGAAATGAATGAATATTTAAGTTGAATTTTGAAATATAACTTAAATTGGAATTTATGAATTTTGTTTAAAAGTGAATCTTTGAAGGTAAGTAAATAAAATGAAAATATGTTTTATTTGGAGATTTAAACTTAAGTGTTAAGTTAAAATTTAATTATAAAGAATTTAAATTTAATGTTTGAATTTAATATGTGAATTATTATTAAATATTGACTTTTGAATGGAAATTTAACTTTATAAAATCATGATATAAGGGTATTTAAATGATTGTTTTAAAGTGAGAAATTATGATTTTTATAAGTTAAAAATGATTTAAATTAAAATATAATTGTTTATGAAACTGTATTGAAAACTCTGAATTTTAATTAACAGCATTTCTAAAATGATATCATTTCTTAAGTAAGAGATATTACAGCATTTGTAAATGCTGTAGTTAATACAATGAACTATAAGGAAAAAATAAACTAGGAGCTATTATAGCACTTCGTAAGTGCTGTAGTTGCAGAATTGAACTAAAGCTTTTATTTGAAACTAAAACCTATTACAACATTTTTGTAAATGCTATCTTTGTTAAAATGAATTGTTTTCAAATGTAAATTTACCATAGCATTTTCTAAATGCCGCGAAAGTTGAAATTTTATTGTTTTAATAAATTGAAGTGGACAAATGAATTCTGGAAATGGTAAAATTTTGAGAATTGAATATTTGATTATTAATTATAATAACTTCATTTTTAAATGATTTAAATAGAATATTTAATTGATTTATTTGGAATATTTAATCGGTTTAAATGGAGTATTTTGATTTGAAATATAAATCATTTTGAAATGTGATTTGAAATGGTATTTAAATTAAATAAAAATGAATGAGGTTTTGGAAGAATATGATATTTTAATATTTTAAATGAATTTTAAATGATATTGAATTTTTAAATGATATTTGATTTAGAAGTATAAAATACCATTTTGAAATTTTAACCACAGTATGTATTTAAATTTATAGTTTGACTGATCCTTAGAGGATGGGAGATCCCAAGCATCCTTTAAGTTATTGTACATTACTACTATAGTTCACTTGAGTTGGTTTACATTATATAAGTATATATGTCCTGACTCGAGTGTTTTGTGTTTTACTTTACTCTCGGGGCAGCCTGAATATTTACAGCTTAGCTTTGGATTTCTTTTCTGGAGCTAGGAATCATTGGAGATTCTTCTTGTCTAGTTATCTATTCCCTTTCAATTTCAGTTGTTCTATTTCAGCTCTGGTATTTATAAGCTTCTATGTATTTGAGATTTCTATTGTATATGTTTCAAACTGATATTATGTATTTTGTTTTGAGAGTTTGTTATAGTAGCTTCATGAAATACTATGGTATTTTAATTTCCGCTGCGAGTTATTCTGATATGTCTGTGTTTGCGATTCTGTGATTGTATTTCATTTGCTCCAAATTTATTTATAATGCGGTATTTTGAGAAATTCAAGTCCGGCATGTGTGGATGCGAATGGCTGAAAATATCGGGCCGTTACATATACTATATCGACTTTTATAGTATTTGAGATTGTTTATCGCTCATACCAGGCTGTTATTTGACCCGAGGTTTGCTTTGCTTCTTATTGTCTCGAACACTCTTCAAGAGATGATTAGAGAGTAGGCGTGAATGTCATATGGATTTCTGAAGATGGACAAGTAGAAGGTGGCGTTTAACAAGTAGAAGGTGGCGTTTACTCATACTTATATTTGATTTTATTATTATATATTCTACCGTGTGACACTGTGAAGCCTTGATAGTGTTTGACTTACTATTGTTAGAGATAATTGTCATTTGAGTTTATGTATCAGTTGTATAAACTATTTTACTATGCAGTATAACTTTGTGGAACCTAGACTTTGATTATTACTTCACATTATTATTACCGTCTTGCCAGTTTCATGTCTGTGTTGACTATTATGTTTTATCTGATGTGATGTCAGATATATGAAATGTGTGATTATTTGATGTTTCCTTTTTCTTCTTTTCCATTCTCTTCTCTTCTATTTTTATTTTTTACTTTCTTTTCTTTCTTTTGATAACCATTCTACACCTATGGTGCATGGCTGTTGTTACAGATTCAGAAAATCAAATGCAAGGCAAATCATCTTTGGATTCTTTCCATAGTGGTGCAAATGGTATTTCCAATGGCACCATGGTTAATGAGGATAATACAGATTTTGGTATATATTATCAGACTCAAGGTGGAGCTCATTCAAAGACTAGGCATGTTAGATAGAGAAGGAAGCCTAAGTGGCTTGATGAGTTTGTTAGATTGAGCACCGAAGACATTGACTTTGATGACATAGCAACATATGCATTGAATATTGTCCATGGAGAGACCAAAGATGTAGAGCTCATTAAGGAGTTTGATATGAAGATTTTCAAAAAGCACAGAGAATTTTGGAAATGGAGATATTCAGAGATAGAAGGGAGAGAGTTGAGATAACTCAGGCATAGCACATCGAGAAGGTTCTCGTTTGATTTGGTAGGGAGAAAGCTAAAACAATTAGCACTCCATTAGACTCTCATTTTAGGTTACCGAAAGACTTACCTTCTTCATCGGATGAAGACAAGAGGTATATGGCTGATATACCTTATTCCAGTGCTGTTGGTAGTCTTATGCATGTAATGGTATGCACGAGATTAGATTTGGCCCATGTAGTGGGGTGTTGTGAGTCGATATACGTCTAACTTGGGCAAAGAGCATTGGAAAATAGTGAAGTGGGTACTCAAATATCTTCGTGGCACTGCTTTGGTTAGCTTGTTGTATGGTGGTGTAGATGGAGACATCTCTCTTAGAGGTTACTATGATTTAGATTATGCTGGGGATAAAGATGGATGGAAGTCAGTGTCGAGCTATGTTTTTACAATTGGCGTAGGCACAATTTCGTGGAGATCAAAGCTGCAGTCTATTGTAGTTTTGTCGACTACCGTGGCCAAAGTGATATCGATTGTGGAAGCGACAGAGAAGGGATTGTACTTACTTCATTTATTGATGATCTTTCTATTATGCAACAGACTGTAGAGCTATTTTCAGGAAATCAAAGCATAATTCATCTTGTAGAGAATCAAGCTTATAGTTCTCATACGAAGCACATTGATGTCAGAGGATTCTTCCTTTTTCTTGAGGATGAATGAACCAAGATAAATTTAGTGAAGATGAGTACTATGGATAATCCTTCAGATATGGTGATTCCTAAGGATAAGTTTTAGCACTGTTCAGTCTTGATCCGTTTGATTTCAGTTGCTTAAGCACCATGGGGCACAAGACCCAATGATCCCTATGATTATTTTGATAATTATCGATGAGACCTACATCGATGAGACCTACATATTTTGAATTGAGATGGAATGTTGTTATTATGAATTTAAATATGTGCCTAAAGGCGACTCAGGTTGAAGATGTTGTGTAGAAATTCATACTGAAAGAGTCGGGAAGTCGACTGGAGGAAGAAAGCAAAAGAAGATGGAGTAGAGAAACTGAGAACTGCTGGTGTCAAGCAATAGCCCATTGGGAACCCAAGCCATACGTCTGAATGTCCATAAATTGCAGAATTTTGGGCCTTCAGGAGATCAGACGTCTGACCTCTCTAGTCAAACGTCTCAGTTGCTTTTTTTAAAAACCCGAGAGTTTCAGGTTGTTTTATAGAGACGTTTGACCCTCTAGGTCATGTGTTTGAGTTACTGCAATGACGTTTATTAGGGTTTTAGCAAAGTCGAATTTTGAAGAGAAGTTTCCTCAGTTCGGTGCAAGGTTCTTCTCTATTGATAGTGCAGATTCTTTTGATGTGATTCGATAGTCAACAGTGATTAGAGCATTTACATATTTTTCCTCTTATTCATCTTCCTAATCAAGCATTACATATGAGATCAGATTTCCACTAATTGTAATTAATAGAAACCCTAGCTAAATCAATTTTGTATTTTTCTATTTTGAGTGCTCTAAATTGTAATCCTTCATTGGAGTGTTTGATTAGAAAAATTTTCCACATCTTTTAACTCTCTAACAATTGATTTGGCTTGTAATCTCTTCAAATTAGTGATAGAAATGAAAAAGGTTGTTGGGTCTCCAAAGAATAGGATACAAATTTGAATCATGTTACACCTTCCATACTCTTTTAATTTCTGCTGTTTGATCATGTGTGATACCATAGTTGATTTTGGATTTGCATTAGTATTCAAATAGTCAATACTAGATTCTAACTAAATCGCTTTTGCTCATTACTGGTGATAAATCATTGCCTACATATTTCACCACACTCTTAAGAATATGTAGTAAATTGGAGTATACGTCTTGTTTGATATATATATATATATATGTATATGTATATATATATGTATATATATACATATATGTATATATATCTGTGTATATATATATGTGTGTATATATATATGTGTGTATATATATATATGTATATATATATATATTTGTGTATGTGTGCGTAATTTCAAGGTGTGTTATAGTTAAAAATTTATCAAAGCACAATTTTGATTTCAATCAACTAGTTATCTACTATTTTTCAATCAACGTATCACATACCAATCACTTATATTTTTATCTATAAAAGTAATATATGTTTTTTATTATTAGAAAAGAAACATTGTGGGATATTGCAATGGATTTCTATTTGATATTAATAAACATATATCGTATTTAATGTATTTTGTTTAGTGTTATGCACTTATAAGATACCAAGACTTGATTTGTATTTTTGAGCCATAACCGTTCGAATTTCATATATACAATTCAATGCCAAGGGATGAGTTCACAAAATATATAAAAGGAAGTATTAATATTCTCTTGGATCTCAAATCCTATATTTCTAGATTCGTAGGTGGAAAATCAATGTTTTGTTCTATGAGCTCGTATATTTACTTGAGAATATTATTCAGAAAGGGTAATATTTATTATGAACATTCAATTGGAGGTTTGGAAGAAATGAATATTTTGACCAGTATAATTCATACTTAAAAAGGAAAGGAATTTGTAGCAAAGAATTTATATTTCTCTATTCGTTCAATATCTAGTACACAGTCAAGGGAAGTTGGAAACGGAGAGAATTTAGTGCAATATATTATTTCTCCAATCTTTTAATATCCAATGCACAATCTAGAGGATCTAGAAACCAAGAGAATGTAGAGCAAATAGTATTTCTCCAATCTTTCAATATCTAGTACATAATCAAGAGAATCTGGAAATCAAGAGGATTTAGAGCAATATATTCTAAAAATAAAAGGATACACATATTAAAAGCTTTTATTTCCTTCCTCAATATTTAGATTATTTGATTATTCTATTATTCTAAGAGGAACAAATTATCTCAATCCAAATTTCAAACAACATCAAAGATCCTCACAATCTTCTATATAACAAACCTCAAATACACATAAAAGATTATCCGTAAATATCATTTCTTCTCTCAACTATTGATCAGTCAAACTCCTACCATACCACATCATTAACAATTTTATCGGCACCTTCACCAAAACGCCATCATCATAAGCTCACTAATCTCCTATGGATGTAACATCACATAATCAGTTTCATGGGTCATAGGTGGCTCAATCTTCAAGTTTATGGAGAACGTGAACATATATGAGGTAGTTAATTACTTTTTTGAGAATGAAGTGGGGCCAAAGCCATATTTATAGTCCTTAGCAAACAACAAAAAGGGATTTTCCTTTTAGCGAAGAAGTTTGTAGTTGAGTGTATTTACTAGTTTCTTTTGGAAAAGAGGGACAAAAGTACTTACATCACGTAAAGACAAAATAAAGAAAAGGAAATTTTCATTTTTTTATATGATGTGTATGATGTGTTAGCAAATGATGTATTAATTGTTGATAATAATATGTTTTCTATTATTGTTTTTTTGGTTGTTTAAAATGTGCTCGGCCGATTTATGAGTAATTTACCTTTTTACATGAGTTGGATAAAAAACAATTGTAGGCTAACATATTACGATTTATTTCATAATTTGACTATAGGGTGTTTAGTGATAATATTTGTGTTGACGCCAAAAATGGGCATCAATACCCAATTTAGTCCCGTAGGGATTAAATGATGAATGAAATTAAAACATAGCAGAAAAAGTAAATGAACATACAGATTTCTATAGTGGTTTGGCAACTTTGGTCTACGCCTACTTTATATTTTTATTGATCTTGAGCTTGATTATGATTATAAGAATGTTTGGATCAGCTAGGATCTATTAGTACAAGAGTGAAGAACAAAAATGGCATAGCCTAGGCAGCCGAAAGAAGGATTATCTTTATGAAGAATGGTAGCTATATTTATAGGGGAAGATGTGCATGGATAGAGCTAAAAATTCGTCAGAAGAATCTCTAGATCCGTAAGAGTCCACCATAAGGATCTTTGGACTAACTTATTGTTTTGGAAAGATTAGTATAAATTATAGCGATCTTACTTTTTCCTCTGATTTCCATGCGATCGTTTGCAGGATGTCCAACATGCCTCTAGCTTGCTCCTAAATGAAGCTATTCTGAGTTGTAGATTATGAGGTATGGATCAATCATGGTCGCATTTGAGTTGCTTACTGAATTAGACCGATCGTTTTGAATGATCGGCATAAAACAATGGGCATTTCTTGAACCTCAGAGCTTTGACATGCGGTCAATTTTTTAGGCTCCACTCTTCGATATATTAATGCTTCAAAAGTTTCAAGGCATTATGTTTGTAATTTTGGAGATATTGGTCGAACTTCGTCGATTTATGCTGTTTTATGGATCGTTCTAGATCGATCCATACAAATTCTTCATCTGTCCATAACTTGAGCGTATGAACTCCGATTGACTTGAAATTTGAAATGTAGTCTTATGGGGCTTCCTTGTCACTTATATCGATTGCACCTTGATTGGGTCCTGGTCTGAATCTACTCGATCATCATCCATATCCTTGTATATCATTGATTCTCAAGGTTGGTAACCACCATTTTTGCCAAATCTACGGTATCGCAGACTTGCTAAAAGGCGGGATAACATTTTTGCCCTCCGAAGTACGTTTTTTTCGAACATGACGTGCTTTGAATCATTGCAAGCTTCAATCGTCGGAAAGGATTTCATTTAGCTAATTGAATGGTTGTTATCCTTCTGTTGAGGTTTTTTTTACTGATAGTTGCATTTCTTTCTATTCATCATGACTTTGGTCAATTTCAATAGTAGAAATTCAGGATTATATTCTACAAGTTTCTATATGTTTCCAGTTCTATGAGGCTGGTAAGCTTTGGCTATCTGATATGATCTTTTCTCTAATAACTCCAGGTGAAAATTCAATTTTTGTCAGTTCTAAGAAATCAAATTTTTAGAACATATACGTGCACGTTCAAGTACATGTTCTTATCATTGGCTTCCGGATGCATTTGTATGCTCAGGAGTTGTCACCAATTCCTTACAGTTTAATTGTAATTGGATTTCAATTCCTTGTTTATATTTTTTATAATGAAATAGGGGTTGTAATAAGTCACTCCATAGGAAGGGATTTCAAATTCTATAGGGATGATAGCCTAAGAGCCGTAAGCAAGGGCAAATGGAATATGGCCAATCGTGGACTTATGGGTGGTTTTGTAAGCTTATATTACTATTGGGAGTTTATCCACCCACTTGCCTCTAGCTTTTTCTAAATGTTTCTTCAGAATGAACTTTATGATTTTGTTCACAGATTCAACTTGTCCGTTTGCTTGAGGGTGAGCAACTGTTGCAAATTTATTTTCAATATGATGCCGATGACATAAGTCTTTGAATTAGCTTTGTTAGATTGATTTCCATTATCAGTTATAATGGTTGGATGATGCTTCGAAAAATGAAGTTGATTACATCTTCATAGCGATCGTGGCTAAAGTTTTAGCTTCAACCCTTTTGGTGAAGTAATTCACTTCTACGATGGTGAACTTTGCTCCATTTTTATAGATCAGTAAGGAACCGATAATATCAATGCCCCAAATAGAAAATGACCATGTACTAGCTATTCATGTAGCTTCCATCGATGGAGCTCTCAGAATTTTTTGTAAACATCTAGCATTCGTTAAATTGTCTAGCATGATTAGCTGCATCTCGTTTGGCAGTTGGCTAGCAATACTTGTAGCAGAATATTTTCTTTGTCAGAATTTCCCCCCTATATGATCACCACATTCTCCTTCATGGAATTTTCTCAAGAATTTTTCGATTTCATGATGGGCGATACACCGAAGCAGGGAAATGGAGAAGCCTTTTCTATACATGACTCCTTGTTGGATGATTAGCGTGAAGCTTTGTCGAAGATCTATCATTTTTCATTCCTCCATTTGGGAAGGATCCCTCACTGTAGATATTTGACGTAAGTGATCTACGACTCCCTTTCCGAATTCATCTGCAGAAACCAATTAATATCCATCTGGTTGATGCTCGAAGCATCTAGAACTTTAATCGGGACAACATCTATTTGCTATGTATTATCGGAACTTCTAAGCTTGGTTAGTGATTCGCCTTTCTCATTTTGTATCTCTAGGGATGTGTGTAATGCTGTAATACTCAAAGTCCACTAGTAGCTCTTGGACTCGGCTGAGATAAGGAGCAAGTCACTGCCCTCAAGCCCGATATTCTCTCCTGATTAACCGAGAATCACAAAAGGTTTGTAAGGTTTTCACTCATAGTTATTTGGCAACTATGAGCCTGGGAGTCAATGCTACATACGCAACTTCGTTATTTGTTGCAGGGAAGTCAAGTTTCAAGGTGTAGCAGATCGATTGTTCCCTCAATAGTCACTAAAACAACTTGGCACCAGAACACTGATTGTTGGATGCTCCATCCACGTACATTTTCCATCAGTTGGTCGGTTCTACATTGCTCTCCAGAGAGTCATCTGGTACAGTGAGTTCGGCAATGAGGTCCGCCAATGTCTGTCCCTACATAGCTCTCAGAGTGAGATAAGTGATATCCAATTGGCTTAGCTTGATATTCCATTTGATTAACCTTCCAGACGTCTCAGGTTGCCGTATGACCCATCGTAACAACTGGTCGGTGTAAATGTTGATGGGGATAACCTGGAAGTAAGGGTGAAGCTTTTATGATACAATGAAAAGGAACGCGAGCTCTTCCAACTTCAGGTAGTTTTTTTCATCACCTGTCAATCGCTTGCAAACATAATGTACTAGCCTTTGGATCCGATTCTCTTCGCGTAATAGTGCGGCACTTATGGTGTGTACCAACACCACTAAATAGATGTATTGTAACATCCCATATTTGGAGGCCAAAAGCTAAGCACTATAGATGCTACAGTCATTTATAGTATTAACTTCTAGTGACAAAATAGGGTAATGCTAAAGGCATCAATAATATCAGAAACACTTAAATATGAACAAAATTACCTATTTCAATAAAACAACTTTTAGTTGATTACATTTCAAAATAATATCCTATCCAGTTACATAATCCGATAACCTTTTCCTAGGTACTGATCAAATATAATCACAATAATATGTTAAGAGCGACATATGATGATGCCTCCTTAGACGATCAGAGAAATATAGCCTTAACTGACATAATATACAGAGCGGAATCAAAAAAAATAAAACTGAACTCATAAAATAGCCATTCGACAGCCACCTGTTCTTCTTTGGAAGCTTATCCACCAAAATCTCATAAACCTGAAAACATCAACCTTCAGCCTACTCAAATCAATTTTGGGAATCCGAGATTTTAAGGGGAAACAAAAACTTCGGGTTAAACATAAAGCCTGGTGTGAATAATACCGTTCATCTCTGTAAAACATCATACATTAGATATATCAGGCAATAAAATGAACTATATGTTCATACATAGAAGTTTTGTTTGGCTAACTTTTAACCTTTGGCTGACTTGGGCCTACTAGACAACATCAAAATTTTGCTAACCTCTGGTAGACACTCCTCTTCTTCTTGACAATCTATCCTTAACTATCTATTAAATACTTCTCTTCTGGACGGTCAGCCCTTAACTTATCATCTTTCAGGGCCACCTGATCCTAATCTTTTTGCGAGCTCACTAATAACCTATCTGTATATAAAAATATATCCCTTTCTATGTGTACCCATAATTTTAGTCTTACCTGTGACCAAGCCCTATGCACTGGAATTTTGGACAAAATTTGCTGGGGCTAATATCTAATGTATAGGGTGCGACCCTATACTAGTCCAATCTGGTATCTAATATCTGATTCATTTTACTAAGGGACATCTTCCAAAAATTTCCTTGAAAACCTTTTCAAAATGATTTAAGACCATTAAATCAAACTCAAACAAGGAAAGTTATGTAATCTTGTATGCTTTACTCAAAACCACCTTGCCATGTTATATGTATATACTTTACTCAAATCATAGTTGATGAAAACACTTAACTTTTAAAAGTCCCCCTTCCAAAACTATTGAAAGTACCCCTTCCGAAACCATTGAAAGTATCCCTTTCGAATCAAGTAAAAACCCTTTATCTTATCTAGGGTGAAAGCCCAAAACCTTCTTTTCAAAACCTTTCTTAAAACCTTTTCGAAACCTTTGGAAGTCTTCCTTTCGAAATTTTTAAAACCTTAGACATCTTCCTTTTAGAAACCTTTACACATTGGCTTTCAAAACCATTGGAAAACTTTTTCTTTCGAAACCATCCGAAACCATCAGAAAACAACACCTTTCGACTCATTCGAAACCTCTTTTAAAACCTTTCGAAAGCATTAAATCTAAACTTTTCAGAAAGCATTTGGGTTCAATTTTAAAACATGTGGAAAATTTTTAAAACCATTCGAAGTTTACTCCTTCGAAACCCCTTTGAAAACATTCGGTCGAAACCGTTGGATTTTGCCTTCAGGTAGAGCAAAAAGACATAAATCCATTAAAGTCGAAAGCACTTCCCTTTATAATTGTTCAAATAATCACTTTCAAAATCAATTTGGGTTATACTTCAAGCAAAAGAAAAAGGGTCTTTAAAATCATTTAAGTCAAAAGCAACTGTTTCAAAACCAATTTCCTAAGTAATGCAATGATGGTGCCGAAACCATCCCTTCGAAAGCATTTGAGAAGTGGGCAAATTTTAGAAAAGAAATAACCACTTTGAAACCAACTAGGTCAAAAGACAAAAAGGCGGCAGCTAGGTGTTTTGACTTATTCGAAAGAATTTACTTAATAACAAAGATGCAACCCAATCGAAACCATTTCCTTTTAAACAATTTGACTTGGTTGAAACCCAACTGAGTCGAACGCATCCTAGTCGAAAGAAGCAGGCTTTTTTTCCTTTAAAATAAAACAAAGCTTCATCCCCTTTTGAAACCCCATGGTTTCGACCCTATACCTTTCACCCATATCTAATTCATTGCATACCGGTTACCAAATACCATATGCATTGGATTCGACTATGTCGGAGGTATCAGTATAAAGGCGGAACCTGGTACCGAAGGAATGAAACAGTGGAAAACCAATTTATTTGTACTTTAAACTATTGCTTTTGTACGTAACCTGCCTTGTTTGTCTAAATCTAATTGGTTGCCTTAGTACTTTTTCAAAAGTGCTACCATTTTTTTAGAATGACAAAAAGCCCCTTCTCTATTTTAAAATATACAAAACATTTAAGTCCATACCTTAAATAATTTTATAAACCTATAAAACTATTAGGAAATCTGGAAAAATTTTGAAAAATAAAATTATATATGTTTTCTAACATGTAAAAATTTCAGACCTAATAATTAATTATTTACCTGTAAATAATTTATAACCCAAAATATCATTTCTTAACTAGAAAATTCATATAAAATCCACATTAATTACAAAACTTTTGAAAATTGAAACCTATCTCTAAAACATATTTTTTGATCTATATAAAAATTCTGAAGGCATAAAGATGTCATTTAATTGGGTTTTACCTTAAAACATATCATAAAGATCAATATGAACATGTACAATTCATCAACACGTATATATATTAACATTCCATCATTCAAAACATGGCAGTATATTGCAAAGTAGCTCGTAATCATCATAAAATAAAAAACAATCAAAAATAGAGATGTAAACATTATTCGCCTTAGGCTTTGTGATGAAAAAGATTGAGATATGAATAGATTTAATTTGCTTAAACTTCTTCCTAGCTTATCTTCTATCTTTTTCCCCTTTTCCTTATTAATGGTGGTCGGCTTTGTTTTATGAAAATTTTGAAATGAAATAAATGTCTAAATTATACATGGCCATTGGTGGTAGATATAGGAATGGCCTCTTTCCCATTTTACCCCCTCCTTTAATTCATTTAAAACCATTCTTTAGTTCATGGTTAAAGGGCACGACTATCCCTCTTTAATAAAATCAAATCTCAATCCCCTTGTCAACACATTTTTCATTTGCTTTATCTAATTAAACATCCTTAATAATGTTATCAAAAATCTGGGGTGTTACAGACTGCTCTTCTTATAGAATTCCGTCCTTGAAATTGTGATACGGCACACAACAAATCAAACAAGAAGGTAAAACATACCATTAAAAAAATTAGGATAAACGTCTCTAAACCTACTATCAACCCCCTAAGTGTGTATCAGTCTTCGTCACTCCATTAGACCTTGACTAATCTGCCTATCTTGGATCTAAGCCTCTTTTCATCTCTGGCGACTATACCAACTAGTTTTCTGACTATGGTCAAGTTCGGTTCTACCACTAGATCATCTAGTACAGATGGCGTAGCAGTCTTCGAGTCTCTGACACGCTTTCTGAGATGAGAAACATAAACAACATTGTGGACACCTGCCAAACTGCTTAGTAACTTAACTCCATATGCGAGTTTCTCGATCCTTTCGAGAATAGGTGTAACGGCCCACCTTTTTGACGGTTTAAATCGACAATAAACTACATATGTTAACTCATGCCATTCAAAAGGGAGGATTGTTAATGGGAAAATAAGAAAATAAGAGGAAAAACAAAATACAGAATCTCACAATGGAATGAAAAAAATATAATAATCAAATAAACAGTTCATGAAGCTGTTTTACAAACAACATTTGATTACACTTTTACAATATATCAAAGTTATACATACAGCAGGAATAATAAGATAATGCTGCGGGACAACATGATACGTGGGGATAATAATATAATACTAAACTTCATCTTCGTCCTCCAGAATAATGTCTTCAACACTGAAAAGCTCAGGCTGACCCGAGTGTAATGAAAAGAAAAAACGCTCGAGTCAGAAGTAAAAGATCTTATGTAAGTTAAACCAAAATAAGTAAATATGAGTGTAATGGCTTCATAGATGTTTACAGGATGTTACATCTCCTATCCAGTGTCTAGCGTGTATGCAATAACTTAAGAGATGTTTGAGATTCCATCTCCTGAGGATACATTAAACTATCTACATATATATAATACAATACGCTATTATAATATGACTACAATAAAGTAAAGTATTAAAATAGCGCTAAGGCGTTACCCATATCCCCCTTAATGCATTTTTATACAAATACTGTAATCTATACAGATACTATAAGCTTCACCAAACCCGTGGGATACTCAAGGAGCACTCCATAGGTACGATACAAACCAAAGTCTTAATGGGCTCGATCAGGATAAATATGACAAGGCATACGAGGCAATTCCCGGTGTAGAATTCTACCGCTTTGCACTCCCGGGCTTGTGGTAACGCATAGCAGCTACTACCGCTACCTCGAAACACAATCCCATAATCAGATCGGGGGTGGCCACCAATCAAATCACCAAGTAATAGATATGGTTTCAAAGAAGCTTGATTGATAGAGGGAGCGATCGGTATAGCTCATGTTTTAGTCATTTTAATTATGACCCGAAAGTTAAGCTATCTATCATCGTTCTCTTACTTCATTCCAGTAGCATCCGCCAAACCATTCTACTTCATTCTGGATTTCTCCACCACATGCACAGTTGTTAAAGTAGTTTTTGCTATTGGCAAAGAGTACGAGAAATATCCGACCCCGGTCTCTTTGACAACCAAACGCGTATTTCACATTGTGGCCATTTTATAAAAAAATTCAATAAAATCTCAAGTTACAAATTTAATAAATATCAAAATATTTAACTTCAATTATATTTTAGTTTTGAAATGCTTAACCTAACAATTCTTGTCAAATCTAGTTATTCTATTTTAAATTCATATCTTTGGAAATCTCATGAATAAATAAGTTTTAAATAAAACTTATTTGAATTCAATCCTTAAAACTGATTTAGTTACCCTTTGATCTTAATTTATCTTTCCAAACCTTTTATTTATTAAAGTTATTACAAAATCTATATTCATTATATTATATTAAATTTTTAAATAAATCTTTAAAACTATGTTATATATTTATTAAATATTATTTATAATATTAAATTTTTATTTATTAAAGTTATTGTAAAAAATCTGTATTTGTTATATTAAATTAAAACCATATTTATTATATTAAATTAATTCTAAATTTATTATATTAAATTAATGTTAAATTTATTGTATTAAATTAAGACTAAATTTATTATATTAAATAAAACTAAATTTAATATATTAAATAAAAATTAAATTTATTACATTAAACTAAATTAAAATTATTATTTTACAATTATAATAAATATTTTATTAAGTTAGAACTAAATAAATTTATAAGTTAAATCTTAAAATTACATTTAAAATCATATATTAGCTTATAATTTTAAACTTTAAACATATAAAATAGTTTATTTTCTAAATATAAGTTTTAAATAAAATCATTAAATTAAATATAAAAATCAAATTTCTTAAATCAAACATACTTTATAATTTTAGAAAATAATTTAAAACCGATCAACGGTGTCCGCGTAAATTTTTCTATACTACGGTCAAGTGATATAAATATATATTATTTCAACCCGCAATAAATTTAAATTTTCGAATATATATTATTTCTACCCGTATCCCGTATCACAATTTTCCAAATCCACAAAACCGCTCGGGTTTATCAATTTAACCCATATCGATTTTTCCCTTATCTATAAAATCGTTCGGGTATGTATCATTTCAACCCATATTGATTTTTCTAACAATAACTAATGGAACTTGCAGTATGATAACAACATATAAAATAAACATAACATCAAATCATCCATAATGTCAACAATTAAGCATCCATCACAATCATCATTCAAATCAACCAATAAATCACGACAATTAACTGGTTATCATTATCAGGTATTTAACTAGCAATTCAATTCCAATATTAATTAAATGGCAATTTAATTCAATAAAACTCAATTTAAATTAAAATGTCAACTTAACTTATTAAACAGCAACCATCAACATTATTATCACTTCATAAATTTAATTCAACTAACATAAGAAGATTTAGTACTACATGAGTGTGTTGAATCACTCACCATCGATTTATCGTCGATTTAAAATCCAAATAAAGCCCAATATTCCAATAGTTTCAGAATCCAACCAAACCAGTTCCATATTGTCTAGAATTTTGATATGATTGCAACGGAGAAAACCGCTTCTAAATCCAAGCTCGTATGAAAAAGTTATGGGTATTAGAACATTTAAATTCAAAATTTAAATTAAAAATAAATAAAAGGAAAATAGTTACTAAGCATGTCACCTTCCCCATGCAGAAACCATCAAAGTCAAACTCATCCAAGCCCTGATAACCGTCAATCTTCACGTCAACGCCCTAGCCACCACAACGACGCCACCTTGATTAGACGCTGCCATAAGAGCGCCCACCTTTTCCTCTGCCATCGGCCAGAAGGCCGCCACCTCCGGCCGCCTAGAAAACCCAACGCCATCGCCTCCTTTATTCGCGAATTCTGGGAAACTCCGACCAAGCAACGAAAAATGGAGGCCACTATTAAGACCTGCTTAACCTCCTCTGCAAGCCAATGCCTTCCAATCGTCGTATAGTCGACGATCCACCATTGGATCGAAAACCCTAGGATGGATGACCGATAATATCACCAATTTCTGGCCAAACCGTGATTCGATTGCAAAAAAAAATTGCCGATCTAGATTGCGATCATCGAGAGCTTTCCAACGATGTATTATATGACATGGTTTAAGGAGTTTGGATTTTGAATTTTAATTTGAAATTGAGATTTAGGGTTTTGGAAAGACAACCATTGGAAAGGAAGAAGGAGCAAATGAGAAGTACGTACAGCAAATGAAATAGACACCTAGGGTTAGAGAGAAGAAAAATCTATTTATATATATAGAGATAGATAAGAACGAATGGACATATCGAATTGCTTCGAAACGATAACGATGACCCGAAAAGCCCGTTCCATTTCTAAAACAAAAGTAGGTCACCCAATATATCGAAATATATGTTTTCGATATGTTTAAACTCAATGACACTAGCTTCAAAACCTAATTCCATTGTATACAGAAGTTAGCTTTCAAAACCAAGTTATATTCATTTAAATTTTTTTAATTGATTTCTACGCATTTCGAGCTTGCACGATCAAACGATAAGTCCATTCGCTACAAAATTTGAAATCCTATAATAATTCACTATTATGGATCTGATGGAACTGGTCTCGTCAAAATCCGAGATATTGGCAAAATGGCTATTTTACATGTTAATTAAATAAATTATTATTAAATTGATTTAATCACTTTTAAATTCTAAATTAAAAGTTTACAAATTTCCATCATTCCTGGTTATATAAAATTTATAATTTTAAACAAATTTTCCATGTAAAATTCAATATTTAAATATTGCACGACTTCCAGCGTTCAATTACAACCGTAATAACTCCATTCATTATAATTTAAAATTTCAAGAAAATTCTTTTATTTTGATTTTAAATTCTTATATTAATCAACTATTACCTTATGAATATAATTAACATTAGTTTACATTTTAGTACATTCATATTCTACGGTTATCATCTTTTACCATATTAATTATAATATTTCAATTAGATTAATTCCATTAATTACCAATTTGATTGCATATTTACAATTATAACCAAATTGACTTTACAATTATTTCAACTGATTGAATTTACATTAAAATAGTTGTCAATAACATTCAAACAATAATATTAAACCATATTCTAATTGCTTTTCTTATTAATAAATCATAAATTTTAATTTCTCACAATATTAATATTTCAATATCTTATTAAATTTAATATTTTTAGTTATCAAAAATTATGGGTCGTTACAATAGGAAACGACCTAATGAATCTCGGTGATAACTTCACAATTTCCTAAATCTGACCACACCCTTCATCGGTGACACCTTGACGAAAACCTGGTCTCCAACTGAGAATTCTAAATATTTCCATTTCTTATTTGCATAATTTTTCTGCCTAGGCTAAGCCTCCTTCATTCTAATTCGAATGACCTCAATCCTTTCTACAGCTTCTCTAACCAAATCTGGACCAAGAATCAATCTTTCCCCGGTCTCCAATCAACACAAGGAAGATTTGCATGGCCTTCCATACAAGGCTTCAAACAGTGCCATCCCAATATCAGTCTGATAACTATTGTTATACGAAAACTCGACTAGACGTAGATGATCTTCCCATAATCCCTGAAATCTAAAACACAAGCTCTTAACAAATCTTCCAAGATATTGTTAACTCTTTCCATTTGCCCATCTATCAGCAGATGGTAAGCGGTACTCACCGTCAGCTTGGTTCTTGAAACTTTCCGTATACTCTTCCAAAACTCACTAGTGAACAAGGGTCTCTGTCACTAACTATACTGCCAGGAACTCCATGCAGTCTAACCACATCCTTTATGATCAACCTCGCTAAAACAGTGCCGTCCTGGTTGACCTAATTGGAGTGAAATGGGCACTCTTGGTCAATCTGTCCACTATGACCCATATAATTTCATTTCCTTTGTTCGATCTTGGCAAACCATCAATAAAGTCCACAGAAATAGAATCTCACTTTCATGATTTTAAAATTATTATCTTATCTTGTTTTCCAATCCCTTTTCTTTCGGGATGTTTCTATTCCCCTACTTCCTTCTTTTTCGGGGACGAAAAGTTTTGAGTGGGAGAGAGTGTAACAACCCATAATTTTGTAAATATTTTTAATTTAATTTTTATTCGAAAACTTTAATTTTCAAAAAAAATTAAAATTAAATTTCTAGAATTTTCCAATGTAAGTTTGGAATTTGTTTGTAATTTATTTTCCAAATACAATAAAATAAACATTTTCTGAAAATTTTGTATTTTGGTCAACTTAAAGTCAAAGTTGACCATAGTTGAAAATTTTAATTTTGAATTTTTAAATTCTAATATTTTTCTTTGAAAATGTAATTTATTTTAATATTAATTCTGCTGTTCGTTTCATGAAATTCCGATTTATACTTTTAGATTTGGATAAATTACAACGTTTTACACGCAATAAATTTCTGTACTTTTATATATATGTATGTATATATATTATTTTTCCTATATCCATCTCTATTTTATCTTTCTGTTTATTTTTCTGAACTTTTATTGTATTTGTTGAAATTGATTTGTTTATATCTTTTTATAAATGGCTGGAGAAAATCAAGTGGACATGCGTTACATTGTTTAAATTCTTACCTTTTTATTTCCTAACCTCTTTATTAATTTTCTAGCCATTTCCTCCTCATTCCTAGCCATAAATTACTTACTCATAGCTGTGCATATCAAGTTGAAAATTCACGTACAAAAATTTATTTCCCATCTCTCATTTTTCATTTGCATTTAAAAATAAAATATATCGTACGTTTCTTTCTCCTTAACTTATGCCTTTCCATTTCCTTAGCATTCATAACTCCTTAGCTGTTTCTTTTTTTCCTTCAATATTCGTGTATTTCCTTTTGCCATTCACGTACAAGAATATTTCATTTTCATCTCAATATCCTCATTTTTCATTTGCATTTGAGGATAAAATCTATACAAGATTCTTTTCCGTTAATACATAGTGTGACTTTTCTTTTTCTTACCATTCAAAACTCCTCATTTATAGCCGTAAATTGCTCCTATCATTCACATACAAAATTACTCAAACATCTCCCATTTTATTCCATTTCTCATTTCATCCCTTGAAAGAAAGAATTTTTTTTATTAAATACATCAAGTATTTGTTGCCTCTTTATTTTCCATACCATTCAAACTCTTGCCTTTTATTGCCTAGCCTTTTTATCTCTTACCCTAGCCATTCACCTATTCTAGCCGTGTATTCCCCTATCAAATCTAGCACAAAATATACTCATTTCCTCATTTTCATTTGCATTTAAGAATAATATATATATATATATATATCTTTCTCTTTAATTCTTTCTTTTTTGTTTTCCTATATTTACTCCTGTTTAGCTATTCAAATCTTTTCTTGCCATCCACTCCACTTCATAAATCACGTACAAAATTTTCCAAAACATCTCATTTCTCATTTTTCGTCTGAAAAAAATACAGCAAGCCCAAATAATATTCGTGGCTTCTCCTTCTTCCCATTTTTCTTTTATTTTTCTCTTTGATTTTTCTTTTGCTAGGATTGGCTCCACCTTGCCCATGCCTTGCTATTCCATGACCTTATCACCTCCTTGGCACAAACTAAAGATGCACCTGACCCAAACAAAACCAAGGCTGATCCCACTTTGGTGGTTGAAACAAAGGTTATGTCATGTTATCTCATATTTCCCATTATTTTAATTTCTACTCTTTTGTATTGAAAAATATTCTTATATATATTGTATTTGTTTGCATACAACATTTGGATCTGACTCTTCATTCACTCAAAAATATAGTCGTTCTTTGTCGAGCCTTTTTGTGCTTTGTAGAGTTTAGGTTTTGGTTTGAAGTTCAACTCTAGCTTTAAAAAGGTGAGTTATTCACTCTAGACGTACGTACTTTTATAATTGTGAAATGATGACAAGTGAACTACATAAATTAATATGATGTATCATATATGCCTGTGATATATTTATATGATGTTAAATGTTGTTTGTATAATTGTTACATCATCTGATATTATATGTTATATTGTACTGTTCATTTTATTTACTGTATCATACCGCAAGTTCCGTATCACTATGGATTGAAATGATACATACCCGAACGGACATTAGAATAAGGAAAAATCATTATGAGCTGAAATGATAGGCTCGAGTGATTTTTATTGATTTTTACTGTATTTATTTTACTTGGGGTTGCGGGTTTGAAATGTTAGAACCCGGATTTTTCTTTTTAAATTACAGATTGAAATGATACATATCCGTATCACTTGACCTTGGTTATAAAATATTATACAAGCCTATGGTTAATATTTTTAAAATAATGTTTTCTTAAAAGTTATTAAGTATTTTGAATGTTTTGAATATATGAAAATTTCAGCTTAAAGATTTGATTTAATGACTTAGAATATAAAGAGATTTGGTTTTTCTATAAGCTAGAATTTATAAATCTGTTTTTGGTTTTAAGTTGAATATAAAATTTTTATTTATGATAAACATCTTAATAATTAAGTTTGATTTAATTTGGAATCTTAAATCTAACCTAGTAGTGTTAAGTAAGGTTAATTACTGAAATGGATATGTTATGTATAATAAAAAATGTATTTGGATTGATAAAATGAAATACAGTTTTGATTGGTCTTGTTGTAATAAAATTTATTTAACTAAAAAATCATAGTTAATTGATGTCTAGATGAATAGATCTATGAAGAAATTTTGATTATTATATTAACAATGATAAAATATTCTTTTATGAAATGTTATGCTTTGTAAGATAAATAGCTATGAATTTAAAATGAAAAAATGTAAGTTAAAACATACATGTGAGATGTAAGTTTAATTAATATTTTAATTGATTAATATAATAATGTTCTTTACTGTAATAAAAAAAACGCAAGAAACATGTAAAGTTTTAATTAATGAAAGGAACGTGTAAAGTTTTAATTAATGAAAGAAACATGTAAAATTTTAATTAATGTAAATATTGATTAAAATAATAAATGCTCTTTACTGTAATAGAAAAGTAAATTAAAACGTACATTTGATAATGTCAGTTTTAATTAGTGAAATATTGATTAAAACAATAAATGCTCTTTATTGTAATAAAATTGTAAATCAAAACGTACATTTGATAATGTAAGTTTTAATTAGTGTAATATTGATTAAAATGATAAATGCTCTTTATTGTAATAAATGTAAGTTAGAACGTACATTTGACATGTAAGTTTTAATTAATGTAATGGTGTATTTTAAATTGATTAAAATGATAAATGTTATTGTGAATGACCTCTGCGGTGGAGATTTAATCACTTTAACAATTTATCATTTTAATATTACAGAAAGGAACATTTATCATTTTAATCAATTTAAAATACAGTAGGATGGCGTTGGCGTTCCTTTGAGGTATCATTTTAAAAACCACTTTAACAACCTCTGCGGTGGAGATTCCAAAATGAAGTAGGATGGCGTTGGCGTTCCTTTGAGGTATGAACGTGGACCTGACTCCCATGAGTTGGCATAAGGTGGCTAAAATAGGAGCAATCGATGGGCTAATGAGGTCGCTCCTCTTATCGGACACACTCCTTCTCTATTATATTCGGACTTTGAGATTGATTCAATGTCCACTTTTGATTCTTTTGATCTGGGGGTGTGGCTGAGGTGGTCGGTATTAACTGCTAGGCATTACCACCGGCCCGAAAGTGTAATTGGTATATCTACCCTGGCATTGTCTAGTTGTGTCGTGTCACCTACCCTATCGCGTCTTGTATGAGTTTGGTTTTCTCCCGTAGCCCGTGGAGTATCCTCTGGGGGCTTCCCGATCAGGAAGGACCATGATACTGGATGGACTGCTGAGACTATTACGTGTTAAGAGGAATATTGGGTCACTCCTTAACGCTAGTTAAAAGTAAGTTTATTTTACAATAGACATTATTATAATAGAGAAATATTACGCCATAGTAAATAGTTTAACGGATCCTTAAAGGATGGGCGGTCGCAAGCATCCTTTAAATTACTTGTACCTTTTATTACAGTTCACTTGAGTTGGTTTACATCGTATAAGTATGTATATCCTGACTCGAGTATTTTGTGTTTTGCTTTACGCTCGAGTCAGACTGAGCGATACAGCATTAGAGACCCTCCTTCGGAGTTGGAGCTTTGCTTGAAGATCCAGCCAACTATTTCACTCTCAGTTATCCAGTTGATTCCGCTATTGTATTCAGCTTCGTACTTGATTATCATCTTGTTATTTCTATTGTATCTTGTTACTTCTATTGTATCTTATTTAATTATGATATGTATGTAGTAGCTTCATGAACTACTATCTCTTTGCTTCCGCTGCATTTTATTCTCTGAGTCTGTGATCCGTGATTTATTTATTTACTGTATGTTCTGAGTTTTGCCAAATTTAAAATTAACAATTTGGTATTTTGAGAAATTCAAGTCCGACATGTGCGGATGCGAATATTGAAAATAACGGGTCGTTACATTTGGTATCAAAGCTTTGGCTCTAGGAAAAACTTAGCATGTATGGCAAATTTATTTACAGAATCACTTTCATCCGAGTGTGAATCTCTTCCTTTTGACTCGATTTCCTTTGAATTTTGGAACGTTCCCTACGGTTCCAAATTTCATTCTTGTCCCCCACTATTCATCTTCTTTTGATTTGGTGTATCCCATAACTCCACTTCAAATGATCTTTATAATGAGTTGGTGGTCTCGCTAATCTCTAATTTACTTGTAAAGGGGTGAAACTCCTTTACAATAGGCATTAATTCACCTAGAATTTCTATATATCCTCGGTTAGATGCTAGTATCTCTTGTTACCCCGTATTCTACCTCTTGAAATCGAATTTCGATTTGCCTTAGAATTCCACATCGATCTAATTCTTGAAGTCACGGTTGACCCGGTTAAGGTTGCCCATGATTTATATAAGCTTGTCAATTTCCTTATTCCGTTTAAATCAAAATTTTCTTTGATTTGAGTCAATTAAATTTGAACCCCTTTTCTTGCTTTGTAAAGCTATATTTAAAAATGTTTTATATATTGTGTTGTTTGAGTTGTTGATGTTGATTTGGGTTTTCGATTGATTCGTCTGACCAATGCTATCGATAGGATCTCCAAAACACTTGAATAGAGCAAACCGATACGATATAGTTTTCAAACTCAGTAAATGAATAAATTTTGTTTCATATATAAATAATTGAACTATAGAACAGGGCTATAAATTACTTTGGAAATTTAAGTGAATTTAAAACAAGAAACTAAGAATTTAATTTTCGTTGGTTTCAAACTTTGTGTTTAAAGTTTTAAAGGGTGCACTATTTAAAATATTTCAAGTAGAAATTTTTTCAAAAAAAATTAATTTGTTAATCAGCGCTCTTCTCTTTGTCATTGGAAAATAATTTTGGTGATGACTGCAGCATCATCGACATTCATTTTCGAGTTTCGAAGTGAAGAGACCATTCTGTAGTTTTGCTACAGTCTTGCTTTGGAGAATTAAATTGAATTGGATTTCTAAAACATGACTTGATATATAATATATAGTGATATATGATTTAAATTTGATTTGATATATATTTATTTATCTCTAAATTGTTTGAAGCTAATTGGAAATTCAATTCTTAAATTTTATCTTAAAGGATGATTTCAATTATAAAATGAAGCCATAACTATGAATAAATATTTAAGCTTGGATAATTGAATTAAGAAAATTTTATTTGTATAATATTCTATTGCATTCCAATATAACTTACCTTAATTATTAAAATTTAACTATGTAATTGGATAATATCCAATAAAAAGGGGATTTTATAAATAAAATTTGAGTTGTTATAATAAATGTTATACACTTAAATTTTAGTTATAAAAAGGTTAATAGAGATAAATTGAATAAAAAGTTAATTGAATAAAATACAATATAAATGGTATTAAAGGAATTCATAAATAAATTGGAATAGTTATAGTAGGAGTAAATATGCTTGATATATGTGATTAGAGATATTAAGTGGAATAAATTCAATAATAATTTGGAATAAATAAGGACTTCAATTTATTGAATAACTTTTGAGCGTAATAAATGATTTTCCAAATTCATGATTTTAGAAATTGTTAATTTAAGATAATTGGATGATAAGGTAATGAAATAAAAAAATAGTTAAGATTTATTTAACTTAGGTGAAATCAAGTATTAATTTAAGATTTTCATGATTTTAAATTTACTATTTTATCTTGTTTTCCAATCCCTTTTCTTTCGGGATGTTTCTTTTCTCCTACTTCCTTCCTTTCGGGGACGAAAAGTTTTGAGTGGGGAAGAGTGTAATAATCCATAATTTTGTAAATATTTTTAATTAAATTTTTATTTGAAAACTTAATTTTTAAATTTTTTAAAATTAAATTTCTGGAATTTTCCGATGTAAGTTTGAAATTTGTTTGTAATTTATTTTCCAAATACAATAAAATAAACATTTTTTGAAAATTTTGTATTTTGGTCAATTGAATCAATGCTGACCACAGTTGAAAATTTTAAATTTGAATTTTTAAATTCTAATCATTTTCTTTGAAAATGTATTTTATTTTAATATTAATTCTGCTATTCGTTTCGTGAAATTCCGATTTATACTTTTAGATTTGGATAAATTACAGCGTTTTACAAGCAGTAAATTTCTGTACTTTTATTATATATATATATATATATATATATATTATTTTTCCTATATCCATCTCTATTTTATCTTTCTATTTATTTGTCTAGACTTTTATTGTATTTATTGGAATTTATTTGTTTATACCTTTTTATAAATGGCTGGAGAAAATCAAGGGGACATGCGTTACATTGTTTAAATTCTTACCTTTTTATTTCCTAATCTCTTTATTAATTTTCTAGCCATTTCCTCCTCATTCCTAGCCGTGAATTACTCTACTCATAGCTGTGCATATCAAGTTGAAAATTCACGTACAAAAATTTATTTCCATATCTCATTTTTCATATGTATTTAAAAATAAAATATATGGTACGTTTCTTTCTCCTTAACTTATGCCTTTCCATTTCCTTAGCATTCATAACTCCTTAGTTGTTTCCTTTTTTTCTTCTATGGCCATGTATTTCCTTTTGCCATTCACGTACAAGAATATTTTATTTTCATCTCAATATCCTCATTTTTCATTTGCATTTGAGGATAAAATATATACAAGATTCTTTTCCTTTAATACAAAGTGTGAGTTTTCTTTTTCTTACCATTCAAAACTCCTCATTTATAGCCGTAAATTGCTCCAATCATTCACGTACAAAATTACTCAAACATCTCCCATTTTATTCCATTTCTCATTTCATCCCTTGAAAGAAAGAATTTTTTTTATTAAATACATCAAGTATTTGTTGCCTCTTTATTTCCCATACCATTCAAACTCTTGCCTTTTATTGCCTAGCCTTTTTATCTCTTACCCTAGCCATTCACCTATTCTAGCCTTGTATTCCCCTATCAAATCTAGCACAAAATATTCTCATTTCCTCATTTTCATTTGCATTTAAGAATAAAAAATATATATGTTTCTTTCTATTTAATTCTTGCCTTTTTGTTTTCCTATCATTTTCTCCTCTTTAGCCGTTCAAATCTTTTCTTGTCATCCACTCCACTTCATAAATCACATACAAAACTTCCCAAAACATCTCATTTCTCATTTTGTGTCTGAAAAAAATATGTAGCAAGCTCAAGTAATTTTCATGGCTTCTCCTTCGTCCTTCTTTCCATTTTTCTTTTATTTTTCTCTTTGATTTTTCTTTTGTTAGACTCGGCTCCACCTTGCCCATGCCTTGCTTTTCCATGACCTTGTCACGTCCTTGGCACAAACTAGAGATGTAGTAGACCCAACAAAACCAAGGCTGAGCCCACTTGGTGGTTGAAACAAAGGTTATGTCATGTTATCTCATATTTCCCATTGTTTTAATTTCTATTCTTTTGTATTGAAATATATTCTTATATATGTTGTATTCGGTTGCATACAATATTTTAATCTGACTCTTCATTCGCTCAAAAATATAGTCATGCTTTGTCGTGCCTTTTCGTGCTTTGTGAAGTTTAGATTTGGGTTTGAAGTTCAACTCTAGCTTTAAAAAGGTGAGTTATTCACTTTAGACATACGTACTTTTATCATTGTGAAATGATGACAAGTGAATTGTATAAATTAATATGCTATGTCATATATGCCTATGATATATATATTTATATAATGTTAAATGTTGTTTGTATAACTGTTACGTCATCTGATATTATATATTATACTGTAATGTTCATTTTATTTACTGTATCATATCGCAAGTTCCCTATCACTATGGGTTGAAATGATACATACCCGAACATACATTAGAATAAGGAAAAATTATTATGAGCTGAAATGATAGCTCGAGTGATTTTTATTGTATTTGCTTTACTTGGGATTGCGGGTTAGAAATGATAGAACCCGGATTTTTCTTTTTAAATTACGGATTGAAATGATACATATCCGTATCGCTTGACCTAGGTTAGAAAATATTATACAGGCCCATGGTTAATATTTTTAAAATAATGTTTTCCTTAAAGTTATTAAGTATTTTGAATATTTTGAATATATGAAATTTTAAGCTTAAAGATTTGATTTAATGACTTAGAATATAAAGAGATTTGGTTTTTCTATAAGCTAGAATTTATAAATATATTATTGGTTTTAAGTTGAATATAAAGAATTTATTTATGATAAATATCTTAATAATTAAGTTTGATTTAATTTGGAATCTTAAATCTAAACTAGTAGTTTTAAATAAGGTTATTCCTGAAATGGATATGTTGTGTATAATAAAAATGTATTTGGATTGATAAAATGAAATACAGTCTTAATTGGACTTGTTGTAATAAAATCTATTTAACTAAAAAAATCATAGTTAATTGATGTCTAAATGAATAGATCTATGAAGAAAATTTGATTGTTATATTAACTATGATAAAATATTCTTTTGTGAAATGTTATGTTTTATAAGATAAATAACTATGACTTTAAAATGGAAAAATGTAAGTTAAAATATACATGTGAGATGTAAGTCTAATTAATATTTTAATTGATTAATAGAACAAATGTTCTATACTGTAATAAAAAAACGCAAGAAACACGTAAAGTTTTAATTAATGAAAGAAACATGTAAAGTTTAATCAATGAAAGAAACATGTAAAGTTTTAATTAATGTAATATTGATTAAAATAATAAATGCTCTTTACTGTAATAGAAATGTAAATTAAAGCGTACATTTGATAATGTAATTTTTAATTAGTGTAATATTGATTAAAATAATAAATTCTCTTTATTGTAATAAAATTGTGAATTAAAACGTACATTTGGTAATATATGTTTTAATTAGTGTAATATTGATTAAAATGATAAATGCTCTTTATTGTAATAAATGTAAGTTAAAATGTACATTTGACATGTAAGTTTTAGTTAATGTAATGGTATATTTTAAATTGATTAAAATGATAAATGTTCCTTACTATAATAATAAAGTGCAAGTTGATAATGTACATTTGATATGTAAGTTTTAATTAATGTGAATGGCATATTTTAAATTATTAAAATAATAAAGTTTCTTTATTCTAATAATAAATGTAAGTTAATAATGTACTTTTAACTTAACATAAGAATTTCAGTTTTAAATTGGATATTACAGTAATAAAGCTTATTTAACTATAAGACTATGATAAAATGACCATGTTAAAATTTGTAAGTATATGAATACTTTGATTATTAAAATGTTAAAGCGGAAAGTATTACATTCCAAAAATGACATGATTCCTTAAGGTTACATTTTCAAAGTATTATGGTTTCAAAGTGTGTGGTTTCAGAGTTGTTATAACTTGAAAGTAATATGATTTTGGAAATGAATTTATTGGAAATTGTATTTAATTAAGAATTGTCTTCAAATATATTAATTTGAACTTATTGAAATTGAAGATTTAAGAATATGACTTTATAAAGTGGCTTAGTTAAGATTATTTATAGGAATATTTCAACTTTGATAAATTGAAGGAATATTCAATGATTTGGAAATTTGGGTTTTATTTAAAGGATATATCGATTTGGTTTTGGAATTTAAATGATATATATTACTTTGGTTTTGAAATTGATGTGATATTTTGGTTTTAAAGTTTAAATAATTTTGAAATAAATATCCATGGGATATAATAACGGTTGGTTGTTGAAGAGACCGGGATCAGAAGTTGTCATACTCTCTGCCAACTCCGAAAACCACTTTAACAACCATGCCCAAGGTGGAGATTCCAGAATGAAGTAGGATGGTGGCGGCGTTCCTTTGAGGTGTGAACATGGACCCGACTCCCGTGAGTTGGCATAAGGTGGCTAAAACAGGAGCAACAGACGGGCTAATGAGGTCGCTCGTCTAATCGGACACACTCCTTTGCTATTATATTCGGACTTTGAGATTGATTCGGTGGCCACTTTTGATTCTTTTGATTTGGAGGTGTGGCTCGAGATGGGCGGTAGTAGCTGCTACGCATTGCCACCGGCTCGGAAGTGTAATTGGTATATCTACCCTGGCATTGCCTAGTTGTTCCATGTCGCCTAACCTATCGCGCCTTGTACGAGTTTGGTTTTCTCCCGTAGCCCATGGAGTATCCTCTGGTGGCTTCTCGATCAGGAGGGACTATGATACTGGATGGACTACTGGGACTATACGTGTTAAGGGGAATATTGGGTCACTCCTTAACGCTATTTAAAAGTAAGTTTATTTTACAATAGATATTATTGTAATAGCGAAATATTACTACATAGCGAATAGTTTAATGGATCCTTAGAGGATGGACGGTCCCAAGCATCCTTTAAGTTACTTGTACTTTTTATTACAGTTCACTTTAGTTGGTTTACATTGTATAAGTATGTATGTCTTGACCCGAGTGTTTTGTGTTTTACTTTACGCTCGGGTCAGACCGAGCGATACAGCATTAGAGACTCACATTCGGAGTTGAAGCTTTGCTTGAAGATCCAGCCATCATTTCACTCTTAGTTATCCAGTTGATTCCAGTGTTGTATTCAGCTTTGTACTTGATTATCATCTTGTTATTTCTGTTGTATCTTGCTACTTCTATTGTATCTTATTTAACTCTGATATGTGTATAGTAGCTTCATGAAATACTATCTCTTTGCTTCCGCTGCATTTATTCTCTGAGTCTGTGATCTATGATTTTTTTTACTGTATGTTCTGAGTTTTGCCAAATTTAAAATTAACAATTCGGTATTTTGAGCAATTCAAGTTCGACATGTGCAGATGCGAATGGTTGAAAACATCTGGTCGTTACAGTAACACCTAGATTAATTATGAACTTCGAACGATGGCATTCTTCCAAGACTTCCTTCCTTATGTTTCCTACGCCAGAAAACATAATCTTCCTTCCTTTCTCAACCACCCATTCTGGTCAAAACTGAAATCTTTCAAGTCATTACTCTCTGTTTCTTCCCTTAACTACCTGATCCGTTCATCTAACACTGGATCTTCCATCTGCTTAGAAGCAATCCGCTCGATAAACACTTGTCGAACTTCTAAACAAGATAATACAATTGCAACCCCACCAGACCCAGCCTTGGATCTCTACTACACTCTGCAATCTGCTAATGCTTCCAAGTCTTTCCACTCTGAAATCATCACTAACACTGGATTCTGTTGTTTCCTACTAAGTGCATCTACAACCTTGTTGCCTTTTCCTGGTGTGTACTCAATCCCGAAATCATAAGCAGCTATAAACTATAACCATCTCTGACGTCTCATGTTCTGCTCCTTCTGAGAGAATAAATACTTCAGCGACTTATGATCTGTATACAAGTTAAACTTTTCCCCCAAAAGGGAATGTCTCCATAACTTCAAAGAAAAAAATCACTATAACTGATTCCAAATCATGCGTCAGATATCTTACCTCATGAGGTGTAAGTTGTATAGAAGCATAGGCAATCAATTTACCACTCTATTTCCGCACAGCTACTAATCCTGTTCCACATGCATCTGTATAAACCACCAAGTCCTGATTCCTTTGTGGAACAACCAATACAGGTGCATGAGTCAATAAGTTTTTCAAACTCTGGAATGTTTCCTCACACTTATCAGTCTACACAAACTTCACATCCTTCCTTGTCAGCTTGGTCATCGGTGCTGCTATCCGTAAGAAAACCTTAATGAATCTTCGATAATAACTAGCCAACCCAAGGAAACTCTTTATCTCGGTTACTATCTTAGGTCTCTTCCAACTATTCACTGCCTCAATCTTAGTCAGATCCATTGACAAACCTTCCTCCGAGACTACATGACCAAGAAACTTCACTTCTTTCTTCTAGAAGTGACACTTCAAAAAATTTGCTTTCAGCTGATGCTGCCTCAGCGTCTCAAGCACTACTCTAAGATGTAATTCATGCTCCCTTTCATCATCAGAGTTTCATCCTTAGAGTATATCAAGATATCAATTATGAAACCCAATACGAACCTATCTAAGTGCTATCGGAAAATTCGATTCATCAAATCCATAAAGAAAGCTGGTGCATTCGTAAATCCGAATGGCATGACTAACCATTCATACGACCCATATCTGGTCCTAAACCTGTCAAAGGTATATTATCCTCTGCTGCCCTGAGCTGATGGAAACCTATTGCCAAATCTAACTGAGAGAATACCTTCGCTCCACTCAACTGGTCGATCAAATCATCAATCCTGGGTAATGGATATCGATTCTTTATCGTCCTCTCATTTAACTTACGATAATCGATACATAGTCTCAACGATCCATCCAGTTTCTTAGCAAACACTGCCGCTGCACCCCCAAGGCGAACTACTCAGCCTGATAAAACTCTTGCCTTCCAAATCCACCAACTGCACCTTCAACTCGCTCATCTCTGAAGGAGTATCTTGCTTGGCAGTCTACTCACTGGTTCTGTTCCAGGAACCAAATCTATCTAAATCTCAATGGCTCATTTTAGTGGCAATCCAACTACAGGCTCAAAAACATCTACGAATTCTCTTACCATGAAAACTTGACTCAACTCATCATCAAATTCCTAAGCATCCAACAAAGCAAACACCTTACAGCTAGAAACTCCTATAGGATAAACAATCCTATTGCTACAATCAACGTGTCTAAAAGATATCTTCTTATCTTGGAAAATATCCTACATCGTACTCACTTAACCAATCCACCTCAGAATAATTCCAAATCCCACAAAATCAAATGCATGCAAAGTGCAAGCAAAATGATGAACTAACATGTCAAACTCTAACCAGTCACATCTCAATCCTAGAGTGGCATACACTTATATTGGATTCGCAACCCGTAAAGAAGTAACTAGATATATGGGTTCAAGGTTAAGCTTATCTACCAAACAACTAGCTATAAAAGAATGCGATGCACCAGTATCAAATAAAACGTTAACAGACATACCATGAATCTGAAGCATTCCCCCCGAAACCGCCTTTCCTTTCTTTTGAGCTATCAGCTTAAAAGCAGCAGGCTCCAATGCACAAATCTTGCCCTTTCCATCCTTAGAAGGTTCCTTGCACTGGTTCTTGTAGTGGACAACCTGATCACAGTTGATGCACCTAATATTCTTCTTCCCGACCACTTCCTTAGCCTTCCTAGAATGACGCTCATTGGCGAAATGCCCCTTCTTGTCGCACTTAAAATAGACTACCTCAGACTTTCCTCTCTTGGCTGTTCCATCCTTCTGAGCACCCTTTTATGGAAAAACTTATGCTTCTGGCCCTGCCCAATCTGGACCTCCTTAGCCTCGTTCTTCTCTAGAGAATCAAGAATCTCCTCTTGCCACATGGCCATCTCCACAACCACATCACAAGCCCCCCGGATGAATTTCTCATTCCTCTTCATTACAGTATCAACAACAATACAACCATACTGGGCCAACTCCTCAAAAACCTTCTAGCATACTCCACAACTGACATTTCTCCCTGTTCTAACTCAGCAAACTTCCTAATTGGAGCTGACTATGCCATAACAGACATGAACCTCTCCTGATATCTTCTCTTGAACTCTGCCATGTCATCACTTCCTCATCTACTGCCACTGTTACACTGTTCCACCGTTCCACCAAAACAAAGCAGCTCCCTGAAGCTGTCTAGATGCCAACGTCCTCTTCTGCTCATCATTGAGCCTCAAGTCTGCAAAGATTCCCTCACAATGTAGCAACCAATTCTCCACCTTAATAGCATCCTCAGTTTCAATAAAAGGCTTCCCTCTGAGCTTAGTGCATTACCCTCTCAGCGTGGCATAATCCTGGGCAATTGGAACCTCTGGAACTCCTCCTCCTCTTCTAGCAAAAACACCTGCTTGCACCATATTCACAAAGAATTGATACATAGCTTCCATTCCGACCTATAAGACCCCAGCACCTACATTCCCTGCCCGTGCCTGACATTGGTTTTTCCTTGCATTAGGTCCGACATTCCCTTCGGTGCTTCCCTTTGCTGGGTTAAACCTTCCTCTTCTACCATCCATCTCTGTATTTAAACCTCATAAGATATAGAAAGATAACCTAAGAAAAGATCGAGACAAGAGATAAAGCGTATACTTATATATAACAAATACAAGTACGTTACTATAGCGTTATCCCCACCCCAGTCTTCTCTAATTCTTCAGAATTATGTTTTCAAAATCATTTTTAGATAAAAAATTTCATAAACTTATGCTTTGATACCAAATTGTAACATACCATATCTAGAGGCCTAAAGCTAAGCTCTACAAATGCTTTAGTCATCTATAGTATTAACTTCTGGTGATAAAATACGGTAATGCTAACGGTATCCATAATATCATAAGCACTTGAATATGAACAAAATCACTGATTTCAAAAAAATAACCTTTAGCCGATTACATTTCAAAATAAATCATATCCAAGTTACATAATCCCTTAACCATTTCCCAAGTACCGATCAAATATAATTACAATAATATGCCAAAAGCGATATATAACGATGCCCCTTTGGATGATTAGAGAAGTATAGTCATAATTGACATAATATACGTAATGGAATCAAAATAAATAAAACTAAACTCCTAAAATAGCTACCCGATAACCAACTGCTCGTCTTTGGAAGCTTATCCATCAAAATCTCAAAGACCTCAAACCTCAGCCGACTCAAATCAATTTTGAGCAATCGAGAGTTTAAGGAGAGACAAAAACTTTGGGTTAGACATAAAGCCTAGTGTGAATAATACAATTCATCTCTGTTAATTTATGTTAAGTGCGACCACGCCGCTTAGCGGAACGAGTTTCACCTCACTAATATTCCTTTAAAAGAAATCTTTTTGTAGTACTTTTTCTACAACCAAAACTGGTCAAAATATCTGTAAAGCATCATTATGTAAACATATATAAATATACCAGGTAATAAAATGAACTATTTGTTCATACATAAAAGTTTTTTTGGCTAAATTTTAACTATTGGCTGACTCGAGCCTAACAGGAAACATCTAATCTCTGTTAGACACTCGTCTTCTTTTGGAAGATTTGTCCTTAACTATCTGTTAAATACTTATTTTCTAGATGGTATGTCCTTAACTTATCATCTTCCAAGATCACTTGATCCTAATGGTTTTGCAGGCTCACCAAAAACCTATATGTATACAATAATATATTCCTTTCTGTGTGTATCCATAATTTTAGTCTTATCTGTGACAAATCCCTACACATTGGAATTTTGGACTAAATTAGTCGAGGCTAATAGCTAATGTATAAGGCACAACCATCTACCAGTCCTATCTGGTATCTAGTATCCGAGTCATTTTACTAAGGGATATCTTTCCAAAATTTTCCTTCAAAACCTTTTCCAAATGATTTAAGATCTTTAAATCAAACTCAAACAAGGAAAATTATATAATCTCTTATGCTTTACTCAAAACCACCATGCCATGTTATATATATACTTTATTCAAATCAGAGTTGATGAAAACAGTTAACTTTTGAAAGTTTCCCTTCCAAAACTATGATGTCCCACCCCGAGACCCACATTAGTAAAGATTATTACTAAGTAATCCTGTCTACTAATGCAAAGAATATGGCTGGCTAAGGGCGACCCTCATGATAATGCATTAGCTAAGAGCTAAGTATGTCAATTTTTTTTTCCATTACCTCATACATGGTCGACACACCTCGCCTTTAACTAATACGATACCATGGTGGTTTAGGACCATTTTAGAATAAATGCAATATACAAATATATATAAACAGTCATAGAACAACAAACCTAATTCAGAATATACATACATCTCCATACATCATATATAATACAACATACATAAGTGGCATGAACTATAAAATATACACACACAACCATCCCATAAAATAATAGGTACTATGTCCAAATTTGAAAGAAGTGGTCGAAACAAAAGCAAGCTAACGGATCCAAGAAGGAGTGAGCTAAATCCATAACTAACCTGCAACTCGGTCTGACCTGAGTAAAAAATACATGGGTTAGGTAGGCTAGAACTTATCATTAGTAAAGACAATGGTAATAGGAGGAAAGGGAGAGCCATTCCGTTGTTGACAACGGAATGAAATAAGTATCATCAAATCATCTCTAAGGTGAGACATCTATGGGTATCATGATTTCATAAGGGAATTCAATTGGTTGTCAAACTATGGTTCATCTTCTATAGTTATATAAGTGAATAGGCAAGGATTTGAACCATATAAATAATCATCATAAAATAGTCTAAAACCTCATAAATCGATCATAATAGAACTCAATAAGGGTTCAAAACATCATATTAGAAATCACCATAAAACCATCAATACATGTAAGCCTTCATCTTATTCAAGGCTATAATAACATCCTCATAAATTGGTGAAATCAAAACATTTAAAAATTCATGAAAAACTGCACGTGCTTACATTGTGACTAGTACTAATATTTGATACCATAAACATCATGATGACTGGAGTCTAGTAACATCATGATATCGTGAACATCGTGATGACTATAGCATATAATGTCATAATGACTCCCAGTCACAAAGACTCGATTTAATAACATCGTGATGATCGGAGTCGCGACTACGTCGCGATGACTCTAATTGAGTACTCGTGGTCTATAGTACTAGTAAACATCGTGAACGTGTTTCAACTTCTTGGATAGGAACCCAATAGACGTTAACGTATGTCCCATACCATACGTTCGCACCCAATGGTTTACTAGCCGTTAGTTGGCGCCACACCAGTAAAACATCATAAACATCATGAAAATATACTCTGCCTCATCTCATCGGCGAGTAAGTACAATACCCTACTCATCTCATCTCATTGACGAGTACTAGTGGCATCGTGACTTGTCTCATCTCATCGACAAGTAAAAGCCATCATAATACATCTCAACATCGTAAAATCATCATAAAGAATCTTACCTTATCTCATCAGCAAGTAAAAATAACATCTAGATGGTTATTTCTAACCATAATTTCAAATAGGAATTTCACGCTCTTAATTCGCCTCATTTCATCGGCGATTAAGAAATACATATAAAAATGGTCCTTCATCAAATATACTCCTAAATTGGAGTTCTCAGTCCATATAATCTACCCAAAAATTTAGTAACATCTTAAATCATCTCAAACAGTTCATCGAAAAGGTTTCGATCGTATAAGTCCGATATTAAGCGATAGTGAAAATCCATGTATCCCATACCATATGTTTTACTTTACCATTTAATTGTCTTTCTTATACGTTCGAAATTCATAAAAATAAGTAATTTTTATAAAATAATTTATTAGAGGAAAACAGGAATTTAAAACTATTTTCCGAAAATGATTATTAAAACCAATATTTAAATTTCTTCATTATAGGAAATAAATATATTTTTATTTAGAAAAATAATATTAAAATACTACAAACTAATAATTTGAAATGTCCATATATTTCAAAAATGGTTTAGTGAAAACCATTCTTGAAAATAATAAAAACTAAGAAGGATATCTCAAAACTGATAACTTGAATTCAATACGAATTCAATTCAAATTTATCCCAAAATCAATTCAAATTCCGTTTAAATTTGAATTCCAAATTCTCCCAATATAGCTAGCCTACTGATAAGCATCATAGCTCTCAAAATATCTCAAAAACAACATCAAAACTTAACGAGAGTGAGAGCAAAAACGAGTTGATACAATTCTAAGGTCAATGACTGTTATTGCTGTAATTTTGCACCTAAGATAGCAATATACAACATAATTTCGACCAAGGAAACTCCAAATTTTTGAAAACTCAAAACATGAAACTTGTATACATGATCAATGCTTTCCAGAACATCTGAAATTGTTGAATTTGGTTAAGAAATGAAAGAGTAATGGCCAAAATAATTCTCAGGCCTGTGATTGTTGTTGCTGTCGATTTGCTCTCGGGAAAGCAACAAACAAGCATGATTTTTATCAAGTAAATATCAGAATTTCAAAAAACTCAAAATGTAATACTTTTAGCTCTATATCTAAGCTTTTTAGAACATCCAAAGTTATCGAATTTAGTTAAGAAACGTAAGAGTTATGGCAAAAATAATTCTTAGGCATGTGATTGTTGTTGTTGTTGATTTGCTCTCGGGATAGCAACAAACAAGCACAATTTTGATCAAGAAAACATCAAAAGTTTAGAAATTTCAAAGAATAATAGTTGTAGCACTATGTCTATGCTTTCTAAAACATTTAAAATTATAAAATTTTGATAAGTAACGAAAGAGTTATGGCCAAAACAGTTCTTAGGCCTGTGATTGTTGTTGCTGTCTATTTGCTCTCGGGACAGCAACAAACAAGCACGATTTTGATCAAGCAAGCTTCAAAGTTTGAGAAAATTTAAAACATGAAACTTGTAGCTCCATGTCTAAGATTTCCCGAACATCCAAAATTATTAAATTCGGATAAGAAACGAAAATGTTATGGCAAAATTTGTTTCAGCTTAAATCTCAACAAATTTACTGTAATGTTTTTTTCCAGCAAGTTCACCACTGTAAATTATCATTAAACGCTTGAATTCAAACTATAAATTGTTATGGAACCCTCACCTTAGATATGTAGCAAAGATGGGGTTGAAAACTTCACCGATTTGGATCAATTTGATGATTCTGAGACTCCTTTGTTAGCTTCAGCACCTAAAAATGCTGAAATATGGACATGCAGTAACAAAGAATTGGTTACAGACCATTCATATCATAATTTCAAAAAAATTTGGTGAAATTTACATAGTATTGGGTAGAGATTACCTTGTATATTCTTGTTTTATTTATTATCTTCTTTAATTTGCAACAGATTTGGTGAATTTTGGTTTTAATTGGAGAAAGCCATGACTTTTTTCTTTTTCTGTAAACTCTTGTTTGAGAAGGAAGATGAGAAAAGAAAACTACATACAAACACTTTCTCACAAACTAGAAGCTTCTAGTATATGCTAATGGATCCAATCTTACCCAAACAAGCCCAAGAGCATAACTACTTAGAGAAGTATGAAACTATGTACATGTTTTCTCTTATTTTAACACTATATTCACATTTTCAGCATTTTTAAGTTAAATAAAACATATACAACTATTTGTTATGAAAATTGACTTGTTATTAGAACAAAACAAACTTAATTTGAACAATATTTTACAATTTACACAATTTTAATGTAAATATACCATTTTTAACATAACAAACTTAATAAAATTATTTTCTTATCAAATAAGTTGCAATAAATCATCCTAACCTTATTGAATCATTAATATCTTATTTTCAACCAATATTTCATCTTTTATTTTAATAAAATACATATTTATTCATAATTTACCTTTTATATATTATGAAAGGCTAGTATTGACAATAATTACCAATATTATCACATTGACTTAGTTAAACTACAATAAATAATTAATTTCACCACAATTTCTCAAAATAAAGTTTTTAAAACTATATTTCCATCAATTTGGATTTATTTTAATAATTAAATGTTGAAATACATCACTTGGTAAATTTATTAACTCAAATTTACTTCCCATATTTTCCATTTTATTAACCAAATCTCCAAATAATAAATTCTAACCCAATATATAACTCCAAACATATTGTTTATTTAAAAATTAAAAATTAAAACCAAATTTATTTCTCCATTACATTCTATTCACCATATTAAATTATAACTATCGTTATAATTTAATATCATTAGTAATCTCAAATACCAGAGTTGTTATAGACTCTTCCTCTTATAAAAATTGTGTCCTCGCAATTTCTAAAGGAAATCTATATTCAACACAATTTATTTCATCAAACAAAGGAACTTAGATAGATTAAATGGAAAATTCTTACCTTAAAGTGAGAAGATAAGAAATCAGGATAGGATCGCTCGATGAATTCTTTGGTTCTCCAAGTGCAGTCATTTGGATTAATGGACCATTGAATCTTCACGAGCGGAACACTCTTATTTTGAAGATGTCTAGTCTCCAAAGAAAGAACTCTCATAGGGTGCTGGACATAAGATAGATTATGAGAGATTTCTAACTTCTCTAAAGCACGAGAATCAAGCGCAGAATCAGAACCTCGTAGAAGCTTCCTCAACTGAGAGACGTGGATTACGTTGTGAACTCTAGAAAACTAATCGGGAAGTGCTACACAATATGCAATATGATCGTTGTGCTCTATAATAGGAAATGGTCCATTATAGCATAGTGCCCATTTCCCTGTCTGGCTGAAGCGTATCACTCCCTTCAGAGGAGAAGCTCGAATATAAACAAGATCGCCCACTGAGAACTCAAGAGGCTTCCTACGGTTGTCTACGTAGGATTTTTGTCAACTCTGAGCCTCTTTTATTCTCTCTAGGATAAGATGGATCTTCTCAGATGATTCTCGAATAGACTCGGGGTCAAGAATGAGCTTTTCCCCGACTCAAGACAACATGATGGACAACAACATGGCCTTCCATATAAGATGCCGATAAAAGATTGGTAGCTATTATTATAAGCAAACTCAACTAATGGAAGATGATCCTCCCAACCACCACCAAAATCCAAGAGACAAGCACGAAGAAGATCTTCCAAGATCCGATTCACCCGTTCAGTCTTTCCATTAGACTTTTGGTGATAAGCTATGCTAAGATTAAACTTTGTACCCAAAGCTTGCTGGAGACTCTGCTAGAAGTGACTCATGAAAAGAAGATCACGATCACACACAATAGATGAAGGAACACCGTGTAATCACATGATCTCCTTAATATATAGCTTCGATAAGAGAGATACCGTTCTGTTACACTTAATAGGAATGAAATATGTGGACTTGGTGGGACGGTCCACAACAAATCAAATACTGCTATGGCCTGTCCTCAAACGAGTTAAGCCATCGATGAAATCCATAGAAACTTGGTCCCATTTCCACAATGGAACCTCTAAAGGCTGAAGAAGACCACTGGGTTGTTGATGCTCGGCCTTAATAAGCTAACAAGTCATGTAATTGCTTACATAACTTACTATATATTGCTTCATGCCTTCCCAATAATAGAGACGATGCATATCAGCATACATCTTGCTGCTGCCTGGATGAATGGTGTACTTAGAACGGTGACATTCAGCTAGAATGTCTGCCTAAGTTCTGGAAATAGGAGGCATGACTAGACGGTTCTTTTTTCAAAGACACCCATGAATATCGATGCTGAAATCCCCCATCTCAATGTCATCATGGGATTCAGACATAAACTTCTGAGTAAGAACAGATATATCAGAGTCTTGGCGTTGAGCCTCGATAATCCGATCAAGAAGAGTAGGACGAGCTTCCTTGCTATACAATAGAATAGGTGAATCTGAAGTGGAAGAAGAATCACGAATATCACACATAGAAAGAGTCTCAAGAACTTTCCATTCTGCAATCATCAAGGAAACAATGGATAAATGCTTATGACTCAAAGCATCAGCTACTCGATTCCTCTTGCTAGGGATATACTGAATGTCAAGATCATATAAAGCTAGAAACTCGAGCCAGCATTGTTGTCGCATGTTGAGCTTCTTCTGAGTGAATAAGTACTTAAGAGATTTGTAATCGGTAAAGAGAGTAAAGTGCTCTCCTAACAAATAACGATGCCACATTTTCAAAGCAAAGACAATGGTGGCAAGCTCTACATCATGGGTAGCGTACCAAACTTCGTTCGGACGTAATTGCCTTGAAGCGTAGGCAACTGCCCTATCCTTATGCATAAGAACAGCACTGAGGCCACTATGACTGGCATCAGTATAGACAATAAGATCTTGATTCCCTTGGGGAACCACAAGAACAGAAGCATTAGTGAGAAGCTCCTTCAATCTCTGAAAGGAAGCCTCACACTTATCTGACCATATATAGCGAACGCCTTTCTTCGTAAGGCTAGTTGAGGGAAGCACAATACGTGAAAATCTTTGATGAATCGACGGTAATAACTCGCTAAAATCAAAAGCTACGAGTCTCATGAACATTTTCAGGCCTCTTCTAATTCAAGATGGCTTCGATCTTAGAAGGATCGACCGAAATGTCTTCGGAAGAACAACGTGGCCTAAGTACTTAACTTGCTTTTCTAGAAATGACACTTAGAAAGTTTTGCTTTGATTTGATGCTATCGAAGAGTACTCAAAACAATTTTAAGATGTCGAGTATGGTCCACTTTGGACTTAGAATATACAAGAATGTCGTCGATGAAAACAAGAACAAACTCATCAAGATATTCCCGAAATACTCAATTCATCAGGTCGACGAAATAAGCTGGGGCATTCATCAAACCGAATGACATGACGAGCCACTCATATGAACTATAGCGAGTGCAGAAAGTTATGAGTGGAATGTTGTCTTTCGCAACTTAGAGCTGGTGAAATCCCATGGCAAGGTCAAGCTGTGAGAAAACCTTAGCGCCACTCAACTGATCGAACATATCATCAATCCTAGGCAATTGATAGCGATTCTTGATAGTCCACTCATTAAGCTTACGATAATCGATGCATAGAATAAGAGTCCCATCGATCTTCCTCATGAATACCACCGTGGCTCCCTACGGCGAAGAACTAGATTGAATGAAATGCTTGGCTTCAAGATCTAGGAGTTTCTTCTTGTGTTACTCATTCTCTTTAGTAGACATCCTTAGGGGAGGACGACTAATTGGCTATGCGCCTGGAATAAGGTTGATGCAGAACTCAATAGCCCACTTGGGTGGTAATCTTGAAACATGCTCAAATAAGTCTGGAAAGTCACAAACAACAGGTATCCAAGACACATTATCATCATCGTCTCGAGAATCGAGAGCAAATAAAGAAGTTACGGAATCATGATCAGACTCTTGAAGCAGAAGAGACAATCGAGTAGGAGAATCGAGATGACGATGATATAAAACTCTCTCCAAAAAAAGAATCCTGGCATCGTGTTTAACTAGCCAGTCCATACCAAGAATTTTATCAAATCCAAGAAAAGGAATCACCTGCAGATTCGCATGGAAAGAAAAACCACAAATCATAATCTCAACATCATCACAAAGAAGACTAAGGGTTGCAGATCCCCTGATAGGATTCGCAATCCGTAAAGAAGAAAGCATGCAAGAAACATTTAACTGTAAATCATCGACGAGTTCCTTTGATACAAATGAATGAGAAGCACCCGTATCAAAGAGAACTCGAATAGAACGATCATGAAATAAAATAGAACCCTCTAAAATGGAAGAGAATATACCTTGAGGCTGAGAAGCATCTCCAAAAAATGGTTCCTACATTAAGATGACCCTGACGAGAACTCTTCTCCCCCTTGGGACAAGCTGAAATCAAATGTCCCTCCTTCTTACAATAGAGGCATCTCTTAGGCTTGGGACACTCTCTCACAGGATGGTTAGGCGAACCACAATTGAAGAAAGCAAAAGGCTTAGTTGAAGGAGTAGCTGGAGACTGAGAAGAGGATCCCCCTTGCTTCTTCTTCTTTTTAGGGTGGAAAGGCTTAGACTTGCGGAATTTTTTTTCTTGTTTGGATTTCCCCGAACCTCACCACAACATCACTATCCTTCTCCTTCTTGACCGCTTCAAGATAAAGGGCTGCATCCACAAATTTCTAAAAAGAAAGTTCAAGATGAAGCATGCGAGATTTCTTCAAATATTTCTTAAGTCCATAGACGAACTTAAGATTCTTCTTATACGGAGTAGAAATGCGCTCAAGACCATACATAGATAAGGCTTTGAAAGATGCAACATACTCAGAAACTGTCGACTTCCCTTGTTTGAACTCAAGGAAACGTCAGGCTAGAATAGCTTTCTTGGATTCAGGAACAAACTTAAGCTTGAAACTCTCACGGAACCGATCCCACTCTAAGGTAGACTCATCTACTTCCGCTACAAGCAAATTATACCAATTCAATGCACGTTCTTGCAACACACTCGATGCAACAAGAACGCGATGGTGGCTAGATATCTCCATATAGTTAAGTGTGCACTCACAAGAACTGAGCCATGCCTTGACCTCTAAGATGGTCTCAATGCCTCTAAAGGTCTTGCCACCAAGATGAATGAAGTCGCTACACATGTCCGCAAATGTGCATTTGTGCGAAGGAGAAGATTAAGCTGGAACGGTAGGTTGAGTGCTCCTAATAAGCTCGAGAATCTGATCGGTAGACATATATACACCTTCGGGACGAGAACCACTGGACCGTCCCGCCACCGAAGAGCATCCTTTACCTCTAGCAGACATGGTTGAAAGATAAGATAGGATTATTCACATGGTAGATAGATATATTAGCAATCCAAATGCAGAAATTAAGGAATACTATCGAATTAAATTAACATTCCTAGACATATTCCCTTTTATCTACCCTAAAGGAATCGAAAAGGGACACGAACCAAAACAAGGACAAGGTGAGATGGATCACGATTGGGCATGATGTGTACTAATGTATTATATTTGATGTAGGATAATCCTGCATACTGTTCTGCATATATCACATTATATTCTGAAATTCCGCTCTGATATCAAGGTGTGATGCCCTACACCGAGACCCACATTGGTAAAGAGAATTACTTCTTGTCTACTAATGCAGAGAATAGGGCTGGTTAAGAGCGACCCTCATGATAATGCATTAGATAATATCTAAGTATGTCGATATTTTTTTTTCCATTACCTCATACATGGTCGACACACCTAGTCCTTAACTAATACGTTACCATGGTGGTTTAGGACTGTTTCAGAATAAATGCAATATACAAATATATATAAACATTCACAGAACAGCAAACCCAGATCATAGTATACATACCTCTCCATACATCATACATAATACAACATACATAAGTAGCATGAACTACAAAATATACATACACAACCATCCCACAAAATAATAGGTACAATGTCCAAGTCCAAAAGAAGTGTTCCAAACAAAAGCAAGCTAACGGATCCAAGAAGTAGTGAGCTAACTCCATACCTAACTTACAACTCGGTTTGACCCGAATAATAAATAAACGGGTTAGGTAGGCTAGAACTTATCATTAGTAAAGACAACAGTAATAGGAGGAAAGGGAGAACCATTCCGTTTTTGATAACAAAATGATATAAGTGTCATCAAATCATCTCTAAGGTGAGACATATATGGGTTCATCATGATTTCATAAGGGAACTCAATTGGTTATCTAACTATGATTCATCTTCTATAGTTATATAAGTGAAATAGGCAAAGATTTGAACCATATAAATAATCATCATAAAATAGTCTAAAACCTCATAAATCCATCATAATAGAACTCAATAAGGGTTCAAAAAATAATATTAGAAATCACCATAAAACCATCAATACATGTAAGCCTTTATCTTACTCAATGCTATAATAACATCCACATAAAAAAGTGAAATCAAAACATTTAAAACTTCATGGAAAATTGCACGTGTTTACATCATGACTAGTACTAATATTTAGTACCGTAAACATCATCATGACTGGAGTCAAGTATCATCATAATATCGTGAACATCATGATGACTATAGTATATAATATCATAACGACTCCCGGTCACAAAGACCCGAGTTAATAACATCGTGATGATCGAAGTCGCAACTACATCGTGATGACTCCAATTGAGTGCTCCTGGTCTATAGTACTAGTAAACATTGTGAATGTGTCTCAACTTCTCAGATAGAAACCCAATAGGCATTACCATACGTCCCAAACCATACATTCGCACCTAACAATTTACTAGCCGTTAATTGGTGCCACACTAGTAAAATATCATAAACATCATGAAAATATACTTTGCCTCATCTCATCGGCGAGTAAATACAATACCCTATTCGTCTCATCTCATTGACGAGTACTAGTGGCATCATAACTTGCCTCATCTCATCCATAAGAAAAATTCATCATAATACATTTCAACATCGTAAAATCATCATAAAGAAACTTACCTCATCTCATCGGCAAGTAAAAATAACATCTAGACGGTTATTTCTAACCATAATTCCAAATAGGAATTTCTAGCTCTTAATTTGCCTCATTCCATCGACAATTAATAAATACATCTAAAAATGGTCATCCATCGAATATACTTCTAAATTGGAGTTGTTGGTCCATACAATCTACCCAAAAATTTAATAACATCTTAAATCATCTCAAACAGTTCATCGAAAAGGTTTTGATCGTATAAGTCCGATACTAAGCGATAAAGAAAATCCATGTGCCCCATACCATATGTTTTACTTTACTGTTTAATTGTCTTTCCCATATGTCCGAAATTAATAAAAATATGTAATTTTATTTGTGGAAAATAGGAATTTAAAAGGATTTTTCAAAAATGATTATTAAAACCAATATTCGAATTTATTTATTATAGGAAATAAATACATTTTTATTTAGAAAATAATTTTAAAATACTACATAATAATAATTTGAAATGTCCATATTTTTCAAAAATGGTTTACTGAAAACCATTCTAAAAAACAATAAAAATAAAGAAGGATATCTCAAAACTGATAACTTGAATTCAATACGAATTCAATTCAAATTTATCCCAAAATCATTTCCAATTCCATTTAAATTTGAATTTCAAATTCTCCCTACATAGCTAGCCTACTGATAGGCACCTTAGATCTCAAAACAACATCAAAACCAACATCAAAACCAAATGAGAATGAGAGAAAAAACGAGCTAATACAATTCTAAGGTCGATGATTGTTATTGCTGTCAATTTGCACTCAGGACAACAACATAATTTCGACCAAGCAAACTTCAAAATTTTATAAAAATCAAAACATGAAACTTGTAGTACATGATTAAACCTTTCCAGAACATCCAAAATTATTGAATTTTATAAAGAAAGGAAAGAGTTGTGGCCAAAATAATTCTTAGCCTGTGATTGTTGTTGTTGTCGATTTGCCCTCGAGACAGCAACAAACAAGCACGATTTTGATCAAGCAAACATCTGAATTTCCAAAAACTCAAAACATGAAACTTGTAGCTGTATGTCTATTCTTTCTAGAACATCTAAAATTATTAAATTTAGTTTAGAAACTAAAGATCTATGGCCAAAACAATTCTCCGGCCTGTGGTTGTTGTTGCTGTTGATTTGCTCTCCGAACAGCTACAAGCAAGCACGATTTTGATCAAGCAAACATCAAAATTTCAGAAAACACAAAACATAAAACATGTAGCTCTATGTCTATGCTTTCCATAACATCCAAAATTATTAAATTTATAATAGGAACGAAAGATTTATGACCAAAACAATTCTCAGGCCAATGATTGTTGTTGCTGTCGATTTGCTCTCGGGACAGCAACAAACAAGCACAATTTTGATCAAGGAAAAATCAAAATTTTGGAAAAACCAAAACAGTAAACTTGTAGCTCTATATCTATGCTTTCCATAATATCCAAAATTATTATATTTGGATACGTAACGAAAAAGTTATGGCAAAATTCGTTACAGCTTAAATCTCAACAAATTTACTGTAATGATTTTTTTCCCCGGCAAGTTCACCATTGTAAATCATCATTAAACATATGAATTCAAACTAGAAAGCATGAGGGAACCCTCACTTTAGATATGCAGTGAAGATTGGGTTGTAATCTTCACGATTTGGATCAATTTGATGATTTTGAGGCTCCTTTGTAAGCTTTAGCTCTTGAAAATGCTGTAACTAGAACATGTGGTAACAAAGAATTTGTTACAGACCATTCTTATCATAAGTTCAAAGCTTTTTGATAAAATTTACATAGTATTGGGTAGAGATTACCTTGTAGATTCTTGTTTTATTGATTATCTTCTTTAATTTGCAACAGATTTGGTGAATTTTGTTTTAAATTGGAGAAAGCCATGACTTTTTTCTTTTTATGTAAACTCTTATTTGAGAAGGAAGATGAAAAAAGAAAACTATGTATAGACACTTTCTCACAAACCATAAGTTTCTAGGATAGGCTAATGAATCCAATCTTACCCAAATAAGCCCAAGAGCATAATTACTTACAGAAATATGAAACTGTGTACATGTTTTCTCTTATTTTAACATTACATTCACATTTTGAACATTTTTAAGTTAAATAAAACATATAAAACTATTTTTTATGAAAATGAACTTGTTATTAGGACAAAACAAACTTAATTTTAACAATATTTTACAATTTATACAATTTTAATGCAAATATACCATTTTTAACACAACAAGCTTAATAAAAATTATTTTCTTGTCAAATAAGTTGCAATAAATCATTCTAACCTTATTGAATCATTAATATATTATTTTCAACCAATATTTCATCTTTTATTTTAATAAAATAAATAGTTATTCATAATTTACCTTTTATATACTGTAAAAGGCTAATATTGGCAATTATTACCAATATTATCATATGACGTAATTAAACTACAATAAATGATTAATTTCACTCCAATTTGTCAAAATAAAGTTTTTAAAACTTTATTTCCATCAAGTTGGATTTATTTCAACAATTAAATTTTGAAATACAGCACTTGGTAAATTTATTAACTCAAATTTACTTATATTTCCATATTTTCCATTTTATTAACCAAATGTCCAAATAATCAATTCTAACCCAATATTTAACTCCAAACCTATTGTTTATTTAAAAATAAAAAATTTAAACCAAATTTATTTCTCCATTACATTCTACCGACCATATTAAATTATAATCTCCATTACCGGGGTTATTACAAAAACTATTAAACGTACCCCTTTTAAAACCATTGAAAGTACCCCTTTTGAAACCAATTAAAAACCTTTTATCTTATCTAGGCCGAAAGGCCAAAACCCTCCTTTCGAAACCTTTCTTAATGCCCTTTCGAAACCTTTGGAAGTCTTCCTTTCCAAAGCTTTAAAAACTTAGACATCTTCCTTTTAAAAACTTTTAAACGTTGCCTTTCAAAACCATTGGGAAACCTTTCCTTTCGAAACCATTCGAAACCATCAGAAAACAATACCTTTCGACTTCTTTGAAACCTCTAGGGAACCACCCCTTCGAAACCTCTTTTAAAACCTTTTGAAAGCATTAAATCTAAACCTTTCGAAAGCATTTGGGTTCAATTTAAAAACATGTGGAAACTTTTTGAAACCATTCAAAGTTAACTCCTTTGAAACCCATTTGAAAAGATTTCGGTCAAAACATTGGATTATGCCTTCAAGTAGAGAAAAAGGAAATAAACTCATTAAAATCGAAAGCACTTCCTTTTGAAATCATTCAAATCATCTCTTTTGAAACCAATTTGGTTATACTTCAAACAAAAAAGGGTCTCTAAAATCATTCAAATCGAAAGCAAATGTTTCGAAACAAATTTTCTAAGTAATGTAGTGATGGTGCTGAAACCATCCCTTCGAAAGCATTTGAGAAGTGGGCAAATTTTAGAAAACCAATAAACCCTTCGAAACCAACTGTGCCGAAAGGTAAAAAGGAGGCAGCTAGGTGTTTCGACTTAGTCGAAAGCATTTTCTTAAAAACAAAGATGCAACCCAATCGAACCATTTCCCTTTAAATCATTTGACTTGGTCAAAACCCAACCGAGTCGAAAGCATCTTACTCGAATGTAAGCAGGTGTATTTGTTGAATATGCGCTTATATCATTTTTGTTTGATGATAATAAACTTATATACATTCGTTTAAATGTATTTTTTAATGTACTATTTTAATTTTCATAGATTAAATAAATATTTGCTGAATAAAAATAAATAACACAGAATTTGAATTCAAACAGAAATTTTATTCAAACAAATATTTATTACAATTTTGAATAGTACAAATCCAAGCTCTCACTATAGATATACAATTTTGATTACAAATACATCACAATTTCATATTTACATTTAACCTCACTACACATCACTTGTTCACTCAATTCGTATTTTAACTTCAACTTCATTCCAGTTAGAATCCAGCATCTGAGCAATCTGCAAAAATATTCACTAACGTAGTAAAATTGAAAAAGAAATATTTTTGCAATATAAAATAAAATATGAATTTTTGAAAATAATATTTTCCTCAGTTATTTGGGTTGTTCGTCATGATTTATATTTAAATTCATCACACACGAACAATGTGACATGCACAGTGTATCACTGTACATGCCACAAGGCCGTGCACACCGATATACACTTGATAATGTTACAGGGACATGTGAGCACAAGGTCAAACCCAAATAAAAAGACGGGTTCAACTCAGGTGCAACATAAATAAAATATCGACTTCAGCACAAGGTCAAACCCGAGTTGTGAAACTGGATTCAACACAGGTGCAAATGGCCAAAACTCAAGAATCAAGTGTCGACTAGTCCAATATAAACAAGACCAGTATAATCACAAATGAAAAAAACTATTTGCAAACTGAATCGGACTAAAATACCAGACCAAACTGCATCAAGAAACCAAAACTAGAAAAGTACACAAACATAACCCGAGAGTAGTTCAAGTGCATGTACACAGTGAAATGCACAATGGCATAGCAACTGCGCCAAACCAAAACCACTGACTCAAGTACACCAGTGACGCTAATGGAGTCAAGACAGCAATGCTAACACAAATTAGTGGAACTGCAACAACTGGAAAGAGCACAACATCCATCAAAGAGTATGCAACAAACAACAACACAGTCTCAAAATTCAAATAACAAACAGGCGAACCAAACTAGCCAACGCGACAAGACTCAAGTCAGTAAATACTTCAGTGGTAAAGATGAATGCAGACATACACCTATATACATACATGAATGTGTGTATACAAATGATCAATACAACTTTAATGCAAACAGTAAGTGACAATGCTCAATGCACAACAGTTCATATATATATATACACGTATACAATGCAGAAGAACCCAGACTCATACATCCAGAATCAAGCAACAATATGCACAGGAGCATCAGGATATACTACAGATATGAACACATGAGAATGGAATGCACAGGTCAGGGAAGCAACAAATATACAGAGACAATAACCACTTTGCCAAAGTCAAAACAAAATCAAGGTGAAGCCGTGCAAGTCTAGGATGACACAAATACAGACAGTGAAGAATATCAAGTCAAGGCCGAAGCAGTACAAGAAAATTCACGAAATTAAAAATTGGGCAAAGTCAAAGGAAAAATCAAAAAGGTCGAAAGTACTACCGAAGCTATCAATATCAAGTTCGTGCCAAAGTCAATTTTGAACAAGTCGCAATCAAACGAATGAGTCAAATTCGAAACCGTGGTCATCACGAAATGAATCAAAGCCGTGGGAAGCAAGCAATGAAAATATACGCATATGAAAAGGTCAGAAATCATCTCAGCATCAAAGTGAAATTGAACGGCCGATCAAACATAATTGACAAATTCAAATATATTCGTACGAATGCAAATCTAGGGTTACAAACCCTATATAAACAATCATCATTGGCAATTTTCGAAATCATGGAGTTCAATCAAGCATAACAGAATAGCATAAACGAAAAACACATATCGAATCGAAGTCGAACTCCATCAACTCGAAGCAACCGAAGTGAGCAACAAGGATTCGATCGAACAAGACTTCACGCAATTAATCACTAATTCGATCAATTGAAAGTCGGCAGCTTCTGTCTCAAAATCCCTAATTTAAGAGCAAAAAGGAACGAGATCGAACGAAGCCCTAATTTGCAAAGACACGGCCGCCATTATCTCAAACATAGAAGGCCCGGGCCAAAAATTATAAAAGAAGAAAAAGAGGGCCGAACTTTAATTCTAACATTGGACTTTATAATTATAAAGGGCTCTTAAATTACAATTAGGGTTTTTTATCTTTTGTTTGCTTTTTAAATTTGTTTCTAAATTTTAAACCATTTAAATTTCTAGTCGTGTGACTAGGGGACAAGCTATGTGGCGTAGCTTGAGAATTCGCAACTCAGAGGCTGAGTTGTGGAAGGGTTTTGAGCGTAGAGTTAGGTTTAGTCGATGGCGGGTGTTGCGAGTTTACGTGTGTAAGCGTCTGACTATCTAATTTCTAGTAGAAACCTTAGGGGCAGCACATAGGTAGGGTTTTGTCGAAGCTGGGTAAATTCTGTGTCGTTCTATTTCTGTATTTTATTATTCTGCTATTTTTCTGTGCTGCTATTATTCTGTAATCTGTGTTGAAATTATTTATAAGCTTCCGCAATTAATTTTATAATTAATACTGTTACCTATTCACCCCCCTCTAGGGTGAAATCGATCCTACAAGTGGTATCAGAGCAAGGAATAGAAGTCAACTTCTGTTTTAAAAAAATCGTTTTTCAAAAACCAATTTTTGTTTTAAAAATTTGAATTTTTAAAATGGCTTCTTTTAATAATGCTTTTGCTGAGGGTCAGTCCATAGTTAGACCACCAATGTTCAATGGTGAATATGCTTACTGGAAAAATAGGATGGAAATTTTTCTGAAAACCATTGACGCTTGGGATATTGTTGAGACAAGGTATAGAGCACCAACTATAATTGAAAATAATCAGGAAATAAAAAAACCGAAGGATCAATGGACAGAACTAGAAAATAAATTACAAAATACTAATGCTAAAGCTATGAATTCTATTATCTGTTCATTAGATCAATTTGAATTTAATCGTGTCTCACATTGTCTAACTGCACAGGAAATATGGCACACACTAGAAGTGACTCACGAAGGAACATCTCAAGTCGAAGAATCTCGCCTTGCCATGCTAAGCAGCGAATACGAGAACTTCACAATGGCGAAGGAAGAAAATGTCAAAGAGATGCATGGACCACTTTCCAATATCGTATACAAATCAAAAGCTCTTGGTAAATCATATACAAAGTTGGAGATAGTCCGAAAAATCCTTAGAGTCCTTCCACGAAGTTTTGAAGCCAAAGTGACTGCCATTCAAGAATCAAAAGATTTGAAACAAATGAAAGTCGAAGAACTCATCGGAAATCTCACCACTTATGAGCTAGAAATGAAATTCAAGGAAGAGCGTGAAGGAGGAGATACTCGAAAGAAATCAATAGCTCTCAAAGGAACAACTGAAAGTGATGACGATGACGATGATGATGCAGCAGCAGAATTAGAGCTATTAATAAAGAAATTCAAAAAGTGGAATTACAAATATGGAAATTCAGCTCGAATTCAAAAAGCGAAAAGCAAAATAGCCAAAGCACTAGACTACTCCGAAGAAAAGAAGATCATCTGTCACAGGTGCAACCAACCCGGACACATCAAGCCCAATTGTCCTCAAAATCAACGCGACTTTAAAAAGAAATCAAAAAGGAAAAGTTTTGCAGCCACGTGGAATACAAGTGATGAAGATAATCAAAGTTCTAGCAGTGAGAGTGAGAAAGCAGATATGTTCCTTCATGGAAATATAACCGATAGCGATGATGACGAACCAAGCGAGGCATCAAAACTTACTAACTCTGAATTACTTATTTATTTCCACGAAGTAAATGACTGTTTTGAACGACTTAGGGAAAAATATGCTAAACTTGAATCACAAAAAGACACTTTGATAGAATTAAATGAACAACTTGACCAATTAGTTGAAAACTATCAAAGAAGGATCCCTAAGTGTGATAAATGTCCAACATTCGAAGATGAAATTAAAAAATCAGAAATCAATATAAAATCACTTGAAAATGAAGTTCTGATTTTAAAAGAAAGTGAAAATACTAGGAGAGAGAATTCTATTAAAAAGTGCACACAATTATTAAATGAAAATGAATCTCTCAAAACACAAGTCCAACAATTGTCAACGACTTTAGATAAATTTTCAAAAAGTGAAAAATCGTTGAATATGCTATTAGGAAAGCAAACTGTTAACACAGTTAGAAAAGGACTTGGATATAATCAATCTAAAATTGTTGAAAACAAGATTAATCAAGAAAATTCAATGTGCACAATTTGTAGAAAATATGGACACAATCACAATAATTGTTGGTATAGACCCAAACATGTGAAAACTATACCAATTTGGGTTCCAAAAGGCACAAATATAAAATCTCTCAAAGTTAAACAAATTTGGGTGCCGAAGGGAAAAATTATAAATAGTTTTGGGTCTCCGCAAAATTATTTTTCTAAATATTCTGCCACTAACAACCATGGACCTATAAAAACAAATAGGTCACATAAATCCTTTTCCGTGTAGGTGTGGTGGCAAGCTAAGGAACAACAACAGTGTTCTTTGGATTTTTTGGCTGTTCCAGAAACACAACGGGCGACAAAGCAAAGTTCCTTAGCCTAGTATAAAGGTGACAGAATCACAATGGGCAACCACGAAAAATATCATAAAGGTAAAACAGGTAAAGGAATATTTATTTGAACGATATATTAAATGTGATAATCTGCACCATATTCTGAATTAAATCAGCCAATGATGAGATGATGAAAAAATGATGATTTTGATTCTGACTTATTCAAAATTGTTGGCCAAATTATATTCTTATGCCAAAAACACTATAAAATTCTCTAGATTCTTTGATTACTTCATATGTATCAGTTTGGATTAAAAATAGTGTTTTGTTGGATAATACATTTGGCTGTAAATATGGCTAACTCTATATTCACGGTTTTTGATTATTTACACGGCTTCAATTCAAATTCAAGAGAATGTCATTTAAATTGCTGTTAAAATTGATTTTGAAATTTTTGGTGCACACTTCATGGTTTGGTCGATCAAATTCAATTAATGATGATTTTGAGTGAAAAAGAAATTCAGATGCAGACTACACTGGTAATCTAGTTGATAGAAAAATTACTGGTTGAACGTGATTTTTGAGACATTTAGTAACTGCATCGTTTTCCAAAGAAAATATCTGCATATTTTTCATTTCAAATAATTTTCAAATAGCAGAAATTTTTCTCATATAACCCCCTCGAGAAAATCATTTTTGACCATATTTTCAGATTAGTCATTTAGAAAAATTGATTTATAATTATTTCTGAATTTGATTTTAAATGATTACATTGACTAACCTAACTCCCTAATGATTATCGAAAAGATGAATAGTGATTGAAAAAGTGATGATTGTTGATATTTATTATATATTATGACTCGAGACGGTATAATTAGTAAATTTCTTTAGAAATTTAAACAAGAGTTATAAAAAAATTTGTTGGTAAAAATTCCATGACCATCTCTATCTCTATCATATTTCTAACAACCATCACTCATCAAAATTCTACATAGTTTGTCGATATGTGGTACTTTAAGCAGGAATCGTTCGTTTTTCATTTTACATTTTTTTTAAAAAAAATAGTAATAATAAATAAATACCAATGTATTCACTCTCATTTAAAAGTCCTCACGGTTATGCATGGGTGAATTACTTGGAATTTGTTCTGTGCTTCCATGCTCGTTTAAAAGTCCTCAAGGTTATGCATGTATGGAACGCATATCAAAAGTTGATTTTTAAAATAAACAAGTTGATTCTAATCCCATTTAAAAGTCCTCATGGTTATGCGTGGTTAGAAGATACTTGAATTCATTTTTTAAAAATAAAATTGGAATACTACTAATCTCATTTAAAAGTCCTAACGGTTATGCATGGTTAGTAGATATTCAAATTCCTGATATAAATATACCACAAATAGACACAACTGTATGGTTTTATATGATGACATCATTCCCATCATTCTAAAATTGGAATATGCGTCTAACAAAATATTTATGATTTTTGTTTGAATTTTTATTGAAATTTAATATTTATATTCAATTAAGTTTTAATGTTGAATTAATATCGATCACTTTATCTCTATTTTCTCTAACACTATCATTCTTTTGCTGATAACAAAAGGGGGAGAGAAAAGTTAAGATTTTGTCAAATAAAATCAAGTAAAGGTCCAATAATTTTCTATTTGCATCTAGGCTCATTTGCATATTTTTATTTGTATGCATATATGTAGGGGAATCTTTGTGTAGAGAGGAAGCATTTAAATGGGGGAGCAATTAGAGCATATGAATGATCAAATACATTTAACATATTCAAAATCTTAAATATATGTTTGTTATCATCAAAAGGGGGAGATTGTTGAATATGCGCTTATATGATTTTTGTTTGATGATAATAAACATATATACATTCGTTTAAATGTATTTGTTAATGTACTATTTTATTTTTCATAGATTAAATAAATATTTGGTGAATAAAAATAAATAACACATAATTTGAATTCAAACAGAAATTTTATTCAAACAAATATTTATTACAATTTTGAATAGTACAAATTCAAGCTCTCACTATACATATACAATTTTGATTACAAATACATCACAATTTCATATTTACATTTAACCTCACTACACATCACTCGTTCACTCAATTCGTATTTTAACTTCAACTTCATTCCGGTTAGAATCCAGCATCTGAGCAATCTGCAAAAATATTCACTAACGCAGTAAAATTGAAAAAGAAATATTTTTGCAATATAAAATAAAATATGAATTTTTGAAAATAATATTTGCCTCAGTTATTTGGGTTGTTCGTCATGATTTATATTTGAATTCATCACACACGAACAATGTGACATGCACAGTGTATCACTCTACATGCCACAAGGCTGTGCACACCGATATACACTTGATAATGTTAAAGGGACATGTGAGCACAAGGTCAAACCCAAATGAAAAAACGGGTTAAACTCAGGTGCAACATAAATAAAATATCGACTTCAGCATAAGGTCAAACCCGAGTTGTGAAACTGGATTCAACACAGGTGCAAATGGCCAAAACTCAAGAATCAAGTGTCGACTAGTCCAATATAAACAAGACCAGTATAATCACAAATGAAAAAAACTATTTGCAAACTGAATCGGACTAAAATACCAGACCAAACTGCATGAAGAAACCAAAACCAGAAAAGTACACAAACATAACCCGAGAGTAGTTCAAGTGCATGAACACTGTGAAATGCACAAAGGCATAGCAACTGCGCCAAACCAAAACCACTGACTCAAGTACACCAGTGACACCAATGGAGTCAAGACAGAGCAATGCTAACACAAAGTAGTGGAACTGCAACAACTGGAAAGAGCACAACATCCATCAAAGAGTATGCAACAAACAACAACACAGTCTCAAAATTCAAATAACAAACAGGCGAACCAAACTAACCAACGCGACAAGACTCAAGTAAGTAAATACTTCAGTGGCAAAGATGAATGCAGACATACACCTATATACATACATGAATGTGTGTATACAAATGATCAATACAACTTTAATGCAAACAGTAAGTGACAATGCTCAATGCACATCAGTTCATACACACACACACACACACACACACACGTATACAATGCAGAAGAACCCAGACTCATACATCCAGAATCAAGCAACAATATGCACTGGAGCATCAGGATATACTAAAGATATGAACACATGAGAATGGAATGCACAGGTCAGGGAAGCAACAAATATACAGAGACAATAACCACTTCGCCAAAGTCAAAACAAAATCAAGGTGAAGCCGTGCAAATCCAGAATGACACAAATACAGACAGTGAAGAATCTCAAGTCAAGGCCGAAGCAGTACAAGAAAATTCACGAAATTAAAAATTGGGCAAAGTCAAAGGAAAAATCAAATAAGGTCGAAAGTACTACCGAAGCTATCAATATCTAGCTCGTGCCAAAGTCAATTTTGAACAAGTCGCAATCAAACGAATAAGTCAAATTCAAAACCGTGGTCATCACGAAATGAATCAAAGCCGTGGAAAGCAAGCCACCAAAATATACGCATATGAAAAGGTCAGAAATCATCTCAGCATCAAAGTGAAATCGAACGGCCGATCAAACATAATTGACAAATTCAAATATATTCGTACGAACGCAAATCTAGGATTACAAACCCTATATAAACAATCATCATCGGCAATTTTCGAAATCATGGAGTTCAATGAAGCATAATAGAATAGCATAAACGAAAATCACATACCGAATCGAAGTCGAACTCCATCAACTCGAAGCAACGAAGTGAGCAACAAGGATTCGATCGAACAAGACTTCACGCAATTAATCACTAATTCGATCAATTGAAAGTCGGAAGCTTCTGTCTCAAAATCCATAATTTAAGAGCAAAAAGGAACGAGATCGAACGAAGCCCTAATTTGCAAAGACACGACCGCCATTATCTCAAACATAGAAGGACCGGGCCAAAAATTATAAAAAAAGAAAAAGGGGGCCGGACTTTAATTCTAACATTGGACTTTATAATTATAAAGGGCTCTTAAATTACAATTAGGTTTTTTTATCTTTTGTTTGCTTTTTAAATTTGTTTTTAAATTTTAAACCGTTTAAATTTCTAGTCGTGTGACTTGGGTACAAGCTACGTGGCGTAGCTTGAGAATTCGCAACTCAGAGGCTGAGTTGTGGCAGGGTTTTGAGCATAGAGTTAGGTTTAGTCGATGGTGGGTGTCGCGAGTTTACGTGTGTAAGCATCTGACTATCTAATTTCTAGTAGAAACCTTGGGGGTAGCACGTAGGCAGGGTTTTGCCGAAGCTGGGTAAATTCTGTGTCGTTCTATTTCTGTATTTTATTATTCTGCTATTTTTCTGTGCTGCTATTATTCTGTAATCTGTGTTGAAATTATTTATAAGCTTCCGCAATTAATTTTATAATTAATACTGTTACCCTATTCACCCCCCCTCTAGGGTGAAATCGATCCTACATTATTTTCCTTTAAAACAAAATAAAGCTTCATCCCTTTTCGAAGCCCCATGATTTCGACCCTATACCTTTCGCCCACATCTAATTCATTACGTGCCGTTTGCTCGACACCATATGCATTAGTTTCAACTGTGTCGGAGGCGTTAGTATAAAGGCAGAATCTGGTGTCGAAGGAGAAGAAATAGTGAAAAACCTATTTATTTGAACTTTTAAACTATAGCTTTTGTACCTAACCTACTTTGTTTGTCTAAATCTAATTGGTTGCCTTAGTACTTTTCAAAAGTGCTACAATTTTTCCAAAATTAACAATTTCGAATATTTACAAAAGGTGCCTTCTCCATTTAATATATAAAACATTTAAGTCTCATAACTTAAATAATTTTATATACCTATTAAAACTGTTAGGAAAAATCTAGAAAAATTCCAAAAAATCAAGTTATATGTGTTTTCTAAAATATAAAATTTTTAGACCCTAATAATTAATTATTTCCCGTAAATAATTTATAACCTAAGATATCATTTTCTTTATTTGAAAATTCATATAAAATCCATATTAGTTCGAAAAATTACTAAAAATTGAAACCTATCTCTAAAACATATTTTTTGATCTATATAAAAGTTATCAATGCATTAAGATCTCATTTAATTAGTTTATACCTCAAAACATATCACAAAGATCAATATGAACATGTATAATTCGGCAACAAGTATATAATAACATTCCATCATCCAAAACATGGCAATATATTGCAAAATAATTAGGAATCATCATAAAACCAAAAAAATAAAAAATATAGATGTAAACATTATTCATCTTAGGCTTTGTGATTAAAGAGATTGAGATATGAATATATTTGATTTGCATAAGCTTCTTGCTAGCTTATCTTCAATCATTCCCCCCTTTTCCTTTTAGTGGTGGCCAGCCTTTTTTATGAAAATTTTGAACCGAAATGAACGTGTACATTATACACGACCATGGGTAGTAGATATAAGAATGGCCTCTTTCCCATTTTACCTCCCCTTTAATTCATTTTAAACCATTCTTTAGTTCATGCTTAAAGGGCATGTCTACCCCTCTTTAATTAAATCTAATCTCAATCGTTTAATCGACACATTATTTTATTTAATTTATCTAATTGAATATCCTGTATAATGTTATCAAAAATCTAGGGTGTTACTTGCATAAATCTTCGTGATCCAGCGGCTTGGAGAAGATGTGAGGCCTCTCTAAGTGGATCACTAGAGCCTGAAATGTGTCTTCACACTCCTATAGCCATTAGTTCATTTTTGCTCTTTTGATCAGGTCTAAGAAAGGAATACATTCGCCAACAGCTCTGGAAATGAATCGGGTTAGGGTGACAACCTTCCCATATAAGCTGTATACTCGTTTGATAGTCTTTGGCACTTGAATATCTTTGATTTCCTTGAGATTGGCTTCAATTCCATGATAATTGATGATGAAACCCAAGTCATCGATGTAGTCGTTTGATCGTTGTGATCTTGTGAGCATAACATCCACATATACTTCCATTGATTGGTCAATATTGCCTTTGAACATTCGGTTGACCGACCTCCGGTAAGTTATTCTAGTGTTCTTTAGTTCAGATGGCATCATAACATAACAATATAACCTTAGATCGGTAATAAAGCTGGTGTGCTTCTGATGAGGGACATGCATCGAGATCTGATTGTATTCGAAGTACACATCCATAAATAGAAATAGTTCATATCCAGCGGTTGTGTCTACCAGCCGGTCGTTCCTCGAAAGTGGAAAGCTGTCTTTCGAGCATGTTTAGGTCAGAGTACTCGATGTTTGTCCACCAGTTTCCATCATCTTTTCTCACATGAACTGGATTGGATACCCATTTCCGGTAGAGGGCGTCGTGTAAACCCATTATTTTTTAGTTTATCCACCTCCTCTTTAAGTGCATTAAATCTTTCCAGATCCATGTCGCGTTGCTTTTGTTTTGCCAGGACATGCCTTAGGTCGGTATTCGATGCATGACTCGTGATAATAGGTGAGATCATGCACATGTCAGAATGGGTCCAATATTACACATCAAGATTTGTTCAGGGAAAGACAACTAATTCCTTCACCATTGTTGCACGGAATTATAATCCGACCTTCACTACCAGTGATGGGTCGCCATGGCTGACCATAATGTTGATTGTTAGCTCAACAGGAGCAGGCGTTGGTTCCTTAAGTTCAAACGTAACTATTACGCGTAACAATAGACGTGAAATCCGGTTAGGATGGTCAGTGATGATGGTTACTTCGATCAAATCTCAAAGTCTTGCCATGGGTTACTGAGTTTGATAGTGAAGGGCTCTTAATGCTTTGAGTGATTATCAACAAATGGCTAAAGATCGGGCTTAGAAGCACATTAAATAAAATGTTGAGTAGGGTTCAGCCTCGTGTTGCATGGAACCACATAGCTGGCTCTTTCTTTGAATTTGAATCTGCTTGTATATTCGAGTAATGTGCTTCATATTCAATGTACTCATGATCTGTTACTCATCGTTCGAGTTAGAGTGATGGTCAGTTTCCCATGGGCTTTGTCATTAATTCGACGATTCTATCTCTAGGCATCCTTCTAGTCATAGCCTTGAGTCATTGTAAACACTAGGTATGAGTCACAATATTGGGCTATCACAGTCCATCTTTGGATGATCACACTTTTAATCTCGGTCTCGGATTGGTAAATATGTTGCATGGATGGTCGAGCATCATCGTAGTTGTGTTTATACCCCCACCTAATGTCTATAGACTTAGAATTGATTGATGAATGGTCGGTTTACATTCACCTTGTTTCTCACTCGTGCCTCCCAGTCTGGGGCATACATTGATAAGTAGGAAGGCAAGTCATGTCCAATTTAGCTTTATGCTCTTTCCTGTTGAACCGCGGGATCAAGTTAGTTGATGGAAGGCTGAGTCACACCTATTCTGGATTGTATTCTAGTTTTTCCTTCCCAAAGGAGGATTTCAATGCTTTGTCGGAGTTTGGGCATGAGCTGAGTATAGGATGGTCAATCACATCCGCTTTAGATGCAGATGTTTCCATACCCTAGGTAAGGACCAAAGAATGGATGGTTAAGTCATACCCAATTTGTGACTATTGCTACCCCTGTCGAATAAAGGGCAATGATCAGTATGCAGACGGTCAAGTCAAATCTATTTTGAACTGCTCTTATAGTCGGATTATGGAAAGAGTCAACGAATAAATGGTTATATCGCATTTATTCAAAGTTGGATGGTCAATCATGCCATTTTGATTCAATTATGCCGTTAGATCTAGGGACATAGTTGGCTCAGAATTGGTCGAGTCATGCTCATCTAGTTCCGTACTTCTCCTGATGGGTGAACGGAAGGAAATGGGGAATGATTGGTCTTGCTCTCTTTCATGATTTATTCTCCTATCCATGGTCCGGTGATCGAAGTTATTCGATGTATGTTCGCATCGCATCCATTTATGATTTGTGTAGATATATATTGACCCTCGATCCGATGGTACGATATAGTTGGTCACCCATAATTTCGGATGTTGTTTCGATTTCTTTTGTGTTAAGGCCTCCCTACAGTCGTTGCTTTGAGTCATAAAGAACACCAAGCCAGAGCTATAGTGAGTTGTTGTATTCAGCTTTTAGTAATTTGTACACCTACCCCCAGTCTTAGGTTACTAGATTTAATTCATGGATGGTCAAATTCCATTCGTAGTGAGTTTATACTCCTCTTCTAAGTTCAAGTTAGAGCTCATGGAATAATGAGCGGTCAAGCCACATTCATCTATTCATTTATACTCATCCGAACTTTGGATAAGAGTTTGTTGGCGGGTGGTCAAATCGCACCCAACTTGTGTTGATGCTCCTATCCATACTCTGGGGACTTAGAGTTATTCCAAAAAAAATGGTCGAACCACATTTTATTCAGTCATTTCTTCTGTCCCCACGGAAGTCGAAGAGTGGTCAGTCATATCATATTCACTCTTTCGTGGAGTTCTCCATGTTGAATCGTGGGAAGTAGCCGATTTGTAGATGGTCGAGTCGTATCAGATTTGAACTCGGGCTCTCAAACTGCGCCTTGCATCGGGGGCAAGAGTTGATGCATGGATAATCGTACCATGTTCTACTTTCATTTAGATCTTGCTTCTATTAAGCCTTAGGAGCTGTGTAGTCAAAGCGCTCGGCAGATTCATTGCGATGAAGGTGCAAAAAGTCATTGCGGGGTTACAACAAGTATATAGCGGGATATAGTGGATGACTCTAAAATAGCATAAAAACTCATACTTAATGTTTTTACATATATATAAATGGTTATTAAATGAAAAATTAACATTCAATTGAATTGTAATTAATACATAAATAATTTTAAATAACAACGTATGCGAATATAGTGTAAATAAATGTAAAACTTTGTATAACATAATTGAATTTAGTAAAATATTAGAGTATTTTCATTTTCGAAAACATATTAAAAATTCAATTGGATAAATTAATTTCATAATTTTTATACTGTATAAATCTCATTCTTTAATTCATTTCTGTTAGAAAAGATATAGCGGAAATAGCGGATTATAGCAGGAATAATGGAATATAGCGGAAATAGCGGTGCTTAAAGAGGAAAGGCTATATTTGGGGCTATATGGAAAAATCGTAGTGGTAGAAATCCGCTATGTGATATAGCAGGTTTATAGCGGGGCAATATCGGGGCATTAACTGCACAGCTTAAGAGTGAGATGAGTGTTTTGGCAAACTCCGTGCCTGGGCAAGGGAGCGTATGGTCGAACCGCATCCACATTGATTTGTGTCTATGCCCCCAAGATGGGGGGGGGGGAAGAATTGAAGAGTGGACAACCGAACCACACCCAACTTTTGTGTTTATACTACAGTCTGTGAGTTCTAGAGTTGATCGATGGACGGTCAGATCGCATCCATCTTTTTGTGTTTATACTCCAGTCCCTACTTTGGGAACTAGAGTCGATCGATGAATGGTAGAACCATGTCCATCTTTTTTTGTTTATACCCCAGTCCACACTTTGGGAATTAAGCTTGATCGATGGATGGTCAAACCACATCCATCATTTTGTGTTTATACTCCAGTCCGCACTCTGGGAATCAGAGTTGATCGATGGATGGTCGAACCACGTCCATCTTTTGTGTTTATATTCCAGTTTGCACTCTGGGAACTAAAGTTGATTGATGGACGATCAGACTACGTCCATCTTTTTGTTGTTTATACTCCAGTCCGCACCATGGAACTAGAGATATATGATCGGTGGTCATTCGCACCATTTTTGATTTATTCTCCACCTACCAAGTCGAGTTAAGAGTTTTAAGTGAACGGCCGAATCATGTTCATTAGTGGAATGGAATTCTACCCCTACCATCGAGGACAAAACTTGGAAAGTGAGATAATCGATTCATGTATACTCGCTGATTGTAGCTCCTCTTATTAAATCGAGGAAGGGAGTAGGAAATTGACAGTCGGATCACATCCATGCTTGGGTTTGACGATCGGGTCTTATACAATTTGCTTCATACTCTACCTGGTAAGTGGAGTTAGAGAGGTATTAGGTGGACAATCAAGTCGCGTCTACCTTAATCTGCAGTCTGTCCACGTGTCAAAGGCGGTGGTTGATGAATAGATAGGTAGTCATGCCTACTTTTACTCGAGCCCCCAAACTGCCACTTTTTTCCAGGGAAGGAGTTAATGTATGGATGTCACATCACATCCACTTTAGTTAGACCCTAGTCTTGGTTAGCTTCGGGAGAGGCATAAGTATTTTGACAAACTTAAAGTATTAGTTGAGGAATGGATGGTCGGGTTGCATTCACTCAAAGTGTTTTTCCGGTCTTTAAGTCAAGCGCGGAAGTTGATGAGCTGATGATTAGTTGTGCCCACTTTGCACTAGATCCCGACTTTGTCGGGCGCTCAGTAAGGCATGGATGTTCTGTCAGACTCGAAGCATAGAGCAAGAAGTAGATGGTCAAGTCACACCCACTTTCCATTTAGAGTCATTGCCCATAAGTTAGGTGCATATGGTAACTGACAAGCGGTTGAATTACACCTACCTTGATGAAATTCCAATGGTCCAATCATAGTCCATGGAGATTGGTTGGCACCTAACTCTAAGTACTTGGTCACCTACATCATTTGGAAGTAGTTTAATTCAAGTTGGTTGTATGTCACAACATAATTGAAATTGAAATAAATCTTATTGATAAGTGAAGCAGCTTCGTAAGCCCTTCTGAGATGGAAGTCGATCATAGTGATCCAATTAATAATCTAAGTTCTTTATTGATAGGGGTTGATGTTCTCTACCCGCTATTCCATGGGGCTTGCACATATTGCTGGAAATTTCCTTTTCGAATTAGGCTTCTGATCGCATCTCGGTGGCGTCTACAATCATCGATGTTATGACCACGCATATCTTGGAAAATACAACATGTTCCAAATTTCTTCTGGGTTTCCACGGTCTCTCTCGAGGCTGGTTTTCAGTACCGCTTCGAGTCATGAGTCTACCAGTAGTTGTTTTCGATCGAATCATTTAAAGGAGTGTATAAGTCGAGTTTTGGGGGTTCTGGGTCATCTCCTAGGATTTAAGTCTTCATCTAAGGTACCAATGCTGCCCTCACTTTGAATTCCTTCAGCCAACTAGCCTGCATTGTTTTTCCTCCTAGTCTACTCTACTTCCCTCTTGCTTAAGTATCGATTCACTTTGTCACGGAAACGATCCAAGGTCATAAGAGGCTCTCTAGTTTATGGTCTCCAAAGTCTGCCTTAGGCTCGATCCCCCTTATCAATGTCATCAGTGCGATATGCTAACTAGAATTGCTCATTTCATTGACAAAGGTGTTGAATCTATGCAGGGAGTCCTTGAGTGGCTCGCCAACCGATTGGAGCAAATTGGATAATGACATCGCATCCTTTGGGCGATTCACATGTGTAACGATCTCGAATTTTATTAAGTTTAAATTGATAATTAAATTTTATTTTTGAATAAAATTTGTGAAAAAAATTGGTAATTAATATAAAATTTTAGTTAAATTTTAAATAATCGAGAATTAATTTGGATATTTGAAAATGAACATGTTTATAAAATAGATTGAAAAATTGAATTGGGATTTTGGATATGATTAAATTTGATATTAGATAATTAAACTTTAAAAGGAATTAAAATGAGTATTGATGTTAAGCAAATACTTTAAATGAATTTATAGTTATATAAAATATGAGAAGTAAAATATAATACAAACAAATGTACTACAATAATAATAAATATATTTGTATTGACATACAAGTCAAGTATTAATGTTAAAAACAAAATTGCATATACGATTAAAATAGTACGAACTTGTAAATTGCAAAGCAAAGGAAATATGTATAAAAAAAAGAAATAAAATAAATACACATAGTTGGAATTCAAAACAACACTTAAATATAAAACAAATGTATGCATACAAACATAATTAAAATAGAAAATTATTTGCAATACAAAGTAAACTAAACAAAATAAGAAACAACGTTGTAAATAAAATATGCAGCCAATAGTGTAGACAAGAAAAAAAAAGAGAAAAAAAAAATTGAAGTAAAAAATATCTTAAAACCCATAAACAAATTCAAACTTCAACCTGAAATGAGTGAGAGCTTCAACCTCAAAGCAAATCAACCTGAAAATAATTTATATTCACAAGTTTACAAGCCTGTAGTATAATCTGTAGTTCATGCAAGATCAAGCTTCAACAAGCTTCAGATTTAAAAGTTCAAAGTTCAAACCCAAAGTAAAGATTCAAATGCAATTTCCAGTTTTCAAACACATCATTTCCAGGCATGAATCATCACTGTCTCTGCTTCAGAATTTTAAAGGTGAGTAACATCACATTTCAATTTTACGTATCTGTTATCTGTTGCACATTAATTTCTGGAAATTAAATATATGTTTTTGTGTGAGTAACAGTTAGTAATTTAAACTTAAGTATATATACTTTGAAAGTGTTCTGTATATATATATATACATATGCCAGTATTTCTTCTTCTCTGTCTAGTTACAGGGTATGAAACAACAAAGAAAATTCAATTTCTTCTTTTCTAACCAATATTAGGCTTTGGTTCTAGAACAAATTTGTCGTATTTAAGAATGAACTATAAACTAAAAATAATTCCATGAAGTAAAAACGTATACAGGAAGGAAGATTCAGTTTTTACAGAGGATACTTAAAACTTTGAAATTTTCGAATTTAATAAAACACCGATTCAAGTTTGTAGTTTGAATCCTTACACGAAACGATGATTTTTAAGGCAAATTTGGTGATTTTTAATGGTGAGTTTCATGAGCAGTTTGGAGATGAGCGTGTGAGGCATTTTGATCGAATTTAGGTGATCGATGGAACTGGGGTGGTCAGGGTTGTGCGTGGTGGTGGAGGAGCTTACCGGGGTGGCAGGAAAAATATAGGGATGGTGAATAGATCACGGTGGTGGCGTCGGCAATTGGTTGAAGTTTGTAGCCCTAGTTTTGTTGGGGTCGAAGGATTCGATTCGTTCGTCACTATCGCTTGATCGAGTGACGCATGGTTGGGGGTGATGGAAGAGGGAGCAATGACGAATAGATGGCCGGAATTTCAAACTCTCTGGTGGACGAGGTGATGAGAATAGCGTGTTGACAGGTTTCGAGGTACTGCGTTTTCGAGTTTTCCAGGTTTCGAATTTTTAATTCGAAATTCGATCTCGGCGACGTGGCGGAGCTTCGATGATCGGAGGTTGGTATAGGGATGGATTACGACTTAGGGAGGCTAGCAGCGTTGATCGGAGACGCCTCCGTTGTTGGTGCACGCGCACGCGGTATCACCAGTGCCCGATGATGTTGAAGTTTGGGGGAAGACAAAGATGGGAACTCGGGAAATTCTCGTGTGTTTCGAATTTTTGCTCGAAGCAAATAGAAGAGGGGCTCGGGTATTAAAGTTGTTACAGGTTTCTTTGGAAAACTGTTTGTTCCCAATTCAAAATCAAGTTTTAAAATCTGGTTCAAAAGCAAATGTTTTGAATTTCTTTAAGCCTGAGATTAAGAAGTTTAAGTGGTTTTTGGAAAACTTTGTTAAAATTGGGATTTACTCATTTTAACCCCTAAGTTTAAAATGAAATATGAAAAAGATAAATTTGAAACAAATTGTTTAAATTTGTTTTGTGATGGTAATTAAAACATTAGATAGAAAATGTTTTAAATTTGAATTAGTGAAGATAAAATGATATGCACTCATTAAATTAGTTCAAGTGAATAATTGATTTAATAAAATAATCAAGTAATTAAGATATAATAATTAATTAAGAAATGATTTTAAGGATTAATCACTTATTAAAATTAAAGTTGGATATTTTGATTTATTAAAGATAATTAATTATGAAATTGGTTTAAAAGGTTGATTTAATTGATATGATTAATAAGAATAATTTAATTAATTAAGGTGATTGATTAATTTATTCATATCAAATGATTTGTAATTAATAAATCAGGATGGGATAATTAATTCATAAGTAATAAATTTACTTGGAAATAAATTGAATTGATTAGGATTAAAAACGATTTAATTAATCCTGCTTATTGATAACTATTGAATACTTGACTTACTCATGAATGGTTGTATTGTATGAGATGCCTTGAATTGATTTTCCTATCTGATCTGTGATACTTTGTTCTGTGAATTCAGCTGTGTATTTATTCATTTATTGATGATATATTTGTATATTATGTGTGAATCTGTGAATGTACGATAAGCGTTATAGTTTATATCGCTTATCAATTATATTTCTGTGTTTTAATCTGTGATGACTGAATGATTGTGCACTATTGTGTTAAAACCCCTGGACCACACCATACACACACAATTATGGATTTCACGAGGAAATCAGTTAAGTCGCAGATTTTTTTTGGAAATAGTTTTGAATTTGAATTTTTAAGTTCAAAAGTTTTGGAAATGGAATCGGAATAAATGTGAAAAGCTTTTAAAAATGGAATTTCAAGTTAAAATTTACTTTTATTAAGTTTTGAAATTTAAATAATTTGATTTAAATGTGAATTCAAAATTTGGAATTGAATTCTATAATTTTAAATTAGGGATTAAAAATGTTAAGTTAGTTTGAAACCATAATTAAAGTATTGTTTTGGGGATTCGAATTAAACCAAAGATGGTAATTTGTATAAATAAAAAGGGGTTTTTCCAAAATAAAGCTATTGTTTCTAAATAATAAAAAGCTTTGGTTTTCAAATTATATAAAAAGGGATTTCAAGTTTAAACTGAAATAGTTTACCAAGTCATTGATGAATATTTGGAAATAAATTTTGAATGGGAACGGTTTAAAAGCTATAAGATAAATCTTTAATTTAAAGATTTTAAACGAGTTAATCCAAATGAAATGGAAATTGTTTTGAAATCCGTAAATGGAATTTTGTGAAATAAATCTTTTTGTTAAAGATTTGAAATGGTAATTGGTTTAAACCATTTGAAAAGAAAGTTTTGAATTATTAAGTTGTGACTTAATTGAAATCCTATATCCATATGTTTTAAATGTTTTCGCTCACTATTCGGTTTAGCCGGGAAAGGACTTTTGTGTCGTACAACCCATTCTGAATATGTGATTCGACGTTATGGATAGCATTTGAAGACCGGTGATGAAGATCGGGTATTTGCGAAAGCTATAGGATGACCTATCGATTGTTTCTGCACCGAGTCGCGCCGGTATAGAGACTCCCTAAGTGATGGGAAATCCGATCGGGATTGTGAATACCCGGATTGCAAGGACTTCTTTGGAAGTGCCTTCGGTTCTGTTCGATCCCGGAATAGACTTGTATGGATTGTATGTCTGACATTACAATTTGAGATATAAAGCTGATTTCTTTCAAATATATTTCTGTTGGTGGCGGAGAATTTATTCTCTTAGCTTAACACCCTTCTCTGAGACGTACGAGCTCAGAGGTTATGTAGTTGATGGTTATCAGCAATATATTCCCAATTTGGTAATGTGACATGCTGAGTGTTGGTGTGAAATGATCATTGTTTGATCATTTGTGATATGATCATTTGTTTGATCACTTATCTTTGTGATCATTTATATGATCATTTGTTGACCCAAAGCACAGCTTTTGTATAAAGCGTGGCTTTGTGGATGTGACTTCGTCGAACCTCACACCCCGGAATGGTCAAAACAGGAAAGATGCGGCAAGGTTATGAGGGGTAGCTCCCTTTAGGGTATGTGCATTTCCTTCTGGAAAAGGGTGGTATCATGGTATGGAGCCCAGATACTCACTCATGTTGAAACACTTTATTTATCATTGTGTGATGTTGGTTAGAGAGCTCTCGGATAAAGGTCCCAAAGGACCGGGAGATGGCATACTCGTGTCAGTAGTTACCCAGTTAGGGGTAACCCGGCCTTGTGTTGGCAGAGATCCGGTTAGGTTCTCGAGGACGTCCTTCCAGAGGCGTTCTCATGTGGCAATGGGAAGTTCCTTGGCCTGACCATTTGTTGGAAATCCAAAGAAACAATACGAGACTTGTATGGTTTTAGTTGTAGAACCTGCCATGGAATGTGGCGGTAACCTGCTATTGAACATGGTAGCTATAATAGGCATACGATAATGGTCGTATGTTGGCTAAGATTTATATCTTTACTTTTGAAACGATTTTTACTACACTATGCACTAGTAATAATATCAAATGTTTCTTTTTAATGCGTATCAAGCATCTTTGACTATCATAAGGAGAAATCTCCTCCGATTCTGCGTTTGCATTGTGTGTGTGTGCGGGAGGCCTTATGGTAGTCTCATTTTTAAAAAGCATTACGAATTGACTTTGAAAATCTTTTGTTGAATGTTTTAAAAGATAAACTGTTTTTGTTGCTCACACTAGTCCCACGACTGATCTAGAGTTTATTGTTTCTTTTCTAAACTCTGGGTGCTCATTATTTTCTACACGAGCAGTCTAGAGTTTGGGTTTTTCAGATAGTTAGGTTTAATAGATTATCTAGAGTTAGTTCAGTATTTGGACCACACCAGTCTTGCTTAGCTTGGTGCATGGTTATTGGGAGTTCGAGCTATTGCTAGATTGGTTCTTGGAGATGGAGTTGCAGTTCTCGGAATTCTCTTTTGAAGACTATCTTAGAGTTATATTGTTCCACTGCTAGATGTCATCTATTTTCTTTTTCGCTGCTATTTATTGTATCATATCTCTTATGTATATTGATATCTATTGGATCATCTGTTGTATCAGATATTGTATCAAAGCTGTATATCAATGTATTATTCTTTTATTCCGCTGTGTTGTTTACTTAACGTTGTTATAAGCTCCGGCGAATCGGATTTGAACGGTCGAATCTATGGCATTCGAATACGATATGAAGTATGGATGTCTATTTTCGATCGGGCAAAATCCGAATCGTCACAACATGCATTTTGAATTGCTTGTTAAACTTATTAGCCGAATGATTGAATGAGGAGATGGATTTTGACGATAATCACATAGAATGTATGATCTCTACACCTTCGAGGAATATAGGAAAGCATCTGCATTTGATAACATCTATCGCTCCAGCAGAATTCGTACATCACTCGAAGTTTATGGAATGCAGTCCAAGGTGAGTTTTCCTTGAGTAAACCGATATGTTTGGTACATTGAATCTCTCGGATATTCTGGCACGTTGAACGGCTTCAATAAATAGAGTTCGGCTGGGGAAGATGCTCTAGTCATTGTAAGTACTATCCATTTTCAAGTTACACCTACTTTGCACTTTTGAATGATGTATGCACGTTGTCCAACATTTGAATGGTTGAGAATGCCAATCGAATGGTGAATCGGTTATGATGTGGCGGTTGATCGGTTATGATCCCCAAACTTTCACCCAAATTGGTTGCGATCTATATAAGGCAGTAAGGAAAGCTTCTTCAGGTTTCACGCCAAATTTCAAGTCATTTAGAGTCCGTATGCCCAAGATATGAGAAAAGAAAGATGGACTAGTAGTGATAATTTTCTTGGAGTTTGACCCAAGAAAATATGCTATTTGCTTGGAGTTAGCACCTAGTTTGCTTGGAGTCGCAGAATTTGAAGTGTTGGGTCAGTGAAGAATGGTGCTTAGAGCATATTGGCGTTTGCTTGGGGAAAATTTTGGTTTAACCTAAGTTAAGCTCTGGGCCAAAGTTTCTTGGGTTTGCTTTGAGTGAGATAGGTGATTACTTCGGTTCAACCCTAAAGTGGGCTTTTAGACGACCACAACTGTCAGTTCAGGCGTTTGGAAGCTAATCAATCATTGTTTGTCGCAATCCGCCATGGAAGTTTGATCCAGTAATCGATCCTAGTTTTCATCATATCAACTTCGTTCTTTTGCCTTTGGGAGTTTCGTTTTAGTAGCAACTCCTCATCCATTCCTCGGTCGCAATTCAAAAGCTGCCACTTGATCCGTTATGCCTCGGACACTCACAGGACGCAAGGGAAGTGGATAGAAAGCATTGTCTTTAAGTCAAGTTTCGAATGCAGAATGCGAGGCACTGGCTTATGACACGGGTTCGATTGAAAACGATCGGTTGGAATGCCAAAGCGGTGGAAAGATTGGTTAGAATACTATGACAGTTCGAGTGATCGGTAGAAACGGTAACCTAGAACGATCGGTGGAAGTGATCATGGAACGATCGGTAGCAACAATCTGGGATCGATTAGTGGTAATGATCATGTGGGAAGGATCGGTGGAAGAATGATCAGATGGAAATGATCGGTAGTAGACAGAACGATCGGCTAGGAAAATGATCGGTGGAGCTATCTACTGCAAACGATTGGGTCAAAACGGTCATGAAGAAACTATCGTATGAAACGATCATATAAGGAACAATCGTACAAAAATCCAAGTAAGAATGTGGAAACGATTGGTGTAAATACGTAGAGTGTGAAAATGATCGACGTATGGATATGTAGGGAACGATCAGGTGGGAAGAAGCACATATAAACGATCAGTGTAAACCCTAAGTCTTAGATCATACCTGATCCAATTATGACTTCGACTTTTCTTGTTTCTTCTTCTTTGAAATGGATCAGTCAGAAGGTTTTATGAAGGGAATGATGGGATGATCATTTGTGAGGAGCATGCCGATGTTCGATCGTTCATGGATGCTTTAGAACTTGAAAATGTATGCATATTGGTCACACACACGAGCGATTGAACATTAACATCATGATTTCCTTCTTCTGCAAGAGAAGTAGACTTGGCTCCTCTAGCCATGACTAATAGTTTCCCTGTAGATTTCTTTCCAATCGGAGTAGAATAAAAACTTATCGGTCGAGCCGATCAAATAGAAGATGAGATCCGATCAAGCCGACAATTCATTTCTCAATGAAAGCACCAAAATGTTGACCCAAAAATGAGAAACAACACCCAATAGAATCTCGTAGAGATCAAATAATGAATGAAATTAAAACATAGCAGAAAAAGTAAATGAACATCTAAATTTTTGTGGTGGTTCGACAATTTTGGCCTTCGTCCACTTCATGTTTTTATCAACCTTGCGCTTGATTATGATTACAAGAATGTTTGGATCAGCTAGGATCCATTAGTACAAGAGTGAAGAATAAAAAGGGCAAAGCCTAAGCAGCCAAAAGAAGGATTCTCTTTATGGAGAATGGTAGCAATATTTATAATGGAAGATGTGCGTGGATGAGACTGAAAATTCATCAGAAGAATCTCTAGATCTATAGTGGGCTACCACAACGATCGGTGGACATAACTTGTTGTTTTGGAACGGTCGGTATAAAATATACCAATCATTATTTTTGCCTCCGATTATCATGTGATCGTTTGTGGATCTTCCATATGCGTCTAGCTTGCTCCTAAAATATGAAATCATTCTGAGTTGTAGATCGTGTGGTGTGGATTAATCTTGGTCGCATTTAATATGCTTACTGAATTATAATGATCTTGCAGAACGGTCGGCATAAAATGATCGACATTTCTTGAGCCTTAGAGTTTTGACTTGTGATAGTTTTTGTGGGCTCCATTCTTCAATATATCAATGCTTTAGAAGTTTCAAGTTCATTATCTTTGTATGTTTTGATATATTGACTGTTCTTCATGATTTATGTTATTTTATGGATCGTTCTAGATTAATCCATACAAATTCTTTATTTGTTCATAAGTCGAGCATATGAACTCTGATTGACTTGAAATTTTAAAAATGGCGTGGCGGGTCCTTCCTTGTCACTTTATATTGATTGTACCTTGATCGGGACCCGGTCTAAATCTTCTCGACCATGGTCCATAGCCTTGTATATCATTGATTCTCATGGTTGGTAACCACCTATTCAGCCAAATCTACCTTATCCCGGCCATTCCAAAAGGCAGGATAACAATTGGTTTATCAAATTATTATAATAATAATTTAATATCTAAATTTTGAACTTCAATTTAATGAAGTTGCTGTACAAGATGGTTTTCATAAATAAATGTTATGAAATGTTTTTGGAAATTTTTTTCAAAGGATTCTGTATATATTCCAATTATGGAATTTGAGTTGATAAATATAAAGTGTGATTTTACGTACTATGGTTTAAAAAATATGATTTTTTTAAACAAAGGAATTTTAAACTATTGTTTTTTAGGACTTAAATCTCGATGATTTTGAAAAGTGATTTCAAAAGAAATTATGGAAGATATAATAATAGTATAATTCTAAATGTATTCGCGAAGTATTATTATTTCGAGATATTTGAAAGAATGTTGTGAAAGTGTTTTAAAAATATTTTTATTTGGCGATTGGGATTTCCTTATTTAGGGACTCGCCATGTATATTTACTCTATTGTTTTTAGGAGGTACCAAAATACCACTAGAGGCTCCATTTACTGTTTTAGAGTTACATTATGCTCGTTAGAGGGCGCCACCTCCTTGTCATGTTTGTTCTAGTTTGGATACATTCCTTTTTGAAGGAGTTTTGAAATATATTCTGCATAGACAAAAAACCCAGGTATTTAGTTCTAAATTATCTTTTGAAAAGAATTAAACGATTAAGCCTAAGAGGTAGATTTGAAAGCTACATTTGCATGATATATGTTATGTGGTTGGGAATTGCATATTTATTTGTGCATAATAGGGTCCTTGAGTCCTATTTGTAGTAGAAGAACTACATTGACTTGATCTTGTATCTAATTGGGTACCCAATTAGATAAGGGTACATTGGCAATAATAAATGGTAGTGATGTAGCCCCAATAACTAGGAAACATTTACCTATTTAGTATTCGCTATTTATTTTATGTTAACGTATCTTTCCTACTTACCATTTTATTTCGGTATTGACATGTTTATTTATTTTGTAGAATTGGATATTATTGTCTCTCACATCTCATGCAGCGGTATTTTTGTAATATTTGAGTTTGGTATGTATTAAAACCTGGTGGAATAAATGATTATTTTGATAAGTTATATTATTAAATATGTATCCTATACGTTTAGTAGCGTGGTATATTTATCAGAGAGTAATATGTATTAAGTTGGTGGTTGTCATTGTTTATTTTAGAATGGATGAGTTTTCGGCGATTTTGACTAATCCGAAAATCCAGGTCATCACAAAAGGTGTTTTTATTTTTGTTATATATTGTTAAAATGTGTTATATCAATTAACTGTTTAATTTAAGTATATTTAATAGAAAATATGTAAATGGTATGTTTTGTGATGGTATTTACAGTGTGTTGTAATCATCAGTAATTTATTGCAATACAATAAACATATCTTTCTAAATATTTCTAGTCAAGTCGTATGGAGACCAGATATTGTTACTTCTATTGAAATTAGAGCACATAACACTCTCCAAATGTTGGATAGCTTTTACTCGTGGCTGCTTGGGGGGCCAAGGGATTAATTACCGATATTTATTGGATAACTATAGAATGAATCACTCGATAGTTTTCTGTTAGTAATAGAAAATATTGATGTAATAATATTACATAATTCTATTGACTTGAGAATATTGTTAAACTTCAATGTGGAAACTCCACTTTGAGTAGTAAAATCGTGGCATGACATCTATAGAATGACTAGGATTGAATCAAGTTGAAGCATTGGAAGTGAAACACTACTCAATAGAGAAATCGTCTCCTTAGTTATATGAGGTTGGCATCATTGTCAACTAGAGTCAAATCAAAGTCAATATCTCGGGCCAAAGCCGTTTGGTTAATAATAATTATTATTAAACTAAAGTTTTTATGTTTAGACTGTACAAGTTGAATGTGGACGATTTGGAATTCTGGCCATTACCAAATTCTATGACGACCCGGAATCGGACGCTCGAAAATCGGCATCCAATACATCACCCGTATTCGAATGCTGGAGATTCAAACATTGAAGTCCATTCACGAGAGCTTATAACACATTAGGTGATAACATCATAGTGGAAACAAAGAAGAATTCTTATTGATACACAAAATGGATACAACATTATGATACAAATGAACAACAACAATATCAGAGCCAAAATATATAACAGCGGAAAAGAAATAACATGACAGCGGAAAGGTATCAACAAATGTGACGGTCTAAGCTTTACAACCATTGATAGGGTCTTCCAAGAGAGAGAGAGAGAGAGAAAATCCAACATACTACATCTTCACTGCCAAAGCTCCAAAGCTCCAAGCCAAAAAGATAAAAGCCAAAAGCTTCAAGGACTTCCAAAAGCTACATCTACTTATAACCTGAGTCTAGGCTGCCCATATGAAAAATTATGGGCTCCCAGAGTGTAGAAAGGGGAACAATAAACTCGAAGTTAGTCATGGGACTGGTGTGAGAAAACATAAAAGAGTTATTTTAACAAAAAGGAATAACAAAAAGAAATGCGTTATGCTTTTTGGAAAATGAGACTACCATAAGCTCTCCCGGCACACACTCAATGCAATCGCATGCATGGGGGAGGTTTCTCCTTATAGTAGTCAAACATGCTTGATACACGAAAATTCTTTTGATATTATTATTTGTGCATAGTGTGGAAAACATTTCGAAAGTATAATATTAATCTTTGCCAGCATATGTACCATTATAGTATGCCTACTAAAGCTACCATGTTAAATGGCAGGTTCTACAACTAAAACCGTACAGGGCTCGTATTGATTGTTTGGATTTCCAACAAATGGTCAAGGCTAAGGAACTTCCTTTATCCGAAAGGGTACGCCTTTGAAGGGATGTTTCGAGAACCTAACCGGATCTCTGCCAACACAAGGCCGGGTTACCTCTGTAACTAGGTAACTAATTGTCATGAGTATGTCATCCCTTGGTCGTAATCGACCTTTAGCGAGGCACCAACACAAATTCCAACAAATCCACATAAGTAAAATATCTAGGCTCCATACCATGATGCCATTTTTTATTCAGAAGGAAATGCACATACCCCGAGGGGCGCGACCCTCATAACCTTGCCGCATCCTTTAAGTTTCAACCATTTCCGGGGTGTGAGGTTCGATGAGGTCTCGTCCCACAAAGTTACGATTTTCATAAAAGCCGTGCTTCGATCATCCAATGCTCATCGCTTAGCATGCCACATTACCAAAATGGGAATATATCACTAGTAAATATCAACTACATAACCTCTGAGCTCGTACGTCTCAGAGAAGGGTGTTAAGCTAAGAGAATAAATTCTCCGCCACCAAACAGAAATGTATTTGATAGAAATCAGCTTTACTTCTCAAAGTGTAATGTCAGACATACATCGATACAAGTCCATCCTGGGCCTGAATGGAACCGAAGGCACTTCCTCCAATTAAGGAAAAAGTCCTTGCAAATCCGGATAACTCCTAATCACGTTCGGACTCCTCATCACTTAGGGTAATCTCTATACCGAAGCCACTCGATGTAGAGACAATCAACAGGTAATCCTTTCATTTTCGAAAATACTCGGTCATCAACCACTATCATCAAATGCAATCCCATTTCGTCGTATCATTATTCGGAATGGGTTTTATGACTTAATGTCCTTCCCCGGCTTATCCGAATAATGAGTGCTTATTTTAAAAACAGGTGGATACATTCAGATCTAAATTAAGTCACAACAAATTTCCATTTTTAATCTTTTAAACAAAAGATCCACCTTTAAGATTCGATGTGGTTTTTGGATAACCCTTTGGAATTCGATTCCCGGTCTCATCGAAATTCAAATGTTGTCTTAAAGGCCAAGTTGTTTAAGTAAATAATTTTAATTCAATTCAGAAGTTCACATTCATACAACAATTCATCATAGATAAATAACTTACATTATCACAGCTCAATCCAAAATAATTCATATCACTGAATATTACATATCAGAGATATCAAACAATTCAAGGCATTCAATATAATCTAATCATCCATAAGCAAGATTAATTAGTCACATAATTTTGTAATTAATTTAATTTAAATCAAAATAAATTAATCACTTATGAATTGATCACCTAACCCTGCTTAATTACCATTAACCAATTACAAACCATTTGTTATTATTTTAATTAATTAATGAAAATTAATTAATCATCCTTAATTATCCATCTTAAGTGATTATCCTCAATTACTTAATTATCCCTTAATTAATCACATAAATTAATTATCCTTAAATTAATTACATTAATCAATTAACCCTTAATTAATTACATTAATTAATTAACCCTTAATTAATTACATTAAAAAATTAACCCTTTAATTACTTACATTAAGTAATTATTCTTTAAGTAATTATCCTTTAATTACACACATTAATTAATTAACCTTTAATTAATTAATTATCCTTTAATTAATTTCATTAAGTAATTACCCTTTAATTACTTATATTAATTAATCATCCTTTAATTAATTACATTAAGAAATTGTCCTTTAAGTAATTAATTATCCCTTAATTACTTACATTAATTACTCTTTAATCATAAATTAATTATCCTTTAATCGTTAATTAGTTAACCTTTAATTTATTTATTAATTAACCTTTGATTAATTAATAAATTATCCTTTAATTATTTAATCATACTTTAATTAATTTCATTGACCAATTATCATTAATTTGATCCTTCAATTGCCTTAAGATCTTAATTAATTTTTAAGATAAATCATTTGTCTTAATCAATTACTTAATTCCTAATTAATTTAATTTAATCGCCAACTAATTAAATTAATTTCCTCTAAATCCTGCTTAATTAATAAATTAAAGATCCTTTAATTAGTCACATTAATTAATGATCTTTTAATTGCATTAAGACCTTAATTAATTAAAGATAAATCCTTCTTCTCCTACAACCCAAACCCACTGACATGCTACCGATACATATGCACGTGCACAGGCAAATCGATCACCTCCGACCATCGACGCTACCACGATCACGATGACGACAACCTTCCTTTTCGATTTCGACCACCTGAGCTTCGAGACAAACATAAAATCAAAATTGAACACATAAGAACCCAACTTGGAACAAACCGATCATCAACAACCACCTCGTGTCGACAATCCCGATCACCAGAGCTCACGCCTCCGCACCTTGAGACACGCCAAACCATCCTCTTCCTCCCCCTGCTCCGGTCCACCTCGATGCAATCTCGACGTCGGATCACCCAGAGAACAACCCTGTCCAAAAACACAGACTAACCCTAAAACAATCTCACCGCGCCACCATGGCAAACTGCAAACCTTCTAACCATTTTTCCCATTCTCTTCGACCGACTAGCAACCTCTGGCCACAACCCCATGGCTACATGACCTCGCAATCACCATAAATTGACAGAATTCACTTTCCCATTCATCTCGCAAATTCTCCATGAATACAAACTTAAAAATCATGATATTATTGTTAAAAATCATCATTTAATTAATTTCATTGAGAAATTATCATTAATTTGATCCTTCAATTGCCTTAAGATCTTAATTAATTTTTAAGATAAATCATTTGTCTTAATCAATTACTTAATTCCTAATTAATTTAATTTAATCGCCAAATAATTAAATTAATTTCCTCTAAATCCTGCTTAATTAATAAATTAAAGATCCTTTAATTAGTCACATTAATTAATGATCTTTTAATTGCATTAAGACCTTAATTAATTAAAGATAAACCCTTCTTCTCCTACAACCCAAACCCACTGACATGCTACCGATACATATGCACGTGCACAGGCAAACCGATCACCTCCGACCATCGACGCTACCACGATCACGATGACGACAACCTTCCTTTTCGATTTCGACCACCTGAGCTTCGAGACAAACATAAAATCAAAATTGAACACATAAGAACCCAACTTGGAACAAACCGATCATCAACAACCACCTCGTGTCGACAACCCCGATCACCAGAGCTCACGCCTCCGCACCTTGAGACACGCCAAACCATCCTCTTCCTCCCACTGCTCCGGTCCACCTCGATGCAATCTCGACGTCGGATCACCCAGAGAACAACCCTGTCCAAAAACACAGACTAACCCTAAAACAACCTCGCCGCGCCACCATGGCAAACTGCAAACCTTCTAACCATTTTTCCCATTCTCTTCGACCGACTAGCAACCTCTGGCCACAACCCCATGGCTACACGACCTCGCAATCACCATAAATTGACAGAATTCACTTTCCCATTCATCTCGCAAATTCTCCATGAATACAAACTTAAAAATCATGATATTATTGTTAAAAATCATCATTTCTAAGTACAAATCAGATTATAAAATCAAAATACGAAATTAAGATCATCGAATTTTCTGATTTGAAAAGATTTCACTATACTTTCTCATTTTCAAAATATTTACTCAATATTTTCACTTGAATCCATTTTTAAAAATGATATTACACACATACAAACACTTTTCATTCAGAGATCAAAGCCTAAAATCGTTTAGGTGGGATGATTTGAATTTTTGAATAGGTTTTAAAAACTTGTAAACGAGAACAGAGACATATATATACGTATAGACATGCATGCAAATAAATCCTCATACATATATACATGCAAGCATATTTAACAACTATACAAACATTTTTCATATCATACTTCAAGTATAAATCCAAACATCAAGATATATAATAGATTTAAATTAGTTTACTCACCTGTTTTGGGGTTTTAACAAAGAAGCAAGCTTTTGATCTTGAAAACTTTGACATAGATTTTGATATGCTTTGTGTTTGAGATGAATTTGAGCTGAGCTTGATCTGTTCTTTGCTTCAATTAAACTGAGTTGAATCTAAATCTTGAATCTTTGCTTTGAGTTGAGTTAAACTTTGCTTCATTTGTTGTTTCATTTTTTTCTTTTCTCTAGTTTGTTTCCAGGTTTTAAACATTTGTGAAAGTGTAATAGAGAAGAAAATGAAAGATAGGAGAAATAGAGAAGTATTTATAATCTTGTTTTCCCTTTATTTATTAAATTTAAAATGAAAAGAAAATTAAAAATAGGACACTTGTTGTTTTGCATGATAAAGAAAGGCTAACACTTGTTAAATCTCATATTATGTGGTTTACACTTGTTAATCTTCATGTTATTATACGCACACATGTTTAATGCATGTATTTATATACTTTTTATTTGATTTCATATAATTTTAAATTATATTTTCAATTAGTTTTACATATATATATATATATATATATATTATATTTCATATTTAAACTTTTCATTTTATTTTTATATCATATTTTCAATTTAGCTTTATATATTAATGTTTTATGTAATTTTATATTATATTTTAAATTTTGTTTTAATACATTTCGTTTTATATTAATATATGTTTTACATTTATATATGTTTTATAATTTTATTCATACATTTTCTATTATTTATATTTAAATATTCTTAAAGAAAATAATTTAAAATCTAACTATACACTAATATATATATATATATATATATATATATTAGAATTTAACCCTTAAATAGCTTTTAAAAATTATTATATTTAATTCATAATATAATTTCCAAATCACAATATATATATATATATATATATATTAAAATTAGAAGACAAATTAGTTTTAAAATATAGAGTTTTTAAATCCAATTTATTTTCAAGATATTTACTTTTGAGTTTCAAATCAACATTCTATTTACAATCTATTTATATGTATACACACACAAACAAACACATATCTTATTTGTTTTGGAAAATTTTCAAATTAATTCACAAATTAATTCTAAAAATTATATTAATTACTAAATTAAATTTGGCTTAAAAACGAGATCGTTACAGATTCCTCTCTTAAGAAAATTTTGTCCCCGAATTTTGATAGACTAGGAGACAAACAAAGAACATATGAGCACATAGAAAGATAGAGAATTGGTTTACCAGATCAAATCGAAATATCTATTTAGTTTTGGAATAAACCAGAATATCATCAATAAATACGAGAAAAATTTATTTCATACTTTACGAAATATGCAGGGGCATTGGTTAGTCCAAAGGGCATAACTAACCATTCGTAGAATGTATCGAGACCCTAAAAACAGAACAGTCAAATGGATACTATCTCCCGAAATTCTCAGTTGATGGAATCCTTGTGCTAGATCCATCTTGGAAAAGAACCGAGCACCATGTAACTGATCGAACAGGTCATTCGATTCGGGATATAGGAAATTTTTTCGTAAGTGTTAACCTATTAAGATCACGATAATCTATGCACAATTTCAAAGGTCTATCGGACTTGGCTACAAATATTACAGCTAAACTCCAATTGGAATGACTAGGTCGAATAAATCCTTTCTCCAATAAATCTTGGGTTTGCTCAACTAGCTTTGCTCTTTCCCTTGGTGCCATCCTATGATTTGCACAACTGAACGGGCATTGGGAACCAAGTTGATTCCAAATTCAGTTTAGGGTATACGTTAGCTTGTCCCTCTTCGGACTTGGATCCTCACAAGAAATCACAACAAAATTTCAATGTTTGGTTTTGACCGAAATCGTTCTATTGATACAATCTGGTTTAGTTTCATATTTTGTTAACCAATTCATTTTAAGTAAAATCTCAAATTCATTAAAATTAAGAACAAAAAGGCTGATAGGAAACTAATGATGAGAATATGAAATAGAAACTTTTCTACAACATAAACAAAGATTTGCAAGGCCTCCTTGCCGGGTTCTTCACACAAATAGGTTAGTTTACGAATTCATGTTCAAGATTTAACTCTTCTACGGTTTGCTGGGAAATAAAACTATGCATGACTCCAGTGTCGAATAGAAATGTAACAATTTTATCATAAATAAAAAAATTACCTTACTTCTTATTTATATCCTGGAAATACTAGCGGAAAGCATATAACGCTGCTCAAATACTTGCTTGAATCTATCCCATGTAAACTCATTCTCCGATTCAGCCGAAGTAATGGTCTCCCACCATACCAAAGCTTCTTCCTGGAGCTGCGAGGAAGCCATTGAAGGACTGAAATTGGATGATGATCAAAAGAGGTTGATGGAAAAGTTGTTCCTTCCGTTACTGTTTTTGCAGAGTATTGACCATTTATAGTGGTACTCCCTTGTCCCCTACCTCGTCCTCTTCTTGCACTTATTCACTGTCGGTGAATAGTAAAAAAATTGATCTAGGCATTCAGACAAGATATCTTAAGTAATATACTCATTTTAGGGCATTTCTGACCCTATCTCTAATGAGCCACCTAATGAGTTATACTCCAAAGCTAAAGTTCTTACTCAACCTTCAGCTTTGATACAAGATGTGATAGTCTAGGCTTTGCAACCATCGACAATGGCTCACTCTGCCGTGGCACACACTGGTACCTCGAATTTGCTTTTACGGCCAGCCTCTCGACTCACAACCAACCCACCTTGGGACATGTAGGGGTAAGAGTCTCCTGGTCGCCACCAAACACGAAGCGAGAACCCCCTATCATACTGTAATGAAGCAAATGTGACCTACTTTTCATAAAAAGATCCGATACCAAATGTGATGACCCAGAATCGGACGCTTGAAAATCGACATCCAATACATCACTCGTATTCGAATGCCGGATATTCAAACATTGGAGTCCAGTTCGCCGGAGCTTATAACACATTAGGTAATAACATCACAACAGAAACGAAGAAGAATTTTTATTGATATATAAAATGGATAAAACATTCTAATACAAATGAATAACAACAATATCAGAGCCAAAATATATAACAGCGGAAAAGAAATAACATGACAGCGGAAAGATATCAGCAAATGTGACGGTCTAAGCTTTACATCCATTGACAGGGCCTTCCAAAAGAGAGAGAGAGAAAATCCAACATACAACATCTTCATTGCCAAAGCTCCAAAGCTCCAAACCAAAAGGCTAAAATCCAAAATCTTCAAAGACTTCCAAAAGCTACATCTACTGATAACCTGACTCTAGGCTGCCCGTGTGAAAAATTATGGGCTCTCAGAGTTTAGAAAAGGGAACAATAAACTCTGAGTCAGTCATGGGACTGGATTGAGCAAACATAAAATAGTTATTTGGAAAAAAAGAAATAACAAAAAGAAATCCGTTATGCTTTTTGGAAAATGAAACTATCATAAGGTCTCTCGGCACACACTCAGTGCAATCGCACACATGGGGGAGGTTTCTCCTTATAGTAGTCAAACATGCTTGATACGCGAAAATCCTTTTGTTATTATTATTATCAGTGCATAGTGTGGAAAACATTTCGAAAGCATAATATTAATCCTAGCCAGCATACGTACCATTATAATATGCCTACTATAGCTACCATGTTAAATGGAAGGTTCTACAACTAAAACCGTACAAGACTCGTATTGATTGTTTAGATTTCCAACAAATGGTCAAGGCTAAGGAACTTCCTTTATCCGAAAGGGTAGGCCTCTGGAGGGATGTCCCGAGAACCTAATCGGATCTCTCTGACAAAAGGCTGGGTTACCTCTGTAACTAGGTAACTAAGTGTCACGAGTATGCCATCCCTCGTTCGTAACCGACCTTTACCAAGGCGCCAACACAAATTCCAACAAATCCACATAAGTAAAATATCTGGGATCCATACCATGATACCACTTTTTATCCCGAAGGAAATGCACATACCCTGAGGGGCGAGACCTCCATATCCTTGTCGCATCCTTCCTGTATCGACCATTTTGGGGGTGTGAGGTTCGATGAGGTCTCGTCCCATAAAGCTACGCTTTTCACAAAAAGCCATGCTTCGATCATCCAATGCTCAACACTTAGCATGCCACATTTCCAAGTTGGGAATATATCACTAGTAAATATCAACTACATAACCTCTAAGCTCGTACGTCTCAGAGAAGGGTGTTAAGCTAAGAGAATAAATTCTCTGCCACCAAGCAGAAATGTATTTGATAGAAACCAGCTTCGCATCTCAAAGTGTAATGTCAGACATACATCCATACAAGTCCATCCTAGGTCTGAATAGAACCAAAGGCACTTCGTCCAATGAAGGAAAAAGTCCTTGCAAATCCGGATATTCCTAATCACGTCCGGACTCCCCATCACTTAAGGTAATCCCTATACAGGAGCCACTCCATGCAGAGACAATCAACAGTTAATCCTTTCGTTTTCAAAAATACCCGGCCTTCAACCACCGTCTTCAAATGCAATCCCATTTCATCGTATCATTATTCGGAATGGGTTTTATGACTTAGTGTCCTCCCCCGGCTTATCCGAATAATGAGCGCTTATTTTAAAAACAAGTGGATATGTTCATATCTAAATTAAGATACAACTAATTTCCATTTTTAATCTTTTGAACAAAAGATCCACCTTTTAGATTCGATATGGTTTTCAGATAACCATTTAGAATCCGATTCCCGGTCTCATCGAAATTCAAATGCCGTCTTAAAGGCCAAGTTGTTTAAGTAAATAATTTTAATTCAATTCAGAAAGTTCACATTCACACAACAATTCATCACAGATAAATAACTTACATTATCACAACTCATTCCAATACAACTCATATCACAAAATATTACATATCAGAGATATCAAACAATTCTAGGCATTCAATATAATCTAATCATCCATAAGAAAGATTAATTAGTCACATAATTATATAATTAGTTTAATTTAAATCAAAATAAATTAATCACTTATGAATTGATCACCTAACCTTGCTTAATTATCATCAATTAGTTACAAACCATTTGTTATTATTTTAATTAATTAATGAAAATTAATTAATCATCCTTAATTATCCATCTTAAGCAATTATTCTCAATTAATTAATTATCCCTTAATTAATCACATAAATTAATTATCCATAAATTAATTACATTAATAAATTAACCCTTAATTAATTAACCCTTAACTAATAACCCTTAATTAATTAACCCTTAATTAATTACATTAATAAATTAACGCTTTAATTACTTACATTAAGTAATTTTCCTTTAAGTAATTATCCTTTAATCACAAACATTAATTAGTTAACCGTTAATTAATTAATTGTCCTTTATCTAATTTCATTAAGTAATTACCCTTTAATTGCTTATATTAATTAATCAACCTTTAATTAATTACATTAAGTAATTGTCTTTTAAGTAATTAATTATCTCTTAATTACTTACATTAACTACTCTTTAATCATAAATTAATTATCCTTTAATCATTAATAATTTGTTAATTAATTAACCTTTAATTAATTAATAAATTATCCTTTAATTGTTTAATTATCCTTTAATTAATTTCATTGAGTAATTATCATTAAATTACTAATTAACGATCCTTCAATTACATTAAGATCTTATAACATAAACCATTTATCTTAATCAATTACTTAATTCCTAATTAATTTAATTTAATCACCTAATAATTAAAATAATTTCCTCTAAATCCCGCTTAATTAATAAAGTAACGATCCTTTAATTAATCACATTAATTAATGATCTTTTAATTACATTAAGACCTTAATTAATTAAAGATAAACCCTTTATCTTAATTAATTACTTAATTACTTAATTACAACATTTTAAATCTTATTAAATAAAATAAACCTTTGAAATTAATTGTCATTAACATAAGAATTAACTTACAACTCTTTAAGTTAACTAATAATTGAAAACATTATTTAAGATAAACCATTTATCTTTAAAAATCTTATTTAAACCTTTGGAATTAATTCATCATTAACTTATAAATTAACTTAAGATCCTTAAATTAATTAATAATTAAAAACATCTTACCTTTTTAAATTAACTCTTTAAATACACTATTTAAATTTATTTAAATAAACTTAAGTATTAACTTAATTTATTCAAGTTAAAGTAAATTATACAATTTTTATCTATCCAAACCTTTGAATAAACATTTATTATTTAAAATAATTTTGTTTAAGGAAATAGTTTTAAAACTTGATTTATTTTAAATTTGAAAAACTTGTTTTATTTAAATTTTTAAAAACTTGGTTAACACTTTAACCGGACCCGAGTTTGCCCCGAAACAAACCCGAGCCCAGACCCGAGCAATCTTCCTTTTCTCTTTTTTTCCATTGTTATGTTTAAAATTTTAAACTTGTTAAAACCTGTAACACTCACGTACACACCCGCATGCATACTCGAGCCACCAACCCAATCCCCCGAGAGCAAACCCGAGGCACCCTTCTTCTCCTACAACCCAAACCCACTGACATGCCACCGATACATGTGCACGTGCACAAGCGAACCGATCACCTCCGACCATCAACGCTTCCACCAGCACGACGATGACAACCTTCCTTTTCGATTTCAACCACCCGAGCTTCAGGACGAACACAAAATCGAAATCTAACACATAAGAACCCAACTTGGAACAAACTGATCATCAACAATCACCTCGTGCCGACAATCCCGATCACAAGAGCTCACGCCTCCGTGCTTGGAGACTCGCAAAATCATCCTATTCCTAATCCCCTGCTCTGGTTCACCTCGATGCAATCTCGACGTGAGATCACCCAGAAAACAACCCAGTCCAAAAAATAGACTAACCCCTAAAACAACCTCGCCGCGCCACCACGGCAAACTGGAAACCTTCTAACCATTTTTCCCATGCTCTTCGACCAACTAGCAACCTCTGGCCACAAACCCGAGGCTACACGACATCGTAACCACTAGAAATTGACAAAATTTCCTTTCCCGTTCATCTCGCAAATTCTCCATGAATACAAACTTAAAAATCATGATATTATTGTTAAAAATCATCATTTCTAAGTACGAATCATATTATAAAATCAAAACACGAAATTAAAATCATTGAATTTTCTGATTTGAAAAGATTTCAATGTACTTTCTCATTTTCAAAATATTTACTCAATATTTTCACTTGAATCTATTTTTAAAAATGATATTACATACATACAAATACTTTTCATTCAGAGATCAAAGCCTAAAATCATTTAGGTGGGATGAATTGAATTTTTGAACAGGTTTTTAAAACCTGTAAACAAGAACAGAGATATACATACATACATACATACATACATACACACACACAAACACACACACACACACACACACACACACACACACACATATCCAGATATGCATGTAAATAAATCCTCATACATATATACATGCAAGCATATTTAACAACCATACAAACATTTTTCATATCATACTTCAAGTATAAATCCAAACATCAAGATATATAACAAATCTAAATTAGTTTACTCACTTGTTTTGGGGTTTTAACAGAGAAGCAGGCTTTTGATCTTGAAAACTTTGAAATAGATTTTGATCTGGTTTGTGTTCGTGATGAATTTGAACTGAGCTTGATCTTGATCTGTTCTTTACTTCAATTAAACTGAGTAGAATCTAGATCTTGAATCTTTGCTTTGAGTTGAGTTAAACTTTGCTTTGATTGTTGTTTTTATTTTATTTTTTCTTTTCTCTGGTTTGTTTCCAGGTTTTGAACATTTGTGAAAGTGAAATAGAGAAGAAAATGAAAGATAGGAAAAATAGAGAAGTATTTATAATCTTGATTTCACTTTATTTATTAAATTTAAAATGAAAAAAAAATGAAAAATAGGACACTTGTTGTTTTGCATGATAAACAAAGGCTAACACTTGTTAAATCTCAGATTATATGGTTTACACTTGTTAATCTTCATGTTATAATACTTACACATGTTTAATGCATGTTTTTATATATATTTTATTTAATTTTATATAATTTTACATTATATTTTCAATTTGTTTTACATATAAATATATTTTATATTTTATATTTAAACTTTTCTTTTTTTATGTTATATTTTCAATTTATTATATATATATATATATATGTTTTATGTAATTTTATATTATATATATATATTTTTAATACATTTATTTTATATTAACATATGTTTTATGTTTTATATTTTTATTCATACATTTTCTATTATTTATATTTATATAATATTAAAGAAAATTATTTAAAATCTAATTATACACTAATAAATATATATATATACATACATACATATATATATATATGTATGTATGTATTAGAATTTAACCCTTAAATAGCTTTTGAAAATTATTATATTTAATTCAAAGTATAACTTCCAAATCACAATATATATATATATATTAAAATTAGAAAACAAATTAGTTTTATAATATGGAGTTTTTAAATCCAATTTATTTTCAAGATATTTTTTTTTGAGTTTCAAATCAAAATTCTATTTACATTCTATTTATATACACACACACACATACAAACACATATCTTATTTGTTTTGGAAAATTTTCAAATTAACTCACAAATTAATTCTAAAAACTATATTAATTACTAAATTAAATTTGGCTTAAAAACGGGATCGCTATAAATTCTATAATTATCCTAACGTTATATAGTTTTGATGAAGAAAATTATTGTAAATAAATGTCACTACCAAGGGCTACTTAAAATAAACAAAATTGGATTTTACTGAAATAATGTAGGCGATAAATATGATCAAATTATCACACCACTAGCTAAGTGACTTGTGAATGTTAGTATTCAAATTGTTCGATATTAATTGTTGTTGTTGACCGATTTTACATTTGAGAGTCACACAATTGGAATGTTGAATACTTCGACTATCACCCGATTAATTAAATTATAGTTGTTATAAATTAATTAATATTTATGAAATATTAATTATAAATTTTGATTTGATTTGTGTAGATCGGTATTGAAAATAGCGCGTGTACGATTGTTGTATACATAAGTATCAATATATAATATCGATGTACATGTAAATTTGATTTAAATATGAATTGTTTGATTTCGTTTGATGTGGAATGGAAGCCCATATGGGCCCAAGAGATGGCCAACCACTTCATAAGAGAGGAAGGGTCTGTGTGGATATTTCTGGGTCTGAATCAGTAGAGAAAAAGGTGATTAAGATTCATATTTTCCTCTCTTTTCTCTCTTATTTAAACTCACTTGCTATTCACTTTTCTATTGTACTTTTTTCTCTTCCTCTCCCTAACCTTTGGCTACATGCTCTATTTCCCCTCCCTTCTACCATTTCAAACTTAAAATGCAAGTTCAAGTCAAATAGAAGAAGGGTGTGTAGATCTCTCAGCCTAGTAGCGCTTTCTGGAAGAGATTAAATTCAAAGCCTAGTCGTTCTGCAGATTCAGCATTCAAGGTGTTATTGTTAGGCTATATTTGAGGTAACATTTTAATTTATATATACGTACATACATACATATATCTATGTGTCTGTGTGTTATTTATTATGATTCACATATGGTTTGATTTTGTATGTGTGCATGTGCATGTAAACATATTGTTATTATAAATAAATAATTAAACAAACATATGTGTGCGATTATACTTTCAACCTTTTTTTTAGAAAAATTCAAATTAAAAAATAAATTTAAAAGGTGTTTAAAAACAAAAATTAAATTTTAAACTAAATAATCATCTATATAATATATGTAAATTTTGTTGCTAAATAATATGCAGATTACTAAATCGAGAAAAAAATTATGTATGTAAATATATTTATTTATTAATTTTTTTTAAGTACAATACATTAAAATAATTTTAATACATAATAAATACGCACACACAAATATATATATATATCCATAAAATTTAAACACATTACAAAGTATTTTTACATGACTTTTTTTATCTTTTTCATATTGAATTTAATTTTAACAAAAATTAATATTGTCAAAAATATAAATATGGCCGACATAAAATACACACATGAATATATATATACACACACATATGTACACTCATTTGTGTACTTTACTATATAAAATCATTTAATATTATAAATGTTTTAAAAATTAGTTTTTTGATAATAAATAGTAGCACTGTATCAAAGAAGTGACTCAATTTGATGTCTTAGGGTTTCGAACCCGTCACCTTTAAAACCTAAGCCTAAGCATCAAGTCACTTGTTTAAATTATCTATATTTATATTTTTAAATATTATTTCATGTATATATATGTATATTATATTGCTTTTATATTATTATATATATGTGTGTATGTGTATTTAGCCAAGTATAACTATAACTTTATATCACATTAATACACACACACATATGTATTAGACATCATATATGAATATGGGGGGGGGGGGCTAACATGTTTGTTGCGGTGTAACTGCAAACACTTAGATATGGGCATGTTAAACCATGCACATTGTATATGTTGCAGTTGCATATGCACGTATATGTGTATATGATACACATGTATACATTATATTATATGTAGTATCAAATAAAATCGTTCTATTAATAAATTGATTTTAATTAAACTTAATTTAGATCAGATCTATATCAATTTAGACTTCATAGACCCAACAAGATCCAAAATGATCAATAAAATTAAAATTCACCCATTTACCCGCTGTGTGCTAGCTCTGATCCAACACTTCACATCGATAAAAAAGCAAAACTTTGTTTGGCTGTATACATAAAAGATAATTCAAACACTGATGGTGAAGATGGTAGTGAAGGTGACTCAATGAATGAGGAGATAAGTGATTTTCCAAATAAAGACTTACTTCGTATGTGTTTTTACTTAACCAGAACTATTGATAGTTTTAAAATAAATAAAAAATTAAAATGTGAAAAAGCTAAATTGTATCAGAAAAATAATAAATTGGAAAAGGAGCTTGAAAATATTTAGAAAATTAAAATTCCAATTATGGAAAATATTTTGATTATGAGAGATTTTGTTGGATTCAATGAAAACTTTCAAATGCGTGAAAAGAAATTCTTGAGTTTAAAGGAAGCAAAACTGAGCTGATTTAAGAACGATGTTAATTAGATTTTTCATCTTAGAACCATCCAGATGTTTTTTTAATGAAGTAATCACAAGATTGAACATTTTCATTATTAGGAATCAATAAAATCAAGTAATATTTATATTGCCTTTAAAAGAAGTAATTATGTCGCTTGCATGCATACACAATTATGGGGAGGAGTATTAGAAATATTAGGAATCAATCTGTCTCAATTCAAGGACTGAAAACTATCATAGTAAAGTACAAAAAGCGATAAAGGACACAAAGAATTTATGTGGTTCGGATGTTATTGAATCCTACATCTACGGGTAAAATGTCTATTTCTATAACATCCCCTATTTTGAGGCCCAAAACAAACTACTACAAATGTTGCAGTCATCTACAGTATTAATCTCCGGTGACAAAATACAGATATGTTAATTATATTAATAACATCAAAGCATAAGAATATGAAGTTTTCTTAAACATAATTTCAAACTTTCTCATTTCATTTCAAAGATAATATTTCACATTCATTATATAATCCCAAACATTGCTAGGTTCATCTAAAATATAATTATTACAAAATACTTCAAGAGCGACATATGAAGAGGCCCCCTTAATTGATCATAGTTTACTACTAAGCAATCACAACTTCTTCCATTAATACATTATAAGAAAGTAAAATTTCAACATGGTGGATAATATTTATTATGAGCTCCTACATAGCTAAATCTGCTCCCTGCACATCTCCATAAACTTTATTCATCCAATCTAAATAGCTTGTAGACCCTTACTCCCGATCTACTCAAATCAATTTTGAGCACCCGAGAGTTTATGAGGAATACATAAACTTTGAGTCTGACAAAAATTATGACGTGAATGATAATATTCCATCTCGATTTATGGATATCTAGTGAGATCGTACGCTGAGCGAAACGGGTTTTCCCCTTACCAGTATCCCCTTTTAAATATATCAACAACTCCTGCAACCACAATGACTAAAAATAGACAATATTAACAATAATATGCATACATACAACTTGGTTAAATATGAACAATCTACCTAAATTACTAGATTATCTATCTCAACATCATACTTTTCTCATGGTAACTACAATGTTTGACTCAAGCATACCAGATTATATCAAATTCTCTAACATACTGTTAGAAGGCAATTGGATGGTCGGTCCAAAGCTTACTATTCCTAGGGCCACTCTGATCCTAATGGTTTTGTAGGCTCACAAATAACCTATCTCATTTTTGTGTATATTTTTTGTCCTTAAGTCCACTCTTAGTCTGACCTATGATAAAGACCATGCATTAGAATTTTGGACGTATATCAGCTACGGGCTAACAGTTGAAGTATATGGTGCTACCCTACACCAGTCCCATTTGGTTTTCTGATCTCTAAGTCAATTCATCATACCATAATTAGGTGATAAGAACAATAATCCCTTTAGTAAAATTTTAGGCTAAGTACCCTTTTTATTTCCTTGAAAACATAATCTTTGTAAATATTGATGAAGTCCGTAATCACATACAAGTCATTGCCTCTCAAAAACATAGGCTATAAAGATAAAACCATAGCTATGTATATTGATAAAGTACGGCATGAAAACAATCGATAGGGGTCATCACATCCCTTTAAGGTTAAAAATATGTTAAAGTCTTTAATCTATAAAACATAAGGCCATAAGGCTGATGGCGTATATGTATCGCACTTCACAGTGTGGCAACATCATAGGGTATAAAATTTGGTTTGCATAGTATAAAGTTATAAAACTTGAAAATTTATGAAGTTTGACACTAATGACCTTTGATGTCAATACCTTCAAGAGATAATACCGAAAATGCAGGAATGTGGTCATAATGTAGCTAATAAATAAGATTGGCGTCAACACTACCTTAGAGAAACACGATTTTTATGGTGTCAAGCTTGATGAAACGCGACATCATTATGGCTAATGAGAAAAAAGGCCTCATTGCCTTATGGAGTTGGCGACATTATAGAGAATTGGGGTAAACACGTCTTTTAAAGTAAAATGTGACATGTAAGTAATGCAGCATCATTAAGGTTACCATAAAGCATGCAACACTGTCGTCGACAATAAGAGTGTTAACATCAGCTTATTCAACCATAGCCAATTCACTTCATACCAATTGTAGTTATACCATGTGCATTGCTACTGGTTGACGTCGAGAGCACAGCGATGAAGATGAATGGCGACATCAACATTTTCGACATGACATTTTCGTAATTAATATGAAAACTATTAATGTGCTATTAAAAGTAAGTTTTTTTCCACTAACCCTTATTGTTTGTCAAAATTCCAATGGTTAACAATTTCCTTTATCAATTTTTTTAGAAAACCGCTATAGAGAAGATTTATCATTTTTCAACATAATTTGCAAACTATACATTTTATATTAATATTTCAATATACTAATTGAGCTTTTATAGCTCAAATAATTCATATTAAATCATGAACACTTGGGAAAAATCCTCAAAAACCATAATAAATCCAATTTTAGGTATTCTCTAACATATAAAAATTTCGAGGCTGAAAAGTTTGTATAGTTATTTTTAGTAACTAAAAATAATCCTATTTTCTCCTTTTAAAAATTTATAATGAATTCATACTCGTTGGAAAAATTATGAAATAAAAAATCCACTTCTAAAAAAATGTTTCAAACATATAACCATCATTTAAGCATATAGTCATCCGTACTATTATAACATGGCGTAGTTAAAGCAAAAGATTTGGGTTTGTACTTAAAATCAAAATAGATAGATAGAAGTTGAGATGCATAACTATTATTCACCTTGATTTAATGAAGAAGAATGAGATTTGAGGTTGATTGGTTCCTCTAAGCTTTACTCTTTATTTCTTAATCTTTTCTTTTTTCTTTCTGTTTTGAATGACCAGTCTTAGTATAGTTTAGGATATTTGTGGATATAAATGAAATAAAGGAGAAGGAAAGATAAGGGTATATGGTTAAAAAATGAAAATTTTCCTATTTTGCCCTTAGCCTATATTCCTTTCTTATTTAGAGCTTAATCATTCTGATTAATTCATTCATTAGATTAATTATCAAATCTCAATCTCCTTTCCATTTTATATTATTTAATTTTATTTATCTAATGAAATATCCTAAAAATGTTAATCGAAATTAGGAGTGTTACAATTTCTTCTTTTCTGATTCGTAGTACAAACAAAAATGACAAAGAGAATAATTTTCGATTTGTGTGTCCAAAAATTAAAGTAAAATCCCCAATTTTCTACTACAATACCTCATTTATTTGTAGTACATTGAGGTTCACATGGATTTCAACGTTATTCTTGTACTCTTTTGATTTCTAACCTTTGATGATGCCACATGTAAGCTTATTTACTATACATGGATTTCCAATGTGGCCTTCTATGAGAAACCATAATTTGAATTGGTGAATTTTGAATTTGGGAGGGAAGTTTGCAATTCAAGTGAAAAATCCCAAATTTGAGAAGATTTAGACCTGATGATTCCATGGAGCAATAAATCAAAGGACTGGGAACATGTGCTGGGGAAACCACGATGAGATTGCCTCCATTTTCAAGGGACTACACTATTGCAAACACTCCAAAACTCCACTATTATGAATAGGCTATTGAGAACTACGCCCCTGTAGTAATATAGAATGACAATATTTCATAGCATTTAAATTTCACCGATTCTCCTGAAGTCATGCTTAGCTTGTAATTTCACGGTAATTCTGCCTTATTTCCCCATCCTTTGTGTTTTTGTGTATGTGGGTAGTGTCTTCTTTGGAATTGCATTGCAATTCTATCACTTCGATGTCAAATCAAGATGGTGGTGCATCCTTATTGATTTTTTATATTGATAGAAGATTGCAACGCAGACCTACCACATTAGATATTAGTTTAAAATTGCGACACACCTCCATCGCATATAGTTGCTTTAAGGGTCAGCCTGCATTTCTACATTGTTAATGTTGCTTTTGGGGCCGCAACACAATCTCTTCATCTTATTGTACTTAAAGATTTTGCCACAGTTCCAACTCATTAAGGCTTACTTTTTGGGGCCACGACACAACCTTCGTATTTGGTAATTGAAAGCTGTGTCGTAGTTCGACCTATTGCAGTGAGTGTTAGAATTGCAAATCAGTCCCTTTACTTTGGCTATCTAAGGTTTCCATTGTGGTATCATATTGTCGAAACTACATTCAATGGATAAGTGCAGTCCTTATGTTTTGCCATCATCTTAAATTTTTGGTACAATACTATCTGGATTTTGCTCTTGTTTCCTTTTCATAATTCGACACATATCATGGGAGAGCTCAGTGTTCACATTAATTTCCGTTTAAAAATATTCGGAAAATAAGGGTTTAACTGCCCCCAAATCTGCAGCGGTCATAAATTGGTATGGACTTGCCTCTACTTCCATATTTCCTACAACCCATCGCTTCTTTTTTTCCTTTCCTTTTTTCGAAAACATAAAATTATTTATTGTCATTTCACATTTAAAGCTCAATGTCATATGTTGCTCCCTACTCGTTCATCTTTGAAAAAGCCGTACCTTTTGTCTTTCCGACTCCTAAGAAAATCTATATAGATCCATGCGTTAATCTTCCTTATTATTAATCAACCGACGTTATGGAGCTCTTTTACCAATTTTGATTATATGGCTGAGATTTAGATCAAGGTAAGTGTATATTTTTCCTCTTCTTCTCCATTCTTTTACATGCTTTCAAAAAGAAAATCCTAGTTGCCATTCTCATCTTCTCTAAGAATCGTTCCTTTTCGAACTAAAGTAAGGACCTTTCTTTTGTAGTTTTAATTTTCTTATACGTTAGAAACAGCCGACAATCAACCCTGTAATTTCGATATGGCAACCACTTCCTCCTCTCCTTTATCCCTACCATCTAAGATAACCAAACCAAGGGAAATAGATGGCATTTTAGATCATTTTGGGTTCAAGTGTTACATAGGTAGGACATCAGAGTCTCATGAAAGTATCCGCACACATCACAAAGGTTTTATTTTCATCACTTTTAAGCATATTTGGTGTGGAATTTATCTTTCTCCCAACCAAATTATTTGTGAATGGCTAAATGTCATTGGTATTATTCCCACCTAACTTACTTCTAATTCTTATTCCCTTCAAATTGATATTTTTATTCTTTATACGGAGAAGTGCTCTTCTTCGTCCTACTAGGAACTTCAATTCTTATTCAATATTTATAAGAGTCCTTCCAATGGTGATTTTGGATTTTATTATGCTTAGGAAAAGAAATCGATTCTTATGTCTATCCCCCTTAAGACCTAGAGATGGAATGATCAATATATTTTCATTTTAAATTTAGATAACTTTCCTTCTTCTTTCCAGCATTACCCTAATCACCTAAGTTTTTCGGTTAAGCCACCGGTTCAGATTAATTCCGTAAGAGGTCCATCCTAGGTCTAGGTGAAGATGAGAGGAAAATGAAACTATATTTTACCGAGTTGCTACTATAAAAGTATGATTTCTTATGCATTAGCCATACGTTTCTCACTCTATTTTTAAATACATCCCATTTACGAATGAATCTAGGGGCGTAATTTGATTAACGGGCATTGAAATTTTAACTCTTTTTTTATAAGCACAATTACCAATCCTGATTCTTTTTTATGTATGTAAAATATGCGATGATCTTTTTAAATCATTTCTTGATGATTCCCCATCAAAGGGGTTAGAGATGTTGAAGCAGAAGAGGAGAGGAGAAGAAAAGAAAAAAAGATGGCAGTGAAGCCTTTGGTCAACCTTTCAAGAAACTACACATGCCTCCTCCTCCTCCTCTTCCTTCTTCAAAAGTATGGCCCATCTCACCTCTCTAGTCTTTCGAAGACCCAAGTATTGACTTCTTTCCTTTACCCAAGGGTTCCATTACTAATCTTGTTGAGAGGTTAGGATGTATCACTCTGGATAGCCTTTCCCATATTGCTTCTGCCCTACAGTCTTATTCCATCGCCCTTCTGTTTCCCGTGCTTTCCTTCCCTCAGCTTGCAACTAGGCTCAAAAGATCCCCGGTCTATGTAAGTCTCGTCTCCTTCTCCTTTATTCAATGGTGATTTACTTTATCAATTCTTATTTTCCTTTTCTTTGTCACAGGTAAAGGCCTTAACAGTCGAGGCTCGAAAAAGGGAAGATGTTAACCAGGTTGCATCTGTTTCTTTGATTTCTAAGATTGAGGTATGTCTTGCTGTAGCGGTCTTTGAGAAAACTAGAATATAGGTGGAGCTTAAGGGTCAATAGGAGAAAGCTAAGAAGGTGGATAAGGCAGCGAAGGTGGCTGATGTGGACTTGGTGTTGAAGGGACAAGAGTTGGGTGTGAAGAACAAATTATTAGAGGAGAAGGATAAAATATTAGGGGAGAAGGAGAAGTAGGTGGAGAAGTTTGAAGGAAATCTTGAGCGGATTACTTATCCGGTGCTTTTCAAGACGTACGCTACAATTAAGCATCAATTTTGTGCCGACCGCTTAAATAGTATTTTCATCAAAGTTGACCTTAGCTTCTTGGGGGACTCCGTAAAGACTGAAATGGTCCTAACCTACTGTAGAGCAGAATGGGCTATGGAGTTGGCAATGGAGCATGATTTCCCATGATACCTCTTTACAATAAGATGATGAGAATGCGTAGCCTATAGGGACCGAGGTCACCTCTACTTCTCAAGTTCATGTAATTACTTGAACACTTGTAAATGACCTTACCGTTTCTTATGTAATAAGCATAAATTTGTTTCCCAGTTTTGTTATGGTCAATTTCTTTATTTTACTTGTGTTTCGTTACCGCATTATGAACTACCATGTTATTCTTGTTCCTTTGTCCTTTATAATCTTCTATGCAAGTAATATTTGCTAAACTCTTGAAGGAAAACATGGAAAAACCCCAAATCCAGACCGTAGATCATCTCAGTCTTGGTGCAGTGGTGATTCGCAAGCATAAAAAGAAGTCAGATGAGTCGTTTATGCAACTTAGAGAGGAAACCCAACGGTTGCTTTTAAAAATTTACCAAATAGTTAAAGAAAAAGAAGCACTTAGTGATTTTGTGCTTTGCCAATGGTGGTATATGTTAGAGAGTGGTTCCTTCCCACCTGATAATCCTCGCTTGGAGTGATTTAGGCTTATGCTTAGTAATCTAGATAAGGATTGAGCATAGTGTATTATTATTACCTTTCTATGAGAATTCGTTACATTCATCATATATAGAAATTTTCTTTTGGTTCGTGCTATCCTAGGTGCTCTTATGATGTATTGCAAGTGGTCATCTCTTTTTAATACGTTGCCAAGAAATGCATGTGTTTACATTCAACGCGTTTTGATATTGTAGAGGAAAATGGTGCAATGATTCCTATAATGAAGGCTTTGAATGTGGGAGTTGAATTTCGATTAGAGTTTTTATTTGGTTTCTTCCTTGATTCTAACCCTCCATATGAGGAAGTTCGAGACCACTACCATCAATGTTGGAACATTAGAGGAAGACTTCAAGTACATTTTGATACTCGCATGCTCTTTTTCAAGTTCTCTAGAAAATATGGAAGTATACTTAAGGCATATCCCTTAACTATAGCCGGTCAACTCTTCATCATTATCCCCATGGAGTCCGACGGTGGATAAAGATAAGGAATAGAATCTGTTTATGCTAGCATAGGCTTATTTCACTCATATTCCTTCTGTTTTGTAGCCCATAATTGGGCTAATCTGATTAGCAAGCATTTTCAGCAAGCTCATACATTTTAATGCTAATATGATGGCATGAAATAGGCTGGTGTATGTTAAGGCTCTCACAGAAGTTATCCTGACAAGCCTCCACCCTCCAAGATACATGTTCGCATTGCCGAGGAGCACGTTTCTATTAGTGATGTCCATTATAGTTGGAAGCTTGATATATACACGTATTGTCACTTGTTTGGCCACTTCATGGATGCTTGTACTTTGGAGGCTGACATTGCTCCTGTTTCAATTTTTGATATGATCCCTCTTCCTCATCCTCCTTACATGAAGTGAGTTCTGAAAGCTTGTCCAGTTTTGCCATCTCATCTTTCATGATTCTCCCCTCACACTCTTTGATCACTCTGATGATATTATTGTTGCTTTCATGTTGCCCCTGTTGTGGTTCTTCCTTCCTTTGAGATTTCTTGGGATCCTACTGACCTAACATGGCTTCATGGACCTTCTGAGATGTAGCTTGACCCGAATTACGGAAGTCTTTATAAAATTTTTGTTGGACTTTAATAAGATATGAGGTTATTTTATCATGTTGAGGGGAAGGGTCTATCTCTCATGGTGCTTGGTCAGTTTGGCGATTTCAATCGCACTTTTCTTGCAGATGGCTCTTGGGATAGGAAATACATTTACCACACTGATTTTGTTGGCTATGTTCCTTCTTTAGCTTATTTTTTCGGGCCCTTTTTTTGACCTGTATCTTCGATTGAGGGAAGTAAATATTCCTTTTTGAAGGAGGAATAATTTTAGTGTTGTTGTTGTTTAGTATTTTGGTATCTTAGCCATACTCCTGCACTTTATTTTCTTTTAGCTGTTCTGGTGCATGTGCCGAACATTTTTTCTCTAATTCATTTATATATATGGATGACCCACTTTAAATGCCAGCTAGCTTTGCTAAAAAAGGTTGGTCTTTATGTGATATGTTTTTCTAAACTTATCTTTGTGTGACTTGATTTCTTTTGAATTAAACTCTAATCACTACCACTAGGTTGGTCCCCTTAGTGCTCCTACCTAGTCTACTAGAGCCTTTGAATCCAATGAAACTTAAATTCCCACCATTTATAGCTAAAGTGACGTAGGCATGCCTGAGTTCAAGGTTGTGGCCATGACATCTACCATGGCCTAGGAGGAAGAGAATTTCCATTTAATGCTTACTAACGAAAGGCTTAGAAGATACTTGAGGAATGGCCTTTCTAATCTCAAAGAAGCTAAGGATGCACTTAAATGCCAACACTAGTATAATGTCAGGTTATGCACCGAGCTAGATGTTGCAAACTCCGAAGTGATTGAATTGCAGTAGACATTGAAGGAGAGTGAAGCCTTTATGGAATTGTCTATAAATATGAGATTAGGAAGTTGAAAAGGACTATAGAAAACACATCTCTACAGGCTGCCCATCAATATAAGTAGAAGGAGGGTGTTGAAGGAGAGAGATGGTAAATGGGCTTAGCTTGGGTGCAACCCCTTCTCATCTTACAGGTATGGACGCCTCGTTAGTGGATGAGCAGGGAAAGAAATTGGAATTACACTACCGAGGTTGACTTAAGGAGATGGAAGTCTACTATATGAAATAGGTAGAGAGATCGGGGCTGAAGATGCTCCCTTACACATAGAGAAACAAGTGGAAAGAAAATCTTTTAAGTGTTTTGGTGTTTTGGGATTTGAAAAGGACAAGGGCTAAGCTAATAAATACTTTAGAGTAGAAAAGAGAAACCATTGTCCTTAGGATTTATGAACTCGAAGATCTACTGTGAGATGCTCAGGCTGCCCCCAACGTTACATCAGTACCCATTAATGCGCCTAGACATGATCAGACCTGATCTCACAGAAAGACTTAGAAGGGAGAATGTTAGAATTAAAATGGGCAAATTTCTTTACGATGAGTCATGGATGTTTTTGATTATTTTTACTTTACGCTTGATATAGATTTTCTCTATAATAAGGAAGGTTTCACGATGACTATGGAGGATCTAATGGACCCATGGACAGGTGCCAACTATGATATATGGAAGAACTTTCGTGTTAGAATAGATCAACCAATGGCTGTTTAGGTGTTTCATAATCATGGCTGTATTTTAGGCCTTTTACCTTTGTAGGTGCAAACAAATTTCTTTGTTAACCAGATATCAAGGAGAACTTAGTCTAACTCAATCAAAGGCTTGAATAGCAAGATGCAAAGCACAGCAGAAGTATTCAAATGAAGGTTCTAGTCCAACTACAATAAATCAGAGTATGCATGTTCATAGCTTGAGTCAAGTGTTAGAAGTCATATGTATGTCGAAAATATAAAAATTGGTCAAACAACTCTATTCAATTGCTATGCGATGTCCATTTTTTAAGTCCTTATGTACAATGTCACACATGTCTAATCGGGTTTACAAAATCCCAAATTTGATTTAGGATTTACAACTTGAAAATGTAAGAAATGAGATGAAAAAAATTTGCACCTCCAATGTATCCATAGGATCTTTATTTATAAAGGTAGCAGTAGGTGGTATGATTGCCATGTGTTCTTCGATATGTTGTGTGGATTGCTGATATTTTATATTCTTGTGTGTTGCTACTATTCAACATCCATTTTTCATACTGATAACATTCGACGTCCTTTCCATATTAATGACATTCGACATCCCTCTTCATATTAATGATATTCAGAATCCTTCTTTATATTTATGATATATGGCATCCTCCACAATTGTAGATATTCGATATTCTTTATGACCTTTGAAGTTCGATATCCTTTGCTGCTTGTGAAGCTCAAGACCACGTGCCACTTTTGGATGATTTACAATGATCATAGTCGTAAAGGCTCACCATCTATTACTTGTTTCATCGATCTCAATATACCCTCTTTGTGACTATGTATTCAATATCTTTTGACGATGTCGCACCCCTCTTTACACTTCTTTCCATTAGCACTTTATGTTGTAGTTGTTTAAAAGTCACTTTGATTGTCTTCAGCTTCGATATCCTTTGTATCATAGTATATTAGTACCTTTTGATATTCGACACCACTTTTGCGCTTGTTATATGCTCTATTTCTATAGAAATTGTTTGAGATACGATATCTCTTCACCTTACATGATCAACAACTTCTATAGTTGTTGAAGCTTGATACCTCCTCTTCCTTTATTCAAATTGAATAACACTTGTAGCTCGACATCTTTAGAGATTCGATACCTTAACTCGATATATTTTCAGTTGTCAAGAATCAATAACCTTCTTGCTATGCTTTTGTTTGTTACCTTCTAGGTTTTCCAACTGCTTGGAATTCAATACCTTTAGAGACTCACTGTTCCTTCTTAAACATTCGTCATCTTTGATTATAGAGATTCGACACCTCCCTGGGGTTGCTTGAAGTTCGATACGGCTTACTGAATGCTTGATTGCACTTCCTACTTCACACTCGACATCTTGAATTTCGATATTTTTTCCATGGTATTTCACACGATTATTAGTAAAACTTACACCCCTTATTATATAGAAGAAAAGTATTATACTTTAGTATATGTTGACTTTTCAAGTTGCTACCCCCGACATTGACCTTTTCCACCTCGATAACCACATTGCCGCCTATTGGCATTCCATTCTGATCTTGCCCATTCACTCAAGTGGAGATCAATGTTCCCATTGCTACCCTTTTCTTCCTATAAATACTTGTATTCATCTTTTTCTTCAATCTTTTACATGCAAGTTATTCTCAGAAAAAACATTTTTAGCTCTCCTTTTTAGTTAAAGATGTTTGATTTTCCCAGCACTCGAGCTTAGTTTCAAGGTTAGATTTCTATCTTTAACTGATTTGGATAAAGAGGTGTTTTTTAATTTTGAGGTTAAGGCTTAATCGATTGGGTGCTTTTATGATTCTGTGAAGATGAGCTTTTGAATTCAAGTGTTGATTGTGGAATTTTTTTAATCGACCGATTGAAATTTGATAATATTTACTGTGAATTCAAAAAATTTCTAGAAATTTGATGATTTTCTGGAGTTTTTATTATGACAAAATCAATACCCATTTGAGATCTCAACAATCAATTTAATTAATTGTTAAAAACTCGACATCCTCTTTAAAATTTGACAACTTGACACTAATTAGTCCCTAGTTTTCGAATTTATTAGTCTTTTGAATTTCAACATCTAATTTGAAGTTTGATTCCTTTTTAAGGTTCCACCCACTAGTTATAGTTTCGACAATCAATTAGATGTACAATATCTTTCTAGGAGCTCGATAACCAATTATAAGCTTGGAAACTATTTGAAAGATTGTTGGTTCAGTTAAAAACTTGGTAACTTCATAGTATGCCGCTATCCCTTTATATATTCGACAACTAATTAGAGAGTTGTTATATGGGTTACAAACTTGATCTCTTGTTTATATTCGACACCATACTATACGTTCAGAAAAAAGTTATACTCATGAATTGTTTATGCATGCGATGTCTTACAAACTCGATAATCGATTGATGCATTTCTAAATAATTCTAAACTCGATTTCTTATTTATGAATTGGATAAATTATTTAGATTCAGCAATAAGTTATCGGTTTGACACTCTAGTATAATCTAAATAAGGTGCTATAAGCACGAAGCCTTGATTGGACCTTAATGAGTAGTCATGATTCGACATCCAGTCATAAATCTAATGGTTACTACTGAGTTTCCAATTGATTATGAATACTTTAAATATCTACAAACTCGACGTCCCATCATAGGTCAGATATCTAGCAGTGGACTATTTAAGTACTGTTGACCCATTACAAGTTCTATGACTAGTCTTGGTTTTGGACTTTTACCATTATTGATAATAGTTTTCAATCAATCATATGCTCATCAGTTAGGCATTTAGTTGTTCACTTTTGCATATGTATTTAGGAGCATTTCAATTTTTTATAAAACAGTAACATTTTCTTGATTTTTGTGTAATATCACTTGATAGACAAATGGATATTAAGAAATCTTAAAAAGGCCCTAAACCTTCTCCTACTTCATAGAAGAGAGCTTATAGCTTAACCAATCCTTCATAACTTTCCACCAGAAAGTAGATACTATTCTTCAGCAGTTTAGGATTAGAAATATGGAAGCCATGGTCATTGGTCCATCTGGAAAAATAAATAATCCTCCCGAAGGATTCTTCGATTTTACTCCTATTCATATCTGGTATTTGAATTACCCTTCTTTCCAAAAATTGCTTTTATAGTTCCTGGAGCACTTGGGAATCGCTCCGATACAACTAACTCCCAACTCCTACACTTATTTAAGTGCTTATAGGTCCTTGCTAGGAAAGCCAAACTTCCTTCACTAAATTCCAAGACTCTTCATTCTTTGGCAAACCTAGTAAGAGCAGATAAGCAATCAGATAGTTCTGTATATCGCCTCTCTCTTATCTGAAGAGTTTAATCACTCATTCGATCAATAAGACAAGGGTCTAGGAGAATTAGTTCTTTTATACTAGGTGCTATATTACTAAGATTAGGGGGTCTTTTTCTGTTCTCGGTAAGTTTTACGGCTCTTATCGTGTATATTATATTTTTGTCATTCTCCTATAATGAGTAGTCTTTTTTAGGATCTGCACCTAAATAATCTAATTCATCCATTATAACTGCTATTGTGGATTTGACTCAAGCTTCTAAAAGCATGGGGGATAGGCACAAGCTTTTGACTGAAACTAACCTCCGCAAATACTCTTCAATCTTAAACAACTATAAAGTGCTTAAGGAATCTCTGATGGTAAAGGGGGATGCTTATGGAAAAAGATCTTGGGTTGTCAACAATCGAAAAACTTTTTCTATTTCTTTTCCCATTTAGTGTGATTTCTCTAGTAAGTTTTTATATTATAATTACATGAAGTTTCTTGCATCGATGTCTTATGAATTTTCCTCTAGCTTATGTTCATCTGCTGTTGTCGTACCCTATAAGTCTAAGAAAGCTAAAGCTCATGTTTCTTCTTTAACTGAATTAACTAAGGCGTCATTGTTTGGTGCTCTATTGCTAAAGTAGCTAATGCTATAAAAAGGAAGGTGGGCTTCGGTGCTTCACCTGATGCACTGACCCCTCCTCCGAGGAAAAAGGCTAAGTTTGGAGTAGTGCAGACTTCTATCAATATCGTCGAGAAATAAAATGTGGATGCTGCTTTAGCCACTCGCGATCTAACATGATTGATTTCAGTTCTTCGGACCATGATGCATAAAAACACACAAAGAATATTCACACGCCGAATTTGTTACTAAACATCTCACTTCCCACTCTGCTTTCGGTTTCCAACATTTGTATGAGGAGTTAGCACCAACTCCCCTTCCCACTGAATCTCTTCCTTCGAAGGTCCAGGCTCAAACTACCACAATGGAACTTAATGACCTTATTCATTCAACTATCCAATCTCCAATTATGGCTTCTCTTATGTCACTGCACCCGTTAACTTTCCAAACGGATCATCCTTATGTTCTTTATCAGTAGTTTTAGTTAATATGCATCTTTTAGTATTTTAGGTAACCTAGATTCTAATTTGGTACATCCTTACTTAGATTATATCTTCTGTATGTTTCAAGCAGCCAAGCATATGTTTTTTATTCAAAAGGCTCTCCAAGGATCCGTTGATCAAGTTGTGGAGCTTAAGAATCAAGTTTCTTCACTAATGACTAAAGTAAGGCTTTTGTAGAGTCAAACGATTATTTTTGCAATGGAAAAGGGTAAGGCCATTCTTGAGAAGGGAAAAATTATCTCCTCCCTTGATGAGGAGAAGAAACATGAATTGTTACCTGAAGAAAGCGTGAAGACTTTAGGGACAAAGAAGGACGAAATGGCTGATAAGATAAAATCTTTGGAAACCAACTAGAAACTAAAGATACAACCCTAGTCTCTGCTAACAACATTATAAAGGATGCCAAGAAGAAAGCTTCTCTCTTCCTTAATTATGCTCTTACCAAAATAACAGAGAAGTGCTACGAAGATGCCCTTTTTGTCATATATAATATGAACATTGTTAAAAGTTCTGACCTAGATTTTCCTTCCATCCCAAATCTGAATAATGCATTCAAGAGAAAGTTTGATCTTATTCTGGGGAGAGTTCAGGGATCACTCCAGGATGAGTCTCCTAAAGAGGAGGCTGTCACTCATAAAGAATTATTATCTTTTGATGATTCCCTACTTGGAGGAGATGAATATTTTGATGAAGAGGAAGACAACAATGAAGACGACAACGATGATGATGATTAGGGTAAGGATGATGGCGATAAGGGTCTAGAAGAACTTAAAGATGGGGGTAGCAGATCAGATGGCCATGACTTAGACTCATATGCCTATGATGCAGACTTTCCTAATCTACCATGCCCTCATGGCGCTTCGCAGGAAGACATCCCTTCAAAAGATGCTCCTTCTCCTAGTCAACAAACGAAGGACAAGGCTCAAGCTCTAACTTATCAAGTTCTCATCATGAAGGTATGAAATTTATTTTAAATATCCAAATTTATTTGCTAGACTTTAGTTGAGGAAAAGATCTAAAAATTATTTTGAGATACTATATGAGAAGAGCAAGAGAGATGCTTCGATTAAATAGGGAGATCAAAAGGCTAATCGAAGAGCATAATGACTTATTTGACAAGTAAGGGTGCCTTTGCCTTCATGAAAAACGATTAAAAGACTCAAGGAAAAACAAGCTGCCCGACTTTCAAAAAGATCTCATCTTTATAGAGAAAGAGTTTTAAAAGAAAATGCAGAGTTAACTACATTCCTTTGGATGCTTATCGAAAATAGAGTTGCGTATTAGAGTTTATTTATAAAATTTATTCTAGGAGTCTTTTTGTTGACTTTTCTTTCTTAAGGGAGAGGGTAGAGGTTTAATTAGACGTCTTTATAATAAATATTTAAACGAGTATGGGACCAATCCCCATCCCAGGGAACGCTGGAATCTCCCCAAAGTTGCGACCGTTTCACTTTCTCCTAACAGTCTCCCCTCTAAGAAAGTTAAGTTAATTAATGAGATATCTTTTTCAAGTTTTACAAAGGGTTGATATTGTATGAACCCAAGTAATTTTATTATTGTAATATATATTTCAAACAATGTTATGAATTCCAGTATCTTCGCTTCTTTGCATCCTACTTATTTTTCTTAAATAATACAAATTAAGGAATCATTAGGTAGTCCTATTTCCATGGAACTCCTAAGAAAATTTATCAAATTAATAACAAACTTTAAAGAGAAATCATTAACTTTTAAAACCTCCCGACTAGCAAAATAATGCTTCCTTAGAGATCTTCAACAATTTTACACATGGCTTCCAAATTTTCATTTGGATGTCTTATGCAATGAAAAGAAAATTTTACTTAAAGTAATGCGAATTAATTTTACCAAATTTTTATGTGGTAAAGCCAGTCCTCTGGCTAGGAAATGGGACTACCATCAATTTCCACCAGTTAATACCCCTTTAGGGTTTAATGTTCCTTTTTTGCTCTACCCTTTCTATGTCGATGGGTTTCACTCAAAAAGACCCAAACTACTATCTTTGAACTTTAATAATATATAAAATTTGCATTGTTAATGTAATTTGAATTTCTTTGTTTGTGCTTATAAACCTTCTTGTTGCTAATAAAGAATCCATCTTCTTGTGTACTAATTTCTTTTTCCTATTTATTTATTTTTATTAGGAAGAAAATTTAATGCTTTTGTTTAGCAGCCCAAAACTCCTTTCTCGATTGGACAATAACAAAGCCAAGATGATGTCAATCATTGAGAAGAAATGCTCTTCTTAAGGTGCTTCAACTTTGTTATTTTCGGGAAACCCGGATGCGCAAAAATGTCATGAAAAATATTATCAACTGAGATGCACTTTAAGCAGCATAAAGGAAATGACTTATATCTTAGAAGAGAAAATTAAAGAAAAAGACAAAGAAATCCAAGAGCTGAGAGGGAATATGAGTGTAGCTGGCCAGTTTGAACTTTAAGTCCAAAGAATCAAGGTCGATGCAGAAATTGCCTAATTACATCAAAAGGTAATGGGTCTTGAAGTGCACTTGTTAACAAGCCAACTATCATATCAATCTTTAGTACTCATTACAAGTGAAGGTGAATCCAGCCTTCCTATTCTTACCCCTTTGACGGGCAAAGAAAAGTTTTTTTCCTTGTTGAACCCACCCTTGAGTCTGGATCGTAGAGGAATCTCCAGATGATGCCAAAGAGTTAGGCATAGATGCATTAATTTTTAAAAGGAAAGTGGGATGAAAAAGTATCAGAATATCTCAACAAATATCAAATCAGGTTGAGGAATTAGGATGTGGAAAATATGCTCTTAAGAAGAATGTTAAAGAATTACAGAGCAGGTTCAAAACTCTTAAAGGAGCCAATAAGATGCTTGATCACATATTGAAGGTTCAAATTAGCTCTATTGATGATATAAATTTTATCCGAAGAAGGAGAAGAAACACAACGAATTTCCGAATGTGGTGATTAGTCATATCGTTGAACTTTCCCCGACCGTTAAAGACTTGAAGGAAAAAGTGGAAGATCTTGACTCTTAATGAAGAATACTTGAAGTGGAGTTGCTTGGAAACTTTTGACGGGGTTCTCTTACTGATTAATCTTTCTTATTATCTTTAACTTTTGTATGTGAAGTGTAAAATATAAAATGGCAAATTAATTTGTACCTGAACAATTAATACCTTGAATGTAATTTGTTTTTTCTCCCTTATTTTTATCTTATATTTGAATTCGCTGAATTGTTTAAGGTTTGCAGCTTACTTCAGTACTTCAATTTTATTCCATATGATTTGTGGTCTTTGATCAAGTGTAGATTTGCTTGCTTCTTATTCCCTTGCAGAATGCTTTAGACCAGCCTTTCGGGTTATCTCTTCACCTTTTGGAAAAATATATAGTAAATAACTATAGCTTTCGTAACTTTGAGATATTATTTCTTTAATTTGGTTACTTTTCTTTGCAAATGCCGAAGAATATTTTGTGAAATTTTTGTCTTGTTAATGTTTGAAACTTTGAAATTTTAGTTTTGGAATTCATTTTTAAGAATGATTACCGGTAAAACTTTAGATAAGTCTAACCAGTTAACTCTCATTTTGCTTTTATTGGCAAATCATGGTTGCTTTAAATATCATTGTCCTGGGTGGTTTTATAGAGTAAATGTCTTTTGATGACTTTCCTCTGTCGTATAAGCATAGATAGTGTGTATTCAGCTTTGATAGAAGAACATAAATTCATCTGGCAAGAAGACCATAGATTTAATTTGATAAGAAGACAAGAAATCCATCTGATAATAGGACCCGAATTCCATCAGAAATTCACTTGATAGCAAGACTAGAAGTTTGTCTAGTAAGAAGAACAAAAATATATATGATAGTAAGACTAGAATTCCATCTGGTAAGAGGATCAGAAATCTGTCAATTAATGGAGATTCCCATTATCAATAATTCGAATCCCAATTTAAAAATTAAGGATTGAAAGCTAATTCGATATTTCAAAGAATGAAGACCTGAGCCCAAGTAATAAATCACAATTTCTCATATGTCAATATTAAAATTATTCGATATTGGGTAATAAACAGTTTTTGATCCTTCGTCTGAAGGTTATTTTAACTTTTCCTTGGTGCAGAATTAAATGTGTTTGACTACTCTTCCTCTAGAAGACTGCTTTGATCCGTTCTTGAGGATAGAGTTTGATTTATCCGACTGATTTATTTTACCCCTTATTACTGTCTTAGGTAATGATTTAGGTTTTGATTAAGCCCTTTATTACCATCTTCAAGTAATGATTTAGGTTTTGATCGGTGCGTTTGGTTAGCTATCGTAAGCAGAACCAAAGTCTTACCCATCCTCCCTCTGAGAGGTGCTTCAGTGAGGCCTTATAGGTGGGCCTGAAGTTGGCTCGATGCTTTGGCCATGCCATCTTAGGAGGGACCATAGCCTTACTCCATCCTCCCTCTAAAAGGTGCTTTAAACATGACTTATAAGCATGATTGAAGCTGGTTTGATGCTTTAGCCAGGCTATCTTATATGGGACTTAAGGTTTAGTACATCCTCGCTCTAAGAGGCACTCTGCCCATGCCACATAGGCAGGACCGAAGGCTTGCAGCGCTCTGGCCATGCCTTGTTGGAGGGACTAAAGGCTTACTCGGATATCCCTCTAAGAAGTGCTTTAGCCAGGCATTTTGGGTGTTAAAGGCTTTTTCCTTAATTTTATAAACCCTTTTTATGAAGCAATCCTATTTGTTGGTCACTTGTTCTTTGTAGGCACATTTTCCTTTTGCTTAAATCTTGTCAACAAATATTTTAAGCTCTCCTTTCCCCAATGAATTCTCAACCATCCCTTTAAGAGCTCGACATTGATTGGTTTCGTGTCCATTCCTTCGGTGATATTGGTAATTAACAACCCTGAGATTTCTTTCGTTTCCTTGTTACTTCTTCTTTGAAGGCCAATAGTTCGATCTCTCTTTAGTTAGGAGACAGATGTTCTCGTAGGAGGTGACAAGGGAATGAACCTTAGATTTAAGGGAATTTCTAGAATGTTGTGCTTTTTGCTCCCACTTGACTTTTTTGTAACATTGGATTGATGTATTAGCATTGTCTATAAACTTTATCTTTAAAGAATCTCGAGTTTCAACTGGTGTACAAAAGCGATCAACTATTACTTCCCACTTTTGGGCAAACTTGATGAAGTCTTTGTTATTTCTCTTTCAAAAATAGTTCCCATAGAGGAGTTGTATTGCTTTCCACATTCTTAAGAATAAGCCATCCATTTTTGTGTTCTCCTCTCTCAACTTAGAATAATAGCTGTGTATTGGGGCAGAGCCAACATGGAATAGATTTGTGCTCCACTTATCTGGATTATGAGGAGCTACCTATCTCTTTTCTTCCGTAATTTTTATCCCTAACACCCTCAACACTTATTCCTTATGGAATTACAAACTATGAGTGACTTAATAAACTAGTTTGGCCAAGAATTGTTCGTAGGATCCTTGTTTAAAGATAGTCACTATGCTATGTAATATGGGTTATGATAAATTCAGAAAGTCCTTTAAGGAAATATGCAGGTTAGGAAAATCCTTTATATCCTTTATATGCAGACTAAGGAAAGTTCTCTATCGGAATATGCAAGGGGTTGGAGGTTCGAACTCTTCTTCTAGCGGTAAAATATTAACAAATTTCTTTGTTAACCTGATACGCAAGGAGAAGTTAGTCCAACTCAATCAAAGGCTTGAATAGCCTAATGTAAAGCACAAGAGAAGTATGCAAATGAAGGTTCTAGTCCAATTACAATAGAACAGAGTATGCATGTTCATAGCTCGAGTTATGTGTTAGAAGTCATATGCATGTCGAAAATATAGCAATTGGTAAATGGCTTTACTCGATTGAAGTATGCCATACAATGTTCATTGTTCAAGTCCTTATGTATAAATGTCGCAAACTTACAATTGGCCCTATAAAGTCCCTAATTTGATTAAAGGTTTAAAACCTAAATATGTAAGAAATGGCATAAAAAAAATTCACCCTTTCCACATATCCAAGGGGTCCGTATTTATAAGGTTAGCAGCAGGTGGTATAGCTGCCACGTGTCCTTTGATATGTTATGTAAATTGCTGATATTTGTTATTCCTTTGTATTTCTAATATTCGACATCCTTTTGTCATACTGATGACATTTGGCATCCTTCTCTATATTGATGGCATTCGATATCCCTCTTCATATTGATGACATTCAGAATCCTTCTTTGTACTGATGATATGCGGAATCCTCCATAACTACACACATTCGATATTCCTTATATCTTTGAAGTTTGACATTCTTTGTTGCTAGTGAAGCTCAAGACTGCTTGCCGCCTTTGGACGCATTACAGCAGTCATAGTGGTAAAGGACCGATATCTATTGCTTATCTCATAGAATCTCGATATACCCTCTTCATGACTGTGTATTCAATATCCATTAATGATGCAACTGCCCTCTTTACTCTTTATTCTATTAGCACTTTGTGTTGTAATGGTTCGACAACTCCATCTGATTATCTTCAAGTTCGTTATCCTTTGTATCATAGTATCCTGGAACCTGATGGTATTCGACACCACTCTTGGACTTGTTATATGCTCGATATTTTTATAAATTATTTTGGATACTATATCCCTTCCTCCTTACATGCTCGACAACTTCTATAGTTTTTGAAGCTTGATACCTCCTCTTCCTTCATTGAAGCTCGATTACACTTATAGCTCGTCATCCTTAGAGATTCAATACCTTAGTGTGATATCTTTTCGATTGTGAAGTTTTAATAATCTTCTCGTTATGCTCATGTAAGATACCTTCTGGCTCTCCTAACTGCTTGGAATTAGATATCTTAAGAGACTTGACATTCCTTCTTAAACATTTGACATCTTTGATTATAGAGGTTCGACATCTCCCTGAGGTTGCTTTAAGTTTGGTACCCCTTACTGAATGCTTGATTGATTTTCCTTCTTCACACACGACATCTTAAATTTTGAGACATTTTCCTTGGTATTCGGCACCTTTATTTATAGTAACGATACGAACATGTTGTAAGTAAACACTCTTCTATAAACGAGTATAAGTACTTTTATTGTATTTTATTTTATTTTCGTATGGATTTTCTTGAATTTCAACATTGCACCACTATGCAACGTTCTGACATGAGAGAGGGTCTCAAGTCTGTTTTAATCAGATTACTAAACTGGGACGTTATTAAAAGATGTCGAATGTGTCTATAAGGTTTTATATGAATATAGGATCAAGGTACTAATGAAAAATCTGAAGAGTTTTCTCTTCAGGTCACTATGAAAGCTAGTGTAGAAGATGATCATGTTATGTCCTTGGCCCTTGGCCTGATGCTGCTCCTTTGCCTCCACTTAGGGCTGACCCCGATGCTGGTTTCCAAAGGAAGGAGGATTTAAAGAACTATTATGAGGTGGAATTTCATGAGTTGAAGAATTATTATAGAAAGGGCCAATCCTTGGCTTCTCAGGAAAGGAGTAGTCCTAGTCAATGTCCTGCATTGGATGACCATAGATCTCATCATTGTGAAAGGACCATAATCAATGACTCATATGAGGGAGAGTTCGAACCATAATGTCATTAGTTTACTATAAGCCATAGTTTTGAGCTTAATTTTAATGCAATTTTGTGTTATGATTATTTTATTTTCACTTGTGATGTGTGTACAAATGTAATTACGAGTAGATTTTAGTAAATATTTGTAGATCTCAGTTTCTAATATCTACCTAACAAGTTTTATATATTTTCTGGAATTGTACTCGATTTGTAGGTCGCATGGCATTTCTTGCATTCTCCTTTTCTTACCACTTCTGATTGATTCCACACATAGTTCATGCTTCCTATACTTGGTTTTTTCATTCATGCTCTGTTATGCGCTTGGCACGGTCTACCCCACTATTTGGAGGCGCATTATTTTTTGACTATGAAGTCAGGCCACATATTTACAATCTTTTTAATTCATGTGCAGGGTTTTTTTGTATTGGTTCAGGCCGTCAAGTATCCTTACATCCAGTGTAATTGTTTGGTTGAGAAGTTGAGCTGTGTATGATACAACTCAATATTATTGGCTATGTTAGTGCAATTAACACAGAAAGATATTTATATTGGTTTAGGCAGTCCAATATCCCTACGTCTAGTTCATTGTATCACTATTTTTCATAATATTTACACCTTTTGTTATACAAATAAAATTGTTTATACAAAATAAGGTCTAAGATGCTCGGAATTCCATGTTCTCAAAACTTGATTTCCATTAGGCTTTGAGAGTCGGTATGCCCCATTAGCTAAGACGTCTGCTACGACCACAGGACCTCTCGATTTGAGCCCAGAGATCCATTTTTGGGTCCTTGGTGTTTGCTGCTACTCTTCTCAATACTTGGTCTCCATTGTAGAAGTTTCTCTCCTTGAGCCTTGCATTATAATTTTTTCCATCCATTGTCAATATATGGTGGATCGTATTGCCGCTTTGTCTCTTCTCTCTTAAGTAAGATTGAGGGCATATTTTTTAATTCTTTATTTTACTCTACCACATACGATATTCTTTTGTGTGATGGGACCTTTGTTTCAATAGGAGCCTTACTTTATAGCCAAAGGTTAAGGAGAAAGGTGTATCGGCGGTTGGTGATCTGGATGAAGTTCTGTAGGCCCATAGTACTAAATACAACTTCTTCCCCCTTTTCCTTTAGCCTTTTGCAGTCTTTTCTTGAGCAAATTCTTAATGGTTTTATTTGCAGCTTCAACTTGCCCATTCGATACCATTGTGCAACTAAATAGAAACCTTTTATTATTCCATTCCTTTTACTGAGCTCTGTAAATTCTTTACTTTCAAAATGGGTTCCATCATCAGAAACTATTTTATAGGGCATCCCAAACCTAGTAATTATGTTCCTTAAAACAAAGGTCGCTGTCTTCTTTGCAGTGATGGTAGCTAATGGTTCTGCTTCTACCCACTTGGTGAAGTAATCTATTTCCACCATGGTATACATTGCCCCTTCTTTCAACATGGAAAGTAAGCATATCAAATTTATGCCTCGTACATTGGACGATCATGGACTGGCTAACGAGATGGGCTTATGGGAAGGTAGTCTTGGAATATTGGCAAACCTTTGACATCTATCACATTTTCTCACATACTCATTCACATTTTGAACTGCAATAGGCTAATAGTTTACATGTCTTAGCACATTCTTTGCTAAATTGTCCCCTTTTGAGTGATCCCTACATTTTTCCTTCATGTACTTCGCTCAAGACTTGTAATCCCTCTTTTTTGGAAATGCATCTAAGATAATGGGTAGAGTACCCTTTCTTATGTAATATGCCATCAAAGATATCTTATTCTTTGGGCTTCATTTCTTTTTGGAGGTAAGACTCGATTTATCAAGAATTGTTTGATAGGGGTCATCCATGAGTTTCCTCTGTCTATTAAGCGGTAGGCATAGTTTGAAACTGCTCTGGATTTTCATCTGTTTCTTGATTCTAAGCTTCTCAGATTGTTGCTCGTTGTGCCCTAGTCAGGCTAATATTTGGTTATCCTCGATAATTCTTGGTTCAGCTTGATGTCCTATTGGGACATCTTTCATATCCTGAGCTACTTTAATACTAGCAAGTTTAGATAATGAATCGGTAGAAGAATTGTTCTCACGTGGGATATATTCTATGTCAAATTGATCAAACCGCTATAGCAAATTTTTGGCCAATTTCACATATTTCGCTAAAGTTGGCTCATATGTTTGGTGATTCCCCTGCACTTGATTTACAACTAATTAGGAATCACTATGAATTTTAACATGTGTTACCTTCATTACCTGGGCCACCTGTAAGCCTACGAGGAGAACCTCATATTCTACCGCATTATTGGTAGCTTTGAATCCATGTTGCACTACTTGTATAGCCTTTTCTCATCTGGAGTGATCAGGACATATTTGATCCCTACCCATGTTCATTCAACGCCCTATCCATAAATAATTACCAAAACTACGGAGTGGAGGTTTCTTCCTCAGGTTATGGATCAGTAGGTAGTGTGCATTCCACAATGAAATCTACTAGTGATTGACATCTGATTGCTTTTCTTGGACAGTAGGAGATATCATGCTGAACTAGCTCCATCGCCCATTTTAGCAAGCGACCCGACGTCTCTAGTTTCTATAGTGTCTTCAGTGGTTTGTTTTTGAGGACTTTGATAGGATGTGCTTGAAAGCATGACCATAATTTTCTTACTATGAGGAGCAGGTTGTAGACTAACTTTTCAATGACTGAGTAGTTGATCTCTTCCCCGGACAAGTGTTTGCTCATGAAGTCTATAGACCTCTAGGTTCCTTTATCCTCTCAAACCACTACAACATTAGTACCTTTATCAGTTATAGCTAAATAACATATGAGTCCTCTCCTGTTACTGGTTTTGAAAGGATAAGAGTACTGATCATATGATCCTTTAGATTTTTGAATATGATGTTGCATTTCTCAGTCCATTTGAATTTCTATCCTTTCTTTACTTGGTTGAAGAATGGTATACACTTGTCAGTTGCTTTGGAAATGAATCTACTTAGAGTGGCCACCCTGTCGTTTAGGCTCATGATATCTTTCAATTTTTCTAGGACTTCCATATTCCTTATAGCCCCAACAGATTCTGAGTTTGCTTCGATGCCACTAGCGCTTCCTATATATCCAAGGAATTTCCTTGACTGAATGGCAAAAGTACATGTCAAAGGGTTCAGTGTCATGTTATATTGTATTAAGATTGCAAAGGTCTCTTCCAAGTCATGCACACGACTTGGTGCTGCTTTTGACTTTACCAACATATTTATCTACATACACTTCTACATTTTTTCAAATATGGTTTGAGAATATCATGTTAACTAACCAGTGGTTGGTTGCCCCAGCAGATTTGAGGCTGAACCGCATGACCTTGTAGTATAAGTCTTTACCCGTCACAAAGCTGGTATGCTCCTAATCTGGCTCAAACATAGCTATTTGATTATAACCTGAGATTGCGTCCATGAAAGCAAGAAATTAATTGCCGCTAATTGCATCCACCAACTGATCTATTCTCTGTAGAGGAAAATTGTCCTTTGAGCAGGCCTTGTCGAGGTTGTTATAGTTAACACAAGTTCTTCATTTTCCGTTAGACTTCTTTTTAAGAACGGGATTCACAATCTAATTTTTTGATGAACCCGTTTTCGTTCGATTTATTAAATTCTTCATGTAGAGCATTGTATCTTTCCTAAACTATGGTCCAATGCTTCTACCCAACTAGGTGAGCATTGTAATCGATGTTGAGTGCATAACAAATGATAATTGAGTCTATTTCTACCATATCTGAGTTGTCCAAAACAAAACATATGTTGAAGAAAGTCTATTAACTCTACTTTGATTTCCATGCTGATCCAATGGTTTTAAATCCCTCCTTATCTCCTCTAACCTTGGATCTACTTCGGCTTCATCCTTTTTAGGTTGGGTTATAGTGGAGAAAGCCTTCTTCTGAGCTTTTTCAAGAAATATTACGCTTAGATTGGGTTACATTTGTCGATACCAACCATATGCATATACTTCCTCTTTTTTCCTTTTTATCGATGATATGGTCGTAGAATGAGCTATTTCAGCGTCAGCCTTGGTACCTGGTACCAATGTAGTTCTTAGAATTGGCTCACATTCCTTCTTATCGTCATTATTACAATTATTTAAGGAGATAACAGAATAATTTTGAACAACTTTATTGCTAGAGATAAGATTTACATTATATAATACCCCAGCCAACAATTATTCCCTTCTAATCGAACCTATTCCAACGGGGGTATGGAACTTCATAAGTAGATCCTTTTGGGAAAATATTGCCCCCGTCAATCAGTGTCAGCCTTCCTATAAATGAATTATACAGAGAACGTTGATTGATGATCATGAAGCTCACATAGATTATTTGCAAGTAGGAGTAGTCTCGATATTGATGAGAAGATGTGTTGATTAGATAGATACCGTCACAATGTCGTTAAAGTTGTAAATCGTTTCAAGGTTTGGCTTCACTATTTCTTTTGGAGGCTTCATCTTGTCAAATGTAGATTGGAAGATGACGTTAATGGAACTTCTAGAATCCATAATTACTTTCTACATGGTGTAGTTTAAGATCTACATAGTAATTATGAGTTGATCTTGATATGGAAATACAACTCCAGCGGTAACAGCTGCAATGAAGGCTATGCCCTACACAGGCTATTGTTAACATGGAATATGGTCCACTGCTCTACTCTGGCCTCTTGCACATAACACTGCTATGCTTTTTTTTTACCTTTTTCTTATAACGTGTTGTCCTCTATGGATTAAGACTATGAGATTAGAGGGGTTTCCAGGTAGACCTTCGTTTCAATCAGTGGTGAGGTTCTCATTCCTTACCCTAATGTTTTTCTTCTGATAGCTGCCTAAGTATCCTTTCTAAATCATCCTCTCAATCTCATTTCTTAGGTATCAGCAATTATCTATGTGGTGGTCTTGGCCTTGTGGAAGCAGTAGGCTCCCTCTATTTTGTTTTGGTTTCTTCCCTTTGGTTGAGATGTCGTAAGCTCGTTTAGTTCTAGTCATCTAATAAATCTGGCTATGTGTGTGATTAAGGGAAGTCTTTACTATGAAGTTGATTTCTCTTTGCCGCTCTGAAGGTGAATGGTATCCTTTTGCCCCCACTTTTTTTCATTATGGGGAGTAGAAGTTCTTTTAGTTGAATGAGATTTTGCAGCTTTGGCTTCTTCCATTTTGATGTAACCGCTAGCCCGTTCATAGAAAGCCTTCATGCTGTAACACGGCTTTCTACTATAGTTATCCCACATGGCCATTTTCCTGTTGATCCCAACGCGCACTGCCATCAGCTGCGCTTCCCCATAAGTTACCCCAATTCATAAGCATTTTACAAAAAGAGTTGGAGAATTTTAAAGCATGTAAAGAAGTCAAATGTGAAAACTGCGAAAATGTTAAAAAATAAAATTTTACGAAATCTAAGATGATCCTAGATGGGCTAGAAAAGGAATATGAAAAGTTTAAAAGGTCAGAAATCTTGATTGCGGGAAATGTGCAATTTTTGAAAAGGAAACGAGTGACATTAAAGAAAAATTTCATAGTTCTTGAAAATGAAAACTTGGTTTTGAAAATTGCAAAAATTGAGATTATTTAAACAGATCACCAATTGGAAAAATAAAAATCAAGGATTTTGGAAAACTAAAATTTGATAAAGGCAAACTTTTTAAAATTTAAATTCTTGAAATCAAGATCAAAATATAAGTGCTCGAAAATGAGAATATGGTCTTAAAGAAACGAGATCCAAAAAAGAGAAGCATTTATTAGTCTTTGTTCAAAATTAACAAATGAAAACAATTTTTAAAAATCCAAAAGTTAATGATCCGAAGTTGATTATTCGAAAATTTCCACTGGAAAAAACTATATAAATGTTATTACGAGATTAGCTCTTTGCAAAGGACTTAGATTTAGAAAATTTTCAAACAATGAATCATCGAAACTAACACGGTTAGGAGGATAATTATGTTTTCCATGTGTGTGAATTGTGGCAATATTGGAAATAGTTATAACAATTATCGGAATGGGAACATAAATAAACGAATTAAAAAAATTTGGATTCCTTAGGGTATATTTTTTAATATTAAAGGTTTGCTATACAAAAAATTGGGGTACTGGAGATTTTTAAACATAAACAAATGTGGTCCTACTTCTTTTTCTAGTCTACTCACGTAGATACAAATACAGGTTAAGGAATAACTAAGCTTGAAGCAGATTTTGAGAGCAATAATTGCAATGTTCCTTAGCCTAGGAAAACAGTGGAGATCCCTGCACTCTAGATAATAATGGTAAACATGAATGAAACTTAAAAGGTAAGCGAAGGTACGATTTCAAAACCCTACTTCCTCGTTTTCTCTCCTTGTATTAGGTTCTGATTTTTTGACACCGCAATAGTAAAACTGTCATAACTCAAGCTCTGAAGCTTCGAATTTGAAAAAATTAATATGTTCCGGAGATAGATAAAAAATTATATGAGTATAATATTTGAGATTTTCCAGATTAAGAACTTAGTTCATTGAAAATTACAAAAAAATCGATGCATTGTTTGAAAATTATTTCAAAATTTTCTAATACAAGTGCAGTATTTTGACCATAACTTTTACTCTAATATTCTACTCTATAAAATATTAGAGAAAACCTGATAGAAAATGGCACAAATTCATTAATTGAGTTGTAGATGATTCATTCTTGATAAAAATACATTCCAGTTGATACTATAGTTAATAAAGATCACACGATTGTTTTAACACAACTGTAGTTAATTGATCATAAATTGAACAGTGTAACTCCAGTTTCTAAAATTCTTGGAGTTTTGAAAAAGAAACAAATAAGTTAAAACTTTCATATTTTGAGTTTTTTGATTCATTTTATAAAACCTTGAAAACTTGTGATCAAGTTAGCACATTACTTGAAAAAATGTTACTAAGTTATTCAAACAAGTTATAGTAATCGAGAGAAAACTTTTGATATGTTTGTCTTTTTTGACTTGGAACTAATTTTGTTGATTACAAATTTTGAATATATGAAACTTCAGTGTTTTGGGACAAATCAAATTATGGGCTTAAAATTTTCTAATAATGGTTCTCAAGCAGATTGATTTTTTATGATATCATGTTTTACACTTTGAATGATGATTGACAAATCATATGTTCTTTTTTTTTATTTTTTGTGCTTCTGTCCAACATAGGTGATTTATTGAGAAATTCGAAAGTGAAGCATATTCGAAGAGCATTATGGAGTATGTAATGTGTTTGTTAGATGATGCTAATATTCAATGATTGACCGTAATGATGAAAAGTTATTGTCAACTTTTAATAATGAGAATATGCAATGACTGGTTTTATGACAAGATAACATATTAGAATTGCAATTTTTTTTACCACCATCAAAAAGAAGCTATTAATGCACCAAATGTTATCTGAGGTATCATTGTATGCTTTTATCAGTACATTGAGAATAATAAGTGGTAACTGAGGTATCATTTTATGCCACCATATGAATCAAGAGTACAAGTGGTATCATGAAAGCATTACTCGTTTTTTCCGTGTATATCATCGACTTTATGAATTTTATATTTCCACTAGTTTGATAATTTTAGCATCTCGGATGTTTAATGAATTAACCGATATTTCACATATTTTATTTCATGCACATGTGGAGAGCTTGCATCTTTCTTTTTTGTTTTATTTCGAAAAACAACCACATTCTTAGATATATTTTTTTGGAATTGAGAAACCCAAAAATAAGTTTTTTCCTTTTTAGGATTTTTTCATACTTAGTCATGAAGTGAATATATTGAAATGGGACATTTTGGCTGAATCTTTGACATGATTTTTTTGATGAAAACTACATTCGATATGAGAGTATTGACTAGATAATTCTTTGACTTGAAGATATTGATATAAAACTTCTTGAAATGATTTTTTTAATGCATGAAATGGCTTTTGAAAATAGGTTTGTGAAATAAAAAATTTGAAAATTTAAAATGAAACTTCTTGAGACGAGTCTTTGATATTCACAATTGACAAGATTTTAAAATGAAACTTTTAAGCTTCGTGATAAAATCATTTGAGATGAGTCTGTACACAAATTAATGTGTATAACCTTAGCCATGTGCTTCTCTGTACACAAATTGCTCTAGGATTTATTTATATATTTAGTTCAAGATTAGAATATAAAATTGAAGATATTTGTGATATGTTTACAAAAAATTTACATTTGAAATCATATCACAATAAATTGAACTTCCTTATATGATTTTCGAAAGTATTGATATTGGTTACATAGATTGTTAAGGATATTGAATTTTATTCTTGATAAAGCAGTAATATTACAATATTTATTGATAATCAATCATACTTCAATATTCTATTTTTGACTATTGCATATGCAATGTCATCTCTAAATCTACCATTTGATATTCATATTCTATCAACTCGTATTTCTCAGTTTTATGATTGTGTTAGCTAAATTAACATAGACTGAAATATGGTAAAGATCGGTCTTCTTAAAAGTGAGTATTAGAGACAAGCCATATACATTCTCCGTATAAAAAGCAAAGAACATAATATATTATGAATTTTAAGTTTAGAACGTAGAGTTATATCAGCTAATGGTGCAACAACTCGCAAAATTTTAGCATATTTTAAATGAAAATTTTAATTGAAACTTTGAATTTAGTTATTTTAAAATTGATAAATTTGGAATTTTAATATATAATTTTCGGATTTGATGTAAAATGTTTTTCCAAATTTAACAAAATAAAGATTTTTTTAAAAAATTAAATTTTCGTCAACTTTGGTCAATGTTTGAATTCCTATTGAAAATTTGAAATTTGAAATTTTGAATTCTATTCTTTTTTTATGAAAATGGGGATAATTCTAACTTTTTTTCCTACTTTTCATTTCGTAAAATTCTGATTTTTTACTTCATCATATTTGCTATTTTCAGCGTATTACACGCAGTTATTTTCCCTACAACTTATATTTTATTTTTATTTTTATTTGTTTGGGCTTAGACCATTTGAGCTAATAACCCTCTAGCTAGATGAGAGCCTATATATAATCTCCTAGGATTTTGGCTAGCCTCCATCCATTCAGTTGAGCCTCAACAGAAAAATGTAAGTATTCTTCTCCTTCTTCTTCCTCCCCTTTCCAAACCTTAGATCTCCTTTTTCACCACTCCTCTCCTCCATAAAATTTCGGCCACACCTACCTCTCACCTTCTTCTCTTCTCTCCTATTCTCCACCTCTTCCCAAAACCATAGACCTTCCTCTTCCAAACACTAGCCGTGACCTCTTCCCTGCTCAAAACCGACCACCATCACCAAATAGCCTCCCCATAGCCGAGCACAACCCTTTGCCTTCCATTCCTTTTGCCTTCCTGGCCGTGAGCCTTGCCCTAGAGATGTTGGCCGAACCCATCTAACCAAAACCTAGCCTAGACCAAACCAAAACCACCTCTAGACCAAGCCTATGCAAACCCTAGACAAGCCTCTTATGTGTTTTGCAATTGTATAATTTTCTATTTTATTTTTTTCTACGAGAATTATTTGTTTTGTATGGAATTTATTTTATTTTTTTAGCATCGGATTTGGATTCTCCTCTCACTCAAACTGATCCGCGGTTTGTTGATTTTTATGTTGCGCTTTGAATCACTTTTTCCAACCTAAGAAACGTGAGCAATCACTCTTGACATACGTACTTATTGATTTGGTGAATTGATGACAACTGAGTTGTGAGAATATGTATATGCAAGTTTGATATTTCATCCATGTTTATTTCATATTATTTCATATTTTTATGTCATGCTATTTCATATGTTTATTTCATGTTATTTATTGTTATGTAAATTATTATTCTGTTCTCACACTGCAAGTTCCTTCACTATGAGTTGAAATGATACATACCCGAACGATCTTTAGAATAAGGAAAATTGTTATGGGCTGAAATGATAGGCTTGAGCAATTTTATTTGACTTGGATTGTGGGTTTGAAATGATATAAAACATGAAAAATTAATAAATTGTGGATTGAAATGATATATGTCCATTTTTATTCGACTCTAGGGTAGAGAATTTTATATAGGCTCCGTGGTTGATTTAAAATGATTTTTCTAAAAATAATTAAGTATTTGGGATTTTTGATATGAATATCAACTAAAAAGTTAATGTAATAATTTCTGTAAATTTGTTTATATGTGTCAAATTTTTTATAAGAAGTAAATAGTTGGAAATGTAAATTTTGGAATTTAATTTACAATATGACGGTTAATTGAAATTTAATAATCTGAATTGACTTAATGATGTTACTTTATCCTAACCAGTAAATTGTAAGTTTTAATTTATGTAATAGTAAGTAAAATGGAAAATGTTTTGTGAAAAGAAATATAAGTTAAACGTACATTTGGCATGTAAGTGTTAACTAATGTAAACGGTATAACTTGAGTAATAAAAAGGATAAATATTGCTTACTGAAAAGAATCAAAATATATTTTAAAACGTACATTTGACATGTAAGTTTTAATTAATGAATATGGGAATTTGGGGAATAAAAATAATAAATAATGCTTACTAAAAGGAAATAAAAAATGTAAGTTAGTAATGTATTTTACTTAAAATAAGAAATTTCAGCTTTAAAATGGATATTATTGTGACGAATTATGTCTAACAAAAATTACGGTTTATTTAATATCCAAATGAATAATTGAGCATAATAAAAAAATAAAAATATTTACGTAAAGGTTGTAAGCATATAATAATTTGATTGTAATATTGTTATAGGAAAAGTATTACATTGCTAAATGCTATAATATCTTAAGATTACATTTCTATGATGCTACCATTTCTTAAGTATTACTTTTCCAAAATGTTATGATGACTTATGGTTATGATTTAGAAATGCTGCCATTTTTAAATTGTAATGTTTTCGAAGTACTATAGTTGTAATGGTTACAATTTAAAATGCTAATGTTGCTAATATATTATGATTCTAAAGTGTCATATTTAAAAGTATAAATTTGTGAATGTTACGACTTTAAAAGAATGAATATTATTTTAAAAGAATAAACCATTTGAAATTTATATAACCACGGGTTATACTAACGATTGGTTGTTAAAGGGACAGGGATCGGATATGGACATACTTTCTGTCAATACCGAAAACCACTTTAACGACTGTGTACGCGGCGGAGATTCCAGAATGAAGTATGATGGTGGCGACAATCCTAAAGGTATATTTACGTGGACCTAACTCCCATGAGTTAGCATAAGGTGGCTAAAACAGGAGCAATCGATGGGCCAAGGAGGTAGCTCCTCTAATCGGACACACTTCATCGTTAGCCATTCTATTACTTTGTGATAGATTTGGTGTGCACCTTTGATTCGGGAGTGTGGAATGAGTTGAGCGGTAGTTGCGGCTATGCGTTACCAATAGTCCGGAAATGTAAGTGGTATGCCTACCCTCGCATTGCCTAGTTGTGCCATGTCACCTACACTAGCATGCCTTCTACGAGTTTGTTTTGTACCATACCTATGGAGTGCCCTCTGACGATGTCCAGTACGGACGGGATTGCGGTACTGTATAGACTATGGAAATTTATAAAATGTGTTATGGTGGAAAATGTAAAGCCTTAACACTATTTTTAAATAGTATACTTTACTTTAGACATTATTATAATAGCTTATATTACTACATAGTAGATAGTTTAACGGATCCTTAGAGGATGGACGATCCCAAGCATCCTTTAAGTTACTAATGCAATTCTTTAACAGTTCACTTGAGTTGATTTACATTTTATAAGTATGTATGTCCTGACTCGAGTGTTTTGTGTTTTTCTTTACCCTCGGATCAGCCTGAGTTTCACAATTTCGGTCGCATCCTCTTTCGGAGCTAGAGATCCACCGGAGTTAGCCGACTACTTGATATTTCATTAAAGTTATTTCCACGTCACTTATGCTTTGTAGTAGAAACTTATGTATCTAACTTTACAAGTATTTGTTTCCAGATTTTGCATTATGTATTGGTTTTGAAACTTTGTATCTAGGAGCTTCATGAACTCCTATGTTTATATATTCCGCTGCAAAATTATTCGGATATTCTATATCTGTGATTGATTTTATTTGCCCCAACTTTTAATAGCAATCTGTTGTTCTGAATTATTCAAGTCTAGCATGTAAGGTTTAGTTATCAATTTGAATGGTCCAAAATGGTAGGATGTTGCAGTTGGTATCAGAGCTTTAGTTTTAGGCAAACCTTAGCCTACGGGGCAAAAACTCATTAGAGATAGGGTAGGAATACCCTAGAATGAGTAAGATCAATCTTAGTATCATTCTTTACGAGAGAATGTATTTTCAAGTATAAAATGGTTTTAAAATGATTTTACATGATTTTTAAAAGATTATCTCGGATATAAAAAAATTTCTTGTTTAAAATCTAATTTTCTTCGAATTCCCTTCTTTTCAAATCCACCTTGTTTTGTTGAATTCTTTGATTTGGATTTCTAATCTAGATGGATCTTTTATTCTATCCTTTCCTTTATCTTTGTCCTACTTTAGCCGGAGCTGCTGTTCCTCCAGTTCAGATGACTAGGTGTGATCATTTCCATATTTGCTTGTAGCTTGGCCACTTCAAGCAGGATTGTCCTACTCAGAAGAAGGGAAAGCCATTTGGTGTTTTTACAGTTACTTCATCTACTCCACCTGGTCCTATGGATACCCAAAGGTACTTTCCAGAGCACCTTTACCTTGTTTAATTTTCCTGTTCGTGTTTTATTTGACACTGGAGCTTTGCATAGTTTCATTTCTGTGGATCTTTGTGATAAGTTTGAGCATACCCTTTCACCTGAGTGTGCGACTGTACCTTTGTGTATTACTAATCCTATAGGTGGTCCCACGGACCTTTGTAGGATTTGTAACAATGTGAAATTCTTCCATTCAAGTTATGGTTTTTCTAGTGATTTCTACGTTCTTGTTTCAACGCTTTTGATCTATTGCTTGGAGGAGATTGGCTGAAGAAGCATGAAGCTGTTATTTCTTGTAAAGCCCGTAATATTTCTCTTGTTGGTGATATGGGTGATCTTTTGGTGATTTAGTGCCACATGCCTCAGGAGTATGCAGGCAGTTTTATATATTCTGTTGATTCTTCCCCTAGTGATCTTGATTCTACTCCTATGGTCAAACCCTATTCTGATGTATTTGGTGAAGTCACTTCTTTGCATCCTAAACTAGAAATTGAATTCCATGTTGATCTCTTTCTTGGAACTCGACCTATAGTTCTTCCTCCCATAAGAATGGCATCCCAGAAGGTAAAGTTGAGGAAGCAAATCGAAGACTTGTTATCGAATGGTTTGATCAGACCCAGTCATTCCAAATGGTGAGCAGCGTGGTTGTTGTCACCAAGTCTGATGGATCTATGAGGATGTGTGTTGATTATAGGGAGCTGAACAAGCTCACTATGAAAACAGATATCCTATGCCTGGCATTAATGATATGTTCGATCAAATTTATGGTGCTACTGAATTCTCTCAACTTGATCTTGCCACTGGTTTCCACCAGCTCAGAAACGTCGAGGAAATTAGTCCCAAAACTGCTTTCCTTTTTGAGGATGGTTTCTTTGAATGGTTAGTTATGCCTTTTGGTTTGATTAACACTCCAGCTTTCTTTGTCGACCTTATGAACCGGGTTTTCTATGATGTTCTTAAGAAGTTTGTTCTAGTCTTCATCGATGATATCCTTGTTTTCTCTAAGTCAGAGGAGGAGCACGAATCTCATTTGAGCTTTGTTCTAGGGACTCTCAGAATTCATCAGTTGAAAGCCAAATTCTTGAAATGCCATTTCTGGAAAGATGAAGTATGATTTCTTAGGCATATTGTTTCTGGTGATAGATTTTCTGTTGATCTAGTTAAGATCGCTGCGATCAATGTAAGTCTATCTTTTCTTCTTTCCTTTGTAACATTAGTTGTTCTATCTCCTCCTCTGTTCTTATTTTCCCTATTCTATTTTAGGATTGGGAAACTCCTAGGACTCCATCTGATATCCATAGTTTTCTAGGCCTTGCCGGTTACTATTGAAGATTCATTGAGAATTTTGCTTGGATTGCTGCACCTCTCACCGGCCTAACTCAAAAAATGCTAATTTTAGATGGAATGATAAGTGTGAAGCTGCATTCAATGAGTTGAAGCGCAAGCTTACTTCTGCACCAGTTCTTACCGTTCCAAATGAAAATGAGGGATTAACAGTATAAACTGATGTCAGTCATGAAGGTTTGGGAGCTATTCTGATCCAGGATGGGAAGGCTATCGCTTATGCCATAGTTGAAGACCCATGAAGCCAATTATGCAGCAAACGATTTGGAATTACTCGCCGTAGTTTTTTCTTTGAAGCTTTGGAGACATCACTTATTGGGAACTAAGTGTTTGAGCTCTTTATGGATCATAAGTCTTTGAAATATATTTTCACCCAGAAGGACTTGAATCTGAGACAAGTTAGGTGGCTCGAGGTTCTAGCCTCTTATGACCTCGACATCAACTATACCCTAGGGAAAGATAATGTTGTACCGATGCTTTGAGTCGGAAGAAGGCGATGCTATGTTAGCTTGTTGTTTCTTCTCCCCTTATAGACTGTATTATTGCTAAGTAGGATGAGGATAGGATAATTAGGCTTATTAAGGAGAATGTTCGAATAGAGTTGGTGGTAGTAGCTTAGATGGAAGTGGGGCTCAAAATGATGACACATGGATTTTGAGGATTTTATATTCGGATTTATGTCCCGAATGTCGATGGATTGTGACAAGAATTACTTCAGGAAAATTATCGGTCCAGACTTTCTATTCATCCAGGTGTGACGATGATGTACCATAATATGAAGAAGCTGTATTGATGGAGTGGTATGAAGTGTGATATCTCCCTCTTTGTTAGTAGATGTGCGACTTGTCAATAGGTTAAGGCTGATCATCAAAAAGCTGCTGGACTATTGCAACCCCTTGAGATTCCAATTGGAAATGGGAACGAGTTTCTATGGATTTTATTGATGGATTACCGAGCACTAGAAGGGTTAATGAAAGTATTTGGGTTATTGTGGATAGATTGACCAAGTCGGCACATTTCATTCTGGTTAGATCTAACCGTTCTGCTCCTAGTTTGGTTGAGATTTATATGAGAGAGATTATATGCCTTCATGGTGTTCCAGTCAGTATTGTTTGTAAGAGAGAGCCCATCTTTACTAGTCCGTTTTGGAAAGCTTTTCAATAATCTTTAGGTACTCGTATGAATCTGAGCACTACTTACGATCCACAGACCGATGGTCAAATGGAAAGGGTGAATCAGATTCTAGAAAATCTTCTTTGTGCCCGTGTCCTTGATTATGGAGAATCTTGGGAAGATCATCTCCATCTCTTTGAATTCACCTATAACAATAGTTATCAGGCTAGTATCAAAATGGCTCCATTTGCTGCTCTTTATGGACGACCTTGCAAATCTCCATCTTGCTGCATTGAATCCAGTAATCGTTTGGTTCTTGGTCTCGATATGATTTTAGAAGCATCTGAGAAGGTTGAAGAGATTAGGAAAAAGATGAGGATTTCTTAGGATAGACAGAAGAAGTATGTTGACAGGCGTAGGAGGAGTTTGGAATTTTCTGTTGGTGATTAGGTTTTCCTTAAGGTTTCTCCATTAAGAAATATGATTCGTTTTGGTTAGAGAGGGAACCTCGCTCATAGGTTTATTGGTCCTTTTCGCATCCTAGATAGAGTTGGTCCCTTAGCTTATCACTTTGATTTGCCCGAAAAAAATTTCGGAGTGCATAATGTGTTCCATGTTTTGCATCTTTGTCGGTACCTTCATGATCCATCTTTGGTTATCCAGTCTTCTGCTCTCAAGAGTTTGGATATTGAGCCAAATCTTACTATTGAGAGGAAGCCGCTTCGTATTATTGATAGAGGTATGAAGTAGCTTCGAAGAAAATATGTTTGGGAAACAGAAGAGAGCATTCATGCTTCGAATCTGGAATTGTTTGAGTGAGGGGGATTGTGACAAACCGCAAAATTTTAGCATATTTTAAATCAAAATTTTAATTGAAACTTTGAATTTAATTATTTTAAAATTGATAAATTTGGAATTTTAATATATAAATTTGGGATTTGATGTAAAATATTTTTCCAAATTTAACAAAATAATGATTTTTCTGAAAATCTAAATTTTGGTCAACTTTGGTCAAAGTTTGACTTCCTGTTGAAAACTTTAAATTTGAAATTTTGAATTCTATTCTTTTTTATGAAGCTGGGTTTAATTCTAACTTTTTTACTACTTTTCGTTTCGTAAAATTCTGATTTTTACTTCTCTAAATTTGTTGTTTTCAGCATATTACACGCAGTTATTTTTCCTACAACTTCTATTTTATTTTTATTTTGATTTGTTTGGGCTTATAGACCATTTGGGCTAGAAACCCTTTAGTTAGATGAGAGCCTATATATAATCTCCTAGGGTTTTGGCTTGCCTCCATCCATTCATTTGAGCCTCCACAGAAAAATGTAAGTATTCTTCTCCTTCTTCTTCCTCCTCTTTCCAAACCCTAGATCTCCTTTTTCACCACTCCTCTCCTCCATAAAATTTTGGCTACAGCTACCTCTCAACTTTTTCACTTCTCTCCTATTCTCCACCTCTTCCCAAAACCATAAACCTTCCTCTTCCAAACCCTAGCCGTGACCTCTTCCCTGCCCAAAACCGACCACCATCACCAAATAGCCTCCCCATAGCCGAGTACAACCCTTTGCCTCCCCTTCCTTTTGCCTTCCTAGCCGTAAGCCTTGGCCTAGAGATGATGGCCTAACCCACCAATCCCAAGCCTAGCCTACCAAACCAAAAACACCTCTAGTCCAAGCCTAAGAAAACCCTAGACAAGCCTCTTATGTATTTAACAATTGCATAATTTTCTATTTTATTTTTTTCTGTGAGAATTATTTATTTACGTATGGAATTAATTTTATTTTTTTAGCGTCGGATTAGGATTCTCCTCTCACTCAAACTGATCCGTAGTTTGTTGATTTTTGTGTTGTGTTTTGAATCACTTTTTCCAACATAAGAAAGGTGAGTAATCACTCTTGACATATGTACTTATTGATTTGGTGAATTGATGACAACTGAGTTGTGAGAATATGTATATGCAAGTTTGACATTTCACCCATGTTTGTTTCATGTTATTTCATATGTTTATTTCATGTTATTTCATATGTTTATTTCATGTTATTTCATAGTATATTATACATGTTATGATCATATGCCACGATATGTTGGATATTGTTATGTAAATTATTATTCTTTTTTGAAAAGCAAAGAGCATTAAGCTCATTTTATTGACTTAATCAACATTACAACAAACAATTACAAAACCACAAGATACAATCAGTTACAACCCTACACTTGACTACAATCAATACCAATAATACAGAACAAAAATACACAAAGTGACAACTAACTCAAAGCGTACTGAAACAAACAAGTGATACAACAATCTCTTATACAGATTCATGTTCAGAACAGGCTATCCAGTTTCTCTCATGCCAGAATTGGTAGAAACTTCCTACTTCAAATAATGACAGTATATTAAAAATCTGAGTATCCAGGCACATCATATTAAACAAACTTAGAATATGATCATCTGCAGATCTTCCAAGAAATAAAAGCAAGCATCAGTTACAGTCTGTTTTCAAATCTCTAAGAATACTACCATGAATCATATTATAGAGTTGTGAAGAATTTTTAATAGCAATACCAAACACTCTATTATTTCTTTCTGTCCAAACTGCATATATCAACCTTTTCAGTAGCTTAAGGAGCAGTTTAGTCATTTTGGTCTTCCATCTAGTTGCTTTAAACACATTAAACCACTCAATAGCACTAACTGGTGAAGGCTTATAAAATCCACCATTTGACAAAAGCCTATACCATATCTGATATACAAAAGTGCATTCAAAAAACAAATGTGTATTTGTTTCTGATTCTGATCTGCAGAAAACACAAATATCCTCTGAGATAATACCCATTCTACAAAGCTTATCTTTAGTGTTTAATGCATTTGCCATCACTTTCCACAACAGTAAATTTTCTTTAGCACTTCCACCAATATTCCAAATTCTTGAATGCCATGGGAAATATGAACCAACTCCACAGAGAGATTTATACACATGCCTAATAGAATGAAGCTTACCCTTGTCTGACCAGATCAGAACATTTCCATTATTCTTAATGGGATTAATGCTAATAACATTCCATAAATTTCTGAGCTGAAAAGAACTAGAATATGGTAAAACAATACTATCACCCTGTATAAAGTCATCAACAGTTGCGAAATCAGAAATACCAGAATTCCTTCTCAGATTAAAATCAACAACAGAACTTAAAATCAAACCTTGTCTAGCCCATGGAGAATGCCAGAATGATAAACCTTTAATTAGAGCATAGTTGCATTGTAAGAGAGGGATAAAAATTTCCCTAAGCTTAAGAATACTTCTCCAACTCCAACTGCAGTTCTGTGGAATTTGCATAGTCCAAAATTCTTCTTACCAATCAAATTATGATTAACCCATTGTGACCATAAATTTCTATCAGATTCAAAGATCTTATTGAAGTATACTGACATGGCTGCCTTGTTCCAAAGAAAAATATTAGTTATACCAAGACCACCATTCTTCTTAGATTCAAATAGTTTATAAAAAGAAATTGGGATGAGTTTTCTAGAAAAAGGATCACCATGCCAGAGGAATTTGTTAAGAGCACTAGAAATCATGTTTATCAACTTTACAGGGAGTATGTAATGTCTTGTCCAATAATTGGTCGTAGCCACAGCAATGGATTGGATGATAGTAAGCCTACCAACTTGTGATAGCTTATCAATAGGCCATACTCGAAGTCTTTCAATGATCTTCTCAAAGAGTGGCAATCAATTTTGTTTAGTAATTCTAGAACTTAAGATAGGTAAACCCAAATAGTAAGAGTTCTTAGATAATTCTTGAAGACCTGAAAATTTTATGATATCATTCTTTTGGAATGAATTTAAACCAGCAACACTGATATTTGATTTATGAAGATTAATTTGCAAGCCAGTGATTGAATGGAAAAATTTTAGTGATGAAGTAACACATTGAATATTATGATAAGTAGGCTATGTAAAGATTATAAGATCATCCGCAAAAAGAAGATGAGTGATAATTGGATTTTTGCATTTGGGATGAAGCTGAAAATTATTTTGAACTACAAGATCCTTCATGATAGAATTCAGAAGCTCCATAACTATTATGAACAAATAAGCTGAGATTGGATCACCTTGTCTAACACCTTGATTACCTTTAAAATAACCATACAATCCACCCTCTCTCGAAATAGAATACTTAGGTGATGATATACATGTGTAGATCAAAGCTAAAAAAGTTTTGGGAAGTTCATTCTAGACATTATAGCTAAAATAGAAGGCCAAGAAATGGAATCAAATGCCTTTTTAATGTCTAGTTTTAACATGCACCTTGGAGAAATATTTGTCCTCTCATATCCATACAACAATTCTTGAGTCAAGAGGATATTATCACTTATTGATCTACCAGTAATATATGCAGCTTAATTGTTTGTAATGATAGATGGTAAGACTATTTGTAATCTATTTGCCAAAACCTTTGATATAATTTTGTAAATAATATTACAACAAGAAATTGGCCTAAAATCAACAACTGAAGATGGATTATTTATTTTGGGAATTAAAGTAATAGCAGTTGCAGCAAGACCAACAGGGAGCTTATTATGAAGAAAAAAATGTTGAATGGCCTTAACAATATCTGATCCAATTATCTTCCAACTCTGCTGAATAAAATGTGCATTAAATCCATCTGGACCACCACAACTATCACTATCTAGGCTAAAAACTGCAGATTCAATTTCATTCCCAGATATTGCACTAATCAAAGTATTTGACTGAGAGGAAGTTATGGTAGGAAGGTTAATGTCATAAAGTGAATTGATATCAGGAATGAATAAGTTGGATGGAGCTAAAATAGATTTGAAATACTGAACAAAAGCCTCATTTATTCCATCAAAAGTATTCACCATGTTTCCAAGCATATCCTTAATCTGAAAAATACATTCATGATTCCTTTTTACTTTTAGAAAATTATGGTAGTACTTAGTATTCCTATCAGCCTCTCTTTCCATTCTCAAGTGAATTTTCTGTTTGATTGAAGAAACTTCTTTTTGTATAACTTGATGCAGAGCATTTTTTAGTTGCAATTCAATATGAAGTAAAGAAGCATCAAAAGGTCTATCACTCAGCATAGCTTGAATTTTAAAGAGCTCATTCCTAATCTGAGTAGATAGTTTAGAATCCTTACCAAAGTTAACAGCAGACCACTTCTTAAGTTGAAATTTTAGAGCTTTCATTTTGAAAATAATATTTGTAAGAGGATCCTTGCCATATTGCATATTCCACATCTGCTTTAAAATAACATGATAATCAACTTGTTTAGTCCAGAAATTAAAAAATTTAAAAGAGTGCTTCCCACCATGAAAATCATTAGCTCCACAATGAAATAATAATGGACAATGATCGGATAAAGAAGGTTGTAAGATATGATAAAAAGATTTTGGCCAAAGATGAAGAAAAGGAATGTTTAAGAAAATTTGATCAAGCTTACATAAAGTAGAATTACCACTCCTATTACTGTTAGACCAAGTAAAATCTGAACCAATATATTTAGCATAGATAAGATTTGATTGAATTAGGGCACTATTTAATGGAGAAATATCCTTCAGAGATAATGGACAGCCACCACATTTCTGATTGCTTGCAAACATACAATTAAAATCACCACCAATTAGCCAAGGAGTGGAAGATGAGTATAAAGAAGGAAGAGAATCCAGAAAAACCTGTCTTAAAGATAATGAGTTTTGAGCATAAACAGAGGTAAGATGAAAAGAAACATTGGATGGCAAATGAATACAAGGTAATGAATATATTGATCAGAAGCATTTAACCTGGAAAGTTTGAAAAAATTTGGATTCCATAAAGTGAGTAATCTGCCATAATTAGCATCAAGAAAGTTATCATCATATAACCAGGATGGAGCAATTAAACGCATAGCCTTGATAGTAGATTGTATATCAAGCTTAGTTTCAGATACACACATTAATTGAATATTCTTTTCCTGTATAAGATTTTTGATCTCAAATTGTTTCGATGATAAATTAGCCCCTCTTATATTCCAAAAAGCAATATTATTCATTTAAGAGGGAGTGGAGGAAACAAAGGTGAAGGATTTTTCCTAGTATGCCTATGATGGGAATTATTTTTTGATGAGGATAAAGGTAAGACTTCATGAGGTTTATAGTTTTTACCTTTGTTGAGATCATCAGTGTTGACAACATTATTTTTGCCATAATTTGATATGACATCAGAACACTCATTAGATACAGAAGGTGGAGGTAACAAAATATGATTTGGTGGAGACAAATGCAAATAAGGTGAGGAAGGATTAGGAATAGGAGATTTTGAACTAAATTGAGAGGAACAAGAAGCTGAAGTAGATGTGGTAGCACAAGGGAGAACAGTTGAGACAACTTTATTTGCAGATGATAGATTTGATAGTGTTTCAGCTACTAAGAAAGTAGCAGAAGATCAGAATCATTAACAGCTGAAACAACTTTAGGACCAGATTTAGATGAATGCATGGAATGATTTAGTGTAGATAAAAATGTGAAAGCTTCACTGACACTATCCTTATTTGTAACAAGAGAGGAGTCATTTAAAACTTCAAAGGAATTAGGATTTTCTGAGAGACATGAACTATTGACATGATGAACTACAGCTTCAATTGCCTGCCAACTTCCATATCACTAACTGAATCAACTTTTGATTTATTATTTTCCTTGACCACCGATTGCTTCTGTTTCCATACTCCTTTATTTCTTTTATTAACAACTCTCCAAGTATGATCAACTGTATTAACATCATTATCACCACCTTGATTCTTATTAACATTCTGTTCTCACACTGCAAGTTTCTTCACTATGGGTTGAAATGATACATACCCGAACGATCTTTAGAATAAGGAAATGGGCTGAAATGATAGGCTTGAGCAATTTTATTTGATTTGCGATTGCGGGTTTGAAATGATATAAAACCCGAAAAATTAATAAATTGTGGATTGAAATGATATATGTCTGTACTTACTTGACTCTAGGGTAGAGAATTTTATACAGACTCCGTGGTTGATTTAAAATGATTTTTCTAAAAATAATTAAGTATTCTGGATTTTTGATATGAATATCAACTAAAAATTTAATGTAATAATTTCTGTAAATTTGTTTATATGTGTTAAATTTTTTATAAGAAGTAAATAGTTGGAAACGTAAATTTTGGAATTTAATTACAGTATGAAGGTTAATTGAAATTTAATAATCCGATTTGACTTAATAATGTTATTTTGTCCTAACCAATAAACTGTAAGTTTTAGTTTATGTACTAGTAATTAAAATGGAAAATATATCTTTGTGAAAAGAAATGTAAGTTAAACGTACATTTGACATGTAAGTTTTAACTAATGTAAACGGTATAGCTTGAGTAATTAAAAGGATAATTATTGCTTACCGAAAAGAACTAAAATATAAGTTAAAACATGCATTTGACATGTAAGTTTTAACTAATGAACATGGGAATTTGGGAAATAAAAATAACAAACTAAAAGAAAATAAAAAATGTAAGTTAATAATGTATTTTACTTAAAGTATGAAATTTCAGCTTTAAAATGGATATTATTGTGACGAATTGTGTTTAATAAAAATTACGTTTTATCTAATATCCAATTGAATAATTGAGCGTAATAAAAAGATAAAAATATTTAGGAAAAGGTTGTAAGTATATAATAATTTGATTGTAATATTGTTATGGGAAAAGTATTACATTATTAAAATTCTATAATATCTTAGGGTTACATTTTAAGATACTACCATTTCTTAAGTATCACTTTTCCAAGATGTTATGATGACTTATGGTTATGATTTAGAAATGCTGCCATTTCTAAATTGTAATGTTTACGAAATACTATAATTGTAATGGTTACGATTTAAAATGCTAATGTTGCTAAAATATTATGATTCTAAAGTGTTATATTTAAAAGTATAAATTTGTAAATGTTACAACTTTGGAAGAATGAATATTATTTTAAAAGAATAAACCATTTGAAATTTATATAACCACGGGTTATAATAATGATTGGTTGTTAAAGAGACCGTGATCGGATATGGACATACTCTCTGTCGATACCGAAAACCACTTTAACAACTGTGTATGCGGTGGAGATTCCAGAATGAAGTAGGATGGTGGTGATGATCCTAAAGGTATATTTACGTGGACCTAACTCCCGCGAGTTAGCATAAGGTGGCTAAAACAGGAGTAATCGACAGGCCGAGGAGGTAGCTCCTCTAATCGGACACACTTCATCGTTAGCCATTCTATTATTTTGCGATTGGTTTGGTACGCACCTTTGTTTCGGGATTGTGGATCGAGTTGGGTAGTAGTTGCGGCTATGCGTTACCAACAATTCGGAAGTGTAATTGGTATATCTACCCTGGCATTGCCTAGTTGTTCCGTGCAACCTACCCTAGCACCGTTGAATATGCGCTTTGCGCTTATAGGATTTTTGTTTGATGATAATAAACATATATACATTCATTTAAATGTATTTGATAATGTACTATTTTATTCTTCATAGATTAACTAAATATTTGTTGAATAAAATAAATAACACAGAATTTGAATGGAATTTGAATTCAAACAGAAATTTTATTCAAACAAATATTTATTACATTTTTGAATAGTACAATTTCAAGATCTCACTATGCATATACAATTTTGAATACATCACAATTCAATTTACATTAATAACCTCACTACATATCACTCACACTCGTATTTTGTCTTCAACTGCATTCCAGTTTGAATCCAGCATCTGAGCAATCTGCAAAAATATTCACTAACGCAGTAAAATTGAAAAAGAAATATTTTTGCAATATAAAATGAAATATGATTTTTGAAAATACGATTTGCCTCAGTTATTTGGGTTGTTCGTCATAATTTACATTTGAATTCATCATACACGAACAATGTGACATGCACAGTGTGTCACTGTACATGCCACATGGCCATGCACATCGATATACACTTGATAATGCTACAGGGACAGGTGAGCACAGGTCAAACCCAAATGAAAAGCCGGGTTCAACTCACGTGCAATCACGACATGAGCACAAGGTCAAACCCGAGTTTTGAAACTGGGTTCAACACAAGGCTGCAAATGAAGACTACAGGTCTCAATATCGATCATGCCAAAAGTATGGTTACAGCATAAAGGTGGTCAAGGCAAAATTGCAAAAAAGCTCAAACCAGAATGGATCCAGTGATAAAGTCAGAGCAACAAAATCATCACAACGAGAAGACCACAAAACAACAAGTCTCGACCAACCAGAGTGAAGAACATGGATGTCAAAGGCAACACACAAGTGGACAGTGCAGACAATAGTCAAGATCACACAAGCAAATGTCCAAACAACAAACATCACAGCACATGCACATCAACCAAATAGTGGCAAATGAAGTACAGTATGCAAACATGAAGGGAATACAACTACAAATGAAAACTGGCAACAACAAGTTCAAGTGAGTCAAGTTCAGGCCAGAAGCTCAAGAAACATCAATGATACAAGAAAAAGTAATGAGTAAAACCAAAGCACAAAGTCAAGCATGATACAGTGATACAAATGCAACACAGTAGGAACCACAATGCAAGCCGAGCATCAAGACACTAAGAAACTGAAACAAGTCAGCAACTATCAAAGTTCAAGTTATACAAGACAGCTACAAACTTAAATGATGCGAATGCACAAGAACAGGCCGAGTAAAATCAAGAAAGAATTTTCAAAAATGACCGAAGCCAAATGTAACAACAGTTTTTTAAAAAATCAGGTCAAAGCCGAGTGCAACAATGCTTGAAAATTATAGCAATAACAGAACCAAGCAATCAATAAATCAATGGCCGGAGTCATGTAGCAATTCTCAAGTCAAGGCCGATGCAGTAGCAATCAAGGAGCCGACCAAGTCAAACCCATATGTTTTAATCAAACAAGTCAACAGAAAAAGGAAATCAAAGCCGTAGTCAACAATGTGATGACCAAGGAGTCGATCAATGCCGTGAATATCAAGTAATCGAAGAATATACGATTACGAACAAGTCAGAAATAATCATGAGCGTCCAAATAACATCAATCGGCAGAGAACTAAAATTGACAAATTCAAATAACATCAGACGAACGCATTTCAAGGAAATCGAACGCATATATAAACCCACAATCATCATCGGTTAAAGGCATCGAGTTCAAGTACGAATACACAAAAGCAAAAAAAACATAAAATCACATACCGAATCAAGGAGACGAACTCGATCCAAATTGAAGAGCCGTGAGCAAATCAAGGAGCATCGAAGCCTATTATTGAACGGTATCGAGCGGCGCTTCAATTTGTGCAACCCTAATTTTGAAAGCAACAAGCAAAAAAAGCAAAAGCCATAATTTCTGAAGAAAGAGGATCGGCCACCATTTCACAAGCCAAAAAGGAACGGGTTAAAGAAAAGAGAATAGGGCCGGCCTATTTTAATTTTAAAGGCTTTAGTTTATTTTAACTAGGGTTTAAGTGTTTGTTAATTATTTGTCTTTTAATTATTGTTTTTATTTTTTTTCAAATCAAAGCTTGGTAAATCACCACCTAGGGATTAGGTAGTGTCAGATTTTCTAGTTAGAATTAGTTCAGTGAGTAAGGTGTGCGAGTTTGCAAAACTCTATAGGCGGGAGCAGAGTTTGCGAGTAAGCGAAACTCTATAGGCGGAGCAGGGTGTGCGAGTCTAGTAGAGTGTTTGTGAGCGGGAGAAAAGGTTTGCGAGTCTAGTAGAGTGTTTGTAAGCGGGATACTGTTTAATTCTAATAGAAATCTGGGAATGCAGCAGTAGGCAGGGGTTGCCGAAGCTAGGTAAATTTTGTGTGTGATTTACTTTTGAGCATATTTATTTCTGCAGTTTATTTCTGTGTTTAATTCGAGAAAATTTGCTATAACCCTATTCACCCCCCCTCTAGGGTTAATCTAGATCCTACAAGTGGTATCAGAGCCTGGTATTTTTACTTAACTCTAGAGTCATGAATTCACCGAATAATACTTTTCCTTAGGGGGAATCTATTGCTAGGCCGCCCATGTTTAATAATTCAGAAGCAAGCTCAGAGGAATCTAGTGAGGTCTGTTGGCGAGCTAAGGTGCAACAAGAATAGTTTCTAGATTCAGGGTGTTCTAGACATATGACAGGTGACAAATCGAAGTTCCTTAGCCTAGAGAATTTTAAAGGTGGAAATGTGATCATGGGAGACAATAGTAAGTGTAAGATTATTGGTAAAGGTGAAGTAGGTAACGGTACTTTTTCCTTGACTAATGTTTTATACGTTGATAATTTGCATCACAATATCATTTCTATTAGCCAACTACGTGTATGAATGTGTTTTTTGATGGTGATACTTGTAAAATTATTGATAAATCTTCTAATAACATTGTTTTTATGGGCAAAAGAAAAGGAAATGTTTACTCGCTTTCGTTCGACAATCTAAATCTTTCTAGATGTTTGGTAGCCACTAACGAAGAGGCATCTTTATGGCATAGGAGACTTGGACATGCTAGCATGAGCCTCTTAAAAAAACTTGAAACGAAAGAATTAGTCAGATGGTTACCACATCAGAAATTTAAAAATAATAAATTGTGTAAAGCATGTTCCTTGGGCAAGCTTAGTCGATCATCGTTTCACCCTAAAAACATTGTTAGCACATCAAGGGTCCTTGAATTAATTCACATGGACTTATTTGGACCAAATGAAATCACAAGCTTGAATGGGAAACGTTATTGTTATGTTTTGGTTGATGATTATTCTAGATTTACATGGGTTTATTTTTTAGCCAAAAAGTCTGAATCTTTTGATTATTTTTCAAAATTTGCAAAACTTGTTCAAAATGAAAAAGGAGTTTCAATTAAAACCTTGAGAAGTGATCATGGAGGCGAATTTGAAAATTTGGAATTTGAAAACTTTTGTGAAGAAAATGGTTTAAAACATGAATTTTCTGCTCCACGAACACCTCAACAAAATGGGGTGGTTGAAAGGAAAAATCGTACATTGCAGGAATTGGCTAGATCCATGTTGAGTGAGTATAAACTACCTCTAACCTTTTGGGCAGAGGCAGTGAATACTTCGTGCTATATAATGAATAGAGTAATGATTAGACCAATACTTGGCAAAACATCTTATGAATTGTGGCATGAAAGGAAACCTAACATTTCTTATTTTCGTGTATTTGGATGTCCTTGTTTCATTCTTAACACAGGTGATCAACTTGGAAAATTTGAATCAAAGGCTGATGAAGGAATTTTCATGGGCTATTCAACCAAGAGCAAGGCTTACAGAATATACAACAAACGAACAAAGGCAATTGTTGAATCAATCAATGTGAAATTCGATGAATCTGACCTGGAAAGGACGACTGAAAAGACGGATGACGATGGGGTAGATCATGAAGGCATTAAAGATGGAACATCTAGTGAGAAAGCTGAAAATAGAACTGTTGATGCTGGTAGATTGAAATTCAAATCCAATCATCCTCCTGAATTGGTTATAGGTGATCCTACGGAAGGTATATGTACTCGCTCTTCATTTGATAAAAATCTGTGTTCGTTTTGTTGTCACAGTGGTTTTATTTCTGAAATTGAACCTAATTCTGTTGAAATGGCTCTTAATGATGAAAGTTGGGTTTTAGCAATGCAAGATGAACTTAATCAATTTGAGAGAAATAAAGTTTGGAAATTAGTTCCCAGGCCTAATGACTATCCAATTGTTGGAACTAAATGGGTGTTCAAAAATAAACTTGATGAATCAGGAAATGAAATTAGAAACAAAGCTAGGTTGGTCGCAAAAGGATATAACCAAATAGAAGGCATAGATTTTGATGAAACATTTGCTCCAGTTGCTAGGTTAGAAGCCATTAGGATTTTGCTAAGTTTTGCATGTTATAAGGGTTTCAAACTTAAACAAATGGATGTAAAAAGTGCCTTTTTGAACGGTGATTTGAAAGAAGAAGTTTTTGTTGAACAACCCCTCGGTTTTGAAAATCATGATTTTCCAAATCATGTGTATAAATTAGAAAAGGCATTATATGGTCTTAAGCAAGCTCCTAGAGCTTGGTATGACTGCCTTTGTACATATCTTTTGGAAAATGGTTTTAAAAAGGGGAGTGCTGACACGACACTGTTTCTATTACATAAAGGAAGTGAATTTTTGATTGTTCAGATTTATGTGGATGATATCATTTATGGTGCTACTAATGAACTCTTGTGCGAGAAATTTGAACAAGTCATGCAGGCTAAATTTGAGATGAGCTTGGTTGGAGAATTGAAATATTTTCTTGGATTTCAAATATGGCAAAGCAGTGATGGTATTTTCATCTCACAATCCAAGTATGTGTTGGAATTGTTGAAGAAATTTGGAATTGAGAACTCCAAACCATTGAGAACTCCTATGAGTCCATCAACAAAGTTGGACAAAGACGAGAAAGGAATTGTTGTTGATCAGAAGAAATATCGAGGAATAATTGGTTCACTTCTCTATCTTACTGCTTTTAGACCTGATATTATGTTTTCTGTGTGTTTGTGTGCACGTTTTCAATCTAACCCTAAAGAATCTCATTTGAAAGCCACTAAACGAATTTTGAGATATCTTTCACACACACAAAAATTTGGATTATGGTACCCTTCTTGTGAAAATTTTGATTTGGTTGGCAAATGTTGGGCGAATTTTCACCCAGAAGATCTCGAGACCAAGAAGTCACAATTTCACCCGGACTCGCAACCTCCACTTCGTTCGACAGCCAAGAGGCTCAATACTAACCTAGAAGTCCATCCAACATTCTCCATAAAGAAGCTCGTTCGGCACAAGCCTCCATTCGGCTCCTTCCATCCGGCTCCTTCCATTCGGCCCCTTCCATTCGGCCCCCAAGCTCCTATCACCAAGACTACATTCAATTATCTCCATCCGGCTACCCCCGTATTCGGCCACCGGTCCAAACCACCACCGGACCGGCCTCCTTTCCACCACCGAACCAACAAACCGAACCAACATTCCTCCTTACTGCCGAACCAGAAGAAGGACAACCCATGCCGAACCAACCCAACAACAAGGCCATCACCGAATCCACTCCACTACCGGACCAACCACCTACCTCAATGCCGAATGGAACATCATCCCACTCCATCACCGGTCCAACACTACCCATTCAAAACCGAATGAGGCCTCGCCGAACCAAACAGTTGCCAATCCAGATTGCCTCAGCCCGGGCCCACCAGCAGCTATATACCTCCAAGACCCCTGCCCCCTACCTCACTCTATAAATAGAGGGGCAGGGGTACAACAATGGCAGACAAGTTTGAGAGCTCAAGCAAGGAAGGAACTTTCAAACTACTTTCATATACTTATATACGAAGCATTGTACTTGTAATCTGAAAGAAAGAAGATAATAACATATAAAGTGGACGTAGGCACATTCTGGCCGAACCACTATAAATCCGCGTGTCTTTTACATTTCAGCCCCTACTTCTTTTATATTTACATACTCATCTAAAATCATTAAAAATCACATATAATCAACTAAATAATACGACTTGGAGGTGTTTGTCCATTTTTTGTGCAAACATTTTTGGTGCTTTCACTGAGAAATGAACTCAGGCTTCATCTTCTCCCACTCAACCTTCTTCCTAACAACATCACTCGTTGCTTAGAAATCATGCCTTCCAAACAGAGAAGGGATATTAACAAAGGAAAGAACATCGCAACTAGCAGCCTTCCAGATCCAGCAATCACAGATCAGCCCACTTCAACAGCAGTACCGGATGAAAATCAGGAAAATCCAACTGGTCCCGCAACGGAACAACCAATCACTAGGGCAGATCTGGACAGGGTTGTGGCTGAAGTAACTAACCGCTTCACATCCCAACAAGAAACTTTGGTGGATCAACTCATGTCACGCTTAAGGGATGCTGAAGAGTCCAACCGCAACACTGAATCATGGGGTGAATCCCAATCCGGAGGATCCCGGTGGCAACAAAGGTCTTCACTCTTCGAAGAAGCTATCAACAGGAACAACAATGATAGGGGCCGCGCCCGGACTCAGCCCGAATTCCGACTCGATGAAGCCCTTGGAACCGAACCCAGCGGGGGAGGCACCAGGCGAGGGTCGGATGTAGCTGAGCCAGTCATGCCACCTAATCATAGAAACCCCGCTGAACGGAGCCGAGCTAGAACCCAGCCCGAAGTTGGCCCCATGGATGTGCTCGAAACAGAACCCCGCAGGGGAAGATCAAGGCAGGGGGCAACTGTAGCCGGTCCTAGCGTGCATCCAAGAAGCCAAAGACAACCACTGGATAATGCTAGAAGTGATAGACTGTACCATCCCTACAGGTCATCTGGACGAGATAGATCCCGCAGGGAAGGACCAAGCTCATTCTTGTCCGCTCCAAGTTCTGACGAACGAATGGCACAATTATTCAGAGAATGTGTACAACGGGAGCAAAGGGACCGAGGAATAGGCGCTAGGGTCACCAGCCCCTTTACCCGAAATATCGAAACTGCCATTACTCCCCGGGAATGGAAAATGCCAACCATGGAGCCTTACAAAGGAACTTCCGACCCCATCGTACATTTACAGAGATACACCCAGCATATGCTCATGAGTGGAGCAACAGAAGGAGTATTATGCAAATGCTTTCCGCTATTCCTAGCAGATCTAGCTACCTCCTGGTTCTGCCATCTACCCCAGGGATCCATCAGCTCATGGGTGATGTTGAAAGAAAGGTTTATTAGCCAGTTCCGCATCCATGTGGAACAACCCAAGGATGCTTATTCTCTATCCAATGTCAAACAGAAATCCGGAGAGACGCTGCAACAATATCTAACGCGGTTCAACGCCGCAGCGGCAGCAGTTCAAGATGCCGATGAAAAACTCACTCTAATGGCCCTCTGTAGTGGTGTACATCCAGACACCAAATTTGCCAGAAGGTTAACTAAGGAAAAACCAGCTACCTTGCCTGATTTCTTCCATGAAGCTGGAAAGTATATGAGACTTGAAGACGCTGCTACAGAAAGGCAATCAGGACAACAAGGTAAGACAGTTCAGGACAAGGTTCCCGCTGCAGCTAAGGACGCTCGAAGAAATGAATCTAGAGACAATGCTGGGGGCAGAAAGGTTGAAAAGCGCCAATATCGACCAGGGCCAAGATTTGACTCCTACACTCCTTTGAATGAAACAATCGAAAACATCTACCTAGCCACTCAGGGCGAACTCGGATACAAGCGCCCCCCGCACAAGAAAGAATCAGATAACGCACTCAAGTCCGGAAAGTTCTGTCGCTTCCACGAATCCCACGGACATGACACCAATGAATGCCACCATCTTCGGGACTTGATCGAAGAACACATTAGAAGAAGAAGACTGGAACGTTATGTGAAAGGTCAGAACAGGACTCCAACTCCTGCCAATGAGAACTCAAAGCAACCCCTCCCAGAAGTGGGCGGAGGGAATCGCAACAATCACAACACCAGTGGCTCTAGTCAAGAGAAGATAGTGGTCCTTACCATCTCAGGAGGACCACACATCGCCGACAGAAGTTGGGCAGAGATGGAAAGGTACGGCAAGTCGCTTAGAAATGCCGAAGGATATGTTAACTCCATTACGGAGGAACGCCACCCGAAACGAAAAGAAAACGATGACATTGTATTCAGTAGGCGTGATTTGGAAGGAAGACAGAACCCACATATGGATCCCATGGTCATCTCTGCCTGGTTCGGTCCAGCTAAAGTTTTTCGGATTCTAATAGACACGGGAAGCTCCGTAAATATCCTGTTCAAACATGCTTTCGACAAAATGAAGTTATCAATGAAGGATGTATCCCCCTGTGACAAACCACTGCACGGTTTCACTGGAGATGCAAAAATGCCCCTCGGGCAACTTGACCTCTTCGTCGAAATAGGAAGTCATCCCCGCTCCGTTGTGCGAAAACAAACGTTCGTACTAATAGAAAACCACTCGGCTTACAACGCCTTCTTAGGAAGACCAGCCTTGTCTGACTTCCAGATTGTATTAGCCCCCTGGTGCCTGAAAATGAAATTTCCAACAGACAACGGAGTAGGAGAAGTAGAAGGAGATCAAGATGCTGCCCGAGACTGCTACGTAACTGAACTTCGCAATAACCGCAGAAAGAATAAAGGAAAAGGTGCAGAGACCACTCTCTGCATGAAAAGCTTGGAGGCATAGCAACTAAAGAAAGCCCCTCCTCTTCGATACACAAGCGATCCCTTCAATGAACTAGACCCCAGGGATAAAGAGGAGGAGGCTACCGCCGAGCCAGCAGAGGCTATGCAATTCGTATCGGTAGATAAGCATGATTCAAGTAGACTATTAAAAATCGGATCTCAGCTGAAAATGGAATTGAAGTATCAACTCATTGACTTTCTCCGCCACAACTTAGATGTATTTGCGTGGACCCATGCCGATATGACAGGAATCTCCCCAGACATAGCATGCCACATGTTGAACATCGATCCCACCAAGGTACCAGTAAAGCAGAAAAAGAGGAGCATGGGGGCAGAGCGATCAGCAGCCCTTGATGAGGAAGTAAAAAATCTACTTGCTAATGGCTTCATACGGGAAGCCATCTACCCAGAATGGATCGCTAACCCAGTGCTAGTAAAAAAGGCCAATGGAAAGTGGCGAACATGTATTGACTTCTCCAATCTGAATGACGCTTGCCCGAAAGACTGCTTCCCACTTCCCCGAATTGACCAACTCGTAGACAGCACAGCTGGGCACGAACTCCTATCTTTTATGGATGCATACTCCGGATATAACCAGATCCCCATGCACGCTCCCGATCAGGACCACACTAGCTTCATCACCGACCGCGGATTATATTGTTACAAAGTCATGCCTTTTGGACTCAAAAATGCTGGAGCTACCTATCAACGCCTCGTCAACAAAATGTTCGCAGAATTGATAGGACGAACTATGGAAGTATATGTGGATGACATGTTGGTAAAGTCCAGGAAAGCCAACGACCATGTAAGCCATCTGGACGATATGTTTCGGGTACTTCGCCGATATGGAATGAAGCTGAATCCTCTAAAGTGCTCCTTCGGAGTATCATCGGGAAAATTCTTAGGATTCATCGTCCACGCCAGAGGAATCGAAGCAAACCCTGAACAAATCCGGGCTTTAAAAGAAATAAGGATACCTTCCACTCGAAAAGAAATGCAGAGCCTAAACGGAAAGGTGGCCGCCCTAAGCAGATTCATTTCCAAGGCAACTGACAAGTGCGTCCCTTTCTTCGAAGCACTCAAGAAAGACAAAGGGAGGTTCGAGTGGACCGACGAATGCTTAAAAGCCTTCCTCAACCTAATCGAACACCTTCAGAGACCACCAGTACTCTCAACTCCAAATGAAGGTGAAGTGTTATACCTATACCTCGCTGTATCATCTCATGCTCTAAGCGCCGCCTTGGTAAGAGAAGAAGACCGCACACAACGCCCGGTTTACTTTGTAAGTAAGAGATTTACAGGGGCAGAGGCCAGATATCCTAAACTTGAGAAATTAGCATATTGTTTATTGATCGCGTCACGAAAACTGCGACACTACTTCCAGTCTCACTCCATCAGGGTTCTAACCGATCAACCACTAAGACAAGTGCTCCATCGTCCTGACACTTCTGGGCGACTCCTCAAATGGTGCATCGAACTAAGTCAGTATGATATCACCTACCATCCTCGCGCCGCTATCAAAGGACAAGCCATGGCTGATTTCATTGCCGAATTCACTATCAACGAAGGCAAGGAACAATCCGAAGTAGCAAAAAACATCAAGTGGAACCTCTTTGTAGACGGAGCATCGAACGAACAAGGCTCGGGGGCAGGTATTGTGATCATCACCCCCAGGGGAAGAAAGTTGTACTATGCATTAAGATTGGAGTTCACGGCCACTAACAACGATGCTGAATATGAAGCAGTAATAGCGGGATTGGAACTGGCCCTAGAAATTGGAATCAATTCCTTATGTATTCATAGTGATTCTCAGCTTATCGTAAACCAGGTACTAGGAGAATTCCAGACTCGAGGAAAACGACTCACAGCATACCTAAAGAAAACCAAACTGCTGCTCGATCAATTGGACCATTATCTAATCAAACACATTCCTCGAGAAGAAAACCAAGAGGCAGATGAACTTGCAAAGCAAGCTAGTATGAAGAACAGCACCATTTCCGAAGCACTAGCAATCTCAAGGCAGCTAGCCCCAAGTTTCGAACAAGTGAATCTGATAACTGCAATCGAAGAAGGAACCTGGATGACTCCTATCCGGAAATATTTGCAAGATGGCATACTACCCGACAGGCGTGGCGAAGCCAAGAAGATCTTGAGGAAAGTTCCCCACTACACAATACAAGAAGGCATCCTCTACCGGCGTGGCTTCTCTAGCCCCTTATTAAGATGTGTCGCCGGAAGGGAAGCCAAGGAGATATTAACAAACATCCATCAGGGAGGATGCGGAGATCACACTGGAGGACAGACTTTGGCAAGAAAGATACTCCGATATGGATATTACTGGCCCACACTAAACAAAGATGCCCTAGACTTCGTTAAGAAATGCGACAGATGTCAGAAGTTCGCCAAGATTCCTCGACTGCCCACAAACGAAATTACTCAAATGACTAGCCCTTGGCCCTTTGCTGTATGGGGAATTGACTTAATTGGCGAACTGCCAACGGGCCGAGGCGGAGCCAAATATGCTATAGTGGCAGTCGATTATTTCACCAAATGGGTGGAAGCGGAACCTTTAAATAAAATATCTTCAGCAAAAGTTATCAACTTCTTGATCAAAAACATTCTGTGCAGGTATGGAGTCCCCCTCAAGATCGTATCCGACAACGGACTCCAGTTTGACAGCGAAGAATTTGCCGACTGGTGCCAAGAACATGGAATTCATAAAAGCTTCTCATCAGTAGCTTACCCTCAGGCAAACGGACAAGTTGAAGCTGTCAACAAAATTCTCAAAACCCTAATCAAGAAGAAACTTGAAAAGTCAAAAGGCGCTTGGGCGGACGAACTTCCTACGGCACTATGGGCATACCGCACATCTTTCAGAACATCAACGGGACATACTCCTTTCTCTTTGGCATATGGATCGGAGGCAATGCTCCCAGTTGAGACTATTGTGCCTTCCCACCGTAGGATCCACTACAACCCAGAAGAAAACGAAGAACTCCTCCTCATGTCTTTGGATCTGATCGAGGAAAGGAGAAACGATGCAGCACTCAAAGCAGCAGCTCACAAACAAAAAGTGGCAGCACAATACAATTCCAAAGTCAAGCATCGCAGCTTACAAGAAGGAGATCTTGTCCTCAGGCGAATCTTTCCGCGCCCCGGGGCACTGGACCCCATCTGGGACGGACCGTATGTAATTCATAAAGATCTCCACAACGGAGCTTACATTTTGTCAACAGTGGACGGAGAGGTGTTCCAGAGGGCGTGGAACATCCGACACCTCCGTCGATACTTTTCTTAACTTGTACTGCCCATATGAAGTGAATTAACAAAGAGAATCAGTGGACGTAGGCATTTCCGTGCCGAACCACTTTAAAAAATCTTGTCTCTTTTTAACTTGTTCCTTTATGTCTTGGCTGCTCGTTAAGTTTTATCCCTTTCTGTTGAACAAAATCCTATGGCATCTCCACTCAAGACGCACCACGGCCTCATCTGGACTAGGCCTAACAGGTACGCTACGATTCTATGCACTCGCCAATGAGACACTTTTGCTCCAGCATCCCTCTGCTGCGGGTTAACTCATTGCGCGCCTGCCCTCAAAGCCAACTGTAATGAGCCGATTATAAGTCATCATAAAGGCCGACTATAGCCGATGGCAGCTCATTACGGCGTTCGGCTCGCCGGCAACTGTGAACCTACTTTAAGCCCCAACATAAGGTGTGGCCAGCCAGGGGTAGTTCACGGCCAACGGCACCTACGCTAGCCGGCCACGGTAAATCGAATAATACCCACGATTACGGACCATAATGGTTCGGGTAGTTACCGTGCGCGATCTCGGCTCCGATGTGTCTTAAGTGCGGCTGTGGTAAAAAAGAAAACTCCCCGCGGAGGCGTAAGATGGGTGACAAATGTCTCCAAGACCCACAGCTAGGGAAAGTGACTACAAAACCCGTTTGCCACGAACTTAAGCACATCGACGGCCTTCCGTGACTGGAAGTTTTACTTTTACTATATTTCCATTCCATTTAAATATTTTTCTCCTATCCTGTATAACAAACTCTAAAGTACAGGAAACCGAATAGGAAGCATTCACTCATGAGGCTCTAAGCCTGCGTACTGGGTGGCAGGGCGCTCAGCTATACCTGTGAACAGTTACACAAGACACTCAAAGCTACCGCCTGCGAATAAAACATAAAGGGCGGTACTCTCTTCTCTTGTACATAAGTGCGTAACTTTAGCTTATTCATACACTGACATTGCAAAACGTGAAATTATATTTCAAGCAAAAACTTAACATCAAACACAACTAGAATCACAGGCATATACATAATTATACTTCTCACACGGCATATAAAGATAGCAACAACATTTAAACATGACAAAATCAGCTTATATTATAAGATCACACGAAGTTATTCTTTGCAAATAATTTTATTACAGTTGCATATCAAAGACTAACATAAACAGTGGTAAAAAAAAAAGAAACAAAAAGATGGCAGATGCATCCACACTCCATCACCAACTCCCCCAGTCTACTTAGCCGCAGGATCAGAGCCCCCAGCATGTGGATCGGAAGTCCCGCCTGTCCAATTCGGAAGAGGAATTCATTAAACGAACAACCAAGTTATGGAAACACAGGAAGAAAAGAAAGGGAAGAAGAATAACTCACCAGCATCCGCCGCTTGATCCTCATCATCCAACTGCACGCCCGCTTCCTCTGCAGCAAGCAGCCGCATCCCCTCTTTCACCGCCGCTTGCTCCTCCTTTGAGAACTGAGCAGTAACCGCATTCAAGTTGAAAGCCTCTCCGCCTTCCTTACCCGCGTTCACCCTGGCCTCCTCTAAAGCCTGGAGATACACCTTGGCCATGACCCGAGGGTAATCGTCCATCCAAGACAAGCCGCCCTCCTTCCAAGTGTGGAAGTACATATCCTGCAACATCTCATCCATCATCCCCTCGTTTTCCTCAAACTCCCTCACCCGGGCCTCGGAAGCTTGCAACTTGGCGACGGCGACGTCCCTCTCTGATTGGTATCTCAAGCAGTCAGCCTGGAGTGACCTCCTCATTTCCTCCTCCTTCAACTTGAGGACCTCCTCATCTCCTCCATCTCCTCCTTCAACTCGGCCTGAGCCATCTCCGCAGCCTCGAGCCTCCCTGACAACTCCTCTACCCGCTCGAGATCCGCATTTCGAACCTCATCCACCGTTGCGATAGCTATGTTAATCCGTTCCCTGCAAGCGACCTCCATCTTCCGTAATTCCGCCCTACTGGCCTTCTCCATGGTCTCTTTCAGCCGCTTGGAGGCTTCCTCATGCTGGGAAATCTGGATGGCTTGGTCGGCGAGCTGCTTGGCCTGATCGGCAACCTTCAACCTCAACCGAATGTTAGCACTCCCGATCTCTTCCCCGGCCTTGACCAACTTAGCATGATGCTCCATTAACTTCTTGGTCTCTGCGGCCACCCGGTCGATATTAGCCTTGGCCTCATCCCCCATGGTGACTACCCGTGTAGTAAGTAAATCAAGATCTAAAGATTTGGCCTCGTCCAGCACTCTTACCATGGGGTTGCGGGGAAGGAGGTGCTCGCCCGTGGTCTCATCGAATGAAATGTCCCGAAAGCTTGGGTCTAAATCAGGATGACCGGCAAAAGGGTCACGAGGCACGGGGCGAGGCACATCGGGACACCTTATACGAATGACAGTAGGACTCTTGGAAGGAGGAGGAGGGAGTCCAGGCTCCGTGCTCTCCTCCGTAGTATCACGAGGAGGCTGAATAGGAGGCTGCGAACCAGGGGACGACTCAAATAAGGAACGGCTCCGCTTCCTTTTCTGAATGCCCTCTTCGATGACCCCAAGAAGAGGGCGGTAACTGACTACATCCCCAGTGCGATCAGTAGAAGGTTTCGCGGAAGCTCTCCTCGACTTAAATTGTTCAAGGCGGTGTCAAACATCCGACGTTTTAACCGCCTGGCCTGCCCCTGGAATAAAGAACAAGTGTTACGAACATACAATAATCCACAGTTCAAAAAATGTGCTAAGTTAAAAAAGAAAGAAAAGTGGGAAGACACATCTATTATACAAACCCGGCGGAGGAGTGGGATACTGCAATAAGTCCTGGATCTCACCCCAGGACGGAAGTGAACCGTAAAAAATTTCTAAGTCCCTATCGAAAATGGAATCGGCAGAAGACAAAAGTTCACCTTGCGTCGCCGGAATCACCCTAGCTGAGGAACCCTTAGAGGATGGGTCGGTGCCAGCCACAGCTTTGTCGGTTTCCTTTGCCTTCTCCGTTCCCTTCTCCGTTTCCGACTCTCCCTCCGACTCCCCGAAGGCCCGACGGAGAGCCTCATCCAGTTCGAGGTCTTGTTCAGAGGTTAGAACAGCAACACCACTACCACCTTGACCGTCGCCATCTCCTCCACCCTCCGACCCTTCTCCAACTTCGCCTCCTTCCTCCTCTTCTACACCTTCCTCCTCCGGGACAGTCGGGCAAGTACTTGGAGAAGGGCCATCAGACTTCTTCAGTTTCTTCCCCCCGACCACGGGACGCTCTGCGAAAGGCTCCCTCTTACCGCTCTTTACCGTAGCCCCCTCCTTAGCTTTAGCAACCCTCTCCTCAGCCGTATCCCTTTGCTTAACCACAGACTGGTGCGGTAAGATCAAATTATACTCCAAGAGGGTTGCGTTCCTGATCAAGAAAGAGGCCGACCGGTCCCGTGCCGGAATAGTCTTTAGTTCAGCAGCCATTCACACTAAGGAATCGTCCTCCACTACTGCAATACCACCTGTCGCTAGCCAGAAATAGAAGCATGTCAGAAAAAACACTAAAGTCAAAGCATGAAAAGTACAAATGAAATCCATCTTACAGCCGGAAGTGAAAAGGCGGAAAGAAACAGCATCGTCCTTGATGAAAAACCACTCTTTCTTGAACATGGTAAACTTGGAATATAAGTCCAGGACTGGTTTAAAGGGCACGGCCGCTTCCAGGCTAATATACGGAGACCCCTTCTTATAGCCTCTCAGGTTGTACAGATATCGGATTTCCCGGTTAGAAGGAGGACGCCCGTACCTCCTCTGGAAGATAACAAAGAGGCTCACCAGGATGGCGTAAGAGTTAGGCTGAAGCTGGAAGGGAGCCACCTTCAAATATGTGGTGAAGCTTACTATCCAAGCGTTGATAGGGGGGATAGCGCCGCACATGCAATGGTATCTGCTAAAAGCGAAGTAGCCCTCGGGAGGATTATATGGCATCACTCCATCTCCCGGCAGCAGCATAAGGGCCCTATCTATCCCGAAGGAACGGGATATGACGTCAAGTTGCTCCTCCTTTAGGGAGCTAGGAAAGCAATCCGGGGGAGAGATCAAAAGTTCCTGTGGACCATATCCGTCCACTAGAGGCCTCGGAATAGGTCGGTGTTGCCCGGATCCTGGTTGGACTGGGGGCAAGGAAGAAGAAGGCTCTTCTGTGCCTCTAGACTTCTTTCTGTCTGATCGTGTTTCCGCTTTGCGAGACATTTTCTGCAGCACAAGAAAAACACGGTGTTAGAGCAAGAAGTATAGAAAGATGAACAAGCAAGTATCTAAAGAAAGCATATAAAAGCATAAGATTCCGCTCAAAGTTCAAGTATGAAGTCTCATTCGGCGGTGCAAGACGAGTTCATTCGGTACCAAAATCCAATGCTCGTTCGGCATACATGTCATTCGGCATACATGCATTCGGCATACATGTCATTCGGCATACATGTCATTCGGCATACATATCGTTCGGCCCTCACCTCATTCGGCTATCCAATACACTCCGTACACATTCGGCAAACAGGACCATCCGGTGACAAAAGTTCATTTGGCAGAAAGTATATATACCTGATTCGGTATAAGCTGGTTCGGCGAAGAATTTGGTTCGGCAGCACAATTGATTCGGTTCTCTTTGGTTCGGTAAGGGAAAACCAAGGGGGGACGGCCTCTATATATAGGCGAACTCAGGGCCGCCGAACCAGCTGGTTCGGTTTACCGGATACGAATGAAACCAAAAGCCGAATGAAACCAAAAGCCGAATGAAACCAAAAGCCGAATGAAACCAAAAGCCGAATGAAACCAAAAGCTGGAGGAGCACGACCGGACCAACACAAAACCGGATGAACTCTCTCTCTCTACCAACGACAACCAGGGGCTGGGGGCATGCAGAGCGCCTCATGCAGATAAGTACCGATCTCCGGAACTAACTAAATGGAATAAGGATTATGATAACGATAAATAAGTCGTAAAACTCTCACTAACATGGATTAATCGTTCACGCGTGTATGCGACCACGAATGGCCCGTAGGCACGCTCTGAATGGTTATTAGCCCTATCATCGTGGGAATTTACACTTTGACACGCCTTTTTAAACTCATAAGTGGAACGGATATTTGATAACTATGAAATGGCTAAGCTACTTACGCATGTACGGGGTCGCGAACGATCCCTAGGCATGCTCTGAGCTGGCGATAAACCACCCAGGGACCCACTCTAACGTGAACCTGGCATCGACGATGCTAAGCCCCTTCGGGGCAAACTTGCTCGTCCCGAACGACACAATTCAGTTCATCTCGAATATTTCGATCACGAACGGACGTTATTTGAAACCACACTAAAAAAGTAAATTTCTCTGCAGGACATCAACAGGATATAAACATCCAGCCCGTGGCATTACAAAACAAGCCTTCTTACCACAAAGAAACAAAGCGCGACACATGCAAGCACGTGCCCCGCTTTGGGGGGCAAATGTTGGGCGAATTTTCACCCAGAAGATCTCGAGACCAAGAAGTCACAATTTCACCCGGACTCGCAACCTCCACTTCGTTCGACAGCCAAGAGGCTCAATACTAACCTAGAAGTCCATCCAACATTCTCCATGAAGAAGCTCGTTCGGCACAAGCCTCCATTCGGCTCCTTCCATCCGGCTCCTTCCATTCGGCCCCTTCCATTCGGCCCCCAAGCTCCTATCACCAAGACTACATTCAATTATCTCCATCCGGCTACCCCCGTATTCGGCCACCGGTCCAAACCACCACCGGACCGGCCTCCTTTCCACCACCGAACCAACAAACCGAACCAACATTCCTCCTTACTGCCGAACCAGAAGAAGGACAACCCATGCCGAACCAACCCAACAACAAGGCCATCACCGAATCCACTCCACTACCGGACCAACCACCTACCTCAATGCCGAATGGAACATCATCCCACTCCATCACCGGTCCAACACTACCCATTCAAAACCGAATGAGGCCTCGCCGAACCAAACAGTTGCCAATCCAGATTGCCTCAGCCCGGGCCCACCAGCAGCTATATACCTCCAAGACCCCTGCCCCCTACCTCACTCTATAAATAGAGGGGCAGGGGTACAACAATGGCAGACAAGTTTGAGAGCTCAAGCAAGGAAGGAACTTTCAAACTACTTTCATATACTTATATACGAAGCATTGTACTTGTAATCTGAAAGAAAGAAGATAATAACATATAAAGTGGACGTAGGCACATTCTGGCCGAACCACTATAAATCCGCGTGTCTTTTACATTTCAGCCCCTACTTCTTTTATATTTACATACTCATCTAAAATCATTAAAAATCACATATAATCAACTAAATAATACGACTTGGAGGTGTTTGTCCATTTTTTGTGCAAACAGGTTATTCTGATGCTGATTATGCTGGTTCTTTGGTTGACAGAAAAAGTACTAGTGGGACATGTTTCAAGCTAGGACATTCATTAGTTTCATGGTCAAGTAGAAAACAGAATTGTGTTACATTATCCACCACTGAAGCAGAATATATTGCTTTAGGAAGTTGTTGTGCTTAAATTTTATGGATGATGCAAACTCTTTCTGATTTTGGCTTAGCTTATAAACAAGTTCCATTAAAATGTGATAGTAAAAGTGCAATAGACTTGTCAAATAATCCTGTTCATCATTCACGCACAAAACACATTGATGTGAGACACCACTTTCTTAGAGATCACATTGCTAAGGAAGACATTTGCATTGAACATGTTTCAACTGAGGCACAACTTGCTGATATTTTCACAAAACCCCTCCCCGAAGACAGATTTTCCAGATTACGTTTGGATTTGAGGATTATGGAAATTGACTAATTTGACCCCCTATTAATTATCTGAAAAGATATATAGTGATTGAAAATAAGATGAGTGTTTATATTAATCATATATTATGACTCGAGACAGTATAATTAGTAAATTTCTTTAGAAATTTAAACAAGAGTTATAAAACTTTTGTTGGTAAAAATTCCATGACCATCTCTATTTCTATCATATTTCTAACAACCATCACTCATCAAAATTCTATATAGTATGTCAATATGTGGTATTTTAAACGGGAAATCATTTGTGCTTCAATTTATTATATTTTTAGCAAAAAATATATATCCAAAGTATTCACTCTCATTTAAAAGTCCTCGCGGTTACGCATGGGTGAATTACTTGGATTTTTGATTATGTGCTTTCATGCTCATTTAAAAGTACTCACGGTTATGCATGTATGGAACGCATATCAAAATTAATTGATTAAATGGACAAGTTGATTCTAATCCCATTTAAAAGTCATCACGGTTATGTGTGGTTAGAAGATACTTGAATTCATTTTTAAAATAAAAATAAAAATTGTGAATACTACTAATCTCATTTAAAAGTCCTAACGGTTATGCATGGTTAGTAGATATTCAAATTTCCTGAAATAAATATACCACAAACAGACACAACTATATGGTTTTATTTGATGAAATCATTTCTATCATTCTAAAGTGGAATATGCGTCAATTAAAGTATTTATGATTTTTGTTTGACTTTTATCGAAATTTAATATTTATATTCAATTGAGTTTTAATGTTGATTTAATATCGATCACCTTATCTCTATTTTCTCTAACACTATTATTCTTTTGCTGATAACAAAAGGGGGAGAGAAAAGTTAAGATTTTGTCAAATAGAATCAAGTAAAGGTCAAATAATTTTCCATTTGCATATAGGCTCATTTGTATATATTTCTATTTGTTTGCATATATGTAGGGTGAGTATAGTGTAGAGAGGGTGCATTCAAATAGGGGAGCAAATTGAACGATCAAATACATTTAATAAATTCAAAATCTTAAATATATGTTTGTTATCATCAAAAGGGGGAGAATGTTGAATATGTGCTTTGCGCTTATAGGATATTTGTTTGATGATAATAAACATATATACATTCATTTAAATGTATTTGTTAATGTACTATTTTATTCTTCATAGATTAAATAAATATTTGTTGAATAAAATAAATAACACAGAATTTGAATGGAATTTGAATTCAAACAGAAATTTTATTCAAACAAATATTTATTACATTTTTGAATAGTACAGTTTCAAGCTCTCACTATGCACATACAATTTTGAATACATCACAATTCAATTTACATTAATAACCTCGCTACATATCACTCACACTCGTATTTTGTCTTCAACTGCATTCCAGTTTGAATCCAGCATCTGAGCAATCTGCAAAAATATTCACTAACGCAATAAAATTGAAAAAGAAATATTTTTGCAATATAAAATGAAATATGATTTTTGAAAATACGATTTTACTCAGTTATTTGGGTTGTTCGTCATAATTTACATTTGAATTCATCATACACAAACAATGTGACATGCACAATGTGTCACTGTACATGCCACATGGCCGTGCACATCGATATACACTTGATAATGCTACAGGGACAGGTGAGCACAGGTCAAACCCAAATGAAAAGCCGGGTTCAACTCACGTGCAATCACGACACGAGCACAAGGTCAAACCCGAGTTTTGAAACTGGGTTCAACACAAGGCTGCAAATGAAGACTACAGGTCTTAATATCAATCATGCCAAAAGTATGGTTACAGCATAAAGGTGGTCAAGACAAAATTGCAAACAAGCTCAAACCAGAACGGATCCAGTGATAAAGTCAGAGCAACAAAATCATCACAATGAGAAGACCACAAAACAACAAGTCTCGACCAACCAGAGTGAAGAACATGGATGTCAAAGGCAATACACAAGTGGACAGTGCAGACAATAGTCAAGATCACACAAGCAAATGTCCAAACAACAAACATCACAGCACATGCACATCAACCAAACAGTGGCAAATGAAGTACAGTATGCAAACATGAAGGGAATACAACTACAAATGAAAACTGGCAACAACAAGTTCAAGTGAGTCAAGTTCAGGTCAGAAGCTCAAGAAACATCAATGATACAAGAAAAAGTAATGAGTAAAACCAAACCGCAAAGTCAAGCATGATACAGTGATACAAATGCAACACAGTAGGAACCACAATGCAAGCCGAGCATCAAGACACTAAGCAACTGAAACAAGCCAGCAACTATCGAAGTTCAAGATACACAAGACAGCTACAAACTTAAATGATGCAAATGCACAAGAACAGGCCGAGTAAAATCAAGAAAGAATTTTCAAAAATGACCGAAGCCAAATATAACAGCAATTTTTTAAAAATTCAGGTCAAAGCCGAGTGCAACAATGCTTGAAAATTACAGCAACAACAGAACCAAGCAATCAATAAATCAATGGCCGGAGTCATGTAGCAATTCTCAAGTCAAGGCCGATGCAGTAGCAATCAAGGAGCCGACCAAGTCAAAGCCATATGTTTTAATCAAAAAAGTCAACGGAAATCAAAGCCGTAGTCAACCACGTGATGACCAAGGAGTCGATCAATGTCTTGAATATCAAGCAATCGAAGAATATACGATTACGAACAAGGCAGAAATAATCACGAGCATCCAAATAACATCAATCGGCAGAGAACTAAAATTGACAAATTCAAATAACATCAGACGAACGCATTTCAAGGAAATCGAACGCATATATAAACCCACAATCATCATCGGCTAAGGCATATAGTTTAAGTATGAATACACAAAAGCAAAAAAACATAAAATCACATACCGAATCAAGGAGACGAACTCGATCGAAATTGAAGAGCCGTGAGCAAATCAAGGAGCATCGAAGCCTACTATTGAACGGTATCGAGCGGCGCTTCAATTTGTACAACCCTAATTTTGAAAGCAACAAGTAAAAAAAGTAGAAGCCCTAATTTCTGAAGAAAGAGGATCGGCCATCATTTCACAAGCCAAAAAGGAACGGGTTAAAGAAAAGAGAATAGGGCCGGCCTATTTTAATTTTAAAGGCTTTAGTTTATTTTAATTAGGGTTTAAGTGTTTGTTAATTATTTGTCTTTTAATTTTTGTTTTTTTTTTCAAATCAAATCTTGGTAAATCACCACCTAGGGATTAGGTAGTGTCAGATTGTCTAGTTAGAGTTAGTTCAGTGAGCAGGGTGTGCGAGTTTGCAAAACTCTATAGGCGGGAGCAGAGTTTGCGAGTAAGCGAAACTCTATAGGCAGAGCAGGGTGTGCGAGTCTAGTAGAGTGTTTGTGAGCGGGAGCAAAGGTTTGCGAGTCTAGTAGAGTGTTTGTAAGCGGGATACTATTTAATTCTAATAGAAATCTGGGAATGCAGCAGTAGGCAGGGGTTGCCGAAGCTGGGTAAATTTTGTGTGTCATTTACTTTTCAGCATATTTATTTCTGCAGTTTATTTCTGTGTTTAATTCGAGAAAATTTGCTATAACCCTATTCACCCCCCTCTAGGGTTATTCTAGATCCTACAAGCACGCCTTCTACGAGTTTGTTTTGTACCATACCTATGGAGTACCCTCTGACGGCGTCTAGTACGGGCGGCATTACGGTACTGTATAGACTATGGGAATTTATAAAGGGGGGAATTAATTTAAAGGACAAAAATTTGTATATTTTTAGCCTGAAGGACACGACCTCAATATTTTAATCACAAGGACAAACATTCTCCTAAAAATTATTCATAAGGACAAACATTCTTTCAAAATTATTCATAAGAACAAAAATTCTTTCAAAACTGCTATCGAACTAAAAATTGATATCTAAAAACTGCTACCGACAACTACAAATTGATATCTAAAAACTGCTATCAATAACTAAAAACTGATACCTAAAAAAAGTTGTCTTTCAAGCTAAAATACTGAAGATCTTTCCTGAGGTTAAAATGCTGAGAAATTTTGTCCTTAACAATAATTTCCTATTTAGAAAATGTGTTAAGGTGGAAAATGTAAAGCCTTAATGCTATTTTTAAATAGTATACTTTACTTTAGATATTATTATAATAGCGTATATTACTACATTGTAGATAGTTTAATGGATCCTTAGAGGATGGGCGATCCCAAGCATCCTTTAAGTTACTGATGCATTTCTTTAACAGTTCACTTGAGTTGATTTACATTTTATAAGTACATATGTCCTGACTTGAGTGTTTTGTGTTTTGCTTTACGCTTGGATCAGCCTGAGTTTCACAGTTTCGGTTGCATCCACTTTCGGAGCTAGAGATCCACTGGAGTTAGCCGACTACTTGATATTTCATTACAGTTATTTCCATGCCACTTGGGCATTGTAGTAGAAACTTATGTATCTAATTTTACAAGTATTTGTTTCTAGATTTGGCATTATGTATAGTTTTTGAAATATTTATCTAGGAGCTTCATGAACTCCTATGTTTATATATTCCGCTGCGAAATTATTCTGATATTCTGTGTTTGTCGTTCTACGATTGATTTCATTTGCCCCAACTTTTATTAACAGTCTGTTGTTTTGAATTATTCAATTCTGACATGTGAGGTTTATTGTCGATTAAATGGTCCAAAATGGTGGGATGTTACAAATGGTATCCCACTAATATTAAAAATTATTCAGTGCCTATGTATATACACCCATCAAGAAATGCTTCTCCATCATTTAACAGTCCTCATGGCAATGCATGGGTGAAAGTATCTTAATCTCCTTTATACCAAGTTAAGGAAAAAATATCCTTAAATAAATACTTCACTCGAATTATTATTTGGTTAGTGGTTTGAGTGGTTGAGTTTAGTCGTTTGAAGCTCATTGCATATAACTATACTTATTTTTTCACTCTCTTTCCAATCATGGGATATGGTATTATTCAGTATAGTAACTGTAATTTATGGTTGACATTTAATAAGTACTTAATCATCATATTTTGATCGAGTTTCATTATTCACTATCACTTTCTCACTTTATTAATTTGATATTTATACTTTATATGAAAACAAAAGAGGAAGAGAGTGGTTAAGATTTCACGACATTGTGACTTCACTATTGATATTAAATAAAATATCATTGGTCTTATATTTTATTCTCAAACACATATGCCACATATATGGGGTGAGTATATTAATAAGAAAGGCATGTTATGCATATTGAGATTATTAACCTGCCTTTTGGCAAGGCCGTGGATAGGCGGATTTAACTAAATCGACTTCTCATTTGTCGATACTGGAATATGATGGGTTTAAGCCAGTTGGATGGATAGACAAATAATCATGAATGATTTGTGTATATGGCTCGGCCTAGGTGGATCGGCAGGTGCCGCTCGGTCAAAGAGGGAAGCTCATGCATAGGTCGGCCTAGGTGGGTCGGTAGGTGCCGTTCGGTCGAGGATGGGAGTTCGTGCATGGATCAGCATTGGTCGTTCGGCCCAGGATGTATGGATCGGTCAAGGAAAGGAGGTCATGTGTGGGTTGGCATGTTTGACACTGGCTCGGCCGAAGTTGCTCAACATTAGGGTATAGGCTTGTTGGTTTGGCCAAAATGGTCAAGGCAAGTTGGTTCGGTCAAGAAGGTTTCTGACCAAGTGGGTCGGTGTGGATTTGGTTCGGCCAATGGTGGTTTGGGTTTAGGGGTACTGAGGTATTTATTGTTCAGCCAGGGAAGGAGAGGCCAGATAGTTCGGTCAGGATGGTTCAGCGTTTGTCGTTCAGCTTAGATAGGTTAGCAGGCATCGTTCGGTCATGAGTAGGAAGCTAATATTGTTCGGTAAGAACTGGTTCGGCCATGTGTGGGTCGGCCATGATGGTTAGGCTGAGGTGGTTCGACAATCCCAGAACTTCGGTCGGCTGTAGGAAAACGAAAGCGAATCGCCTGTAGGGATTATGCTTGGAGTCATACAACATGCTGCTTCGAGTCACTGAGGCTATCACTTTTGGCCAATCAAGGGTTTATTTCGGATCGGCAGAAACAACAAGGAGTCGGTATATTGAAGGAAGGGGTTGAGTCTTGGTGGGCCCGTACCACTCAGAAAACCTAGTAACTCAGGTTTTGCCTAAAAATATAACATGTGGGGTTTCAGATAAGAGGATCTTCATTCTGTTCTCCTTCATCTTCTATACTAAGGCTGCTCTGCCATTGTTGTTCCAAAAACTCTAGATTTAACTGTAATTGATTCTAACATCAATAAAAAGGAAAATTTTGGAGTGTATGTAGGCCGGAGTCAGCCGAACCACCGTAAATCCTGCGTTATTATTGTTTTCTTTTAATTTTTGTTGTTCTTCATATTTATACTCTCTACATACATTCCATTTGTGTACTGTGACTGTGATTTGATTCTTTCATTTGGATTTGGGTGTTAGTGACCAATTTTTGCGCTAACATTTTGGTGCTTTCATTGAGAGAGCTAGGACTCAGGGATTCATAAGCTTGGAGTTTGGATTTAAAGGCTTAGGAACTTGGATTTGGAAAACTATGGAAAAGCAATCAACCGGGAGACAGAGGATGGAAAGAAGTCAGCACGAAAGGAGTCAGGAGGCTTCCTCAGGAGCAAATCAGACCTCAGTTTTCATCACCGGGGACGAGATGGAGATGATGATGGGAACTATGCAGGAAGAATTGCTGAAAATACAGGAGGAGAGAGTGTAGAACCTACTTTGACAAGTTGGACAAGCTGGAGCACAAAGTCAAGGGAATGGACCAACCACGGCTGTTGGCAATAGAGAATAAGGAATCAGAGCTATAGAAGTTTCTAAGGGTCAAAAAAAGAACCAGACCGAAGGGATTGAAGGAAATTAGCAAAAGCCTGAGGGCAGACCCCCAAGATTGGATACCGGGAGAGCTACGAATGAAGCTGAATGAGTGGGGACCAACGCGAACATGAATGGCCAACACAAAGAGTACTACCCAGAGTACCCTCTTGGACATGGGTGGCAAGGTGGAGATGCGAACGGGGGACCACCTCTGGATGGAGCAGATGGTTGGATTAATAAGAAGGATTATGAGAGAAGGACTACCAAGTAGAGGCGTGGAGGAAGTCAGTCGGAGTCCGTTCACTTCGGATATTAAGAATGCTAGGAACCCTCCAGAATTCAAACTGCCGATACTGGAGGCCTATGATGGAAAATCAAATCCAACTATGCATGTAACCAGATACATCAGACAAATGGAAGTGCTGGGGCATCTGAAGAGGTGATCGCAAGATGTTTCCCTTTATACTTGATGGATTTGGCTACGCTTTGGTTCAAGCAGTTGAAGAATGGATCGATCAGGACATGGGGGAGCTAGTGGAACACTTAATGAGACAACTCAAGTTCCACGTGATGCGACCCAAGAATGTAATTACACTAGCATCGAAGAAGCAGAGGATAGGGATTGCGTAAGGCACGTAACTCAAGGATTCATTAGCATGGGATCCAACACAGGATCTTGGAGAGTTCTACCATGAGGCGGAAAGATTCATTCGATTAGAGGATTCATTAGCTGAAAGGCAGGAGATAAACATCGTGCAAGGCGAAGGAACGTCTGATGAAGGACAAAGACTGGATAAATTAAAGCGTAAGCTGGACGATGGACCTGGTGGTTCAAACAAACGGAGGAGAGGACGAGAACCCAAATTCGTGACATACGCAGATTTAATAGATAATTTGGAATGGATTTACTTGGACACTCAGGGACAGCTCCCCTATCGGAAACCACCCAGGAGGGACCCCACTGAATGGAAGCATAGGAGCGGGAAGTACTACCTATTCCATTAGCTAGAAGGGCACTCCATAGATGAATGTCGGCACCTAAAGGATGTGGTGGAGGAACATGTTAGAAGTGGCAGGTTTCCATGGTATGTAAGGAATCAGACAAGAGCAATCGAACACGAGCAGCTACCGCTTGGATCAAACAGGAATGACCTTGGAATGGGGTCACGACTCATCATTCGCTGTTCGCAATGGCAATGACCGAGTTTAGGATTTGGACTCTGGTCATCGAATAATCTTTTCTGATTTTTTTTTAAAAAACAAAATAAAAAATAAAGAACAACTATGCTACTTACACATGTAAGGGAACCAGAGTGATCCCCAGGCATGCTCTGAGATGGTAATAAGCTATTTTGCCCGAAAAGACAGTCCGTACGTTTTTTTTTGTTTTTCTTGTTGGATATTTGGGCATTTGATTTGATAAATGGATTTTGGTTTTATGCAAAATATACATACTGTAGAGTTATGGGACGTAAATTGGAAGTCAGTTGGAAATTAATCGCTTTATGTGCAGGGACACTGAACCGAATTGCAGGAAGCAAAGCCGCTTCACCGGAGAGCGACAATATCAGCTTGCTCGTCGTTATTTCCCCTTCACCAAAAAGTGACAGGATGGGATCCAACAAGATCCTGTAAAGGCTACAATCAGCCTAGGACTTAGGCCATGACATTACTTAATGCTCAAGGATATTGAACCAGTGTGCAGGGAGTGATGCTGCTTCGCCAAAGAGTGACAGGATTGGCTCACTCAACGCCATTTCCCCTTCGCTAGAGAGTGACAAGATAGGATCAATTAAGAGCCTAAAGAGGCTAATATCGGTCCAAGAGGATCATGGTATCGTTTTATTTTCAAGGCCGCTAAACCGGAGTGCAAGGGATAGGTTGCTTTGTCAGAGTGCGACATGATCTGCCTATTCAATCGTTAAGTTTGGATCGAACTTAGCAAGGGTCCGAAGAGGCCGTCAACGATCTAGAGAGATCGTAGGATTTTATTACTGACTTCCATGGTGTGAAATGGATTTGGATAGTGGCTTCGAACAGCTACAGATTTGGAAAAAGACCCGGCGAGGTTCTGGAAATGGGTTTTAGGATACGAAGAGGTCCCAGTCTCGAATAAAATGATCCGAAGAGATCGTGGATACGGTTATGGATTTGGGATGGATTGGAATTGGATAACGACTCAGAACAGTTGCGGAATAGACTATTAGATTTGGACGGAATTGCTTTGTAATGAATGTAACATGGACTTTGGATATCGGATTTGAGACTATTAAAAACACACCTTTCAATAGGAAGACATGTTTTGTAACGTACGATTTTTCGTTGCCGAAAAACCGAATAGTTATGGGTTTAAGAAAAAGAAAGACAAAGAAAAATAAGGTAGAAAATAGAATAGAGAATAGAAAGAAAAGGAAACAGAAAAAAAAACAATAGAACAACATCAGAATCTCACAATTCGCAGCGGAACAACATATATTAATAAATGAATAATCTTTAAACAAAGAACTATATCAGTTATTACATTACATTTCATTACATCATATCATCAGAGTGTACAACAACATACAACAACAAACAGTGCAGCCGAAAAAGAAATACTATATAAACTAGTAATACGCCATGCCATCCAGCTTGCCTCCAGCAACTCCTGAATATCCAGAATATCCTGATAAACCTAACTCTTGACTGCCCGTGTGGAAATTGGTGGGCACGCAGAGTTTAGGAAGGAAAACAATAAACTCCGAGTCAGTCATGTGACTGGTGTGAGAACTCAAAACAGTTTATTTAACTTTAAAATCAAAATAGAGGAATATTTTTAAATTCAATTCGCAATGCTTTTAAGAATGAGACTACCATAAGGCCTCCCGCACACACACACATGCAAACGCAGAATCGGAGGAGATTTCTCCTTATGATAGCCAAAGATGCTTGATACGCATTTAAAAAGAACATTTGCTATTATTATTAGTGCATAGTGTAGGAAAAATTTATTTCGAAAGTAGAATATAAATCTTAGCCAGCATAGACATTTCGAACTATGCCTACTATAGCTAACTATGTTCAATAGCAGGTTACCGCCACATTCCATAGCAGGTTATACAACTAAAACCGTACAAGTCTCGTATTGTTTCTTTGGATTTCCAACGAATGATCAGGCCAAGGAACTTCCCATTGCCACATGAGAATGCCTCTGGATGGACATCCCCGAGAACCAAACCGGATCTCTACCAACACAAGGCCGGGTTACCCCTAACTGAGTAACAACTGACCGAATATGCCATCCCCCGGTCCTTTGGGACCTTTTCACCGAGCGCTCGTAATCAATTCACACAATCATAACAAAGTGTTTTCAACATGAGTAAGTATCTGTGCTCCATACCATGATACCACCCTTTTCCAGAAGGAAATGCACACATCCTAAAGGGCGCTACCCCTCATAACCTTGCTGCATCTTTCCTGTTTTGACCATTCACGGGGTGTGAGGCTCGACGAAGTCACGTCCACAAAAACATACTTTATACAAAAGCCATGCTTTGGGTCAACAAATGATCATAGAAATGATCACCAGGATAGACGATCAAATAAACGATCCTATCACAAATAATCAACACAATGATCATTTCACAGCAACACTCAGCATGTCACATTACCAAAATAGGAATATATCGCTGATAACATTCAACTACATAACCTCTGAGCTCGTACGTCTCATAGAAGGGTGTTAAGCTAAAAGAATAAATTCTTCGCCACCAACAGAAATATATTTGAATGAAATCGGCTTTATATCTCAATTTGTAATGTCAGACATACAATCCATACAAGTCTGTTCCGGTCTCGAACAAAACCGAAGGCACTTCTCACGAAGCCCTTGCAATCCGGATATTCACAATCCTGATCGGATTCACCATCACATATGGAGAACTCTATACCGGAGCAACTCGGTGCAGAGTCAATCGACAGGTCATCCTATCGCTCTTGCAAATACCGGGTCTTCAACACCGATCTTCAAATGCAATTCACAACGATGTATCACATATTCGGAATGGGTTATACGACCCCATGGTCCTTTCCCGGTTAACCCGAATAGTGAGCGCTTATTCAAAAATAAGTGTGGCATTCACATTCAAACAAATCACATCAATTACCCATTCAAAGGGAAATATTGATAGTCGGTTATTGAACTATCAATGGATATGCACACATCACCAGTTTCCAAATAATTTTCCAAATTATTTATTTTCCAAAATATCTTTACAAGATATATAATTTCAATACTTCAAAAATAAATCAATATTTATTTTTAAACAAGTTCCCCTTTTTATTCATAAATTCTATAGTGAATTTTCATTCTAAAATATTCATGAATATATGACTTCAATTATTCATTTCAATTTATCTTCAAAAAGATAAATTCTCTAATATTCACTTTATATTGGAAAACATTTCCATACTTATTTATTCATAAGTAATTCACAGATTTTATTTATTTTCAACACTTGGAAAATATTCAATATACTTAAATCGAGATTAAGTATATATTTCATTCTTTAAGGAAATCATTCTCTTAAACATATTTATTTGGGCCAAAACGAATGTTGCGTAAAACATCGTTACGACAACCCAAAATCACTAGTATAGGGATTCGAATTTAAAATAGATATATAAATCCCAATACTATACAAGACATTTCCTTTTGGAAATCATTTACTATAACAACAGTGTTATAGTCCACCATTTCCTTTTATTTCTCGAAAACGTCTATTTCAACAATGAATGTTGAAATCTATGGTTTCGAATCTCAACATATTTAAAACATCGTTAGATCGTTTTAATTCAATTTAAACATCTCATTCAAAACAATTTTCTTTAACATATTATTCACTATTCAAAAACGTGAATATACTACATTAACAAATTTCATCCTTTTGTTCATTTTATTTCAAAGTATTATTCACAGTCAAAAATGTGAATATAACTCCATAAATAGGTTTCAACAATTTACTTCTTAAAATAAGTCGTTTGCGAATTTATAAAACAACGTTTATAAATTCCTTTTCTATTTATTTTATAACAACTCCTTTTATAAATTCCTTTATTAACCTATTCGATTTATATCTCAATCATGAACCAAAAGTCCATATTATAAGTTAAATACTTATAAAATGATTATTTTACAAAAATCGTTCCTTTAAACTTCATAATTATAAATCTTATAACTTATAAGATTTAATTATTCATCCAAATATATTCTTTAATAACTTCACAAAATTTATAAATCTTACTATTTATAAATTTCATTTATAACTTCACCATTTTTAATTTTATAAATTCCATTCTATAAATTCCATTCATTTACAAAATTCATTTTCACTTCATTCAAACACTTATAAAAACTCGTTTTATAATTCAAATATTTTCATTTATAAATATCCATTTATAAATCCTTTATAAAATCAATTTATATTATTCTTTTAAAACATCTTTAATCTCCTTTATAATTTCATCATTCTGATTTATAAAATAATTAAATTTTATAAATCCTATATTTTAAACTTTTATAATAAATTCAAGAATCCCGATTTTACTATTTTATAAAATCATCAGCATCATATTTTCAAAATCAACTTTTAACTATATTTCTCAAAAATCATAATTTTTATAACTTTAAAAATTATAACGTTTATTTATTTATAATGGATCGGTTCCAAAAATATTTTATAACGTATACTTTCAAAAATCACTTTAAAATCATTTTAAAATTCCAAAATTTGGTCCAATGATGCTACATACCAAATAGTCAATCACGACAACAACGATATCATATATCGATATGATAATCCATCAAATATCAAAATATCTGAATTCAAATAAATACTGTTGAGGAATCCAGTTGGATCCCTCCAACCTGTTTTCCTGCATCCAAAAACATTAGCACAATACCAATTCCGCTCCAGTACGGAATTATCGCGGTATATGGGATTTAAAATATTATCCGCTTAATAGACGGCGCAATAGGGTCTCATCCGCTAAACAAATGCGGGAAATCAATAACTCCAATATATACATATGCCAATATATATATATTGCTATTATATATAATACCAATTTCACTGTTTATGAAATATTCGCGGTATATGTTTTTAATAAATAACATCCGCTTATTAACGGCGTATAATGTCTATTTTAACAATCAATAGATAACAATCATCATTCAAACATGCATTCAAATATTTTAAATCTAACTATTTAAAATAAAATCGAAACTGAGTCGATTGAGTGAGAAGTTCTCACCTTGATTTTAAATTCCATTTTTAGCGATTTATTTCGAATAAAATTAAACGGACGTTTAATTTTACCCAAAATTCTCACTAACTCCAAACGACTCCAATCCAATTTCATCGCGTAGTGCTCGTCCATACGATTCCAACGCAACTGATTTCGCGCGTTTTCGACCTCGTATGAAAAAGTTATGAATTTATGAAGTTTACTCGATTTTAAACTAAAATTAATTTACAACTTAAATTAAAATTTATAACCTAACTTATCACCACCGTACATCTCCAAATCCAACGGCTCCCCCACCATCTTCCTTCTCACGCAAATATTCACGTATGCAGGAATCAAGGCCGAACCCATTAGCTTCTCCTAGGGTTTAAATTTGCATCCTCCTCGACGCATGAAAACACGATCAAGATACTCCATCTCGAAGCCACTCGAATACCTCACCTTCGGCTGCAACCTTGCTCAACTCGGCCCCCTCCTCCTCTTCGAGTTGCATGCGCAACTGGCCACACACGGCCCCCCATATCTCCCAATTTATAGCTCCAATCCACATCTTAACCGTTGATCTTGTAGTTCTCTTCATGCTCTACATCTTTCATTTAGGAAGTTTAGCCTAATTGTCGACGGATTTGGAGTAATCGAGGGGGAAAGGTCGTGATTTTCTGGCCATTGGTCTGTTGACTGGCGGCTACAAGCAATTAGGGTTTAGGTTTTGTTATTTTTTTTTTTTTTTAAGTGGGGGGCTATTTATAGAATTTCGAACGACACTATTCATCCCGGAAATTCCGAACTCCGATTCACGCGCCGTAACCAGCGTTTCTAGGGTTTACCCCGCGTTCCGGACACAATGGAATAGGTTTCGCAAGCTAATTCGGACATCTGTGCGAGTTATGGCAACAAACGTTCAATTTAAATCAAACCGATTTAAATCGATTTCTAGGCGTTTTAATTCGTACCGGACAAACGGTAAATCCAATTGACACGAAATTTTAAACCTTACAATAATATCACATGACGGATCCGATGAAACTGGTTTCGTCGAAATCCGAGACTTTTTGGAAAATGGCTATTTTAACTCGCCAAATTAATACTAAAAACAATTCGATGCGTTTCGAGCTGCCACGATCAAACGATAACTCCGATTGACACGAAAATTGAAATCCGATAATAAATAACTATTACGGATCCAATGGAACTGGTTTCGTTCAATTTTGAGACTGTTCAAAAATTGACTATTTTCACTAGTCGATTTAAATATTAAAATATTCAATTTTCACAATTTAACTCTTAATTCGATTTTAAAAGTTCTAAAATATCATTCTAACTTCAACATGATAAAATAAAATTTTACAACTCATTTACAATCATATTTAACCCAATTTTCAATTATTTCCATAATTTAACATATTAAATTATCGATTTAATTATCCAATTATTCAAATAAAAATTTATTCGACTTATAAATTCACTTATTAATATTTAAAATTAATTAAATATTCAAATTTTAATTAATTAAAATTCTGGGTCGTTACAATCTTCCCCCTTAAAAGAATTTCGTCCTCGAAATTATTAAGTAAGAAAAGTTATAGAATCTATTAATTTTCCATAAATCCATAGTTAAATTTCTTATAATACTTTACTAAGTTTTCAAATCATGCTTAGTTATCTTCTCAAAAACAACTACTATTGTTTAACTTTCAATTCCAAAATCAAATTTAAAGTTTTCAAAATTTTCCCAATATTCCCAAATTATTCTAACGCCTTAAATTTTCGAAAAAATTTGCTATAGTCTCCTTTGCGTGGCTCGATCCGAAAAAAAATGACAGTATATATATCACAAATATACATCTCATCAAGTAATGAGGCATCCCGAAGGGAAAAAAGTATAAAAGTACGGTATGTAATCCGAGATATGTACCTTATATTTTATTAGCGAGCATATACGGCTAATATAGCGCGAAAGCGAGCTCCAAATGCGAAGCAAACGCGATCCGCACCTACTAAACACTCAACAAACAACATGAGAATCATGCATATAGATAATAGTATCGATATACAACATATAGCAACATAATAACTATATATGTCAACATAGCAAATGCAGTAAAAGCAATATATTCAACCATCATCCAACTAGCATCCATAACCAATAAATATTCATTCATATTCTCATTAATATTCAATGAATTGGTTCTTCAATTAAATCACATTTGATTCATTAACAGTGGATGTTTACTAACATTCATTTTCAATTAGTTTATATTTACTAATTCATATTCAAGTTGGTTCACTTCCAATTCAAATTCAATTCTATTCAAATTTATTTACTTCTAATTTGAATTCAATTACATAGATTTCAATTTCATTAACTCTTAATGAATTATATACAATCATCTAACAACTATATAACAACCAATGTATATCAATTACAACCAAATTCCTTTGCTTATATTCATTCAATTTAGTTTAATTAAATTGATTTTTATTCAACTATTCAACTTTCAATAACATTAGATTTTAATGAATTTACTTTGACCTCTTAAGTTATATTCCCATTTAACTTTAATTTCATTTTTATTTACAACTCATATTCATAAATATATTCATATAGTTTCACTTCTCATATATATAAGTTTATTTCACAATTGTAAATCACTTTAATTATAATTCAATTCTTATAATTCATTTGCTTATACAATTATTCTTAAATTTAGATTATTCAAACAACTAAACAATCAACTTATTTTATACTTTAATAATTCTGAAAAATTATTTTCTTTATATATAAAATATACTCAAGGCAAAAATTATTTTATTTACCCAATTTAAAACAATACTGTGTCGAATTGTTCTGTACAAGTGTTTAGAGATCCCTATCAACAACGTTAATTACTCGTATTAACCAGAATCTATATATCACTCAACAAACCAATCATCACAACATAAAACAATTTTTTTTATTCACTAACAAATATGCTCTCATAGCTATTATTACACTCAAACTCATTCTAGAGTACTACTGACTCTATCTCTAATGAGTAATACCCAACAGAACCATGGTTGTCGCTTAACCATAAGCTCTGATACCAAATGTAACGTACGATTTTTCGTTGCCGAAAAACCGAATAGTTATGGGTTTAAGAAAAAGAAAGACAAAGAAAAAGAAGGTAGAAAATAGAATAGAGAATAGAAAGAAAAGGAAACAGAAAAAAAAACAATAGAACAACATCAGAATCTCACAATTCGCAGCGGAACAACATATATTAATAAATGAATAATCTTTAAACAAAGAACTATATCAGTTATTACATTACATTTCATTACATCATATCATCAGAGTGTACAACAACATACAACAACAAACAGTGCAGCGGAAAAAGAAATACTATATAAACTAGTAATACGCCATGCCATCCAGCTTGCCTCCAGCAACTCCTGAATATCCAGAATATCCTGATAAACCTAACTCTTGACTGCCGTGTGGAAATTGGTGGGCACGCAGAGTTTAGGAAGGAAAACAATAAACTCCGAGTCAGTCATGTGACTGGTGTGAGAACTCAAAATAGTTTATTTAACTTTAAAATCAAAATAGAGGAATATTTTTAAATTCAATTCGCAATGCTTTTAAGAATGAGACTACCATAAGGCCTCCCGCACACACACACATGCAAACGCAGAATCGGAGGAGATTTCTCCTTATGATAGCCAAAGATGCTTGATACGCATTTAAAAAGAACATTTGCTATTATTATTAGTGCATAGTGTAGGAAAAATTTATTTCGAAAGTAGAATATAAATCTTAGCCAGCATAGACATTTCGAACTATGCCTACTATAGCTAACTATGTTCAATAGCAGGTTACCGCCACATTCCATAGCAGGTTATACAACTAAAACCATACAAGTCTCGTATTGTTTCTTTGGATTTCCAACGAATGATCAGGCCAAGGAACTTCCCATTGCCACATGAGAATGCCTCTGGATGGACATCCCCGAGAACCAAACCGGATCTCTACCAACACAAGGCCGGGTTACCCCTAACTGAGTAACAACTGACCGAATATGCCATCCCCCGGTCCTTTGGGACCTTTTCACCGAGCGCTCGTAATCAATTCACACAATCATAACAAAGTGTTTTCAACATGAGTAAGTATCTGGGCTCCATACCATGATACCACCCTTTTCCAGAAGGAAATGCACATATCCTAAAGGGCGCTACCCCTCATAACCTTGCTGCATCTTTCCTGTTTTGACCATTCACGGGGTGTGAGGCTCGACGAAGTCACGTCCACAAAAATATACTTTATACAAAAGCCATGCTTTGGGTCAACAAATGATCATAGAAATGATCACCAGGATAGACGATCAAATAAACGATCCTATCACAAATAATCAACACAATGATCATTTCACAGCAACACTCAGCATGTCACATTACCAAAATGGGAATATATCGCTGATAACATTCAACTACATAACCTCTGAGCTCGTACGTCTCACAGAAGGGTGTTAAGCTAAAAGAATAAATTCTTCGCCACCAACAGAAATATATTTGAATGAAATCGGCTTTATATCTCAATTTGTAATGTCAGACATACAATCCATACAAGTCTGTTCCGGGCTCGAACAAAACCGAAGGCACTTCTCACGAAGCCCTTGCAATCCGGATATTCACAATCCTGATCGGATTCACCATCACATATGGAGAACTCTATGCCGGAGCAACTCGGTGCAGAGTCAATCGACAGGTCATCCTATCGCTCTTGCAAATACCGGGTCTTCAACACCGATCTTCAAATGCAATTCACAACGACGTATCACATATTCGGAATGGGTTATACGACCCCATGGTCCTTTCCCGGTTAACCCGAATAGTGAGCGCTTATTCAAAAATAAGTGTGGCATTCACATTCAAACAAATCACATCAATTACCCATTCAAAGGGAAATATTGATAGTCGGTTATTGAACTATCAATGGATATGCACACATCACCAGTTTCCAAATAATTTTCCAAATTATTTATTTTCCAAAATATCTTTACAAGATATATAATTTCAATACTTCAAAAATAAATCAATATTTATTTTTAAACAAGTTCCCCTTTTTATTCATAAATTCTATAGTGAATTTTCATTCTAAAATATTCATGAATATATGACTTCAATTATTCATTTCAATTTATCTTCAAAAAGATAAATTCTCTAATATTCACTTTATATTGGAAAACATTTCCATACTTATTTATTCATAAGTAATTCACAGATTTTATTTATTTTCAACACTTGGAAAATATTCAATATACTTAAATCGAGATTAAGTATATATTTCATTCTTTAAGGAAATCATTCTCTTAAACATATTTATTTGGGCCAAAACGAATGTTGCGTAAAACATCATTACGACAACCCAAAATCACTAGTATAGGGATTCGAATTTAAAATAGATATATAAATCCCAATACTATACAAAACATTTCCTTTCGGAAATCATTTACTATAACAACAGTGTTATAGTCCACCATTTCCTTTTATTTCTCGAAAACGTCTATTTCAACAATGAATGTTGAAATCTATGGTTTCGAATCTCAACATATTTAAAACATCGTTAGATCGTTTTAATTCAATTTAAACATCTCATTCAAAACAATTTTCTTTAACATAGTATTCACTATTCAAAAACGTGAATATACTACATTAACAAATTTCATCCTTTTGTTTATTTTATTTCAAAGTATTATTCACAGTCAAAAATGTGAATATAACTCCATAAATAGGTTTCAACAATTTACTTCTTAAAATAAGTCGTTTGCGAATTTATAAAACAACGTTTATAAATTCCTTTTCTATTTATTTTATAACAACTCCTTTTATAAATTCCTTTATTAACCTATTCGATTTATATCTCAATCATGAACCAAAAGTCCATATTATAAGTTAAATACTTATAAAACGACTATTTTACAAAAATCGTTCCTTTAAACTTCATAATTATAAATCTTATAACTTATAAGATTCAATTATTCATCCAAATATATTCTTTAATAACTTCACAAAATTTATAAATCTTACTATTTATAAATTTCATTTATAACTTCACCATTTTTAATTTTATAAATTCCATTCTATAAATTCCATTCATTTACAAAATTCATTTTCACTTCATTCAAACACTTATAAAAACTCGTTTTATAATTCAAATATTTTCATTTATAAATATCCATTTATAAATCCTTTATAAAATCAATTTATATTATTCTTTTAAAACATCTTTAATCTCCTTTATAATTTCATCATTCTGATTTATAAAATAATTAAATTTTATAAATCCTATATTTTAAACTTTTATAATAAATTCAAGAATCCCGATTTTACTATTTTATAAAATCATCAGCATCATATTTTCAAAATCAACTTTTAGCTATATTTCTCAAAAATCATAATTTTTATAACTTTAAAAATTATAACGTTTATTTATTTATAATGGATCAGTTCCAAAAATATTTTATAACGTATACTTTCAAAAATCACTTTAAAATCATTTTAAAATTCCAAAATTTGGTCCAATGATGCTACATACCAAATAGTCAATCACGACAACAACGATATCATATATCGATATGATAATCCATCAAATATCAAAATATCTGAATTCAAATAAATACTGTTGAGGAATCCAGTTGGATCCCTCCAACCTGTTTTCCTGCATCCAAAAACATTAGCACAATACCAATTCCGCTCCAGTACGGAATTATCGCGGTATATGGGATTTAAAATATTATCCGCTTAATAGACGGCGCAATAGGGTCTCATCCGCTAAACAAATGCGGGAAATCAATAACTCCAATATATACATATGCCAATATATATATATATTGCTATTATATATAATACCAATTTCACTGTTTATGAAATATTTGCGGTATATGTTTTTAATAAATAACATCCGCTTACTAACGGCGTATAATGTCTATTTTAACAATCAATAGATAATAATCATCATTCAAACATGCATTCAAATATTTTAAATCTAACTATTTAAAATAAAATCGAAACTGATTCGATTGAGTGAGAAGTTCTCACCTTGATTTTAAATTCTGTTTTAGCGATTTATTTCGAATAAAATTAAACGGACGTTTAATTTTACCCGAAATTCTCACTAACTCCAAACGACTCCAATCCAATTTCATCGCGTAGTGCTCGTCCATACGATTCCAACGCAACTGATTTCGCGCGTTTTCAACCTCGTATGAAAAAGTTATGAATTTATGAAGTTTACTCGATTTTAAACTAAAATTAATTTACAACTTAAATTAAAATTTATAACCTAACTTATCACCACCGTACATCTCCAAATCCAACGGCCCCCCCACCATCTTCCTTCTCACGCAAATATTCACGTATGCAGGAATCAAGGCCGAACCCATTAGCTTCTCCTAGGGTTTAAATTTGCATCCTCCTCGACGCATGAAAACACGATCAAGATACTCCATCTCGAAGCCACTCGAATACCTCACCTTCGGCTGCAACCTTGCTCAACTCGTACCCCTCCTCCTCTTCGAGTTGCGTGCGCAACTGGCCACACACGGCCCTCCATATCTCCCAATTTATAGCTCCAATCCACATCTTAACCGTTGATCTTGTAGTTCTCTTCATGCTCTACATCTTTCATTTAGGAAGTTTAGCCTAATTGTCGACGGATTTGGAGTAATCGAGGGGGAAAGGTCGTCAGTTTCTGGCCATTGGTCTGTTGACTGGCGGCTACAAGCAATTAGGGTTTAGGTTTTGTTATTTTTTTTTAAGTGGGGGGCTATTTATAGAATTTCGAACGACACTATTCATCGCGGAAATTCCGAACTCCGATTCACGCGCCGTAACTAGCGTTTCTAGGGTTTACCCCGCGTTCCGGACACAATGGAACAGGTTTCGAAAGCTAATTCGGACATCTGTGCGAGTTATGGCAACAAACGTTCAATTTAAATCAAACCGGTTTAAATCGATTTCTAGGCGTTTTAATTCGTACCGGACAAACGGTAAATCCAATTGACACGAAATTTTAAACCTTACAATAATATCACATTACGGATCCGATGAAACTGGTTTCGTCGAAATCCGAGACTTTTTGAAAAATGGCTATTTTAACTCGCCAAATTAATATTAAAAACAATTCGATGCGTTTCGAGCTGCCACGATCAAACGATAACTCCGATTGACACGAAAATTGAAATCCGATAATAAATAACTATTACGGATCCAATGGAACTGGTCTCGTTCAATTCTGAGACTGTTCAAAAATTGACTATTTTCACTAGTCGATTTAAATATTAAAATATTCAATTTTCACAATTTAACTCTTAATTCGATTTTAAAAGTTCTAAAATATCATTCTAACTTCAACATGATAAAATAAAATTTTACAACTCATTTACAATCATATTTAACCCAATTTTCAATTATTTCCATAATTTAACATATTAAATTATCGATTTAATTATCCAATTAAATCCAATTATTCAAATAAAAATTTATTCGACTTATAAATTCACTTATTAATATTTAAAATTAATTAAATATTCAAATTTTAATTAATTAAAATTCTGGGTCGTTACATGTTTCGGGGGAAAATGTTAACCTGCCTTTTGGCAAGGCCATGGACATGCAGATTTAACTAAATCGATTGCTCGTTTGTCGAGACCGTAATACGTTGGGTTTAAGCTAGGTGTATATGATAGATGATCAGTCATGAATGGTTTGGTGTATATGGCTCAATCTAGGTGGATCGGCAGGTGCCGCTCAGTCAAGGAGGGAAGCTCATGCATAGGTCGGCCTAGGTGGATCGGCAGGGGCTGCTCGTCGAGGATGGGAGTTCGTGCATGGATCGGCATTATTCGTTCGACCCGTGAGGTATGGATCGGTCAAGGAAAGAAGGTCATGTGTGGGTCGGCATGTTTAACACTGGCTCGGCCGAAGTTGCTCAGTGTTAGGGTATAGGCTTGTTGGTTTAGCTAAAATGGTCAAGGCAAGGTGGTTCAGTCGAGAAGTTTCAGACCAAGAGGGTCAGTGTGGATTTGGTTCGGCCCTAGTCGTTCGGCCAATGGTGGTTCAGCTTTAGAGGTACGCAGGTATGTATTTCTCGGCCAGGGAAGGAAAGGCCGGATAGTTCGGTCTGGATGGTTCGGAGTTTGTCGTTCGGCTTAGATAGGTTAGCAGGCATCGTTCGGTCATGAGTAGGAAGCTAATGTTGTTCGGTAAGGACTGGTTTGGCCATGTATGGATCGGCCATGATGGTTAGGCTGAGGTGGTTCGACAATTCTGAACTTCAGGTCGGCTGTAGGAAAACGAAAGCGAATCGGCTGTAGGGATGTGCTTGGAGTCATACAGAATGCTGCTTCGAGTGAGTGAGGCTGTCACTTTGGGCCAATGAAGGGTTTACTTTGGGTCGGCAAAAACAACAAGGAATCAGTATATTGAAGGAAGGGGTTGAGTCTTGGTGGGCCCGCACCACTTAGGAAGTCCAGTAACTCAGATTTTACCTATAAATATAGCATATGGGGATTCAAATAAGAGGATCTTCATTCTTTTTCCCTTCATCTTCTATACTAAGTCTGCTCTGCCATTGTTGTTCCAAAGACTCTAGATTGTAACTGTAATTGATTCTAACATCAATAAAAAGGAAAATTTTGGAGTAAACATAGGCCAGAGTTAGCCGAACCACTATAAATCTACGTCATTACAGTTTTCTTTTAATTTTTACTGTTCTTCATATTTATACTCTCTATATACATTCTATCTGTGTACTGTGACTGTGATTTGATGCTTTCATCTCGATTTGGGTGTTAGTAACCAATTTTGGCACTAGCATTTTGGTGCTTTCATTGAGAGAGCGAGCACTTAGGGATTCAGAAGCTTGGAGTTTGGATTTAAAGGCTTAGGAACTTGGATTTGGAAGACTATGGCAAAGCAATTAACCAGGAGACAGAGGGCGGAAAGAAGTTAGCATGAAGGGAGTCAAGTGGCTTCCTCAGGAGCAAATCAGACCTCAGTTTTCATCATCGGGGACGAGATGATGATGCGAAATATGCAAGAAGAATTGCTGAAAAGACAGGAGGAGATAGTGCAGAACCTACTTCGACTAGTTGGACAAGCTGGAGCACAAAGTCAAGGGAATGGACCAACCACAGCTATTGGCAATGCAGAACAAGGAATCAGAGCTGTAGAATTTTCTAAGGGTCAAAACCAGAACCAGGCAGGACGAATTGAAGGAAATTAGCAAAAGCCTGGGGCCAGACCCTCAAGATTGGATACTAGGAGAGCTATAAATGAAGCTCAGCGAGCGGGGACCAAGCGAGCATGATTGGCCAACATGAGGAGTACTACCCAGAGTACCCTCTAGGACATAGGGGCAACGTGGAGATGCGAACGGGGGACCACCTTCGGATGGAGACGAGTAGATGGCTGGATTAATAAGAAGGATTATGAAAGGATGACAACCGGGCAGAGGCTTGGAGAAAGTCAGTTGGAGTCCGTTCACTCTGGATATTAGGAATGCAAGGAACCTTCCAGAATTCAAACTTCCAACACTGGAGGCCTATGATGGAAAATCAGATCCAACTATGCATGTAACCAGATACATCGGACAAATTGAAGTGCTGGGGCATCTGAAGAGGTGATGGCAAGATGTTCCCCTTTATACTTGACGGATTTGGCTACGCTTTGGTTCAGGCAGTTGAAGAATGGATCGATCAGGACATAGGGGAGCTAGTGGAACGCTTCATGAGACAGTTCAGGGTCCATGTGACGTGACCTAAGAATGTAATGACACTAGCATCGATAAAGCAGAGGACATGAGAGTCCGTGAGAGGTTTTCTAATGCGATTTAATTTAGTTAAGGCCTTGGTATCAATGATTTTGATGGCGGCGGTAGCAGAGTTTGCGGAAGGGACGGAACTCAAGGATTCATTAGCACAGGATCCACCACAGGATCTGGGAGAGTTCTATCATAAGGAAAAATGATTCATTCCTCTAAAGGATTCATTGGCCGAATGGTAGGAGATAAACGTCGTGTAAAGCAAAGGAACGTCTGATGAAGGATGAAGACTAGATAAAGGAAAGCGTAAGCTGGACGATGGACCTGGTGTTTCAAACAACCGAAGGAGAGGTCGAGAACCCAAATTCGCGACATACGCAGATTTAACAGATAATTTGGAACAGATTTACTTGGACACTCGAGGGTAGCTCCCATATCGAAAACCACCCAGGAGGGACCCCACTGAACGGGAGCGCAGGAGTGGGAAGCACTGCCTATTCCATTAGCTGGAAGGGTACTCCACAGATGAATGGCACCACTTGAACGATGTGGTGGAGGAACATGTTAGAAGTGGCATATTGCCACGGTATATTCAGACAAAAGCAGTAGAACACGAGCAGCTACCTCTTGGATGAAACAGGAATGACCCTGGAATTGGGTCATGACTCATCATCCGCTGATCACAATGGCAAGGACCGAGTTCAGGATTTGGACTCTGGTCATCGAATAATCTTTTTTGATTTTGTTTTTTTTTTGAAAAAATAAAATAAAAAATAAAGAGCAACTATGCCACTTGCACATATAAGGGAACCGGAGTGATCCCCAGGCATGCTCTGAGATGGTAATAGGCTGTTTTGCTCGAAAAGGCAGCCCTTAGCTTTTTCTATTTTTCTTGTTGGACATTTGGACCTTGGATTTGATAAATGGATTTTGGTTTTATGTAAAAAAGTACCTAAATGTAGAGCTATGGTACGTATATTGGAAGTCGGTTGGAAATTAATCGCTTTATGTTCAGGGACACTAAACCGGAGTGTAGGGAGCAACGCCACTTCGTCGAAGAGCGACAAGATCGGCTCGCTTGTCATTGTTTCCCCATCATCGGAGAGTGACAGGATGAAATCCAAAAAGAGCCTGGAGAGGCTACAATCGATCTAGGACTTAGGCCATGACATCGCTTAATGTTCAAGGATATTGAACCGGAGTATAAGGAATGATGCTGCTTCACCAAAGAGCAACAGGATCGGCTCACTCAACGGTGTTTCCCCTTCGTCAGAGAGTGACATGATGGTATCCAGTAAGAGCCCGAAGAGGCTGATATCGGTCCAGGAGGATCATGGCAACGCTTAATGTTCATGGACGCTTAACCAAAGTGCAAGGGATAGGTTGCTTCATCGGAGCGCGATAGGATCTACCTATTCAATCGTTAAGTTTAGATCAAGCTTAGCAAGGGTTCGGAGAGGCCGTCAACGATCTGGAGAGATAATAGCATTTTATTACTAACTTCCAAGGTGTGAAATGGATTTGGATAGTGGCTTCGAATAGCTACAAATTTGGAAAAAGATCCGGCGAGGTCCTTGATATGGGTTTTTGGACCCGAAGAGGTCCCAGTCTCGAATAAAATGATCCGGAGAGATCATGGATTCGGTTAGTGGATTTGGGATGGATTCGAAATTGGATAACCACTCGGAAAAGTCGTGGAATAGACTACTAGATTTGGATGGAATTGCTTGATAATGAATGTAACGTGGACTTTGGATATCAAATTTGATACTATTCAAAACACACCTTTCAATAGCAAGACATGTTTTGGAGGGGCAGTTAACTCGCCTTTTGGCAAGGCCATGGACATGCAGATTTAACTAAATCGACTGCTCATTTTTCGAGACTGGAATACGATGGGTTTAAGCCAACTGGATGGATAGATAATCAGACATGAATGGTTTGGTGTATATGGCTTGGCCTAGGTGGATCGGCAGGTGCCGTGCGGTCAAAGAGGGAAGCCCGTGCATAGGTCGGCCTAGGTAGGTCGGAAGGTTCCGCTCGGTCGAGGATGGGAGTTCGTGCATGGATCGACATTGGTTGTTTGGCCTGGGAGATATAGATCGGTCAAGGAAAGGAGGTCATGTGTGGGTTAGCATGTTTGACACTGGGTCGGCCAAAGTTGCTCGACGTTAGGATATAGGCTTGTTGGTTTGGCTAAAATGGTCAAGGAAAGGTGGTTCGGTCGAGAAGGTTTCGGACCTAGTGGGTCGGTGTGGATTTTGTTTGGCCGTAGTCGTTCAGCCAATGGTGGTCCGGCTTTAGAGGTACTGAGGTATGTATTGCTCGGCTAAGGAAGGAAAGGCCGGATAGTTCAATGTGGATGGTTCGGGTTTGTCGTTCGGCTTAGATTAGTTAGCAGGCATCGTTCGGTCGTGAGTAGGAAGCCAATGTCGTTCAGTAAGGACTGGTTCGGCCATGTGTGGGTCGGCTATTATGGTTAGGCTGAGGTGGTTCGACAATCCCAAAAATTCGGGTCGACTGTAGGAAAACGAAAGCGGATCGGCTCTAGGGATTGTGCTTGGAGTCATACAGCATGCTGCTTCGAGTCAGTGAGGCAATCACTTTGGGCCAATGAAGGGTTTACTTTGGGTCGGCAGATACAACAAGGAGTCAGTATATTGAAGGAAGGGGTTGAGTCTTGGTGGGTCTGTACCACTTAGAAAGCCTAGTAACTCAGGTTTTGCTTATAAATATAACATGTGGGGCTTCAGGTAAGAGGATCTTCATTCTGTTTCCCTTCATCTTCTATACTAAGGCTGCTCTGCCATTGTTGTTCCAAAAATTCTAGATTGCAACTGTAATTGATTCTAACATCAATAAAAAGGAAATTTTTAGAGTGGACGTAGGCCAAAGTCAGCCGAACCACTATAAATTCTACGTTATTACTGCTCTCTTTTAATTTTTACTGTTCTTCATATTTATACTCTCTGCATACATTCTATCTGTGTACTGTGACTGTGATTTGTTGCTTTCATCTGGATTTGGGTGTTGTGACCAATTTTGGCGCTAAAAGAGATATTGTGTTGTAATTTGATTAAATGATTTCGAGTACACACTCAACAGTTATTGCACTTGTCAAATCTTAACTTATTTTTTTACCATCAAAAGAGGGAGATTATGGAGTTTACGTCTTATTCGATGATGGAAAATTTATAATTTTGTATTTGATTTTATTTAAGAGTGTGTTATTATTAAGAAATTATCAAAGCACAATTTTGTTTTCAATCAACTAGTTACCTATTATTTTTCAATCAATGCATCATATACCAAACACATCTACTTCTATTGTTAAAAATAATATATATTTGTTATTATCAAAAAGAAATATATGAGATATTGCAGTTGATTTCTTTATGATATTAATAAACATATGTTGTATTTAATGTGTTTACTTTACTGTTGTGTAATTACAAGGTAACAAGAGTTGCTTTGTATTTCTGAACCACAACTGTCTATATTCATATATATAAGTTAATGCCAAGTAATGAGTTCGAAAACAATATAAAAGGAAGAATCAATATTCTCTTTGGATCTCAAATTCTATATTTTCAGATTCATAGGTGGAAAACCAATGTTTTATTTTGTGGGCTCATATATTGGTTTGAGAATATCATTCAAAAAGGGAAATATCTATTGTGAACCATTTAGTAGGAGGCTTATAAGTAATGAATATTTTGACTAGTACAACTCATACTTAAAGGAAAATAATTTGGAATAAAGAAACATATTTCTCCAATCTTTCAATATGCAGTACACAATCAAGATAATCTGGAAACTAAGAGAATTTAGAGCGGTGTATTATTTCTCTAATCTTTCACTATCCAGTGCACAATCAACAGAATCTGGAAACCAAGTTAATTTAGAGTAATATATTATTTCTCCAATCTTTCAATATCTAGCACATAATCTAGGAATCTAGAAACCAAGAGAATTTAGAGCGATATATTTTGAAAATCAAAAGCTACATATATTAAAGGTTTTTTCCTTCCTTAATATATAGATTTTTTTTATTACTACAAGAGAAAACAAATTATCTTAATCCAAATTCAAATAACAACAATGACTCTCACCATCTCTTATATAAAAAACTTCAAACATATTTAAAAATTATCAGTAGTAAATTCCATTTCATTTCTCAACTATTAATCAATTAGACTCCTGTAATACCATATTACCAACAATTGCCTCACCACCTTCATCAAAACCCAATCATCATCAACTCACTAATATCCTATGGACATAACATCACATCATAAATTTATAGGGGCTTTGGTGGCTTGATCTCCGAGATTGAAGAGAATGTTAATATTTGTTAGGTAGTGAATTATTTTCGGGAGATGGCGATGAGGCTAAAGCCATTTATTTCTTGTATGGGAAGCAACAGAATGTTCTTTTGGAAAAGTTATTTGTCTTTGAATTGTATTTACTGATTTCTTTTGGAAAGAAGGGGACAAAAGTACTTACATCACACAAAGACAAAACATGAAAGGGAAATTTTTATTTTTAAGCCTCTTACAAATTTAATTTAGCATTTGAATATTTCTTTTAGGTCATTTTTTATTTTATTTTGTAATTTTCATTTTAGTTTCGAAATTTATATTTATATAGGATAAGCTACAAGGATTGTAGTTCAAAGACTCTTGACTTGGGGATAAGGTCAAGGCAGGGTTAGTAGGCATGAGATTCGTGCATTCAATTTAGCAGGGAGTGTGGGTTCATAGTGCTATATGCATTCAAATATATAAATCTAGCAGTAACTTTGGGGGATGAGTAAGCACTAACGGGTTAATGGTCAAAGCTGAGTATATCTATGCGTTATTTACCTTTTGCGTTTACGTTTTCATACAGTTTATCCATTTATCTACGAAATATTTTATATACCCTATTCAACCCCCCTCTAAGGTATATAGCACAATCTTAACATCAAAAAGTTAGTAACTTGTTGATTCTAGTCCATTTCAACTATAAGATTATTGTTTGAGACATATTTGTATTTGTATATAAAGATATGTGAACGAGTGTGTATACATGCAAATATATATGTGTATATAAGTATACATATATATAATGTTAAGTAGGTTAGTTGTTTATATATTGTATATGTTAATTGTTGATAGTATATATATTGGACTATTATTTTGGTTGTTAAAAATTGTATATTTTAATTTGTTGAATTTCGAAGTTAAAAGATATGATATCATAGTTTGAGAAAAATAAGATTTTTCTAAAAATGCTAAAATTGTTAAAAAGTCATGATTTCAATAGCAAATAACTTTCAAATGGTGCATTATATCGATAATTAGTTTCTTGTATTGGAAAATATAGTTTTCAAATTTTTGTAATAATATGAAGACCATACACAATGAAGGTATGGGTCAACATGAAATTGATATAGGAAATAGCATAAACAAATTTGATGCCTCGCGAAACTTCCACTAGCCCCTATTGGAAATATGCTATCGAAGATGACCTTATCAAAAATATGAATTGCTTTCAAAAGTATGCTGCTAGGAGTATGAATTCTTATTGAAAGAAGCTATTGTAACATGAAACATAATATGGTATTGAAAGTGTGAAATTTTTGATAGCACCCCTATCAAATACATGACATAGCATGCTATCTAAAATTCAAGCAACCTTACCAAAAGTAGCCACCGAAGATGCTACTGTGACATACCAAAAGTGCAAGCAATCCTATCCAAAGTAAGTATCGAAGATGCTACCACGATGCTATTGAAAATGTCAGCAACTCTATCAAAAGTATGAGAATCGACAATATTGAAAGTATGGAACTTCTAATAGTACCTCTTTATCGTAAGTTTGACCTTGGTGAACATGAAGGCTAAAGAATTACACCATTGTGGAGAGTAGGAGGAGAGATTTCAACTAGAAGTGGCCAGAGGTGAAATGGTGGTGTAGGGTGACCAAAACTAAAAGTTGCCCAAATGAATGACTGAGATCGTCCATGTCTAAATGAAAATCAGCAAGTAGGGGTGGTGTGTGATAAGCTGAAAGGGTAGAAAGATATTAAAAGGTTCGAAATACCGGTGAAGATCGTTCATGCATATTTACAATGTATGCGAGAAATTATTTTTTAAAAGTGTTAAAACCACTCAAAATTAATAAAAACATTTGAAATTATGATAATTGAGAATTCAATGACCAGATCTAGGGAAACAGAATATGATCATATAATCTAATTTCCCAAAAATGTTAATAGGAATGTGAAATATCATTTGAAATGTGGATATCGAACGATATTGATATGTGACATTTAATTGAAAATAAATCAACGGTAAAATTTTTAGATCCTCTTTCCTTTGACCTATGTATTCATACTCAGTTAAAGTTTTAAATACTATGATGCAATCAATTTGACATGATTTTTGATGGTTGACATAGTTGAGAATTGCCCATTTTACTAGAAGAATTGTGTGTTCTCGCTTTATTAAAACTGCTTACGAGGTAATTTTGACGATAAGATATAAATAACTAAAGAATGCCATAAAATTAGTGGAGTAAAGGAATATGAATCTGGTATTAGTAGAATTACATCCAAGAGATCACAGGGATCTAACTAATGGGATGCAGTAACCATATATAATGAGTAGCAATGAAAAAAGAAATGGTTTTCAAGATTAGGATAACTACAGAGGTATTAGTTGAGGATGTTAACTAGAATTTTATACTTTCTTATTGCACCCAATTCCTAAGAGGGATGTGTAATCCCTTCCTAGGGTGGCCCAAGAAGAATTGCTTATTGGTGGACATGCCCCAAATGACTTATATATGGCTATGGTCATCGCTTAGAGAGTGGATTTTCAAATTTAATGGCAGAAGGCCTAATTTTTTTTCCATATAGGCATGTTCTGATTTTTAAATGAAAAGAATTAAAATCAAATTTGAAGAGAAAATTTTATGGGTCATTTCTTGATTTCAGTTCCACCAAATAGGAAATAATTAACATAGAAGTGACATATAGATGCATATGACTGAATAGTTCAACATTATGAAACAGTTAGATTTTTGTAATATTATAGCGTTTAGTGAGGGGAAAACGCATTTCTCTTGGCGATGTAGTCCTCACTAGGACATATACTTATTTTGGGAAACTTATATTATTCATTTTAGGCTTATATCTCACTCGTGTTGTTTATTTTATTCTTTCAATAAACTCATGATTACTTTAGTCAAGTTTGTGGATAATACAAATTCACTTTTAGCATGCAAATAAAGCTTCGTAGAACGGTGCAAGGAGCCTATATCATTTATGACTTGTTTTTTTATTTGCTTTTTATGTAGGCCAGAATTTATAACTAGCTAAGATATAAGTCTTAAAACATGTCGGCCTCTTTATATATCATACATGTTCATTATTTATAATACTATATTTACCCCTACATGGGATAAATGAGAAAATGATATATAAACAATTATTTAGTGAAACTTTGTTAATTAATCTATTTACTTTTGGTATTTTCCATGACACCTTGGTTAATGAGGATAGCATAAAGGATCATATTCAGATGGAGTTCAGTCTTTAGCTAGGCCAATTGGAGAGAGGAAGAAGTCAATGTGGCTTGATGATTTTGTTGGTCTTAGTATTAAGGGCATATATTTTGATAACATGATAACATATTCTTTGAGTGTTGTCTATGATGTTCCTATAAACTATAAATTGCTTTTAAGTTAATATTTCAAGTGGATCAATTTAATGGACGAAGATAAAAAAAATTTGCATAGGAATTGTACTTAGAATTTAGTAGAAAGAAAGCAATTACAGGTAGGTGGGTCCAAAGAGCGAAATATGATGGCAATGATGTTTTAATTTACAAACAAGGTTAGTGGCAAGGTCGTATGTTCAAAATAGGAGTATTACTGATGAACATTTTCTATAGTTGTTAGGCATACTTTCATTAACATCTTATTAGCATTAGTTACTCACTTTGACAAGTAACTCGAGCAACTAGATGCCAAAATGGCATTCTTGTATGCTAATTTAAAAAAATATTTATTTGTACAAACCAGATGATTTTATTAGTATTCCTAGTCTACTCATGTTTGGAAACTTAATAAATCTCAACATGCACTAAAACAGTCTCTTAAAGAGTGGTATATGAGATTTGATAGATTTATGATTTCTAAAGGATTTTCTAAACCTTCAAGGAGTGATGTATTTTGGGAGGTTTGATGGAAATATGGTATATCTTTTATTGAATGTGAAGATATATCAATTACATCTTAGAATATGTCTAGAACATCATAATTAAAGGCACAATGCAATATGGAGTAACATGAATGATTTATAAAAGGCACACATAGTTTTTGGAAATAGATATAGCTAAAGATAGGAACGAAGGCAATTGACTCACTCAGGCTTCGTATATCATGGAAATCTCATCTTGATTTGTTATGGATAAAGTCAAGCCGGTAGTCACTCTATTAGGCACCTACTTCAAGCTAACTAAAGAATTATCTCTTACAACGGATGAAGATAAAAAGTAAATGTCTATTATATCTTATTTTAGTGTTGTTAGTATCTTTATCCAATGGCATGTACAATTCCATAATTGGCCATTCATTGGGGCCTGTAAGCCGATATATGTCCAATCTAGGAAAGGAACATTGACAACAAGTGAAGCAGATAGTTAGGTATTCGCATGATACCTCAGATATTGCTCTACTTTATGATAGAGTAGACGATACTGTTTTTCTTATGGCAAATTATGATTTGTATTATGCTAGGAATAGAGGTGCTAAAAAGTCATTGTCCGTATATGTTTATACACTTAGCATAAGCTCAATTTCATAGAGGTTAAAATTGCGGTCTATAGTGACATTGTCAAATAGATATCGACCGTGGAAGTGATTGTGGAGGGATTTCCTTTGTTGCACTTATTATATATGATAATCTAGCAAAGTGATTGCAGAGGGATTGTCTTTATTTTAATTATCATATGATAATTTGGCTTATAACTCTTGTATAAAGCACACAGATATAAGAGTGTATGTAACAACCCACTTTTCCGAATAATTTAAGCTGACAATAAACCATACATGTTCAACCCAAATTGAATGAAAAGACGGATAGTTAGGGAAAGAAAGAAGAAATAAGACAAGGAGAAACTAAGAAAAATAGAATCTCGCAGCGAAACGAATAATCTATATTATATAACAAATCTTTACAAAAAAACAAAGCTGTAATTTGTACATAAACGGACATCAATCAAAGTACACTAACTTGGTTTAGCTCAGACAGTTATAACAACCTGTCCTCACAATTGCTGAATAATATACAACAATCTAAGCAACGAAAATATAATCATCTACGTGAATACGTCTCTAGGCCTCCAGCTCCTCTCCTGAAGCTCCAAAATATCCATGTATACCAAGAAAATATGGTCGGTCTTATCTGATCATTTAGGAAAAACCACGTCCAGGTCAGTCTGGTTAAACCAGCATGAGAAACACAATCAATTAGATTCTTAAAGTTTAATAACCTTTCAAAAGAAAGGTATCTCATAAGACCTTACTGTAAATAAACATGGACGAGTTTTTACCTATGATAACCAAAACTCTTTTATAGAAAATCATCCGACATTATAATAGTATCTAATCGCCAAAGTAATAATAACAAGTAGCTGCGATGCATGTGTTGTGTACATCACAACGATACTAGTCATAAAATCAAAATCCAATAAAGATCGTTCGCTAATCGTGTAGGATTTCAATGGAGGTGCCCTTAGTACTTCGAGAACATTCCTCTTGCATAAGGATCTGAGTTATCCTTTCGAGGGTCAGTACATGTCTAGCGAAGGTACATTGGAAAAACATAACTGGCTACCTAGGCCAAGTGAATCACTCCCAGCATGCATAAAATAATGATAGGGACTTGATAGAAAGAGAGATGACTACACCCTCATGGGTTAGCTAGGCCCCTGCGCTATGCATCCTATCTTTGGTTTTGGTCATTTTTGCTGATGAGGCCACGTCAGGCTTCCAGCTCATGCATCATCTTCAAAATAAATTATGGAACCCTACATGGACTCCCATTCCTTAACAAGGCACGGAATCACATCTGAATTCCATATCTCAATAGATGTTGGAATCTCACATAGATTCCCACACTCCAACGAGTCAAGGAACCATATATGGATTTCACCATCGCAAAATATAATGCATCTCCTCCATTTAACCATATATAGTTTTGGATTAGGTCATGTGTTCCGAGTCATCTCTTACGATTACACTCTCCATTTCCTAGGTGCTCCAAAAACCATTCGTCGTCTTTTCGGAATGCTCAATACCGATTCTTTAGGAAATAATCTGACAATGCATAAGATCGGGGATCACCCCTAACCATTTAAGTGGATGGATCTCCTTATCATTTGTCCTAGAAGAACGAAACGAGTTTATACGTGCAATATAGCACCTCGAACGAAAACTGTACCATATAATCCCCGTGTTTCCCCTAGATATTTCTAGAGTTAAAATCCTTCGGTGTTAAGTAGGGAATATTTCCATACCACCAAAATTACGAAGGGTTAAATATTTAGGTCAAGATTTGATAGTCTGTTATTTAACTATCAAATAAACAAACATTCAACCAAAGAATTAATTTCCCACGGAAATCACTAAGCCTCATTTAATTTAATTTTAGTAAATTAAATCTCTTTATCAAAAACAAATATATACTTATCTCGTCGGGATAAGTATATTCACATATCATTCCTTCAGAAATACTTGAAACATTTTAAAATAGATATTGAAAGTACCATTTGGTATCGACCATGAATCACAGCTCAATGGTTACGTCTCTAACCCAGAAAAACCAAACTTAACTTAGGTAATCTGTGCCTCCCGATTTCCGCCATGCAATCAATCATAGATCATAGTTTGCATAATGGTTGCGTTGATATCCCAACGAAAATATAACAAATTGTAGGCAGTCTCTGCCCCTCGAATTACGCTACGAAAATATACCGTTGCTTCCCGAAATCTTTTATTTTAATAATTATCTCAAAATAATGCTTATAAAGTTTCTATATAAATTCCCAAGTTTAATTTAGGAAAATACTATTTTATAAATCTCAAACCATTTGTAAAACTTTCCTTTTTAGATCCTTTCATTTAAAACCAATTCTTCAGAACAAAAAACATTATTTAGTTATAGTAAAAAAAACTTTTAATATTATAAAAATAACTTTATATACTTTAAAATAATTAACTTCAAACAATATTAATAAATTATTTTTAAAATAATACTATTGTAATACTAATTAACTTTAAAAGAAGAATAACTTTAAAACAATAATTAAATATTCTTCAATAATCTTTAAGGATCATATTAATAAAATTATTAACATAAAATTATTAAATAAACAATTATCAATTATCCTTTAAAACAAATAATAATTTTCTTTAATAACCTTGTTAATAAATAATAATTATTCTTAAAATAACTTTGATTGAAAGATCAACTTTGGAAAGAGGCTTAGAAACTTCAATGGAACTTAATCGAGTTATCATTAATTCCATTAACTATCCAAGTTATAGTCCAGTTATTTACATATCATCATATATGTAAACTAAATCCATAATTAACAAGCAATTGTTAATACAACACTTATCCAATACTAGTCCGTTGGAATGTAATTAAGTGTCCACGCTAATGGAGTAGAATGAATTTATTTCTGCTAAACAAATGTCTAATTTAACTTATCCAATTAATAATAGCAGAACGATGATTTATTCCGCTAACCAGGATCCAATTAATTTAATTTGCAGAACAATGATTTATTTCCGCTAAATAAATGTCCAATTTACCATACTCAATCAAATTTAATTCAACGAAGAATTTTATAAGTTTATAAAATTCAATTCAATTACTTATCAATCAAGTTTATAAAATGATTTATCCTTATCCATTAATAATAATTAACGTATAACTAATTAAATAGAATTACTTATTTATTCACTTCAATTGTTATAAATCATTAAATTTTTATACTGCAGAAGACTTGAAAATATTATTTCAGATGAAACTATTCTACGATAGGATTTCGATGCAAAAATCTACGCGTCGATTGGATTTAAAACGAAAGAGAAATAGAGTTTTTAAAATTTATAGATTTTTAAATAAGATAATTGATTCGATTTGCTTTAAAAAACAACACAGCCCGTACTTGTTCAAACTAGGCCCAAACCCATACACCTTCTTCTTCCCAGTTTTTCCTTCTCCCCTCTTTCCATTTGCGTGCACGAAATTGTGCACAATCGTGTGCACATACACACTACCTCTGGTCGACCTATCACGCCGCCGACCAACCTCGCAAGTCATTCTCGATCACCACACCACGTCTAACCACCTGAAACGTGTCCAAGTCCGCAGTTCGAAAATTCGAACTCCACCCAAAACTGTAACGAAGGACGAACCTACCTAATCCTCCTCGTCACAACACCAAGATCCACCATCAACCACCAAATTTCACCCAGAGACCCGCCATCGTCACCTCTTCCGTTTTCCCCTTATACGCACCTCCTTCTTCCTCTACCATCGACACCATTACCCACGAATGCGAGATCATAGCAAAACAACCTAAAACCCTACTTCGAGTTTAGCTCACACATGCAACTAAAAATCATTACACTATTTTTCATGGATGCACCATCGCTTAACCCTCCTCCACGCCAAATGTCTCAACACGAAATCGAACACGTCACCGGAATTTGACATTTGCCAAAAATCCGACCTTCTCAACATTTCTCCTTCCGCACGCCACTAGAAACCCTCAATCAACTCTTAAAAATCATGCTTTTCAACAATGAGCACAACTATATAATCCATTATTAAATTATGACAGTTGAATTTCAACCAGAAGTGACCTACTCACCGTTGTATATAATTTTCTCTCTCTATGCTTGATGGAATTCAATAAAAATAAATTAAAAAATGTTTTATACTCAAAAACAAACAATTTTGTTTTTGGAATCAAGATTTAAAACTCATTGGGTGTTGAGTTATGGATTTTTAAAAGTGAAAGCTTAACTACTTTTTTCAAAAAAAACATGCACAGAGAAGCTTTGAAAGAAGAAATAGAGTATTTGAGTTACATGTGGAACTACTCATATCTAACTCACATATACGTATGCATATACATACAACAAAAACATATATACTTGTCAAGAGCAAAAGTTCATCCAAATAATAGTTACATACATACATACATACATACATACATACATACATATATACATATATACATATATACATATATATATATATATATGTAATATCCAGTTCAAAAATAAGTGTTTTACTAGTTGTTTTTAAAGTGATGAACATTGTTTTGTTTAATCTCCTCCTTCTAGCTTTTTGAACTCTGAATCCTTTTTTAACTTAACAGCAGATTCTTTTTTTATGAATGAATAAAAATAGCTATATATATAAGAGAAGGAAAGAAAACAGTAGAAGAATAGGGTGGCTGGAGTACATGATAAGGGTGGCTGATTGGCTTTAGGCTTTGTCTTTTTTTTTCCTTTTTCTTCTTTTGTAAGCTAGATTTTTCTTTTCAACATTTATGGGCTTGATATTTTTTCTTAGTGGCTGATTAAAAGTTTGCAACCATGAAGCTATATATATACACACACACATAATTTATCATAAGTTTGAAATGGTGAAGCTTCCATATATACAAATATATACATATTTTTATTTATACTCAGCAATTTGCGTTTAAAAAATTATTGTAGCTTTCAAAATTCATAGATTCGGATATTCTCCATATCAGAAATTTTTTGTTATTAGACTTATAAAAATTAATATTTCAATATTTAAAATTATTTAACTATTCTAATAACAGATGGCTAAAAATCCGGGTCATTGCATTTCTCCCCCTTAAAAGAATTTCATCACCGAAACTCCAACATAAGAATACTCAATATTATTCATACGCCCGCATGATGTCCATAGATCATTCATATGCCGAATCTGATTTAGACACTACTCGAATAAATGACTCCACTTTCAAAACAGTATCGCTCACCCAATTCACTAGTGCGGACTCTGATCAGGCTCCTTGGTTAGGAACCTCTGCTCTCCTTGCATTGTTGTAGCTATGATTGAAAATTTTGGTTCCATATCAAGAACCCTCATGAAATGCTCGCCGTCAAAAATCGAGTAATAGATCCTTATTCGAAACGGTATGAAACACCTCAAAGCCTTGAACTCGAATATTAGATCAAAAGTATATGAGAAGAAGAAACGATCTATGACCATCTCACACACTTATTTAATTATTTATCCCTAATATCAAATCTATTCTCATTAAAATATTTATGGAAAACATTTCATATAACCCCACTAGATTAGTAAAACTTATTAAACACTCTACCTCATTACCAGGGTATACCCAACTATTAGATTTAAACCCTTATTTTGAATTCACTTAAGAATTTTAAATGCCCGGTTTTCATTCAAAACACTTTTTGAATCCGCACCATATATTTTTGGTAAGTTAAGGGTCAAATACTTGGATATTTATATTCAAATATATTTCTAAGCATTCTTTTCAAAATATTTGTACACCAAAAACCCCTTTAAGACCCAAAGCTATCTTAAATGAAATTATTATTTCCTTTCTCCAAAATCCTTTGAAATAATAATAATATACATCTTTCCTTTAGAGTAAATCAAATTATACTTTTGGTATCAAATTTTTTTGTTAATCAAAATAATTATATAGCAGGGTCCTAATGGCGACAATTCCCTATTAAGAAACTCAAAAATATTTTCAATACTATTATTAAACCTTTAAACCTTGAAAACCATTTTTCCAAAATCACAGAGATTTAAACTCTCGAGTTCCTTTATTTATACGCACATTTTTATAAATCAAGCGTATAATATATCCACATTTAAAGGAAATCATCAAAATATTTATTCTGAAAATATTCTAGCTTCCTTATATAAATCATCTTACAAGTATTTACTTCAGAAATATTTGAGTTTCCTTTTAATAAACTTCTTTTATTAAATCCCAATTAATTACAACTAAATTTTATACTCAATCATTTCCAAATATTCCAAATTCCCTTAATAAAACAATATTTATCAAAACTTAATCACATCAATCTTTATATAAAATTGTTCCTAAATATTCTTTTCAAAATAACTCAAATTTTCTTTTATATAAATCAACATTTATTTAAACTTAATCAAATCAATTTTTATTTCGATAAAATATTATTCCAAAAATATTCAAAATTTTCTTTTAAATAAACAACAATTAGATATCAAAATTTCAATTCAGCATTATTAACGATTGTCTTATATTCAAATTGTTTAACTTAATTCACAAGGTATTCATTTCAATGTCCTCAAAATTTCTTATCCATCCAATCTAGATTTCAAAAAGGAAGATCCAAGATGGATTAATTGAATAGTCGATGCTCAGAAATGGTCGAGCATGACTGATCAAATCCTAAATGATAATGATGGAATACTATCATTCTTAACAACTAAGCACAACCAAGAATTGATAGAGTTAGGGGTATGCCCTATGGGAAATTATGTAATTTGTTACATATATCCAACACGTTACCAATCTTGTTCGAAATATAAGGTATTTTCTTCCTATTATATACTTGATATATGTGATTACATTACTAATTAACTTAACTAAAAGTATATTTAATAGAAAATCCATAAATGGTATATTTTGTGATGGTAGTTACAAAGTGTTGTAACCATAAGTAATTTATCACAACGAAATAAATGTACCATTTTAAAGGATCCTAGTCAAGATGCATCGAGACTGGAATCGATGTATCTGTTGAGACTGGAAGATATAATGCTCTCCAAACATTGCGCGGTGTATTACTCATGACTGCTGGGGCACCTAGATGTTACGTACTAATAGTTATTGGATAACCATGGAATGACTCACTCGAAAGTTTTCTATTGGTTAATATAACTAAGGTCGAACAGAAAATATCAATGTGACTGATTTACATAGTTCTCTTGACTTGAGAATATTGTGGATCTTCAATAAAAAGCTACGCTTTGATTATAGCCAAATCATGGCATGACGTTCATCGAGTGACTATAGTTGGGTCGAGTGGAAGTATTAGAAGTGAAGCACTATTCAAGAGAGGATTCATCTCTTCGGTTATATGCAGTTTGTATCATGGTCAACTCAAGTCAACTCAAAGTAAAGTCTCTGGCCAGAGCATTTCGATTAATAATAATTGTTATTATTGAACTAAGGACTTTGTATTTGGGCTATAAAGTTGAATATGGATGAGATTGGAATTTTGACCATTACCAAATTCCATAAGTCCAAAGTGATATGGTTTTGACGAAGAGAAATGGTGTAAACAAGTGTCACAACTGGGTAACGCTTGTTAAACTAAAATTGGATTTTACCGAAAATGAGTAAGCGATAAATTTGGCTATAATGTCACACCACCTGCTAAGTGACGTGTGAACGTTAACATTAGAATAAATTGATGTTAATCGCTGACCAAATTTACGCCCAAGAGTTACACAGCCGAAATGATGAATTCCCTTAAGATCGAATGAATTAATTAGTTTATAATCGTTATAAATCAATTAAATTAATTAATATTTATAAAATTTGAATATGATTTGAGAAATATTTAATGTTATATATATATTTATAACAGTTATAAATATATCAATCGATATACAATATCGACAAGCGATTAAATTAGATTTAATTGCATAGTATTTTGGCTTGGGCTTAGATGGGTTTTGAGGCTTATCACTAGGGCTGCAAAATTTCAGTTTTAGGAAGGTCTAGGGGTGGCTAAAACATAGGGAATTGGCTTGGAGATAATAGATTGAGATCAAGTGAGAAGGGGTAAAAAGGTTTTCCTCGTTTCTCTCTAATACAACCCACTATATTTATTTATTTATTTATTTTTATATATATATAATTACTAACCTTTATTGGTTGCCATTACCTTCAATATTAATGGTTAAAACATAGCTCTCAATCCACTTCAAAATTCTTAAATATATTTCAGACTAAAATAATATTATTCGATAGTTGGAGGTCGGTGATTCTGGACTTGGAATCTAACAAATCAAGAATAATAAAAGAAAGAGAAGTCATTGCTTCAATGTAGATTCAAAGGCATCATTAAATTGGTAATTTTAATTAATATTACGGTAATTAAATTATATTCTATGATCTTATCATGAGCAATTTCATATTTGTTTAAATATATTACTACTATATGTATAGTTAGATGGGATATTGTAAGTAGATGTAGTTGTCACAAATCAATTTGGTTATGTGCATAATTTGTTTATTATACTATTTTATTTATGTATAGAAAAATGTTATTTACAATAAAAAATCAATTTTTTTCATTAATAATTGTTTTATATATATTTATTAATAAATTCATATAAACATATATTAGTGTGTATTTCTCTCTCATAATAGCATATATGTATATATAAGACATAAAATTTTTTGCACACTTATTCATATATAATACGAATTTAAAAATTCAAAAATTAATTATCATACATATATTCATATTTTTAAATTAACATTTATTGAATTTTTGAATTGTTTATTATATATAAAATAACTATTACATTAAAAATTAAATTATACATTTTTTTAAAATATTATACCACCTCAAGAACATATAGAAAAAATTTATGAATCTTTAAATAAATTTTATTATTTTAATAATTAATGCTATTTCGAAAAAAATGTTTATAATGTGTTAAAAATAATAATTTAGTTGAAAATTTCTTCAAAATTTTTCGTAACCTTTTATTCATGATACTAGAATTTATGAAAATTAAAATTTTAATTTTTAATGATATATTATTTTATCATAAATAATTATTGTCGAAATCAATGTATTTGTTTTTAAAAATAATATTTCAACTTTGAAAAATCTTCAGATTTTTTCTAAGCTCTATTTAATGATCCTAGGTTTTCTAAAATTGTAAAATTTGAATTTTGATCCATAGATTATTTTATGTTAATTATTTATGAATGAAAAAATTATTTTTTTCATAATATATACAAATTAAAATATTAAAATTATTATGTTTGCAAAACTAAGTTCATTTTGAATTGTAAATAATTTTTAATAATTGTTCTCTCTCTTTCTATACATATATTTATCTATATATAAATATTTTATGTTCATATATTATATATAATATATTTATACATACATACGTACATGTGTGTGTGTATTTTATAACACATACACTGCACATATTTGGACAACGTATATGACATACAAATGAGAAAATATGTCTGCTGCGGTGTAAATCCGACATCTACATATGGGCATATTATACCTTTCATGGATTATTATGTTACACATGCACTCACATATATATGTATATGGTGCATTTATATATAAACTAAATCAAATAAAATTAATTTCATATATTAATATATTTGAATTTAAATAAAATAAATGATTTTATTTAAATGAAATTTAGAAATGTTCTAATTCAGTTAGATTTCATAGGCCCAATAAAGATCCAATAGGATAAATTTTTTGAAATTCACCCATAACTTCCGCTGCGGATTGGTCCAGTTCCAACAATGCTATCGGAGCCCAATAGCCTATGCGGTCTAAATTAGTCATATTATGGCTAACTAATTAAGCTTTCCCACTTAGTACGGTGTCTAGAAAGGTAATGTCTAGGATTGAGATTGGGTAATCAAGTACCATGTCCTATTGGTTACCGGCCTGGCCCAAAAGGTGAAGTGTGCCCAAAGGTCTCCCCTAATAAAAAGGCCCAACTTAATTTTGGCCTTGGGCTAATTTTCAAAATCGTTTTGAAAATTAATGTTAAATTTTTTAAATTTAATAGTTAAGTTTAGAATAAACCATGTTTATTAAAAAATTTATAATACTAAATAAGTTTTCAAAACGTTTGAAAAGATAATGATATTTTCAAAATGTTTGAAAATATTTATATAATAATTTTAAATTTTAAATTTATTAATAGGATTAATAAAATAAATAAATTAAATATGTTAATTAATTAATTAATGCATATATGCATGTGTTATATATATTGATATATGTTATGTTATTTTAAAATGTCTAAGATAACATAAGTATACATGTATGCATATAAGATAAATTTCAAAATTTCAAAATTTTAATAAAAATTGTTTAATAGAATAAATAAATTAAAGGTTCACATATATATGATATATGTGTGTTACACTATAAAGGTTATAGTATACACTATAAATGTTGTAGTAGATATGTCCAATATAAATGTTACATTGGAATACTAATTTAAAAATTAATTAAAGAGTGAATTGATTAAGATTAATTAGATAAGATTTAATTAATGATATATTATATGTAAGACTATCATATAAGTAATATGAAATATAAAAGTTATATAACAATAGAAATTATATGATATGTATATAAACTAAATGTGAAACATTAAAGAAACCCAAATAGACTTGAGAAATAAATTCATATGTAAATGTACATATAACGTGATTTCTGAAGTATCTGACTCTTGAATCGCTGGGGTATTTCATAAGAAATATATTATTCTATAAATCGATATCACTCAATATATATACTAAAGATTATGAATCTTCAATATAATGTTGTCCTCTACCATATATATATATATATATATATATATATATATATATATATATTAATAAAATACTTACATACTCCTTAGTTGTTGAGCAAACTCAAGCAAGGTATGTTATGCATAGTATTATTAATATATTGAACATATGAGGTAAGATAACTATATATATTTGTTGAGCAAACTCAATGTACATATACTATACTTATGCCATTACGATATGGTAGATATGAGTGAATAATCTCTTTGACTTGTTAAGCAAACTCAAGGTCGAAATAAGATTAGAACAAGGAGAAATGGGTTAGGAGTTGTATATGATACAATTGATAAGGACTCCATCTTTGTGGGGCTATGATTTATTGAGCAAACTCAAGGTCAGAATACCAAACCAAATGAGTGCTAACACCTACTGGTGAAGTTGTAAGACTTCTATGTTTCTTCTTAGGATTTGAAGAAACATAAAAGACTAGTGGGAGCCTTAGTAGAAAAATGAAATGGTAACAGTTAACCTTTCTAATATTGTAAGAACATATGCTATATAATCATTATCTACAATGATAAATTTGTGCATTTAATGTGACTGATAAAATGTTTGTCAATTAACATATATAAACAAATTGAATTGAAATTGAAGAATAGAAATATAATATATACTTACTAATAATTCTGATTGCATGTTATATAACGTTTCTATACCCATGCAAGTGCCTAATTTCAACTACTTAATACATTCATAAGTTGGTTACTTATATATTTATTTGGTTTAGACCGTGTATTGATTTATGAGTTTTTGAACTCCAAATGCAATCTAAGACTATGGATATTTGAACCATGTACTTTCACATATAAATGTTATATGGTGAATAGTCATAGTTTTTGGGGTACAATATTTCGATGAAGTTGGTTCATTAGAAGTAAGCCAGTAAACGGTATTTTAAGATCATGTATTCAACTTGAATGATTTCAAAAGGATCATATTATGTTAATGTAATACAAGACCATAAACTACGAGATACATCTAAGAACTCGATCATTGAAATGTCATCTTGATTGGTTTACATAAACTTCAACATATTTGATGTCTTAAATGTTAAGAATAATCGAATGCACTTTTGTAAAAGTTTGTTATGATATTGTAGTAAGGTTTTTTTGAATTGTTTGACCATTTGAAAGAAAAACGAATGTATAAGAATATATGTAATTTAAGGTAAAGTGGGAATGAAGAGAATGAATAGTCACTTCTACTTCTGGAAACAAGAACTGTAATACTAATCGATACTTAATATTGGAATATGAAATAAGATTTTTATTCCGAAATGTATTTTTATATGGAAACTTTTATCTGTAACATTTATTTCTTTCAGTTCAAGATATTAGATCAAAGAAATCTCCACTGTAAAACTAGTTGCAACATATGAAATAAGTAAACAATATTAAGTGAATGGTGGACAACTAAATTTAGTACGCTATTATAGTAATGGTGAAAATAGTGGGAGCATGCCATATAACACCTAATGATTGCATCAAATTACGAAAATTATTTTTGTAAAATGTACCGAACATTATTTGTGAAATAATGTTTTTTTTGTACTGACTGAAAAATAGATATAACTATATTTCAATATAAGTATTATGAATATTCATTATGGAATAGAACTATATTATGGCATTTGTTTTCATAGTAAATGTAACAACCCTGATTTGGAGATTATCTGTCAATATTAAATTATGATGATAATTATATATAATTTAGAATTGTGATTTAGATTAAAATTGGAAAAATTAAATTGTTTATTTGGAATAAACAACAAAATTTGAATTAAAATTGTGAAAATAAAGTTTAGAACTTTATTTTATTATACTTGGGTTGATAATAAATGGAATATGGGCTTTGAATAAAGAAAATGATTTTATTTAGAGAAAGTGCAATAATTATATTAATTATTTCCCTTTTACTTCTTTTAATAATTTTTAAGAGAAATATATAATTTTCAAGGATGGTTTATTAATTGAAAGGGTAGAAATTGGTTTAAAAATATGTCTTGGCTATAAATTATGTTTGGAAATGGTTTAAAATATTTTCCTAGGTAAGAAAAGTGTTTTTGAAGAATTTTAGAAGTTAAAAAAACAAGGTTTTATTCATTTGTTTGAGTAAATGATGTATTTTTGTTAAATAAAGGAATTTAATAATAAAAATGTTTTAAAAATATAAATTTATCTTTTTATATGTTAAAAAATGTTTATTTTATATGTATACAAGTTTTCAAAATTTTCTTTTGTAAAACTTGAGAGAAAAATGCATTTTTGTTTGTACATATGTGATATATGCACATATATTATTTTCTGTTGATTAATTTCTTAGGCCATGCTAATTTATTTTTATTTTTGTGTCCATTAGCCCATTATCTTTTATCCTGCCTTGAGAAAGTGAGAAAAAAGATAGTTGTACGTTCATTTATTCAGTCTATCTTCTTCCAGTAATAAGAAAATAAGAAACCCTCTTCAAAAATTTCAAAATCCAAGCAAGTGTCTTCATTAAATTCAATCAAAATAAAGTCTATTTACAATCTAGTGATAAGTCAAAGGTAAACAACTCCAAGTCACTCAATTTCATTGAAGAATTCTTGTTACAGCATATGTTTTTCTACTTTTACTGTATGTTGTTCTTGCATGTTCTGTATCTTCTTCCTACAGGCTTTTGAAGACCAAATTCATCTCCAAACTTTAATTTAGCAACCAAAATCCGAGTCCTTCCATTGCAACAACAGGGTGGGTGACAAAACTCACAAAAACTAGCTGAGCCAAGCTCAAAATCGCCAATAACATTGAATTATTTGCTTACTGTATCAATTTCCTGTAGTGTTTCTCTCTATTTGAATATCTGAGTTATATGCTCTCTTTGATTGATTGTAAATTTTGATTCCGACAACAAAATGCAGTCGGTGCATTAGGTAGCTTGCATGTTGAACTTCATCTCTGCAAATTTTGGTTGAATTATATTGTCATTTAGATGTTCAAAACAATGGTAGAAAATCAACTCAAATGCAGATTTTTGCCTGCAGAATTTCTGTTTTATGAATTGTGCAAACATGGCATGAGTCCGTGTTTGAGATAGTAGAACTCTTTCATTTCTTATTGAAATTCATCGATATTTTTTGGACTGAAAGATAAAGTTTTCTACTATATGGATACCAATTTTTAGATCAATCTGAGGTTGTTTGGCCCTCTGTTTCATCCTTGAATGTTGAACCCGAGATGGGTTTCCGGCCTATACATTTATGGTTTTTATAAACTGTTGCAAACATTGCCTAAGTCTATGTTTGAGACAGTGTAACTTTTTTATTTCCATTTGAAATTTATGATTCTTTTTTTGTTTGAAAGATGAAGTTTTCTAATATGTGCATATCCATTTTCAGCTCAATATGAGGTCGTTTGGTCATTTGTTTTAGGCCTATAATTTGAACCCAAGATGGTTTTCAGGCCTGGGCACATGTTTTGTTGAACTGTTGCAGACATAGCATGAGTCCATGTTTGAGACGGCGTAACTTTTTCATTTCCATTCGGAATTTATTGATTCCTTTTTTTGTTTGAATGCTGAAGTTTTCTACTATGTTCATACTAATTTTTAGCTCAATCAGAGATCGTTTGTCCACATGTTTCATGTCTGAAAGCTGAACCCAGAGAAAATTTCAAACCTAGGTATTATCTTGCCTATGCATTTTTATGTTCTTTTTCCATCCAATTTTTGGCTTTTACTTCATGTTTTTGTGATATTTCTGAAATGTTTTGTGGGCTATGATGCCTATCAATAGGCTAGCCAAGTTTGGATGAATTTGAAATTCAAATTTGAATTGAATTTAAATGGCGATTTGAGTGATTTCTTTGATTATGAGCATGGATTTTTCTGAACAATTCTGAAATATTTTTTAAATTAAATTGGCATTTAAAATAATTATTATATAATATTTTTAAATTATTTTAAGCTATAAAATCTATTTATTCTCTATAAAAAGGGAATTCTCAAATATTGTCTTCAATATTGATTTCCGAAAATGGTTTTAAAAGCTTGTTTTTCTCAAATAAATTATTTTTTATATATACACATTTTTGCACAATTCAAGCGAATGAGAAGGAAAATTAAACGTTTTGGTAAAACATGTGGTATGGGCATGCGCGTTTATCTTATCGGTTGATTCCCGACTTGTCTGTTTGATCGTTTTGACCTTCGGGTCGAGTTTACCGATGAAACGAGGTAAACTTTTTACCGCTTTGAGTGTAGAATTTACTAGCGGTTAGTAAACCTTTTAGTGCGAACGTGTAATATGGGACATACGTTAACACGGTTCGGGTTCCTTTCCGAAAGTCTATGACACATTTGTTTAAGAGACGTACTTTCCAGTACTGGACCTTTGAGTCATTTTTCCTTGGGGATGTTTGTCTAAGAGACGTTTGTCATCGCGACGTATTTTTCCTTCAGGATGTTGTGCTTCAGGATGTTAATTGTTTAAAGTTAGATTTTGGAGTAACGAAAATATTTTCACTTAACAAAATAATTTATGATGATTACATATAGTTGATCATAATTTTGTATGTCTTAGCTTTTCGGAAAAAAGAAAATCATTTAATAAATGGTTTTACAAAAAGCTTGTTTGAAAATGTTGTTTGAGCTTAAAATGGTTTAGGTAAATTTCAAATTTTAAATTGATTTCAACTGAAATTTTGTTTGGAAATGTGCTGTACTAAAATAGTGATAACTTGAGATTAATAACTCCAAATGAGTTCTATCTTTTTGCAAATTAAAAATCTTTCAGTAAGCTATAAAGTTTCTCTTACTTCCTTAAAAGATTTTTCTTTTTACTGAATGTAAAATAGGTTTGAAAGTGGAGAGGCAGTTCTGCTCTATTACAAGATTCTCTAAGATTAAGCTGAAAGTAAATTTAACATAGCTTGCAAACTATAAATCCGATTTTAATGATCTTTCTATTTCTAGAAATCTTAAACTTAGTAGAACAACTTTTTTTATAAAAAAATTCAGATTTTTTTGTTTGCTGGGTCAAAATATGTCATCTTTACAGCTGCTCTGAAATAAAATTGATCTTTATCTGCTAAATAGTTAAATCTAGCACTTCTTGTGAACTATTATCATCTCATTGAGTTAAGTACAGGTGAAAAGAGGATAGTTGGAACATATTTTGAGCAAAAATATTATATACAAGAGCATGCAAACTTGCTTTTAAATGCTAAAAAGGAAGTTACGTTTCCAGATTAATTTTAAAGAGTTAAATGATGGTATATATTGTGTTTCTGATCTAATGGTCGATGTATATTATATAAATCATTTTTGTTATATTGTATGCTGCCCCCCGTACAAAGGAGACTCTATCGATTTTTCCAAAAATTTCTAACACTAAGAAAATTTGAGAAACAAACTGAAAAAAAGTAATAATATATGTTGCAAACTAGAGAATAACTATGGAAGAATTAGAGAATAAACAACTTAAACTTTATTTACCCTAATACAAAGTAATGTATTTAAAATTTAAATCTAAGCAAGAAGTTTTGAAAAAATTTCAAGTGTTTAAAATTGTGGTTATAATTATAAAAATATAGAATTTTGAAACTCTAAGAATTTTTGATTGAGAATTTGTACATCTATTTTTTCCTGGTGTTTATCATACTTTCGTGTTATTTTCTAAAGATGTGCATTTATACGGTCATTTGAGTATGGTGGCCCTTGAAGAAACCACCTTTTGGTTGATCCATCATGCCTTTTTTATGTCTATCTTGTATCGGTGTGGTTACTTTCGTAGTTTCATACGGAAAATCAAATTGATAATCATTTTTTTGGTCAGAGTTTGGGTTGGAGTTATGCTAAATCCCAACCATGCTCTAGAAGCTAATGAGAAATCAATCTCATTCGATTGATCCTTTGTGTAGCACCTTGTTATGTTCTCATTTGAATGTGGGATGCCTTCGAAATGTTGTGTGTTGCTCAAAAAATTCAATTGTTCGCTAATTCCAATATTAGCACTTTCAAAACCATAGAATTAATCGAGCAAGCATTATCTTGGTTTTATACCATCTTGTGTTGAGGGTGAGAAATTTTAAACTCGAGCTTACCTATCTTCCTTTACTTTATGATCTAGAAATTGCAAGGACGCAATTTTATTAAGGGGAGTCTGTAATAACCCTGATTTGGACATTACTTGACAATATTAAATTATTATAATAATTATAATTTAATATTGTGATTTAAATTAAAGTTGGAGAAACTAAATTGTTTATTTGGAATAAAAAATAAAATTAGAATTAAAATTGTGAAAATAAAGTTTAGAACTTGAATAAATGGAATATGGGCTTTAAATAAAGAAAATGATTTTACTTTAGAGAAAATGTAATAATTTTGTTAATTATTGCCTTTTTGCTTCTTTTAATAATTTTTAAAGGAAGTATATAATTTTTAAGGATGGTTTATTAATTAAAAAGGTAGAAACTGGTTTAAAAATATGTTTTGGCTATAAATTATGTTTGGAAATGATTTAAAATATTTTTCTAAGTAAGAAAAGTATTTTTGTAGAATTTTAGAAGTTAAAAACAATGTTTTATTCATTTATTTGATTAAATGGTGTATTTTTGTTAAACAAAGAATTAAAACATAAACTTATCTTTTTATATGATAGAAAATGTTTTATTTTATATGTATACAAGTTTTCAAAATTTTATTTTGTAATATTTGAGAGAAAAATGCATTTTTGTTTGTATATATGTGATATATGCATATATATTGTTTTGTGTTGATTAATTTCTTAGGCTTTGCCAATTTATTTTTATTTTTGATTCCACTAGCCCGATATCTTTTAGCCTGGATTGAGAAAGTGAGAAAAAAGATAGTTGTACGTTCATTTCTTCAGTCTATCTTCTTCCTCTTCTTCCAATAATAAGAAAATAAGAAACCGTCTCCAAAAATTGCACAATCCAAGCAAGTTTCTTCATTCAATTCAATCAAATTAAAGTCCTTTTGCAATCTAGTGATAAAACAAAGGTAAAAATCCCAAATCACTCAATTCATCAAATAATTTCTTATTACAGTAGATGTTTTTCTACTTTTACTATATGTTGTTCTTGCATGTTCTGTATCTTCCTCCTGTAGGCTTTTGAAGACCAAATTCATCTCCAAGCTTCAATTTTGCAACCAAAATCTGACTCCTTCCATTGCAACAACAAGCTATACAAAACTCATAAAAACTAGCTGAGCCAAGCTCAAAATCGTCAATAATAGTGAATTATTTGCTTACCGCATCAATTTCCTGTAGTGTTTTTCTCTGTTTGAAAATCTAAGTTATATGTTCTCTTTGATTGACTGTAAATTTTGATTCCGGCAATGAAATGCTCCAAGATTTCTTGCATTTGATAGCTTATATGTTGAACTTCATCTTTGCAAATTTTAGTTGAATTTTTTTTCATTTGAATGTTCAAAACAGTGGTAGAAAATCAACTGAAAAGCATATTTTTGCCAGCAAAATTTTTGTTGAGTTACTGCAAACATGGTCTGAGTCTATGTTTGAGATAGCATAGCTCTTTCATTTCTTACTGGAATTCATCGATTCTTTTTTTCTTAAAAGATAATATTTTCTAATATGTGCATACCAATTTTTAGGTCAATCTGAAGTCATTTGGCCCTCTATTTCATGCCTGAAAGTTGAACCTAAGATGGGTTTCTGGCCAATACATTTTTGGTTTTTTTCAACTGTTACAAACATTTCCTGAGTACATGTTTGAGATAGGATATCTTTTTTATTTCTAGTCCAAATTCGTTGATTCTTTCTTTTTGAAAGATGAAGTTTTCTAGTATGTGCATACCCATTTTCAGCTTAATATGAGGTCGTTTGGTCCTCTATTTTAGGCTGGTAAGTTGAACCCATGATGGATTTCAGGCCTGGGCACATGTTTTGTTGAACTGTTGCAAGCATAGCCTGAGTCCATGTTTGAGACAGCGTAACTTTTTCATTTCCAGTCGGAATTCATTGATTCTTTTTTTGTTTGAAAGCTGAAGTTTTCTACCATATGCATATGAATTTTTAGTTAAATCAGAGATCGTTTGGCCACCTGTTTCATGTCTGAAAATTGAACCCAGAGAAGATTTCAGACCTGGGTATTATCTTGCCTATGCATTTATGTTCTTTTTCTGTCCAACTTTTGACTTTTACTTCATGTTTTTGTGATATTTCTGAAATGTTTTGTAAGCTATGTTGCCTATCAATAGGCTAGCAAGGTTTTGATGAATTTGAATTGAATTTGAATGACGGCTTGAGTGATTTCTTTGATTTCGAGCAACGATTTTTCCGAACAATTTTGAAATAATTTTTAATGTAAACTGACATTTAAAATAATTATTACATAATATTTTTAAATTATTTTAAGCTATAAAATATATTTATTCTCTATAACAAGGGAATTTTCAAATATTGTCTTTAATATTGATTTCGAAAAATGGTTTTAAAAGCTTGTTTTTCTCAAATAATATATATATATATACACATATATATATTATAATACACGTTTTTGCACTATTCGAGCGAATAAGAAGGAGAATTAAACGATTTGGGTAAACACGTGATATGGGACACGTGTGTTTATCTTATCAGTTCATTCCCGACTTGTCTGTTTGATCGTTTTGACCTTCGAGTCGAGTTTACTGATGAGATGTGGTAAACTTTTTATTACTTTGAGTGTTGGAATTTACTAGCGGTTAGTAAACCGTTTAGTGCGAATGTGTGGTATAGGACGCACGTTAACACTGTTTGGGTTCCTATCCAAAAGTCTGTGACACATTTATCTAAGAGACGTATTTGCCAATACTAGACCTTCGGGTCATTTGTCCTTCGGAATGTTTATCTAAGAGATGTTTGTCATTGCGACGTATTTGTCCTTTGAGATGTTGTCCTTCGGGATGTTTGTCTAAGAGACGTTTTTATTTTTCCTTTGGGACATTTTTCTAAGAGACAGGGTGCCTTATTTTGGGAGAAGTGCTTGGCGGGCTTCGGCCATGAGCACGTGCGATATATTTGAGATGATTTTATTGGTTTCCTTGTGATTTTCCAAGTGTATCGCATTTTTACATTATTTACCATTTGAGTCGTTCAAGATATGATATATGGCTATTGCATCTTTGGAAATTGAACTCCTTATCGAGTTCTGTATTTAAGATTTGGGTTTGTCAACACTTGGCTTTTATTTGAGATTTATACTCTCCTATTTTGAGAAATATGAGATTGCCATTTTGGTGTATTTTGTGTTTGAGACTTCTCTGTATAGAGAACATTTTTGTGATTTCCATTTATGGTGAGTTTTGAGTTTGAGAGTTGGGATTCTCCTATTTTGAAAATATGGTTCATAGAAACCATTTTAGTGGCTTTTGTGATTTTGCTGATGATATAAGGCATTTATTATACTTAGTGTTATTTGGTGAGTTTACCTACTTCAAGGACATACACTTAATGTAATTACCTAATTTGAAGTAGTGGTGTGCTCTTATTATTGTTTCTTCTCATTCGAGAGGATATTGTATCCTTTACCTTATGCTCATATTATCATGTATCCTTATAAACTGATTTGTTTAGCTAGACGACTGATCCATATATTTCGTACTCGGGTCAGACCGAGTTGTTTCTGGTTAGATGCCCTTATGGACTTAGCCTATTCTTCTTCCGCATGGACTTATCTGCTAGCCCTTATTGTTGTAGTCTTTTTTTCGCTACTCTAATATGTATATTTTTTGACTCGTGTGTATATAGTGTTCGTCATACCACATGTGATGTATTACTTGTATTGTGTTGGGATGAAACAGTATATGTGTGCATATATATCTGTTTGTAGTTTAGTGATGTTATATGCATTTGATTTGTTGTATTTTGTTCTGATAGATCCTATAGCCACCTTTAGTTTTGTATTAAGCATTAATTGGATATGTCAATTCACTTAAGAAAGGAAATAAAAATATAGAGTATTAATCGATGTATTCAATAGATATTTAAGACAAGACTATAGATGGTCGCTCCTAACTAGCCCTATTCTCCGCATTAGCAGACAGTATTAGCTAGTAATACTCTTTGTTAATGTGGGTCTTAGGGTGTGGTGCCACAACTTGGTATTGGAACTGAGTTCAGAACAAAATATGATAAACACAGAACAGAGATATATATCACATACGTCCAAGTATAATACAAGTGTGACAAATTCCTTAATCATCATGCCCTTTATCTTATTGTGCCCTTTAAGATTGAAGTTTGAAGTATGTCTAGGAATAATTTTATGCTGTAGTATTCCAAAAATAGAATTGATGACAACTTATCTTAGGAGTAATCCTAATCATGATTTTTTTTATTTGAGTCTTCTTCAATACGGGTGTTTGACACTCATCCGTATCGGAGGAATTTGTTGATGCTTTTTGATGTTTTTATCTTGTGATTTCTTTGAGGACTGCGAATCCAATTGAGGGGATCCATAATATTTGGTATGATGTTTTAGGATTTTAGGATTTTTCCTTGTAGTTTATCCTTTTGTGCGAATTATCACGCAATTTCTATCTAGAGTTTGAAATTATTTGAGATGGAGTGGCTCGTATTATCAAGTTGCATTCTGTGATTCGAAGGATCCTATATATTAGGTATCCTTATTTGGCTGATTTTTTGCTTCTTGTCCTTCAGAATGTTAATAATAATTTCTAAGTCTATGTATTCACTCTTGAGTCTCGAGATGTTGATGAGATATCTCGAATTCCAGTCATTGTGACTCTGTTGATTTCTATGAGTCCGTTTCGGGTATGACACCTAATCGGGCAATAAATATTAATTGACTTCATTTTTGGTTCTGCTTTTTGTCATCCGCCCATGAGGATGTCCACTAGGGAAACAAGGTGATTCATTGAATTTATTTGATATTGCCATTTTTACTCCTTTTGAGATATCCTCTTTAGATACTCAATTGTTGATATACTTCGTAGTATTACTTCAATCGAAGTAATGATTTGTTGTTAATATTTCTTCTCCTCATTTGAGAAGATATTTACCCTTGATTTTATATCTCATTTCTCTTTTCTTTATTTATCTATTGTATGGTGCTAGGGTCATTCTTCAGCTTGACCCTATACCAATTTTTCATGAGCTACGAGTCACGGAGGATAGCGTTACTCTTACCGCATTTCGCACTCGTTATGAGTCTTGTGGGTGGTTCATTATACCATTTGGAATAATTAACACTCCAGTCTATTCCATCAATCTTGAGGATCGAGTATTCTAGGAATATTTCGATGGGCTCTATTTGTGTTTCTTGATTTTGAGAATAAGTAATAAATTATGTTTTCAAATTTTTCAAAAATTGAAAATATATTTCTAAGAGAAATTGGATTTTGTTTTTAGGAAAAAAAAGAATAATTTAAGTATTATATAGGAGGTATTTCTTTTTAAAGAAAATGAATTTTGTGTTGGGTTGTCCGTCCAGTCCTTTAAAAAATTCTGGTCGACGCATTTGTCCAACGTTATCGATAGGAATTTCCCAAACGCTGTGATCAGACAGTTTGACATGGTAAATTGAGTTTTAATAAGTAAAATTTGAAAATAATTAATATGGTGGAGTATTTTTTAAAATGTTTAATGGAACCATTGATCCATAGTGAGTGTTGGATGAATGGCGAGGCAGTTTTGATCATGTCATCCACTCAACAGCCAATCGATGAGGTCATTCACATAAGTCAATGGCGAGGCAATACCCTTATATTATTTGAAATTTGAGAAATTGAATATGGTAATTTGGCTAAGTAAAAGTGAATAATTCTAACTAAGGGGATGCCTTAATTAGAAGAAAATATCATTTGATGCTTTGATTAATAAAATGATGTATTTAAGGTAAAAGAATACTCTGGTTTGAAAAATTAAAATATTAATTTAATATTGGAGTACTAGTTATTAACGATGACTATAAAATTTGTTTTTGACGCTTAGTTGTTTGAGTAATAGTGGAGGATAGATGTAAAACTCGATCTTAAGAGAAAATAAATAAGTGTTAGTTTAGAACACATCGTATAAATTTGTTGAGCTAGTTTCATTTTAAACTTAAATGGTATTAAAACTTATGGGTTTGAAATTGAAAAATTCATTTGAAAACTAGTTTGTATTAATTATCAAATTTAATTAGTTTTATGTTGACAATTAGATGGAAATTTAATTTTTTTTGACAAGTGAAAATATGAATTTGGATTGTTTAGATAAGCGAACAATTCTGTAGTGTAATCAATTTAATTGTGAGAATAACTTTTAAACTTTTTATATATATCCCAAAAATTTATTTTTGTGGACAATCAATAATCACTTATCTATAATGAAAGGGATTAGTATATCTTCCAAAATGAGTTTTGGTAGTTAATTGTTTTAAAGTTAGATTTTGGGGTAATGAAAATATTTTCACTTAACAAAATATTTTATGATGATTACATATAGTTGATCATAATTTTGTATGTCTTAGCTTTCCGGGGAAAAAGAAAATCATTTAATAAATGATTTAGCAAAAAGATTGTTTAGAAATGTAGTTTGAGCTTAAAATGGTTTAGGTAAATTTTAAATTGATTTAAAAGATGAAATTTTGTTTGGAAATATGCTGTAAATAGCGACAATTTGAGATTTATAACTCCAAATGAGTTCAATCTTTTTGCAGATTAAAAAGCTTTAAGTAAGCTATAAAGTTTATTTTACTTCCTTAAAAGATTTTTTCTTTTTACCTAGTCTAAAATAGGTTTGAAAATGGATAGGTAGTTTTGCCCTGTTACAAGATTCTCTAAGATTAAGCTGAAAGTAAATTTAACATAACTTTTGAACTGTAAATCCGATTTTGATGATCTTTACATTTATGGGAAGCATAGACTTAGTAGAACAAATTTTATATTATAAAGTTTTTCAAGTTTTGTTGTTTGCTGGGTCAAAACATGTCATCTTTTCAGCAGGTCTGAAATAAAATTGATCTATATCTACTTAATAGTTAAATGCAGCACTTCTTATGAACTATTATCATCTAATTGAGTTAAGTACAGGTGAAAAGAGGATAGTTGGAACATAGTTTGAGCAAAAATATTATATATTAGAGCGTCCAAACTTGCTTTTAAATGCTAAAAAGGAAGGTACGTTTTCGGATTAATTTTAAAGAGTTAAATGATGGTATATATTGTGTTTCTAGCCTAATGGTCGATGTATATTATATAAATCATTTTTGTCATATTGTATGCGGCCCTCCGTACAAAGGACACTCAGCCCATTTTTCTAAAAAAAAATAACACTTATAAAATTTGAGAAACAAACTGAAAAAAAAAATATGTTACAAACTAGAGAATACCTATGGAAGAATTAGAGAATAAACAACTTAAACTTTATTTACTCTAATAAAGAGTAATGAATTTAAAACTTATATCTAAGTAAGAAGTTTTGAAAAAAAATTAAGTGTTTAAAATTATGGTTAGACTTATAATAATATAGAATTTGGAAACTCTAAGAATTTTTGATTGAGAATTTGTACATCTATTTTAGTTCTTGTGTTTATCTTACTCTCTTGTTATTTTCTAACGACATTCATTTATACGGTCATTTGAGTATGGTGGCCTTTGAAGAAACCACCTTTTGGTTGATCTGTCTTGTCTTTTTTGTGTCTATCTTATATCGGTGTGGTTACTTCCTTAGTTTCATATGGAAAATTATATTGATAATCATTTTGTTGGTTAGAGTTTGGGTTGGAGTTATGCTAAATCCCAACCATACTCGAGGAGCTTATGAGAAATCAATCTCATTCAATTGATTCTTTGTGTAGCATCTTGTTGTGTTCTCATTCGAAGGTGGGATGCCTTCAAAATCTTGTGTGTTGCTCGAAAAATTCAATGGTTCGCTAATTCCAATATTAGCACTTTGGAAACCATAGAATTAATCGAGCAAGCCTTATCTTGGTTTTCTATCGTCTTGTGTTGAGGGTGAGAAATTTTAAACTCAAGCTTATCTATTTTCCTTTGCTTTATGATCTAAAATTGCGAGGATGCAATTTTATTAGGGGGGTCCGTAACAATCCTGATTTGGAGATTACCTGTCAATATTAAATTATTATAATAATTATAATTTAATATTGTGATTTAAATTAAAGTTGGAGAAATTAAATTATTTATTTGGAATAAACAATAAAATTAGAATTAAAATTATAAAAATAAAGTTTAGAACTTTAATAAATGGAATATGTGCTTTAAATAAAGAAAATGATTTTATTTTAGAGAAAATGCAATGATTATGTTAATTATTGCCCTTTTGCTTCTTTTGGTAATTTTGAAAAGAATTACATAATTTTTAAGGATGGTTTATTAATCAAAAAGGTAGAAATTGGTTAAAAAATATGTTTCCACTATAAATTATGTTTGGAATTGGTTTAAAATATTTTTCTAAGTAAGAAAAGTATATTTGTAGAATTTTAGAAGTTAAAAACAATGTTTTATTCATTTATTTGAGTAAATGATGTATTTTTGTTAAATAAAGGAATTTAATAATAAAAATGTTTTTAAAATATAAATTTATCTTTTTATATGACATAAAATGTTTTATTTTATATGAATACAAGTTTTCAAAATTTTCTTTTTTAATAATTGAGAGAAAAATGCATTTGTCTTTGTATATATGTGATATATGCATATATGTTGTTTTGTGTTGATTAATTTCTTAGGCCTTGCTAATTCAGTTTTATTTTTGATTCCATTAGCCCATTATCTTTTAGCCTGGCTTGAGAAGTGAGAAAAAAGATAGTTGTATGTTCATTTCTTCAGTCTATCTTCTTCCTCTTCTTTCAGTAATAAGAAAATATGAAACCCTCTCCAAAAATTACAAAATCCAAGCAAGTTTCTACTTTCAATTCAATCAAATTAATGTTTTCTTTTGCAATCTGGTGATAAATAAAATGTAAAAAGCCCTAAATCACTCAATTTCATCAAAGAATTTCTCGTTACAGTAGATGTTTTTCTACTTTTACTGTATATTGTTCTTGTATGTTCTGTATCTTCCTCCTATAGGCTTATGAAGACCAGATTCATCTCCAAGCTTCAATTTTGCAACCAAAATCCGACTCCTTCTATTGCAATAGCAAGGTGAGTTAAAAAACTTACAAAAAATAGCTGAGCCAAGCTCAAAATGGCCAATAACAGTGAATTATTTGCTTACCGCATCAATTTCCTATAGTGTTTCTCTATTTGAAAATCTGAGTCATATGTTCTCTTTGAATGACTGTAAATTTTTATACCGACAACTAAATGCTGTCGGATTACTTGCATTTGGTAGCTTGTATGTTGAACTTCATATCTGCAAATTTTGGCTGAAAAATATTGTCATTTGGATGTTTAAAACAGTGGTAGAAAATCATCTCAAACGTAGATTTTTGACTGCAGAAGTTGCTTTGAGTTGCCGCAAACATGGCCTGAGTCCATGTTGGAGATAGCATAACTCTTTCATTTCTTATTGAAATTCATCGATTCTTTTTTCTTGAAAGATAATATTTTCTACTGTATGCGTACCAATTTTTAGTTCAATCTGAAGTCGTTTGGCCCTTTATTTTGTGCCTGAAAGTTGAACCCGAGATGGGTTTCAGGCCAGTACATTTTTAATTTTTTTCATATGTTGCAAGCATTGACTGAGTCCATGTTTGAGACGGTGTAACTTGTTCATTTCCTGTTCGAATTCATTGATTATTTTTTCGTTTGAAAGATGAAGTTTTCTAGTATATGCATACCAATTTTCAGCTTCATATGAGGTCGTTTGGTCATCTATTGGACTGTGACGACCCAAAATTTTGGACATTTGAATTTGGAATGTTTAATTGATTTTAAATATTCAAAAGATTAATTTTAACTTAAATTTAAAATATCTCCATTTATTGGATAATTAAATTATAGAATTTAAACAATAGGAAATTGAGAAAATTGTTGAATCTGAAATTCTAAGCTTGTTAAAAATTAGTTAAAGGCTTGTAAAATTTATATTGATAATAATAAAGATAGTTAAGGTGTTAAAATTGAATTTTTATGTGATTTGCTCAGTTTTAAAAATATATCGTTTAAATTGATATTAAAAATAGCCTTCCGAGGCACAGGCTCGGATTTTGACGAAACCAGTTCCATTAGATCCGTAATACTGTATTTTTTATCGGATTTCAAATTTTGTAGTGTTTGGAGTTGTCGTTTGATCATACGATAGATAAACGCACAAAAATCTATATCGAAAATTTAATAAAATAACTGGTCCAAAAAACTATCTTCTCCATACGATCAAATTAGGACTCGGAACCTTTGTCATTGCGTTCGAAATAGGGTTTAACATTATAAACGCCCAACGGCATGCCTCGATAGGATATAAAAAAATTAAACTTCGATTTCAAGACAATTTAAATTTGAATTTAAATTTAAATATAATGTTATTGTATTGAATACTGTGGCAGGCCTTTGCAGACACATATAGAAATTCAGAGCATATGTCCTTCCTGGCAACACGAGTTCTCTTCTTGCCTCAGTGATTAGATGTAGACCGATACTAAAAAAAGAAGAAATCAAATTCTCAAAAAAAGAAAATAGATGGAAGAAGGAAATTTCTTCCCTCTTTCCTTTTATTTTAGCATCGTGTTTTCTCCTCGAATCGAACGAACTCGTTCTGAACTCAAAACCAAAATCAAAATCGAAGCTGTGTCACTCCTCCATTTTTCCAGTTCAAGCATTGTGACTTCCCCTCTTCTATTGCAACGAAATCGTTCGTAATCGAAATAAATAATATCTCGTCCTCCTCAAACAAGAATCGAGATCGAATATTAAAGGATATGTGCGGTCGTTTGGATTGGTCGCGGTGGAGTGGGTGTCGTGATGACTGGAGGCCGTATTTTCGAAGGGGTGAGCTCGAGCGACCACGCAAGGCAATGGAGTTGACATTTCAAGCGTATGCGACGCAAGAAGGGAGTGTGCGGTTGTCAGGTCAAGGTGCGATTTTGGTTGCGCCAATGAAGGGTTGTTCATTCAGTTGGTCACGAGGCATGGATGTGTAGACGATATCGAGGTTGGTCGGCGCATTTCTGGTTGTCGGGTTGAGGTTTGTTTGTTTTAGATTTTCTGATAACTTGTTAAAAACCTTAGTTATTATTACTTAATCGAATTTTCAAAAAAAGGGAAATAAAGTATTTTATTTTATTTTAGTCTATATATATTTATAGATTTGAGAAAGCAGAAGATATATATATATAGAAAGGATTTCTGATTTACAGGAAAATACTGAAAATAGAAAATATATATACTGTAAGGCATAAGAAAAAGTTTATTTTTTCGGTTAAAAGACTCATAGACATATATGTATATATATGCAGTAAGGGAAAAATGTTTAAACAGAAAATTATTATGCATTTTGGAAAAATATATGAGTTATATAAAAATTAGATTTTTAGACCTATATAATTTTTTTATAAGTGTGTGTATATATATATATATGTAGTTTCAAAAATAAAAATAAATATACATATATACCTATTTTCGCTTAGTCAGTCTATTTTAAAATAATATATTAAGGTGGTTAATTAGAGTAATTAACTTATTTTAATTATTTTAGTTACTGAAGATTTTAAGGGAAAAACTAGTTTAAATCAAATCATTAGTTAAACTTAAATAAGTGAATGGTGATTAATTGTTTGATTAATTCAAATAATAATAAATCGTGTATTATTTATACAAGGTCGAAATCATGAAGGAAACAAGTCGAGATGGAAATGGTTGCAAACAAAAGCAAAGGTGAGTTAATCTCACTCATTTGGATTACCATTTAAATTTAATAGATAAATTTAAATTATTGGTTGAATGATTGAATTGACTGGATGTGATATTATATATATATATATATATTGGAGTGATTGATTTCCCTCATTATATAACGGATGAGACCCTATGCGCCCCATATAATAGTGGATGACCCCTTTATACCGTGATATCCCACCTCGAAGTGAAATTGGTATTTTTGTATTGTGTTAATTTCTGTGGATGCAGGGAAACAGGTTGGAGTGATCCAACTGGATTCCTCAAATATTGAAATTTGTTTTCGTAATCTGTGTTATGATTGATTGATTATCTGTGATCGATTATACTGGAAATTGGAAATAATAAATGATATGCGTTTTGCTGAACATATTTTGGATATTTGAAGATATCGAAATATAAAGTTTTGATTTTGAAAGAGATATAAAGAAAGAAATTTAAATAAATAAATTTTAGATAAATCAAAGGAATGAATTTAAGAAATGATAAAAGTTTGATTTTAAAATCCTATCGAATGAATTCTGAAAATGGGGAAAAGATTTTTGAATAAATGGGAATAAATGAATTTTGAAACTTAAGTGATATTGTTAAAAGAAATAAAGGATTTATTTTTTAAAATTCAAGGTTTAAAATGGTTGGGGGGAAAAATTAAAAAAGGCAAATTTCGAAATAAAGTATGAAGTTGATAATGTTAGTTTTAAATAAGATTTTAAATCATAATAAAAGAATGAATCGGAAATTAATGGGTTTTGAAATAAATTTGGATAAGTAAAGGAATTTATTTTAAAATGAAGATTGGTTTTGGAAATCGATTTGAAAACCGACTAAGTGTTGAACTGTGATTAAAGGAGAATGAGATTATGAAATTTTTAAATAGGGTATATAAATAAAGTGAAATATTTATCAGAGGATAATTTGGAAGTATAAATTCAGGATGGGAATTTATAAAGAAATGGGTAATGTGTTTAAAAAATAAATAGTGGTTTATTTTTAAAGGTATGGAAAGGAAATGTATTTTCCTAAAAAGCCAAGTATATTTTCAAAGAAAAATTTTCAAGTATAAGTTAGAGGTTTTAAAGTGGTTTTAAAAATGTTTTAAAAAGAATTATTATTTAGTTGTTTTAAAAAATTTAAAAGTAAATATTTATTAAGTTAATTGTATAAGTAAATTGTTTTAAAGGTTTAACTAGTATTTTGATTTAAAAGATAATTATTTTAATATTTATACCTTATAGAATAACTTTTATTTTAAATTTAGTTTTGGCTTAAGTTTTACAGGAGAAATTATTTTAAAATTTCATAACTAGCATTTTAAATAAAATGTTTTAAATATTTTTTTATTTTAAATGTTTTAAAGTATATATTTTTGGATAAAGTGGTTTAAATTGTTTTAAAATCTAAAGTTTTTAGACTTGGTGATTTTCAGTGGAAATAAACAATGTTTAGAAATTTATTCCGCGAGAGAAAACTGATTTGAAAACTGTTTTCAAAGGGTTGAAGTGTAGAAAAATATCTTGTGTAGATATTTTGAAATAAATAATTTGAAAAATTATTAAGTCTTGATGGTTGTTTGTGGATGTTATATGATAGTTAAATAACTGGCTATCAATATTAGTAAATGCGTTGATCATTTCGAAGAGACCGGGACCGGGAATAATTTCTCGAAAACCACTTCGATCTGGTTTAAACGTTGTCATGAGGAGGACAAGAGCTTGGAATCGAAGATGGAGCAGTGAAGTGCAAGGGCTAATCGCAACAAATCCTGTGGGTGATTCCAAAATGGATGTAGTAGGAGTAGTGCCTTTGGTTTCGTTCAGACCCGGAATGGACTTGTTTGGATGAATGCTATCAGAACATCGTCAGGAGAACGATGAGCATTCTAAGTGAATGTGTGCTAAAATGGTAACGCTTAACCTCAAGCCTCATCAACCGGGAACGAGAAAAACAAGGGAGGCGCAGCGAGGCTAAGTGGCTAGCAACCAATTAGGGTAAGGTCATCCCTGTCTAGATGTCCCTTTGATTTTGGCCGCGTTTGCTAATCCCAACCACGGGGTGATCTTATTCGGACCATATAGTAAGGGGTAGCTTTGGTCTTGTGTAGCAGGGGATCAGGGCGAATCCTAGGTACTCTGATCTAGACCAAGTACTATGACGGACGGTACCGCAGTAGCCCTACCATTGTATGGAATCCAATCTCCAATAAGTGTCTGTACGGATTTGATTGTGTCCAACTATGTTGGAACGTGAGATGCAAGCATTTCACCTAGATTCTATTTTACTTTCTATAGACACTTATACTATCGGACGATTTTAATAGAAAATGTTTTAGTTATCGTAAGGTAAAAACCTGGCATGTTTATTTATGGCGTGGTCTTACGAGATACCTTTGATTTCAAAGGATTTTGATAAATTTAATAATTCAATTGAGTGTGTTTTCTTACGCTGGTTTTCCAGACTGACACGAGTATTGTTTTATTATAATACTCGGGTCAGACCGAGCATTATAGATACAGGAAAGACGTTGTAGAGCTCAGGAGACGAGCTGGATAGCGAGACGTATCACACGTATTTGATGAATATTCCGCTGTGTATGATTAACCGCGTGGTCAGTTTTGTGAGGATGGGTTATGATAACTGTCCAGTTCTGTGCTATGAATTTTGTTGTACTCTGATGATGTAATGTATAAACAGATATAGTTCTTTTTGTTCAAAGATTAGTTATTTATATATTATATATTGTTCCGCTGTAATTGTGAGATTCTGATATTGTTTCTATTTCTTCTTTTACCTCCTTCTTTCTTTCCCTCAGCTATCTGTCTTTTCTGGCACTCGATCGTCGGCATAATATACAGTGGAGTATTTGTGCCAATTTTTGAGGGTCGAGTAGGGCGGGTCATTACAGTGGTATTTGAGCTTAGGTTGGCGATAATCTAGGCTTTGGTGGGGGAATTACTCATTTAAGATAGAGTCAGTAGTACTCTAGAATGAGTTTGAGTGTATTAATAGATATGAGCGCGTATTTATTAGTGAACATAAAAATTGTTTTATATTGTATTGACTTATCGGTTGAGTGCTTATAAATTCTGGTCGATGCAGTCTGGACAACTGTATCGATAGGGATTTCTAACTCTCAAACCAAGCAAAGCGACACGGTATTGTTCTAAAAGAGGGTAAAAGAAATAATTTTGCCCAAATTATTTTTGTATATAAAAGAAATATTTTTTATAAATTATTATAGTTAAATATATGGTTGCTTCACTGCTAGAGAATGATAATATTAAATTATTGTCATTGTTAAGGGGAAATTGAATAAGGAATTGAAATCATAACCAAAAGGGAATTAATTCAGATAACAGAATGGAATTTGTAAATGTGAATTATAAATGGAACTTATAATTGGAAATGAAATGAAATTCCAGAGTAATATTTGAATATGAGTTGAAAGGATTTGGAATTTGAAAAATTAAATTCCTTTGGGTTGAAAATGGTTTTCAAAGGTTTTGATGGAATAATAGTGATATTATTTAGGAAATATTTTTGAATTGAATATGAAATCTGGTGAGATTTGGAATTTAAAAATATTTGAAATATTTTGAAAAGAGTAAAGGCACTGAACTCTCTTCGGTCGCTGGAAAATAATTTCAATGATGACTGCAGCATCATCGATGTTCATTTTCGAGTTTCCAAAGGAGGAATTGCTGCCTGAATGTTTTCAATGGTTGGTTTGCAGAACTGTGTTGGTTTTGAAATTCAAAGAAATGATTTGGGTTTATATATATGATTTCAAAAATGTTTTTGAATGTTTAAGAAATTGTTTAAACTCTAGGATCTTATTTAAAATGTTTATTTGATATAAATGAGTTTGATAACTTATAAAATTTGAATTTGTTGGAATAGAAAAAATTTAACTGAAAGAAGAGTTGAATTAAAGTAGGTGCAAAAAAAAAATAAGTCAGAAAAGTAAATTGGAAGAGATTAGTATATGGGATGTAAATAAGTTGGAGAACTAATAGAAGTTCAAAATTTTGAATTGAATTGGAATTTAACTGGATTAAGTTAAACAAAAGGGTATGGAAAATAAACCTAAGCAGGCTAAAATGAAATGAAATTCATAAGGTTGAAAATAAATTTTTGAATGACCAAATTAATGTGAATTGTAAGTAAATGGAATTGAAATTGAATGTTAGGATGATATTTAATTGTGTAAAATAAAATGAAGTTGTAAAATTAATTTGTAAGTGGAACTAATTAAAGAAATGGTTAAATAAAAATGATTTAAGATAAAATGAATTGAAATTTGAAATAAATGAGCAAATGGAACTAATTTAAAATGCTAATAATGATAAACTTCAGTGGTGAAGTGGAGAATAAATATAAGTACATAAAATATTTATATTGGACTTAAGAAATGGATGGTGAAATTCTTAGTAAAATTTGGTAGTGGGGAAATATTCTAAGTTAATATTTGAATGAAGATTTAAGTAAAGGGGTGAGAAAGGACATTTGTGAATGAGTGGATAGAAATCAAGATGAATGTGAATGAAAAGGAAACTGATATAGCTAATAATCAATTAAGATAAATACGTAGGATGTACATATATAATTTTATTTGCATAGCGATTTGATTCAGATTCGAGAACATAATTTCGAGAAAGTTATATCGATCCGAGTTGGGATTTTTTACTCAATTTTCAACAGCGAACCCTGGATATGGATTTTTGATTGATTATGGAAATTGTCTATCATAGTTATGGCTATGCAAGGAGAATGACGGTTTCTGATCAAGAAACCAGATCTGAGTCCGCAGTAGGAAGTCGAGTGGAAAATACTAGTTCGGAGGTAAAATTGTGTGATCGAGTGAGCGATCAGATTTGGTATTGCATGCGGATGATATGTGCACATCTTACGGACTTGAATGAGATAGATATTGAAAATTTTGGAAAGAAAGTGAATAAAATAATTTTGGATTTTGTGATTGAACATTATCGCTAATTAGTATATACAGGTGTTTTAAAAGCAAAAGGAATTTGAAATTTTTGATTTTTGAAGGTAAATGGAATTGCTCGACAAAAGGTATGTATTTAAATTTCTATATGAAATTTGAAGGTTTTTTGATGTAGCCACTTGGCTTTTGTTTTCATTTTGAATTTGGAGGTCCGTAGTGGCATTTTGTAGTTGTACCGATATAGCCGCGCAAGGGAGATGATGGAGAAATTTTTCGAAAATTTAGAGAGTTAGAAAAAAATTTGAGTAAATTTAAAATTTGGATTTTAAGTTATAGTTTGAACTGGTTGAGTCAATAATATTGTTTGGAAGTTGTGGATGTGTTTGGAAAGTTAGGGAGAATAATAGGATATTCTTAATAAAAAGATTGTTTGGGAAGTTGTTTGAAACTGTTTAGCTTTGGAAAAATAGTTAACGGGTTATGGATCATTCTTCTTAACTAGAAATTTCAGGGACGAAATTCTTTTAAAGGGGGAGGAATGCGACGACTCAGAATTTTGGACATTTGAAATTAGAATATTTAATTGATTTTAAATACTTAAAAGGATAATTTTAACTTAAGTTTCAAATATCTCCATTAATTAGATAATTATATTATTGAATTTAAACAATTGGAAATTGAGTAGATTGTTGAATCTAAAATTCTAAGCCTGTTAAAAATAATATGAAGGCTTATAAGATTTATATTGATAATATGAAGATATTTAAGTGTTAAAATTGGATTTTTATGTGATTTTTTCAGTTTTAAAAATTTATCATTTAAATTGATATTAAAAATTGCCTTCCGAGGCACAGTCTTGGATTTCGACGAAACCAATTCCATTAGATCCATAATATTGTATTTTTATCGGATTTCAAATTTCATAGTGTTTGGAGTTGTCGTGTGATCGTACGATAGATAAACGCGCTAAAATCTATATCGAAAATTTAATAAAATAACTGGTCTAAAAAGCTATCTTTTCCATACGATCGAATTAGGACTCGGAACATTTTCCATTGCGTTCGGAATAGGGGTTAACATTATAAACGCTTAGCGGCACGCCTCGATAGGATGTAAAAAATTTAAGCTACGATTTCAAGACAATTTAAATTTGAATTTGAATTTAAATATAATATTATTGTATTGAATACTGTAGCAGGCCTTTGCAGACACGTATAGAAATTCAAAGCAAGTGTCCTTCCTGGAAACACGTGTTCTCTTCTTGCCTCAGTAATTAGATGTAGACCGATACAAAAAAAAAGAGGAAATCAAATTCTCAGAAAAATAAAATAGATGGCCGAAGGAAATTTCTTCCCTCTTTCCTTTTTCTCCTCGAATCGAACGAACTCGTTCGGAACTCAAAACCAAAATCAAAATCAAAGCTGCATCACTCCTTCATTTTTCCAGTTCAAGCATCGTGACTTTCCCCTCTTCTATTCGAACGAAATCGTTCGTAATCGAAATAAATTAGATCACGTCCTCCTCAAACTAGAATTGAGATCGAATGCCAAAGGATATAGGCGGTCACCTGGATTGGTCACGGTGGAGGTAGGTGTCGCGATGACTGGAGGCCGTGTTTTCGAAGGGGTGAGCTCGAGCGACCACGCGAGGCAGTGGAGTTGACGTTTCAAGCGTGTGCGACGCAAGAAGGAAGGGTGCAATTGTCAGGTCGAGGTGCGATTTTGGTGGTGCCAGTGGAGGGTTGTTCATTCAGTTGGTCGCGAGGCATGGACGGGTAGGCGATATCGAGGTTGGTCAGCGTATTTCTAGTCGTCGAGTTGAGGTTAGTTTGTTTTTGATTTTCTGATAACTTATTAAAATCCTATGTTATTTTTAATTAATCGAATTTTCAAAAAAAAGAGAAAAAAAGCATTTTATTTTATTTTAGTAAACTATATATATATATATATATATAGATTTGAGAAAGCAGAAAAAAATAGAGAAAGGATTTTTGATTTACAGGAAAATATCGAAAACAGAAAATATATATACCGTAAGGCATAAGAAACAGTTTATTTTTTTCAATTAAAAGACTCATAGACATATATGTATATATATGCAGTAAGGGAAAAATGTTTAAGCAGAAAATTATTATGGATTTTGGAAAATACAGAAGTTATATAAAACTTAGTTTTTAAACCTATATAATTTTTTTTATAAGTATTAGTTTCAAAAATAAAAATAAATATACATATATACCTATTTTCACTTAACTAGTCTATTTTAAAATAATATATTAAGGTGGTTAATTAGACTTATTAACTTATTTTAATTATTTTAGTTACTAAAGATTTCAAGGGAAAAACTATTTTAAATCAAATCATTAGTTAAAGTTAAATAAAAGAATGGTGATTAATTGTTTGATTAATTCAAATAATAATAAATCATTTAATTATTTATACAAGGTCGAAATCATGAAGGAAACAAGTTGATATGGAAATAGGTTGCAAACAAAAGCAAAGGTGAGTTAATCTCACTCATTTGGATTACCATTTAAATTTAATAGTTAAATTTAAATTATTGGTTGAATGATTGAATTGATTGGATGTGATATTATATATAATAGTGTACATATATATGTTGGAGTGATTGATTTCCCGCATTATATAGCGGATGAGACTCTATGCGCCCCGCATAATAGCGATGACCCTTTTATACCACGATATCCCATCTCGAAGTGGATTTGGTATTTTTGTATTATGCTAATATCTATGGATGTAGGGAAACGGGTTATAGCGATCCAATAGGATTCCTCAAATATTGAAATTTGTTTCCATAATTTGTGTTATGATTGATTGATTTCATGTGACCAATTATACTGGAAATTGGAAGTAATAAATGCTATGGGTTTTGCTGAACATATTTTGGGTATTTGAAGATATAAAAATATAAAAATTTGATTTTGAAAGAGATATAAAGAAAGAAATTTAAGTAAATTAATTTTAGATAAATTAAAGGAATGAATTTGGGAAATGATAAAAGTTTAATTTTAAAATCCAATTGAATGAATTCTGAATATGGGAAAAAGATTTTTGAATAAATGGGAATAAATAAATTTTGAAACTTAAGTGATATTGTTAAAAGAAATAAAGGATTTTTTAAATTCACGATTTAAAATGGTTTGGGAAAATTTAAAAAAGGGAAATTTGAAATAAAGTGTGAAGTTGATAATGTCAGATTTAAATAAGATTTTAAATCATAATAAAAGAATGAATATGAAATTAATGGGTTTTGAAATAAATTTGGATATGTAAAGGAATTCATATTAAAATAGAGATTGGTTTTGGAAATCGATTTGAAAACCGACTAAGTGCTGAACTGTGATTAAAGGAGAATGAGATTATGAAATTTATAAACAGGGTTTATAAATAAAGCAAAATATTTATTTGAGGACAATTTGGAAGTATAAATTCAGGATTGGAATTTATAAAGAATTGGGCAATTTGTTTTAAAAATAAATAGTGGTTTATTTTTAAAGGTGTGGAAAGGAAATGTAATTTCTTGAAAAGCCAAGCATATTTTCAAAGAAAAATTTCCAAGTATAAGTTAGAGGTCTTAAAGTAGTTTTAAAAATGTTTTAAAAAGAAATTATTATTTAGTTGTTTTAAAATTTTTAAAAGTACCTTATAGAATAACTTTTATTTTAAATTTAGTTTTGGCTTAAGTTTTACAGGAGAAATTATTTTAAAATTTCATAACTAGTATTTTAAATAAAGTGTTTTAAATAATTTTTATTTTAAATGTTTTAAAGTTTATATTTTTGGATAAAGTGATTTAAGTTATTTCAAAATCTAAAGTATTTAGACTTGGTGATTTCCAGTGGAAATAAACAATATTTAGAAATTTATTCCGTGAGATAAAAGTGATTTGAAAACTGCTTTCAAAGGGTTGAATGTAGGAAAATATCTTGCACGGATATTTTGAAATAAATAATTTTAAAAATTATTAAGGCCTGATGGTTGTTGTGGATGTTATATGATAGTTAAATAACCGACTATCAATATTGGCCAATGCACTGATCGTTTCAAAGAGACCGGGTTCGGGATTAATTTCTTGAAAACCACTACGATCTGGTTTGAACGTTTTCGTGAGGAAGACTGGAGCTTGGAGTCCAAGACGGAGCAGAGAAGTGCAAGGGCTAATCGCTACTAATCCTGATGGTGATTCCAAAATGGACGTAGTAGGAGTAGTGCCTTCGGTTCCGTTCAGACCCGGAACGGACTTGTATGGATGAATGCTATCAGAACATCGTTAGGAGGACGATGAGCATTCTAAGGGAATGTGTGCTAAAAAGGTAACACTTAACCTCAAGCCTCATCAATCGGGAATGGCTAAAGCAAGAGAGGTGCGGCAAGTCTAAGTGGCTAGCAACCAATTAGGATAAGGTCATCCCTGTCTATATGTCCTTTTGATTTCGGTTGTGTGGGCGGTTGTTGATCCCAACTGCGGGGTGATCTAATTCGGACTATCCACTAACGGATAGCTCCGGTCTTGTGTCGTAGGGGTTCATGGTGGATCCTCCGCACTATGATCTAGACCAGATAATGTGAAGAGCGATACCCCAGTAGCCCTGCCATTGTAGGGAATCCAATCTCTAATAAGCTCCTGTACGGTTTTGATTGCGCCCAACTATGATGGAACGTGAGATGCAAGCATTTCAGCTAGATTTTATTTTACTTTCTATAAACTCTATTACAATATCAAAAGATTTTAATAGAAAATGTTTTGGTTACCGTAAGGTAAAAACCCTACATGCTTATTTGTGGCGTGGTCTTACGAGATACCTTTGATTTCAAAGGATTTTGAAAACTTTAATAATCCAATTGAGTGTGTTTTCTCACGCTGGTTTTCCAAAATGACTAGGATATTGTTTTATTATAATGCTCGGGTCAGACCGTGTATTATAGATACAGGAAAGGATATTGTGGAACTCAGGAGACGAGCTGGATGGTGAGACGTATTACATGTATTTGATGAGTATTCCGCTATGTATGATTAACTGCATGGTCAATTTTGTGAGGACAGGTTATGATAACTGTCCAGTTTTGTGCATGTATTTTGTTGCACTCTAATGATGTAATGTATAAACAGATATAGTTCGTTTTGTTCAAAGATTAGTCATTTATCTATTATATATTGTTCCGCCGCGATTGTGAGATTCTGATATTGTTTCTATTTCTTCTTCTACCTCCTTCATTCTTTCCCTCAGCTATCCGTCTTTTCCGGCACTCGATCGTCGTCATAGTATACAGTGGAGTATTTGTGTCGATTTTCGAGGGTCGAGAAGGGCGGGTTGTTACATGGACCTTCGGGTCATTTGTCCTTCGCGATGTTTATCTAAGAGACGTTTTTCATTGCGAAGTATCTGTCCTTCGGGATGTTGTCCTTTGGGATGTTTGTCTAAGAGACGTATTTATTTGTCCTTCGGGACGTTTTTCTAAGAGACGTGGCGCCTTATTTTGGGAGAAGTACTTGGAGGGCTTCGGCTATAAGCACGTGCTATATCTTTAAGATGATTTCATTGATTTCCATGTGATTTTCCGAGTGTATTGCATTTTTACATTATTCGCTATTTGAGCCATTCATGATACTATATATGGTGATTGAATCTTTGGAAATTGAACTCCTTATCGAGTTCTATATTTGAGATTTGGGTTTGCTAACACTTGGCTTTTATTTGAGATTTATACTCCCCAATTTTGAGATATATGAGATTGCCATTTTTGGTGTATTTTGTGTTTAAGACTTCTCTATTTAGAGAATATTTTTTTGATTTCCATTTATGGCGATTTTTGAGTTTGAGATTTGGGATTCTCCTATTTTGAAGATATGGTTCATAGAAACCATTTTAGTGGCTCTTGGGATTTCATCGATGATATGAGGCATTTATTATACTTAGTGTTATTTGGCGAGTTTACCTATTTAAAGGACATACACTTAGCTTAATTACCTAATTTGAAGTAGTGGCATGCTCTTATTATTGTTTCTTCTCGTTCGAGAGGATATCTTACCCTTTACCTTATGCTTATATTGTCACTTATCCTTATAAACCGATTTGTTTAGCTAGACTAACCCGTGTGTTTTATACTCATGTCAGACCGAGGTGTTTCAGTTAGGTACCCTTATGGAATTAGCCTATTCTTCTCCCACATGGACATATCTGCTAGCCCTTTTTGTTGTAGTCTTTTTGTCACTACTCTGATATGTTTATTGTTTTGACTCGTGTGTGTATATAGTGATCGTTATACCACATATGATGTATTACTTGTATTGTATTAGGATGAATCAGTATATATGTGTATATATATTTGTTTGCTGTTAAGTGATGTTATATGGATTTGAGTTGTTGTATTTTGTTCTGATAGATCCTATAGCCACCTGTAGTTTTGTATTAAGAGTTCATTGGATATGTCGATTCACTTGAGAAAGGAAATAAAAATACAGAGTATTAATTGACATATTCAATAGATATTTAAGACAAGACTATAAATGGTCGCTCCTAACCAGCTCTATTCTCCGCATTAGCAAACAGTATTACCCAGTAATATTCTTTGTTAATGTGGGTCTCAGGGTGGGGAGTTACATTAAAAGTGATGCAACAAAAGTACATACGTATCTAATATTATTTATAGTTGTTTTGGAAATAGACTAAGCCGTAGTTTTGAGAAATAATTTTACTATATGATTATGAATCATATGATACAGGTTAATTATATCTCAAACAATTAATGGTTATGCACCATTTAGTGGAAGCATCATAAGAGTTGATGAACTCTTTGAATTAATACATATTGATGTATACATTCACAAGTCTATTAGTACCGAAAGGCTTCCACATACTTTGTTATATTCATCGATAAGGAGTAAGACAATGTTGGACAATTTACGATTATTTGTGAGTGTAGTTGGTTTAATTTATTTTTATAAGTTCATGTACTTAAGATTAGTAAACAAGGTTGATATTATTTCATCTAAACAACACTTTACAAAATCATACAAGATAAGGGTTTGTAAGAAATCCCAACATATCCTAGACCAAGGAGTTGGCAGGCTATGCAAGTCGAAAGATTGCACGTAATAATTGTTCATGAGCGATCTTGTATGAATCTCCAAAAGGTTTTTGAAAAGGTCTGTCATCAAATGACATATTTATGGTTTGAACATAAATTTTGTAAACTAAAATTAGCTTTATAAATAAAAAAAGGTTCATAAAGCATTTATGAATCCCTATTCTATTTGTACTAAGAAACAATTGTAGTTTCAAGAAATATCAACTTCATTGTGAAGGAATTTCTTTGAAAAATTTCTGGTAGTTAAATGGAATTGGATCCGATCCATAGCTAGAACTGAATTTATGAGATGAAGTGAAATTAACTAACATAAATGAACACATAGCATTAGAATGTCCAATAAGTATTCTCATACATCGAAGAGAAACCATGAGTTTCTTATTAATGTCAAAAATATACATTACCCTCGGTGTTCAATTAAACCATTAAGATTGTTGACTCTATGGTATGATGTGCAAATCTGAAAGAATTCCAAGTAAGTTATCAAAATATGATTTTGGTGGTTGTAACCAAAGAGATGTGATCCATCAGCCGAGATTGTGTCTTTATTGGAAAGACTAATGTGGTTGGAATTAAATGAGCAATGTTGATAAGAATAATATTGCAAATTTCAATTGTTGAATTTAGCATAACAGATTTGGTATTCAACATGCTCAAGTTAATTCAGATTTACTCACAAAATTATCGCTCGATAAGACTTAGTGTTTGGTACTTATGTATTGAAACAAAAAATTCTAAATAATGATTTAGAGTAAGCCTTTTACGCATATGAACCAAAAATGTCTCGAATTCAGTGGGAGAAATGATATGAATGTATCATTTTATAAGGATCAAGATTGAATAAGTATTTTGATAGAAATATCAAATAGTTTGATTTTCAATCAAAGTGCATAGGAAGCGTGTGTTCATAAGATTAAACGTTAAAAGGTACATTGATATTTCTAAATTATAAGTAAACAACACATTGTTGATTTTACAATATGCTTATATTAAAATCAAATTTAGTTGTGTTAATACTCAATTTTGGATTGTAAATAATGTCTTTTATGGTAAGTATAAAAGGTATAGGGATTGTCCCAAAACGATATACAAGAGCACCCTATTAAAAAGAGAACATATAAGTTGGATTTCTTATGCATTAGCAATAGGATTATAATATAGGTTATGTTGTGTATGATATTGTGTTTTGTTTATGTATTTGATACGTGGAGCAAATATAGAATCCAAATTGATATCACTAAATGGTTGTTTGAGGTGTTCTCGTATGTTTATGAAATACTAGAGAATTGTTTGTAGAAACAACGAACTCGTTATGATGGAACGTTTGGACACAAATTTTAATAAGTGATATTGAGCATAACATGTCAACGATAAAATTCAAGTTGAAATCTTTAATTTGAAAATATTTCAAAACAAAAGTGATTGTGGTCGATTCAACGAAATGTTGAGAACATTAACTTGAATAGCGCTATAATAAACCAATGTATACAGATATAAACACAAAAATTTATAATTGAGCCAAAGGTGATTCCAAATGTTGAGAATCCCATAATATTGTTATAAGATAACAATGTCATGAAATTGGTCATGATAGAACTTAAAGCTTACTAGAAGTCGAAAGAATACTTTGAATCACTCCACATGATAAAGGCAATTTATTAGTGTCAAAGAGAGTTAATCAACAAAATAGATAAATAAATCATAATAGTATACCCATTCATTAAGGGACTGACCTAACTGGTTTTGAGAAAACTGATTGAAGAAGTTGGAATTAGATTCGATAGTTGACCTCAAGTGCAAGTGGGAGATTGATAGAGTTAGTGGTATGCCCTAGGGGAAATTATGTAATTTGTTACATATATCTAACTCATTGACCAATCTTATTCAAAATAGAAGGTATTTTCTTCCTATTATATACTTGATATAATGTGATTATATTAACTAATTAACTAAATTAAAAGTATATTTAATAGAAAATCCATAAATGGTATATTTTATGATAGTAGTTACAAAGTGTTGTAAACATGAGTAATTTATCACAACGAAACAAACATACCATTATAAATGTTCATAGTCAAGATGCATCGAGACTGGATATCGATGTATCCATTGAGACTAGAGTACGTAGCGCTTTCCAAATGTGGGGCAGTGTTTTACTCATGATTGCTGGGGACACCTAGAGGTTACATACTAACAGTTATTAGATAACTATGGAATGACTCACTCGATAGTTTTCAGTTGGTTAATACAACTATGGTCAAACAGAAAATATTGATGTGACTGATTTACACAGTTCTCTTGACTTGAGAATACTTTGGTCTTTAGTATGAAAGCTCCGCTTTGATTATATCCAAATCAAGGCATGACGTTCATTGAGTGAATATAGTTAGGTCGAGCGGAAGTATTGGAAGTGAAGCATTATTCAAGAGAGGATTTGTCTCCTCGGTTATATGTGGTTTTTTTTCACGGTCAACTCAAATCAACTCAATGTCAAAGTCTCTGACCAGAGCATTTTGGTTAATAATAATTGTTATTATTGAACCAAGGACTTTGTATTTTGACTATAAAGTTGAATGTGGATGAGGTTGGAATTTTGACCATTACCAAATTCCATAAGTCCAAAGTGATATAGTTTTGACGAAGAGAATTGGTGTAAACAAATGTCATAACCGGGTAACTCTTATTAAATTAAAATTGGATTTTACCAAAAATGAGTTAGAGATAAATTTGGTCATAATGTCACACCACCCGCTAAGTGACATGTGAACGTTAACATTATAATAATTCAATGTTAATCGCTAACCAAATTTGCACCCAAGAGTTACACAGCCGAAATGATGAATTCCCTTAAGATCGAACAATTTAGTTAGTTTAAAATTGTTATAAGTTAATTAAACTAATTAATATTTACGAAATATTAATTATAAAATTTGAATATGATTTGAGAAATAAATAATGTTATATATATTTATAAGAGTTATAAATATATCGATCAACATACAATATCGACAAGCAATTAAATTTATTTTAATTGCATAATATTTTGACATGGGCTTAGATGGGTTTAAGGCCCATCATTACGGTTGCAAAATTTCGGTTTTAGGATGGTCCAGGGGTGGATAAAACATAGGGAATTGGCTTGGAGATAATGAGTTGAGATCAAGTGAGAATGGGTAAAATTATTTTCCTCGTTTCTCTATAATACAACCCTATATATATGTAGGTATGTATGTATGTATCTCTAGGAATAATTACTAACCTTTTTGGCCACCATTACCTTTTACATTGCTGATTAAAACATAGCTCTTAATCCACTCCAAAATTCTCAAATAAATTTCATATTAAAATAATACTATTCGATGGTTAGAGGTCGGTGATTCCGGACTTGCAATCTGACGAATCAAGAACAGTAAAAGGCAGGGAAGTCATTGCTTCAACGTGGATTCAAAGGCATCATTAAATTGGTAATTTTAATTCATATTACAATAACTAAATTACATTATATGATGATCCTATAATGAGCAATTTCATATTTGTTTAAATATACTTCTAATATATGTTTAGTTATGTGAGATTTTGTAAGTAGATGTAGTGGTCACAAATCAATTTGGTTATATGCATAATTTGTTTGTTATACTATTTGATTTATGTATAGACAAATGTTGTTTACTGCAAAAAACTAATTTTTATCATTAATAATTGATTTATATATATCTATCAATTAATTCATATATATATTTAGTGTATATTTCTCTGTCATAATAGCATATACGCATATATAATATATATATATATATATTACAAATTTTAGAACATTTATTTATACATAATATGAATTTACTAATTTGTAAATTAATTGTCATACATATATCCATATTTTTAAATAAACATTTATTTGATTTTTGAATTGTTTATTATATATAAAATAATTATTACAATAAATATTCAATTATATATTTTTAAAAAGTATTATATAGTTTCAGAAACATATATAAAAAATTTAGGATTTTTTCAATAAATTTAGGATTTTTTCAATAAATTTTATTATTCTTTTAATTAATATTATTTCAGAAAAACTGTTTATGACTTATTAAAAATAACATTTTCATTGAAAAATTCTTAAGAAATTTTTGTGACCTTTCATTTATGATTCTAAAATTTTAAAATTTGAATCTTGAATAATATATTATTTTATATTAAATAAGTATTGACAAAACCAATGTATTTTTTTTAAAATAATATTTCAGCTTTGAAATGTCTCTAGATTATTTCTAAGCTCTATTTTATGATCTTAGAAATTTTAGAATTGTATAATTTTAATTTTCATGAATATATTATTTTATGTAATTATTTATGAATGAAAACATTATTTATTCATAATATATACAAATTAAAATATCAAAATTATTATGTTTCCAAAACTAAGTTAATTTTGAATTAGAAATAATTTTTAATAATTTTTTCTCTCTTTCTATATATATATATGTATATGTATGTATGTATGTGTATATATATATATTTATGTTCATATATTATATATAATATATTGGGGCATTTTACAAAAAGGACAAACTTTGCAGTCCAATTAATTTCTAGGACACACATCCATAGAAATTAATTTCAAGCTCAAAGTCAGCAGAATAATTACTTTTAACGACAATGTAAGCAGTCCAATTACTTTCAAGAACATAATTTCATAAGTTTTTTGGCCTTAGAAACTAATTATTTTGCATTTTATCCTTAAAGGTAATTATTTCATTTGTGTGTCCTAGAAACTAATTGCACTTGCTAAAAAGGCCCTTGTGGCTAATTTCCACTAATATATTTATACATACATGTGTGTGTGTGTGTGTGTGTTTGTGTATTATAACGCATAAATATGCACATACGTGGACAACGTACATGACATGCAAAATTAGCTAATAAGTATGTTGCGATGTAAATCATAACATCTACATATGAGCATATTATACCTTTCACGAATTATTACGTTACACCTGCACTCACACATATATGTATATGATACATTTATGTATAAATTAAATCAAATAAAATTAATTTTATATCTCAATATATTTGAATTTAAATAAAATAATGATTTTATTTAAATGAAATTTAGAAATGTTCTAACTCAGTTGGACTTCATAGGCGCAATAAAGATCCAATAGGGTAAAAAGTTTGAAATTTACCCATAACTTCCGCTTCGGACTGGTCCAGTTCCAACAAGAATAACTACGGACAATTTTTCTTTTACATATATATATATATATAATATATCCAGGTGAAATTATTCCATTTACCCTTTTTAAAACAATACTATATCAATTGGTCTTGTTTAAGTGTTTAGGAAATCCCTATCGATAACGTTGGCCAAATGCTTCGATTAGAATTCTTAAGCCACTCGACGTAACAAACGACACAATACAAACATTTTTGTATCACTAACAAATACATGTTCTCATATATACTCTCAAACTCATCCTAGGGTGTCACTTGCCCTATCTCTAATGAATTACTCATTCTAGGCCATTACTAACCCTGTCTATAGTGAGTTCTATCCCACCAAAGCTAAGATTTTCGTTCAACCTAAGCTCTGATACTACATTGTAACAACCCACTTTTTCGAAGAGTTTAAGCTAACAATAAACCACACATGTACAACCCAAATTGAACGAAAAGGCGGATAGTTAGGGAAAGAATGAAGAAATAAGACAAGAAGAAACTAAGAAACACAGAATCTTACATCGGAATGAATAACCTATATTATATAACAAATCTTTACACAAAAATCTATAATTTATACAAATACAGACACCAATCAAAGTACACTAACATATTTCAGCTCGAATAGTTATAACAAAACATCCTCACAATTGTTGAATAATATACAATAAGTAACGAAAATATAATCATCTACGAGAATACGTCTCTGGGCCTCCAGCTTCTCTCCTGAAGCTCCAAAATATCCATCTATACCTGGAAAATATGCTCGGCCTGACCCGAGCATTTAGGAAAAACTACGCCTGGGTCAGTCTGGTTAATCCAACGTGAGAAACACAATCAACCTGGTTCTTAAAGTTTAATAACTTTTCAAAGCAAAGGTATCTCATAAGAACTTACCGCAAATAAAGACGGGCGAGTTTTTACCTTACGATAACCAAAACTCCTTTATAGAAAATCATCTGATATTATAATAGTGTGTAATCACCAAAGTAATAATAACAAGTAGCCGTGATGCATGTGCTGTGTACATCACAATGATACTAGTCATAAAATCAAAATCTGATAAAGCTCATTCGCTAATTGTGTAGGATTTCCATAGAGGTGGCCTCGGTACTTCGAGAATGGTCCTCCTGCACAAGGATCAGAGTTATCCTTCCGAGGGTCGGTACCTATCTTGCCGAGATACATAGGAAATACATAACTGGCCACTTAGGCGAAGTGAATCGCTCCCATCATGCATAAAATAACGATAGGGACTTATTAGAAAGAGAGAAGAGTACACCCTCATAGGTTAGCTAGGCCCCTAGGCTATGCGTCATATCTCTGGTTTTAGTCATTTCCACTGATGAGACCACGTCTGACTTCTATCTCGCGCACCGTCTCCAAAATAAATTATGGAACCCAACATGGACTCCCACACCTTAACAAGTCACAGAATCACACCTGAATTCCACATCTCAGTAGATCTTGGAATCTCACACAGATTTCCACACTCCAACGAGTCACGGAACCATATATGGATTTCAACATCTCAAAATATAACGCATCTCCTCTATTTAACCGTATATGGTTTCGGAGTAGGTCATAGGTTCCGAGTTATCTCTTACAGTACTCTCTCCATTTCCTAGGTGCTCCAAAAAACATTCATCATCTTTCCGGAATGCTCAGTACCAGTTCTTTAGGAAATAATCTGACAATACATAAGATCGGGGATCATCGCCTAACTGCTTAAGTGGACGGATGTCCTTATCATTTATCCTAAAAGAACGTGTAACAACCCACTATTTTGGACTATTCAAATCAACGATAAAACCACATATGTCTGACTTGAATAATTCAAAACAATATATTGTAGTATAATTTGGAGCAAATAAAACCAATCACAGAATCATAGACACAGATAAATCAGAATAACTCGCAGAGGAAATAAAATAACAGTAGTAGTTCATGAAGCTACCACAAATACAATCTCAAACACAGTCTCAAAACAAGTACAAAATTCCATAGTATGAAAATTAAATACAGCAGAAATCCCAAAATATAAATGTTCACTAGTACATAAGCTGAATAGAAATACTGAAAAGAAATAGATAACAGCTAGGTAGATAGTCTCCAGCAATCCTAGCTCCAAAAGGCGAAATCCAAAGCTGATACCCAGGCTGACCCGAGCGTAATAAAATAAACACAAACATTCGAGTTAGGACATACATACTTATACAATGTAAACCAACTCAAGTGAACTATAATAAATTGCATAAGTAACTTAAAGGATGCTTGAGACCGCCCATCCTTTAAGGACCCGTCAAAACAATTTACTATGTAGTAATATACGCTATTATAATTGTGTCTAATAGTAAAGTAAACTTACTTAAAAATAGTGTTAAGGCTTTACATTTTCTACCTTAACACATATATAGTGCCGATAGTCTATACAGTACCGTCGTACCTCCAGATTGGGAGGCTACCACAAATACCCATAGGTACGACATAAATCAAAACTCGTACAAGGCGCGTTAGGGAAGGTGACACGGCACTACTAGGCAATGCTAGGGTAGATATACCAACTGCACTTCCGGACCGGTGATAACGCATAGCAGCCACTACCGCCCACCTCGAGCCACACTCCCAAAAATCGAAGGTACGCACCAATCAATCACAAAGTAATAGAATGCCATACGAAGAAGTGTGTCGGATAAGAGGAGCGACCTCATTAGCCCATCGATTGCTCCTGTTTTAGCCACTTTATGCCAACTCATGGGAGTTAGGTTCACGTTCATACCTCAAAGGACGTCACCACCATCCTACTTCATTCTGGGATCTCCACCGCATATACGGTTGTTAATATGGTTTTCCGTAACGACAGAGAGTATGCCAATATCTGATCCCGGTCTCTTTAACAACCAACCGTTATTATAACCTGTGGTTATAAATTTCAAAAATGGTTTATATTCCAAATCAAAATAATTCATTTAAACCATTTAAATATGAATTCGTTATCCTTTCAAATCAAATATTCAATTTCCAGAATTGTAGAATTTTCTAAGTTCATTCATTCAATTATAACAATTTCAAAACATTGTATTTTTCAGAAACAGCAGCACTTATAAAGCGTTACAGTAGATATTTTAGTATTTCAAAACAATTCAATTTCAGATACTGCAGCACTTTAAAAATGCTACTGTAGATATATTAGCATATTCAAAACATTTCAATTTCAGAAACTGCAGCACTTTAAAAATGCTACTGTAGATATATTAGTATATTCAAAACAGTTCAATTTCAGAAACTGCAGCACTTTAAAATTGCTACTATAGATATGTTTAGTATTCCAGAACATAGTTATATTTCAGAAATGGTAGCACTTGGGAAATGCTACCTTAAAACCACAGCATTTTGAAAATGCTGCCAATGCAAAACTATGGTTTATTATAACATTTCAGAGACATTATAATTTCAATTTTTCACCATTTTTGACTTATAAAAACATACCTCACTTTCCAAAAATATTTATTTGGATATCATTTAACTTATAGTTAAATAAAGTGAATTTTTATAAATAATTATCTCATTTAAACTATAATTCATTTCTTAAGTCAAATGTACATTATTTTACTTAACTTTTATCTTAACAAATGGCTTAATACTTTATTTAAAATTTCCCATTTCATAAATAAAATACTCTTTTTACTATGTTAAGCCTAAAATTTCCATTTTGAATACTAAATTTCAATTTTCAAGTTAAGTCATATTTAAATTACATTTTTAAACCATTTATTTACTTATACATTTTAACTTATAGAAAATGACTATAACATTTATTTAAATCATTTAAATCCAATTTAAGTTAAAATTTCATATTTTATATTTCAAAAATATTTAATAAATTTTCAGAAAATATTTAAAGTTAACCATGGATCTGTATATAATTTCTAACCTAGGTCAAGTGAAACAGATATGTATCATTTCAATCCGTAATTTAAAAAGAAAAATTCGGGTTCTATCATTTCAAACCCATAATCCTGAGTCAAATAAATAAATGAAATGAAAATCGCTTGAGCCTATCATTTCAGCTGATAACAATTTTTTCTAATTCTAATGTCTATTCGGGTATGTATCATTTCAACCCATAGTGATTCTATTCTATAGGGAACTTGCAGTGTGAGAAACAGTAAATAAATAAACAGTATAATATAACATGTCATATCAGATGATGAAACAAGTTTATAAACATATTTTAACATCATATAGTCATATCACAGGCATATATGAACTTATCAACATAGCATATCAATTACTACATATCCACTTGTCATCGTTTCACAATTATATAAGTATGAGGTCGAGAGTGATAAACTCACATACTAAAGCTGGAGTTAACAATTCAAAGCACACGAATAAACTTCGAAAAGCACGACCAAGCATGACTTAGATTTGAGTGGATGGAGAGCCAAGGTTCAGATCTTGTAACAAAAAAATATACAACATATATAAATCTATATGTTCAACACATAAATATATAAATCAATATGAAACAAAGTGAAGAAAACATTGGTTTAATCAATAAGTGGGCTCGGCCACTATGTAAATGGGCTCAGTCATCACCACACATGGCTCAGCCATAATGTTTTAAGGCATGCTAGCTCGGTTAGGTGGTCACAAGCCGCGGCTATGGTTTGTGGAATGTGAAGAGATGGCAAGTTAAATCCAATAGGAAGGCAAAAAGGCATGGATCAAAAGGGATATGGGTTCGGCCCTATGCAACATGGCTCGGCCACTATGTGCTAATGGCTCGGTCAAGTCAGATCTGGATCAAGGCACAAGGAATCACGGCTAGGTGATGGAGATGGGTCACGGCCAAGGTAAGGTGGTGGAGTTTGTGTTGTGGCCGAGGAAAATAAAAGGAGTGGATGAATAAATATGGCTTGGCTAGGGTTTGAATCAAGGGATGGTGATGTTGTTTGGACCTAGGGGTCACGACAAGGCATGGTGATGACGGTAAGGAGGTGGAGGCCGATCATGGTGGTGGTCGTAAGGAGTTGTGGTCGGCTAGAAGAGGTGTGGCCGAGCTATGTAAAATAGAAAACAAAAGAAAAGAGAGAAGAGAAAGATAAAGAGGATGCCATGAGAACTTATTGTAAAAAAATTCTTCACGCAACAAAGGAGAAATGAGATGTGAGAAATACTTTTTTATACGTGAATTAGAAAGGGAAGCGACAGCTAGGGCCAAAGAAAGAACGGCTAAGAGATGTAAATGTTTTGAATGGCTAGGAATTAGGAAAGCTTACTTAATTTCCAAGAAAAGGAACTTAAGACTCTTTAAATTTCCAAGCCAAAAATCAAATAAAAATCAAGTAAAAATCACATTAAAAAGTCCAAATAAAATAGAAAATGGAAAATAAGTAGAAATGAAGTAGAAAAATATAGAATAGAAAATAAACAAAAATGCTGAAAATAATCGCGTGTAAAACACTAAAATTTATCAAATTTTACAAAACAGAATTTTACAAAACGAAAAGCAGAACCAATATCAGAATCAAATATAGTTTCAAAGAAAAAGATTAGAAAATAAAAATTCAAATTTAAAATTTTCAACTGAAAGTCAAAGTTTTACCACAGTTGACCAAAATATAAAAATTTCAGAAAATATTTATTTTATTGCATTTGGAAAATAATTTATAAACAAAATCCAAAATTACATTGGAAAATTCCAAAATTTCCATTTTTAAATGATATAAAAATCAAAGTTTTCAATTAAATTGAATTAAAAATATTTATAAAATTTTGGGTTATTACAGAACGAAACGATTTTATACGTACAATATAGCACGTCGAACAGAAACTCCACCATATAATCCCTATGTTTCCCCTAGATATTTCCAGAGTTAAAATCCTTCTATGTTAAGTAGGGAATATTTCTATACCACCAAAATTAAGAAGAATTACATATTTAGGTCAAGATTTGATAATCAGTTATTTAACTATCAAATAAACAAACATTCAACCAAAGATTCATTTCTCACTGAAATCACTAAGCCTCATTTAATTTAATTTCAATAAATTAAATCTCTTTATCAAAACTGATATATAATTATCTCATCGATATAAATATATTCATAAATCATTCTTTCAAAAATACTTGGAACATTTTAAAATAAATATTGGAAGTACCATTTGGTATCGACACTGGATCGCCGCTCAATGGTTACGTCTCTATCCCAGAAAAATCAAACTTAATTTAGGCAATCTCTGCCTCTCGATTTCCGCTATGTAATCAATCATAAATCGCTGTTTGCACAATGGTTACGCCGCTATCCCAGCGAAAACATAACAAACTATAGACGGTCTCTACACCTCGAATTACGCTATGAATATACCATTACTTCCCAAGATCTTTTATTTTAATAATTATCTCAAAATAATGCTTTAAAGTTTCTATATAAATTCCCAAGTTTAATTTAGGAAAATACTCTTTTATAAATCTCAAACCTTTTGTAAAACTTTCCTTTTTAAATCCTTTCATTTCAAACCAATTCTTTAGAACAAAAACACTATATAATTATAGTGAATTTTTTTTAATATTATAAAAATAACTTTATATATTTTAAAATAGTTAACTTTAAACAATATTAGTAAATTATTTTTAAAAGTATTATAATATTTATTAACTTTAAAATAAGAATAACTTTGAAACAATAATTAAATATTCTTAAATAACCTTTAAGGATCATATTAATGAAATAATTAACTTAAAATCATTAAATAAAAAATTATTAATTATCCTTTAAAACAAATAATAATTATCTTTAATAACCTTGTTAATAAATAATAATTATTAATAAAATAACTTTGATTGAGAGATCAACTTTGGAAAGAGGCTTAGCAACTTCAATGGAACTTAATCGAGTCATCATTAATTCCATTAACATCCAAGTTATAATCTAATTATTTACATAACAATATAACTAGTCTGTTGGATTGTAATTAAGTGTCCACATTAATGTAATAACAGACCAGATTTATTTCTGCTAAATAAATGTCCAACTTAACTTATCCAATTAACAATAGCAGAACGATGATTTATTCTGTTAAACAGGGTCCAATTAATTTAATTTGCGGAACAGTGATTTGTTTCCACCAAAAAATGTCCAATTTACCATACTTAATCCAATTTAATTCAACAAAGAAATTTATAAGTTTATAAAACTCAATTCAATTACTTGTCAATCAAGAAGTTTATAAAACGATATATCCTTAATTAATTAAAATTAAACAGTTCATTAATAATTAATTGATTAATTAACGTATAATTAATTAAGTAAGAAATTACTTATTTATTCACTTCAATTGTTATAAATCATTAAATTTTATATTGCCGAAAACTTGACAATATTATTTCAGATGAAAATATTATGCGTTAGGATCTCGACGCAAAAATTTGCACGTCGATTGGATTTAAAACGAAAGAGAAATAGAGTTTTCAAAATTTATAGATTTTTAAATAAGATAATTAATTCAATTTGCTTTATAAAACAACCCATCCCACACTTGTTCAAACCTGACCCTAACCCTTACACCTTCTTCTTCCCGGTTTTTCTTTCACCTCTCTTTCCATTTGCGTGCACGAAGTTGTGCACAATCATGTGCACATACACACTACCTCTGGTTAACCTATCGCGTCGCCAACCAACCTCACAAGTCGCTTTCGACCATCACACCACGTCTGACCACTTGGAATAAGTCCAAGTCTGTAGTTCGAAAATTCGAACGCCACCCTAAACTGTAACGAAGGCCGAACCCACCTAATCCTCCAAGCCACGACACGATGATCCACCATCAACCACCAGATTTCAGCCAGAGATTCGCCATCGTCACCTCTTCCATTTCCCCCTTATGTGCACCTCCTTCTTCCTCTACCATCGACGCTATTACCCATGAATTTGAGATCAGAACAAGCAACCTAAAACCCAACTTCGAGTTCGTTTAACTTAAACACGCAACTAAAAATCATCGCACTATTTTTCATGGATGCGCCATCGCCTAACCCTCCTCCACGCCAAACGTCTTGACACAAAATCGAACACGTCGCCAAAATTTTACATTTCCCCCAAATCTGATCATCTCAACATTTCTCCTTCCACACGCCACTAGATATCCACAAACAACTCTTCAAAATCACGTTTTTCAACAACTAACACAACTATATAATCCATTGATTAAATTATGACAACTGAATTTCAAACAGAAGTGACCTACTCACTGTTATGTGGAATTTTATCCCTCTATGCTTGATGGAATTCAAAGAAATAAATAAAAATGTTTTATACTCAAAAACAAACAATTTTTGTTTTGAAATCAAGATTTAAAACTCATTGAATGTTGAGTTATGGATTTCTAAAAGTGAAAGCTTAACTGTTTTTTTTCAAAAAGAAACATGCACAGAGAAAGCTTTGGAAAAAGAAGTACAGTATTTGAGTTACAGGTGGAACTAATCATATCTAACACACATATACATATGTACACACACTATAGATACATTTACACTTACCACGGAACAAAAATTCATCCAGATCACATTTACATACACATACATACATACGTACATACATACATACGTATATACATATATGTGTGTGTAATATCCAGTAACAAAAATAAATGTTCTACTCGCTGTTTTTAAAGTGATGAACACTGCTTTGTTTAATCTCCTCCTTCAAGCTTTTTGAAATCTCAATCTTTTTTAACTTAACAACGGATTCCTTTTTTTTCTATGAATGTATAATGTGACGCCCCACCTCTATACCCACGCTAGCCAAGGACACTACGGTGTAATGCCGTCAACTAGCACGGAGAATAAGGCTGTTGAGGAGCGACCATCTGTATAATTGCTTTGTGCAAGTACCGATATGCTAGATAATATGTTTTCACATCCGACATACCGACACAAACTCAAAGCTACTACACAGTGGCTATTATGTCTTCGAAAACAAATATAGAAATAAACATAACACAAATCAGTCACAGATAATTCATATCACAAAGGCGGAAATAGATATGAATATATATAACACATAAAAGTGTTCATCAGAGTAGTAGTCAAGAAGATCCACAATAATACAAAAGAATAGCAACACGTGCTATACAAAAGAATACAACTATGAGTCCATATCTCAAGTGTATACAACAAAATAAACTACTAATCTAAGTAGTTAGCCAAAAGTCAGAGAAATCAATCCTAAGTGAGAAGTCAAGCTGAAGCACCTGTAACATCCCGGTCTGATCCGAGTATTATTTAATAAGAAAATAATAAATGGATCAGTATAGCTATAAATATCAAATGAAACGATATAGAATAAGAGGTATGACTAAACGCATAATAATCACAATGCCAAGATGTGATAAATAAGTAATTGAAAATCAACAAGAGATTAATCAATATCACAAAAACCTTCTCAAGGATCAAAAGGAATGTCATACTCTTTATTTTGTTCACCAAACCATAAATATTGACAATTATATTAATATCAATCACAAAAGTCAATGACGCACAAATTCACCAATGCACAAATATTTATAAAACTTATCAATGAAAATCACGAAAATTGGTGAAGCACAAATTCTAGGAATCATCTCAAGAAATCCAGAAATCACAAAAAGCGGGAAAGGCCTATCACAAACGGGAGCATAAAGCCCACCAACACGTGTATCACAAACGGAACGCTAATTCCATGGTTGCTAACCATCACAAATTGAGCCGAAGCTCCACAAATGGCCCGAAGACCATGGGTTGCTACCCCACCAATTTGAGTCGAAACTCCACAAAACGGGGTTTAGTCTCCCTCGCAGACAAAGAGACATCGCATAAAGCTAGTCTAAATCACAAAATGATCGTCATTGATCATCAAGAAGTGTCAATTACACTAAGCTAGTAAATATATGAGTTTAGCTTCATGTCCCATAACCACTAGCTTAACTTAAATATTTACGAACAAATTGTTGATCTCCACTAGAAAATTGTCACAAGAGATTCAATCGAACAAGTCTAAGAATTAACCGGCGAAGTAAACGCAAGCGTTTCATACCACTCATTTTACTAAGTCATTTAATTAGATTTCTCATACGAGTGAGGTAAAGGCTTGTACATACTAATAGATTGGAAAATGGTTTAAGAAACGAGCTTTGTAATAAAATGTGTTGAAATCGTTTTGATGAAAGAATTTTGATATTTACTACTAGTATAGAAACCTTTATATTTTTAAAGTGACAAATCACAAAGAAGATTGTAGGAACAATCAATCACTAAAATTCACATTCGAAGACGTGAATAAAATCCAAAGAAATCGATACCGAATCCATTAAAATGGATGTTCCCAAAATTACGAAGAAAATGTCATCAAAGTCGATAATAAAAAAAGGGAATCAACATGAATCGATTAAAGTTGGAAATTCAACAAAATAGACAAAGTAGGCAAAATAGCATCAGGTCGATCGGCCGGCTACAGAGCTCGGTCGGCTGGCCAGAATCAGAAAACTTGCATGGAGTAGCAGGTCGGTCGACCGGCTACAGGGCTCGGTCGGCCGAACTGCAAATTTCTGCAGTTCCTGCCCCTTTTTCAATGAAGCGCAAATTCCACCAAAACGCGACCATTCGAGCAATGGACCTAAGGAGCCTTAGCCAATTGATACCCCAGCTCCATTAGCTCTCCGATCCGCCACCAAAAACATGTTCAAACATCAAAGTTAGGATCTTTAAAGAATTGAACCCAAACACTAAAAATTTGGATATTCACCAATTTAATCCAAACCAAAAGCAATTACACAAAAATAAGTGTTAGGAATTCATACCTAACAATCGAAGATAATTATAGACAAAGATGTGAGATAAAAATCTTATAGACAAAGATGTGAGATAAAAATCTCACCTTTGAACCCCAACGATTGAAGAAGAAGCTTGAAAGCAAAGGAGAATTAACCACTCTTCAAATCCTATACAAGAAGCTTGATTCTAAGCTTTAAAAGGAGAACATTCCCAAAGTTAGGTTTAGGAATTTCTGAAATTGATAAGAGAATGAGTTGGAGAAGAAGAAGAGAATGCTTACCAATGGGTTCTTCTATTAGTTTGGGGCTAGAGTTTGATTTGTAAAAGAAAACTAGGGCTTGGAGTTTTAATTTCCTCCTCCACTCTCCACTGTTATAAAAGCTTGAGTATTAGGAAATGAGGAATGAAGTAATGAAGAGTTGGAGTGGAGTTGGGACTGAATAGATAAGTGGGGTTATTGGGCTCAGCCCAAACCAAAGCCTTAAGTAAAAAGTGGCAAAATTCCTTTAACTCCAAACATATCAAAGTTTACAGTTAAAAGGATTGCAAACGTCATTTTGAACTCAATGGGAGTGGTCCCGAGTCCTAATTCGACTATTTGCAAAAAGTAGCTTTTTCGGACAAAATCCGACTAACGATGAAATATTTAAATAAAATATTTAAATATTCAATCGTAAAATATGCGGGTTGTTACATATAAGCATAGCTATTTATATAAGAGAAGAAAAGAAAATAGTAGAACAGTAGGGTGGCTGGAGTACATGATAAGGGTGGCTGATACGCTTTAGGCTTAATCTTTTTTTTTTACATTTTCATTTTTCTTCTTTTGCAAGCTTGATTTTTTTTCCAACATTTATGGGCTTGATATTTTTTCTTGGTGGCTGATTAGAAGTTTGCAATCATGAAGCTATATATATACACACATAATCTATCATAAGTTTGAAATGGTGAAGCTTCCATATATATATATATATATATACATATATATGCATATTTTTATTTATACTCAGAAGTTAGCATTTTAAAAATTATTATAGCTTTAAAAGTTCATAGATTCAGATATTCTCCATATCAGAAATTTTTTTCCATTGGACTTATAAAAGTTAATATTTTAATATTTGAAATTAGTTAATTATTCTAATAACAAATGGCTAAAAATCTGGTCGTTATAGTATACTTTCTTAAGTTAAAGGAAATATGGAAAAAATTGAGTTTATATAGGTACATACCAAACCCTTCTAATACGATGATTATGTCACTTCATATAAACAAGATTAAGCTATTTCAAACTTGATCGGCTTAGTTTCGTCCACTTAGCACCGTGTGGTGCAAATTCAACAGCTTTTACTATATTTTTGGTTGGTATAAGAGATATGTACATAATTAAGGTGGTGTATTGAAAAAAGAAGAAAAATCGACATACTTATTAGGGTAGTTAGTGACAAGAGCGGTCTACTCCAATGGTCGGTATTCATAAATGAAATCAACTTACTTGACCCATAGATCGACTACTTGCATGTCCCCTTCCTTCAATCATCGATTGCTCTTGCTTCAACCTTGTTGTTACATGAGAGTTGTGTATTAGTTTATCGGGTCAGCCTTCTCCTTATTGGTGGCATTGATTTCCTTGAAACTACAAGAATTACAGTGTTTTATCGACGTTGAAAATTTTTCGGTATGTCATTGGTAAACCTTTTCCAACGACACCCAAGACTTTTTGGTCGTCGGTAAAACCCTTATGGCAAGACAAGTTCAAATGACAAGTTTGAGGCTCATATCAATGACTTCGATCCGATGAAAATGGGGTTTTAATTTCTGATTAGGGGAAAATAAAATGGGAAGATATTCAAGTCTGAGTTGTATATTAGTGAAAATACGTTGTCGGTATGCCATCGAAAATTTTAACGAAATACCGACGACTTTTATGACATTGGAATGATATTTTGTTTATTCTTATAAGTCGCTGTTGTAATGTCATCGTAATTTTCGACGATATACCAATGACTAACATCTTTGACCATTTGTCGATGGCTTACCGATGGCAGCACCTCATTTCATTAGTGACCCATCATTGGTATATTGTTTATTTCTTGTAGTGAGACTACCCCCAACATGTATGTTTAGCTAAAGATTTTATAAAACAATTTAAATCAATGTTGTTTCTTCTCTGATGACAATTTCCTCAAAATCAATTAGAATTTGAAACCCCTAAACTTATTTTTTTCCAAATTTAAGGGCTTTTAATATTGTTAGAGAGATTATCCATCATACTGTAATCTTTGATCTTTGATATGGTGATTATAACCACTTGTGATTATTAAATGAATAAAGAAGTTGTTGGTTCTCCATTAATGTATTAATTCTGATGAAACCATGTTAAATCTTTATGTCTATTTGTATTTTTTGTTTTTTGTTTGTATTGTTATTCGGATACCTTTTGATAGTTTTGATTTTTAATCTATAAGACAGAGTCTTATTTTTGCAACAAAAATTGAAAAAGAAACCAAAATTCCCCTGAAATTTTTAAAAAATGCAATAGAAAAGCAAATGTTTAATTTCTAAAGAAAGTCATAACCAAGGCATTGGTGGGACATAGGGAATCGTGGGTGTAGAATGGGTGTCGGTAGATTTAAAAGTAGGATGTGTTGTGAAGACATTGGGTTTTTCATTATTTTTTATTAAAGTGAAAAAGAACCGTAGGGTTAGTCGTGGAGAAGTAGTTGGGAAATAGAGCTGCAGTGGAGGTATATAGGATGTTAAAGTGTAGGAAAGACATATGAAAGAGAACCATGTGGGGGCAAAGGTATGGGATCAATATCTTATTTTCTAAGTAGACCATCGTAGCATTGGAAAATATGGTTTCTAATGCGTCAAAGATGTCCAGTGAATGTCGAAATTCAATTTTTTCTATGTTGTCATACCACATTATCTATTTTTATAGTTATACTTAAGCAATTGAGGCATGAATACTTTAAGGAGACTTGATCAAATCATCTACAATAGGCATTTGAATTTTATATATCATTCGATTCTCCAAGAGAATTCTAATTTATTGTCGAATGGGCAAGGAAATAGATTTAGCCATCCGTATTAAGATTTAATTGCATTAAAAACTCATCGTATAGAATCCCCAAGGTAGTGCGGTGGTTAGGACATGCAGCGCTCGCCTTAAAGGTCGAGGGTTCAATACCCACTGACTACATATCCTTGTGATTCATATGTATTGTGGGTTCGGTGCATACTTTCTTAGAGTTTACAAGCAAAGCTTGATTCTTTAGGTCTTCAATAAATAAATAAATAAACTCATCATATAGAAGAAAAAGTAAGGGCCCTCTCTTTTCTGGACTATTTAATAAGGTCATGAAAATTTTGATTGGATTTTATCTTATACATAATGGATTTTGTAAATTGGTTCTCATATGGATCTTGAAATAATAATGGATCAAAAGATTTATTAAAAGTATATTTTATTGCATTACAACCTACCTTTGGATATGTCCTTTCTATCACATTTGGGAAGCTATCACATTGGGATAGTAAAATATGATGCCAAACCCAAAAAGCTCAAAAGAGAATGAAACTCAAAAAAGATGTGGAATAATAACTAATATCCCATATTTTGGCAAGGCCGTGATACAAAGAAATCGACTGGAGATAAAAGGCAGTTCATCCCGGAAAGCGGTTATGCATAGGTTCGCTATGGATGCTGGTAAAATTTTTCCAAGTCCGGATCGAGCTACAATTAACATAACATGACAAACAAAGCTATAAAAGTCAACGTTTCACATTTCAAGTCAATCCAAGTTCATATGCTCAAGATATGATCGATGCAAGCCAAGAAAATAAACTCATTCGTGTCCATCGGTCAATCCTTTTTGCATCGCTTTCGTTCGAATCCATCAACACCGGCATCCTTCGCATCCATCGAAATTGACCCACTTCGTATCCATTCACAACCACCCATTTCATATCCATCAGCAGTGGCACGGTAGTCCATTTCGTATCGATCCATTTTCAAGCATGCTTCGTATCGATCAGCAATAGATCGATATGAAATCAACATCTCCCATCGATACGAAACCAAATACTCAACGATGGATATGAAGTGGAGTGCAGAACATTGGTACGAAGTGGAGTGCAACAGAAATGGTACGAAGTGAAATGCATAAGATCGATGCGAAGGAAACACATTCAAGTGGAAGACTCGGTCACTCGGCATAAAAAGTGGATCGACCCAAAAGTTGATGCTACGTCATCAGACATCACGTGTCCAGAAGCAATGCGAATAGATCGATACGAACAGGAAGCAATGCGAATTTAACAGCCTTCGAGAAATCCAAACTTGCATCGATCATAACTCTAAATCTAAAAGTCCAAATGCCACCAAATTTTCACAGGAGCTGGCGTACATCTACAGGAATGTTCATGATCGATCCCGACTCGATTGGATTAAATCCTGATCGATACAAATTGCGTTTGTATCGATCACAGATCGAATCCAAACGATTAGGGATCGATCACGTAGTCCCACCCACATGAGAGAAAAGGTCTTATAAGATCCAAGCGAGAAATTTGCTGTCTACGCCTATAAGTAGCAGCCCAGGACCTATTGAAAAAGGACTTCTGGCTCTTCTACGTCCAGAATCTACCAAAATCACTGTTGTACTTCAATTTTTCTATTGCAACATGTTGTAACCAGCAAGAAAAAATCAATAAAGTCAATCATTTCATAGTGGACGTAGGCCATACACCGAACAACTCTAAATTCATGTGTTTCTGTGCGTTTTTTTTTCTTAATATTGGTGTGTTTGTTAGATTTTCCTCTTTTTTCCATTTATATTCTTCGCTTTATCTCTTCAAACACGTCCAAAGAGTGTTGTGCCCAACTTTGTTACAAACACTTTGGTGCTTTCACTGAGAAAACACAGTTTTCTCCTGCTCATTGGATCTACTATCAATATCGAATTACGTAAATCTAAGAAGAAGATCCAGATTTCAAGTTTGAAGTTATTCCATCATATTTAGATTTGCACTAAGTCTAGGAAAGAGCTTCGCTATCCCTCATAATCAACTCTAGGACTACTTTTCTATTGCAGGTCTAGAAGGATGGGACAGATAGAACCCCGCATAACTTCCTCCTACTGATTAGAATACTGTCGGACCTTCAGATCCGCAAGGCCCTGTCACTAGAGAAGAATTTCAATTGCTAATGTAAGAACTGACGCAAAGTTACCAACAGTTTACTCAGCAACTTCGTGCCAACACGGAATTGACCAACCAACTGAATCGTCAAAGATGAAGGAGATCTAGAAGGGATCAGGCTTCCTATTCATCCACCGAGAGTTCAGGCTCTTCAGACTACCACCATAGATCCACGCGCCCATTGCTGGAAGGAAGCCATATACAAGCTACTGGACATCAGCACATCTTGAGTCTTGGGCAACCAAAGATGGGCCCGTCAACTAGCCATCAGATATACCCACCTCCCAGTTAGGTACTGTTCCTTATCATACTACTGACGATCGCGCTACCACCGCTGCCATTGGTTTGAGAGTTGATGCCCAAAACCGGACAGATCGGAACCGTCGCCAACATGAATACACTCCTGAACCTTATGTCGCAGAAGGCCTAGAACTAAGGAGGTGAGACATGGACCGTCGACCACGTCTGAACCATATTGCATTGTGGAACCGGACCACGCCTTGGCCCAGCAGGCTTAAAATTACCAGATGCTAGATATCCCGACGATGATCCATCAGATGATCCATGAAAGTCAAGGTCTCACCAATGACGACTAAGGAATCTCTCGGAGTCATACCACTTTCACTGATGATATACTCTACGCTGAACCACCTCGGCGATTCAAGATGCTGATTCTGCCCGTCTATGAAGGGAGCTCTGATCCTAATCAGCATATCTTAATGTACGAATGGTTTGTGAATGCTGCACGAGCTGATGATGCGGTCAAGTGTCGAAGCTTCTCAATTTCTCTAAGGGCATATCAACTATGTGGTTTACTCGTTTACCACCTAGATCTATCTCATGTTTTGATCAGTTGGCAACAAAGTTTGTTGAATAATTCTGCATGTATGTCACTAGGCCGAAATATGTTAATACCTTATCTAGTGTCACTCCAGCCCCTAGAGAGACGCTTAGACGCTATCTAGAGAGGTTTAACGCTGCATGTGCCGAGATTAGTAATCCCAATGATAATTCAATTCTGATGGCACTAACTAAGGGGATCGATCCCGATTCCGAGTTCGGCAACTGGTTGGCCGAAAAACCTCCTACATCATTGGACCATTTCTATTCCAAGGCTGCCCAATTCTTGAGAAGGGAGGATGCGAAACAATCTTGGAAAAAGGATGACGCAGGGCACATCGTGGAAGAAAACCAGAGCAATATTTCTATTAAACAAACCGAGGAGAGTTTCGGAAAGGTACAACTGAACATACAGAACAAACAGAGTCAACGGAAAGGCAATGGAAATCAAAACAGAAAATGGGATCAGAATCATGGGCCGCGACGTAGGGCTCCTATGTTTGACAATTATGCTCTTTTAAATACGTCGCTAGAAAATGTGTATTTACATACTTACAATATTATTCAGTATAAGAAACCTGCTCCAAAACAATTATCGAAAAAATAGATTCAAATGGGGAAGTTTTGTAGATTCCACGATAGCTATGGCCATAACACGGATGAGTGCCGTCATTTGCAGGATGTCATTGAAAAGTTGATACGTGAGAGAAAGTTGGAGCAGTTTGTACGGGCGCCGAAGTCAGGAGGTTTGGGCCCATCGAACCAGAACCACATACCAAATCAGGTAAGACAGGAGGAATCTGTTCGTACTGGCACGAGGTTGGTGATAAATACTGTTAGTGGCGGTCCTCATCCAACAGACCGATGCTGGAAGGAAATGGAGTCGTATGCCAATTCCATTAGGCATGCAAGCTTCGAATGTTGTAGTAGTTTGGAAGACGGGGCTCCGGCCAAGCAACAGAAAAAGATGACATATGACATCGTATTTCGAGAAAAGGATGCCGACATGGTTGTATCCCCAATTTTTGACCCACTTGTCATTTCAGCTCAGGCAGGTCCTGCTTGGATGATGAGAATTTTAGTAGATAGTGGAAGTTATGTGAACATACTGTTTAAGCGAACCTATGATCAGATGAAGATGGAAACAAAGGACTTGAAGCCTTGTCGGTCTCGTATTCATGGCTTCAATGGGAGTGCAACTACACCCACTGGTGCGGTGGAGCTACTAGTGGAGTTGAGAATTAGAGAATGCCAGAGAGTCTGGATATTACAGTTTGTTGTTTTGGATATAGACTCGCAATACAATGCCTTCTTGGGCCGACCGGCCTTAGCTGAATTCAGGGCTGACATTGCCCCACGGTGTTTGACTTTAAAATTCCCTACCGACAATGGATCGGAGTCGTTCAGGGAGACCAAGCTGCTAGACGAGCTTGTTATGTTGCTGAGCTGCGAGAGATGCAGTGAAAGGAAAAAGGAAAGGGCGTGGAGGAATCTTTCTGCGTCCGCTTTGTTGAGAATTGACAGCTAACGCCTGGGCCTAGTCCCTGGCACCCCGACCAATTTCCAAGGGATCTTGACTCGAGATATACCGAAAGAGAAGACGAAAGTAAAGACAGTCAAGCTTCCCTGACCGAGCTGACGATCGATGTTCCGATCGACGATAATGACGATTCTAAAATGATAAAGATTGGATCTCAGCTAAGTCAAACAGATGCAAGAGGAATTTGTTGGATTTCTATTGGCAAATGTTGACGTGTTTGCCTGGATACATTCTGACATGTGTGGAATATCATTGGACATCGCAAGCCTCACATTAAATATTGACCCACAGCATGTCCCGGTCAAGCAAATAAGGCGTGGTATGGATCCAGAGAGATCTACCGCCCTTAAAGAAGAGGTAGAAAAACTCCAATCGAATGGGTTTATTTGAGATGCATTATATCCGGAATGGCTATCAAATTCTGTACTTGTCTAAAAGCCAAGCAGAAAATGAAGAACATGCATTGATTACTCAGACTTGAATAAAACTTGTTTTAAAGATAGTTTTCCACTTCCCCAAATTAGTCAGCTCGTAGATTCGATAGCTGGACATGAACTCTTATCCTTCATGGATGCATATTCTGGCTACATCCAGATACCCATGCACTTACCTAAGCAGAAGCATACAAGCTTCGTAACCGATTTAGGACTTTACTGCTATAAAGTCATGTCGTTCGGACTCAAGAACGTCCGCACAACTTACCAACGATTGGTTAATCGAATATTCGCCAACCAGATCAAAAAAACAATGAAGATATATGTGGACGACATGCTTGTGAAGTCACGATTCTCCAATGACCATATTAGAGACCTAGAATCGATGTTCAACATCCTCCGAGAATATAGAATGAAACTCAACCCATTGAAATGTCACTTTGGAGTCGCATCCGAAAAATTCCTTGTGTTTATCGTCAATGCTCGAGGAATTGAAGCCAATCCCTAGAAGATCTAGCCGATCAGAAATCTTGAGACTCCAAGAACTATAAAGCAAGTCCAAAGCCTCAACGGAAAGTAGCAGCACCGAGCAGGTTTATTTCAAAATCCACCGACCAGTGCATTCCCATCTTCGACCTTGTCAGAAAAGGGAAGCGAAATTTTAAATGGACTAATAATTGTAAGGGTGCATTCCGAGCCCTAATTCAACACCTCTCCACACCCTCAAGCGAATGGGTAAGTCGAAGATGTTAATAAAGTTATAAAGTCCGTTCTGAAAAACGACCGGAGAAGGCTGGGGCAAGTAGCTCGATGAACTTCCTATGGCTTTATGGGCTTACCTAACAACCTACAAGTCTGCAACCGGCCACACTCCATTTTCACTTTCCTACGGTTCAGAAGCTGTTATTCCAGTTGAGATGGAAGTACCTTCTCATCATGTGGCATATTATGATCCGAAGAGAAATGCTATATTACAAGCTGAATCCTTGGATTTAGAGGATGAGAAGCGAGAAGAGGCTGACTTGAGGGCAGCCGCATATCGAAGTCGAGTCACCCGATTGTACAATGCCAAGGTCCAATCCCGAACCTTTGAACTCAGCGATCTCATCCTTAAAAGAATCTACCCAGTTCCTTCGCACATGAAACCAACGTGGGAAGGGTCGTATGTAATCGAATAAAATCTCAGAGATGGCTCATTTAATTTATCGATCGTTGACAGTCTTACTCTACCAAGAGCCTAGAACATCGATAGTCTTCATCGCTACTACACATAACAGTCCCTATTTGTTTATTCAGTCTACTTTTCATTTGCAATTTGATTATGCATTTCGAAATTTGAATTTGTAATATAGCAACTGACTTTGCCGTATTTTCTTATTTTAGTAATAAAATGCAATCTTTTCGAGCCAGAGCTATGATTTTTTGAAATGTGTCATATGACCATCACTGTGCACGGAGAGCTAAGTACCACCATGCAATGGGATTTATTCAAATAGCGAGTGACTGTGATACGACCGGTCACTCACTAAGTGAAACCCGAGCTCGGGGACAAGCCATCACACTGAAGACAAAAGAGGATTGATACACAAAAATACTTCAAATAACTCCAGAATCCTAGAGTGCGAACTGGAGTACAGACCTATAAATGCGGTTTCGAAGAGGATGGATCCGTCCACCTAACAACTTCTCCCGTATTCAAATCAAGTTCGAGGAGGATGGACCCATCCATCTATCGACCTTAATTGTTAACTCAGAACAAGTCCTAAAGCCTCAACTGATGTGACCAACCGTCTGTCGAACAACTCCAGATTCTCAGTGTGCAAACTGGAGTATAAATATAAATAGCAAATGGGTGTGATTGACCACCCGTCAACTAACTCTGGATTCCCAAAGTGCGAAATGGAGTATAAACATCAAACTAACTCTAGATTCCCAAAGTGTGAATCGAAGTATAAACATCAAATAACTTCGGATTCCCAGAGTGCGAATCAGAGTATAAACATCAAATAACTCTGGATTACCAGAGTACAAATCGGAGTATGAACATCGACTAAATCTATATCCCCAAAGTGCGGATTGGAGTATAAACACAAGCCGAGTGTGAAACGACCACCCGCGGGACAACTCCAGACCACTAGAATGCCGGTTAGAGTATGAGCGCAAAGTAGGTGTGACCGACCACCTATGAATCAATCTAAATCCCCAAAGTGTGGACGAAGTTTCGGATATCGAAAGGGCGTAACTGACCTCCCCTAAAATAATTTAAGTCCTCAGAGCGCGGATGTATCCCCAAACCTTTAGCGAGTGTGACCGACCGTCGATCAACAAAGTGCAATCCCCAGAGCGTGGATGCGATCACCAATAGACAAGCAAGTGTGATTTGACCACCTAACTCATCTTATTTCAGTCTTGCTTCAGCAAAGTTAAGCTCGATGTATTAGAGGCAATCCATGATTGTTAACCAGTCTCTTCAACTTATCCCCAAAACTGAAGGCAGAACTTAAGTACAACCATTGATTGAGATGGTGCAATATTGGAATTCTACTTAACGATTGATCGCGACCCGAAGCCGTAGCTCCGGAACATGGCAACTAAACCCAGGTCCGATTTAAAGATTAAAATTCCACAATTGTATTAAACGGAAGTTCGAGCGCTAAAGCACTTTAACAAATGAACATAAACTAAGTTAAAGACAAAATAAAGCTTTATTTAAACTATTATTTGCAAGAGAAGAATAAATAAAAAATTATTCCAAAAATAGGTCCTACTAGCAGGGGCCGAACCCACGTCTATACACGACCCGAAATTCCTATTTATCTACCCAAAAATGAGCCGAGAAGACATGTCTATTCTCTTATCTTCTTCTTTCTCGGTGTTGGCCCGCTGGAGCTGCCGCTTGGGTGTCTCTTTGAGCCCTTCCTTTGTGCGGTCGATCTCCAGTCGAAGGCATTATGTCAATCTCGCCCTCCGAGCTTTCGTGGATTGGAATGCTTTCTGAAGGCGGATCGGAGGAACAGGATCGGTGTTAGGAGGTGGAAGAGGCACGCTGATGCCAACGACCGTGCGACCAGGAGAAATCATTCGTAAAAGGGCTAGACCAGGGCCCGCCAGTCCACCTCCAAAGTTGCTAGCCACCCAGTTGCCTCCATCTCAGCGTAAATTTCGGCTATTATTTCCTCTTCGGGAATTGTTTGGGCATCGTTGGGAATGTTAGCAGTTGGGCCGAAAAAGATGGCACTGGTGCGCCTCCACCCAAAACAAATGGCAGATCAGCAAAGGGGTCATTGTGATGACCGAGAAATTCCTCCATCATCTGTTCATCAAAAGTAAGCGTGATCCCCTATGCTCCGTTAATTGGTGCAGTGGTTGTTGTGGTGGTCGCTTCGGTTATGATGGCCTCCTACGTATGATGTGATTCTTGAGTTGTGGGGGCACGACCGTTGTGGCTCCAATCACTGGATAGAGACAAAAAAAATGTTAGTGATTACTTCAAGTAACGCTTCTGATTTTGAGTAAGCGAAATAAATGTTTAGAATACCTTCCTCAGTTTGACGCGTGGATGGCGGAGCAGCCTCAGAGAATTGCTCACAAGCTATAGACAACTACTGCTGATCGGGGTAATATGTAGGAACAGGTTGAGGATCAACCGCAGGTGTGGACTCAGCCTGGATCGACACAAGAGTTTTGGGGCCCATATCATGATGCTCAACACCAGAACCTTCTCCAACTTTCGGATGTTGAGGACTAACTTTCTCCTTTTCATATATGATCGAGATATCGTGGAGTACTTTTCTTTCATCCTCTCTCAGCACTCGGTTTTCAAGTTTGAACTCATCGACTAATTCCACTTGTCGTTCGGCCTTCTCATCTTCCACTAATCGGCCCCAAGCATTATACACGTATGTTGGATAATTATCGAGCCAAGTTAGATTTATGTGCTTCAGAACATTAGCATTGTATGTGATTAGAAGGTCTTCAATATCGGCCTCTAACCCGGTCTCTGCCATCTTAACTTCATCCTCAACCCTGGCCTCAACCTCTCGAATTTTAAGTGTTGCTGCGACCCTTTCACCCCAAAGCACTATAGCTTGTTCGCACGCTTCCTGGGCAGCTTTATTTGCATTATCCTTTTATTTAATGATTTCAGAGAGTTTGGCTTTAAAATCGTTAAGTTCCTTCAGCGCAGCATCCCTTTCAGCTGCAATAGCGGTGTTTCGGTGGCCCATCTCCTTAACCAGAGCACTATGCATCTCTCGCATCCTTTCCATGGACTGGTTTGCCTCATTGGCTTTCTTGGTGGCCTCTACTTCCAACTTCCTGGAGGATTCAGTCTCACTGTTAAGCACTTGAATTATACGGTCCTTTTGAGCAATATCGGTTTCTAATTTCTCGATTGTTTTTGCCCGCTCAAAGGCCACCATTGAGACTTTATTCGCTGTCTTCATCCACTCCTGATATTGGCTATATACATCATGGATGTAATCATGCATAGTTTTCTCTGCCTCGATTGAGATTCTTTTTAAATGCGGAGGGAAGACGAAGTAGTCGAAACAAATATTTGGGAAGTCTTTTTTCAACTGGGCGATTTTGATTACTCCTTCCCCAGTGGGCTCGTAATGGCTTGTTCAATGACAGTGGGAGTTTTGACCTCGGTTCTACGGCGTTGTGAATCGGGCCTGGGAGCTTGGGAAGATGGTTTTTGACATGGAGGCTCTAATGGTTGTTTTCCATGACCGAAAGGTTGTGTTGGAGCTTGAGGAGGTAGAGAACGTGATCGGGATCGATGTCTTTATTCTCTATCTCTATCCTTCTCCCTCTCATAACGTTCTTAAGTAGAATAGCCGCGGTCACGGTCTCTATCGGATTCCCTTCTATGGGACTCGTAGTATGAACTGGATGACTGGCGTGTCGAGCGAAGGCTTTCTAACATAGATTCTCACCTAGTCATCGTATCTGTAGAATAGAAAGAAAAGCAGAGTCGGTGATCTCCAAAATAGAATAACTTATGATTGGAAATCATGTAGTGCCGTGAAGTGTATGTATGCCTGTGTTAAACCCCCCGACCAACCGGATATGTTAGCCACACATGTAGGAAGTGACTTGCTTAAATCTAAGGTACTTTGAAGCCCTTCCAATCCAATGTCATGTTTGAGCGACACATAGTCCGAAATTGGACTGTTGGCAAGCCCTTCTAAAGGATTTTCCATTTACGAGGGAGGAGCCTCCAAAATTCTAATACCAGAGACTGGCAGGGACACAACAACATATTTCCATCTCAAGGACTTATGAAGCTTATGTACTACTGCTTTGCCTTTCCTCCTCCCCTCCAAATCCTGAAAACTGTCATAAGGCCTACCTACGGGTTCGTCATCAGTGGGCATATTTTCTTCATCATCCTCCTCGGCTATTACGATTCTGGGCACATTGTGTTTATCCCGTCTTGCCGGGGCTGCCCTAAGCGATCCCTCAAGTATTATTCTCTGATTTTGATCGATTAGTCCAACAATCCTCAACTTTCTACCTGTGAGCATCGAGTCCATATCTCTCATCACGCTCGGCACTTCCTAAAAATCCGTACTATTTCTTTAAAGTAGGCACCTTCAGGTCGTGGAATTACGGCTGTAAAAGAAAGAAAATCTTAGACTTAGCACCGGTTACAACAATCTCATTAACCACTAGAGAAATTACAACACATACGTTTGATTAACCATCGGTTGACAAACCCTAAAGGGCATCGAACGTAAAACCACTCCGCCTTAAAGTAACTAAGCCTAGTCTAAGATCCCATCACTATTTGGCAATTCCTAACTGCCTCAAGAATCGTGAATAAATGATTGTCTCCCCGACTCTTGACATTAAACAAGTATCTGACTTCTTCCAGAGTCGGGGGTCGAAAGAGATGTTCCATGAAAACGATGAATAGACTGTTCAATGGTGCATATCCATTTGGATATAATTGCGATGGAGCGGTTCTAAAGAAAACTAATACTTCTCGAATATACAGGTTGAATGGAGGAAGTGTTCCAACTATGCACGAATGTCGGTTAAAGGCTGTGAATCCTTCTAGGGGAGCATGTGGCTTGTTATTTGTTTCGGGTAGCAAAACGTCATCTAATGGTAGACCATGTCTTAAGCATATTCACCCTAATATATCTTTAGCAACATTGGATGGCATAGAATCTTGTGGATTCTTGATAAAAGTTGCTCCTGGTAGCTCGTTCGGAGATGGACCTATTACTTTGCCTGTAATGGCCGACATCTCTATTACCGGAGAAGATGAACTTTGAGGCTCCTGCTGTTGTGAACTTGTAGAATCCATAACTAATCAACTCATCAAAAACCATCATAAGATGATAACAAGCCCTTGTCCCTAGTGTGAAGTGCATAAATGTGTCATGCAATGCAGTGCTACATAATACTTAAAGATTCTACAGAATTTGAGAAATGTTCAAACGACAAGACTTCGGAATTCAACTGGAGTGACCGTCATCGCTGACCGTCACAACTGTACCAGCTAGACTTTAAAGACTGATCCGAGTTAAAGTTTGTTAAATTCAGTCAAGTTATAGTTTCATCGACGAGCTTCGAAAGGTAGTCGAATGTGTAGTGAAACAGTTAAGTTCAATTGTGTAAGGCTAAAGCTCATCGGAGTTAAGTGTTCAATTATTCAAAATTTTCATATCCATCAAGGTCAAGACTTGGATCGATCACCAGAGGCTTCATTCGTATCGATCATAAAAATGGCAATTCATATCGATCATAGTGTGCCCCTTCGTATCGATCACCCAAAATTTATTTCGTATCGATGTAATATTCTCCCTTTCGTATTGATCGGCAATGGCATTTTCATATCGATCGCCAACCCAAAACTATGTATCGATCGCTTTGGATCGATATGAGTATCGATCGTCAATCGATCGATATGAGTATCGATCATCAATCGATCGATGTGAGTACTCACTTTCCATCGATACGAAGCAGTTCTTTCAACCGATACGAAGTCGTGTTATGTTTGGATTGATATGAACTCGTCCTTCATCCATCATCGATAGAATAGCTCCCAAACTTCTTCTTCCCCAGTCGACACAAATTCCATCTTGTCCTTCCTCGACCTTGCTCTATCCCACTTCCAGCCTCCTCACAACTAGAATCAGCCACGAGTATGGGAGGAATGGCCAAGAACTCGAGTCTCATCATTTTAGAGTGGTTTTGATTAGTTAATTACCTAGCTTAGGTGGTCGGTTCGAGGAATTAATAAGTTTTTCAATTTGGAGAAGAATAGTTCTTTTTCTCGGTCTCTATATCGATACAAAGGGCGAAGGAAGAATGAGCAAGTAAAAATTTTCTAAGTGTAAAATCATGTGTATATATATATAAAGGGTAGATGTGGATACGTCTCCCAGTATGAACAGACTGAATGAAGTGGTGTACACCGTAACCGATACGAAATGACCTGTTCGTATCCATTGGCCATCGACTCGGTAACCACCATCGTGTCCATTCACATCCGATCTAAGATGAACCAATTCGAATCCATATAGCAAGCAATAAAGATAGAGCTCATGTGAACTATTTGAATCCATGAAGGTGCATCGATATGAAAGGAGCAGCAAGGTTGCACTGGAACCACAGGACTCCATCGATACGAAACGTTCATTTCGTATCCATCTGTGCGAATTTCATCGATACGAAACACATAAAAGAGTCTCATTTACACTGCTCAGCTCCCTCGATACGAAGTGTCATTTTCATATCCACCTATTCAAGGAAAATAAAAGCTTCGTATCCATTGACACAAAGCATCCCAAAAAAAACATCATGTTCGTATCGGTGGCCATCGATACGAAGCATGCATTCAAACATTTAAACCCGATCCAGGAGAGGATCGATGCGAAGAGAAACTCCAAAACAACCGTCAAGTGTTATTACACCTCGAATTTCACATCGATTAAGGAGAGGGTCGATACAGAATTCGATGCAAGAAAACCGACAACGACTCACGGACGTGCGAACGTTAGCGAAAGTTGGACTAACATACATACATATATGACGGACTAGCATTCAATTTTTAAAATTCACAGGAAGTGAATGCTCTTCTAGTGACAATAACAACAACAAACAATAGTTTGCTATCATTCAATACTCACAATAGTGCGCAATACAACAATTGACAGTCAATAATTGATTATTTATGTTATCGAAGGCCAGTCAAAGGTTATATCTTCCGATAAAAAGACAACAACCGTTCAACAAGTCAAATAGAACTTTTTAGAATGAAGACTACAACTTTTCAAAGCATATCATTTGTAGGATCGATTTCACCCTAGAGGGGGGGGGTGAATAGGGTGATAGTGTTAATTATAAAAATTATTGCAGAAGTGTATATTAATTTTAACACAGATCACTGCAGAATAAACACAGCACAGATAATATCAGAATAATAAAATGCAGAACAGAACAACATAGAATTTACCCAGCTTCGGCAAAAACCTGCCTACGTGCTGCCCCCAAGGTTTCTACTAGAAATTAGATAGTCCCTCGCTTACACACGTAAACTCGCTATACCCGCTATTGACTAATCTAACTCTACGCTCAAAACCCTGCCACAACTCAACTACCGAGTTGCGAATTCTCAAGCTACGCCACGTAGCTTGTCCCCTAGTCACACGACTAGAAAAAAATAAAACGGTTTAAAAAGAAAAAAGGAAAATACGATTAAAAGCAATTAAAAATGAAATAACCCTAATATTAAATTTAAAAACCCCTTAAAAACAAAACCCCTTTGAAAGCAGGCCGGCCTCCTTTGCTATTTGACCCGTCTCTTTTACTTCTTTGTTTGTAATGGCGGCCGTTCCTTTTTAGGGCTTCGTCCTTATCAAATTGGGGCTTCGTCCCTTTGATGCAATTTAGGGCTTTCAAATTGAAGCGCCGACCTTTGATAATTGTTCGACTTCGATGCTCTTTGCAGCTGCTTCGTTGATCGAATTCCTTCTTCGGTATGTAATTGTATGCTTTTTCTTTTACTGATTTTATGCTTTCTGGAATTCAATACACTTGCCGATGATGTGAATTTGATTTATATAGGGTTTGTAAATCCTATTCTTGCGTTCGTATAAAATAATTTGAATTTGTCACATATTCATCTCTGCCACTTGATTTTTCTTCAACGAATGTGATGACTTCTGACTTCTTCAATTTCGAATATTTCGTGTTTACTTGGTTAACACGGTTTGATTCAATTTCGTGATGACCACGGTATTTTGATTTTTGGAATTTATACTTTGTTGACTTGTTCAACATTGACATGGCGATTTTACTATGACTTCGGCCTTGAATTTGAGATGTTTGGTTATCACTTGCTTTGACTTGGTTACACGTTTTGAAAACTGCAGCTTGATGCTTGTATCCCTCTTGTTGTTCATAGCAATTACATCCCTACTGCCATGTTTTGATGTCACTGTAGTATGTTGGTCACTTGATTGTGTTGATGGAAGATGTTGCACTGCTTCATTATGATTCACTGCAAAATTTATTGAGTTGTCATTTTGGTTTGTAAGTTGTATCATAGTGATGCCTGGTGCTATGTTGCTTTCGACTTCGAATCTGCACTCATCTTTACTTATGTCACTGGTCCTCTCGGCCCATCACCATTGCTTTGATATTGTTGCTCTGACTTGTATCACTGCATCCATGTAGAGACTTTGTTTACATATAGTCTTGTTGCCTCTGTTTCATATTGTATGGTCTGATTCATCATGCATCATTTTGTACATGCTCGGTGTCAAGCATTGTCTTTGTTGATGCCTCTGATTGACTTTACTGCATAGCATATTTGTGTAGTTGGTTCAGTTGCATTTGTCCATTTCAATACTGTTGCTGTGCACTTCTGTTTTCACTGTCCATATTGTTTGCAGCTGTGCTTCATTGACATGTTGTGGCCTGTACTTGTATGCATCATATATGCACTGTGCACTAACTTGAGTCTGGTTCTTCACTTGGAATTGCACTTCCTGTTGCTGTTGAGTTGATATAGTCTGACCTGTGTTCCCTGTTGCATACTGTTGTTAGTCTGTCCACTGTCGAGTTCTTGTGATACTCATGTTGATTACATTGTTTGTTGACATGCCTTGTACTGTGCTTCATATATGCGCAGTTGGTTCATGTTGTTGCTTATGTTGGTGTTGTACACTGTCATGTTGAATTCACTGATGTATCACTGGTATACTTCACTGTGTTGATTGTTGTGCACTTGCTTGACTGAACTACTCTGGTCTTTCATGATGTATTTGCTGTGGCATTCTGTGGTCTGCACTGAACTTGATGACTTGAGCTGCTATGTTCTGTTCATTCCTAGTTGCCTTGTTGCAGTTTGATTGTGATATCCATGTTGCAGTCCATTTTAATGTTGGTCTTCGTTGCATTCATGTCATGTCGCCTTGTGTTGAATCCAGTTTCAAAACTCGGATTTGACCTTGTGCTTGTGTCGTGATTTTCAATGTTATTGCACGTGAGTTGAACCCGATTTTTCATTTGGGTTTGACCTGTGCTTGCCTGTCCCTGTAAATCAATCAAGTGTATATATCGGCGTGCACGGCCTTGTGGCATATACAGTAATATACTGTGTATGTCACAAGTTGTTCGTGTATGATGAATTCAAATTTAAATGATGACGAACAACCCAAATAACTGAGGCAAATATCATTTTCAAAATTCACGTTTTATTTTATATCGCAAAAATATTTTATTTTCAATTTTACTGCGTTAGTTTATATTTTTGCAGATCGCTCAGATGCTGGATTCAAACTTGAATGCAGTTGAAGATAAATACGAGTGTGAGTGATATGTAGTGAGGTGCTGATGTAAAATAGTGAAATGTCATGTATTGTAGTCAAAATTGTATATGTATAGTGAGAGCTTGAAATTTTACTATCAAAGTTGTAATAAATATTTGTTTGAATAAAATATTCGTTTGAATTCAAAAACTGTGTTATTTATTTTTATTCAGCAAATATTTATTTATTCTGTGAAGATTAAAATAGTACGTTAACAAATACATTTAAGCGAATGTATATATGTTTATTATCATCAAACAAAAATCATATAGCGCAAAGCGCATATTCAACAATCTCCCCCTTTTGATGATAACAAACATATATTTAAGATTTTGAATATATTAAATGTATTTGATAATTTCAATTGCTCCCCCTATTTGAATGCTTCCTTTCTATATGATACTCACCCTACATATATGACTCCCCCTACATATATGCATACAAATAAAATGTGTGAATGAGCCTATATGCAAATGGAAAATTGTTTGACCTTTGATTGATTCTATTTGACAAAATCTTAACTTTTCTCTCCCCCTTTTGTTATCAGCAAAAGAATAATAGAGATAGAGAAAATAGAGATAAAGTGATCGATATTAATCCAACATTAAAACCCAATTGAATATAAATATTAAATTTCAATAGAAAATCAAACAAAAATCATAAAAATATTGTTAGGCGCATATTCCACTTTTAGAATGATGGAGATGATGTCATCATATAAAACCATACAATTGTGTCTATTTGTGGTATTTTTATATCAGGAATTTGAATATTTACTAATCATGCATAACCGTTAGAACTTTTAAATGAGATTAGTAGTATTCCAAATTTATTTTAGAAAAATGAATTCAAGTATCTTCTAACCACTCATAACCGTGAGGACTTTTAAATGGGATTAGAATCAACTTGTTTATTTTTTTTTAAAAAAAATCAACTTTTGATATGTGTTCCATACATGCATAACCGTGAGGACTTTTAAATGAGCATGAAAGCACATAACAAATTCCAAGTAATTCACCCATGCATAACCGTGAGGACTTTTAAATGAGAGTGAACACTTTGGTATTTATTTATTGTTATTAATTTTTATTTTATATATTTTTTTTTTTTATTTTTAAAAAATGAAAAACGAACGATTCCTGTTTAAAATACCACATATCGACAAACTATATAGAATTTTGATGAATGATGGTTGATAGAAATATGATAGGTATAGAGATGGTCATGGAATTTTTACCAACAAAAAGTTTTATAACTCTTGTTTACATTTCTCAAGAAATTTTCTAATTATACTTTCTCGAGTTATAATATATAATCAATATCAACACTCATCACTTTTTCAATCACTATTTTTCTTTTCGATGATTTGTAGGGAGAAAAAAATGTTAAATATTCAGCAAATTTCTAAAACACCTAGACTGAGTCGTAGTTTACAAAAACTATTTTCTGGTAGGGGTTTTGTAAAGATGTCTGCCAATTGAGAATCAGTTGAAATAAAATTTATGCAGATATTTTCTTTGGAAATATGATCTCTAATAAAATGATGTCTTACATCTATATGTTTTGTTCGCGAATGATGTACAGGATTATTCGTGAGATCAATTGCGCTTTTGCTATCACACATTAGTGGTACACGTTTAAAATTTAGACCATAGTCATGCAAAGTTTGTATCATCCATAAGATTTGAGCAGAGCAACCGCTCAAAGCAATATACTCTGCCTCTGTTGTGGATAATGCAATACAATTTTGTTTTCTACTCGACCATGCAACTAATGAATGTCCTAGCATAAAACATGCTCCACTAGTACTTTTTCTATCAACCAAGTTTCCAGCATAATCAGCATCTGAAAAACCTTTCAATTCAAAATTATCATTTGATGGATACCAAAGACCAAATCGTGGGGTGTGCAATAAATATCTTATAATTCTTTTAACAGCTTTTAAATGAGATTCTTTTGGGTTAGATTGAAAACGTGCACATAAGCAGACAGAAAACATGATGTCAGTTCTAGAAGCGGTAAGATAAAGGAGTGATCCAATCATACCTCTGTACTGCTTTTGATCAATTGTCTTACCCTTTTCATCTTTGTCAAGTTTAAGTGTTGTACTCATGGGAGTTCTTGCTGGTTTAGCATCTTTCAATCCAAATTTGTTGACAAGTTCCCTGATATATTTTGTTTGAGAAATGAATGTGCCTTTATTGCTTTGTTGGATTTGAAATCCTAAAAAGAATTTTAACTCTCCAACCAAGCTCATTTCAAATTTTTCCTGCATGACTGCTATAGGGTTTCCAATTACCAATTCTGGTGGATGGTCTGTTTTGTATTTCAGCTTTTCTGGATCCAGATTTCTTCTGACTTCTTGAGTTGTGGTAGTTTCTCTAGCATCAGCAGTTTCTTTTGGTTTTTCAAATTCATCTTTTTCTTTCTCCTCTTCAACGTTGCTTTTGGATGTATTCTGTTCGTCAATGCCTTCATCAAATTTCACATTGATTGACTCTACGATTGTTTTAGTCTTTTTGTTGTAGACTCTATAAGCTTTGCTTCTCGAAGAGTAACCCATGAAGATGCCATCATCAGCCTTTGCTTCAAATTTTCCTAACTGATCACCTGTATTAAGAATATAGCAAGGACATCCAAACACTTTGAAGTAAGCGATGTTTGGTTTTTTGTTGAACCATAACTCATAGGGGGTTTTGTTAAGAATCGGTCTGATGATAACTCTATTCATTACATAACATGCTGTATTTACAGCTTCTGCCCAGAGATGCAGAGGTAGTTCATATTCATTTAACATAGACCTAGCCAATTCTTGTAAAGTACGATTCTTTCTCTCAACTACCCCATTTTGTTGTGGAGTACGTGGTGCAGAGAACTCATGTTTGATTCCGTTTTCATCACAGAAAGTTTCAAATTCATAATTTTCAAATTCTCCACCATGATCACTTCTTAACGAAACAATAGAGACTTCTTTTTCATTTTGCACAAATTTTGCGAATCTTGTGAAGTATGAAAAAGTTTCTGATTTTTTAGCTAAGAAGTATACCCATGTATATCTTGAGTAATCATCAACTAACACAAAGCAATATTTCTTACCTCCTAAGCTAGCAATGTCATTAGGTCCAAATAGATCCATATGAATTAGTTCAAGAACTCTAGAAGTGCTTACATTGTTTTTGGCATGAAACGATGATTTTCTAAGTTTTCCCAAAGTACATGCTTTACAGATGTTTTCAGTTTCAAACTCATGTGATGGCAACCCTCTTACCAAACTTTTCCTTTTTAATTTGTTTAATAAGTTCATACTAGCATGCCCTAAACGTCTATGCCATAAATTCACTTCTATATCCTTAGCTACCAAACATTTAGAGAGGATGAGATCATCAAAAGATAGAGAATATATATTACCTTTCCTTTTTCCTGAAAATAAGATTTCTTTTGATGATTTGTCAACAATTTTGCACATGTCAGAATCAAAGATAACATTCATACCTTTATCACATAGCTGGCTGATTGATATCAAATTGTGGTGCAGATTTTCAACATATAAAACGTCATTTAAGGTAAATGTATTGTTACCTACTTTACCTTTACCGACAATTTTACACTTGTCATTGTTCCCCATTGTGACTCTGCCACCTTTGTACTTTTCTAGGCTAAGGAACTTCGATTTATCGCCTGTCATGTGCCTGGAACAGCCAGAATCCAAGTACCATTGCTGTTGTTCCTTAGCCTGCCAGCATACCTACACGAGAAGAGAGTTTAGTGACCTATTTGTTTTTATAGGTCCATGGTTGTTAGTGGCAGAAAATTTTGAAAAATGATTTTGTGTAGACCCAAAACTATTTATAATTGTTCCCTTTGGCACCCAAATTTGTTTAACTTTGAGAGATTTTATATTTGTGCCTTTTGAAACCCAAATCGGTATAGTTTTCACATGTTTGGGTCTATACCAACAATTATTGTGACCGTGTCCAAATTTTCTACAAATTGTGCACATAGAATTAACTTGATTAATCTTGTTTTCAACAATTTTCGAATTATTATATCCAAGTCCTTGTCTAACCGTATTAACAGTTTGCTTTCCTAATAGCATATTCAACGATTTTTCACTTTTTGAAAATTTATCTAAAGTCGTTGACAATTGTTGGACTTGTGATTTGAGAGATTCATTTTCGTTTAACAACTGTGTGCACTTTTTAATAGAATTCTCTCTCCTAGTATTTTCATTCTCTTTTAAAATCAGAATTTCATTTTCAAGTGATTTTATATTGATTTCCGATTTTTTAATTTCTTCTTCAAATGTTGGACACTTATCACACTTAGGAATTCTACATTGATAGTTCTTAACTAATTGATCAAGTTGTTTATTGCATTCTATCAAAGTATCCTTTTGAGATTCAAGTTTAGCATATTTTTCCCTAAGTCGTTCATAACAGCCATTTACTTCATGGAAATAAATTAGTAATTCAGAATGAGTGAGTTTTGATACCTCGCTTGGCTCGTCGTCATCACTGTCTGTAACTTCACCATGAAGACACATATTTGCTTTTTCACTCTCACTCTCGGTGTTATCACTTTCATCTTCGTCAGTTTCATCCCAAGTAGCCGCAAAGCTTTTCTTCTTTAGTTTCTTTCCTTGATTTGATCGTTTTTGAGGACATTGTGGCTTGATATGGCCGGGTTTGTTGCATTTGTAACAGATGATTTTCTGATCTTCTGGGTTGTCTAGTGCTTTGCCTATTCTGTTTTTCAATTCATGATTTCGAGCTGGATTTCCGTATTTGCGATTCCACTTTTTGAATTTCTTTATTAGTAGCGCTAGCTCTGCTGCTCCATCATCATCGTCATCATTCTCATCATCACTTTCAGTTGTTCCTTTGAGAGCTATTGATTTCTTTCGAGTATCTCCACCTTCACGCTCTTCCTTGAATTTCATTTCTAGCTCATAAGTGGTGAGATTTCCGATGAGTTCTTCGACTTTGAGTTGTTTTAAATCTTTCGATTCTTGAATGGCAGTTACTTTTGCTTCAAAGCTTCGTGGAAGGACTCTGAGGATTTTACGGACTATTTCCAATTCGGTGTATTTTTTTCCGAGAGCTTTTGATTTGTATACGATGTTGGAAAGTCGTCCGTACATCTCTTTGACATTTTCTTCTTTCGCCATTGTAAAGTTCTCGTATTCGCTGCTTAGCATGGCAAGGCGAGATTCTTTGACTTGAGATGTTCCTTCGTGAGTTACTTCTAATATGTGCCATATTTCCTGCGCAATTAGACAATGTGAGACACGATTAAATTCAAATTGATCTAATGAACAGATAATAGAATTCATAGCTTTGGCATTAGTATTCTGTAATTTATTTTCTAGTTCTGTCCATTGTTCCTTTGGTTTCTCTATTTCCTGATCATCTACAGTTATAGTTGGTATTCTATAACCTGTCTCAACAATATCCCAAGCGTCAATGGTTTTCAAAAAAAATTTCATCCTATTTTTCCAAAAAGCATATTCACCATTGAACATTGGTGGTCTAACTATGGATTGACCTTCTGCAAAAGCATTATTAAAAGAAGCCATTTTAAAAATTCGAATTTTTAAACAAAAACTGATTTCTTCAAAAAAAATAGAATTTTTAAAACAAATGTTGACTTCTATTCCTAGCTCTGATACCACTTGTAGGATCGATTTCACCCTAGAGGGGGGGTGAATAGGGTGATAGTGTTAATTATAAAAATTATTGCAGAAGTGTATATTAATTTTAACACAGATCACTGCAGAATAAACACAGCACAGATAATATCAGAATAATAAAATGCAGAACAGAACAACACAGAATTTACCCAGCTTCGGCAAAAACCTGCCTACGTGCTGCCCCCAAGGTTTCTACTAGAAATTAGATAGTCCCTCGCTTACACACGTAAACTCGCTATACCCGCTATTGACTAATCTAACTCTACGCTCAAAACCCTGCCACAACTCAACTACCGAGTTGCGAATTCTCAAGCTACGCCACGTAGCTTGTCCCCTAGTCACACGACTAGAAAAAAATAAAACGGTTTAAAAAGAAAAAAGGAAAATACGATTAAAAGCAATTAAAAATGAAATAACCCTAATATTAAATTTAAAAACCCCTTAAAAACAAAACCCCTTTGAAAGCAGGCCGGCCTCCTTTGCTATTTGACCCGTCTCTTTTACTTCTTTGTTTGTAATGGCGGCCGTTCCTTTTTAGGGCTTCGTCCTTATCAAATTGGGGCTTCGTCCCTTTGATGCAATTTAGGGCTTTCAAATTGAAGCGCCGACCTTTGATAATTGTTCGACTTCGATGCTCTTTGCAGCTGCTTCGTTGATCGAATTCCTTCTTCGGTATGTAATTGTATGCTTTTTCGTTTACTGATTTTATGCTTTCTGGAATTCAATACACTTGCCGATGATGTGAATTTGATTTATATAGGGTTTGTAAATCCTATTCTTGCGTTCGTATAAAATAATTTGAATTTGTCACATATTCATCTCTGCCACTTGATTTTTCTTCAACGAATGTGATGACTTCTGACTTCTTCAATTTCGAATATTTCGTGTTTACTTGGTTAACACGGTTTGATTCAATTTCGTGATGACCACGGTATTTTGATTTTTGGAATTTATACTTTGTTGACTTGTTCAACATTGACATGGCGATTTTACTATGACTTCGGCCTTGAATTTGAGATGTTTGGTTATCACTTGCTTTGACTTGGTTACACGTTTTGAAAACTGCAGCTTGATGCTTGTATCCCTCTTGTTGTTCACAGCAATTACATCCCTACTGCCATGTTTTGATGTCACTGTAGTATGTTGGTCACTTGATTGTGTTGATGGAAGATGTTGCACTGCTTCATTATGATTCACTGCAAAATTTATTGAGTTGTCATTTGGGTTTGTAAGTTGTATCATAGTGATGCCTGGTGCTATGTTGCTTTCGACTTCGAATCTGCACTCATCTTTACTTATGTCACTGGTCCTCTCGGCCCATCACCATTGCTTTGATATTGTTGCTCTGACTTGTATCACTGCATCCATGTAGAGACTTTGTTTACATATAGTCTTGTTGCCTCTGTTTCATATTGTATGGTCTGATTCATCATGCATCATTTTGTACATGCTCGGTGTCAAGCATTGTCTTTGTTGATGCCTCTGATTGACTTTACTGCATAGCATATTTGTGTAGTTGGTTCAGTTGCATTTGTCCATTTCAATACTGTTGCTGTGCACTTCTGTTTTCACTGTCCATATTGTTTGCAGCTGTGCTTCATTGACATGTTGTGGCCTGTACTTGTATGCATCATATATGCACTGTGCACTAACTTGAGTCTGGTTCTTCACTTGGAATTGCACTTCCTGTTGCTGTTGAGTTGATATAGTCTGACCTGTGTTCCCTGTTGCATACTGTTGTTAGTCTGTCCACTGTCGAGTTCTTGTGATACTCATGTTGATTACATTGTTTGTTGACATGCCTTGTACTGTGCTTCATATATGCGCAGTTGGTTCATGTTGTTGCTTATGTTGGTGTTGTACACTGTCATGTTGAATTCACTGATGTATCACTGGTATACTTCACTGTGTTGATTGTTGTGCACTTGCTTGACTGAACTACTCTGGTCTTTCATGATGTATTTGCTGTGGCATTCTGTGGTCTGCACTGAACTTGATGACTTGAGCTGCTATGTTCTGTTCATTCCTAGTTGCCTTGTTGCAGTTTGATTGTGATATCCATGTTGCAGTCCATTTTAATGTTGGTCTTCGTTGCATTCATGTCATGTCGCCTTGTGTTGAATCCAGTTTCAAAACTCGGATTTGACCTTGTGCTTGTGTCGTGATTTTCAATGTTATTGCACGTGAGTTGAACCCGATTTTTCATTTGGGTTTGACCTGTGCTTGCCTGTCCCTGTAAATCAATCAAGTGTATATATCGGCGTGCACGGCCTTGTGGCATATACAGTAATATACTGTGTATGTCACAAGTTGTTCGTGTATGATGAATTCAAATTTAAATGATGACGAACAACCCAAATAACTGAGGCAAATATCATTTTCAAAATTCACGTTTTATTTTATATCGCAAAAATATTTTATTTTCAATTTTACTGCGTTAGTTTATATTTTTGCAGATCGCTCAGATGCTGGATTCAAACTTGAATGCAGTTGAAGATAAATACGAGTGTGAGTGATATGTAGTGAGGTGCTGATGTAAAATAGTGAAATGTCATGTATTGTAGTCAAAATTGTATATGTATAGTGAGAGCTTGAAATTTTACTATCAAAGTTGTAATAAATATTTGTTTGAATAAAATATTCGTTTGAATTCAAAAACTGTGTTATTTATTTTTATTCAGCAAATATTTATTTATTCTGTGAAGATTAAAATAGTACGTTAACAAATACATTTAAGCGAATGTATATATGTTTATTATCATCAAACAAAAATCATATAGCGCAAAGCGCATATTCAACATCATTTCCCCCACAATATGTACTTTGGAGGGGAAATGTTATCCCGCATTTTGGCAAGGCCGTGATCAAAGGAATCGACTAGAGATAAAATGCAGTTCATCCCGAAAAGCAGTTAAACACAGGTTCGCTATAGATGTTGGTAAATTTTTCCCGAGTCCGTATCGGGCTACAATTAACATGACATGACAAACAAATGTATGAAAGCTAACATTCCAAATTTCAAGTTAATCCGAGTTCATATACTCAAGATATGATCGATGCAAGCCAAGAAAATAAACTCGTTCATATCCATCAGCCAATCCTTTTCGCATCGCTTTCGTTCGAATCCATCAACTGCGGCTTCCTTCATATACGTAATTGACCCACTTTGTATCCATTTGCAACTAACCATTTCGTATCCATCAGCAGTGGCATGGTAGTCCATTTCGTATCGATCCAGTTTCAAGCATGCTTCGGATCGATGGACCACAAATTGGTACAAAACCAACACCTCCCATTGGTATGAAACCAAATACTCGACGATCGATACGAAGTGGAGCACAGGGCATCGATACGAAATGGAGTGCAACAGAAGTGATACGAAGTGAAATGCACAAGATCGATACGAAGGAAACACATTCAAGTGGAAGACTCGATCACTCGACATAAAAAGTGGATCGATCTAAAAAGTTAGCGCCACATCATCAGACATCACGTATCCAGAAGCGATGCGAATAGATCGATACAAACATGAAGCGATGCGAATTCAATAGCCTTTGAGAAATCCAAACTTGCATCGACCATAACTCAAAATCTACAAGTCCAAATGCTACCAAATTTTCACATAAGCTTGCGTACGTCTTCAGGAATGTTCATGAATGATCCCGACTTGATTGGATTAAATCCTGATCGATACGAATTGCGTTAGTATCGATCATGGATCGACTCCAAACGATCAGTGATCGATCACGTGGGCCCACCCATGTGAGAGAAAATGTCTTTCGAGATCTGAGCGAGATATTTGCTGTCTACGCCTATAAATAGCAGCCCAAAACCTACTAAAAAGGACTTTTGGTTCTTCTACATTCAGACTCTGCCGAAATCACTGTTGTACTTCAATTTTACTATTGTAACACGTTGTAACATGCAAACAAAAATCAATAAAGTCAATCATTTCATAGTGGACGTAGGTCATACGCCGAACCACTCTAAATCCGTGTGTTTCTGTGTGTTTTTCTTGCTTAATATTGGTGTTTTTGTTAGATTTTCCTCATTTTTCCATGTATATTCTTCACTTTATCTCTTCAAACACATCCAAAGAGTGTTGTGTTCAACTTTGGTACAAACAATGACTACCTTGACCTTGTACCGTATATAATTTAACTTTTAGAAATTTGCCATCGATCTTGCAGGTTGTCTCGGTTCATGGGTTTGGTGGGCAGCACCTACCTTGAATCTGGGCCAGTTTGACGACAGGCCGAGCCCAATAACAAGAAGGACCAATCACAATTGATAATTACAGTATCAACAAACATATTCTATGTATGTTAAAATGTGTTTGTGGCTGGGTTGTTTGGCACGTTGGTAGTTGTCTAGTGGTGCATGTTCAAATATAGCCATTTGTCTTCTTTACGGGGAAATTTGCTCATTAAGATTTATTGTCCAAGGCCCAAAATTAATTTGGGTCGGGCCTGTTGGTGTGTTAACCTTTGTATTGATTCTACAGATAATGCATCATCTTTTTCTTATAAATGAACATAATATTGTGTGGCACATGCTTAGCATGGCTCTTTTTAGAAAACGTAATACAAAAATAGTATATCACTCAAATTTCCAGGACATGTTGGTGCATCCTTGGTATATGTTTATATCTGAGTTGAATAATACTGTATTTAAATATGTTTGTGTATGAGCTTGAAATTTTATCCGGTTTATAGGCCTCAAAATTTCCAGCACCGGTTCTGCGACAGTGAAGATAGTGCAGAAGACAAATGCATGAGAAAACGATGAAAGAAGAATGCGTACTCATACATTTATCTCGAGAATCAACTGCACTTTCTTCTGTGATATGTTTATCAGTCAAACATGTGATAGTAATACTACTGACTATTTGTAGCTCGTGAAACTCAGAATTTTATGGATGAGAGGTGGTTCTTAAATACTGCTATTAGCATTCACCTGTACTGCTACTGCGTTTGATGCCCAAATCCATGATCCCAAAGGTATGAACGACCAACGAGTCATTAAGTAGATGGTTCAAATACGCCACATGTTTAAGGGGACGTGATTCATATAACTCTCTTACTTTGTATTTTAAACTTACTTTCGATTTTTAAACAACCAAGATAGAGTAATGGGTAGTAAAAGCACAACCAACAATGGTAAAAATTTAAACTGAACTAGGTGTAGTGCAACCAATTATGATTTATTCAATGGCCATGGTTGATTCAAAATTTGTTATGTTATTGCAATATGAATAAAACAGCAAAAACTTTTGCGTTTTATTCAGTTTTGCAGTTTTATATAATATTTACAATAAAACGGTAAAATATTTGGTGTTGTTGGTTTTGTGTTTTCTACTTGCAAAGCTCCGGATAGTAAAGAAAGAGTTTTTTTTTTTTGTAATGATTTGAATAGCTAATCATATAAGCATATAATCAATAAGTAGAAATGCAAACTTTCTCAATGTTTCGATGGTTTGCACAAGGTGTATACGTTCTTTTCCTTTTTACTGTGGAATAAATGTTAATGTTTTGAAGTTGAAGTAAAATAAAACGATTAAGCATATAACTGGAAAACCTTGGATACTCTAACGGTCACATGGGTTCAAAAAGAAGAGAGAATAAAACCAAAACCGTGACAACATTTAAGCAAAACCCGCTTCCCACACTACAAATTACGCGCACTCTCACTCCCCACCCCCACTTCACTCCTTCCCAACCTCTCAAGCACCAAACAAAATTCCATAAAAAGAAGAATGGAAAGCACAAGCAGCAGAAGAAACTCGCTCCTAAGGCCATGGAAGAAGGGACCGACCCGGGGCAAGGGCGGCCCACAGAACTCAACCTGCGAGTACCGAGGAGTGCGCCAGCGCACGTGGGGCAAATGGGTGGCGGAGATCCGGGAACCCAAGAAGAGAGCCCGTCTCTGGCTGGGCTCGTTTGCCACCGCTGAAGAGGCCGCCTTGGCCTATGACGAGGCAGCACGTCGCCTGTACGGGCCCGAGGCGTACCTCAATCTGCCTCACCTTGCCACCGCCTCGGCCTCGTCTTCTGGTGTGAGCAACTACAATGGTGTGTCACATAGGAATAATTTAAAGTGGTTTCCTTCAAGGAACGGCTCATGTTCCATTCTCAACCTCAGTGCGCAGCACAACGTGCATGTCATACATCAGCGGCTTCAGGAGTTGAAGAAGTGCGAGAAGCAGGCGGTGGCCAAGGAGAGTAAGTTAGAGGTGGTGGAAAAGCCGCAAATAGATTTGAGGGAGTTTTTGCAACAGATGGGGGTGATCAAAGACGACGATGGTCATGGTAAGAGTGATGAGGTGATACCGTTGATACCGGAGGCAAGTGAAACTGCTCCAAATAGCGATTCTGTGTGTACCTTTGATGAGGGCGAGGATTTTAACTGGGATGTATTGGTTGAAAATCTTGATATGAGGGATGTGGGTGGAGTTGGTGAGATGGAGGATTTGCATGGAGACATTGATTTGCCTATTTCGCTCTGGGATATCTAATTTATATATGTCGTTCTATTTTCGGAAGGTTTGATGTGTTATTGGCTTTAACATCGTTTTTTTATGTCGTTTTGTTTTCTTGTTATATGACTGTTCCAGTATAATGTGATGCTACACTTTTATTTTGTTGACTATGAATATTCTGTTGTATTGATTTTGAATATTCTATTATTTTCAAATGCGAATAAAGATTAACTATTACTATCCGCATATTTTTTTTAACATTGTTAACAAATGTTTATCTCGAGAATCGAACTCATAAACCATATCCTTGAACTACCAAACAATTAAACCAACACTATGGCAATCAGCCTTTGACAATTGAAGCCCCTCTTTGAGACTTGTTTTAAACCAGTACAACACGTAATGGTATGGCACCAGACTCTTTGATTACGTTGTTTTTTTCTACTAATACTACTATAGTTTTTTATTGATTTAACTTAAACACCAAGTTGGAAAAAACCTAGAATAGAGGAGATTTGCTGAGGTGTTTATGGAGAGACAAAGTAATCAGCATTAGAGCGGTTTAAGGAGACATGTGAAAGATATTTTTTTTGTTTTTTTTGTTTTACATAATTTGATTTTCCAATCCTACAGTAGACAAACCTCTATAACGATTAATTTGATTGCACTTCTATTTTGAATTTCGACAAAAAATGGTTTTTGTCAAAAATTAAATCAAAATATTGATCGTCTGTTTCTACGATCAAATCAAAGTTTTTTCAACAAAAAATCATAAAATTCTTAGAGAATTTTGAAAATATGTACACCGTGAAAACTTCAAATATTTACAGTTTTCTCAAAGTTTTTCACAGTTATCCGAAAACTTAAAAATGTAGGTTTTTTTGTAATATGTTATTGAGAAGGGAACGACCATGTATTTTGAATATTATCATGTTTTACAAATCCTCCCTAAAGTAGAAGTTGTCAACATTCTTTTACATGCACTAATAGCTTTACTTTTTTCATGATGGCCTAATTAATTTACCTTTTTTTTCATCTTTCTGTTGCTAAAAGTGGAAATCCAAAGACAATCAACTTAATCATATTTCTTTTTTCTAGAAAAACAAAAAATAAAATAAAATAAAACAAAGAAAAATCCTTACTCCCACCAGAATCTCATCTCCGCTTCCTAGTGTTTGTCAATTTACATCATTATGTATTTGATACATTTACCAACTAATCTTTATGTTGGAAATTTTTAGTTTCACGCTTAAATATATGATATGAAGAAAGTTTGGTTAAGTACAATGATGATAAAACACTAAACAAAATCCTAGAACAGCAGCATCACAATTGAAAGTTCCAACATCATCATAGAGCACATACATAGTACTAACAAGATTTATAATAAAAGCAGTTCGTATTGCTGTATGCTACCAATCTTATATATGTTGGATCAAGTGTATCGTGCACCGAAGTAAAATGGTAAATTTCAAATATTTCTTTCTAATTCATTATACACTAGATCTTTTATAGTGTTATCATGAATAATATTATTAACGTTAAATCATATCTAATGTTTCATTGAATGAATTTGATTGAGCTTTTAGTTTATATTGTATTATCGTTAATACTTTTAATTTGATTTACAAAGTTATTATTCATTCAAACTATTTGATTAGACGATTTATTATCAAATTAGATAACATTTACTCAATGGTAAATTTGATAATGAATACTAACTTCCATATATTATGTTGTATATATACTTTTATTTTGAATAATACATATCTAAATAATAACAACAAAAAGATTATATAAATTCAAATAGTATCTGTTCAACTTGAATATTTCTTAAATTTAAGTCATAAATTTAAATTATTATGATCCGTATTAATTCAGATATCGAATATACGAATCGAAAAAATAATGTGTTTATATATTCTCTTTGATCAAATATGTAAATATTTAAGGATGATATTCATATTATGATGTCTATTTTACAACGTCAATAATGTGTGTATAACTTACTGTTAAATAATGTCAATGCGTTCGGAATTTAACTATGAACCCGTGTGTTGACTGTATTTTTCATCAACCTCGGAATTACACCATGAAAAGGAAATGTTGCTTGCTAATGGTCCAGATTAAGAGTTAAAATGAGCATTCAATGGGTGGATGACACAAGATATAGAGTGGTTTGGTAGAACTGCTTATGTCCACTGTGAATTTCTCTTATTATACGACTCTTTTACAATTACAAGGAATTAAAAAATATACAATAAGATAAACGAGGTGGCTCAAGTCTAACATTGATGCTAACCTTGAATGCTTGTTGAGCTTAGACCTATAGACGGTGAGCTGCTATGAGAATCTGCCGCTTGAGGCCATGCTTAGGACATAAGGTCGTCAGCAACCAATGGATTCTTTGGGTAAATTGACCCTGTGCGGATGGCAACCAATAACCGAATAGTCGACTGTAACGACCCAATTTTTCAACGCCCGAAATTCGACATCAATACGTTCATTGTATCAAATGCCGAACAATCGAATGCCGGAAAACCGAACCGTTAGGGTTAAAGAAGAAGAAGATAGAAGAAGAAATAGAAATAATAACAGAATCTCACATTCCGCAGCGGGATAATATAAATAATAGATAAATGAATAATCTTTAAAACAAAGAACTATATCTGTTATTACAATACATCATCAGAGTTTACAACAACACAACAGCGGGAAAGAAATATAACATATACAAGTGATACGCCACGCCATCCAGCTTGAACTCTAGATCTCCACAGCATACTTTTATAGACTTCACTCTAGAATGATGATAACCTGACTCTAGGTTGCCCATGTGGAAAATTATGGGCACCCAGAGTTTAAAAATGGAACAATAAACTCCAGGTTAGTCATGGGACTGGTGTGAGATCTTAAAAACAGTTATCTTTAACAAAAAGAAAACAAAAGGGGAGTAAAATAAATTCGCAATGCTTTTTGGAAAATGAAACTACCATAAGGCCTCCCGGCACACGCACAATGCAGTAGCACACTAGGGGGAGATTTCTCTTTATGATAGTCAAACATGCTTGATACGCAAAATCTCTTTGATATTATTATTAGTGCATAGTGTGGAAAATATTTCGAAAGTATAATATAAATCTTAGCCAGCATATGTACCATTATATTATGCCTGCTATAGCTACCTCCTGAGGAGGCAGGTTATACAATTGCAATCGTAAATGGCTCGTATTGTTTTTTTGGATTTCCAACAAATGGTCAGGCTAAGGAACTTCCTATTGCCACATGGGTACGCCTTTGGAGGGATGCCCCGAGAACCTAACCGGATCTCTACCAACACAAGGCCGGGTTACCTCTATGACTAGGTAACTACTGACACGAGTATGCCATCCGCCGGTCATTACCGACCTTTATCCGAGGATCCTCAACACCAACAACCACAAACTAATAAATTTGCAGCAACCACATATGTTAAATATCTGAGCTCCATACCATGATACCACCCTTTTCCAGAAGAAAATGGACATATCCTAAGGGCACTACCCCCAATAACCTTGCCGCATCCTTCCTGTTTCGATCATTTTCGGGTTGTGAGGTCCGACGAAGTCTCGTCCACAAAGCTACGCTTTTCACAAAAGCCATGCTTCGATCAACAAATGATCAGCAGCACTTCGTATGCCACATTACCAAATTAAGAATGTATCACTAGTAACCATCAACTGCATAACCTCTGAGCTCGTACGTTTCAGGGAAAGGTGTTAAGCTAAGAGAATAAACTCTCCGCCACCAACAAAAATGTATTTGATAGAAACCAGCTTTACATCTCAAAGTGTAACGTTAGACACACATCCATACAAGTCCGTTCCGAGATCGAACGGAACCGAAGGCAATTCAATGAAGCCCCTACAAATCCGGGTATTCACTAATCACGTCTGGACTCCCCATCACAAAGGGTGATAAAATCTCTATACCAGAGAAACCCAGTGCAGAGACATTCGACAGGCAATCCTTTCGTTTTCGAAAATACCCGGTCATCAACACCGTCTTCGAATGCAATCCCATTTCGTCGTATCATTATTCAGAATGAGTTTTATGACACAAAGTCCTCTCCCGGCTAATCCAAATAACGAGCGCTTATTTTAAAAATAAGTGTTATATTCAGATTTCAAATGAATCACAACAATTTCCACTTTGATCTTTTAAGCAAAAGATCATACACAAAAATTCGATGTGGTTTTCGAATATCTATTTGAAATCCGACCTTCGGTCGCATCGAAATTCAAATGCCATTTAAAGGCCAATATTGATAGTCGGTTATTTAACTATCAAACAATATTCACAACAATCACCAAGATTTAAATAATTTTCTCCCAATTGTTTACTTTCAAAATATCTTCGCAAGGTATATTTTCATTTTTCCACCTTTTGAAAAAAAATTCAAATCACTATCGTCACGCGGAATATATTTCCAAATATTTATTTATTTCGCTGAAAATTTGCCTAGTTCAAATACTTTAAAATAAGTTAAATTACTTACCCAAACATATATACTTGGAAATATTTAAAATAAAACTATTTTAAAACACTTTATTTTAAAACATTAGTTATGAAATTTTATATCAATGTCTCATATAAAACTCAAGTCCAAATAATTTTTAAAATAAAATTATTAGATAAAGTGTAATTATTAAAATAACCATTTTCTAAATCAAATACCAATTAAATCTTTAAATAATCATTTCTATAATCAACTTAATAATATTCACTTTAAAGATTTAAAAACAATTTTTGAAAATAATTACTCCAACAATATTCTTTTTAAAACCAATTCTAGAACTTTTAATTTATATTTAAAAGCTACTTTGAAAACATACTCGACTTTTTAGGGAAAATACACTTTCCATTTCAAACGGTCCATTTAAATCAACTAATAAATCCACTTCGATTCATTTTAATTACATTCCAAATCTGTAAATTTCTTTCCACACTTTTAAAAATAAACCAACATTTATTTTTAAAATAAAGTTCCCATTCCTTTATAAAATTTTCATTGTGAATTTAAATTTCTAAATATCCACTGATATATGATTTTCAAATTAATTTCCAAATATTTACTTTCAACCACCAAATTAAATTCCAAATTGATTTCCAATTTTATTTTAAACACCGAATCAAATTCCAAATTGATTTCTAAATTTATTTCCAAACACCAAATTAAATTTTCAAATCGATTTCCTAAAGATTTATTTTTTTAAACACCAAATCAAAATTTCAAATCGATTTCCCAAAGATTTTTTTTTAAACACCAAATCAGTTTCCAAATTGATTTCTAAAATTTGTTACATTTTAAAATAAATCCCTTTATTTTTCCCAAACTATTTAAAATCCATATTTTAAATAAATTCTTCAACTATTAAACAATATTACTTAAAATCCCTTTATTAAAATCTTTTTCCATATTTTAGAATTAATTCGATAAGATTTCAAAACTTAATCTTTACCCCTTTAAATTCCTTCTTTTAAATTCACCCAATTCTTTAAAATGAATTTACTTAATGTTTTCTACTTCGATTTCCAAAAATCCAATTTTATATTTCTGGTATCCTACGGTACCAAAAATATATTCAGCTAAACCATAGCCTTCAATGATTTCAATCACAAATATAATCATATACAGATTATCAATAAGTCAACACACAATATTGAAACAAATTCAAATATTTGAGGAATTCAGCTGGATCCCTCCAACCTGTTTTCCTACATCCACAAATGTTAGCACAACAATTAAATACCAATTCCACCTCAATGTGGAATATCCCAGTATATGGGATTATATAAAATCATCCGCTATTATGCGGCACATAGGGTCTCATCCGCTATATAATGCGGGAAATCAATCACTCCAAATATATATATATATATATATATATATATATATAAATAAATAACAATAAATCAGTAACTGAAATTTCAGTTATTTTAATTTGAATGAGAAGATCTCACCTTTGCCCTTTTATTTGCAATTCAATCCAATTCCGACATGATTTCACGGTTTTGACCTTGCATAACAATTATATGATTTTTATTAATATTCGAATAAATCAAACAATTTAAATTTCCATTTTATAGTTTTAATTCAACTGATAATATAGTTTTAAATTAATGATTTAGTTTTAAACGAATAATTAAATTTTAAATAAATTTTCCTTTTTAAATAAAATCCTTCAGTAACTAAAATAATTAAATAGGTTAACTAAATAATTTAACCACTATAATTTATTGTTTAAAAACTAACTATTTAATTTAACTGATAATTTTCCCTTTAAAATATATATACACTTATAAAAATTTATGCATCTTATTATATATGTAAATTTGAAAACTGCATTTTATCATCTCACTTTTATCTTCTGTCTGTGCTATTCATTTCTGTCTATAAATAAAATAAAGACAACAGTGTACCTCCGGCCACCAGCGACATCGTACAAACCCTAGCCTTGTCGAAGATCACTCACCCTATGCTCGTGAATATCGTGACTCTACCTCTACTGCCCACGCGAGCATCCACTAAATTACCTCGATTCTCGCGCGTCCCTTTACCACTGTTTTCTTGAGGTGTCGATTGCTCGAGTCCCTAAATGGTCGTGAGCTAATCCCAATGCTGTCGCCGATAACCCCTAGTTTCGTTAAGAACTGGCTGCGCTCGCCCTTATTTTATTTGTCGTGCCTTAATCGCGATTTGGTTTGAAAAGAAAACAGCCGCCATCCATTTGAATTCGATTTGATTTTGATTTCCGTTGAGGGAAAATTTTTCAATCGGCCATTGATTTGAATATGAGAAAAGAAAAGGGATAACGAAGATATGGTTTCGTTTGGTTTCGATTTGAATTCCAAAAAGAAATCTCGGCTGTTATTTTATATTTTTTTAATTAATCAAAAGAAAGGCAACGCATGTTAAATTAACGAACACGTGGTTAAAATTCCTATACGTGTATGCAAGGGTTTGACACAGTATTAAAATGCAACAATATTATTTATTTAAATTTAAATTCAAATTTAAACCGTCTCGATTATCCCAACTCACAGTCTCGATCTCCAATTGAGGCGTGCCGCTAGGTGTTTATAAGGTTATACCCCTATTCCGAATGCAATGGAAAAGGTTGCGAATCCAAATTCAATCGTATGGAGAAGATAGCTTTTTTGACCCATATATGATATTAAATTTTTGATATAAATTCAGTGCGTTTTTCTACCGTACGGTCACACGGCAACTTCAAATACTACCGAAATTAAAATCCGATAATAATACACTATTACGGATCCAATGGAACTGGTTTCGTCGAATTTCGAGACTATGTCTCCAAAGGCTATTTTTAAATATCGATTTAAACGATATAAATTTTCAAAACTGAACAAATCATTTTCAAATCCAATTCTGAAGCTTCTATTATCTTCAGTATTATCAATATTGATTTTACAAACCTTCGAAATATTTTTAACAAGCATAAAACTGAAGATTTAATATTTTACCCAACTTCAATAAACTAAATTCAATAATTTAATTGCCAAATTCATAGTAATATTTGAAATTCAAGTTAAAATAACTTCCAAATATTCAAAATCAATTAGATATTTCGATTTCAAATGTTCAAAATTCTGGATCGTCACATCGACTCTAGATGGGTGGCGGCCAATAGCCGAATAGTCACCCTAGGTGGTTGGCGACCAGCAACCTCTTTGAATTTGCTATGCATGAGGTATTTATAGTGGTTGAAACTGATGCTAAGATTGTTGAAGTTAATGTTGAAAACTGGTTGGAAAGGCGTAGTGTCGTAGACCTGATTAATGAGGGATAGTTGGCAAAGTGAAGGGAATCAACGACGAAGGTCGACATCAACAGGGGAAACCATACTATGCCCTTATTGTTCATGTAATATTCACGCGCAATGGCAATATATTGCACATCATGCTCTATATCAAAAGACGCACTTGGTTGTACGTCTTTGTTGGCCTTATCTATATGATAATGTGGCGAGGCGGATCAGGCATGCCAGCCTTTTCCCAAGGATATGGAAAGTGGTGGGAAATCGCCAGAGGTTATGCTGAAGGAGTGAGCTAAGTTGGGCAAGCTTGACTGCGCTGCTCAAAATGATACAAGGGGCCATTTGTAAAGTTGCGTGCGGGGACCTTACCGGATATAGGTTGGCAGGTCATGGCCAAGGTAATCTAGAGATGCATTGATCGAGGGATGGACTGAGTGAAGTGCTCGAGTAGACAGGTTGTTTGTGAGCCAGCTGGTCATAAGAGGGGGTTACACAATAGAGACCTAGCATGTTGGAACTGGGCAAGCCCGTAGCGGAAGAATTGGGTAAATTTCAAAGAAATTCCGCTGGATCTTTAATCGGCCTAGATACATGGTCTAATTCATTTAGAACATTTCTAAATTTTCTTTTAATTAAATACGTTATTTTATTTTAATTTATAAATTAAATTAATTTTACATAATTTGTATTATATTTTATATATGTGTATCATATATACATATATGTATGTGCAAGTGCAACAGTATAATTTGTACATGGTTTGATGTGCTCATATACAGAGGTTGAGATTTACACAACATAAATGCTAGTCCCTCGTATATGCCAATGTATTGCCGAAATATACATATATGTGCACCAAAATTATTATACAAATAAATATACATTTATATATATGTATATATGTATGTATGTATAAATTTAATTAAATATTTATTATTAAATATTGGTTATAAATTATTTATATAAATCATTTATGAAATTTATATAATAATAATTAAATTTCAAATTATTTTAAATACTAATTTTATGATAATTTGAAACCTTTATCATATATTATGATTTTTTTTAATTTATGTAAATAAAGACACACACATGGATATATTAGATATATATGAACATATAGCTATTTAATATATATATATATATATATATATATATATTAAATACATATATTTCTTGTTGCTCGTGGCCTAAATTTTTATTTTAAGTTTTTTTGGTTTAAATTGTTTTAAAACAAAGTATACTTTTAAAATTAAATCTGCATAGATTATATAATAAAAAAATATATATAAATATTTCTAAGAAAAAAATGCATATTTTATATTATATAATTTTTTTATAAATGTATTATAAATATACTTTCTTTGCTTTACTAATATTAAATCAAATAAATAATTCAAATATCTTTATATTTATAAAATAAATTTTTTTTTACTTTCGAATGAATTTTAGGTGTGTACAAAAAAGTTTAAAATATTTAAATAAATATATCATGTGAATTAATATTTTATAACTAGATTTAATTGATAATATCATGTCATGATAATATTTTAATAATATTTTTTTATTGGGTCGAGATCAACAAGATGATATCTACAAAAAAAATTAATGCATATAACCATTGACATGTGATAATATAGTATTATGGTGATTTGTGATATGATCTATTTGGCTAACATGTGATCGATTGGTTAACTTAAGCAATTTAGCATATTATTAAATCTAAAGTATACCTCTCACTAAGGCCTACAGATCACACATTGAAATGATGAAATAACTCCTTGAATTAAATTACAAGTTCAAGAGTTGTTGGCTCCCAAACTGCTTTACCACCGATGATTGAACCAAAAAGTTTTGACGTGCTTTGTGCTTGCATATTTTGGGGTCTGGAAGGGGATATCTCTAGTTGAAATTTGCATGTAGGAGGAGGAGAAAAAAGATCAAAAAAGAATGATTAGTGAGTGGCTTATTTAAAAGGGAGATAGGAGAGTGAAATATGGATCACAACCACTCCTATTTACACGCAAAATCACCAAGCCACATCATATTTGGCTAGCTGCCCTATGCAAGCGTTATGGCAGAATGCAACGATCTGCCTTTTTAGACGTTTTAAGTAGACATACGTGCTAGACTCAAACCATTCAAAATGGTAGATTTTTATGGAGTAAATAATAAAAAGAGAAAGAAATAAAACAAATACAGAATCTCGCAGTGAAATGACAAAATATAATAATCAAATAACAGTTTATGAAGCTGTTTTATAAATATATTTGACTATTCTTTTACTACACAAAATAAGTTATAGAAACATGAATAAATAAATAATAAATGCAGTGGAACAATATGATGCAGCGGAATATAATAAATAATACTAGTACAAATCTTCGTCTTCGTCCTCCAGAAATAAGATCTTCAACCATGAAATGCTCAGGATGACCCAAGCGAACTGAAAAGACAAAACATTCGAGTCGGAACTAAAAGATTTTATATAATTTAAATCAATGGTAAATATGAGTGTGATGGCATTAGAGATGTTTACGGGATTTGACATCTCCTATTTAGTGTCTAATGTGAGTGCAATAACTTAAGAGATGTTCGAGATTCACATCTCTTAAGGATCCGTTAAACTATCTACTATGTAGTATAGTACAATATTATAATATGTCTACAGTAAAGTAAAAGTATTAAAATAGCATTAAGGCGTTACACATATCCCACTTAACACATTTTTATATATTCCCACAGACTATATAGCACCGTAATTCCTCCATAAACTGGAGGCCTATCAGATGACATTTTATAGGTATGGTACAAAACAAACTAATAGAAGGCTCTCTAGAGCATGTGAACACGGCACTCGAGGCAATGCCAGGGTAGATATACCAATTGCATATCCAAACTAGTGGTAACACACAATAACACCTACTACCATCCACCTCGGAACACACTTCCAAATCAAAATCAAGGGGTTGCCACCAAATCAATCACAAAGCAATAAAATGGTATCGAAGAAATATGCCCGATAGAAGGAATGACCTCACATAGCCCGACATGGCTCCTATTTTAGTCACATCTAAGTTGACTCATGGGAGTCAGGTTCACGTCATTCCTCATAAAGAAATCATTCGTCAAACCATCCTACTTCATTTCTGGAATCTCCACCACGTACACGATTGTTAAAGTGGTTTTCGGTACTAGTAGAGAGTACGTCAATATTCGATCCTGGTCTTTTTGACAACCAAACGCTTATTTCACAACGGACGGTTTTTTACAATAAAAAAAAATCAATTCAAAATTTATATCAAAATATCATATTCAATTTCAAATCATATCTCTTTCTTAATCATATTCACTTCAAACTATATTCACTTTCAAAATCATGTTCACTTCCAAATCATATTCACTTTCAAATCATATTTCGCTTTCAAAAATCATGTTTACTCAATATATAAATTTTCAAAAAGGTATAAATTCCAAATTACAACTTAAGTTGTACCATCATTAAGGATTTATATATAAATACTTAAAATTCATATAGTCTGAAATTCTAGAAAATAGTTACATAGTCTTAAATAGTTTTAAATAGTAAAATAGTTTAAATAGATTTAAATTTGATTTAACCAGATTTAAATTGATTTAAATAGATTAGTTATAGATTAGATAGATTTAAATTATATTAAATAGATTTAAAATATATTAAATAAATTTAATTAGTTTAAAATTGGTAAAATAGATTAAATAGGGTTGAATAGGTTATAATACATTAATATAAATTAAAATAGTTTAAATTAGTTTAAATAGATTTTAAAATTATATCCAAACATTTCCAATAACTCAACTCGGTAAATTCATTTATATTCGACACTTCAACCTTGAAATTCCAATTTACATTCCTTGAAAAAATCATTAAATCAATCTCCTTTTTTGCATTAACACTTGGGTTATCGAAAATACTTCAGTTTATATAAATCAATTTCTTTTTCAAAATACTTGCCAACCGAATTCAAAATTTCAAAAATTCAAAAATCATTTAATTTAACCAATCTGCTATCCGTGTATAATTCTCTACCCTAGGGTTAAGTGTTACAGGAATTTATCATTTCAATCCGCAATTTACAATTTTACGGTTATATATCATTTCAAACCGCAACGCCGAATTAAAAAAAAATCCATAAAATCGCTCTAGTCTATCATTTCAACCTGTAACAATTTTCTCCCTAATCTATAGATCGTTCGGGTATGTATCATTTCAATCCATAGCAATTTTCCTAATAATAACTAAGAGAACTTACAGAGTGATAGCATTTCACAAATCAAATATAGCATCCAATCATCCAATAATAAATTCAAACATCGATCGCAATCATCATCCAATTCAACCAATAATTAAATATCAACAATTAACAGATTATAATATACAGGAAATTAATTGGCAATTTAAATTCAATAATAAATTAAATGACAATTTAATTTAAAATAAATTGAAATTAACATGAACTAACAAGGGTAGCAATTAATTTATACCAAACAACCATAAATAAATTCCTAATCATATCATACATTTAATTTAACTAACATAAGAAATTTTAGAAGTTATGAGTGGTTCAAAACACTCATATTCGATTTTAAATCGAATTAAAGTCCAATTTATGGCCCAAATTCAATCAATTTCAGAATTCATCCAACCCAACGTAAAATGTCCGGAATTTCAATACGATCCCGACAAAACAAACCGTGTCCAAATCCAAGTTCGAATGCAAAATTTATTTGAGTTAGAAGATTTAAAAATATAATTTAAATTAAAATAAAAGAAATAAGATTACCCCTCAACTCAGCTACGTAAGCAACGGTCGAACCCTACCATCTCGTTCGAACGAACGAGCCGTCGCCACTTTAATGAGATATCGCCGCCGCTCCTTACGCCTACGACAAGATAGAGTGCGCCGCCGTCCTCCCGAGCCTCGGCCGAGCCTCCTCATGCCGTGCGATCGCCCATCACCACCTGAAACCGCAAGCGCTGATGCCACCTTCCCAGCCATTAACGGCGAACTACGGCCACTAGGGGATGAACGAGCATAAGATCCGTGACCTGCTCTCCATCGCCTTCCCAACACCGCCTCCCGATCGTCAATATAACGACAATCCACCGTTGGGTCGTCAAATCCCTAAAACGAACGGCCGAGGTTCATCCTTAATTTCTAGACAAACGATGATTCGATGAAAAAATTGAATTGTAGATCTGAGTTGCGCTCGTCGAGAGCTTCGAAATGATATATAATTTGTTAGGGTTTGGTGAAGTTTGATTTTTGGATTTGGTTTTGAAATTGAAATTGCAATTGGGAATTAGGGTTTGGAGTTTGAATTGGTTTCTGCCATAGATAAGAGAGAAGTAGATAAAATTTTGCGTACAGATAATAGGAATTGGCTGCTAGGGTTTGACAAACAATGCTATTTATATGGACAGGGCTTGAAAGAAACGAATGGACAGATCCGAACGATTTGAACAATAAACAACCCAAAAAGCCCATACTGTCTCCAGAACAAAAATAGGTCATCCCACATATCAAAGTAGATGTTTTGGATATCTTTAAACTCAATGGGATAAGTTTCAAGTCCTAGTTCCATCATCTAAAGAAGTTATCTTAAAAATCAGTTTATTTCAAATTGATTTCAGTTAAATTGGTTTCTAGGCGTTTCGAGTCCGTATGATCAAATGACAAGTCTGATCGCTACGAAACTCGAAATCTTACAATAATTCACTGTTACGGATCCAATGAAACTAGTTTCGTAGAAATCCGAAACAATGGCCAAAACGGCTATTTCACATTAAATAAATAAATAAATATTAAGTAAATTAAATCACTTTTTAATTTCAAAATTAATAATTAACAAATTTTCATTCTTGTTGATTACTTAGGCATTTATAACCACTTAAAGCAATTCACATATCAACTTCAGTGTTTAATATTTCATTATTTACAATGTTCAATTCCAACTGTAACTAATTCAATTATTTTTAATTAATTCCAATAAATTGATTTGATTTAACTTCAAATCTTTTTATTCAATATATTGCCATATTATGAATAAGATTTACATTGGGTTACATCTTATTGAATTAATATTCTATAATTATCAATTTAATCAACATTAACTGCATTAATTAAGTGAAATAATTCCAACTGATTTCCAATCTATTATCAATGAATTAAATAGTGAATTTATAATTACCATTGCTATAACTTACCAATTCAAACATATTTCTATGTTTAGTGTTAGCAAACAAACTAATAAATTCACGTACTGATTAATTGTTCTATTTTAATCAATACAAATTAATTACATACAATTTTACCGTTTAATATAACATTTGATTTGTTTACTCATTTACAGTTTATACCCAATTTTAACTTTACAATCACTCCTGTTAATTATTTATCCTAGTTTCGTTCTTTAATTAAATCAATTATTATCTTATGAGTAAAATTAATATTTCTATTCATTTTATTTCATTCACAGTTACAGTTATCGTATTATCTCACATTAATGTAATATTAAATTACATTTAATTGTAACTGATTTCAAATTTAATTGAACAGATTAAATAAATAGGTAACTTCTAATAATTGTCACCATTAACCTTTAATCACATTTAAGAGTTTATCATTTAAAACCAAATATTAGAATCACTTACATAACATTGATTTTATTCAATTACCATTAACTAAGTACTATTTCACAAATTAGTTCAATATTTACATTTGTTTTCTTATATTCAATTTATAACTAAGTATAACATCTAAATCACATCAGTTAATTGGAATTTCATTCAAATTGTTAATGATTAACTTTAATTAACATTGTTACGTTTCATTTTAGCTATTATTTATTTATTAAAGTATAAATTTTTATTTCTTTCAATATTAAATCACAAAATCTTATTAAATTAACTATTTTAATTAACTAAAATTATGGGTCGTTACACTCTCCACCACTCAAAACTTTTCATCCTCGAAAAGGGAAAAGAAGATAAAAGAAGGAATGAAGAAATCAATAAATATTATTCAAAATATTAAATTTGTAAACAATTAATATACATAATTAAATAGTTTTAATAAAATATCTCAGTTTATAACAATTATATCCTTTTATATTCAAGTTAACAAAAGTTTGAAAACATTTCACAAAATTTTCTAAGTCCAAAAATCACGGAAAATTTCCGTAGAGCCACCTTTGTATGGAGAGGTCTGGGAGATAAAATAATATCAATAATAATAGTGTATCATATATATCAAAATAATGTGTCCCGACAATGGGAAAATAATATAATATTGCTATAAAACCGTAATCCGAGAACGTACCTATTTGTCGGGCAAACAACGCTTAATTTATTAAACCAAAAGCAGTAGCTATTGCTTCCATAATCTGTATTTCACTTATATAGTCCAAAGGAGTTAATAATTATATAAGAGAAATATTTTGAGTTGTTTCAACTAATAACAAAAAAATCAGTGCAATATAACAATCACTTGCAAACCAGAATACAATCATCACATGAAATCAAAGTAATCAACCATTCATCCATATCAAGCAAAACAAATGGCTTGTTCGGGTTCAGAACTTTTAATTGTATAAAATGACAAATAACTACTAAGTATACCATTTACTCAACAGTCTTAAATAAAACTCAATGGATTATTCATACATCCTAACAATTAGAAGTATCCTTCCCCAAACAACACATAAACCAAAATAAACAATGACTCCAAGCATCAATCAAGTTCATTCTTATTAAATTTTTTTCATATTATTTACGTTTTTTCAGTTTCATTCATACAATGACTATTTCATTCATTCACATTTATTTATTTACATATGCTATTACATTTCCTTACATATGTTACTCATACACAATTATTTAAAACATATGTAAATCAATTCTTAAAGTACTATATAAGTTCCTTTGTAAATAAATTCACATTCATTCATTTAATATTTATTTCCATTTAATTTCAATCATTACTTACAAAATTCATTTTTTCATTTATTCATACAATGTCAACTTTTCATTGCTTAAGTAAGTTATTTTATTTCAACTATTGGATTATACATTATTAGGTTAGTTTCTTTACAATTTAATTCATCATTTATAGATTATTTCTTTTTCACGTTCATTCTTCCATATATAGTATTACTGAATATTATCTCCCTTTCTAAATCATTTCAATGGTTTTTGAATTTATAATCATTCAATCTATATGGTATCCATTTTAATAAAAAGGCTTCAATATTAATTCAAGTTTATAATTATTTACTTACAGTATTCCACTTTACCATTCAATTGTTTATAAAATCTATGATTTCATTACCTAAGTATTATATACATTTTATTACGGTTTAGTTCACATTTATTAATTTATATATTTGATTTCCATTAGATATTAACGTTCATTAGTGCATAAGTTCGTACTTAAGTTTCTTACTTTTTAGTTTACATTCATTTTCTTATATAGCATCATTGAATATTAAATCTATTTCTGAATCATCTCAGCTTTTTTGAAGTTATAACTATTAAATTTAATATAGTATTCATTTTTAATTATAAATGGCTTCCATCATTAACTTGAGGTTATAATCATCTACTTACAGTATTCATCCTTTCCACTTATTTTAAACATAAATAACTTCAAACATGAACTTGAGCTTATAATCATTTGCTTACAATATTCACCTTCCTATTACATTTCATTTAGTAACATTCCGATTATAGCTTATGCTTTATAACAATTATAATATCAAAATTTCAGTTTATAAAAGTAACTCCGTTGAACACTTTCATTACTTAAGTTTTACTTGTATAATATTCCATTACATGTTCTTATTAACATTTTCAACTTTTAACATTCTGGTAAATTATACACACACACACACATGTGTAAGGATGCGATTGAAAGTTACACAAGTTTATCTTATTTCATTTTAGTAAATAATGGTCAATAATTATCATTTCTTATTTTCATATCCTTTTTATTTACAGGTTACAAATTTCAAATTTCGGTATATCTCACTTATAACTTTAGCATTTAATTCCTTATTTCCATTTTAGAAATTCCAATTATTAAATGGTTAAAATTCATTGTTTATTACAATAATTGAAATCTCTAATGTACATAAATTTTAATAACTAAATGTCGGGTTCCATTTAAAATCATTTAAACAATATGTATATATGTATATACTTACAGCTTATATATCCAATCAGATTTAAATTTGAAATTCATATTTGTGTATCAAAATAAATTTACAGTAAAACTACTACCCCTTTCCACTTTGAAACTCAAAAATGAATGTCGATGATGCGTGCACTCATCACCAAAATTATTTTCCAACGACAGAGAGGGGAGTACAGAATTTATTTCCTTTAAATTTCTTTAAAACATTTCATTCAAATCATCCTGAAACATTCATATCAAAAAATACTTCTAAATACTACTAATATTATATTTCAAAACCTTTTTGAAGGAAATTTTGAAATCCGGAACTTAAGTTCTCAAATTTCAATTTATATTCATTTTAGTTGTAAATGTTATCTTCAATCAATGTTTATAAATTTCACTACCTAATAAACAAATATATTAAAACCAAATATATCATTTGTAAAATTGTTATTTTATATACAAAAATATATAATAGGAAAAATTATTTCATTCACCTATATTTCATAACAAATATTGTGTCGGTCTATCGTATTAAGTGTTTAGAAATCCATATTGATGTCATAGCGTCCTATGCACCAACCAGAATTTATAAATACAAAACGGAACAAATTAACACAATACAAAACTCTTTTTATAACACCGACAAATATGCTCTCTCATACATATACACTCTACGACTCATTCTAGCGTATTACTACCCTATTTCTAAAGAGTCAGACCCCACAAAGCTAAGGTTATCGATAAACCAAAGCTCTGATACCAACTGCAACGACTTGCCTTTTTGGACGTTTTAAGAAAACACACATGCCAGACTCAAACCATTCAAAAGGGCAGATTGTTATGGGGGTAAATAAGAAAAAGAGAAAGAAATAAAATAAATACAAAATCTCGTAGTGGATTGACAAAATATAATAATCAAATAAGAGTTCATGAAGCTGTTTTATAAATACATTTGACTATTCTTCTGCTACACAAAATCAGAGTACAGAAACGAGAATAAATAAATAATATATGCAGTGAAACAACATGACGCAGCAGAATATAATAAATAATACTAGTACAAATCTTCGTCTTCGTCCTCCAGAAGTAAGGTCTTCATCCCTGAAATGCTCAGGCTGACCCGAGCGAATTGAAAAGATAAAATAATCGATTCAGAACTGAAAGGCCTTATGTAAGTCAAATCAATGGTAAATATGAGTGGGACGGCATCAGAGATGTTTACGGGGTTTGACATCTTCTATCTAGTGTCTAACGTGAGTGCAGTAACTTAAGAGATGTTGGAGATTCTATCTCCTAAGAATCCGTTAAACTATCTACTATGTAGTGCAGTATGCTATTATAATATCTTACAGTAAAGAAGAAGTATTGAAATAGCATTAAGGCGTTACCCATATCCCCATTAACACATTTTTATATATTCCCATAGTCTATACAGTACCGTAATTCCTCCGTAAACCGGAGGGCTATCAAAGGGCGCTCCTTAGGTATGGTACAAAACAAACTCGTAAAAGGTGCTCTAGGGCATGTGAACACGACACTCGAGGCAATGCCATGGTAGATATACCAATTGTGTATCCGGACTGGTGGTAACTAATAACAACTACTACCGCCCACCTCAGAACACACTCCCAAATCAAAATCAAGGGATGGCCACCAAATCAATCACAAAGTAATAGAATATTATCGAAGAAATGTGCCCGATAGGAGGAATGACCTCACTAGGTTCGGCGTGGCTCCTGTTTTAGTCACATCTAACCTGACTCGCGGGACTCATGGTGATGTCATACCTCATACAGAAATCGTTCGCCAAACCACCCTACTTCATTTCTAGAATCTTCATCACGTACACGGTTTTTAAAGCGGTTTTCAGAAGTACAGAGAGTATGGAAATATCTGATCCCGAACTTTTTAACAACCCAATGCTTATTTCACACTGGATGGTTCTTTTACATTTAAAAAAATCAATTCGAAATTTATGTCAAAATATCATATTCAATTTGAATTAATATCTTCTAAATCATATTCACTTCAAACTATATTCACTTTCAAAATCAAGTTCACTTCCAATTCATATTCACTTTCAAACATATTTCGCTTTCAAAAATCATATTTACTCAATATGTAAATTTTCAAAATGGTATAAATTCCAAATTACAACTTAAGGTCATATCATCTTTAAGGATTTATATATAAATACTTCAAATTTGTATAGTCTGGAATTTTAGAAAATAGTTTAGATAGTCCTAAATAGTTTTAAATAGTAAAATAGTTTAAATTGTTTTAAATTTGATTTAATTAGATTTAAATTGATTTAAATAGATTAATTATAGATTAGATAGATTTAAATTATATTAAATAGATTTAAAATAGATTAAATTAATTTAATTAGTTTAAAATTAGTGAAATAGATTAAATTGAGTTAAATAGGTTATAATAGATTAAAATAAATTAAAATAGTTTAAATAGATTTCAAAGTTATATCCAAACATTTCCAATAACTCAATTCCGATAAATTCAATTATATTCGACACTTTAACCTTGAAATTCCAATTTACATTGTTTGGAAAAATCATTAAATTAATCCCCTTTTCAGCATTAACACTTGGGTTATCGAAAATACTTCAGTTTATATAAATCAATTTCTTTTTCAAAATACTAGTTAACCGAATTCAAAATTTCAAAATTTCAAAAATCATTTAATTTAACTAATCCGGCGTCCGTATATAATTATTTATCCTAGGGTCAAGTGATATGCATATTTGTCATTTCAATCCATACTTTACAATTTTACAGTTATATATCATTCCAAACCGCAATCCCGAATTAAATAAAAAATCTATAAAAACGCTCGAGTCTATCGTTTCAACCCATAACGATTTTTCCCTAATTTATAGAACGTTTAGGTATGTATCATTTCGACCCATAGTGATTTTCCTAATAATAACTAAGGGAACTTGTAGAGTGATGGCATTTGATAAATCAAATATAGCATCCAATAATCCAATAATAAATTCAAACATACATCCCAATCATCATCCAACTCAACCAATAAATATCAACAATTAACAGATTATTATATACAGGAAATTAACTGGCAATTTAAATTCAATAATAAATTAAATGATAATTTAATTTAAAATAAATTCAAATTAACATGAATTAACAGGGATAGCAATTTATACTTCCATAAATAAATTCCTAATCACATCATACATTAAATGTAACTAATATAAGAAAATGTAGAAGTTGTAAGTGTGTCAAAACACTCACCTTCGATTTTAAATCGAATTAAAGTCCAATTTAGGGCCCAAATTCAAGTAGTCTAAGAATTCACCCAAACCAACGTCAAAGTGTCTGGAATTTCAATACGATCTCGGTAAAATCAACCGCGTTCAAATCCGAGTTCATATGCAAAAGTTATTCGAGTTAGAAGATTTGAAAATATAATTTAAATTAAAATAAAAGAAATAGGATTACCCCTCAACTCGGCCACGTAAGCAACGTTCGAACACTACCATCTCATTCGAACGAACTAGCCGCTGCCACTTCAATGAGATATCACCGCCGCTCTTCAAGCCTTCGACAAGATCAAAGTGCATCGCCGTCCTCCCCAGCCTCAGTCGACCCTCCCCATGCCGCGCGACTGCCCATCACTACCTGTAACCGCAAGCGCCGCCGCCACCTATCCCAGCCGCTTACAGCGAAATACGGCCAACTGGGGACAAACGAGCATAAGATCCATAACCTGCTCTCCATCGCCTTCCCAACGCCGCTCCCGATTGTCGATCTGACGACGATCCATCATTGGATCGTCAAAACCCTAATACGAACGACCGAGGTTCATCCTCAATTTTTGGACAAACGATGATTCGATGGCAAAAACGAATTGCAGTTCTGAATTGCGCTCGTCGAAAGCTTCGAAATGGTATATAATTTATTAAGGTTTGAAGAAGTTTGATTTTTGGATTTGATTTTGAAATTGAAATTGCAATTGGGAATTAAGGTTTGGAGTTTGAATTGGTTTCTGCCATTGACAAGGGAGGAGCAGATAAAATTTTACATATAGATAATAAGAATTAGCTACTAGGGTTTAAAAAACAAAGCTAATTATATGGACCAGGCTCGAGAGAAACGTATGGACAGATCCGAACGATTTGAACGATAAACAACCCAAAAAGCCCGTTCTGTCTCCTGAATGAAAATGGGTCATCCCATATATCAAAGAAGATGTTTTGGATATTTTTTAACTCAATTGGAACAGATTTCAAGTCTTAATTCCATCGTGTGAAGAAGTTATCTTGAAAATCAGTTTATTTCAAATTGATTTCAGTTAAATTGATTTCTAGGCATTTCGAGTCCGTATGGTCAAACGACAAGTCTGATGGCTACGAAACTCGAAACCTTACAATAATTCACTGTTACTGATCCGATGAATCTGGTTTCGTTGAAATACGAAACAGTGGCCAAAATAGCTATTTCACATTAATTAAATAAGTTAATATTAAATAAATTAAATCACTTTTTAATTTCAAAATTAATAATTAACAAATTTTCATTCTTGTTGATTACTTAGACATTTATAATCATTAATGCAATTTACATCTCAACTTCAATGTTTAATATTTCATTAGTTACAGTGTTCAATTCCAACTGTAATTAAATCCAATTATTTTTAATTAGTTCCTATAAATTGATTCAATTTAAATTCAAATCTTTTTACTCAATCTATTTCCATATTTTGAATAAAATTTACATTGGGTTACATCTTATTGAATTAATATTATATAACTATTAATTTAATCTACATTAAGTGCATTAATTAAGTGAATTAATTGCAATTGATTTCCAATCTATTATCAATGAATTAAGTAGTGAATTTATAATTACCATTGATATAACTTACCAATTCAAACACATTTCTATGTTTAGTGTTAGCAAACAAACTAATAAATTCACGTGCTAATTAATTGTTCTATTTTAATCAATTCAAATTAATTACGTACAATTTTACCATTTAATATAATATTTGATTTATTTACTCATTTACAGTTTATACCTAATTTTAATTTTATAATCATTCCAGTTAATTATTTATCTTGGTGTCATTCTTTTATCAAATCAATTATTATCTTATGAATAAAATTAATATTTCTATTCATTTTATTTCATTCACAATTACAGTTATCGTCTTATCTCACATTAATGTAACATTAAATTATATTTAATAGTAATTGATTTCAAATTTAATCTAACAGATTAAATAAATAGGTAACTTTTAATAACTGTTACCATTAACCTTTAGTCACATTTAAGAGTTTATCATTTACAACCAAATATTAGAATCCCTTACATAACGCTGATTTTATTACCAATAACTAAATACTATTTCACAAATTAGTTCAATATTTACATTTGTTTTCTTATATTCAATTTATAATCAAGTATAACATCTAAATCACTTCAATTAATTAGAATTTCATTCAAATTGTTACTGATTAACTTTAATTAACATTGTTACATTTCATTTTAGTTATTATTTCATTATTTAAGTATAAATTTTTATTTCTTTCAATATTAAATCACAAAATCTTATTAAATTAACTATTTTTAATTAATGAAAATTACGGGTCGTTACTCTCTCCCCCACTCAAAACTTTTCGTCCTCGAAAAGGAAAAAGAAGAGAAAAGAAGGAATTAAGAAATCAATATATGTTACTCAAAATATTAAATTTATAAACAATTAATTTACATAATTAAATAGTTTAAATAAAATATCTCAATTTATAACAATTACATCCTTTTAGATTCAAGTTAATAAAAGTTTGAAAACATTTCATAAAATTTTCTAAGTCCAAAATTCATGAAAAATTTAGGCCGAGTCTCCTTCGTACGGAGAGGTCTGGGAGATAAAATAATATCAACAATAATAATATTTCATATATAACAAAATAATATGTCTCGACAATGGGAAAATAATACAATATTGCTACAAAAATGTAATACGAGAACGTACCTATTTGTCGAGAAAACAACGCTTAATTTATGAAACCAAAAGCAATAGCTATCGCTTCTATAACCTGTATTTCACTTATATAGTCCAAAAGAGTTAATAATTATATAAGAGAAATATTTTGAGTTCTTTCAACTAATGACAAAACAAATCAATGCAATATAACAATAATCACTTGCAAACAAGCATACAATCATCACATGAAATCAAAGAAATCAAGCATTCATCCATATCAAGCAAAACAAACGGTTTGTTCAGGTTCAAAACTTTTAATTGTATAAAATGACAAATAACTACTAAGTATACCATATACTAAACAACCTTAGATAAAAATCAGCGGATTATTCATACATCCTAACAATTAGAAGTATCCTTCCCCAAATAACCCGTAAACCAAAACAAACAATGACTCCATGCATCAATCAAGTTCATTCTTACTAATTTTATTTCATATTATTTACGTTTCTTCAGTTTCATTCATTCACATTTATTTATTTACATATGCTATTACATTTCCTTACGTATGGTACTCATACATAATTATTTGAAACATATGTTATTACATTTCCTTACGTATGATACTCATACACAATTATTTGAAACATATGTAAATCAATTCTTAAAGTACTATATAAGTTCCTTTGTAAATAAATTCACATGCATTCATTTAATACTTGTTTCCATTTAATTTCACTCATTACTTACAAAATTCATTTTATTATTTATTCATCTAATGTCAGTTTCTTTTCATTGCTTCGGTATGTTATTTTATCTCAATTATTGGATTGTACGTTATTAGGTAAGTTTCTTTACAATTTAATTAACCATTTATAGATTATTTCTTTTTCACATCCATTCTTCCATATACAGTATTATTGAATATTAACTCCCTTTCTAAATCACTTCAGTAGTGTCTGAAGTTATAATCATTCAATCTATATAGTACCCATTTTAATTAAAAGGCTTCAATATTAATTCAAGTTTATAATTATTTACTTACAATATTCCTCTTTACCATTCAATATTTAATGAAATCTATGATTTCATTATTTAAGTATTACATACATTTTATTACGGTTTAGTTCACATTTATTAATTTATATATTTGATTTCCATTAGATATTAACGTTCATTAGTGAATAAGTTCATACTTAAGTTTCTTACTTTTTAGTTTACATTCATTTTCTTATATAGTGTCGTTGAATATTAAATCTATTTCTAAATCATTTCAGCTTTTCTTAAGTTATAACTATTAAATTTAATATAGTATTCATTTTTGATTATAAATGGCTTCCATCATTAACTTGAGGTTATAATCATCTACTTACAGTATTCATCCTTTCTACTTATTTTAATTATAAATAACTTCAAACATGAACTTGAGCTTATAATCATTTACTTACAATATTCACCTTCCTATTTCATTTCATTTAGTAACATTTCAATTATAGTTTATTCTTTATAATAATTATAATATCAAAATTCTTATTTATAAAAGTAACTCCATTGAATACTTTCATTACTTATGTTTTACTCGCATAATATTCCATTACGTGTTCTTATAAACATTTTCAACTTTTAACATTTGGTAAGTTATATATATATATATGTCTTTAAGGATGAAATTGATAGTTACAAAAGTTTATCTTATTTCATTTTAGTAAATAAATGGTCAATAATTACCATTTCTTATTTTCATATCCTTTTTATTTAGAGGTTACAAATTTCAAATTTCGGTATATCTTACTTATAACTTTAGCATTTGTTCCTTATTTTCATTTTAGAAATTCCAATTATTAAATAGTTAAAATTTCTTTTTATTACAATAATTGAAATCTCTAATTTATAGAAATTTTATGAAATAAATGTCGGGTTCCATTTCAAATCATTTAAACGGTATGTATGTATATAATTACAACTTATATATCCTATCATACTAAATTTGAAATTTATATTTTTTTATCACAATAAATTTGCAGTAAAACTACTATACCCTTCCCACTTTGAAACTCGAAAATGAACGTCGATGATGCATGCACTCATCACCAAAATATTTTCCTACGATAGAAAGGGGAGTACAAAACTTATTTCCTTCAAAATTCTTTAAAACGTTTCTTTCAAATCATCTTGAAACATTCATATCAGAAAATACTTCTAAATACTACTAATATTATATTTCAAAACCGTTTTGAAAGAAAATTTTAAATCCGGAACTTGAGGTCCCAAATTTCAATTTATATCCATTTTAGTTGTAAATCTTATTCTTAATCAGTGTTTATAAATTTCACTACCTAACAAACAAATATATTACAACCTAATATATCATTTATAAAATTGTTATTTTATATACAAAAATATATAATAGGAAAAATTATTTCATCTACCTATATTTCAAAACAAATATTGTGTCGTTCTGTCCTATTAAGTGTTTAGAAATCCCTATCGATGTTATAACATCCTATGCACCAACTAGAATTTATAAATACAAAACAGAACAAAATAACACAATATAAAAACCATTTTTATAACACTAACAAATACGCTCTCTCATATATACACACTCCATGACTCATTCTAGGGTATTACTACCCTATTTCTAAAGAGTCAGACCCCATAAAGCTATGGTTATCGCTAAACCAAAGCTCTGATACCAACTGTAACGACTTGCCTTTTTGGACTTTTTTAAGCAGACACACATGCCAGACTCAAACCATTTAAAAGGACAGATTGTTATAGGGTAAATGAGAAAAAGAGAAAGAAATAAAACAAATATAGAATCTCGCAACGGAATGACAAAATATAATAATCAAATAACAGTTCATGAAGCTGTTTTATAAATACATTTGACTATTCTTTTACTACACAAAATCTGAATTACAGAAACAAGAATAAATAAATAATAAATGCAGCGGAACAACATGATGCTGCGGAATATAATAAATAATACTAGTACAAATCTTCGTCTTCGTCCTCCAGAAATAAGGTCTTCAACCCTGAAATGCTCGGGCTGACCCAAGCAAATTGAAAAGCGAAAACACTCGAGTCAGAACTAATAAGGATTATGTAAGTAAAATCAATGGTAAATATGAGTGTGACGGCATCAAAGATGTTTACGTGGTTTGACATCTCCTTTCTAGTGTTTAATGCGAGTGCAATAACTTAAGAGATATTCGGGATTCACATCTCCTAAGGATATGTTAAACTATCTACTTTGTAGTACAGTACGTTGTTATAATATGTCCATAGTAAAGTAAAAATATTAAAATAGCATTAAGACGTTACCCATATTCCCATTAACATATTTTTATATATTCCCATAGTCTATACAGTACCGTAATTCCTTCGTAAACTGGAGGGCTATCAAAAGGGCACTCCATAAGTGTGGTACAAAACAAACTCGTAGAAAGCGCTTTAAGGCATGTGAACATGACACTCAAGGCAAAGCCATGGTAGATATACCAATTGCATATCTGGACTGGTGGTAACACATAGCAGCTACTACCACCCATCTCGGAGCACACTCCTAAATAAAAATCAAGGGGTGACCACTAAATCAATCACAAAGTAATAGAATGGTATCGAAGAAATGTGTCCGATATGAGGAACGACCTCGCTTGGCCTGGCATGGCTCCTGTTTTAGTCATATCTAAGCTGACTCATGGGAGTCAGGGTCACGTCATACCTCATACAGAAATCGTTTGCCAAACCATCCTGCTTCATTTCTGGAATCTTCACCACGTACACGGTTCTTAAAGTGGTTTTTGGTATCGGAAGATGGTATGGCAATATCTGATCCCGTCTCTTTAACAACCAAACACTTTCCATACCGGATGTTTCTTTGACGTTTAAAAAAATCAATTCAAAATTTATATCATAATATCATATTCAATATCAAATCATATCTCTTTCTAAATCATATTCACTTCAAACTCTATTCACTTTCAAAATCATGTTCACTTCCAAATCATATTCACCTTTAAATCATATTTTGCTTTCAAAAATCATATTTACTCAATATGTAAATTTTCAAAAAGGTATAAATTCAAAATTACAACTTAAGTTGTATCATCATTAAGGATTTATATATAAATACTTCAAATTTATATAGTCTGAAATTCTAGAAAACGTTTTAGATAGTCCTAAATAGTTTTAAATAGTGAAATAATTTAAATAGATTTAAATTTGATTTAACTAGATTTAAATTGGTTTAAATAGGTTAATTATAGATTAGAAAGATTTAAATTACATTAAATAGATTTAAAATAGATTAATTTAATTTAATTTAATTAGTTTAAAATTGGTAAAATAGATTAAATTGGGTTAAATAGGTTATAATACATTAAAATAAATTAAAATAGTTTAAATTAGTTTAAATAGATTTCAAAGTTGTATCCAAACATTTCCAATAACTCAATTTCGATAAATTCATTTATATTCGACACTTCAACCTTGAAATTTCAATTTACATTCTTTGAAAAAAATCATTAAATCAATCCCCTTTTCAGCATTAACAAATGGGTTATTGAAAATACTTCGGTTTATATAAATCAATTTCTTTTTCAAAATAATAGTTAACTGAATTTAAAAATTCAAAAATCATTTAATTTAACCAATTCGGTGTCCGTATATAATTCTCTACGCTTGGGTCAATTGATACAGATATTTATCATTCCAATCCACAATTTACAGTTTTACGGTTATGTATCATTTCATACCACTATCCTGAATTATATAAAATCCATAAAGCCGCTCGAGTCTATTTCAACCCATAACGATTTTTCCTTAATCTATAGATCGTTCGTGTATGTATCAAATATCTTTAATTCAAATAAATAAATTTCATAGAAAATAATGTTTCTATTTGAAAATACATTTTGGAATTGAATCATATTTATCATTCCAATGTTAAGTATCTATATTTATTTTAAAATTCTAATTTTCGAATTTCTTTATGTAGTAGAAGTGGCAGTTCACTTTCTTTATCCCAGTTGTGCCTTAGGTTACATCCACTCATACACAATTAATTTCCTTTCTAAATGACTGAACCATCCACAGGAAATCCTTACCACAATATCATAACAAACTCTTTACAAAAGTGCATTTGGTCATCCTTAACTTTTCAGGATACCAAATAAATAGCACTTCACATAAATTGATCAAACTGACATTTCGATGATCTTGTAGCCTTTGGTGCAATGTTACATTTAACACAATTTGATCATTGTTGTACCAATCATATCGAATACATGATCTCATAGTTGCTTATTCTAATGAACTAATTTCATAGAGATTTCATACTGTGAAAACCCGGATTTTTGGACATCCGTTAATCGGTAACTAACAGAGTTAAGTTTATTAAAATTCTAATAAATATCTAGATATGTTAGTGGATTAGAAACTATAATAAATGTTGAATATATAAATCTCTGGAAATGATAAATCTTACAATAAGTTAATAAATAAATAAATAGATATATGCATACTTTATGATGTTGAAAATTTTAAGTGTATATATATACAAGCATATAAGAGTGTGTGTGTGTATGCCATGAAAGTAAAATATATGGAAGTTTTGTAAAAGTGTGGATACATATACATACATAGATATATATATATATCAAAAATTCACATAAGATATTTTTAATTATAATATATATATATATATATATATATATATAGTGATTGGGAAGCATTGATTTGAATTCAATGTAATAAAGCTATTTAAAGTTAAAATTTTATATTTTAAAAACTCTAAAAGATAAATATTTATTTATTTAAAAAGTATGATTGCTTAAAATAAGATATTCTAAAAGGTTTAAAGTACTTTCATTTACAAAATTTACAAGGAATAAATATGGTTTGTAAATATAAAAATATATAAACATAATTCTTAACATAATAAAAACATAAAGAAAAAAATAAATTATAGGTTTTGACATTTGTGGCTTTTGTATAACATGCAAAGACAAGTGGCATGGTTTTATTCTAAGTAAAAATATAAATAAAATGTTATAAGAAGAAATCTATATACAGTTCAACACTTGTCCATTTCATTGTCTCAACTCCATTCTTTTTCCTTTCATCTTCTAAAATAAAAACCAAAAAAAAAATCAAACTATTTCAAGTCTTCGACCTAAAGTAAGATTCAAATTCAACTCAAACATAAGTAGATTCAAATAAACAAATCAAGTTACAATTCAAAATCAACCATCAGCTTTAAAATCAAGTTCCAGGAAATAAGCTCTGCTCTCTGTCTTCAAAATACAGTGAGTAAACACCTTTTCAAAAACTAAATCTGTTTTTATACTTTGATGCATGTGCTAAATCTGTGAAGTAATGTTGTAAATATGATTTGCATGGATGTATTTTGTTTGAAAAATAGCTGAATTACTGAGTATATACATATGTGCATGTCTGTGTATGAATAACTGGCCTCTGCTTGATTTTAACAGACTAAATCAAGTTTAAAAATTTATATCTCTTGATATAAACAGTTTTATGTTAAGATGTTTAAAGGAAATTTGTTCACATTTACCAAATTTAACCTTTAAAAATATTTCCAAGCATATATATCGAGTAATTATTACTAAAGTAAGAAGTGAAAGTGGAAATAAATTCAAGTCAAGAATTTGATACTTAAAATTTCAAATTTTGATTACATTAACCTATTCGCACTTGAATATGATGATTTTTGGTAATATTATCAAGATCTGTAAGCTTGTGGGTTGTGAGAATTTGTAAGTTGATCGAAATTGGGTTTTATTTCAATTTTCGGCGATCGCGAGTCTCGGTGGCATCGGGTTGTGGCTGGAAGTTGCTAGTTGGTCATTGATCATGGGAAAAATGGTCAGATGGTTTTTAGTTCGCAGCCGCGGCGCGGCGAGGCTGATTTAGGGTATAGTATGTGTTTTAGGTCTAGGTTGTTCACTTGGTATTCTCGACGTCGTGATGGCACCGAGGTGGACCAAAGGTGGGGGATAGGGAAGATGGAAGCAAGGCGAAGGTCTAGGCACAAGGTCGTGGACTCCGGTGGTCGAAGATAGGAGGAGCGAGGAGTTTGCTAATCGGGTTTCATCCTGATGAGTTTTGAATTCATTCGATTTTGTTTTACGAGGTGTTTCATGGTTCTGGATGGTCGGAAAGGTCGAGGTAAGCGTCGGTGACTTGGTGGCGGTGGCAACGATGATCGGAGCGGTTCCGATCATATGTGCACGTGCACATGTGTCAGTGTGTTTGGGTTTTGGGGGTTTATGTGTTTAGAAAGGAGAAGATTAAGAGAGGGCTGAGAAGATCTGGGTTTTGCTTGAGTTTGTATTGGGTTGGACTCGAGTGGGTTGCTGCTATGTAGAGACGAATAGGAAGAAGTCGGGGTATTTTGAGTTTGGCTCGGGGTTGTGATCGGGTAGCTTGGATTTAGGCCCGAGTATTTTATTAAGTGATAAATTAACCAAGTTTTAAAATAAGTAGATTTTTGAACAAGTTTCAAACCAAAAGATTTTGTAGTTAAATGTTTGAACTTAGTTTGTTTGACTTAGGGTAATTATATGTTAGGTTAATTTATTTTAAATTAATCCCTAAGTTTATTTAAAATAAAATTAAATGATGAAATTAAGTAGATAATTTAGGAAAATGTATTAAACTTTAATTGATCGAAGGTCTTAAGTGATTTTATAAATTAATAATTAACTAATTTCAAACATTTGATTTAGATAAAATAAATGGTTGTAATTAATTAATGGTAATTAAGTAGATTTGTAAGTAATTAACTTATTTTGTGTTAATTAAATTAATTGGAAATGGTGTGGCCAGTTTATCTAGCTTGAATGATTAGTTTGAATCGAAGGCTTTGAATTGATAAGTATTTATAGTATGTTAATTCATTTTATTCTGTAATATGAAATACCTTGATTAGTTTGTTGATAAATGAGAATCATTTATTTGATGATATCTGTGATGAAATTACTGTGTGAACATGATAATCTGAAATTAATTTGTTTAATAAAACAACTTGGCTTAAAGATGGTGCTTGGACTCGAAGAGACTGGGATCGAACATCAGTAATATCCGGGACCACTACGATTTAATAAGTACTGCAAAACCTTACGGATTTGATCATAGAGTTTTGAAGGTTGGAATTGAATAAAATGAACTAAAACCTGACTATTGAAGAAAAAAATGGTACTTAGATATTATTTCAAATATCAATGGTTGTGTAATAAATAATTGGCTATAACAAGATAAGAACTCGTATGGAGGTACGAGTTACCCTGGTTTTCAAAGAAGTTTTATAACTCAGTATTTCAAGTATATGGGTTTACTCACGCTGGTTTCCAGCCTGACTCGGATGTTACTCTAATGTAATGCTTGGGCCAGACCGAGTATTACAGCTTTTCAGGTTAGGATGTTTTGGAGCTCAAAAGCCGAGCTGGAAGACAGGAACGTATAGAGTATATTATGCCGTGTATTGAAGCTATATTGTATTCTGGGACAGTCGTTACAACTGTCCAGTTTATTTGTACTCTGATATATTGTTTGTAAATTGACAGTTACAGCTTTCTTTGTATAAATGCTATAATTTGATATTATATTTCAATCCGCTGCGAATGTGAGATTCTGTGCTGTTGTTTTCTGTTTCTTCTTCTACCTATTTTCTGCTTTACCATAACAATCTGGGATTTTGGGCCTTCGATTGCTCGACACTTCTACAATGAACGTATTAGTGTCGAATATTCGAGGTCGAAAATTTTGGGTTGTTACATTTTGATATCAGAGCTGAAGGTTAAGCGAGAACCTTAGCTCTGGTGGGGGTTACTCATTAAAGATAGGGTCAATAGTACCACAGAATGAGTTGAGTGTAATATATATGAGGGCATACTTGTTATTTTCTTATATAAAGATTTTAAACCGGTTTTAAAAATGATTTTTATATAAGCTTATATTTTGATATAAAAAGAAATAATTTTTTTAATTATTATATATATTAAAGTAATTGGTTATTGAATTATTGAAATTATAAAAGAATTAAGTAGTAATATTTATATATATCCAAATAAGAATAGGATAATATGAACTTACAAATAAGATAAGCTAGAAATGGATTCAAACCAGAGATTAAAATCTTGAAATTTGTAGAAGCGTTTTCAGAATGCTGAAATAAGTTAACTTGATTTTATTTTTCAGCAAATTATGAGATAATACATAATGGATTGGTTTCCAGATATGAGAATCTTGATTATTATCATAAAAGGGTTGTTGTGTCTAACAATGGGATGTTTTTTTCTAATAATAATAATTAATGATAAAGAAAAATGGAATATTTTAAGAAAGCAACAATTTAGATAAGTATGACATATAAATTGAAAAGATTTAAATTGTGAAGTTTTAAGTCTACGTTCAAAAATTTTAAATTGTTTCAAAGTATCAAAAGACATAATAATTAATATTATTCATAATATTTTTAAATGTAGGAATCTTATCCTTAAACAAGAGTTGTTTTAAAAAAATTAAAGAAGTTTTTTTTGAACTGAAAACCAAGATGGTTTAAAATTTAAAATATGACTTGGGGTGCAAAAGAAATGAATATGTATATAAGTGGGATATACATAATAAAAAGTTGATTGGAAGTAAACTCTAAGTGTTGAGTTTTGAATTTTCCCCTAGAATGTGATATGAAAACCCAAAGTAAAATAAGTTTTTGAACTTATAAGTGGGAAAGGATATTGATAAGAAGTTTAAAATTTTGAAATGGAAAATTCAAATTGAGTAAGGTTGACTGGATTAAATAAATTAAATTTAACTTAGGGGAAGTTAAATAATAAACAACCTGAATTGGAAATTTCAAGATGAAATTGAGATTTAACTTAGGGAAGTTAAATGGGTTGAATTGAATTGGGAGTTATGTGTGATCTCAAAACAAGTTTGAGTTCTGGAAATTGGTAGTGGATGCGATTGATGATTGTTTTAAATAATTTGGATGTTTATTTACCATGACTTATCCTAATATCATCCTATTGTTATTAATAATCTATGAAAATGAAAATTGGATTATTTTAATTGAATTAAGGAGTGGATTGCGATAATATATGTACCCATTTCTAAATAAAATGGAAATAAAACAATAATTTGAAACTACTTAAATAATTTTTATTTTAAAGAAATAAAGATTGAACATATGGTAATGGAATCACTTTGAACTTAAGATTTAGATGTTAAAAATAAACTTACAAACTAAAATTGTTAAAAATTGGTTTCAAACTTAGAAGTTAAAATTTGGTAACAAATTGGATTCTGAAGATTAAATTGTTTAAAAAGTTTTGAACTTCTACTAGAACCTTGAAATAAGTTAGGTAAAGGTAATTTAAAATGAATATTTGAAATTTGGACTCAAAATTAATTATTTATAATCTTAGGTTGTTAAATTAAAAATAAAAGTTGATTTGATTTAAAGGATGAAATCAACATTTAAAAATGTAACTCGAATATATATAATTCGAGATGGTTTAAAGTTGAGATTGGAATTGAAATTAGTTCAAATTGAATTTGATTTGAATATTTTGGAAGTGAGATTGAAGTTGAAAAAGTTTAAATTCAAATGGAAACTAATTTAAATATGGGAAAGGAATTTAAGTTAATTTAAGTCAAATTGGAATTGATTCAATTTAATGGGATGGGAAATTGATTGGAAATGTAGATTGGAAAATTGAACAGTTTGACTCTGAAACTATTTTCGAATAAATTGTTTTAATATTAACTATTTTGAATCTATTTTCCTAGCTATTTACTATACAACCTTTCTTTTTAAAACCCAAACTATCTTATACTTATTTTACAACTATTTTGAAAACTAATTATTATTTTACATCTATTTTACAAACTAATCACAATTTTACAACTATTTGCAACTATCTAAGTATTCTGCAACGATTTGACTATTTAACAACTATTTTATAATTACTTAACTATTCTACTGCTATTTACAACTAATAATTATTGTACAACTACTTGTCAATTTTAAACTCGTCAAGCTATTTTTTTAAAAATTCAAGTTGGTCGGAGTGCAAATTGTTTAGAATTGAAGTGATAAACCAAGTGGAATGAAGCAATTGTAAATAAGTGAATAGAAATCAAAATGAATGTGAAGTAAAAGTAAGTTGATTTAGCTAATAATCAATAAAGATAAATATGTAGGATGTACGTGTATTATGCGCATAATAATTTGATCCAGATTCGAGCACAGAATTTCGAAATAGTACATCGATCTGAGTTGGGATTTTTCGCTCGATTTTCAACGATGAACCCTGAATATGGATTTTTGATTGGTCCTAGAAATTCTCTATCATAGTTATAGCTATGCAAGGAGAATGACGGTCTCTGATCAAGAAACTAGATCTGAGTCCGCACTAGGAAGTTGGTTGGACGATAGTAGGTCGGAAGTGAAATTGTTGATCGAGTGAGCGATCGAATTTGATATTGCGTACGGATGATATATGTACATCGTGAGTGCTTGAATGAAATACATATTGAAAATATTATAAAGAAGTGTAAAAATAATTTTTGTAATGGAAAAGTATATTTTGAAAAATATATGATGAATAAAAGTGGAAGTTGGATATCACTATAACTGAAACTCATTTTATAAAAAGTGAGTAATGTGGCAAATAATTTTTTAAAGGAAATCAAATTTGAGTGTTGATTTGGTATAAATTAAGTTATATATATAGCAATATATATGATAAAGTCCCTTTATTGAAGACGTGATCTTTGAAAGTAATTGAAGTATAAAAGGGATTTATATAAGTAAGATGTAATCCATAGTATTTTGTTTTAGATAAAAGAATAAACTTGTGTGTGTGTGTGTGTGTGTGTGTGTGTGTGTGTGTATGATTTTATGGGAATGATTTTGGGAAAAAGGTTTTGGAAACCCTTTGATTTTGAAAGGCTTTTGGTTTTTGGGAAAAATCAATTTTAGAAACTTGGAAAGCCAAGTTTGAGAATTATCGATTTAGAGATATCGATTTTGTGTAAAGGAGATTTATATGTGATTCATATAAAGAGTATGATTTGAAAGATACTATATGTGTATACTATATAATTTTTTAAGATTGGCTCTAGGAAAAAGGCGCTCCCATTTAAATGAACTTCTAGTAGGAGGTCAACGGAGTGGTACTGCCTTGAGCCCTTAAGGGGGTTCTAAATTTGATCCTAGGAGGAAGTCCGGACAAACAAAAGTTCCTGAGGATTGTGGTTGGGTAGCGAAAGTTGAGGGCGTTGTTGCCAACAGAGATAGTTGGGTTATGCTGTGAAGACAGTGTAACTTGATATCACTGCGATCTAGTGCGCACCATAGCGGAAGTCGAGGGGTAGCAATTACCTATGGTCTACGTTTGATTTCGCCACAACGTAACATCAGTAGACTGCGATCTATGAAGACATAGTGAAAGTCGTGTGGCAGTGTGTGACGACCCGGAATTTCAAACCCGAAAACTCCAGATAGTCAGAAGTAGAAGAAAGAGGTAGAAGAAAAAAAAACAGAAAACGCAACAAATATTCTCACATTCACAACGGATGAAAATTTAATATCAAACAATAACAGTTTACAAGAGAATCCTGTATCTGTCAAATACATTTATAATACATCAGAGTTACACACACACACACACACACACATACATATATATATATATATATATATATATATATATATATACACTGGATAAACACAATCATCATGTCTCAGATATACAACAATATAATACAGCAGAAATACTCCATACGTTCTTGCCATCCAACTCGCCTCCTGAGCTCCAGAACGTCCTTACCTGAAAATCAGTAATACTCGGTCTGACCCGAGCATTACATCAAAGTAACACCCGGGTCAGGCTGGAAACCAGTGTGAGTAAACCCATCCAACATGGAATGCAAAGCATACAACTCATATAAAACCCGGGTTGCTCGTATCAATTTACAAATTCAAAATTTGTTATAGGCATAACTTATTTCACATGTCAATTTTTTAAGTACCAAAATTTAGATTAATAGTCCAATTCACTTAAATCATTTCATTCCAGCCAATTGATTTCACATATTAATTTATAAAAATTCGATGTGGTTTCAGGTATTTTCTAATACCCGACCCCGGTCTCTTCGAGTCCCATGTCATCCTAACCCAAGTTATCCAAATTAAATACACTTCAAACTTTAAATACATGATGTCCCTTTACACAACAATTCATCATTGGTAGACAGCCACAATATCATGTCCGCCCAAACATATGACACTACAAAACATTTCATATCAGAGATATCAACTCATTCAAGGCATCCAATACCAGTCAATCATCCATAAGCAAACTTGATCACTTCCAGAATAAATTTAATCACTTCTAATTGAATTACTAACTTTAATCACTTAGATTCCTTCACTTGACATTGATTAATTTCAAATCAATTAATTAATCATCGCTTAATTATCCATCTTACTTAATCACCCTGGATAAATTATCCTTTAATTACATTCAAGTAATTATCTTTAATTAATTACACAAATTAATTATTTTTAACCAAAAACAGTAATTAATCTTTAATTACTTCACAAATTAATTAACTATAATTAATTACATTAACCCTTAATTACTTATATTAATTAGTTTCTCATAAATCGCTTATTATTGATTAATTAATCTTAATTAATCAACCTTTAATTACACCATTAATTATATCAATTAATGATTTCTAGTTACATTTTAATTTATCCTAATCTAAATTAATTACATTAAGTAATTAATCATTAATTAAACCACAAATATAAATCACCCTTGACTAGTCTCAACCAGTAATTAACTAAAATTTTATTTACTTCATTAAATGAATTAATTACTCCTTAATTACTTATCTTAATTAATCTCTTGATTAATTACACAAAGTAATTATATTTTATTAATTACATTAAGTAATTACCTATCAAACCACCTAATGATTATTCTAAATTAATTAAACTTAATTAATTAACTTAATCCGTAATTAATTAATTCAAACCCTTAATTACGAAATTAATTAACCCAAATCATTAATCAATTGAATTAATTAATTATCCATTTTAATTACCCTACTAATTTAATGAATCACAAATCATTAAGCCCTTATTAACTTTAAAATGAAAACATTTTCTTATTTATGATTTAAGTTTAAAACAATTTAAAACCCAAATACTTCGAGTCAAGCAATAATTAACTCGAGAACCAACCAAAACCAAAGTCACCAGATCATCAGTGTACAGTGCACATGCACGGTGCCGTTGATCATCTCTGGCCACCACCATTGATCTTCTTAGATCAGTTGACACCCAAAAACCCAATTTATTTTATTTATATTTTTGAATCCCAAATTATACTTATCCAATCATAACACAACATAATTTAGTTCTTAAATTAATCATTCATAGTGTATAAATAAAATGCATCATCAATTATGAAAATAATTTCTATATTGTGAGGAATGGATCCTTCCAACCTGTTTTCCTGCATCCACAGATGTTAGCACAACAATAAATATCGACCAAATCTGATAATAATTATCACATACAACTAAACAACCAATCAACAATTTAAATATTAACTATTTAAATTAAATGGTACCCAGATGTGAGTGAGATTAACTCGCCTTGAGTTTCGACGAGCGTTTCAATTTTAAATTAAATCAAACCCGTTCAATTTAATCCAAAATTCTTGCTTGCTCCAAACGCCTCCAGATCTGCACCGTAGTGTAGATCCTGTCGCTGCGCTTCCGGCGCTTCCTATTTCGTTCGATTCTGACCTCATATGGTTAAGATATGACTTGTTAAACATTTGAATATATATTAATATAAATAAACTTTTTATTTTATTTTATACCGAAATGAAATCATGCCGTTCATTCAGTCCCAGATCACGACCGCATTCTTCTTTATTCCCACGCGACATCAGACAAGAATGAACCCATCATCAGACCACCCTACGCTCGACGAAAAATCGATCGGTCACCTCCACTTGAAGCACCAACTCGAGCTTCTCCCACGCCTAGAAAGGCACAAGGCTTAGTCGTCCCTTGGCTCCAGAATTTAAGCATAAATGCATGCCCTTCAAACTTGATTTACCAATAATCCAAAGCATAAATCTCGATCATAGCTGTTAACTATAGAGAGTTCACGAGTTCTACGATCTTCCAGTTGGGAGTTTTTAATATTAATGAGTAGATGGGAAGAAAATCAAGGGGAAAGATAATTTTTTTGGCTATTGATGGCTTAAGTGGCGGCTGCGTTGAGAAACTAGGGCTTCGGCCTGAAAACGTGAATACACACACACACACATGTTTTAATATAATCTTTTATTAATATTCTCAAATTTTACAAACTTTTACAAACGAACTCCAAATCTCATGTGCCTCCAGGCGTTTATAAGGTTTTACCCACATCCCGAACATAATGGAACGTGTTTCGGAGGCTAATTCGATCGTATGCGCGAGTTACGAAAATAAACGATCAATTTTAAATTAAATCGATTGAAATAATTTCTATGTATTTTGAGCTGCCAGGGTCAAACGACAACTCCGATTGCTACGAAAATTGAAATCCGATAATAACTAACTATTACGGATCTAATGGAACTAGTTTCGTCGAATTCCGAGATTGTGCCCCTGAAGACTATTTTTAAATTCAACTTAAACGATATATTATTAAAACTGAACAAATCACCTTTAAATTAAATTTTAACCATTCTATTATCTTCAGTATCATCATTATAAATTTTATAAGCCTTTAAATTATTTTTAACAGGCTTAAAACTAAAGATTCAATAATTTACCCAAATTCAAGCTATTAAATTCAATAAATTCAATCGCCAAATTCAAACTGATATTAGAAATCCAAGTCAAACTATCTTGCAAATATTTAGAATTAATTAAATATTCCAATTTAAAATGCCTAAAAATTTTGGGTCGTCACATTCCTCCATCTTAAAAGAATTTCGTCCCCAAAATTTCTAGTTAAGAAGCATAGTCCAATACCCATTTACTTTTTCCCAAAACCAAACAATTCAAAACAATTCTCAAAACATACTTTCTGTTAAAGACATACTAACCCTTTTTCTAGCTTTCCAGACTTATACTTAGGTCTCAATAATATTATTTACTTAACAATTCAAATTTAAATTTAAATCCAAATTTAAATTATCAAAACTTTCCCAAAAATTTTCTAACTCTCTAAATTTTTGAATGTTTTTGCCAACGTCTCCTTTACGCGGCTAGCTCGGTACAACTACAAAATACCTCTACGGGCCCCCAAATTCCAAAAGAAAACAAAACGCCAAGTGGCTAGATCAAAAATCCAATCAAATTTCATACAGAAATTTAAATACATACCTTTGCCGGGCAAATTTCAATTTATTCTCTGAAATCAAAAATCCCAAATTCACTTTCCTAATCCTTTAGTTCCAACTAAACAATTAGTTACAATCTCCATTTTCAAAATTCCTTATGTCAATTCCAATTTGAAATCGTTTTGTCGCTAACAATTTTTTTTCAAAATTTTCAATAATTTTTCTAACATCCAAAATTTTCGAAAATTTTTGGCAGTCTCCTTTGTACGGAGGAGCTTTTGCAATTTGACAAAAGATATAAATATATACATCGACCCACACGGTCGAAAAACAAAAACAGTTCATATTTCCTATTTTTATTACGTAGGCGTACCTTTATTTAGCTTTTTTAAGCGAGTGGCTTATTATTTTAGCAATTAGCGCGACCAAAATCCTACCAAATGCCCTCCCAGTACCTATACTTACTCAATCAAATATGTAAGTGTCAAAATCATGTAACTTAACAACATTTTACATATTTAACTAGTAAACATATGAGTTTCTATAAGCAATGCAGGTTAAACAATATTTATAAGCAACTTACAGGGTTCCGACATTAATTTTAATTGTTTACAACCAATTCGTATGCAACTTCATTGAATTTAAATGGTTTACAACTCAATTGCTTACATTCAATTCATTTTTAAGCAAAACAAACTCATATTCACTTCAATTGATCTTAAAACCAATTTATGTAATCTCTATCAACTCAAAGAATTTTAATTACCTTCGCTTACGTCAAACGACAATTCATTCTATGCAATTTGATGATATCAATGTGAGTAAATAATTACTTAAGTTTTATAACCAATTTAAATTGATTTTGACTCAATGTATATTTAATTCCTTTCATTTTAATTCATTCACAACCATTTTATTTAGCTCGACACATTCCATGCTTGTATACTACTAACCATTCCCAAATTAATTCAACCCAAGCTTTTATTTAATGGTCTACCCTTCCTACTAAATTTTAAACTTATGTTAATTTACTTTAATTTAGTCCAGCTTCAAAACTTAAGCTTGCTTCATTTGAAAAATAAATTTTCCTTTTCAATTTAACTTGGTCTATTTCAATCAAATTTCATTTCAATCTACAAATCTATTTGATTAGTTATTATAAATTTAATTTCCAAATTCAATTCATTCACGACTCATTTAACTAATTACAAGACCATTTTCAATTTATTTCTACCTTCTTGAACTTAATTTGCAATTCAAAACATTTCTATTTCAATCCAACTTCCTTTTTATTCGACAATATTCCAATTGTATTCAATTTACTAACAATTCAAGTCAAATTTAATTTATAACTCAAGTTTTCATTTCCAAACTCCATTAATAACTCCCAATTCAACTTCTATTTAACCAATTTAAATTTTATTAACATGCTCACTTAACTAATTTATTTAGCCAACTTGCTTACTCCTTTATTTTAAAATTTTAGAAATACTTTTAAATTCACATAATACTATTAAAATAGGTTTTTATAAAAATACTTCTTATAACTCGATGTCTCAACCAGTCCATCCTTGTTCTCATAGAAATTCGGTCATACGTTGATCAGGCGTAGGACTGAAAATCTACAAGTACTTGGTAAACCCGTTTTCAATACCCAGTGAAAATACTTGGGAAAATAATTTTATTGAAAATATAGAAAATAGTTTTTGAAAATAGAGGAAATATCTTTGGTGAGAATGCTTTGAAAATCATCACCCCCATCCATAGTCGCAGTTACATCCTGGGTTACATTGCCATCGCAGCAAAAGTCCATGTAACTGTAGGCATCAGCGCCCTCGATTACGCCATGGAACCCACAACAGATCACAGTTACATTCCAGGGTTACGTTGCCATCACAGCAAAAGTCCATGTAACTATAGGCATCAGCGCCCTCGATTTTCGCTGTCAAAAATGAAACTTCTCCACTCCCACATAGGTCGTCTATTGATGTAAAATCAAACGCAGACTGTTGGCTCTCAGCAGCACACACGACTTTCGCGATGTTACCATAGGTCGCAGTCTACCGATATAAAATCAAACGTAGACTGTTGGCCTCAGCGGCACACATGACTTTCGCTATGGTCTGTGGTAGATCGCAGTGACATCGAGTTACACTGTCGTCACATCATAACTCAAATGCCTCTGTAGGCCTCAGCGCCCTCGACTTTCGCTACACACTACACATAATCCTCAGGAAGTAGTTTTGTCCGGACTTCTCACAGGATCAACTTTAGAACCCCCTTAGGGTTCAAGGCAGTACCACCCTGTGGCACTCCTGAGAAGTTTATTTCAAGGGAGCGCCTTTTCCCCCAGAGCCATTATCAAAACACTTCATACTATACACATATAATATCTTTCAAATCATACACCTAGTATCAATCTCAAGTAAATCTCCTTTCTTAAAATCGATTATCCCAAATCGATAATTCTCAAACTAGGCTTTCCAAATTCCAATAATGATTTTACCCAAAAATCAAAAGCCTTTCCAAATCCAAAGGTTCCCAAAATCTTTTTCCAAAATCCTTATAAGATACTTTATATACATATATATATATATATATATTTTAAAAAAACTTTGGATCATTTCAAACTTGTATAAAACTCCTTTTTATACTTCAAATATTTTCGAAAATCCTTTCCTTCCGGCAATATATTCAACAATGGGAGATTTATCTTATATAACAAAGATATATACCTTTGTTTATTCAAAATCAAATATTCAAATTTGATCACTCTATAAAGTCACTTACCATTTTACTTACTTCCATAAAGTTAATTTTTACCATAGAAATATCCAGTTTCCACTTTACTTCATCATATGTTTCACAAAATATACCTTTCATTTCAAAAACCATTTCACATTTCTTATCCACAAATTTCCAATATCAATTTCATTCAAATCCGTATGATGTACACCTTTCATCCGTACGCTATACCAATCTGATCGCTAACTCGATCACATAATTTCACTTCCGAACTGGTATCGTCCACCCGACTTCCTCGTGCGGACACAGATCTGGTTTCTTGATCAGAAACCCATCATTCTCCTTGCATAGCCATAACTATGATAGAGAATATCCAGAACCAATCAACAATCCATATCTAGGTTTGCCATCAAAAATCGAGTGAAAAATCCCAATTCAGATCAATAAACTATCTCGAAATTCTATGCTCGAATCTGGATCAAATCACTGTGCGAATAGAATAATATACGTACATCCTACGTATTTATTTTCATTGATTATTAACTAAATCAATCTTCTTTTTCTATTCACATTCCCTTAAGTTCTTATTCATTTATTCACCATTGCTTCAATCCCATTTAGATTATCAACTCAATTCTTATCTCAAATGGATATTTAATCATAAACAGTTTAAACTCTATCCAGCTCAAATTAGAAAATAGCTTGAAAAGTTTTAAAAAAAATAGATAAGTAGTTGAAAAACAATTAATAGTTTGTAAAATAGCTGTAAAATAGTTAAATAATTGTAAAATAATTGGAAAATAGTTACATAGTTTCAGAAATTTTAGATAGTTGCAAAATAATTGTAAAATAGTAATTAATTTGTAAAATAGTTGAAAAATAGTAATTAGTTTGTAAAACAGTCGAAAAATTGTTAAATAGTTTCAAAAATAATTGTAGAATAAGTATAAAATAGTTTGGGTTTAAAAAGAAAGGTTATATATAGTAAATAGATAGGAAAATAGATTAAAAACAGTTTATATTAAAATATTTTATTTGGAAAAATATTTCAGAGCCAAACTGTTCAATTTCCAATCTCCATTTCCAATTAATTCAATTTAAATTTCCACTCCCATTTAAAGTGACTCAACTCCAATTTAAATAACTTCAATTTCCATTGAAATTGATTTTACCCCAATTCAAGTTGAATTAACCTCAATTTCTATCCACAATCAAATCAAATTCCATTTAAATTTGAAACTATTCAACTTTAATCACAATTTCAATTAATTCAAATAAATTTCAAATTGAACCAATTTCAATTCATATCAATTTAAATTTTGAATCAATCCCAATTTCATTTTGAAATTTCAAATTCAGGTTGCTTGTTAAATTACTTAACTTTCCCAAAGTTAAATTCAATGCATTCATTCAGTCAATCCTACTCAAATTTGAATTCCCACTTTAAATTTTCAAATTTCTAATAATATTCTTTCTTACTTATAAGTTCAAAACTTATATCACTTTGGGTTTCACATCACATTCCAAGGAAAATTCAAAACTCAACCTTAGAGTTTATTTCATATTTATTTCCTTTACACACCAAGTTACTTTTAAATTTAAACCACCTTTGGTTTTAAATTCAAACAAATTCCTTTAAAAATTTCAAACGAATCTTGTTGAATCAAGCTCTATCATTCAAATAATATTAAATAACATTTTTTATTATTTCTTCATTACTTTGAAACAAAATTTTCAAATTCTGGACCCAGATTTAAAACTCCACAATTCAGATCAACTTCAGTTCCAATTTATAAGTCATATTTGCCTAAAGGTTTTACTTCTTTAAAACATTTCATTTTGCTTACTCGTTAATTATTAAACACAACAATCATTTATTATAATAACCAAAATTATCATATCTGTAACCATTCATTATCATCTTATTCTGAAACTCTTCCCCAATTCAAGATTTCAATTTCAGTTTGAATCCATTTTAAACTTATCTTTATTCAATTTCAGTTTGGTTGTATTATATTACTTCTTAATTTAATTCCAATAATTTAACAAACAATTACCTAAATATTTATTAGAAGGAAATTTTGCCTTATATATCAAAATATATTCTTATATAAAATCATTTAAAATCTTTATATAAGAAAATATCAAGTATGCTCTCATATAGACACACACACACACACACACACACACTCAACTCATTCTAGGGTACCATTGACCCTATCCTTAAGGAGTAATCCCACCAGAGCCAAGGTTCTCGCTTAACCTTCAGCTCTGATACCAACTGTGATGACCTGGAATTTCGAACCCGAAAACTCCAGATAGTCAGAAGAAGAAGAAAGAGGTAGAAGAAGAAAAAAACGTCTCACATTCGCAGCGGATGAAAATTTAATATCAAATAATAAAAGTTTACAAGAGAATTCTGTATCTGTCAAATACATTTATAATACATCAGAGTTACACATATATATACAGACACTAGATATACACAATCATCATGTCTCAGATATACAACAATATAATACAGCGGAAACACTCTACACGTTCTTGCCATCCAGCTCGCCTCCTGAGCTCCAGAACGTCCTTACCTGAAAATCTGTAATACTCGGTCTGACTCGAGCATTACATTAAAGTAACACCCGGGTCAGGCTGGAAACCAGCGTGAGTAAACCCATCTAACATGGAATACAAAGCATACAACTCATATAAAACCCGGGGTAACTCGTATCAATATACAAATTCACAGTTTGTTATACTCATCACTTATTTCACACATCAATTTTCTAAGCACCAAAATTTAGACTAAATAGTCCAATTCACTTAAATCATTTCATTCCAGCCTATTGATTTCACATATCAATCTATAAAAATTCAAAGTGGTTTCGGGTATTTTCTAATACCCGACCCCGGTCTCTTCGCGTCCCATGTCATCCTAACCCAAGTTATCCAAATGAAATACACTTCAAACTTTAAATACAGGATGTCCCTTTACACAACAATTCATCATTGATAGACAACCACAATATCCTATCCGCCCAAACATATGATACTACAAAACATTTCATATCCGAGATATCAACTCATTCAAGGTATCCAATACCATTCGATCATCAATAAGCAAACTTGATCACTTCCAAAATAAATTTAATCACTTCTAATTGAATTACTAACTTCAATCACTTAGATTCCTTTACTTGACATTAACTAATTTCAAATCAATTAATTAACCATCCCTTAATTATCCATCTTAATTAATCACCCTGGAATAATTATTCTTCAATTACATTCAAGTAATTATCTTTAATTAATTACACAAATTAATTATTCTTAACCAGAAACAGTAATTAATCTTTAATTACTTCACAAATTAATCAACTATAATTAATTATCTTAATTAATCTCTTGATTAATTACACAAAGCAATTATATTTTATTAATTACATTAAGTAATTACCTATCAAACCACCCAATGATTATTCTAAATTAATTAAACTTAATTAATTAACTTAAACCTTAATTAATTAATTCAAAACCTTAATTACTAAATTAATTAACCCAAATAAATAATTAATTGAATTTATTAATTATCCATTTTAATTACCCTACTAATTTAATGAATCACAAATCATTAAGCCCTTATTAACTTTAAATGAAAATATTTTCTTATGTATGATTTAAGTTTAAAACAATTTAAAACCTAAATACTTCAAGTCAAGCAACAATTAACTCGAGAACCAACCAAAACCAAAGTCACCAGATCATCAGTGCACAGTGCACACTGCCGTCGATCATCTCTGGCCACCACCATTGATCTTCTCAGATCGGTGACACCCAAACACCCGATTTATTTTATTTATATTTTAGAATCCCAAATTATACTTATCCAATCAAAACACAACATAATTTAATTCCCAAATTAATCTTTCACAGTATATAAATTAAATGCACCATCAATTATGAAAATAATTTCTATATTGTGAGGAATCCAGTTGAATCCCTCCAACCTATTTCCTTGCATCCACAGATGTTAGCACAACAATAAATATCGATCAAATCTGATAATAATTATCACATACAACTAAACAACCAATCAACAATTTAAATATTAACTATTTAAATTTAATGGTACCCAAATGTGAGTGAGATTAACTCACCTTGAGTTTCGACGAGCGTTTTAATTTTAAATTAAATCGAACCCGTTCGATTTAATCCAAAATTCTTGCTTCCTCCAAACGCCTCCGGATCTGCACCGTAGCGTAGATCCCGTCGCTGCGATTCCGACGCTCCTGTTTCGTCCGATTCTGACCTCGTATGGTTAAGATATGACTTGTTAAACATTTGAATATATATTAATATAAATAAACTTTTTATTTTATTTTATACCGAAATGAAATCAGGCCATTCATTCAATCCCAGATCAAGGCCGCTTTCTTCTTTCTTCCCACGCGACATCATACAAGAATGAACCCATCATCACGCGATGATCACATGACGACGGACCACCCTACGCTCGATGAAAAATCGATCGGTCACCTCCACTTGAAGCGCCAACTCGAGCTCCTCCCATGCCTAGAACGACGCAAGGCTCGGTCGTCCCTAGGCTCCAGAATTTAAGCACGAATGCACGCCCTTCAAACTTGATTTACCGATAATCCAAAGCATAAATCTCGATCATTGCCGTTAACTATAGAGAGTTCGACGAGTTCTACGATCTTCCAGTCGGGAGTTTTTAATATTAATGAGTAGATGGGAAGAAAATCAAGGGAAAATAGGATTGTTTTTTGCCATTGATGGCTTACGTGGTGGCTGCGTTGAGAAACTAGGGCTTCGGCCTGAAAAAGTGAATATATATATAGGTTTTAATATAATATTTTATTAATATTCTCAAATTTTCCAAACTTTTACAAACGAACTCCAAATCTCACGTGCAGCCAGGCGTTTATAAGGTTTTACCCACATTCCGAACACAATGAAACGTGTTTCAGAGGCTAATTCGATCGTATGCACGAGTTACGAAAATAAACTATCAATTTTAAATTAAATCGATTAAAATAATTTCTATGCGTTTTGTGCTGCTAGGGTCAAACGACAACTCCGATTGCTACGAAAATTGAAATTCAAAAATAAATAACTATTACGAATCCAATGGAACTAGTATCGTCGAATTCTGAGATTGTGCCCTGGAAGACTATTTTCAAATTCAACTTAAACGATATATTATTAAAGCTGAACAAATCACCTTTAAATTAAATTTTAACTATTTTATTATCTTCAGTATCATCATTATAAATTTTATAAGCCTTCAAATTATTTTTTACAGGCTTAAAACTGAAGATTCAATAATTTACCCAAATTCAAATTATAAAATTCAATAAATTCAATCGCCAAATTCAAACTGATATTAGAAATCCAAGTTAAACTATCTTGCAAATATTTAAAATTAATTAAATATTCCAATTTCAAGCGCCTAAAAATTTTAGGTCGTCACACAGTGAGTGCCTACAGGCTACATTGGGACTCGACTGATGTAGTCTGCGATCTATGTGGGAGTGGTGAAGTTTCATTTGGCAGCGAAATTCGAGGGCACTGATGCCTACAGTTACATGGGTTTTGGCCGTGATGGCGACGTAACCCCGCGTGTAGCTGCGATCTATGGCGGGTTCCATGGTGTAATCGAGGGGCGCGGAGGCCTACAGTTTTCTATGGTTCTGCCAGGATGGCGACGTAATCATCGGTTAACTACGACCATGGTGGAGGTGATGATTTCCAGAGCATTATCACCAAAAATGTTTTCTATATTTTCCACAAAAGTTTTTTGAGTATTTTCACTAGGTGTTGAAAAAGGGTCTGCTAAGTACTTATAGATTTTCAGGCCTATGCCTGATCAACGTATGATCGAAATTCTGTGAGAACAAGGATGGACTTGTTGAAACATCGAGTTATAAAAGAAAGTATTTTTATAAAAAAAAATTTGATAATATTATGTAGATTTTTAAAGTGTTTTAAAACTTTAGAATAAAAGAGTTAAGAGTGTTTAAAGGATAATTTAACTGATAAATTAACAGTATAATTAAAATTCTTTCTTTGTTCCTTTTCGAGGACGAAAAGATTTAAAGAGGGAAGGAATGTGACAACCTGGATTTTTAGACATACGTTAATTGGTATTAACAAGATTAAATTTACTAAAATTCTGATAAATATCTGGATATATAAATGGATCAGGAAATTTTCCTCAACGACAGTTTTTAGGGCTTTTTTTGGATGTAGGACAACCTGGTAATAATTTTTCTAAAGGACAAATTATCTTTTTTTCTTTCCAGCCCACTTTCGTGTGCTTCTTCTTCTTTCTTTCAATCAAAATTTTCAGTCGCGATCAAATATCTCTCTCGCAATAAAAATATCGATCTATTTCGTTCGATTATTTGAATTTCATCCTTCTGCAAATGGTAGTTCATCGATCATTTTTTCCTTTCGCACGATTTGTTGATCTCGTTCTTTTCATATTTGTACCGTGATCTCGTTTCTCTTCAAATTGTATTAATTAAGTATGCTTATATTAATGTATTTTTGTTGTTTTTCTATTCGATTTAAAGAAATTTGGTCGTGATTTGTAATTGTGTTCATTTTTACAAATGATATGCAGTGTTGTTGTTCTCATTGTTTGTTCGTTCGTCTATGGCAAATTATGGAAGTAGCAGTAGGTTTTTTATTATTATTCTTTTCTTTATGCAGTGTTGTATTTCAATTTGCTTTTCATTTTATTTATCTTGCACTTTTGTGCATTAATATTGGGATGATTGGAAAAGTATTACTGCTTGGGTTGTATATAAATTTATGATAGAGTGGAAAAGTATCATATATTAGTTTCAGTTTTTGGGTATCTTTTTTATTTTTTCGTAGTATCATTTTTTTATTACTAGTAACTAGGTTCAGTTTTGTATACAGTAGGTATCAGTTTTGTGAAATTGAATAGTTAATGTTTTACATTGAACATATTTTTACTAATGTTTATTATTTTTTTGGCAGTGGGGATAACAGTCTTCTTTGTCTGTTTGTGTTGAATAATAACATTTTTAGCACTCGATTGTCTATCGATTGCTCTTTGTACGATTTGAAGAATGAGATATGTCGATGTTGGTCTCAATTAACTCCTTCTTCTATTCAGATTTCTTATGTACTTGAGCACAAAGTTATTATGGTTGACACTGGTTTTGATATTCAAAGCGTAATTTGTTTTCAGTTATACAAGAAAAGTTCTTTCTTTGGTTTTACTGTTAAGGTTAAGGGTTCTGAATTAAAATATGTTGATGGTGGTTCAATTTCAAGTTCATCTTATGTTCATGCTTCTTCATCTTCTATTGTATCTGTCTTTCAAATGTAGTTGTTAACAGAGAAAGTTATTTAAAAGATATGTTGAGGAGAGGGCCGAAATTATGCATTTATGATTTTGCTGGATTTTGTTTTGGAGGAGCTGAGCATTTTAGAGAATTTTGATGGCGTATCAAATTCAAAAAGGATATGAATTAGTATTTTTAAAGAATTGTGCTACAAGAGTCACTGTAATTTGCTCTTCATATAAGCATGGTTGTCTTTTCAAAGTCCATGCTTCTTGTGATTTTAGAGATTTGAAGAAATTTTTTATTAGAAATATGGTTGCTGCTCATTCTTGTGGAGCTGGTGTTAGAAATGTAAATAATCCATATATATCTAGTCCGTTTGTTAAATCATTGATTATTGATGAGATCCGTGATTGTCCTAGTAAAAAGCCTAATGATATTATAGTTGATTTTAAAAGAGAATACAATATTCAGTTGTCTTATGGTTATGCTTATCATGGGAAACAACTTGCATTAATGGAGTTGCATGGTAATGATGCTTTGTTTTATAATGTTTGAGTTGGTATTTGGAAGCGGTGAAGAAGTCTAATCCAGATAGTTATGTTGAAATGGATGTTGGTTCTTGTAGTAATGAATTTGAGAGGGTGGTTATTGCTTTTGGTGCTTGTTTACTTGGATTCAAGCATTGTCGTCCTATGATATTCTTAGATGCCACTCACTTGAAGGGATGTCCGGTGTATTGATGGGTGCTACTGCAAAAATGGCGATCAAGGTATGTCTTTGTTTTCGGTTTTGATTTATTTGTATTGAGATCATAATAGTTGGCACTAGCATTAATATTAATTTGTTATCATAATTTGTATTATGTTGGTATCATTTTTAAGATATGTAGTTTGCAGTTTACAAGTTTGTAGTATCAGAATTTGCATTGTATTGAATTGTCAGTTTGTATTTGATATCATAATTTTATACTGGTTAGCATAAGATTAGTATTAGCTTGTGTATAATGTTAGTATCAGTTTCAAGTATGTTAATATATGGTATCATATGCAGTTGTGTAGTATTGGAATTTCCTTTACACCATAATTTATGTTAATGTTCGTTACTTTGTTGTGTTAGAATGAAGATTAATATGCATAATGTCATGGCTATCAATATTTTAATAATGGTTGTATCAGGTTTTCGTTATCAGTTTTTTTTCTGTTAGTATCAGTTTCATGAATTGTTTTAGATTTATGGTCATTATTAGTTTTACTTTTTTTTAGAAATTATTTTTGCATTTGCAGGTTTCTTCCCTTTGCTATGAGTGTTGTTTCTATAGAAAATGTGGATAACTGGACATGGTTTTTGAACCATTTAAAGCAAATGCTTCAAGAAAATCATACTTTGGTTTTTATGTCAGATCATCACCAAGGGTTGCTTTCAGGTGTTCATGATGTTTTTCTTGCAGCTTATCACAGTTATTGCTATATGGAACAAAATCTATTTTCAGCTGTAAAAGCCAAAAATGCAAATGTTTCTATTGTTGATCTTTTCAAAATGTGTTCTAGAGCTTCTAATCTTTATGACTTTGAAGGCGCACATTCGAAGTTCTGTCAAATTGGCGGTGTTGCTGGTGTAAATTTTTTAAAGGATAAGCCATTTGATAAGTGGGTGGATTTATTTTTTCCAGTGAAACGTTATGGTGAATATAGTTCTAATGTTGCAGAAAGTTTTAATAATTGAATTTTAGATGAACGAGCACTGCCAATTACTTTGTGTTTAGATGCTATTCATGTTAAGGTTATGAAACAAATGGCTAAAAGGAGAGAAGATTGTCATTTGTGGAAAACAACTCTTTGTCCTTCTATGGAATTGCGTTTAGGTGAATTGATTGAAGAAGGATTTGGATGGGATGTATATAAATCTTCTGATTTTCATTTTGAAGTGAAATCTCCAAACTCTCATTGTGTTGATTTGAAGGAACGGGTCTGTAGTTGCAACCAACGGAAAATTACAGGATTTCCTTGTCTCATGCTATAAAGTGTATGAACAAGTCTAAGTTGTATGTATATGATTTTGTTGAGTATTATTTCACTATTGATGCTTATCGTTGTTCTTATGCCAATGCTATAAATCTTATTCCAAATTATGATAGGCCTATTATTGATGGTAGCATTCAAGTTGTTATCAAGCCACTAAAGGAGAAACATGGTGTTGGTAGACTGTCAATTAAGCGCAAAGGAGGATTTTCATATTTTCAGAACAAGCAAAATAAATGTGGTGAGTGCAAGCAATTTGGTCATAATAAACGGAATTTTCAAGCTTTGAAGAAGCTTTGATTTGATTTTACATTTTGAATTTGTACAGATTAATAAATGAATATGTGAATTGTTTTGGTGCTTTACTGTAATTGAACCTTGTTATTAATTTGTATTTAGTATAGCATATTATCAAATTGATTTTAATTTCAGCTATTTAGTATAAATGATAGTATTAGCTTTATTATTAGTTATATGTTTTTACAGTATCAGTTTGGTGTTTTATTCATTTGTTTATTTATTTCAAACATTTGTTTTGATATTTGTTTCATACTGTTTGTATCAGCTATCTAGTATCATTTTACACATTCTGTTGGTATAAAATATGGTATCATTTTTCCATTGTGTGATATCGGTTTTCTTCAATTTTGTATATTTCACTTATTTATAACAAAGGTGATAGCATAGTATATGGGATCTGATAATCATTGTGTAACTGATTGAACAAAATGATTGAATTGATACATGCTTTCTATTGGTTGGAGATAATATTTGTTTGATTGGATATAAAGGACTTTAGTATCAGTTTTGGTTAGTTTTTAATATCAATTTCATGTATTATTATACGTGCTACAATTGACACTAGTACTAATAAATAATCGTAGTGATATGTTGCGTTAGCAAAAACTGATACTGGCACTAATTGTTGTTTCATAAAGTATGTCGAGTGTCAGTTTTAGCAAAAATGATACTATTAGTTATTAGAGCTGATATCCATTTACTGTTTTGTATTGATATATGATATAAAATCTTATAACATTATTATACAACTGGTAGCTGCATCATAAAACTGATAATATTATATAGGATCAATCATTGCATGATAGAATATTCAATATATAATTGTATTCTAATATAAAAAACAGGTACAGAAAAGAACATAAATTACAACAAATCATTCCGGCAGATTATCATATTTTTTACAAGTAAGATCAACATTGTTTTAAGAACAGAACATCATTACTTCACAAGTTTCAAATTGCAATAGAGCATCATTACTTCATAAGTATCAAATTTAATTGTGAAACATACAATGATTTACTTTAACACACAAATTTCTTAATTTCCACACCTTCTTTGCTTGACAGGTTATCGGTTACATTTTTGCAAATTGTTTGATTTGTTTAATTATCTTTCTTCTTTCAAATTAGACATAAACTTGGCTAAGCTCCAGCAGTGGTCTTTGTCGGTCAATATCTCATGTGCAATTCTTGCTCTAGATTTCAACATTTGTTCAGGGGCTATTTTGAGTGGTATTTGACTTTTGTTCAATGATATGATGGATATCATCATGTATATACCACAGTCAAGACTGTTTAAAAGAATATTTACAGTATCAGTTTTGTGTATCTAGGTATTAGTAAAAGAAAATTTATAGTGTCAGTTTAACTGTCGGTAGGTATCATTTTGAACAACATAAACAACTTACGTGTCTGATCCTTGTTATGCACATGGTATCTGATGCATTTCATTTGCCTTCACTTCCTTATCCTGTATATTTTTCTTTTTCCAAATTTCTTTCAGCATTTCTTCAATTTTATTTCTCTATTGAAAACAAAACAATACAAAGTTAGAAAATTTTTGATTTTTTTAATTAAAATTATTTTGCTTCATAACAAAAATATATCATACCAATATCATTGCCTGCTTTAGACTGGGGTTGTTTCTTTCATTAGAATTTCTTCTAGGACGTCTAGAATCTAGATGACTCCATTGCATTGTTGGGTATATCAAAGTTACTAGTGTCCAATGGTATTCACAATGCAATGGGAAATATATAGCATCTGTGTATTCATCATCCACAATTTGTTCAAGAAAAGGCAGCACTAAAGATTTTATAATTCCATGTATATTGAAAACTATAGAATACTGTTAAATAAAAAAATAAGTTAGAATTCAATATATATGTACCATTTATGATATTCTTGCATATTAAAGTTTTATTTACGGTCATTATAGTTGTGAATGCATAATTGTGCTCTTTCAGCCCGCATTTAGATAAATACCAGTCAATTATCTATATTAGCAACAAGAAAATGTAAGTTTTGTTATTGGTGAAACAATATTCAATAATAATTAGTATCTTTTATTTTAATTATGGTAATATATATTACCAATTACAAGAAAAATAAGCATGTAATATGATCAAACAGCTTCTGGGTATCATTTTTGCAGTGACTTAGTATCATTTTTGAACATGCTATTAAATCAAATGCTAATAGAATACAAAAGTATGAATTGATATCAACTGCTACAATGAATTAGTTTTGCACTATTTTGGTATTTATTTTGTCATACATAACGGTTAACACACCATTCGACAAATAGACCACACTTTGTAATATATAGCACTTAGGTACCATTTTTGGTTATAAGTAGGTATCAGTTTTGATATAAATAGCACTGGAAATAGCTACTAGACATTATTTTTTGTAATTATTTTTATTGGTAGCAGTATTATTAAGCAAAAAAAAGTATGTACCAATCGATGTGTTGCATTTTCTTCAAGAAGTTGTCGTAGTACTTTTTTGTTATTATACATCCTCCTCTAATTGTGTCTTTATCTGTCCATGCTATATCGTTGTTTTAAGAAAATAAGGCACATATCAATTATACAATGTTATTTTAACCAGCAAAATTAGTTTATATGTTTGTAAACTTACTCAGTTGATGATGTCATAGCAAAGAAAGTTTTGATTGTATTTTGTTGTTCTATATTCAAGTATGTCAAAGTTTTGTTGCAGTGCCCTAGTCCTAAATTTGATAGTGCTGGCTCTATTACTTGAATTGGCATTGGGATTGACTCTTTTGCACTTTCTTTTTCATCATTTTCATTTTCTTCCAGTTTTTCTTCATTTTCATTTTCTTCAGGTTTTTGTTTCTTTGCTGTTTTTTTTTCTATTCTCTGACCATATTCAAAGCTGGGGCTTTTTTTTTCCTTTCTCTTGTTTTTATTCTTTTCACATAAGAAGATTGCTTATGAACTGTTTGTTTCCTTTTCCGAACAGGAGGTTTTGCTGCTTTGTTTTCTTTGTCCTTTTCTGTTATTCCCTCCTGCAACTCTTCTGTGATATAGAGATTGAAAGATGGAGGTGTTAAGTCTAGTACTACATCATTGTATTGTGCAACTTTGCTCTCTTTAGTGGTATCTTCTTCCAATTTTTGAGCCTCTTTTATTTCTTCTTGTGCTGTTTTATCTTCATTTGTTTACAACACTGTTTCATTTGTTTTGCTTAATATGTCTTCACTTTTTTCTTTTCTGTCCATATCTTTATCTTCATTTGGTTGGATCACGTTTTCATCCATTTGAGTTTCTGTTTCATTCTTCATGCATGTACTTTCTTTTCACTTGTTTGGTGCACTTGTTTTGTATTAGTGTCAGCACTTGTTTGGTGCACTTGTTCAACATTAGACTCAGCATTTCTGTCTTCATTCTCACCTTCATTGTTTTCAGTCGTGGATTTCTTTTCCCTGTTTTCTATTTCTGTTTCTTCATGTGCATGTTCATTTAGAATGTTGTCATGTTCAACTTCCATGTGCTTATTTCTAGTTCGACTTCTGAATTTTTCTTTTCATTTTCTTCCAGTCTTGATTTGAGTACTTTCAGTTGTTCTTTCAATTTCAAAATTTCTTTTTCTACCTCAATCCTCAACTTCTTTTCTTTCTCTAATTGCTTCTTTGTTTTCTTACCTTCTTCTTCCATATCTTTAATGTGCATTTGCAAAACATTAAGGCTTACTAAATCTTCAAAACATTGTGTACTCTGTTCAGCATCTTCGTTTTTTCTTTTTTTTCTTCGTTGGTTCTCTTTTCTTTTGTCGCTTGATTCTTCTGTTGTTGATGTTGTTTGGAGTAGCTTGTGTTCATGTGGAAGAATAGTGCTTATTTCTTTTACCTATGTAATTGAAATAGTAATTTTGTTTTAAAATTTAAATGCAAATGTTTTATTATACTATTTGTAACTTATAAGTTCTAACTGACATTAATAAGTGATTAGTTTGATAGAAGAAAATAGAATAGTAATGAAATTGATACTATGTACACTTACTAAGTAATTGTGTGCAGTGTTAAAAATGATACCAAGTATTATTGTATATTATAGCTGATACTGTGCAAAATGACAAGATGTACTATGTCGAGGACAAGATGTACTATGCCGAGGACATATTGATACCATGGAAACAAAAATTTAAAGGTACACATTGAAACCGATACTAATCAGAAGCTAAAGTGATACTACAAAGAGACATATTTGATATGTGCAGACACAAAAAAATTATTTTATGTGTTGAAACTGATACTATAGACAGAGAGAACATACAATGTAAACTGATACTCACTAGTGTAAGTAAGAATTAATTTTAAATTACACTGCCAACTTTTGCTTCATTCAAAAATTATTTCACAACAATGTCTTTAAGTTTTCTTACATCCCATCGTGCAAATCTAGGTAGATCTTCAGCAAGTTGCCTTCTAGGTTGGATGAGGTTCATTATGCAATACTATAAACATTTAAAGATATAATTAGATAAGAATGTTGAATATAACATTTTTTTTTCAACTAATAATATTCTGCATAACACATCTTACCAATGGAAGCTTGGAACATCCAGACATGTTTCATGGCTTGGAGATAAACTTTTTGACAAATTTACTAAAAATTTTCTCTATCGTTTCTGGCCATGAGACAGTTTGCATTGTTTCACCATTAATCAAATAGGGTAGAATTCCACATCTTAGCTTTTATTGGTTATTGGGAAAGAAAAATGTCAATAGTATTTGTATTATTATCAGTAAAGGCAGATCTTCTTCATTTTCTTTTTTCCTTTTTGATATTTCTTTTTTTATTCTTCTTTCCACATCATTTCTTGTTATGTAAGTACATGTGCCAAAGTTTCTAGTTGCAAACTCCTTACAGTCTGGTGGAATGGTTTTCCCCGTCAATTTTTTTGTTGGTTCTATGTTTATTCTTTTTAATGGCAGCCGAAACAGCAAGCTTATATCTTTGGCAGTGACCTTCATTTTGTCTTTTCCCAAGACAAAGGTATTTACTTCCATACAGTAGCAGCTGTATAAAGCATCCAAGTTTTGTTGATGCTTTTTGCACTCTTTCATTGTTATTTTTTTCTTCATAGATGACTTTGAAGAAGTTGTAAAAATGTGTCTTCTTTAAGATGTCAAATTGCTTTTTGATTAGTCCATTTTTTTGACCAGTTTTAATATCTTGAAGACAGCTTGTAAGCCACATGTATAAGCAGTTTCTGGCTTAACATTTTCAGATTTTGCTATCTGTTTGTTTGTTTGTTTTGATGCTGTATGCATGGTTTTATTAGATGGATTGACAAATTCATCATCATCCTATTTCATGAAAATGTGGCATTAAGTTGTTAGTGAAAAAAATAGCATTGAAACAAAACAATATATAACATGATATAGTGGTATCAGTTTCCATAAACATGAAATATTTTATTGTATTTATATCTAGCAAAATTTGGTATTATTTTTGCTAAATGTAGGAATCAATTTTTAAAAAATTATGGACGAAATACTTCTAAAACTGCTACATAATATCTATCAGTTTATACTAAGTAGGTATCAGTTTATACTAAGTAAATAGGTATTAACTTACACTAAGTAGGTATCAGTTTATACCACGTAAATAAGTATCAGTTTATACTAAGTAGGTATCAGTTTTTTGTAACCAGGTATCATATTTTTAAACTAGGTATCGGTTTTTTATAAGTAGGTGTCAGTTTTTTTGTAAATAGGTACTAGTTTTTTGTACATATCAGATTTCAACTAAATGATTCTGATTATTATTTATCACACAATTTACACTAAATGATAATGACTATTATTTCTTGTAATTAGGTATCAGTTTGTTGTAATTATCAGCCTTTTTTATACCAAATGATTTACAATTATTATTTTTGCAATATTTATCATGCTATAAAGTTAATATGTTTCTTATTTTACATAATTGAGTTGTTCTTCTTCTTCTGATTCTTCATCTGCGGCTTTTTTCCCTTCTTTTTTCTAAGATTTTTCCTATTTAACATTTTTAATAATATTAGAATATATTTAACAGTATGAAATTGTTAGTATTAGTTTTATACTTTTGCAATTTTAGTTACCTCATTTTATGTTTGTATTTTGTTCTGAATCATTTTTTCATTTCTTCTTTTTGTTCTTTGTTCTCTTTTTTGCATATTGTCTTCAACTGCTTTCTCTGTAGGTATTTGTTGCTGCATGTTCTTTTCATTGTTCTATGCAAAAAAATTCAATGTTACTATAACAAAACTATACTATCTTATATTTTATTTTATAATATCAATTACCTTCTCTGGTATACTTTCACTTATTTCTGGTCTGCTTTCAATTGCTGTATATTTTTCATGTCTTCTCTTTGTTCTTTTTTCTCAATTTGGCTTTTCCTCTTCTACTGGTATAGGTTTTTGAAGTTTTAACTTGTTGCTTTTTCCCTTTATTGTCGTCGGTATCATTTGCACTACAGGTAGGTTTTCCTCTTCTATCATTGTGTTTTCTTCTTGAATATCTGCTGTTGGAAGTGATTCGACATTTCGATTTTCACTTTGTTTCTTCACTTCCGACGTAGTTAGGGTTTCATCGACAGTCGATTGTTGTGCTCGTTGTTCATCGACTGTCGATTTTTGAGGTTCTGTTGGAGATGTAGATTTGTTTCTAGTTTGCGGTGCAATTTTTTCTTTCGATTAAAACTTTCGTCAAATTCTGAATGAAAGGAAGGATGAGGAAGACGAACGAAATACTTTGTTTTGTTTGAAATTGTATCTGGGCTTTGAGCTTTGTCCTTACGGTAAAAAAATTATGTGCGTGTCCTTCTGACTAATTATTTACTTTAATTTGTCCTTTAATTTTTTTCCCTAAATGGATTATGAACTATAATAAAGGTTGAATTTTTTAATCTCTGGAAATGATAAATCTTACAATAGATTGATAAATATATAAATAGATATATGCATACTTTATGATGTTGAAAATTTTAAGTGTATATATATACAAGCATATAAGTGTGTGTGTGTGTGTGTATGCCATGAGAAGTAAAATATATGGAAGTTTGTAAAAGTGTGGATACATACATACATACATATATATATATATATATAATACACATAAGATATTTCTAATTATAATATATATATATATATATATATATATGTACGTATGTATATTGTGATTGGAAAGCATTGATTTGAATTCAATGTAATAATTTTCAAAAGCTATTTAAAGTTAAAATTTTATATTTTAAAAACTCTAAAAGATAAATATTTATTCATTTAAAAAGTATGAATACTTAAAATAAGATATAATAAAAGGTTTAAAATACTTTCTTTTAAAATTTTTACAAGAAATAAATATGGTTTGTAAATATAAAAATATATAGACATAATTCTTAAAATAATAAAAACATAAAGGAAAAAATAAATTATAGGTTTTGACAGTGTGGCTTTTGTATAACATGCAAAGACAAGTGGCATGGTTTTCTTTTAAGTAAAAATATAAATAAAATGTTATGAGAAGAAATCTGTATACAGTTCAACACTTTTCCATTTCATTTTCTCAACTCCATTCTTTTTCCTTTAATCTTCTAAAATTAAAACCAAAAGAAAATCAAATTGTTTCAAGTCTTCAACCTGAGGTAAGATACAAATTCAACTCAAACATAAGTAGATTCAAATCAACAAATCAAGTTACAATTCAAAATCAACCATCAGCTTTGAAATCAAGTTCCAGGAAATAAGCTCTACTCTCTATCTTCAAAATACAGTGAGTAAACACCTTTTCAAAAACTAAATCTGTTTTATACTTTGATGCATGTGCTAAATCTGTGAAGTAATGTTGTAAATATGATTTGGATGGATTTATTTTGTTTGAAAAATAGCTGAATTACCAAGTATATACATATGTGCATGTCTGTGTATGAGTAACTGGCCTCCGTTTGGTTTTAACAGACTAAATCAAGTTTAAAAATTTATATCTCATGATATAAACAGTTTTGTGTTAATATCTTTAAAGGAAATTTGTTCATATTTACCAAATTTAACCTTTAAAAATGTTTCCAAGTATATATATCGAGTAATTATTTCTAAAATAAGAAGTGAAAGTTGAAATAAATTCAAGTCAATAATTTGATATTTCAAATTTCAAGTTTTGATTATATTAACCGATTCGTACTTGAATATGATGATTTTTGATAATATTATCTAGATTTTTAAACTTTTGGGTTGTGAGAATTTGTGAGTTGATCAAAATTGGGTTTTATTTGAATTTCTGGCGATCGCGAGGCTCAGTGGTATCGGGATTGTGGCCGGAGGTTCTAGTTGGTCGTTGATCATGGGAAAAATGGTCAGAAGGTTTTTAGTTCGCCATAGTGGCGCAGCGAGGATGATTTAGGGTCTAGTCTATGTTTTTGGTCTAGGTTGTTCACTGGGTATTCTCGACGTCGTGATGGCATCGCGATGGACCGGAGGCCGGGGGAAGGGAAGATGGAAGTAAGGCAAAGGTCTTGTCATGAGATCGTGGACTCCTGTGGTCATAGATAGAAGGAGCGAGGCGTTTGATGATCGGGTTTCATCTTGATGAGTTTCGAAATCGTTCGATTTTATTTTACGGAGTGTTTCGTGGTTCTGGATGGTCGGAAAGGTCGAGGTGAGCATCGGTGACTTGGTTGCGGTGGCAGCAATGGTCGGAGGGGTTCCGATCATATGTGCACTTGAACATGTGTCAGTGTGTCTGGGTTTTGGGGGTTTGTGTGTTTATAAAGGAGAAGAAGGAGAGAGGGTCGGGAAGATCTGGGTTTGACTCGAGTTTGTATCGAGTTGGACTTCAGTGGGTTGCTGCTGTATGGAGAAAAGGAGGAAGAAATCGGGGTATTTTGAGTTTGGCTCGGGATTGTGATCTGGTAGCTTGAATTTAGGCCCGAGTATTTTATTAAATGATGAATTAACCAAGTTTTATAATAAGTAGATTTTTGAACAAGTTTCAAAGTAAGTTTCAAACCAAAAAATTTTGTAGTTAAATGTTTGAACTTAGTTTTTTTGACATAGGGTAATTATATGTTAGGTTAATTTTATTTTCAATTAATTCTTAAGTTTATTTAAAATAAAATTAAATGATGAAATTAAGTAGATAATTTAGGAAAATGTATTAAACTTTAATTTATCGAAGGTCTTAAGTGATTTTATAAATTAATAATTAATTAATTTTAAATATTTGATTTAAATAAAACAAATGTTTGTAATTAATTAATGTTAATTAAGCAAATTTGTAAGTAATTAACTTATTTTTTATTAATTAAATTAAATAGAAATGGTGTGGCCAGTTTATCTAGCTTGAATGATTAGTATGGATTGAAGGCTTTGAATTGATAAGTATTTATAGTATGTTAATTCATTTTATTTTGTAATATGAAATACCTGGATTGATTTGTTGATAAATGAGAATCATTTATTTGATGATATCTGTGATGAAATTACTGTGTGAACGTGACATTTTGAAATTAATTTGTTTAATAAAACAACTTGGCTTAAAGATGGTGCTTGGACTCGAAGAGACCAAGATCGGACATCAGTAATATCCGGGACCACTTCGATTTAATAAGTACCGCAAAACCTTACGAATTTGATCACGGAGTTTTAAATGCTGGAATTGAATAAAATGAAGTAAAACCTGAATATTGAAAAAAATGGTACTTATATATTATTTCAAATACCAATGGCAATGTAATTAATGTTTGGCTATACCAAGATAAGAACTCATATTGAGGTACGAGTTACCCTAGTTTTCAAAGAAGTTTTATAACTCGGTATTGTAAGTATATTGGTTTACTCACGCGGGTTTCCAGCCTGACTCGTGTGTTACTCTAATGTAATGCTCGGGTTAGACCGAGTATTACAACTTTTCAGGCTAGGACGTTCTGGAGCTCAGGAGACGAGCTAGAAGGCAGGAACGTATGGAGTATATTATGTTGTGTATTGAAGCTCTATTGTATTTTGGAACAGTCGTTACAACTATCCAGTTTATTTGTACTCTGATATATTGTTTGTAAATTGACAGTTACAACTTTCTTTGTATAAATGCTATAATTTGATAATATATTTTAATCCGCTGTGAGTGTGAGATTTTGTGTTGTTGTTTTCTGTTTCTTCTTCAACCTCTTTTCTTCTTTACCATAAGAATCTGGGATTTTCGGCGTTAGATTGCTCGACACTTCTACAATGAACGTATTAGTGTCGAATTTTCGAGCTCGAAAATTTCGGATCGTTATACATACATTAAGAATTGTGACCATTCATCTTATAATATTTATATGTGATCGTATATGGATTAAATGTCCATATTTTGTATTAATTTTAGAATTTGAAACTCATGGAAGACAATACACAGTCTTGATCATGTAACAACCCTAGTTTTGGAGATCACATGTAAATATTAAATTATAATGTTAGTTACGATTTAATATTGTAAATTAAACTAAAATTGGAGGTTTTATATTATTTATTTGGAATAAACAATAAATTTTGGAATTAAAATGAGAAAAATAAAGTTTTGAACTTTATTTTATTTGTTTGGGTTGATAATGAATGTGAAATGATTTTTATTTGGAGAAAATGCAATAATTATATTAATTATTGGCAATTACTTTTGTTTAATAATTTTTAAAAAGAAGTATGAGATTTTAAAGGTTGTTTATTCAAATAAAAAATGGGAAATTGGTTTAAAAATAAGTTTTGGCTATAAATAATATTTTGAAATATTTTACCAAATGAGCAAATTAATTTTGTGGAATTTTAGAAGTTAAAATTGTAGACTTCTATATTTATTTGGTGAAAATTGTGTTAATATGAAATAAAGGTTTTTAATAATAAAAAATGATTTTAAAATATAAATTAATCTTTTTATGTGATAGGAATTTTTTTATTTTGTAAGTATACAAGTTTACAAATTTTTCATTTGTAAAACTTGAGATAAGATGCATTTTTTTTTGTGTATAAGTGATATATGCATATATATTGGTTAAGTGTTGTCTAATTAGCCTATAGGCTATTTATTTTCTATTTACTAATGGGTCCAAAGCCCATTAGCACATAGGAAAATATTGAGAAAGTGAGAAACGGAAATCACATGTGCATTCTATTCTTCATTTCCTTCCTTCTCGAAACCAAATAATGAGCAATAGAAACCCCTCCTCCATGTAGCAAATTTAGGCCAGAATCTCATTTTTCCTTCAATTAATTGTTGTGTTTAATCAAAACAAAAGAGATGTTAACAGATAATCTAATCCAAAACTGAATCTTTTCCTTAAAAATCAATTTGAAAAGTTGGGTTCTTTGTTAACTATAGTTTTCTTCTTTGCATGTTTCTCTTTTGCTCATTTATAGGTTTTGAAGCCAAATTTTGCACAAAGCTTCAATTTTGCAACCAAAATCCGAGTCTTTCCATTGCAACAACAAGGTGAGTTGAAAGAGTCACATAATCTAGCTGAGCCCAGCCCCAAAAATTGCAAAAGAAAGCAAGAATTCAGTTTTTGTCGGTAAATTTTTGTTGTTTTATGTTTGAAATCTGTTTGATATTACCTCTTTGAATGCCTATAACTTTTGATTTCGGCAACGAAATGCTGTTGAATTTCTTGCACTCGGTAGCTTGATGTTGATATTTGAGTCTACAAAATTTGGTCGAAAAGTATTATCATTTGAGTATTCAAACTTTGCTGCAAAATCAACTCAAACACAGATTTTCGCCTGTAGTTGTTTTCTGAGTCGCTGCAAACATGGTCTGAGTCCATGTTTCAGACAACATAACCATTCATTTCTTACTGGATTTGAGTGATTCTTTTTTTAGATTAAAGTAGGAGTGTTGAATTACATTCCTGCAAATTTTTATGACAATCAGGGTTAGTTGCTATTTTGAAACTGCGGTCGAACTTGTACCCGTAACATGCTGTAATTCAGCGATTTAACCTTGTTTTAGTCCGACTTTGAAACGATGCAGATTCTTCGTTCCAAATTGGATTTGAGTGATACTTTTGGAAGATTTGAATAGGAGTGTTGGATTACATTTTTGCAAATTTTCATGACAATACGGGTTTTTTTCTATTTTGAAACTGCAGTCGAACTTGAACCCGCAACATGCTGTAATTCAACGATTTAACCTTGTTTTAGTCCAACTTTGAGACGATGCAGATTACTCGTTTCATATTGAATTTGAGTGATTCTTTTTGCAGATTGAATTAGAAGTGTTGAATTACATTTTTGCATATTTTCGTGACAATTTGGGTTCTTTTGCTATTTTGAAACTGCGGTCTAACATGAATCGGCAGCATGCTGTCATTCAACGATTTAACCTTATTTTAAGTCCAACTTTGAAACGATGCAGATTCTTCGTTTCATATCGAATTTGAATGATTTTTTTTATAATTGAAGTAGTAATGTTGAATACATTTATACAGAATCTCAAGCCATTTTGTCATTGTTAACTTGTTCAAACCTGTTGTCGAATATTGAGGCGCACTTATTTTAAATAGATAATACTTGGTGTAATTTCCGTTATTTCGATGGTTTCTTGATATTTCTTTCTGGATTTCATACATGAGTTTTATAATGTGTTTTTAAATTATTTTCAAATAAGTGGGCTTTTGAAATTATTATTATATATTATTTTTAAGTATAAAAAAATTATATACTCTATAATAAGAGAATTTCAAAGGCAATTTCTAAAGCGATTTCGAAGCGTTCCTAAAACACGTTTTCTTCAACTTAATTTCTATATAAAACACACCGTTTTGCACTACGAGCGAAGTGGGAGGAGAATTAAGTGATTGGATAAAACACATGCTATGAACACATTCGTTTATCTTTTCAATTAATTTCTAATCTATTCATTTGATCGTTTTGACCTTCAGGTCGAGTTTACTGATGAGATGAGGCAAACTTTTTACTACTTTGAATGTGAAACTTACTTGAGGTTAGTAAAACGTTTGGTGCGAACGTATGGTATGGGATGCACGTTAACACTATTTGGGTTCCTATTCGAGAGTTTGTGACACATTTGCCATTGCGGCATGCCAGTACTGGACCTTCGGGTCATTACATTGCGGCATTTGCCATTGTAACGTATTTTTCTTCGATACGTTTGTCATTGCTACTTATTTGCCATTTCGGCTTATTTTTCATTGTGACGTTTTGCCTTCGGGCTAGGTACCTGTTTGAGATAACAGTACTTGGCAAGGCTTCAGCCACATGCATGTGCAAGCACTTTTGAGATGGTTTCTTTGACTATTTTCCCTAGTGTATCGCCCTTTTCGGAATTGGTCCTTTGAACCATTCGATATATATTTGTGGTGACTGCCTTTTGGGAATTTAAAAACTTGGAAGTTCTATTTTTTTGAGATTTGAATTGCCTACACCAGCGTTATATGAGATTTGCCTTTGGCGTTTACTTGAGATTTAAATTCTCCTCTTTGGAGATATATTTGCCTTATGGCATGTTTGAGATGAGATCTCTTTATGCATGTTTTGGGTTTACCAAGATGGCAGGTTTATGTTTTCCTCTAAACCATATTTGATGTGTTATGAATGCCGATGATATGAGGCTCGCTAGTTTTAGCGTTTTATGGGTTATTTTATCTCTTTTGAGATTATATGTTTGTGTAGTGATACCATATTATCACTTGACGTAAACGTACACTTTAGTTGCCCCTTCTCACTCGAGAATATTATCATATTATCTTTATGCTCACATTATCGCTTATCCTTGTTAACTAATTTGTTTAGCTAGACTGACCCGTGTATTATATACTCGGGTCAGACCGAGGTGTTTCAGGTTAGGTGCACTTGGACTTAGCCTATTCTGCTTCTGCATGGACTATTTTGCTAGCTCTTTTTGTTATAGCTTTTTGTGTAGTCTTTTTTGGTTTGCTACTCTGATATGTATATTCTTTTGACTCGTGTTTGTATTGTGGTCATCATACCACATATGTGATGTATCATTTTGTATACTCTGTGATGTATCTATACATGTATATATTTTTGATTATACGTTGTTCTGTGATGTGCTTAGCATTTGAGTTGTTGCATTTTATTCTGATATATCCTATAGCCACCTGTAGTTTTGTATTAAGCATTTATTGGATATGTTAATCCACTTGAGTAAGGAAAAAAGAATATAGAGCACTAATCGATGTATTTAATAGATATTTAAGACAAGATTATAGATGGTCGCTCCTAACCAGCCTATTCTCCGCATTAGCAGACAGTATTATCCCATAATACTCTTTGTCAATGTGGGTCTCGAGGTGGGGCGTCACAACTTGGTATCAGAGCTGAATTCAGAACAAAATATGATAAACACCAAACAGAAACATATATTATGGTACATCTAAGTGTTATACAAGTGTTATGAATCCCTTATCATCGTGTCCTATACCTTATCGTGTCCTTCGATATAGAAGTTTGAATATATCTAGGAACATATTTTATTCCATAATATTCCATAATAGAATTTATATTATCTTATCTTAAGAGTAATCCTAATTGTGATGGTTTTATTCGAGTCTTCTTTGATACAAGTGCGTGACACTCATCCGTATTAGAGGAATTTGTTGATGCATTTTGGTGTTCTTATCTTGTGATTTCCTTGAGGATTACAAGTCCTATTGAGGGGATCAACAATATTTAATATGATGTTTGAGGATTTTGGGATTGTTCCTTGTAGCTTATCTTTTTTGTACAAATTAGCATGCCATTTTCTATCTAGAGATTGGAGTGCTTGAGATGAAGTGGCTTGCCTATTATCATGCCACATTCTATGATTCGAAGAACCCTATTTTAGGTATCCTAATTTTGGCTGATTTGTTGTTTCTTGTTCTTTGGAATGTTAGTGATGATTCCGAAGTCTCTATATTCACTCTTGAGTTTCGAGATATTGTTAATACATCTCGAATTCCAGTCATTGCGACTCTATAGATTTATGTGAGTCCGTTTCGGTATGACACCTAATCAGACAATCGAATATTGTATTGACTTCATTCCTGATTCTTAGCCTTTCGGTCATCCTCCCACGAGGATGTCCACTGGGGGAAATGAGACGATTCATTGAATTTATTTGATATTTCCATTCTTACCCTTTTTGAGATATACTCTTTGGATACTCAATTATTGATACTTTGTAAAATTACTTCACCCGAAGTAATGATATGTTGTTAGTGTTCTTCTTCTCATTCGAGAAGATATCTTAACCTTACTCTTATATCTCGTCGATCTGTTTTTAATCCATTAAGTGGTGCTAGGGTCATTCTTCAACTTGACCCTACACCGAGTTTTCATGAGCTACGAGTCGCGGAGGATAACGTTACTCTTACCGCATTCCGCATTCGTTATGAGTCTTGCGAGTGGTTCGTTATGTCGTTCAAAATAATAAACACTCCGATCTATTCCATCAATCTTGAGGATCGAATATTCTAGGAATATCTCGATGAGCTCTATTTGTGTTCCTTGATTTTAAGAATAAGTAATAAATTGCAGTTTCAACTTTTTCAAAAAATGAAGATATGTTTCTAAGAGAAATTGGATTTTGTTTTTGATAAAAAACAAGAATATTTTGAGTATTATATATGAGGTATTTTTTAAAGAAAATGAATTTTTTTTGTGTTGATTTGTCCATCTAATGCTTTTAGAATTCTGATCGATGCGTTTGGCCAACGTTATCGATAGGAATTTCCTAAACGCTATGATGAGACAGTCAGACACGGTAAATTGAGTTTTCATAAGTAAAGTTTTGGAAATAATTAATATGGTGGTTAATTTTATTTTAAATGTTTGATGAAACCATTGAACTATAGTGAGTATTGGATGAGTAGCGAGGTTGTTTTGATCATTTGATCAACTCTGCAGCTAATCAATGAGGCCATTCACTATAAAATCAATGGTGAGGCAATATCATTACATTGTTTAAAATTTGAGAAATTAAATACGTAATTTTGGTAAGCAAAAGTGAATAATTCTAATTAGGGGGATGCCTTAATTAGAAGAAAATACCATTTGATGCTTTGATTAATAAAACGATGTATTTAAGGTAAAAGAATACTTTGGTTTGAAAAATTAAAATATTGGTTTAACGTTTTAGTACAAGTTATTAATGATGACTATAAAATATATTTTGACACTTATTTATTTGAGTAATAGTAGAGGATAGATATAAAACTCTATCTTAAGAGAAAATAAAGAAGTGTTAGTTTAGAACATTTAGCATAAATTTATGAGCAAGTTTTTATTTTAAACTTAAATGGTACTAAAACTTATGGGTTCGAAATTGCAAAATTCTTTTGAAAACAAGTTTGAATTAATTATCAACTTTAATTAGTTTTATACTGAAAATTAGATGGAAATTTAATTTTATGACAAGTAGAAATGTGAATTTGGATTGTTTGGATAAATGAACAATTCATGTAGTGTAATCATTTTAATTGTGAGAATAATTTTTAAACATTTTATATATATCCCAAAAATTTATTTTTGTGGATAATCAATAATCACTTATTGATAAAGAAAGATATTAGTATCTCTTCCAAAATGAGGTTTTTTAGTTAATTGTTTTTAAGTTAGATTTTGGAATAATGAAAAAATTTCACTTAATAAAACGTTTTATGATGATTACATATAGTTGATCATAATTTTATATGTCTTAGCTTTCAAGGGAAAAAGAAAATCATTTAATAAATGATTTAGAAAAAATATTGTTTGGAAATGTAGTTTTAGCTTAAAATGGTTTAGGTAAATTTCATATTTTAAATTGATTAAAAGCTAAAATTATTTCTAAATGTATTGTACTAAAACAGCGATAATAGAATTATAACTTCAAATGAGTTCAATATTTTTGAAAAATTAAAGAGCTTTTAGTAAGCTATTGTAACAACCAGGTATTTTCAACCATTCGCATCCGCACATGTCGGACTTGAATTGCTCAAAATACCGCGTTGTAAATAAAATTTGGCAAATCTCAGAATATACAGTAAATAATAATCACATATCACAGACACAGAGTAATAATAGTGCAGCGGAAGTAAAAGAAATAGTAGTTCGTGAAGCTATTATATAAATATATCAGAGTTAAATAAGATAAAACAGAAGAAATAAAGTACAACAGAAGTCTAAGTATGATAATCAAGTACAAAATGAATGCAACACTGGGATCAACAGGATAACTGGAAATGAAATAGATAAAACTAGACCAGCAGATAATCTCCAGCGATTCCAATCTCCAGAAAGAGGAAAACCAAATCTGTGAATACCCGGGCTAACCCGAGCGTAAATAAAAATACAAACACTCGAGTCAGGACATACATACATATACAATGTAAACCAACTCAAGTGAACTGTAGTAAAAGTACAAGTAACTTAAAGGATGCTTAGGACCGCCCATCCTCTAAGGATCCATTAAACTATTTACTATATGGTATGTTGCGCTATTATAATAATGTCTAACAGTAAAATAAACATACTTTTAAATAGCGTTAAGGCTTTACATTTTCCACCTTAACACAAATAATGCCAATAGTCTATACAATACTTGCATATCTCCTGATCGGGAGACTACGAGAAGATACTGCATAGGTACGACACAAATAGAAACTCGTAGTAAAGGCTCGATATGGTAGGTGACACGGCACACAAGGCAATGCCAGGGTAGATATATGAATTACGACACTTGGGCTGGTGGTAACGCAGCAGCCACATACGCCCACCGCAGAACACATTCCCACAAAATCGAAGGGGCGCGCAAACAATCACAAGTAATAGTAGGTATCGAAGAAATGCGTCCGCTACGAGGTGCGACCTCAACTGGCCCAAGACTGCTCCTGTTTTAGCCACCTTATTGCAACTCACGGGAGTTGGGTCCACGTAACGTACCATAAGAACGTCGCCACCATCCTACTTCATTCTGGATACTCCACCGCGTACATGGTTGTCAAAGTGGTTTTCGGTATCGACAAAGAGTATGCCCATATCCGATCTCGGTCTCTTTGCCAACCAATCGTTATTATAACCCGTGGTTATAACTCTAAAATAATATTTTTATACTTCAAAATAAAATATCATTTCAATCCAAATCTTTATCAAAATAAAGATTTAATCATTTCTAAACCATTTCAACATATCAACATACCATATCTTTCAAATTCAAATATTTACCAAAATAAATATAAAGTCATTTCAAATCATTTCAATATATATCCTTTCAAAACTTCCTTTCAAATCATTTTTAATACATAAATATCATATCTTTCAAACTTCATTTTCAAATTATTTGAATAACAAAATATCATATCTTCCAAAACTTCATTTCAAAACATTTAATATATATAAAATATCATATCTTTTAGAACTTCATTTCAAAACATTTAATATTTTTCAAATATCATATATTTCAAAACTTCATTTCAAAACATTTAATATATATCAAAGTATCATATCTTTCCAAACTTTATTTCAAAACATTTTTAATATCAAAATATCATATCTTTAAAAAAACTTCATTTCAAAACATTTAATATATATCAAAATATCATATCTTTCCAAAGCTTCAATTTCAAATCATCATATAAGTTCAAATCCAAATATTCAACTTTAAATAGCTTTTAAATTCAAAGATATCATTCATTTATTTTCATTCCAAATCACCTTTTAAATAGCTTATATTTTAATCATAATAATTCATTTAAACCATTTAGAATTTAAGTTTATATACTTTCAGATCAAGCATTCAATTTCCAAAGTTTTAAACCATTCTGAGTTCATTTACTAAATTAAAACTATAAACATTGAAAATTTCAGCCTTTCATAGCATTCAGAAAAAGCTGTTGTATGTTATACTTGAAAACATTTCAATTTAAACCATTTAAACATTATAAAAATCATATTTTAACATTCAACGATGTTCATTAAAATACTCTTTTAATTAATGATTTTTATATAGCAGCATTTTATAATTAAATCAAATTTCACAAATCACCATAATAAATTCAAGTCTAAACCTTCCCATTTTTACATTTAACACTTTATTAACATTTACATTTTCAAATTATCATTTCACAAATTAAAGTAAATTTCCAATTTATTTAATTAACTTAAACCGTTAATTAAAACCAAATTCACATTTCCAGGTCAAGTTCATTTTAAGATTTCACTTTTAAGCATTCATTCATTTAACCATTTCAATACATAGAAAAATCAATAATACTTTATTAATTCATTTAAACTCAAATTTAAGCAAATCATCGTATTTACCATTTTCCAAATATAATTAAATATCCATTTTATTTATATAACTTAAAAATATCTTTTTAAACCAAAACCCAAATTTCCAGACTTTAAGTTATATTTCAAAAATTCACTTTTTACCATTCATTTGAATTACATTTTTAACTTCTAGAAAAATCCAAAATTTATTTATTTAAACATTAAAAATCCAATATAAATAGAATTTCATAATTTTCACTTTTAAAATATTTAAAATATTCAAAATACTTTATAAAATATAACCACAGGCCTGTATATAGTTTTCTAACCTAGGTCAAGTGATACGGATGTATACCATTTCAATCCGCAGTTTAAAAAAAATCCGAGTTCTATCATTTCAGACCTGCAATCTCAAGTTAAAATAAAATTAATAAAATCGCTCAGGCCTATCATTTCAGCCCATAACGATTTTTCCCTATTCTAAAGTTCGTTCGGGTATGTATCATTTCAGCCCATAGTGAACCTAAACTACATGAAACTTGCAGTGTGATAAACAGATATAAATGAACAGTTAACAACATATAGCAGCAACAGATGATATGACATGAAATTTAACAGGTCGAACATCATATATATATATAATCACATGGCACTTATAACATAATATATCATTCTACGCATTCAATTGTTGTCGCTTCACAATTGCATAAGTATAAATGTCAGGTGACATTTACTCACCTCAAAATGCTGGAGATTGCAAACCAATAACACACGGAACCAAAAGCAAATAGACAAGACTACGAACTTTGAATGGAGAGCGAGATCCAAGCTATAGATCTTGTGTTACAACCCAGAACAAAACCAAATAAATTTAAAGTTCAATACAACATTCAATTTAAATAACTTTGAAATAAAAAGAGATACGGATACACAGTCTTTTGCCTTGCCTTCTCTACTATTTGGTACGGCCTAGGGATGTGTTTGGCTCTGGTTTGAACAAGTTTTGATATAGGTTTGGTCATGTGTATGCACGGCCTAGGTAGTGGAATATGGTGGAGAAGTTTATATATAAGGATTTGAAGAGTTTTAAGGCAAATAGTGTGATTTTTGGTCAAAACAAAGGCTCGACCTTGGGGTTATGGCTCGGCCTGGGTGCACCATGACTGGTCAATGGTGGAAAGGGGTGTGTAGAGGTCAGGTCAGAGGAGTGGTGGTGGCTATGTTGATGGTTAGGGTGGTGGTTGAAGGAGATGAACAAGTAGTGGTCAAATAAGCATAGTTTTAGGCCTTTGGTTGCATTTTTGAGGGATTTGGTCATCATGGAGGGCTCGGCCTTGATCATGGCTGGAAGTATAGGTGGTGGTGATGGCAGGGAAGAGGTGTAGAGAGTCGTGGCTACGGCTATGGAGGAGAGGCCTAGTAAATAGCATGAGAAAGCAAGGCATAATTCATAGAAAATAAGAAGAAAAAAGTAGAAAAAAAAGAAGTGAAGTCATTACCAAACTTCTTAGCCGTGAAAGAGAAGTGAGATATGAGTTTTTTTCACATGAAAATTGAAGGTAATACAAAGCAAATGAAAAATATGCACGGCCAAGAGGAGTAATGGAGAGGTTATGGCAAATGAAAGGGCTTTAGGAGGTGAAAAGACATAAGTTTCAAAAGCTTTTAAAACCTTTCATATTTCCTTTTCTTTTAGATCAAATAAAACAAAATATAATTCAGAAAATATTTTTAAAAACCGAAACAAAGTGAAATAAAATGAAAATAAATAATAAAATTTAAAGAACATAGAAAAAGAATAAAAGAAATTGCTTAAAATTTCAAAACAGGGTTCAAAAATTACAATTAAAACATCACTAGCTTTGGATAAATATCTACTTCATTTTAAAAATATTCTAAAGCAAAATTTTGAAATAAAATACTTCATTTATCATTTCTAAAATTAAATAAATAATTATATTTAGAGAAAATAGAAGATAATTAGGGAAATTGTTTAAAAAATGGCAAACAGGACATGAAAATTACAAATAAAACATCACAAGCTTTTAGAAAATTTATATTTCACTTTAGAACAAATAGAAAGGAAATTAAATAAATAAATGAGGAAAAAAATAAAATGGGATGAGAGGAAAATAAGTTCTTAAGAAAAATATAAAAATAAATAAGGAATTACTTAAATTAATTGAAGTTGGAAATTAGAAATTGTAAACAAATATACAACTGACACTGGAAAATGTCAATTACACTTAAAAAAATGTTTGAAAACCAAAAAGACACACATAACATGTTATTTTACTCATATAAATATAAATTAGAACATTACATTACCAAATAAAATATTATTTATATAATTTAAAATAAACAATTTTGTTAAATACAAAAAATTTCACACAATAGTTAAAAAGACATAACTTTCACATAATAAATCAGATTTCAACGAAACCAAAAGTGGTGATCTTAAAATTTTATTTACTTTCATAATAAAAGATAAAACTCAAATTTTAAAACTTTTAAATTTTTAAGTTAAAGTCAAAGTTGACCAAAATACATTATTTTGGAAATTATTCTTTCTAGTCATGTTTGGAATGATAATTCATATCAAAATCAAAGTTTATATTTTAAAATAACAAAATTATCTAAATTAAATATAATAAAGTTAAATCAAAATTCAATTAAAATAATTACAAAATACAGGCTTGTTACAGCTATAAATTATCTTTTACCACCGTAAAAATTTTGCTTTTTACCGAGTCTAAAATAGATTTGGAAGTGGATAGGTAGTTCTGTCCTATTTCAAAATTCTCTAAGATTAATCTGAACATAAATTTAACATAACTTTCAAACCATAAATTTGATTTTAATGGTCTTTATATTGCTAGAAATCCTAGACTTAGTAGAACAACTTTTATTTTATAACGTTTTTCAGATTTTGTTGTTTGCTGTGTCAAAACATGTCATCTTTACAGCAGGTCCGAAAGGCAATTGATCTATTTCCCCTTAATAATTAAATATAATACTTCTTGTTTATGAACATGAAGAGTAATGAATTTAATTTTAAAATTTAAGTAAGAAGCTTCATAAATTTTCAAGTGTTAAAAATTAAGAATTTTAAATCCTGAAGATAATTGGTTGGAAAATTTTAAGAACATTTGACTAGTGAGAGAGAGTTTAAAAATCTATTCCTTGAGATTTAACTTGTCTTTGTGCAATTATTTTATGACTTGCATTCATGAAGTCATATGAGTTTGGCGGTATTGGGGGAAACCACTTATCTCTTATTGGATTTTCTTTCCATAATAATTGTCAATCTAATATCGGTGTGACTCCCTTCATAGCATTATACGGAAAGTCGTATCGGTTATCATCTTATGGGTTGAAGTTCGAGATAAAGTTGTGACTAAATCCCAGCTCTGTTTCTGAAGCTTTTTAGGAATCGATCTCATCCGATTTATCTATTGCGTAATATCTTATCTGTGTTTTGTTTCGAAGTGAAACGCCTTCGAAATAGGGATGTATTGCTTGTAAAAATTAAATGGTCCACAAATCCCAGTAATTCCAATTGGAAAACCATAGAATTAATGAAGCAATTTTATCTTGGTTTTCTATCTTCTTTTGTTGAGGGTGAGAAATTTTAAATTCGAGCTTATCTATCTTTCTTTGCTTGATGAAATTAACAAGTTGAGTACAAATTCTCCTCTAGAAATTGCAAAGACATAATTTTGTTACGGGGGGTCTGCAACAACCCTAGTTTTGGAGATTACATGTAAATATTAAATTATAACGGTGGCTATGATTTAATATTGTAAATTAAATTAAAATTGGAGATTTTATATTGTTTATTTGGAATAAACAATAAATTTTGGAACTAAAATGAGAAAAATAAAGTTTTTGAACTTTTTTTTATTTGTTTAGGTTGATAAAGAATGGGAAATGATTTTTATTTGGAGAAAATGCAATAATTATATTAATTATTGTCAATTACTTCTTTCAATAATTTTTAAAAAGAAGTATGAGATTTTAAAGGTTGTTTATTCAAATAAAAAGAGAAATTGGTTTAAAAATAATTTTTGGCTATAAATAAAAATTTTAAATATTTTATTAAGTGAAAAAATAAATTTTGTGGAATTTTAGAAGTTAAAAATGTAGACTTTACATTTATTTGGTAAAAATTGTGTTATTGTGAAATAAAGGATTTTAATTAAAAATGATTTTAAAATATAAATTACTCTTTTTGTATGATAGACAATGTTTTATTTTATAAGTATACAAGTTTACAAATTTTTGTTTTGTAAAACTTGAGAGAAAATGCATTTTGGTTTTTGTGTATAAGTGATATATGCACATATTTTAGTTAAGTGTTGTTTAATTAACCTATAGCTATTTATTTTCTTTTTACTAATGGGTCCAAAGCTCATTAGCACATTGGCAAATATTGAGAAAGTGAGAAATGGAAATCACATGTGCATTCTATTCATCACTTTCTTCCTTCTCAAAACCAAATAACGAGAAATAAAAACCCTCTCCTTCATATAGCAAATTTAGGCCAAAATCTCATTTTTTCCTTCAATTAATTATTGTGTTTAATCAAAACAAAAGAGAGTGTAACAGGTAATCTAATCCAAAGCTGAACCTTTTCATCAAAAATCAATTTGAGAAGTTGGGTTCTTTCTTAACTATAGTTTTCTTCTTTGCATGTTTCTCCTTTGCTCATTTATATGTTTTGAAGCCAAAATTTGCACAAAGCTTCAATTTTGCAATCAAATTCCGAGTCTTTCCATTGCAATAGCAAGGTGGGTTGAAATACTCGCATAATATAGCTAATCCAAGCTTAAAAAATTACAAAAGCAAGCAAAAATTTAGTTTTTGTCAGTAAGTTTTTGTTTTCTGTTTAAAATCTGTTTCATATTACCTCTTCGAATGCCAATAACTTTTGATTTTGGCAAGGAAATACTGCCGGATTTCTTACATTTGGTATCTTACACATTAAACTTTATTTCTTCAAAATTTGGTCGAAAAATATTTTCATTTGAGTGTTCAAAACTTTGTTGTAAAATCAACTCAAACAAGATTTTTGCCTGTAGTTGTTTTCTGAGTCGTTGTACACATGGCCTAAGTTCATATTTGAGACAGCATAACTCATTCATTTCTTATAGGATTTGAGTGACTCTTTTTTCAGATTGCATTAGGAGTGTTGAATTATATGCCTGCAAATTTTCATGACAATCTGGGTTATTTTGCTATTTTGAAACTGCGGTCGAACTTGTATCCGCAGCATGCTGTAATTCAGCGATTTAACCTTGTTATAGTCTAACTTTGAAACGATGTAGATTCTTCGTTTTAAATTGAATTTGAGCGATTCTTTTTGCAGATTTAAGTAGAAGCATTGAATTATATTTATGCAAATTTTCATGACAATCTGGGTTCTTTTTCTATTTTGAAACTACGGTCGAACTTGAACCCGCGGCATGCTGTACTTCAGCGATTTAATTTTAGTCCAACTTTGAAATGACACAGATTCTTCGTTCCAAATTGGATCTGAGTGATTCTTTATGAAGGTTGAAATAGAAGTGTTGAATTACACTCCTGCAAATTTTCATGACAATCCGGGTTCACTTGTTATTTTGAAACAGCGGTTGAACTTGAACTCGCAGCATGCTGTAATTCAGCGATTTAACCTTGTTTTAGTCCAACTTTGAAACGACGGAGATTCTTCATTTCAAATTGGATTTGAGTGATTATTTTTTCTGATTGAAGTAGGAGTGTTGATTTACATTTCTGCAAATTTTAATGACAATCTGGATTATTTTGCTATTTTTAAACTAGGGTCGAACATGAACCCGCAGCATGCTATAATTCAGCGATTTAACCTTCTTTTTAGTCCAACTTTGAAACAACGCAGATTCTTCATTTCAAACCGGATTTGAATGATTCCTTTTTAAAATTGAAATAGGAATGTTGAAATACATTTTTGCAGAATTTCAAGTCATTTTTTCGTTGTTAACTTGTTCAAACATGCTATCGAATATTGAGTCGCAGCTTGTTTTAAATAGTTAATATGTGTAATTTCCGTTATTTCGATGTTTTCTTGATATTTCTTTTTGGATTTCATATACGGGTTTTATAATGTGTTTTAAAAATATTTTTCAAATAATGGTCTTTTGAAATTATTGTTGTATATTATTTTTAAGTATAAATAATTATATACTCTATAATAAGAGAATTTCAAAGGAAATTTCTAAAGCGATTTCGAAGCGTTCCTAAAACTCGTTTTCTTCAACTTAATTTCTATATAAAACACATAATTTTGCACTTCGAGCGAAGAGGGAGGAGAATTAAGTGATTGGATAAAATGCATGCTATGAATACGTGCGTTTATCGTTTCAGTTAATTCATAATCTATTCGTTTGATCATTTTGACCTTCGGGTCGAGTTTACCGTGAGATGAGGTAAAAATTTTACTATTTTGAATGTGAAATTTACAAGCGGTAAGTAAACCGTTTGGTATGAACGTATGGTATGGGATGCACGTTAACATTATTCGGGTTTCTATTCGAGAGCTATTGACAAATTTGCCATTGCGGCGTGCCAGTACTGGACCTTCAGGTCATTGCCATTGCGGCATTTGCCATTGCGGCGTTTGCCATTGAGGCGGATTTGTCTTCTAGACGTTTTCCATTGTGGTGTATTTTCCATTGTGACGTATTTGTCATTGTGACGTTTTACCTTTAGGCGAGGTACCTATTTGAGATAACTGTACTTGGCAAAGGCTTCGGCGACATGCACGTGCAAACACATTTATGGTGGTTTCTTTGACTATATTCTCTCGTGTATCGCCCTTTCCAGAATTGGTCCTTTGAACCATTCGATATATATTTGTAGTGATTACCTTTTAGGAATTTGAACTCTCGGAAGTTCTATTTTTTTGAGATTTGAATTACCTACACTGACGTTATATGAGATTTGCCTTTGGCATTTACTTGAGATTTAAGTTCTCCTCTTTAGCGATATATTTGCCTTATGGCGTGTTTGAGATGGGATCTCTTTATGCATCTTTTGGGTTTACCAAGATGGCGGGTTTATGTTTTTCCCTAAACCATATTTGATTTTATAAGAATGCCGATGATATGAGGCTTGCTACTTTTAGCGTTTTATGGGTTATTTTATCTCTTTTGAGATTATATGTTAGTGTAATGATACCATATTACCACTTGATGTAAACATACACTTTAGTTGTCCCTTCTCACTCGAGAATATTATCATTTTGTCCTTATGCTCATTTTATCGCTTATCCTTGTTAACTGATTTGTTTAGCTAGACTGACCCATATATTTTATACTCGGGTCAGGCCGAGGTGTTTCAGGTTAGGTACATTTGGACTTAGCATATTCTGCTTCTGCATGGACTATTCTGCTAGCTCTTTTTGTTATAGATTTTTGTGTAGTCCTTTTTGGTTTGCTACTCTGATATGTTTATTCTTTTGACTCGTGTTTGTATTGTGGTCATCATACCACATATGTGATGTATTATTTTATATACTTTGTGATGTATCTGTGCATGTATATATATTTGATTATTTGCTGTTCTGTGATGTGCTTAGCATTTGAGGAGTTGTATTTTGTTTTGATAGATCATATAGTCACCTATAGTTTTGTATTAAGCATTTATTAGATATGTCGATCTACTTGAGTTAGGAAAAAAATATAGCATGAATCGACGTATTCAATAGATATTTAAGACAAGACTATAAATGGTTGCTCCTAACCAGCCCTATTCTCTGCATTAGCAGACAATATTACCCCGTAATAATCTTTGTTAATGTGGGTCTAGGGGTGGGGCATCACAGATCAACTAAACTAGTAAGTGACCAAGTTACAAACATATTTAGTGGTTATATAATTAGGAGCTTGCATGGATCAACATGCAAAAATTTATTGGTCAGTATATTTTAATTTCTATTTGTCAATATTAATTCAGTTCATTTGTATATTGTAATTGATAAACATTTTATCAATTATATTAATTGCATAATTTTATCAATGTGGATTATTATACTTTATATAGCAGATGTTCTTACAATATTAGAAAGGTTAAATTGTACCATTTCATTTTTCTAACAAGACACCAACTAAGTTTTATGTTTCTTTTAACCCTAAGACGAAACATAGAAGTCTTTTGACTTCGCTAGTTGGTGTTATGACTCGTTTGTCTTGGGATTCTATCTTGAATTTGCTCAACAAATTATTGGCCCATAAACGATGGATAACTCTTTATCGATTGTATATATACATCTCCTAACCAATGGTTCCTTGTCCTAATCTCATTTCGACCTTGCATTTGCTCAACAAATCAAAATCAATTATTCACTTTACCTGCCATTTTTAAGTATAATATATGTACCTTGAGTTTACTCATTAAATATATACAGTTATCTTATCTCATCTATTCTATATATTAGTAATAGTACACATAACATCATTGGCTTGAGTTTGCTCAAAAACCAGAGAGTATGCAAGTAATTTATTAATATATAAATGATGGAGGAAAACTCTTATATTGAAGAATCGTAATCTTTAGTATATTTAATTAAGTGATATTGGCTTATGGAATAATGTATTTTTTTATGAAATACACTCGTGATTCAAATGTCGAACACATTAGAAATCATGGTATACATAGTTTCGTATATATTTATTCCTTAAGTTTAATCGGGTTTCTTACCATTCCACCTTTAGTTTATACATTTATATTATATAAGCTTTATTATTATATAACTTTTATACTTTATTTAACTTATATAATGTTTATGGATAACATTGTATTAATTAAATATTATTTAATTAATTTAATTAGTTAAATTAGTTAAATTTTAATTTATTTAATTATAACTTATTATATTGGATATATATACTATAACCTTTATAGTGATAAATATATCATATATATATATATGTATTTTAATTTATTAATTAATTTTCAATTAATTATTTAATTAAACAATTTTAATTAAATTTTATTAATTTCGAAATTTCCTTTGTACGCATATGTATACTCATATTGTCTTAAACAATTCAAGACAACATAACATATATCATTATATATATTACATATATATATATATATATGTTTGTGTCTAATTAATTTATTAATCTTACTAATAAGTAATATTTTTGAAATTAATTTTGTAATATTTTCAAACATTTTGAAAAAGTTATACTATAAATTTTAAAATATGTGTTTTATTTTTATTTTAACTTTTAAATTTAAATTTTCTATCTTAGTTTCAAAACATATTTGAAATTATCCCAAGACCACATTCAAATTGGACCTTTTCAATTAGAATTAACCATTAAGCTCACATAACTATTCGAGCTAGGCTATTGGCTAGGTAGGATAATTGGTTACCCAACAATCTAGCCTAAATACTACCTTTCTTAGACACCATACTAACTGGGTTGCAAGAGTAATTGGTTAGCCATAATATCACTACTTTAGATCGCATAAGCTATTTAGCTCTGATATCATTGTTGAAACCAGGTCAACCCGCAGTGCAAGAGTTGGGTATATTTAAAAAGACAATATATTATTAGATCTTTAATAGACATATGTAGTCTAATTCATTCAGAACTTTTCTAAATTTATTTTAAATAAAATCAATATTTTATTTTAATTTATAAATAAAATTTGTTTTATATAATTTGTATCATATACACATATGTATGTCCGTGCATATGCAACAGTATAATATGTACATGGTTTGACATGCCCTTGTATATATGTTGAGATTTACACTGCAACAGACATGTTAATCCCTCATATATGCCAATGTATTGTCTAAATATACATACATACATATATGTGTGTGTGTGTGTGTGCGCGCGCATCAAGATTATTTTATAAATATACATACATGTATACGCACGCACGTACGTATATATATATATATATATATATGTATATATAAATTTAATTATATATTCATGAAATATTGTTTATAAATTATTTATATAAATCATTCATGAAATATATGTGTGTGTATAATGTAATTAAATTTCAAAATTATTTTAAATACTAATTTGTAAAATAATTTAAAACCTTTATCATGTATTATGAAAACAAGAATTAATGTTGTTAATTTATACATACATACATATATCCTATGTTGTAACGATCTCGGTTTTGGGTCAAATTTAAGTTGGGAATTAAAATTAAATTGTGAATTAATTTAAATATTTGGGAGTAAATATATGTAAGCAGATTGTGAAAGTAAATTTTGTTTTGAAATTCAAGTATAAGTATCTTATAAATAAAATTGGATTTTATTAACTTTGTATTTTGAAAAAAACTAAAGTATATATGTAGATAAGATTATTTATTTGTGTATAATTGATTTCTGAATCATTTTTCTTTTATAAAGTTATATAAGTGTTAATAAGTGAAAATGTATGTATGATGTATATATGTATATATATAAACAAGAATAAATAAAAGCTTTAAAACTTACATATATGTATATATATCTTTTGAAAATAAATAAGATTTATAAAAGGATCATTTCTTTTAGAACATAAACATATATACGTAATTTACATAAAATAAATAAAGTTTAACAAAGGTTTAAAACACAATTTTTAAATTAATTAAGATAAAAGACTTAAACATAAATTTAATGGTTTTTGACAAATGTTTAATAAATAAGATACAAAATAACAAGTTTTGAGTTAAATGAACAAGTGGCATTTAATTATCTTTTGAATCAAATTTATATGTAAAAAATGATGATTAGAGAAAAGAAGTAACCAAGCTGTTACTTTTTCATTTCTAAACTATCCTCTCTATTTTCAAACCTGAGAAGGAATGAAAACCCAAAGCAAAATCAAACACGAGACAACAAACAAAAGAGATCAAATGAAAATTAATCAAAACAGCTTCAAGTTTTAAAGCCAGTAACAAGTTTAAATTTAAAAGTAGCAGATTCAAAATCTGAAAACAATCAACACCAGGGAGAGAATCAAGCAAGAAAATCAAACTGCAAATTCGATAACATTTTCAAACTACAAGATCAACCCGATTTAGCAAGTTCAGTTCAATCTTAAAACAACAATCAGGTTCAAAGTAAAATTCCAGGCCTGTGTTTTCTGTTCTTCCCAAAATTAGGTGAGAAAACCCTTCAAACCACATATTTATTCTATTTTGCATGTGATCAATATGTGGTATATGTTGTGAAACCTATTTGTATGGATGAAATATGTTTGTATGTGTATATATAAACATAGAATGATTAATGCATGTTGTACATATGTTTATAACCTCTTTTCTTATCCATGGGTTTAGGAATCAAGTTTTTAAAAAAATTCAAATTCACATTATATAATCACTAATAGGCTAATGTTTTTGAAGGTGAAATGTGCATAAGGGTATGATATTATTTTTAAAAATAATTTTAGGTGGAAATATTTAGTATTTAATTCAAAAATATGAATTTACAGAAGAAAAACAATTCAAGGTAGAAAATAAATTATATGGAAATCATGCTTTGATTCTGCGATTTAATTCATAGTTGAAATTGATGAATTTTAATCATGGTTTCAATATTTTTAACATTAGAACATAGAGAATTTTTGAAATGAACGGATTTGGGATATTTGTCGATTTTCGGTGATAACCGATAAATAAGGTGTCGTGATTGGTCATGGTGGAAGTTGGTAGGAAGGAAATTTTAGGAAAAACATGGATTAGATTTACCGATGGACGAAGTGGTGTAGCGATTGCAAACTAGGGTTTATCGATCTATTTCGGTCGATGCTATTATCGAGGAAATTTCGCCAACGTCATCACATTGAGAGGATTCGCAACCGGGGGAAAAGAAGAAGGGGACTATGATGGAGTGTCGAAGTCCCTGAAGATCGAAATTGGTGAGACAAGTCAGGTTTTGGTGATCTGTTTGTTCTAGGTGGAGGATCAAGATGCTCGATTCGATTCCAAGTTGAATTCGATCGATTTGGGTGATCATTCGATACGAGATGATCATCATCGACTGTGTGTGGTCACAACAGTGACCGAAGGTGATCGATGCGATTGTGTACATGCACACGTATGTCAATGTATCTGGGTAAATGTTGGATCGGAGAAGAGGCATTGGTCTCGGGTTTTACTTGAAGCTTTTGTGTGATTAACTCGAAGAGAACATCGACTCGTGAACCCGGGGTTTTGCTCTGGGGAAAATGTAAATGGCTCGGGTTTTTTTTGAAACCAAGTTTCAGATTTTAAAAAGGGAATGTGTTTTAAGGTTTTTAAATTTGAAAATAAATCTGTATCACATTTGAAAATAAAGGAAGATGTGAAATTAAGAGGAAACAAAGTTTTAAAAACAAGTTTTTAACAAAGTTTAAAGTTTTAAGCTAAATGTTTAAAATTGATTTGTTTTTAAACTAATATATGTTAGGTTAATTATGTAATTTATTTCTAAATGCTTTCCAATGGAATTTAATAATTAATTACTTAAGGTAGGTGATTAATTAATCAATGTGATTACCTAAAGGTTAATTTATTAAGGTAATTAATTAATAAATAATTAATTAAGAGTTAATTAATTAATGTAATTAATTAAGGATAATTAATTAAGATTAATAATTAGGGATTAATTAATTTATAATTAAGGATAAATTAATTATTAATTAAAGGATAATTAATTAAGGTAATTAATTTGAGGATAATTAATAAACTAGAGGTTTATTACTTAATGAAAGTGATGAAGGGATGATTTGAAGAGCTAATTAATAAATGTAATTAATTAAGGATAATTAATTAAACAATAATTAAATAATTAAAGGTTAATTATTTAATGATTAAAGGTTAATTGATTTATTAATTAAGGTTGATTAATTAATAATAAAAAACTAATTAATTTATTATTAAAGGTTAATTAATAAATGATATAAAGGATAATTAATTAAAGTGGTTTGTTATTAATTAATTAACCAGGATTAGTAAATTATTAATAAGTAATTTATTGGATTTAAATTAATTAGATGACTAATTGATCTTACATATGGATGTTTGAATTTTATCGAGTGCTTTGAATTGTTTGATATCCATGATGTGTGATGCTTTGTGATATGAATTATTTTGATTTGAGCTATAATGGATGTAATTTATTTATCTGTGATGAATTTATATTATTTATCTATGAATCTGTGAATGAAGATAAGCGTTATAGCGTTATACCACTTATCGATATTGCTGTGCTTGAATCTGTAATGATCGATGATGTTGCACTATTGTGTAAAACCCCTGGACTACACCATGCACACACAAATATGGATTGAACAAGGAATCGGTTAAGTCACAGATATTTGAATTTAATACTATTTAAAATGGTTTTAAAAGTTGAATTTTGAATCCGAAAATGGTTTGGAAATTGTTATTGGGATAAATATGAAAAGCTTTTGAAAAAGAGTTTTTGAAGATAAAAGTTATTTTGAATAACTTGTTAAAGATTTTGATTTGAATTGGAATTCAAGATTTGAAATTAAGTTCTATGAATATATGTTTGAAAATTATGGCTTAAAAGGCTATACAAGTTATATAATGTATTTATACGGGTTTTAAACCATTTTAAAAGTATTATTTTGGGGATTTGAATTTAACCCAAGTTTATATTTCAAAGCTATAACTTGAGCATATTTGATCGGATTTTTCCGAAATGAAAAGTATTTGTTTTCAAATGATAATGGCTTTCAAATAAAGGAAGGATTTCCAATTGTTGTTGAAAAATTCAAATTTGAAATGGAACTGTTTTGAAAGCTATGAATGAATCTTTGTTAAAGATTGTTGAACTTTGTTTTGAAATTGAAGAGGATCTTAAGGGTGCATCTTTTGTATAAAAGATTTGAAATGAAAATAGTTTTAAAAGGTATGAATGAATCTTTATTAAAGATTGGTAAACTTTATTTCCAAATTGAAGAGGAACTTAAAGGTATATCTTTTGTATGAAAGATTTGGAATTGCAATTGTTTTGAATGGCTATGAATGAATCTTTGTGAAAGATCGGTGAACCTTGTAAAGAGAATCTTTTTGTTTAAAGGATTTGAAATGGTAATTTGTTTAAACCATTTGAAAGAAAGGTTTCAGGCTTTAAGTTGTGACTTAACTGATATCCCATATATCCATATGGTTTTAAAAATGTGCGCTCATTATTCGATTTAGCCGGGAGAGGACTTTCTATCATCAACCCATTACGAATAATGATAGACGTTATGGATTGCATTTGAAGACCAGTGGTGAAGACCGGATATTTTCGAAAGTGAAAGGATAACCCGTCGAATGTCTCTGCACCGACTGGTCCTCGGTATAGAGATTTGATCACCCTTTGTGATGGGAAGTCCGGACGTGATTAGGGATTAACCGATTGCAAGGGCTTCTTTTAAAGTGCCTTCAGTTCTGTTCGAACTCGGAACAGACTTGTATGGATGCGTGTCTGACATTACACTTTGAGATGTATAGCTGGTTTCTATCAAATACATTTCTGTTTGGTGGCGGAGAATTTATTCTCTTAGCTTAACACTCTTCTCTGAGCCATACGAGCTCAGAGGTTATGTAGTCGATGGTTACTAGTGATACATTCCCAATTTGGTAATGTGGCCTACCAAGTGCTGCCGATCATTTGTTGATCGAAGCATGGCTTTTGTGAAAAGCGTAGCTTTGTGGACGAGACTTCGTTGAACCTCACAACCCGAAAATGGTCGAAACAGGAATGTTGCGGTAAGGTTATTAGGGGTCGTGCCCCTAGGGTATGTCCATTTCCTTCTGGATAAAAGGTGGTATCATGGTATGGAGCCCAGATATTTAACCTATGTGGTTGCTGCGAATCTATTGCTTTGTGGTTGTTGGTTGAGGGCCCTCGGATAAAGGTCGGTAACCACCGAGGGTGGCATACTTGTAGGTGTTACCTAGTTAAAGAGGTAACCCGACTTTATGTTGGCAGAGATCCGGTTAGGTCCTTGGGGGTGTCCCTCCAGAGGCGTTCCATTCGGTAGGAAGTTCCTTTGCCTGACCATTGTTGGAAATCCAGTCATCCAATATGCGTCATGTACGGTTTTAGTTGTATAACCTGCCATTTACTTATTATGGTCACCACTGTTTAGATGGTAGCTATAGTAGGCATACAATAATGCTTATATGCTGGCTAAGATTAATATTATACTTGTAAATGTTTTCCACTATGCACTAATAATAATAGCAAATGGTTTTTTCATATCAAGCATGTTTGACTATCATAAGGAGAAATCTCCTCCAATTATGCATTTGCATTGTGTATGTGGCGGGAGGCCTTATGGTAGTTTCATTTTCCAAAAAGCATTGCGGATTTCCTTTTAAATTCTTTTGTTTGGTTTGTTTCAAATAAAACTGTTTTAGTTTGCTCACACCAGTCCTATGACTGACCTGGAGTTTATTGTTCCCTTTCTAAACTCCGGGTGCCCACAATTTTCCACACGGGCAACCAAGAGTTAGATTTTCAGATAATTAGCTAGTAGATGTAGATTCGATAGCCTTCAGCCTTCTATTTGGAAATCTTTGAAGTTTTTGGATTTTGGCTATCGCTTTGTGCTTCTCTTCAACATTGTTACCTATTTTGCTTCAAGTTCAACGTGATGATGGTTCGAGCTTCTGGCTTGGAGTTTCTTGGAGTTTGGCAATGAAGATTTAGATATTGGATTCTCTCTTTTGGAGGAGTTATCTTTCCGCTGTCGATGGTTGCAAAGTCTAAACCATCTATTTGTGTTGTATTCCGCTATTGTATATCTTTTGGCTCTTATATTAATATCCAATTGTATCAATTTTTTGTTTGTATTGTGTATCAATGATATTATTATTTTTCTTCCGTTGTGTTGTTATACTTAATGTGTTATAAGCTTCGGTGAACTGGAGTTCAACGTTTGAATCTACGGTATTCAAATACAGGTGAGGTATTTGGTGCCGATTTTCGAACGTCGGATTTTGGGTCGTTACAAGTGGAATCAGAGATAAAGGTTGAACTTTAGCTTTTGGAGTATAAGGCGTTAGGTAAATCATTAGAGATAGGGTGAAGTATACCCTAGAATGAGTATCCCTATGATATCTGTCTGTATGCCTCAATAAAGTCTCTTACTATCCACTGATAGTAAGTATGAGTGCAAGAAGAGAATGAGATAGGGGACAGGGGATTACCACTATAAATGGTCAATACCCTGTAAAAAAAGGAAACAACATCTCTATCGATCTTTTTTTGTTCATCATCCGATTTTAAATTCTCTGATGTCTTCATGGCAGCTCCGGGAAGAAGCTTCGGTGCGATGGTAGCCCTGCGAATCGTGTAGATAAGTTCCTATTTCGTATTCTCTTCATCAGTTTTCTATCAGCTTTTCATTTTAAACTTTAGTGAATTTGAAATTTTATTTGAAATAAATTGGTTAACGAAATATGAAACTAAATTAGATTGAATCTATTTGTCTGTTCTTTGGGGTCTCGATATGTTCTACGAATGGTTAGTTATCCTTCAGACTAACCAATGCCCCTGCAAATTTCATAGGCCTGATGACCCGAGTATCTTGTGAGATATTGCATGAGATCATTCTCATATGTATTGATGATATTTTGATTTGGTAAGCCAAATGCAAAATAAATATTCAGTTGTTCTGGGGAACCATTTCTCTATTTTGGTGTGTTCATCTGTTCTTTATTTGTCTCCCTGTCTAGCAAATTTTGAGGACGAAATTTTCTTAAGGGGGAATCTGTAACGATCCCGGATTTAAGTCAAATTTAAATTGGGAATTAAAATTAAATTTTGAATTTAATTGTGAATTAATTTGAATATTTGGGAATAAATATATGTAAGTAGATTGTGAAATAGATTTTGATTTGAAATTCAAGGATAAGTATCTTATGAATAAAATTGGATTTTATTAACTTTGTATTTTGAAAAAAACTAAAGTATATATGTAGATAAGATTATTTATTTGTGTATAATTGATTTCTGAATCATTTTTCTTTTATAAAGTTGTATAAGTGTTAATAAATGAAATCTATGTATGATGTATACATATATAAACAAGAATAAACAAAAGCTTTAAAACTTACATATATGTATATATATCTTTTGAAAATAAATAAGATTTATAAAAGGATTATTTCTTTTAGAATATAAACATATATAGGTAATTTACATAAAATAAATAAAGTTTAACAAAGGTTTAAAACACAATTTTCAAATTAATTAAGATAAAGGACATAAACATAAATTTAATGGTTTTTGACAAATGTTTGATAAATAAGATATAAACTAACAAGTGTGGAGTTAAATAAACAAGTGGCGTTTAATTGTCTTTTGAATTAAATTTATATGTAAAAAATGATGATTACAGAAAAGAAGTAACCAGGCTGTTACTTTTTCATTTCTAAACTATCCTCTCTATTTTCAAACCTGAGAAGGAATGAAAACCCAAAAAAAATCAAACCTGAGACAACAAAAAAAAGAGTTCAAATGAAAATAAATCAAAACAGCTTCAAGTTTTAAAGCCAGCAACAAGTTCAAATTTAAAAGTACCAAATTCAAAATCTTAAAATAAACTACAAAACAGGGAAAGAATCAAGCAAGCAAATCAAACTACAAATTCAATAACATTTTCAAACATCAAGATCAACCTAAGTTAGCAAGTTCGGTTCAATCTTAAAACAACAATTTGGTTCAAAGTAAAATTCCACGCCTATATTTTCTGTTCTTCCCAAAACTAGGTGAGCAAACCCTTAAAACCACATATTTATTCTGTTTTGCATGTGATCAATGTGTGGTATATGTTGTGAAACCTGTTTGTATGGATGAAATATGTCTGTACGTGTATACATAAACATAGAATGGTTAATGCATGTCTGTACATATGTTTATAACCTCTGTTCTTAGCCACAAGTTTAGGAATCAAGTTCTAAAAAAAATTCAAATTCACCTTATATAATCACTAATAGGCTATGGTTTTTGAAGATGAAATGTGCATAAGGGTATGACGCTATTTTTAAAAATAATTTTAGGTGGAAATATTTAGTATTTAATACAAAAATATGAATTACAGAAGAAAAACAATTTAAGGTAGAAAATCAATTATATGTAAATCATGCTTTGATTCTGTGATTTAATTCGTAGTTGAAATTGATGAATTTTAATCGTGGTTTCAAGATTTTTAACAAATCGTGGTTTCAAGATTTTTAACATTACGATCATAGAAAATTTCTGAAATGAACAGGTTTGGGATATTCGCTGATTTCCAACGATCAACGATAAATGAGGTGTCGTGATTGATCATGGTGAAAGCTGGTAGGAAGGAAATTTCAGGAAAAAATAGAGATTGGATTTATCGATGGACGAGGTGGTGTAGCGACGACAAAATAGGATTTATCGACCTATTTCGGTCGATGCTATTGTCGAGGAAATTTCGCCAACGTCATCGCATCAGCGATCGGGGGAAAAGAAGAAGGGGACTATGATGGAGATTTTGGTGGAGTGTCGAAGTCCCTGATGATCGAAATTGGTGAGACAAGTCAGGTTTTGGCGATCAGTTAGTTCCGTGTGGAGGATCAAGATGCTCGATTCGATTCCAAGTTAAATTCGATTGATTTGGGTGATCATTCGATACGAGATGAACGTCATCGACTTGTGCGTGGTCGTAACAGTGACTGGAGGTGATCGATGCGATCATGTACGTGCACACGTATGTCAATGTATCTAGGTAAATGTTGGATTGGAGAAGAGGCATTGGTCTCATGTTTTACTCGAAGCTTTTGTGTGATTGGCTCGGAGAGAATGTCGACTCGTGAACCCGAGGTTTTGCTCGGGGGAAAATGTAAATGGCTCGGGTATTTTTTAGGAACCAGATTTCAGATTTTAAAAAGGGAATATGTTTTAAGGATTTTAAATTTCAAAATAAATCTGTAGATTTGAAAATAATGGAAGATGTGAAATTAAGAGGAAACAAAGTTTTAAAAACAAGTTTTTAACAAAGTTTCAAAATTTTAAGTTTTAAGCTAAATGTTTAAAATTGATTTGTTTTTAAACTAATATGTTAGGTTAATTATGTAATTTATTTCTAAATGCTTTCAAATGGAATTTAATAAATAATTACTTAAGGTAGGTGATTAACTAATCAATGTGATTATTTAAAGGTTAATTTATTAAGGTAATTAATTAAAAGATAATTAATTAAGAGTTAATTAATTAATGTAATTGATTAAGTATAATTAATTAAGATTAATAATTAAGGATTAATTAATTCATAATTAAGGATAAATTATTCATTAATTAAAGGATAATTAATTAAGGTAATTAATTTGAGGATAATTAATAAATTAGAGGTTTATTACTTAATGAAAGGGATTAAGGGATGATTTTAAGAGTTAATTAATAAATGTAATTAATTAAGGAAAATTAATAAAGAATAATTAAATAATTAAAGGTTAATTATTTAATGATTAAAGGTTAATTGATTTATTAATTAAGGTTCATTAATTAATAATAAAAATTAATTAATTTATTCTTGAAGGTTAATTAATAAATGATTTAAAGGATAATTAATTAAAATGGTTTGTGATTAATTAATTAACTAAGACTAGTAAATTATTCATAAGTACTTAATCAGATTTAAATTAATCAGATGACTAATTGATCTTACTCATGGATGTTTGAATTGTATTGAGTGCTTTGAATTATTTGATATCCTTGATGAGTGATGCTTTGTGATATGAATTATTTTGATTTGTGCTGTGATGAATGTAGTTTATTTATCTATGATGAATATATATTATTTATCTGTGGATCTGTGAATTAAGACAAGCGTCATAGGATTATATCGCTTATCGATATTGTTGTGCTTGAATCTATAATGATTGATGATGTTGCACTATTGTGTAAAACCCCTGGACTTCACAGATATTTGAATTTAATACTATTCAAAATGGTTTTAAAAGTTGAATTTTGAATCCGAAAATGGTTTGGAAATTGGAATTGGGTTAAATATGAAAAGCTTTTGAAAAGGAGTTTTTGAAGATAAAAGTTATTTTGAATAACTTGTTAAAGTTTTTAGTTGAATTGGAATTCAAGATTTGAAATTAAGTTCTATGAATATATGTTTGAAAATTATGGTTTAAAAGGCTATACAAGTTATATAATGTATTTATATGGGTTTTAAACCATTTTAAAAGTATTATTTTGGGGATTTGAATTTAACCCAAGTTTATACTTAAAAGCTATAACTTGTGCATATTTGATCGGATTTTTCCGAAACGAAAAGTATTTTTTTTCCAAACGATAATGGCTTTCAAATGATAATGCCTTTCAAATAAAGGAAGGATTTCCAATTGTTGTTGAAAAAGTTTCAAATTTGAAATGGAATTGTTTTGAAAGCTACGAATGAATCTTTTTTAAAGATTGTTTGACTTTGTTTTGAAATTGAAGAGGATCTTAAAGGTGCATCTTTTGTATAAAAGATTTGAAATGAAAATAGTTTTAAATGCTATGAATGAATCTTTGTTAAAGATTGGTGAACTTTATTTCTAAACCGAAGAGGAACTTAAAGGTGTATCTTTTTATGAAAGATTTGGAATTTCAATTGTTTTGAAAGGCTATGAATGAATCTTTATGAAAGATTGCTGAACCTTGTAAAGAGAATCTTTTTTTTAAAGATCTGTAATGGTAATTTGTTTAAACCATCTAAAAGAAAGGTTTTGGGCTTTAAGTTGCAACTTAACTGAGATCCCATATATCCATATGGTTTTAAAAATATGCGCCCATTATTCAGTTTAGCTGGGAGAGGACTTTATGTCATATAACCCATTCTAAATAATGATACAACGTTATGGGTTGCATTTGAAGACCGGTGGTGAAGACCGGATATTTTCGAAAGCGAAAGGATAACCTGTTGAATGTCTCTGCATCGACTGGTCTCCGGTATAGAGATTTGATCACCCTTTGTGATGGGAAGTCCGGACGTGATTATGGATTATCCGGATTGCAAGGGCTTCTTTTGAAGCGCCTTCGGTTCTGTTCAAACCCGGAACAGACTTGTATGGATGCGTGTCTGACATTACACTTTGAGATGTAAAGCTGTTTCTATCAAATACATTTTTGTTTGGTGGCGGAGAATTTATTCTCTTAGCTTAACACCCTTCTCTGAGACGTACGAGCTTAGAGGTTATGTAGTTGATGGTTACTAATGATACATTCCCAATTTGGTAATGTGGCATACGAAATGTTGCTGATCATTTGTTGATCGAAGCATGGCTTTTGTGAAAAGCGTAGCTTTGTGGACGAGACTTCGTCGAACCCCACACTCTGGAAATGGTCGAAACAGAAATGTTGCAGCAAGGTTATTAGGGGTTGCGCCCCTAGGGTATATCCATTTCCTTCTGGATAAAAGGTGTTATCATGGTATGGAGCCCAGATATTTAACCTATATGGTTGCTGCAAATCTATTGCTTTGTGGTTGTTGGTTGAGGGCCCTCGGATAAAGGTCGGTAACGACCGACGGTGGCATACTTGTAGGTGTTAGCTAGTTACAGAGGTAACCTGGCCTTTTGTTGGTAGAGATCCGGTTAGGTTCTTGGGGGCGTCCCTCTAGAGGAGTTCCATTTGGTAGGAAGTTCCTTTGTCTGACCATTGTTGGAAATCCAATCATCCAATACGTGCCTTGTACGATTTTAGTTGTATAACCTGCCATTTACTTATGGTGGTCACCATTGTTTAGATGGTAGCTATAGTAGGCATACAATAATGGTTGTATGCTGGCTAAGATTAATATTATACTTGTAAATGTTTTCCACTATGCACTAATAATAATAGAAAAAGGTTTTCACGTATCAAGCATGTTTGACTATCATAAGGAAAAATCTCCTTCAATTGTTCGTTTGCATTGTGTGTGTGGTGGGCAGCCTTATGGTAGTTTCATTTTCCAAAAAGCATTGCGGATTTCCTTTTAAATTCTTTTGTTTGGTTTGTTTCAAATAAAACTGTTTTCGTTTGCTCACACCAGTCCCATGACTTACCTGGAGTATATTGTTCCCTTTCTAAACTCTGGGTGCCTAAAATTTTCCACACGGACATCCTAGAGTTAGATATTCAGATAATCAGCTAGTAGATGTAGATTCGATAGCCTTCAGCCTTCTATTTGGAAATCTTTGAAGCCTTTGGATTTTGGCTATCGCTTTGTGCTTCTCTTCAACATTGTTACCTAGTTTGCTTCAAGTTCAGCGTGATGATGATTCGAGCTTCTGTCTTGGAGTTTCTTGGAGTTTGGCAATGAAGATTCAGATATTGAATTCTCTCTTTCGGAGGAGTTATCTTTCCGCTGTCGATGGTTGCAAAGTCTAAACCATCTACATGTATTGTATTCCGCTATTGTATATCTTTTGGCTCTGATACTGATATCCAATTGTATTAGTTTGTTGTATCTATTGTGTATCAATGATATTATTCTTTTTCTTCCGCTGTGTTGTTATACTTAATGGTTATAAGCTCCGGCGAACTGAAGTTCAACGTTTGAATCTGTGGTATTCGGATATGAGTGAGGCATTTGGTGCCGATTTTCGAACGTCGGATTTCTTATCGTTACATATGTATATATGAACATATGACTATTTAATATATACATACATATATATATATATTAGTTGGAATAGAAACACAGTTTTTGGTCCGACTATGAAGTTCTTAAAATACCCTTATATGTATTTCTTTATTAATATATGTAGTATATTTGCTGTCATAATCTTTTGGTGTCAGCATGAAGTATCAAAATTGCCTCTCTATGGATAGTATTAAAATTTAACATCACTTAAAAATAGGATCCAATAATTAAGCTTTCTTCACAAATTCAAAATTTCCTTTACAAATATTTACCAAGTCTTAATATTACTTATAGGATCTAACAAAATAAACACTTTAAAAAAAATTTGTTAATTAATAATATAAATTTAATCTAACAAAAAATTAGATATTGCCATTTAGAAATGAAAATTCAAATTAACCATGTATGATTCAACACCAAAATATGGCTAAATATTTGTGAAATTCATTTTTATTGAATGTATTAAAAAAAATACAATTTGTAGAAAAATAATTCAGGTGCCTTCATCACGAGCAAAGCGTGTGCTTTAACACTCATATATAATTTTATATCTTAAATACTTATATTTGTTATTACTCATAGCCTAATTTTTTTCCAGTTTAAATGATTTTTAAATGAAATATATTCTAAAATTTAAATCTGTATGGATTCAATAAAAAACATATATGAAAATATTTCTAAAATAAAAATGCATATTTTATATTATATAATTTTTTTACAAAATATATATAATTTATAAATGTATTACAATTTTTTTGTTTAACTAATATTAAATCAAATAAATATTCTAAATATTTGAATATTTAAAAAATAAATAATTTTTTACGATCGAATGGTTTTTAGTTGTATACAAAAATTTTAAATATTTTAAACGCGTACATTGTATTATTTAATATTTTATACCTAGATTTGATTGATAAAATCATGTACTAATAATATTTTAATAAAAAACTAATTTTTAATTATTAAGTCAAAATCAACAATATGATATTTACAAAAGAAACCTTTTTTGCACATATGTATATAATTAATGAGATATGAGAATGCAGGAAAATATCGATTCACGATATAATCTATTTAGCTATAATATGATCGATTGGTTAACGTAAATAGTCTAAAATATTAATAAACATAAATTAATCCTTTCACCAAGGCTTAGAGATCAAGTTTGAAATGATGAGATGGCTTCTTGATTCGAATTCCAAGTTCTAGAGTTGTTGGCTCCCGAACTACTTTACCACCGACGATCGAATCAAAGAGTTTTGATGTGATTTGTGCTGAAATATTTTAAGGTTTGGATGAGGATATTTTTGGCCATAATTTGCAAGCAGGAAGGGGAGAAAAATGATCTAAAAAGTTTGATTAGAAAGGCTTGTTTAAATGGAGATAAGAGAGTGAAAAGTGGATCACAATTCTTAATATCTCCCTTATCGTTCCTGCTCCTTTTTACATTTTAAATAATTAAGCCACATCATATATGGTTGTCCTCCCTATGGAAGCATTATAGCCAAAATTCAAAGCCCCCTATGGGCCTAAAAATAATTCCAAACCCGAGTGATGTCCGTTGCATTTAAATCCAAATATAAATGCGTACCGATATCATCTATCGATTAATATATTTATAACTATTATAAATACACTATATAACATAGTTCAACACGTCAAGTATAAAATATTACAATTAATATTTGATGAATATTAATTAACTTATAACAATTACAAATTTAATTAAATTAGGTGGTAAAACAGAGTATTCGTCGTTTCAGTTGTGTGATTCTTAGGTGTAAACTTGGTCGGCGATTAATATCGAACATTTTGAATATTAGCGTCCACACGTCACTAGCAAGTGGTGTGACATTATGGCCAAATTTATTGCTTACTCCATTTCGATAAAAATCCTATTTTACTTTGTTAAGCGTTACGCAATACTGATTTATGGATTATATCACTTAGAACTTATGAAAATTGGTAATGGTTAAAATTTCAATATCATCCACATTCAACTTTTTATCCCAAGCATAAAGTCCTTGGTTCAACAATAACAATTATTATTAACCGAGCTGCTCTGACCAAAGACTTTGACCTTGAGTTGACTTTAGTTGATCGTGATATATTGAAGATCGACGGTATTCTCAAGTCAAGAGAACTATGTAACTTTGTCACATGGATATTTTCTATCTGACCTTAGTTATTTTAACCAATAGAAAACTATCGAGTGAGTCATTCTATAGTTATCCAATAGCTATCATTATGTAACCCCTTGATGTCTCCAGTAGTCATGAATAATACACTGTCCAATATTTGGAGAGCATTACATACTTCAGTCTCAATTGATGTACAGATATCCATTCTCGATACATCTTGACCAGAAATATTTAAAACGATGTGTTTATTTTGTTTTGATAAATCACTCATGGTTGCAACATATTATAACTACTATCATAAAACATATCATTTATAGATTTTATATTAAATATTCTTTTAATTAAATTAATTAATTAATTAATTTAACATATTATAACAAGTATATAATAGAACGAAATCATGTTTTATGTTGAACAAGATTGGTTATCACATTAGATAAATGTAAACATAATTGCCACTAGGGCATACCCCTAACTCTACCATGGTCGTGTTGTGCAGATGGTTTGCTTTGCTTGTCAAGCTAATATTTGTTTACCACCTTGGGGGGCACTGGCCGAGGGACAAATCGATATCACTCATGGAAGTTTTTAAATAATATTTTGAAGTAGTAAGTTGAATGCAATTTATCAATTGAATGAAAAATGAACATTTATGGAAATTGTTATATACATTGATAAGCGAATTTTTAGAAGTAATATATTATGATGTTTGATTATTGAATTATTTTGGGAATTTATTCAGTTGGTTATGGAATTTATATTATGGCTTTGGGAGATTATTTTTAATTGAAAATCCGTATTGGAAAAGTAGAATTAATTAAATTCGTTGTTTAAAGGAAATCTTGAATTATAAAACTTATTTATTAATATTATTATTTTCAATATTAGACAAGAAATTTAAAATGTATGAATTATTATTAGAAGGAGTTTTAAGGGATTTGGAATTGAATGATGTTTAATTTATAGATTTTCTATAAATAAATAAAAGATTTGCAAATATTTATTTATAAAACTACAAATGGATTTCGAGAAAAGAATGAGAATTTTATAATTTACTTTTCTTTCGATTGAAATTGATATTTGGAATTGTATTGATGGTTTTAGGAAAAGTTTATTTCAAAACCCTTCTAAACTAAATGATAAAGAATGATTTATTTTTCTGTTAATGAGGATTTAGAAATAACGAGTTATGGTACTGTCTAGTATAGGAATTTCTGTAATATTTCTTCGGTTATTCTTTATATTTGTTATATAGAATAATGTTATGTGAAACTCTAGATTATGGGGAAGCCGAGGAAATAGATTGGCGATACCGTCTGGTATAGAACATTCAAAAACATTATTCTGGTTACTCTATTGACTCAATATGTAGAATATTTTGTATGAAGTATGGTATCATGAGAATTTTGAGTAAATGGATTGGTAACACTATCAAGTACGGGACATTCAGTAATATTATTTTGATTACTCTTTTAACTTGTGGTATATGATACTCGTATAGGTAAGGAGTGTATTTTACGAGCATTGAGTAAACGAGCAAGTAACACCAGGTGGAATGGAACGCTAGCGTTGATATTTGTTCGGTTATTTTTATAAGTAAGGGCCACTCTTCTTTTGTGGGTTAGTGTCTAGATGAAGGTCCATTGTATGCCAATTTGTGCTATGTATTGTTTATCCAAATAGACTAGAGTCCATTCTAGTTGGTTGATTATAGGGTCACGTCCCAAATCTGTGGCTTCAACTTATCATACGTGTTGTGTGCTAATATCTAGATTGTGTAATGATATCTGCGATGCCATACTGGCCAAAAAGTATATTACCATTGGTAGTAGGCTCGTTACCATAGTGTATAATAGACATAGATTCATGATGACTGGGAGTAACCAAGACTACAGGGTGTGCTATGTGCTGTCCCCAGGAGCGTGCTATGTGTTATGTAGCTTCCATATGGAATATGTATGATTATATGATTATATTTTATTATTTGGATATCCACTCTAGATATCTATCCAGAGGTGAGGACCTCTTAACCCATTGGCACGAGTTGTGTGTTGTGAGGCTCCCAAATGGGATTATGTGACTTGAGATATATAGACATACCATACCATACTTATAGCACTTCACTTGATTATATGCTATGGGTGGTAGATTATGTTTTGTGTTGTGGGTTTGTTAGTTGTTAATTGAATATATGGTTGTCCAACCACTAGATTGTATGTCTATTTGATGTGTTGATCGAATTTATTTGGGATGAGCTATCTTTTGTATGCATGGTTTTGAGATTAGTTGACACTTGAGTTTTACACATACCACCCTTATTACACTTGTTATACCATGCCATATGTTACTTTATATTGGCATCCATATTCTAAACATAGTCCGAACCGTGTGCTATTTATATAATACTCGAGTCAGTCCAAGACGATAAAGGTTCAGGGACGAAGAGACCATATTGTGATTGTTGGGTGCAGATGGAGGCTAGTTATTTAGTTGACTTGTACACCATTATTTATTTTTGTAGCCTCGTATATATTGATGATGTAGACATGTACGTATTAGATTTATACATTTTATATATTTTCGATGGTAGTGCGCATTTGACTATTTTTGTAAACCAAATTAGACTTGTGTATATTTATTATTATATTATGACACTACAAGGATGGCTCTGTGTTCTATGAGATTTATTTTAAATTCTATATCGTTCTATCCTAGTAATGCATGTGTTAATTATTTTTTGCCAATACTGGGTACGTATAGGCTAAGCAGTTAATATCGATATCGGGTATGTATCGGTCAAGTATCGTTGTGAGATATTTTAAAATGTCGGTAAAATATCAGACATGTGTAGAACATGTTATAAACGATATTGTACTGTGTTATAATGTTATATTGATGTTTAATTTTCAAATATTAGGATAAATAATGCCAAACTACAATTAAAGATTGACTGTACATAGTTTACATATTACAATTCGTTTATTGAGATATTCTATTAAATACACTTCATAGTATAAGCTCGTTAATACCAAGAAATTTGTATATAATATGTCAATTATTTACTTCATTTTATACTATATTCATCGTATCTTCAATCATCTATATTAACTTTTCAATTTTTTTTATTTATAGCTTTGTCGTTTTCATTTTTCACTTATTTATCGAATAAGCAATATTGATTTGGTACCAATGTTGATTTGATACCAATTACTACTTTAGCTCGATCCTTCTCGACATGTCAAATATATAACCATACCGCTCTTCAACTTTTAGTTCTTAACACATGATAGTAATTAATAAAACAAAATTTCATAAGCTAATTTACTAACTAGAAATGGTGAACAAAAAACAACCAAAAAGAGACGTAGCTCTTTCATAATCTTATTTTTAGTGGTAAAGTCGTCGCTAAAAACAAAACATGTAAAATAATGGGAAAAAGCAGAGTTTCTTTATTGAAAGACTAACGAAGAAGACTAAAACTATATGGTTGAACTAAAAATTAGTGCACTGGGATTTCTATTATGGTCTTGATATTGTCATTTACCATATACAAAAAAATATCGAGAATGTAAAAATATATATTTGAAAATACATTTTCTCCAACATATACAATAATGGATGATATTCTTAAAAATATCGGGTATTTCAGACAAAATATTGGAGCGATATATCAGCAAATATCAGGTGATATATCGATAACGATATTTTAAGCGATATCTTGAAAAAGTATCAACTTCAGAACGATATGAGATACACTAACGATATGTCAGCGATATTATCTGATATTAACTGTATAGCATATAAATGGGTTGTTTATTTTATTTTTGAATACGTACCAGTATTAACTCAAGGGAATATTCATGTGTGACAGCCTAATATTATCTTATTCTCTGTATAATCAAAGAGTATTATCTAGTAATACTCTTTCGTATAATAGGTATAGAGGTGGGGTGTTATATTTGGTATCAAGGTAGGTTTAGGACAATACAGAAAAGACACAAGTCTTGTCTTTAAATGAGACCCAGAGTCCCTGTCCCAATGGGTGTATTATAGATTATCTATTATACTTAAGTGACAGTAGGAGTATACGATGATTCCTAAGGAAATCATCTAGGGACGTATTTGTATTTTATAACAACCCAAAATTTCGGTCACATCGTATTTTATTATCTGAATTATTTAAATATTTGAATCTTGGATTAAATGTTATTAAATTTATCTACTAACCTTGTTAACCCTATTTTAAATCATGATTAATGATGGTAAACTTGTTGTAGAAAAATGTTTACAAAAAGAAGTACTTTGAAGAAATATAATAGTAAGACCGAAAATCATTTTACCGATACATCTTTCTACTCGTCATAGATTTTTCAATTTTTTTTTACATATTCTTATTTTATTAAGAAATCAAGAATATGAAATAAAATTTATTTTTAATTTATGGAAAATAAAGTAATCGATGATATCATGAGTGATGTCATAGAAGATATTTTATGCGTAAGGATAAGCGTAAATTACTAAGAAAATGAGCTATAAAGTAAAAGAAGTATGCAAGGCATATGGTGGTGGTCTTGGCCATGAAAAGAAGAGGTCTAAGGTGTGTTGAACACTTCATAACTTTCCAAAGCTTAAAAAGATCAAAAAGATCAAAAATGGCAGAAGCGATTAGCACTAATTCACTTTTATCTTCACTAATCTTTCTCTAATTAGTTCAAAACTTCTTTAAAACTCCACCAAATTTTTAACAACACCTTAGAACACCTTAGGAAGCTTAGATCTAAAGTCAAAGTGGAATAAAAGTAAAGGGCGTGTGTGGTATCTTGGTTTGGCCGTGAGCATTAAGAAGGAGGAGGAGGAGTTGCTTTGTAATTTTGGTGCTAAAGGTTGGATCTTTATGCTTTAGGAGATGGTATGAAGTATTCTTAGCTTTGTGAGTGTTTGACCATATTTTTGGCTTGGATCTAATTGAGTTATCTCGCTATCTTTTATGTATATATTGTGTGTATGTGTGTATATGTAAGTGCAAATATAAAGTTAATGTGACATTAACTTAGTAAAGTTATAACTTTAAACCCCTCTTGCTTTTGAAAGAAAATGATAACTTAATATTATATGACAATACTTATATTACCTTTTATGACATGTGGTGTGGCCTAGACTTTGTTTTTAAATGTTTGGTTGACTTATATATTAAATTGAAGTATATTTGAAAGTGTTTGAAGCGAAAATAGTCGCTATAAGTGCACTTCGATATACCTTTACTTTAACTTGTGTAGATGGAAGATTTATGATCTTAACTTAGGATAATTTTATTTGGCTGTTCTTTATACATATTTTAGTGTGTTTAAATAAAAATAAATGTTTAGAGAAGTTATAGAAATTGTGAACCATAGTTGTAAAAGTTAGAAGCGAAAAGGTCGCTATGGATGCACTTTGAAAATGCCTTATGTTTGACGATTTTCAAAGTTAACTTTGAGAGATATCCGAAGGGCTCCATTGCATTTTTGATAAGTAATATAAGTCTAATTGTTACTGGAACAATATGGAAGTTTAGATCATTCGTTAACTTATGAAACAAGATTGCAAAATGTTATAGCGAAAAGAAGGTCGTTATATGAGCACTTTGAAATGACCTGTATTTGGGAATTTTATAATTAAATTGAAAGACATAGGGGTTTATTTGCATTTTTTAATAAGTATTATATGTGTACTTATTACTGGAAAAAATTAATCAAATTTTTAATTTTTTTGAACTGGTCAAACAAAGCGGCTAAATTAGAGCAAAAAGGTTGTTATAAATACACTTTGTAAACATACCTTGTTTTCAAGAATTTTTATAAATAAATCAAAAGATATCCTTACGAGTTTATTTCATGGGTTTTTAGTACCCTAAGGGCAGTATTTACTATAAAATTTTCAAATCGTAAGTCATTTTTTCAAATGGTTAAAGCTGGTTGCAAAATTTGTGCTTCTCAATGTTGTTCTTCAACAAGACTTTTAACAACATTTATAAATTATGTGGTAAGTTGCTTATAATTTTAAGTGTTTAAAAATGATACTTAAATTTGGTATTTTCCCTAATCTTTTTAGGAATGTTTTCTAACATACTTTTTACTATTCTAAAGTTGTTTTGAAGTTTAAATATATTTTTAATATTTATTTATGAATTTTGAAAGTGAAGGGATTTAAAATTATAAAACATGGTTTTATATTATTTTCGTCAAAATTATAAATTAGTTATTTTCAAGTAATATTTTACATAGGTATTTAAAAAATTATTTTTTAGTATTTTTAAAGTAATTATATATATATATATATATATTAGTTTTGAAAAAATAAATCAACTATGCTTAGCACTAAAAGCTGGTGAAGTAGACTTATCTATTTGTGAGTGTTAAGATTGATGTTCAAGATAAAAGCAACAATTTTCTAACCTACCGACTTCCCACTTGATCGAGGAATAGTTAAGTCAAAAATATCGAAAACGTATTAACCGTATTGATTTCTTACTTGTTTGTGAAAATCATTAGTACTACACTTAACACTAAAAATCGATGAGGTAGACTTATATATCTTTGAGATTCAAGAATAAAGTGTCTAGAAAAGGCTTTGATATGCAACCAGTGCTCTAACTTACTTGACTTCACTCTTCGGCGCGGTTTAATATATTTTGGAATTTGGAAAGAGATAAGGATACGAACCATTATTTCTATAAGTGATCGTTTTTAAGTGGATAGTCGATTAGTCAACTATCGAACTAAACCAAATATTAACTTGGATCTTTAAAAGAATTTTTTTAAAGATAATGTAAGCATGAAATGGTTTTGGGTTTGTTGTGACCATGTGTTAGTAATATTCATCTTTAATCCTTTTGGATTATACTTATGAATCTAAAAAGATCTTTAAAAGAATGTTTTAAAGATAAGCATAAATGAAATGGTTTTGGGTTTGTAATGACAATGTTTGAGTAACATTAGTCTTAAACCTTTTTGAATTGATTTGTGAAAGTACTTAGATCCTTAAAATGGTTAATTTAAAGGAATTGATGAGTATGGAAACTTTTTAAAAAATGTAGAAAAAGTAAAGGTTTAAAGTAAGAAATCTTGTTAATGATTTATGAATATACTTATACCATTTGAGACAAGTAATGAATACTTTTTAAAGTAATTAAAGAGTACAAATCAATATTGGAGATCGATAAATCAAGTTTTATTAGATAAAAGAAGTTTTACTAATAAAAGAGGTTTTAATTGATAAAAGATTAATTAAACAAAAAAGGGATTATAATTCACTTATGTGACTTGATCGTGGCTTTTTATGACATCATCATATTTTGTATGTTTACTCGTTTATGGAAAGCATATAGTCGTATATTTAGCACTACAAGTATGAAAATGTGATAAGTATATGAGACATAGTTTCCATATGTGATCATTTCCATTATTGTTGAATATGATCAAATTCATTGATTCAATCTTAAAGAGATTGGGATCGGTAAGTGTTTTACTTATCGAAAACCACTTTAATACCAAGATACATATTCTATCTCTTGGAACTAGATCTATTTGAGATGCATAAATCCATGTGTGGTTTCGAGATCTCTTCGAGATATGGGAATCCATTTTGGGATTCAAGTTCTGTTCGAGTGATGAAGACTTGTGTGAGAGATGTCGAACATGACTTCGACATTGAAAATGGCTAAAGACATAGTAGGATGCACAATATGGTGTTTAGCTGACCCGCGATAGGGTATTATCAACTCCAAATCTAGACTATGCCTTTCGATGTTTATACCGGAATTTGATGATATTTGGTTCCACATGGTTCATGTTTATGTTTGAGAATTGGCCTTTGAGCTTGTCTTATGCTTTATTTTATCTAGCGATATACGATGCTTAGAAGGAAATTTCTAATCCTTATGCATGCGGATTGAATTTAGGCTTAACAGAAGGGATCTCCATGGAAAATCCGTTATGCGAACATGCCTTAGCAGCTTTGATTGTACCTCAATATGTTATGGTGTGATTAATGTAAGCATCATAGCTATTTTTTATTTATGTTCTTCACCCTAGACATTATCTATTATATCACCTTATTTACTTGTTAGATGAGTGGTTCATTTAAGGAGATAATTGTTATGACATTATATGTAGTCTTAAAAGTATTATTATATGTCGATCATATATTTCTTGAGTTTCTGATACTATACTTATATCTGATGCGTGGTTTTTATTTTCCCTAAATTCCTTTATGCTCTTTCAAGTAGTATGAGAAAGGCGGGTTTTCATTAATGTTCTTTGTTGCTCGAGAAGACTAGCTGGATGGTTTACCTATTGTGGTATTCTTATTTCCGCTACATTGCTAAATTGTACATTCACCATTTGTGAGGACGGGCTATTGTAACTGTCCAGGCTAATGATATGATTTAGATGTTTAACTCTAAAATGCTATGTATCTTAAAGTGATAGTTTGTACTGTCTTGTAATATTATATATTATTGTTCCATTATGAGATTCTGATATTGTTTTCCTTCATTCTTGTTCTATTTCTTTTTTGTTTTATCTGACCATAACAATTTATCTTTCCGACACTTGGGTGTGCAGCACATGAATACCATGGATGTATTAGTGCCGAAATTTAAGGGTCGAAAAGGCGGGTCATTACCCTTGGTATCAAAGCTGAGGATTAAGCGAGATCCTTGGCTTTGGTTAGATATGACTCATTAACATATAGGGTAATGGAATGCCCTAGCATGAGTTGATTGTATTATGCATATGAGAGCATATTTGTATTTATTATAAATGTATACCTTAAAGGTAATTCCAACTGCGAAAATTAAAGATCTTATATAAGGTAATTCATATAATTATGAATTGTTAAAGTGTAGCTCAATTAATTTAGGGATTAATGATGTTCATTCATTACCCTTCATTAATTATTTTAGCCGTGCTGGACCAGTTTATAAGCAGTGCTATCCTTTATAGAATAATTTGACGTGCTCAACCAATTTATAAGCCTTATTATCATTTGTAGATTTATTATCTTAATATTGCTTAGCTAGTTTGTAAGCTTGTAATCATTTGTTGATTGATTAGTTCTGTCTAGCTAGTTTATGAGCATTGATTGTTGATTTATGCTTGACCGTTTATATGCAGTTTTACCTTCAATTACATGGGTAGGGTTGACAGTATTTATAGATGCATTGAAATAAATACCTTGTGAATTGAGTTTCATAGTTTAATTATTATGCGTTCGGTGATCATGTTTGGTTAGAAGTTAACTTCTATTGTAAAAGATGTTTATTATAATCTAAAGGAAAGATAGGATTTTTTTTAAATAAACATTTGTGAAAAGATTTTGTATAAGAAAGTGATTTTATATAAGTACGGTTATAAAATATGGTTTATATATGAAAAGGATTTAAACCAATATCTTGAGAACTTATATCATGGTCACTTTAAAAATATTTTTCAAGATTTTGGGAAATAATAATAGTATTATTTGAAAGTAAATATGTAGGAAATTGGTTTATGAAATTGAGATCATTGTACTTAGTAGTATTTATGAAGTATTTGATACCGTTTTGAAATGATTTTTGGTTAAGTCTGAAAGGCATGATTGGATATACTAGAATCACTTCTGTCGCTTGAAAATCATTTTGGTGATGATTGCAGCATCATCGGCGTTCATTTTTGGGTTTTTAAGTGGGGAATGTTACAAAATTGTTTTGGTAAAATAGATTTTGGTTTAATCTTGAAAGTATGATTTGATATAAAAAAGATATATGTATATATCATTATTTCAATTGATCTGAAATAAAACCCGATGTTTAGTTCAAATTGTTTTTCTTTTAAAAGAAATTTGATATGAACTTTTTGGTGTAGAAAAGTTTTTTACGCATACTATGTTGAGGATTCAAGTGGTAACGGCATAGCCCAGAATAAATGATGAAACCTTTTCATGTTTTCCCTTTTTGGGTAAAGAATGTTTTAATAAGCAAGTAAAATTTTGTTAAGTTATTTTATGGACACATGTAGCCTATGCATTAGGACAGTATGTGATGTACATCATATTATGATTTATTGTTTGGTAGTTTTCATTTACTAATTTTCAATGATTTTGAACAGTCGAAAACTTCTAAATCATTATAGAAATTGAAGTTAAGTGTTTTTGTGAAAATATAAAAGTTGTGCTTTTGTGACTCTTGAATTGAGAAGGTAGTAATTTAAAACAAGTTTTGAATTTGCCGAATATACTTGTTAAGTTAGATAAATATGATGCTTTGTATATACTCTTAGGATGTAATAGAATATTGTACGAGTATGGAAATAAGTTATTGTTTATAAACTTGAAGTAAATTTTGTGAAATGGTTCATAAATGATTTTAGTATTGAATGGAATATTATTAGTGTAAATGAATGTGATACAAAGCGATATAAATTGGTATATTTGAGAAACCAATAAGATAAATACGTAAGTTATACGTAGATCATTTTATTTGCATGATAGTTCTAGATCCAGTATTCGAGTACATGATTTCGAGGCGACTTACATCCATCCAAACAAGGATCTTTCGCTCAATTCTTAACGATGAACATTAGACTATTATGGTAATGGTTACTGTTACCATTTTACAAATACTGTTACCGTACCATTTTTACTGGTAAGCTAAAATTGCTTACCGTTACTATTATTGATTTACTGGTATACCGAAGACTGGTATACCGATAAACTAGTAATCGTTACACCGGTAATGGTAAATGCCATTTGTCTAAAAAAGTTAGTAACTTGACATGTTTTTACACTATATTGATGCTTAATTATACAATATTAGTGTTACTTAATAAAAGACATTAGTAAGAAATTAAATAGGTGTAGTTAGTATTATTTGATCTAAATTACTAAACTAAATTTACTAAATACTTATAATAAAGCGTATTACATAAATACCCTTGTGTGTTATAAAGTGACTAGTAAATTTACCGTTACCACTAGCTTTTAGAATTTCTACCGATGATTTACCATAGAAAATGGTAAGTTTGCCATTACCATACCAATAAAACCGGTATACCTATTTTACTCAAAATGGTAACCAATTGATTGGTAATTATATAGTAATGGTAAACTTATTATTAACATTATGGCAGAATCTTGATATGATCCTGATGTTTTCTATTATAGTATATGGTTATCAAAGAGGACAGAGGTTTCTAATAAAGGAACCTGATCAGAGTCCGCACTAGAGAGGTCAAGTGATCTATACTAGTTTAGAAGTAAAATTTATGTAATCGAGCAAATGATCAGATTTGATATTGCATATGAATGATCCATGTACATCGTAAGGAATTTAGTATATGCATATTATGCTTTGTTGGCTTATGAAGAGTTTAGGAGATCACTCTTCAATTTGTAATAAGGTAGCACAAATTATCGACTAAGTAATAATCTGAGGCTGTTGAATGTAAGGTGCAATTAGTAGGTTATTTATCGTCCTTGTATGATAAGTGGATTTTCTTTTGAACTTAGGAAAATCGTGTGCTATGTTTGCTAGTGTTTTGAATAGCATTAGGACAGTATGTGATGTACATCATATTAGGACAGTATGTGATGTACATCATATTATGATTTATTGTTTGGTATTTTCATTTATTAAAATGAAGCAGGATTTACAACGATTTTGAACAGTCGAAAACTTCTAAATCATTATAGAAATTGAAGCTAAGCGTTTTTGTGAAAATATAAAAGTTGAGTTTTTATGACTCTTGAATTAAGAAGGTAGTAAGTTAAAACAAGTTTTGAATTTGCCCAATATACTTGTTAAGTTAGATAAATATAATGCTTTGTATATACTCTTAGGATGTGATAGAATATTGTACGAGTATGGAAATAAGTTATTGTTTATAAACTTGAAGTAAATTTTGTGAAATGGATCATAAATGATTTTAGTATTGAATGTAATATTATTAGTGTAAATGAATGTGACACAAAGCGATATAAATTGGTATAGTTGATAAACCAATAAGATAAATATGTAAGTTGTACGTAGATCGTTTTATTTGCGTGACAGTTCTTGATCCAGTATTCAAGTACATGATTTCGAGGCGACTTACATTCATCCAAACAAGGATCTTTCGCTCAATTCTTAACGATGAACATTAGGCTATTATGGTAATGGTTACTGTTACCATTTTACAAATACTGTTACCGTACCATTTTTACTGGTAAGCTAAAATTTCTTACCGTTACTATTATTGATTTACTGGTATACCGAAGACTGGTATACCGATAAACTAGTAATCGCTACACCGGTAATGGTAAATGCCATTTGTCTAAAAAGTTAGTAACTTGACATGTTTTTGCACTATGTTGATGCTTAATTATACAATTTTAATGTTACTTAATAAAAGACATTAGTAAGAAATTAAATAGGTGTAGTTAGTATTATTTGATCTAAATTACTAAACTAAATTTAATCATTTTCTTGGTACTAAATACTTATAATAAAGCATATTACATAAATACCCATGTGTGTTATAAAGTGACTAGTAAATTTACCATTACCGCTGGTTTTTAGAAATTGCTACCGATGATTTACCATAGAAAATGGTAAGTTTGCCATTACCATACCAATAAAACCGTTATACCTATTTTACTCAAAAATGGTAACCAATTGATTAGTAATGATGGTAATGGTAAATTTATTATTAACATTATGGCAGAATCTTGATATGATCCTGATGTTTTCTATTATAGTATATGGTTATCAAAGGGGACAGAGGTTTCTAATAAAGGAACCTGATCAAAATACGCACTAGAGAGGTCAAGTGATCTATACTAGTTTAGAAGTAAAATTTATATGATCGACCAAACGATCGGATTTGATATTGCGTTTGAATGATCCATGTACATCATAAGGGCTTTAGTATATGCATATTATGTTTTGTTAGCTTATGAAGATTTTAGGAGATCACCCTTCAATTTGTAATAAGGTAGCACAAATTATCGACTGAGTAATAATCTGAGGCTGTTGAATTTAAGGTGCAATTAGTAGGTTATTTATCGTCCTTGTGTGATAAGAGGATTTTCTTTTGAACTTAGGCAAGTCGTGTGCTATGTTTGCTAGTGTTTTGAATACTATTAAGCATTGCTATGTGATTGCTTATTTTGTTGGGATTTCGAGTATGAAATATTCTAAGTGGGGAGAATGTAACGACCTAAAATTTCAAACATTTTGTGTTTAAATATATGAATTATTTAAATATTTGAACCTTGGATTAAATATTATTAAATTGATTTAATAACCTTGTTAACCCCTTCTATCTTTGCTAATCTTTCTCTAATTAGTTCAAAACTTCTCCAAACTCCTCCAAACTTTCACCAACACCTTTTAATATCTTAGGAAGCTTAGATGTAAAGTCAAAGTGGAATAAAAGTGGAAGGCATATGGATCATGGTTTGGCTATGAGCATTAGGGGGAGGAGGAGTTGCTTTATCATTTTGGTGCTAAAGGTTATATCTTTGTACTTTTGGAGATAGTAAGAAGTATTCTTTGATTTGTGACTGTTTGAGCATGTGTTTGGCTTGGATCTAAGTTAGTTATCTCACTATCTCATATGTATATATTTATGTGTGGGCAAATATAAAGTTAAAGTGACATTAACTAAGTAAAGTTATAACTTTGGACCCATCTTGCTATTGAAAGAAAATGATAACTTTATATCATATAACATCATTTCTATTACCTTCTATGACATTTGGCATGGCCTAGACTTTGTGTTTACATGTTTAGCTGGGTTGTGTGTTGATCTGAAGTATGTTTAAAAGTGTTTGAAGCGAGAATAGTCGCTATAAGTGCACTTAAATATCCCTTAACTTTAACTTGTATAAATGGAAGATTTATGTTCTTAACTTGGAGATAATTTGATTTTTCCTATCTATGCACATGTTTTGCTGTATTTTATAGTAAAGAAATGGTTTGAAAAGTTATAGACAATCGTGAACCAAAGTTGTCAAAGTTAGAAGTGAAAAGGGCATTATAGACGCACTTTGAAAATGCCTTATGTTTGGTGATTTTCAGATTTAACTTTGATGGAGATCATAAGTGTTTTTTTTTTTGCATTTTTTTAAGTACTAAAATTATGCCTACTTATGGAAAAATATGGAATTTTAAGTCATTCGTTAAGTTGTGAAAAAAGTTGCAAAATGTCATAGCGAGAAGAAGGTCGCTTTATGAGCACTTTGAAATGTCCTGTATTTTGAATTTTGTAATTAAATTGGAAGACATCCTTACGGTTTCTTTCCATTTTTAATAATTATTATATGTATTGTTATTATTGGAAAAAAAATAAAAGTTTAAAAGAATTTAGAACTAGTCAAACAAAGTGACCAAAATTAGAGCAAAAATGTGGTTATAAATACACTATGTAAATATACCTTGTTTTGGGAATTTTTATAAATAAGCTAAAAGATATCCTTATGGGTTTATTTCCATTTATTTTGACTACCCTTAAGGTAGTACATGCTATTATAATTTCAAGTCTTAAATCATTAATTTACGTGGTTAGAACTGGTCGCAAAGTTTGTGCATTTTTATGTTGTTCTTTAATAAGGACTTTTAACGGCATTTATAAATGCTCTAATAGGTTGCTTTTGATTATAAGTGTTCAAAAATGATATTTAAATTTGGTATTTTTCCTAATCTTTCTAGGGAGTTTTTCTAATATATTTTTAGTATTCTAAAGTGGATTTGAATTTTAAATATATTTTCAATATTTATTTACGAATTTTGAAAGCAAGGAAGTTTTAAATTATAAAACAGGGTTTTTAATTCTTTTCATTAAATTGTAAATTAGTTATTTTCAAGTAATTTTTTACATAGATATTTAGAATTTATTTATAAGTATTTTTAAACTAATTATATATATAAGTTTTGAAAAAGGATATTAACTATGCTTAACACTAAAAGCCGACGAAGTGGTTAATATATTTGTGAGTGTTAAGATTGATGTTCGAGTAAGCATAGAAATAATGGTGCTTTAGCTTATCGGCTCCCCTCTTGACTGAGAAATAGTTAAGTCGGGAATGTCGAAAATGCATTAATTATGTTGATTTCTTACTAGTTTAAGAAAATTATTGATACTATACTTAACACTAAAAGCCGATGGGGTAGACTTATCTATGTATGAGATTCAAGAATGAAGTGTCCAGACAAAGCTTTGATATGCAACAAGTGCTTTAACTTACTTGGCTTCACTCTTGAGCGAGGGGTAGTTTAAGTTGGAATATCATAAACGAGTTAAATATACAAACCATGATTTCTATAAGTGATCGTTTTTAATTGGATGGTCGATTAACCGACTATCAAACTGAACCAAATATTAACTTAGAATTTTAAAAGAATGTTTTTAAAGATAATGTAAGTATGAAATAGTTTTGGGTTTGTTGTCACAATGTATTACTGACATTCGTATTTAACCCTTTTTGATTATACTTATGAATTTGAATAGATCTTTAAAAGAATGTTTTATAGATAAGCATAAGTGAAACGGTTTTGGGTTTTTTGTGACAATGTTTGAGTAACATTATTCTCAAATCTTTTTGAATGGATTTGTGAAAATACTTGGATCCTTAAATGGATATTTTGAAGGAATTTGTAAGTATGGAATCTTTTGAAACAAGATATAAAAATTAAAGGTCTAGAGTAAGAAATCTTGTTAATGATTTGTGCATATACTTATACCATTTGTGATACTTATAAAAGAGGTTTAATTAATAAAAGATTAATTAAATAAAAAAGGGATTATAAGTCTACTATATGACTTAATCGTACTTTGGGTAACTTCATCCTGTTTTGTTTGTTTACTAGTCTATGAAGAGTATTTAATCTTATACTAAGCACTAAAAGTTTGAAAATGTGATAAGTATAGAAAGCTTAGTTTCCATATGCGGTCATTCCCATTATTACTGAATATGAGCAAATTCGTTGATTCATTCTTGAAGAAATCGAAATCGATATGTGCTAAACTTATCAAAAACCACTTCAAGACCGAGATACCTATTCTATCTCTTGGAAGTGGATCTGTTCGAGATGCTGGAATCCACGCATGGTCTCAAGATCTATTCGGGATGTAGGAATCCATTTGGAGATTCGTGTTCTGTTCGAGTGATGAAGACTCATGTGACAGATGCCAAATGGGACCTCAACATCGAAAATGGCTAAAGGTAGAGTAGGATGCACTATCCTAGGTTTGGCTGACCCACGATAGGGTATTATCAACTCCAAATCTAGAGTATGCTTATCGATGTTGGTACCGAGAGTTATTGATATTTTGTTCTACATGATTCATGTTTATGTTCGATCATTGGCCTATGTGCTTGCCTTATGGTATATTTTATTTAGAGATATATGACACTCGAATGGTACTTCTGATCCTTGTGCATGGAGATTTGATTTCAGCTTGACCGAATGGATCTCCATGAAAAATCCATTTTGCAAATGTGCCTTCGCGGTTTCGATTATACCTCGATATGTTATGGAATGATTAATGTAAGTATCACAGCTGTTTTTTTATTTATGTTCTTCACACTAGATATTATCTATTATATCACCTTATGCACTTATTAGATGAGTGGTCCTTTCGAGGGGATAATCATTATGGCATTCCATGAGATCTCAACGATACTGTTATATGCCAATCACACATTTCTTGAGTTTCTGATAGCACACTTATGTTTGACACATGGTTTTTAGTTTTTCTAAATTCCTCGTGTACACTTTCGAGTATTAAGAAAGGTAGGTTTTCATTGATGTTCTTTGGAGCTCGAGAAGACGGATTGGATGGTTCACCTACCATGGTATTCTTATTTCTGCTGCATTTGTTTATTATACATATTAGCATTTGTGAGGATATGTTGGTATAACTTTTAACTATCCATGCAGATGATAGTATTTTGAATTGTAACTTTGAAATGCTATGTATCTTAGAGTGACAGTTTGTATTGACTTTTGATGTTATATGTTATCGTTTCGCTGTGAGATTCTGATATTGTGTTCCTTATTTCTTGTTATGTTTCTTTTTCTTTTTATTTTACCGTGATAGTCTGTCTTTTTGACACTTGGGTGTTTGACAGGTGAATACCGTGGATGCATTAGTGTCGACATCTGAGGGTCAAAAAGGCAAGTCGTTACATATTTTTATTACTATATAATATATTTCTTCTATTTTTTCTGAGTGTATGTCTCTGTATGAGATACAGAGTAGCCGATGAAAGTTGTGAAGGTAGAAGTAGTTAGCCCGATGAGTAGTGCCAGCATTGATGATGAACAAACCTCCGGGTGGCCTGAATATGAATAAAGTAGTTCGGTTAGAGGAGCTGCAAAAGACCCCAATTTGAATCTCATATTGAATAATTCATAATTCCTAATTGTGATGATGCGAGTTGAGTAAGAAGATCCAGTAGTGATCAAAGTTGTGTAGTGGAAACCGATTGATAGTTATCGGTTAGTGGTGTTTGTTTGGAAATGTATGTATTATTATATAATGCTTGTTTGATACTATAGATGGTTTGTATTGTTGTTTATGGTTGTTGAATTAAATGTATACACAAATTTTGAAAGTAAATATTTTTTTTCAAACATGCATATGATTTAATAAAATGGAAATGTAAGTTTATAAAGTGATTGAAAATATTTTAGTAGTATAAAGTAATAATTAATTGAATATGTTAAGACAAAGATTTATATTAATTTTTTTGCTTGTTTGTATCGACGAATAGTTGATGAGTGGTAGTTTAGACTATGTACATAAGTCATTATTTAATTTTGGTTATAAGGATTATTTGTAAATATTTTCTGAATACAAACAAGCATGTGTGAAGAAAACAATATATATTGTTTTGGAACTAAGTTTATTTAGAAGCAAGCAATTGTTTTTATAAAAATAAAATTATTTAAGTACGTCTACAAGTAAATATTTAAGGAACTTTTGAAATTAATATCGTGTTAATCTGAACATTGAGTGCTCCAAGAATTCTAGTTGATAAGTTTGATCAACGCTATCGATATGGATTCCTAAATACTAAGACGTGACATATGAATACAAAGTTTTGAGTGCTTCAAGAATTCTAGTTGATAAGTAAATATCCACGAATTCTAGGCTGAAAATGCTATTTTCTTAAGTGGAACTACACTTATTTTACCACTTCAGATTTTTATCATCTTTAAAAAAAATTGCATAATTCATCATGCACTTGACATTTTTACAATCCGAAAGTTGTTTTGGAAAGCTAGAACTATGCAACAATTTACTCTTTAATATTATTGTCTAATTTTGTGTTTTGACTATTGACAGTTTGTCGAAGTGTGGCTAAAACTTGAACTCTATGTTGCATTGAAAATAAATGAATACATGTCTATTATATTTTTTTCATATGGAACTAATGTTGAAGTTGCGTTAAGTATTGGTGTTCAAGAGACGTATTTGAACAAATTAGCAAAATTGGGCTTACATAAAAGCATAATAGCTTGCTTAAATGCTAATAAAAGGTATGTTTTTACAATATATGAGGATATACTATGATATTATCTCATTTCCCTATGTTTCGGGATGCCCCATGTTTGGATGTATATTGATTTTGTGATTATAATGTGTTTTGATTTTTCGAAACGCTCTCCATACAAAGAAGACTCTGTCAAAAAATTTCAAAAAATTAGACACTTGGAAAAAATTTCACAAAATTTATCTTATGCTAAGAACAGAAAGTTGTTTATTAAATTTATTTAGAATTATAATATAAGAGAAGGTTAGTGAGAGTAGAAGCAACATAGAGAATGGAGTAGTTTTATTTTGGTAGATGATTGTTCATACGAAGAAAGTTCAGGGTATGAGTTGTGTATAACGTTTCCCTATAAGAAATTGCAAAGACGCAATTTACTTAAGGAGAAGGTCTGTACAACCCTGCTTTCTACATGGTATAGATAAATAATTTAATTAAAATAAATGTTTTTGAATTCGATATTCGATAATTAATATTTAAAAATATTTTTTAGTTAATTAAATTATGTTTAATAAAAGACATTAGTTTTAATAAATTGAATTAAATCAATAAACAAATTTGAATAATATATTGGAACTGAATATATTATTTTAATTGAATATCAAATACTTTTAAATTGTGAATAATTTTTATTTGATTAACCTGGTGAAAAAAATAAATGAGTATTGAAATAAAGAAATTATGTAAAGAAGTATAGATAAATTTGAATTAAATTGGAGTTTAGTTACAAATTAAGAAGAGAGTAATTTAAATGGAAAGAAGATTAAATAATTAGAAAAAGTAGAAAATTTAAAATCTAGCCCATAATTAGACAAGGTCCATGCCTATTTTCGTTCTCTCCTTTGTTCCTGAATCCTCTCTTTCTCTTTCCATACCCAAACCCGAACACTTTTTATGATTTTCAGCCTTAAATTCCTCTAAATTAAAATTGCGACATATAAAAGAAAAATGACTCATGCATGGTTGCTGTGATACCGGAGTAGAAGGAAGTCGGTTTTGGAGCACGACGATCAACCAGTAGAGGAATGATGTCATGGCCTCGTCCAGAGTAGCTGGAGATGGCGATTTGAAGCCGCAACGTGGTATGGGGCTTGGCTGGTAAGGAGCAGTTATTCGAGGCAATGGAAGGGGGGTTGCAATTCGACATGGGGAGAAAGTCACGATGTAGGGTTGCACGGTGATCGGTATGAAGACGGGCGTCGATTTGTAGCGACCTGGACATGATGAAGGAGTTTGGTCATGACCTAGAGGAGGGGATGGCGGTGACGATGAAGGGGGTTCCGTGTGTGAAGGCGACTCTAGAGCAGCTCGACCTAAGCTAGTAGCAACAACTCATAGATGGGAGGAGCCTAACGCGATGTGTGGCTGTTGATGAGGGCAGCATACCGATGGAAATGACCACTTAGGGCTTGGCCTTGCACAGTGAAATTTGGTGATGGGCTGAAGCTTTGATTGTGGGGGTGCGGGCATTGTTTAGCTGAGTTATTTTCATAATTCACATCTATTGTTTAGATTTCATTTTTTCTATTCTCAATAATTGCTTGGATTATGAACTTGGGTTGATTTGGATTGAATGAATGGAATTTGAGTGGTATATGCTTGTTTATTAGCTGTTCTAACATGATATAAGTTGATGGTTGAACACGCACCTTATATGCGGCGCACAATAAATAGGTGTTGGCAATAGTTGGACACGATATCTAAAATTGATCAAAAGGGAATGGTGAATTAAAGGGGGAAGCTTTGAATAAAATAAAATATTTTGAATCGAAATTGTGATTTGATATTGAAAATGTTGTTATTAATAGAAAATGTAAAAGCGAGATAATTTTTAAGAATTGTGGAAACAAAAGTTATTTGAAAAGTGATGATCGCAAGAATTGTTTAAATAAGTGAATTTTTGAATATTTATATTTTGTCCAATTATCATTGATTATAGAAATATTTAAATAATTTTAATTAAATAGCATTTAAATTTTATATTTTAAAGTGATTTGTTAATTCTATTTGAATTGACAAATTTGGAAGTTTGCAAATTATATTCTGAAGTAGTCGTAAGTTAAATGCAATTTATCCATGAAGGAAAAATAAACATTCATGGGATTTGTTTTGTATAATCATAAGTGAATTTTCAGAAGTAATATATTATCGTGTTTGATTATTGAATTATTTTGTGAATTTATTTCGATCAGTTATGGAATTTTATATTATGGCTTTGGAAGATTATTTTTAGTTGGAAATCCATATTGGAAAAGTAAAATTAATTAAATTCTTTTTCTAAAGGAAATTTGAGTTGTAAAATTTATTTATTTATTAACATTATTATTTTTAATTATTAGAGAAGAACTTTAAAATGTATGAATTATTTTTAGAAGGAGTTTTAAGGCATTTGGAATTGAATAAAGTTTAATTTATAGATTTTCTTGTAAATAAATAAAAGATTTGCAAATGTGTATTTATGAAACTGCAAATGGATTTTGATAGAAGAATGAGAATTTTATAATTTACTTTTCTTTTGATTAAATTAATATTTGGAATTGTATTGTGGTTTTGGGAAAAATGTATTTTACAAACCCTTCCAAATCAACTGAATGAAGAATGATTTATATTTCTGTAAACGAGTTATAATACCATCTGGTATAGGACTTTCGGTAATATTTCTTCAGTTATTCTTTGGGCTTGCTATATAGAACACTATTGTGTGAAATTCTAGATTGTGGGGAAGTTAAGTAAACAGATTAGTCACACTGTCGGGTATAGGACACTCGATAATATTATTTTGGTTACTCTATTGAATCATGGTATAGAATATTATTATGTGAAATTCGGTATGGTGAGAATTTTGAGTAAAAAGATTAGCAACACCTTTGAGTATGGAATATTTGGTAATATTATTTCGATTACTCTTTTGACTTATAGTATATGATATTAGTATGGGTAAGGAGTGTAGTTCATGAGCATTGAGTAAACGAGCAAATAATACCCGGTGGTATATGATGCCTATGTCGATATTTGTTTGATGATTTTTGTAAGTTAGGGACACTCTTATTTTACGGGTTGATGTTTAGAGAAAAAGTTCCATTGTGTGCCAATTTGTGTTGTGTGTTGTTTACCCAGATAGACCAGAGTCCATCCTAATTGGTTGATCACTGGATCGAGCCCTAGATCCATGGCATCACCTTATTATACATGTTGTATGCTGATATCTAGATTGTGTGATGACCTGCCCCGATGCCACACGAGCCAAATAGTCTACTGTTGGGTAGTAGGCTTGTGACCATAGTGTATGGATCGACATAGAGTGACGATAATTGGAAGTAACCAAAACTATGGGATGTGTTGTGTGCTGTCAGTGCTGTCCCTTGGAGCGTGTTGTGTGCTATGTAGCTTCCATGTAGAATATGTGAGATTGTATGCTTTTATTACTTAGATACCCCTTCTAGACATCTATTTAGAGGCGAGGACCTCTTAAGCCACTGGAGTGTGTTGCATGCTGCGAGGCTTCCAAATAGGACTATATGGCTTGAGATATATGGATATACATACCATACTTATAGCACCTCACTTGATCATGTGCTTATGGGCGGTAGATTTTCTTTTGTATTATGGGTGTGTTGGTTGTTGATTGGATATTTGGTTATTCCACCCACTTGATTATATGTTTGTTTGATGTGTTGATTGACTTTACTTAAGGATGAGGTATCATTTATGCGCATGATTTTGAGATTAGTTAAAACTTGAGTTATGCATGCACCTCCTTTGTTGCACTTTTTATACTAAGCCAGATGTTATATTATATTGACATCCATGTTCTCGACATAGTCTAACCTTGTGTTATTTGTATAATACTCGGGCCAGTTCGAGACATTATAGGTTCAGGGATGAAGATACCAAATTGTGATTGTTGGGTGTAAATGGAGGCTGGCTATTAAGTTAACTAGTATACCATTATTTATTTTTGTAGCCTTGTGCATACTGATGATGCAGATATGTATGTATTGGATTCATACATTGTATATATTTTTGATGATAGTGGACTTTTGACTATTTTTGTAAATCCACTTGGACTCATGTATATTTATTATTATATGTTGGCGCTGCATGGATGATTCTGTGCTCTTTGGGATTTATTTTATGTTGTGCATTGTTCTATCATGATAACGCACGTGTTTATTGCTTTGTGCCAATCCTAGGTATGTATAGATGAGTTGTATATTCGATATTTGAATACCCAATATTAGCTCAAGGGAATATTCATGTGTGACAACCAAATATCGCAACATCTTTTCCATTATAACACAATATTATCTAGCAATACTATTTGGTAGTATAAGTACAAAGGTGGGGTGTTACACCATGAGTGGGCACGAGCTTGTAAAATCTAGAAGACTTCCATCGATTTACGGTTCTACTACATAATTAATGAACTATCCACGTGGCCTTGCACCATTAACCACGACGGTTGTTCTTCTCGAGACACTGCAAAATGGTGTCGCCCCACCTATATGCATGGTGTGATACAACACTTATCACCTTCGAACAGTCGAGATTCCTTTTGCCTTTTCGATTGTAGCGGCTACGATTGAAGGGAGAGACATATAAATGTGGGAAACAGTGTATTATAAATTATATAAATGGATCTTGAGGCTACTTTAACCCCAGAGGGAGTGAAAGTGTTTTATAACTTATATACAATATTTCTAGGTAGTTTTAAGAATTAAATCAAAATACGGATAATCAAAATATACATATATAAATGTAGTAAAAATAAAGTAAGAGTAAGAGAAATGACACTAGGAGTTTTATATTGGTTCAGATTAACCAATTCTACATCCAGCCATGTACAGTATCTATACAGATTTCCTTTTAAACACTTACTTTAATTAAGTAGCAAGCAAACTAGAATACAATCTTGATGTTCACGCAATAAGATACATCTTCCTGACTTTCTGAGCTTAAAGTACACTCTCTTTATTTAACCAGGCAACAAAATCATCCACTTGATTTAAACGGGCAACATGCACACCCATTTGATTTGAACGGACAATAGACACATCCACTTGATTTAAATGGGAAACAAGTACATCCATAAAAATAGTTGTACAAAGTTATTGATTCCGAATACAAATTGTTATAACTTGGATATAGAATATCCTATATCCCTTTTATGGAACTTTGATCTTTGAATTGGTAGAAGAATACTTGCAAAACAGTGAGTAGATTATAGAGATTGAATGTAGTTACGTGGAGATTGAATTTGAGTGGATTTGAAGAGTATAGAAAGTGGATTTTGTGATATATAATGAAAATTTGGAGTAAGAAGAATAGAGAGAATATTGTTGTAAAAATTCATTTTCAATCCCTTTTATATAGTTTTTGAAGGGACATGTCTATTCAAAAGAGATGGAGCCAAAATTCAAAACTCTTTATAATTTTAAAAAAACTTTTTAAAGGTACATATGTCGACGGACATAGGAACGGTATGTCGACATACTCTTGTATGTTTCGAAAAAACGGTTTAGGAAATGTTAACGAACAAAAAATGATAATTTAGTATTATCATTTCTGACAACCTAATTATTGAACTATTTTAGTTTTGAAAAATTATACTTATATATATAATATAATCATATAAAATTATTTCATTTACCAATTCAAAACAATATTGTGTCACTTTTCTCTGTTCAAGTGTTTTGGAATTTTTATCGATAGTGTTGGCCAGACGAATCGATCAAAACCTAAAATTCAAACTTAACAATTCAAACAACCCAATATGAATCATTTATATTAATTACAAGTACACTCCCTTACACGATGATTCAAGAATGGATTCAAGAACAAAGATGGAAATTCAAATTCAGATGGACCCTATACAAAGAGAATTCTAACTAAGAAGATAGGCTTGAAAGGAAGAAAAGATAATTTAATTACAAAAGAGAAAAGATAGATAGACTCATATTAATCTCGACGACCTTAGTCGAGTCAACCAAGACTTCGAAAAGGCAAGAAAATCATCAGCAAAAACCAGGACAAACAGGTCGAAAACATCACGAAAAATTTGATTCTTTAAATTGACGAAGATGGTAGGAGCATTGGTTAATCTAAAGGAATGACTAACCATTCATAGAAACCATTCATCCAGGAGGAAGGACAACGGTCGAGCTCCAGGAATAGAATCGATGTGGAATTCAATTTTCCGATTAAGATTGAGGAGTGAATTCACCAAAACATCAGGACAATCCCTGAATATCAGAGTGGAGTCAAGATTACAAGGCTGATCATCAAGTGAAAAGATAAACTGTATACATAATCCTGAGCCAATCGACATTAGATCACAAGGGAATTACCTGGGTCGTCTACTAAAGAAACGGTTTTGGGCTTTGCAAGAAATAACAGCATCGAAACCAATGATATAGAAATCTCCAATGAATCGATGCTTGTTGTAAAGGTGTTTCACCCTTTAAAAATCATAAAAAGGTTAGCAGGACCACCAATGGACTTAGTCACACATAAGTATGAAGTTGACAGTTGAGGTTGAAGCTATGGGATGCTCCGGTCGAGAAGAACATGAACAGGAAAGCAAGAATGGATTTTAGAATAAAAAGGGAGTTCCAAAATTCGAAAGAAATTCAAATCCAGAAGGATCCTAATGAAGGAATTTCAAGCTCGAACAAAGATGATTCTGTAATTAATTTCACTCCATATGCTAAGTTTTCCTAAACCAGAGCCCTGAAACCAACTATAACGACTTAGAATTTTGAACCATTTGCATCTACGCATGTCGGACTTGAATTGCTCAAAACAACATATTGTTAATTTGTATTTGGCAAAACTTAGCATCAGTAAATAGATCAGTCACAGAATCATAGATACAAAGTAATATAACAATAAGCAACGGAATAGATCAATAATAGTACATGAAGCTACTATATAAACATCAGAGTTTAAAACAAATTACAACAGAAATCTCAGATACAGAATAGTCTCAAATACAAAGCTAACTGACAAGACTGATCATAGCAACTAGAAATGACAGAGAACTGAACTGAGATAAGACAGATCTTCAAACAAAACTCCAAGTTCCAAAGGTGAGTCTCAAATGCCGTGTCACTCAGTCTGACCCGGGCATAAAACAAAACATAAAACACTCGAGTCAGGATTAACATTCTTATACTAGTAAATCAACTAAAGCAAAATGTCAAATGAAATACAAAGTAACTCAAAGGATGTTTGGGATTCCCATCCTTTAAGGATCCGTTAAACTATCTAAATACATAGTACAATACACTACATAGATAATGTCTATAGTAAAGTAAACTATTAAAATAGCGTTAAGGCATTACTCATATCCCTCTTAACAAATTTTTATATATTCCCATAGTCTATACAGTACCGTAATTCCTCCGTAAACTGAAGGGCTATCAGAGGGCACTCCATAGGTATGGTACAAACCAAACTCGTAGAGGGCGCGATAGGGCATGTGACAAGGCACGCAAGGTAATGCCAGGGTAGAAATATCGTATGAACTCCTGGACGGGTGGTAATGCATAGCAGCTACACCTCGAGATGCACTCCCAAATCAAAGGTGCACCCAGTCGAATCACAAAAGCAATGGAATGGTATCGAAGAAATGTGCCCGATATGCGGAATGACCTCACTTGACCCGATATAGCTCCTTTTTTAGCCACATCAAGCTATCTCGCTGGAGTTAGAGTTGCGTTAATACCTTATAAGAATCATCACCAAACCATCCTACATTGTTTGGAATCTCCACCATGTGCACAGTTGTTAAATTGGGTTTCGGTATTGGCAGAGTATATGACAATATCTGATCCCGGTCCCCTTAAAAACAAATTCTTATTTCACACCACGGTCATTTTATATTTCAAACAGCCCATTATCAAAATATCATATTCATTTCAAACTCATGTCACTTTAGAAATCATATCCACCTTCGAAATCATATTCGCTTCGAAAATCACAACCACAAAATAGTTTAAACATTCATATCAAAATATCCATGTTTAAATCCATTAAATCTAAATCATAACAGTTCCAACTTAAGTAGTTCGTATATTAAAAATAGTTTATATATATTGAAAAAATTATAATTTAAAATAGTTTATATTTAAAATAGTTTATATTTAAAATAGGTTATAGATAAATAATTTATATACTAAAATAGTTTATATTTAAAATAGATTATAGGTCAAAATAGTTTGTATATTAAAATAGTTTATGCATTGAAAATAATTTATGTATTAAAATATATTTTCAAATTATAACCGTTTCTTCCAATTTCACAAATCAATTTAAATTCCAAAATTCAATCTTAGTTCAACAATTTCAATTTCAATTCAAATTCTCATTCAAACCCAATTTAATTATCGATTTCAAATCCAGATTTAAACCACAAATTTAAGCCATTTCAAATTCAATAGGTTTCAAAGTTTAAATATTTAAACGATTCATAATAACTCAATTTAATACATTCCATTATATTTCAAATTCAACTTAAATTTTATTTAAATTATCCACTTAATCAATTTTAATAACATTTAAAGAACTTAAATTACACATTTAACCAAAACTAAATATTCGGTTCAATTTATTTACATTTGAAAATATTCATTTAATCATTTTTAATCAAAATCAAGTCATAAACTCGTATCTTTAAAATCTCAAATTAAATAAGTTTCAAACCAATTTTTTTATTTTTTAGTTAAATACAATTCTTAAACAAATAAAATTCAAATCAATTTCAATTTATCTTTCTAACCTTAATTTACTAAAGTTATTACAAAATCTATTTTTTTAAATATAATTTTTAAATAAAAATTTAGACATAATATCTAATATTAATTAAATTAAATTTTATTAAAGTAAATCTTATTTTATATTTTTTTAAATAATAAAGTTATAAGAAAATCTTAAAAATTATAATTTCAAAACTTACTTATAAATTTAAAATTTTCAAAACATATATTTTTAAAATCTAAATTTACACATATATAAAATAACATTTATATATTATAAAAAATCAATAAATCAATTAAAACCCATATATTTCCTTTCAAAACTTTGGAAATCACTTTCAAAATATAAACCAGCGGTGTCCGTATATAATTTTCTATCCTATGGTCAAGTGATATGGATATTTATCATTTCAAACCACAATAATTTAAAATTTACGGATATATATCATTTCAACCTGCAACCCCAAAGTTTTAAAATCAATAAAAATCGCTTGGGTTATCATTTCAACCGATAACATATTTTTCCCTACTCTAAAATATTGTTCGGGTATGTATCATTTCAACTCATAGGGATTTCCTAAACTAACAAGGAACTTGTAGTGTGAGAACAAAAATAAAACAATAATGGTATAACATATCAACAACAGGCATATACCGTTAGTAACAAATTTAAATATTATCTATACAACAGGTTATGGTGTCAATACTGTAAATTAGCATAGGTGAACAAATGCAAATAATAACATATCATATTTAACAATTAGATAAATTAACAATTCAAATTTGATAGCACATTTCAATCGTCATTTCATGTGAATTAATTCTACTAAATATAAGAATGTTATTCGTGAGTGATCGCTCACATTTTGAGGCTAGAGAAATGGCACGAACATGATGCGAAGATCTAAGCACAAATTCCCAAGCACGTCGCGATGATCACGGATTCGACGAGCAAGGTTGAAGTTTGGAATCGATGGAACAAATCAAACTAGCTTAATGTAAACTGAACAAAATATATGTTATATTGTTTTCTTTTTGTTCTTAAAGTCAATATTCAAAAAAAAATCTTATATATATATATATATATATATATATATATATATTCAAACTATTATTTCTTCAAACACATACCAAAATCATTGTATATTATATTTCTTTCCACAATTTCAAATAAATTTTTAAACATATTTGAGAACATATTTATATATATAAGAGTTATTACAAAAATATGTTTTAAAATAATGGTACACGTTGCAAATAAACATTTAAAACGTATAATATATAGCATAAAATATAAACATTTAAAACATATAATATAAATGTTTAAACATACAACATATAATATATATAAAGTAGGCACGACAAAGAATATTGGTTCCAAAATATACATATGCTAGCGAATAAAGCAAGCTAAAACCTTTTTATAGTGGAGCCCTTTTATATGAAATGCAAAATCCAAAGGAAAGCGACCCGGCTAGGAAGCGAGGATTAGCTTGGTTGGAGAAAACGTATGCTTAGGGAAGGGAAAACTCAGGCACTGTATAGGCTTGGAGATGCAGCACTGGTGGGTTGGAGCAAGTTCATGCAAACGTGTATATATTATTTTTTATATGAAGAGGAGGAGGCCACTGTGCTGTCAGGTGGAGGGTGCTTTGGAGTGTTGCATGGCGAACTCATGTGAAAAGAAGGCTGTGCGACTGTCGTTTGGGGTGATGTGTTATAGGTTCAGGTTGTGGAGGTTGAAGGGATGTATGAAGGTGGAGGGCAGCCGGTTGGTGATGGCGGATGGAACGAGATTTTTTTTCTTTTCGGCTATAGCAATGGGAAGCACGGTAGTGAGAGCAATGAAGTGGCGACTGAAGGTGGTTCAACGTGTGATAGCGATGTTACGTTAGTGGGTGGCAGCTGTTAAGAGTTCGTAGACGGTAGGAAGGCAAGTACAGTCTACTGCATGGTGGCGCTGGGCTGTTGCGGTCGTGAGGATCAGATCGGTTGAGAGGCCGGTGAGGTTTGACGGAGAAGAGACATTGTAAGGGAAAACAAGGCCCGAGGGGAAGAGAAGCAAAACAGGCGGTGGTTGGGTTTTGATGCTGTGTGAAGGGAGTCGGGTGTTATGGGAAGTCAAGGAGATGACTGTGCGTTTGGTTCTTGTGTGGGTGGCAATCTTGGCATGGTCGGAGAGGGGAGGCTTTGGAAAGTGGTGTGAGGTTGACATGGAGCTGATGGCGAAAGCTTATGTGGAGATGGAATGGAGATGGCATGGAAATCGCTTCAGGAATGAGCACGCAATGCAAAAATAAACGATGAAAAGGCTTTAAACGATGTAAAGATGAAATATAAATAAAAAAATTCTTAACTTATGGCAGACAAAAGAAAAGGCAGAGCAGAACGAAACACCAAATATATATATTAGAACCAGTGGAAAAGCAAAAGTCAATATTGAATTTAGGAAATTATTAATATCAAATGGCGGTTAGATTTCTTACGAATTGAAAGGTCATGGTAAAACCAAAAGGCACAAAAATAGATATCGATACGGCTAATCATTTCACAGATTTCGCCATGTATCGAACACTAAAATACTGAAATGAATATACCATGGAGATCAGCACGACGAGACCAACAGAATGGTACAGAGATATCAGCGATATGATCAAGGTATAAAACTCGACTTTCCGCTGCTAAAAATGCTGCTAAAACACCGAAAATAAGATAAAAGTATATATAACAGTCCAAATTTGTAAAAACAAAATACGACGTCTCACTCACAAAATGATTTGCATTTTTATTATGTAAAAATATTCAAGTTTTGAAAATATTTATTTTCATCAAATTAACTAATTTTAAATTGAAATTGAAATTTACACGACCGAATTAACTTCTATATTTTCAAACAAAATTTTACTATTTGCTATGTTTAAATAGACGTAATACAGATATCAAATTTTTATTGCTAAATTTTAATTATTTATTTTCAAGAAAAATTCACTTAATTACGTTATTAAAAATTGTTAAAATTTCCAGATCGTTACAAAAACTCCGTGACATGTGAATATTAATATTTAAATTGTTTAATATTAATCAATGATCGAATTTGCACCTAAAGTGTCACTACAACCACAACGTTGAATCCTCCATCTACCACTCGATTCGATTAAATCATAAATGTTATAATTAATCAAATTAACTAAAATATTTATGAAACATTAGCTATAATTTATATTTTAGTTGTGTTGATCATTATTAAAAATAATGTGTATATAAAAGTCATATACATATTTGTTAATATACAGTATCCGTGAACGTTTAAATTTAATTTAAATGAAAAATATTCGATCTGACTTGAAGTGATTTGAGGCCCAAAAGGTACATGTATGACCGACAATAATGGAGTTGAATTGGCTTAGAATTTGATTCGAAAATGTTTGTAAATGTCTATGGAAAAGAAAGATATGTTTGTATCTTTGACCCCCTTTTTCCTATGTTATTTAAACATCCCTTGCCATTCTTTTCTCATTTTTTCTATCGAAGGTTTGTGCCTCCACCTCTCATACTAGCCATGGCTGAAAATCCCTCTCTCCCTTTCACAAAATTCAAGCAAAATATACAACATATATCCAATTAAAAATCAAAAGGAACTGTGCGCAGATTTTTCAATTGGATTGTGCCTTTTGGAAGTATTGAACAAGGTTTCAAACAGAGCAATAAAGATTCAATATTCAAGTCAATCTTTTGGGCAACAGTAAGGTACATAGTATAATTAAAAAGTCATATAATTATATAATTGATTGTGATATGCTTTTGATTAATTGCGGTATATTTCAGATCTACTTTTGTGATGCCTAAATTTTCAAATGTTTATCATAATAATTTAATTTAGATCCATTTTCTACACCTCAATTGATTGTGTAATCTTTATGTTGACATATCTTTTAGTTTCTTCATCTCAGTTGTTGTTTGTTGTTTATCTGTAGTTTAGATCCGAATTATTACAATGATTTACATGTGCATAAAATGTCTGATTTGATTTGATGTTGTTTCGCAATTATTATTCAAAATAATTGATTGTAAATTTTGATTGTGTGTGTGTAAGTAGCTTACATGATTTTCTAAACAATTTTGATTAAGAACCATTTCGATTAATTTTCAATTATTTTGATTGCAAACAATTTCTTAATCAAAACTATTTTGATTGAAAACCTTTTATTTAACTACATACATATATGCTTCATGGTAATTTTAAAAACAAATTTAATTACAACAAATTGACTAACATGTTGATTTGAATATATTCTATTTGGTTGTTGTTTTTCAATAATGTAAAAATATTTCAATTCTAAAATCGATAAGTGGTTTCTACGTTAAACTTGTAACACCCCGCATTTTTACATTAATTAATTAATAAATAATAAATGTAAAAATTGAATTTATGTAAATATTGGAATTTGACCATGAAATTTATACCAATTGATTCGTGGCGAGTTTCTAATCAATTGTCATATATAAACTTTTCCAACCGAAGTTCAAACGAAAAGGTTATTAGCGATTTAATTTTCATAGTTAGAAATAATTATATATGTAATTAAGAAATAATTTAAAATTAATTAATGATTGACTAACACCATTAAAATTAAGGGTAATTTAACATCTGAGAAACATATTAAAGTAAGAGACAATGTTAATTAACGATACTTTGACAATAAGAGAAAGAAATCAACAAAGGAATCAAATGCATTAAAATACACCGAATTAGCCCATATGGGTCGACCGTGACCTGCTATGAGTGGTCGACCATGGGTCTAAAGCGGTCGACCCAATGGGTCTTGAGGGCAGTAGTTAGTTTAGGCCATGTGGCCCAAATCTAATTTGGTTTCATCCGACGGTTAATGCTGATTTGAACCTCTATAAATTAGGACATAGGGATTCACTTCCAACTCATTATTTTTCTAATGAGCACAGAAGCTCTATCACTTTCTCTTCTCCTTCAAAAATTCTAGATGCACAGAAATAGAATAGACTACATGTATACAATTTGGAGAAGAATAGAAAAGGATATAGGATAAAAAGTAGATTCAAATTAGGTCGCTACAGCAAAGGTAAACTTTTAGATATAGTCCTAATTAATAAATCTAAATCTCTTTTCCCTAATCCAATTTCTACTGAGATCCCTATAAATATTGTATGTGGATCTGAATAGAGAGTCAAAAAGTGGAGAATACAAACAATAAGGTCCGACCTGGATTAAATTTAGAGATTTGGGAGTGCTAACTAAAAGTGAGTGAGAATATATTTTTTATAATACTAGATTATATCGTTACAAATCTATTCCTATATGTCTGAGTCCAAGTTTTAAGTTGTAATGAATTTATAAATGTGAAAAGTTAAGATATGAACTTGCCTATGTAATTACGTAATGGTTAGCTTTAAGTTTGCAATCCTATAATGATTGGTTTTATTTCTATAATTACGTAAATACTAGAATTTTAGTTTCTACATCGGATAATATTAGTTAACTAAAACGTAAAGAATTAGGATTTCATTCGATGTTGATAAATACAGTCTAGATTAAAGTTAATTTGAATTTTAGGATTTTTGTGATATATTTGTTTATTGGAATTTGAATTGTTGCAAGTAGATTTCCATATTTTATCAAGTCCAAATTTACAAAAGTGCGAAGTTTGAAATGATAAGGAGTAGATATATGCCTGTAAAAGAAAAGGGTGTACAAAATAGGAATGATTACCGTATTTTGTACTGCCTACTTCAATAAATAAAAAGAGATTTCCTTGTAATTACAAACATCACGCAAAACCCCTCTTTTATATAAGATATGAAAATTTAATGTATAACAAGTAATTAATAAAGATTAATTCCAATTTATTGAAATATAGTAAATCCCAAAGCCCGAATATTGAAATAAGAATGTAACTAAAAAGTCAATAAAACATAAACTGATGAAAAAGGAAATCTGAGTAATAGGGAAGAGTAAGAATCTGGGGAAATGAAATGTACTACATTTGATAATCTAATGAAATGGACTAAGTCTTATAATCTAATGAAATGGATTAAGTGTGATAATTTAATGCAATGGAATAGAAATCAAAGTTGAACTAATGAATCTTGTAGCAACGATGTTGATATCTGAAACTGAGAAGCGATAAATGAAATCAATGAAATAAAAGATAAATACATAGTAAGACTGAAGACCTAAAGTCAGACATAAAAAATGTTGAGGCAATAACGAAAATAAAAGAAGAATGAGTATACATAAGTATGAAATATGTATATAAGTAACCTTGGATATGCGTTTATGATGGATTGAATAATGATATATTATTTGTTATACTTATAATGGACTAATGTCTAAAGGTCGTTAGACTGAGTTGGAATGCTAAAAACATAACCAACCAATAAGACCCGTGGTGAGTGTATGATTTCATACTAGAGTGATACACCCAGGTCTAAACTATGCTTGTTGCCTTGATCATAGATTTTCTGTTACAATCATGTTGAGTGCAAAATCAATTAGTTCTGCTTTAAAGTTTTTAAGTGGGGGTGTTGAATCGAAAAATTTGTCTATTGGTTAGAAAATCATAGAAAAAATGTAATAAAAATAACCGCAAGCGCACGACGTATGTGACGACCCGTAAATTTACCACTCTGAAAATGGAATATCTAATTTATTTAAATATTCAAATGTTGAATTTTCAAACTTAAACAATCAAGTTTTATATGATAAATAGGAATGGTAAATTTATTTTGATATTAAATAAAGATTTTGGATTTCCATTGTAAAGTTGATAAAAGTCGGATTCCAATAGAGAAGATAAATATTCATGAAATTTGTTTAAATGATAAATAATTCCTTTTAAATATATATATATATTCGATATCAAACTCATTTGATAATAATATTAATTTAATTTATAATGGTTTGATAAATATATAAAACTTGTTTTACAAAAATTGATAAATTTCGTCGCATATCGATAAATGATGTCATACTTTTATAAGAAGATTTGGATATTGTTTTATATTACTTTATAAGTCAAACATGCATGTTTTAATTATTTAAAGATAATAAGAAATTTATTTTGAAGTTTGGATTACATAGATAAATAGTCAACAAAAACGTCAAAATGTGACCGTAAAACGTTTTGTCGAAAATCAACGTTTTGTTCAAAATAAGTTGCCGCAACTTTATGCACCTTTATTAACATGTTTTAACATATATATTACACATTTTAATAACTAAACAAGTTTACTTTTATAAAATAAGATTAGAAAACTTCTAGAAGTCATTAGTAAATGTAAGTAAGAATTAACAAAATAAGAAAAAGCAAACATCAAATCAATATCACATCAAAAACAACATAATTATTATTTTACTTATCTTAGTTCTTAAAGAATTGAGACATAAAGAAAGAAGTGAAAGGATGATGTTAAGTTTTGAAAAAGTGGAGTTTGGTTTAGGTTAAAGTAATATTAGTTTGGTAATTTGGTAAGAGGTTATTTTGGTAAATTACCACTTTTTTCTTTTTCTATAAATGCCTACCTCCTTCTTCACTTTTATTCACATTTCTTCTTCTTCTTTTCTCAAGCTTCTTCATCTTCATCCTCTTCTCTTAATGACTTCCAAACCATAGAAAAAATTAGAAAGATATAATGTCAAAATATTTACAAAATATTCGAAAGAAATAAATGTTCATCCTCTTCTAATCAAACTCATTTTTTCTCTATATTTTACTTCTTCTTCTCTCGGCCATAACTTCTTTAAAATAGAACTAAAATATAAAATTATTTTTTTCAAGTCATTTTTTTCCATTGGCTACAATTTTTATGTTGATCGCTTTATCTCAATCTAAAGGTAACTATGTCAAAAATACACTTCTTTCAAGTATATTTACTGGCCTAGTTTTTAAACCAGAGAATATGCCATTTTGTTTTGATCATAACTTGCTTATAACAGATCCACATGAAGAAATTATAGTTTTCAAACCATATGAAATTCCAGTTGCTACTACTTTTATGTTGATCACTTTTTGCAATTTTGAGGTTTTCTATATCTAAGACTCAATTATTTAAAGTGCATTTTCGGGCTTCATTTTTGTCAATCCGACAATACCTCTTCTGCATTCTATAATATCTTCCTCAAGACTAATCAAAATCAAGTGATTTTTTTTATCAAATTCAAAAAAAAAAAGAATTTGCAACAAATTTTTAGCTCACAAGTTTTTCCAATTTTAAGATTAAGAGAGTCAAAAATAAGAGAGAATATGACCTATTTTTTGGGTCTAATTTTAAGTTCAAGTTCAAAACTCTACCGCTTCTTCTCTATATTTTCGGCCAACCTCCATCTCAAGCCTCGACCAAGCTATTGGAATGAAGAAGATGTTGTTTGAAAGTATTTAATGTAGTAGGAATTAATTAGTGAAGTGTTGGTTGATTAGAATGTTGGAAGGAAGTTAATCGCTTTGGTTTATGGTGAGAAACTCTATTTAGCATCTATATATATATATATATATATACACATGTTTGATGTTGTGTTATGATTGCTATGGATGCTTATATATGCTTTGATCATCAAATCTTTATTGTTTGATATGATTGTTAAATTGTTTTACCAATTCACATTAATACACGTCAATAAGCATAAAGGAAATTACTTTCCTTTTGAAAATGAAATGGTGTATATGAAATGCTTAAACCTTTTAAAAATAGTTTTAAAATAAGTTAGGTATGTTTTATAAACATTTAAAAAAGTTTAAATAAATAAAGAAAGAAAATCAAGGTTTCATCTTGTACATTTCAAATATGTCCAAAATAATTTTTCACAAACATCACGCTTTTTGCAGTAAAGTGACCAAAGTTTAAAATTGATATTTTAAATGTTTTAAAAATATGAAATAAATTGTAAAAATATTTTAAAAGATATATAAGTTGAAAAGACGGATTTCTAAATGATATAAAAGTCGTTTTGAAGAATATAGCTTTTAAGATGCTATGTGCAACACTTTTCGCAACGATTTTCGTAGCAGTTTGAAATAACTTTTGAAATACAGTTTTAAACTTAACCATTCTTTCCTATATATTTTGTGAATGGTTTTAAAAGAATAATTAATCCATTTAAAGATTATTTGGAAGTTTTAATGACAGTTTGAATAAATGGGAAAGAGGAATTGTTTATACCACTTAAATAATAAGTGAAGTAGATTGAATATAATAACAAACTAAGTAATGCGGAAATGACTAGAATATTTGTCTCGCTTGTGAGATCTGGAAAGATAAAACAACGCGTTTAACTATGGTTAGGAATGGAGCAACCAGTACCCTAAACTTACCTGGCCTATATTTTCTATTTTTAGGCGAGGGGTGGAACATATCGAAAGGATAGCTCGAATGCTCTAAAAGATCATAATTAAGTTTCTTCTAAGATAAAAGAAAAGAAATAAATTATTTGAACTTATCATAAACGGTCTATATATAAGATTTATAAAATTGATATTTTATAAATAAAAGTAATGGAATTGTAAAAATGTTTTATAAATATTAGAAATGGGATTGTAATCTAATTTATATATGGGTTTGCAATTGAAATTTAGAAAAGAATTTATAATGGATTTTATAAATAATAAGACTTGAAAGGAATGTATTTGTAAATAAGAGTTTTATAAGTAATTAAATTATAATTAGATTTTGACTTATAAGTGAGATATAAATGGAATTTGTTAGTAAAGAAATTTTGTATAGGGAAGTTTATAAAATAAAAATGGAATTTATAAACACCGATGTAAATCTGAAATCAATTTAAATTGATAAGTTAAGTGTGAAAGTTTATTAAAGTAATTATATTTGCGATTTTGGACAGTGAATAATCCTTTAAATTAAATGGATGTTTTGGAAAGTGATATTATAAAAAGGGAATATTTTTCCTAAGTTAAAAGTTAAGAAAAAAATCTTTCATTAAGATTTAATGAATGATTTGGAATGGTTTTCCTAAGTAAAAGAGAAAATGAATTGGAATTATTCAAGAATTTAAGAAAGGTTTAAATAAACCAAATGATTTGATAAATGAGGCTTAATGATTCCTTATACCATGAAAAGAAAATGGAACAAATTGAAAAGAATATATCTAACAAAGATATTTTATAAAAGATGAAGTAATTGATTGATGATTGATACCCACATATGAACTTAACATCTTTTAAATCGATAATTGGCTTCGAAGAACCAGAGTCGTTTTTGGATCATTTTTATCCAAAAACCACTTCGAATCAGTGCATACGTTCGAATATGTAGATGTGTTGAAGATGATGATTATTGAAGACCGTGGATCTTCATAGCATGAGGATTGCTTGCTGACATGCTCTGGGTACTCCCATTATAGAGCTATTTATAGCAGCGGTCTCCCCATTGTGGAGATTTTTCGGATTGCAAGGACTACTCGCTACTAGTGGCAGTAGGAGAGTGTCGTTGGATTGTCCTGTCCCTGGACAACTTGTATGGACATTTGTCTGACATTACATTTCTAATGGTTACGTACATTGGTTTTTACAAACATACATCAATGGTGGTGGAGAAGGCAACTTCTCTTAGCTTAACACCCTCCTTGAGACGTACGAGCTCAAGGGTTGTTTTATGTGGAAGACAATTAGTAGTTAACGGAAATGATAATGTGGCATTCAAAGATATGATATGTGCCATGTGAAAAGGTAATCGTTACCTAAAGCCTTATCAAACCGAAAATGACCGAAATAGGATTAGATGCAATAAGGCTAAGTGGGTCATTCCCAAGTAGGGTATGGTCATCCCCTTCTATATATGTTCCTCAGGGCATCCATCTGAGATGTACCCATTTCAGAAGGTAGATCCTTCACCGGGTCATTTGTATAGAATCCATTCTCCAATAAGGACCTGCGGACTTGATTGTAAACCTATTATGCTGGAATTTTATCAATGCAAAAATTTCGGCTAAGATTAATAAGTTTATTTGAAAATATTTTCGAAGAGATGTCATTAAAAATAATATCAAATGTTTGGATACATAAAAGTGTTTTAGGTATCATAAGGTAAAAACCCGTCCATGTTTATGTGTGGGCGTGGTCTTATGAGATACTCTTTATTTTCAAAGGATTTTATTCAAAGGCTGATATATGACACTGTCAGTTATAGTTGATTTCTCATGCTGGTTTATCAAGCCTGATCCAGGTATTTTCAATACTAGGGTCAGATTCGAGTTGTTTCAGGTTTAGTCGAAGATGGTTGGAGTTTCCAGAGGAGAGCTGGAGATATGCGTCTACATATGGACATATTTTGTTATCCGCCGTATTTAGTTAGTTTTAGTTTGATGTTTGTCAGCAGTTATAAGGACATATGTTTATAACTGTCTAATGAATTTAGGATAGACTCTGATATCGTATTTTAATATTTTTCACTGTAAAAATTATTATTGAAATAATATATTTTATTCCATTCGTGTGAGATTCTGTTCCATCTTTATTTTCTTTCTACCCTTAATGATCCGCTTATACGTGCAATTTGAGTTGGATATGTGTGGTTTATTATTGATTCAAAGGGTATGTAAAAACGGTTCGAGCCAACGTACAATTTTAGTACGTGGCGAGTACGGATCGATTTGCAAGGAATTGAAATGATTTAAAAATTCTACTCAATCAAGTTAAACCAAACTTGAGATTATTTTAAGCCAAGAAAAAATAAAACTAGCCAAAATAAAAACTATTGAAAATATGAGATTAGAAAACAATTTAGAGGAAAATTCACTCTCATATTTTCATATAAATCAACAAAAAAATAATCTATGATTTCTCTATTTTGATTCGTAAGTGGAATTAGTGATGTATTTATCAAAAGTATGGTCTATTTATGTTGTTAATTAACATACTTAAACCATCAAACTATAATACAACAACTAAAACCACTAGTCAACTCTCATAAAAATTAATATGAAACTAAACAAAAGCTATTTTAAGCATGATATATTTACTATTTCTGATTAGTAAAATAGATCATCAAATTTTGTTTCTATTTTAATTCCCCGGTCATAATTGCTTAAGTATATGATGAGGTAAATTGTTTTTATGTTGCATTAAGCATAGTTCATTTGTGATTACAACATAAGTTATCAAATTCCTTCAATAAACTTAAATCAACATCCACTTTTCATAAAGAACTAAAAAGTGATCATAAATCACAAAATATGTTGAATTTACATAATTTTAGAGAGCTTCATTGCCCCAAAATTAAAGGGGTTTGGCTACTCGTTTGTGTTATCATTTCAACACATGTAAATTTCAACGTAGAAAATAAAAAGAAAGCGCAAGCTAATAAAAATAAAAATGAACTAGCTACCTGCATAAAAATAAAACTAAGATACTAACATGAAATGAAAGATAGCATGTAAATAGAAAATGAGCATAAAATGAAAGCAAAGAAGAAATATAAGAAGAGGTTTAGAAAGCCATTTTTATTTCTCTTTTAATTTATGGCTATAACTTGCATGATAATGTAAAAACTAAAAACTAATTACATGAACATAAGATGGGTATTTATACAAGCCTAAATCCCCAATCCATATTTTAGGGAGCTACTCAAAATACCCCTTAGGAAGTGTAGCCACGAAGTTATCATTAGCTTCTAATTTGTAACGACCCGAAATTTTCGACCTCAAAAATTCGACACTAATACGTTCACGGTAGAAGTGTCGATCAATCGAACGTCGGAAATTTCCGATTGTAGAAAAAAGAAGAAGTAGGTAGAAGAAGAACAGAAAAACAATAGCATCTCACATTCATAGCGGATTAAATATAATAACAAATAATAGCATTTACAAAGAAAGCTATAGTTATCATATTGCATTCAATACATCAGAGTACAACCATATACAAGTAAATTGGACAGTTATAGTTAATTTGTCCCGGACTATAATCAAATCATTCTCAAATACACAGCAGTAAACTCCATACGTTCCTGCCATCATGCTCGCCTCCTGAGTTCCACAACGTCCTAACTTGAAAATCTGTAATACTCGGTCTGACCCGAGCATTACATCAAAGTAACACCCGGATCAGGCTGGAAACCAGCACGAGTAAAGCCATATAACTTGAAAATACCGAGTTAAAACATATTCGAATTCCGGGGTAACTCGCACTTCACTACGAGTTCTTAACTTGTTATAGTCAACACTTATTTCACAATCAATCCCTAAGTACCCTTACTTAGTTTCAATGGACCAGTTTACTTAAATTATTCCATTCCAGCTTATTGATTGCACATATCAAATCTATAAAGAATTATTGTAGATTACAAATCGAAGTGGTTTTGGGTATTTACTGATACCCGACCCCGGTCTCTTCGAATCCAATGTTATTCCTTAAGCCAAATGTTTAAGTTTAAACAATACAATTTATATTCAGGATTTCATATTCACACAATAGTTCACCTCAAATAGATAACCAATAATATCACAGATCAAGCAAAGTATCTCATATCACAAAGCATCACAAGTCATATATCAAAGATATCAAATAATCTAAGATATTCAATATATCTTAATCATCTATAAGCAAGACAAATTAATTGTACCATTTCTAATTAATTTAATTGCTTTTAAATCCTGCTTACTTAACATTAAGTATTTATAATCATTAATTAATCATTCTTTAATTATCAATCTAAATTAATTATCCACAATTACTTTAATTAAGTAATTATCCCATTGGTTAATTATCCTCAATTAATTAACCTTTAATTATTAATTAATTATCCTCTAATTATTAACTAACCTTCAATTATTAATTAATTTAACCTCTAATTACTAATTAAATTAATTAATCCTTAACAAATTAATCCATTAATTACTTACATTAAGTAATTATCATTTGAGTAATTAAACTCTAATTACTGATTTATTAATCTCTAATTGATTAATTTATAACCCTTAATTATTAATTAATTAATCCTTTATTACTTACGTTAAGTAATTATCATTTAAGTAATTACTTACATTAATTAATCTCTAATTACCAATTAATTAATCTCTAATTACCATTTATCTCTAATTAATTAAATTATAACCCTTAATTTTTAATTAATTAATCCTTAATCATAATTAATTTCTCTTTAATTACTTCATTAACTTAATTAATCTACAATTACCCAAAATCTTAATTAAATTCAAGATAAAATATTAGACCTATACTATATATTTGAAACTTGATCTTGAAAATTTGATAAAATAGTTACACTTTGAATACTTGTTTTTATTGGCTTTGGAATTTGAAAAAATTTATTTTTGCTTATAAAACTTGATTTATTTATCTACTCTCAACTATGCAAAAATACTTCGGTACATGCCCAAACCCCGACCCATTCCCTTCTTTCCTCTCTCCTAATCATTTATTTTAGTTAATTTATTGGAGAAATAGCCCGAGCCAAACCCGAACAAATCCTATTGCAAACCCGAGTCCTACCTTCAATCTCCGTGATCTCTCTCTTCTTCCTTCTCCTCTTTTTCTAATTCATGTTCCTTCCTCAATCCTCCAGCCGTGCACGATTATGTGTACATGTACACGATCATATCCCTTTGAACCACGCCGCCGATCCCTATCATTGACCATCCACGACCCCGCTGTCATGCTCAACACACTGAAAACACAACAGAAGCTCTGGATTGAAATCTCGAACCCAAACCAAAACTGGAACGAACATCGACACCAACTGTCCCTTCGACGAGCCACCACTGTAGGATCGATTTCACCATAGAGGGGGGGTGAATATGCTGTTAATTATAAAAATTAATTGCATAAGCTTATAAAATTATTTCAACACAGATAAATCAGAATCATAGCAGCACAGATAATAGCAGAATAATAAATGCAGAAATAGAACGACGCAGAATTTACCCAGCTTTGGCAAAAACCTGCCTACGTGCTGCCCCAAGGTTTCTACTAGAAATTAATTAGTCACACGCTTACACACGTAAACTCGCGAAACCCGCTATTGACTAACCTAACTCTACGCTTAAAAGCCTGCCCCAACTCAGCCATTGAGTTGCGAATTCTCAAACTACGCCACGTAGTTTGTCCCCTAGTCACACGACTAAAAATTACAATGGTTTAAAAAGAGAAATACAAATTTTAAAAACAATTTAAAAACAAAAGAATTAACACAAATCCCTTAATTAATAAAAGCCCAAAACTAAGCCGACCCAAATAAGCAAGTGATTAACTCCTTTTTCTTTTTATTATGCGGCCGCCTTTACTCTGTGAAAAAAATGGCTCGTTCCCTTTTATTCTTCTTCGTTCCAAATTAGGGCTTCGTGCTTTTTCGAAGCTGCCGATTTTGTAGATCAATCAAGTTGATATTTGCATGAGGATTTGTTAATCGATCGTCTCTTGATATGCTTTCGGCTGCTTCTATTTGATTGAGTTCGACTTTTGATTTGGTATGTGATTTATTCCTTTTTGCTTTTCTGTTATGCTTGCTTGAACTCGATGGGATTTAGCCGATGATGATTATGGGTTTTTATATGGATTCGATCTCCTTATTTTTCGTTCGTCTGATAGTTTTTTGATTTTGTAAATATTGTGCTTCGGCCATTTGATTATGTTTGGATGTTGATGATTTCTCTGACTTTATCAATTTCGTATAATGTGATACTAGATACTCACGGTTTTGATTTTTGACTTGGTTCGATTTCTTGGTTTCTAGGGCTCTGACTATGCTGTGACGATTTTGGCACTGACTTGTTCAGTATCGGCTTTAACTTGAATTTTTTTTCTACTTCAATTTGTTTATCACCTGACTTCGGCACCGATTTAATTCATTATGATTTTTGCATCACTGCACTCTGTACTTTTGAAGCTCGGTTCTCTGGTTGTAGCATACTTGACTTGTTCATGCGATTCCATGATTTAATATTATCTTCGGCCTTTACTTCTGATAGCAATGGTGAATTCATATATGTGCATATATAAATTTGTATGTGTGTATGCATGTATTGTTGAATCTATACTTGTGTTATAACTGCGTACTATATCTGTTTACATTGTTCGTGTCATTTTGCTTTGAGGTAACTTCTGCTTGGTGTTGCTGCATTGAATTTGGTCATTTATATATTTCAAGTATACTTCCAGTTGTGCTTGCCTTGGAGTTTCAGACCTGTAGCCTTTGTGCATTGTTGTTATTCCTTTGGTTATTCTGGTCAATCATATACAGGTTTGGTGTGCACTGTGCCTTGTACATGTAGTCTGTTTCATTTAGTTTGATCTTCATTGTAGCTTGTTTTGTTTGCATAGACTTGTACTTCGAGTCATGTTGAACTCTGTTTGTCTCTGTTGCAGTTGAGTTTGAGTTGCTTGTATAACTTGGTGCCACTGGTTCATTAGTGTTTGATCATTGATGTTGCTTTGTTTTGATGTGCACAGTTCTGGTTTGTACCTGTAGTCTGATTTTGTGCATTTGTGTTTATTGTGATGGCACTGTCCAGTTGAGTTTGAGTTGTATGACTTGAACTTGATCTCGAGTTAGTGCCATTTGCTTCTGATTCATTTTTGAGACCAGAACTGTAGCATTATGTTGAATCTGTAGCATGCACTCGAGTCATGGTAGCAGTGACTTGAACTTTGCATTTTCTTTATGGTTTAGTTTCATGCTGCTGTCACTTGTATACATGTGTGATTGTGCATCCATGTTGTCCAGACCTGTGTTGAATCCAGCTTTAAAGCTCGGGTTTGACCTTGTGCTGATATTGTGACATTTTTATTGCACTTGAGTTGAACCCAGCGTTTTTGGTTTGATCTGTGCTCATCTGTCCCTGTAATTTTATCAAGTGTATATATCGGTGTGCACGGCGCTGTGGCATATACAGTGATGCACTGTGTATGTCACAAGCTGTTTGTGTATGATGAATTCAAAATTAAATGATAACGAACATCCAAAATAACTGAGGAAAATATTATTTTCAAAATCCACATTTTATTTTACACTGCAAAAATATTTTATTTTCAATTTTACTGCGTCAATGTGTATTTCTGAAGATTTCTCAGATGTTGGATTCACATTGGAGTGAAGTTGAAGATAATACGAGTTGAGTGAATGAGTGATATGTAGTGAGGTCAAATGTAAATGTGAATCATGATGTAATTAAAACTGTATTATAATTAAAGTTGTGTATATATATAGTGAGAGCTTGAAATTTGTACTATTCAAAAATTGTAATAAATATTTGTTTGAATAAAATATCCTTTTGAATTCAAATTCAGTGTTATTTATTTTATTCATTAAATATCTGTGAAAATAAAATAGTATATTAAAAAATACATTTATATATATATATATATATGTGTGTGTTTATTATCATCAGACAAAAATCATATAATCGCATATTCAACAACCACTGTGCTCCATCTCCTACCAAACCTCACCAATCCACTCGCCATCCTTCACTCCTCCTCACCTAGGACTGCACTCCTCTCTTTCCCCCTCCACTTCGAAGTTGCCCAGAAACCGAGCTCTACCCTAATCAACTCTTAAACCCTAGATTGACCCCGGCACACCACCACCCTACCTAGAATAATTCAACACCATTTTTCCTAGCTTTGTCGATGTCTAATGCCCCACCACGACTAATTTACCTGCATCAAAACCCAACCCATCATCGAAATTTGGCCTTAGACCCAAATCCGTTCAACTAACAATTCCTCGCTTGATACTTCACTAAACATTTCGAATTCACATTTAAAAATCGTCATTTTCAATGGAAAATCCGATCATATAATTAAAAGTCAAAATTTTCATCTTTGAGTTTTTGTCAATTTAAAATTTTCTACTGTAAAACGAGGCTCTCTCTCCTAATACCGCATACTAGATCTCAAAACAATTTTTGGATTAAACTTCATCTGGAAATAAATAGTTTTCTTCTTAAAATCATGGGTTAAAACGTAACACATAAAGAGATAATGATTTTTAAAAGATTGATGTTTAACAGCTTTTTAAATAAAACATGAAAATAGGAGAACTCGGTGACTTCTTTTTCTTGAGTTACAGAAGTTAAACAATGTTCACTCTTTCCATAAGCTTTGATTTTACCGATTCACGATCAAGAGCTTATCTGAATTTTACATACATTGATAAGTAAGAAATAATAGATTTGCTCACCTGTAATTGAAGAACAGAGGGAGAGAACTTTGATCTGGACTGCCTTGGTCTAAAACTGAAGCTTGTTTTGGTTTACTTGATATTTGAATTGAATTGATCTTGAATTTTTTTGCTTGCTGTTTTGTTTGATTTTATGTTGAGTTGAATTCCTTGCTTGATCTTCTACTTTAGCTTAGGTTAAAGATTGAAGCAATTGAAGTTGTTCAGTTTTAATTTTCTTTTGGTTTTGACAAAGAAAGAAATTGAGATGGAGAGTGTAAAAAAAACTTAGAACTGGAAAGAATAGCCAGGTTTTCTTTTTTTTTAAAAAAATATTATTTATAATTCAATTAAAAAGAAGAAGACCATCGCTACTTGTAAATGCAAGCTACAGTAAGCTTACACATGTTAATGCATGTTATATGAAACTTACAAATGTTTTAAACCTTTTATTATTATCTTACAAATGTTATGAACATATATTTAATATTTACATTTGTTAGTTTACATGAATTTATATTATATGTTTTCATATTATAGTTTAATACTTTTATATATAAATACAATATATATATGTATATATTTAAAGAGAGTATTACTCGGCACCTTGGCCCGGCTACAAAACAACAGTTGAAGATATTATCATTAACATTAGACAAGATACTGACCAAGAAGAGTCTAAAGATATATGGGTTTGATGCAGTCAACATGTTTTGGCATTTAATTATGGTTCGACATGAATGGACAACCAGCTTGAGATCGCCCTATATGGGCCAAGTCACCTCGGCCTTGAGCCCGTGAAGGAAGTCAGCCTATCTTCATCTATAAATAGAGGGGCGGGGGCGCAGTGAAAAAAGACTTTTTTGGGGGAACATTGGGGAGACTCTGCCATTTTTTATACTCTCTTCTTTTTGATTCAAACTTGTATTCAAGCGATTAATTTACGGATTGTATCTGTATTCAAGTGATGGAGAAAGCAATATAGATTAAACTCAAAGTAGACGTAGGCAATTACGCCGAACCACTATAAATTTGGTGTTCTCATTTTTGTTGTTCATTTTGCATTGAGTTACACTATTCTTCTGTTCTAATTTACTCTCTTTATTAATCTCTCTACATAACTCTACTCAAGGGTTTTAGTGACCAATTTTGGTGTTAACATTTTGGTGCTTTCACTAAGAAATAAATTCTCAGCTCAATTAAATCTCATCGTCTACTAGTGGATTTCCATATTCACGAGATAGATCCAGCTGTTTACTAGAAAACTTCCTATTCTACTGATATTTGAAAGAAATCTAAAGGAAGATGATGGCTGTAGATTGGATTCGCTAATGTACGCAAGATCTGGTGATTGGATGTTGTAGTTTGCACTCAAGCTGAATGAAGGTCGGCCCTCCTCTGAAGGCAATTCAGCCGATCGCCCCAGAAAAAGTGTACGCCGATCGCCCCTGAAAAGGCTATGCCGAGCGAGAGTATGCCAAGCGAGGTTACACAGAGTGAACCAGGTTTCATGTCGAGCGAGTGTATGCCGAGCGACAGTGCATGCCTAGCGAGAGTATGCCGAGCGACCCAGTGCATGCCGGGTGAGAGTATGCCAAGCGACCCAGTGCATGCCGAGCGAGAGTATGCCGAGCGAGTGCATGCCGAGCGGGTGTACACCGAGCAACCCAGTGCATGCCGAGCGAGAGTACACCGAGCGACCCAGCGCATGCCGAGTGAGTGCCTGCCGAGCGGGAGTATGCCGAGCGACCTAGTGCATGCCGAGCGAGAGTATGTTGAGCGACCTAGTGCATGCCGAGCGAGAGTACACCGAGCGACCCAGTGCATGCCGAGCGAGTGCATGTCGAGCGGGAGTATGCCGAGTGACCTAGTCCATGCCGAGCGAAAGTATGTCGAGCGACCCAGTGCATGCCGAGCGAGAGTATTCCATGCAAGAGTATGCCGAACGACATCCAGGCCGAGCCGAATTCCTATGCCGAGCGGCGTCCAGGCCGAGCCACATTCCTATGCCGAGCGGCATCCAGGCCAAGCCTCATGCCTATGCCGAGCGGCATCAGGTGGAGCCGCATGCCTATGCCCAGCAGCATCCAGGCCGAGCCGCATGCCTATGCCGAATGGCATCCACACCGAGCCACATTCCAATGCCAAACGGCATCCATACCGAGCCGCATTCCTATGCCGAGTGGCATCCAGGCCGATCCAAACTTAAGTTACACCGGTATCTTATACAACCCAAATTTTTTGGGAGGAAACCCCATCGAACCCTAGCCACAGCGTAGTGCCTCCAGATAGTGAATTCAAAACTCAACTTAATAAAGTAACATTATATCCACTTCCCTAACATCCCATGATTGACCAGGGCATAGACGATCTAGCGACAGCTTCTGAACGACAACAAAGGAATGGACAAGTAACCGCTACTCAAACGATACTTCCAAAGGTTGGAGAACGTAGATGATATGACTTTAGGAAAATGCCAAGATGACTCCAAGCACCATTCTTCACCGACCCAGCACTTTAAATTTAGTGACTCCAAGCAGACCAATGTTTGGCTCTAAGCAATTTATTCCAAATGCTATAAAGGATGTCATACCGATCGCGTTTGAGGAGAGTCGACCTCCAAATATATTTTGGAAGCTAGTTAGCTGGAGAGCCTCCTACGACCATGGATCGTTTCTATGACAAAAATGAATCTAAACCAAAATGTGGAAGAGCGGAACATACAAGGAAAAATAACAATGAAGGCACGTTGGCTAAGGATGCTGATCCTAGTAGACAAAACAAGAACTCAAAATTCAACTCGTATGCTCTTTGAAAGAATCAATTGACAGCCTCTACTTGAAGACTCACGACTCAGAATGGTATTGGAAACCAACCTCGAAAGAGTACACCAAAGTCTAAAGAAAATCAGGGGAATGTTGTATGTTCCAATATGCTCACGAATCCTAACATGGGAGATTACAAACACCTCCGAGGTGTGATCGAAAAGCCGATCTGGAAAGGAAAGCTTCAATATTATGTACAAGTCCTACAGAATGCAGGCAACGAACATCCGATGCCTATTAATAAAGGGCTATGATTATCAATTGGACTGCTGACGGTCGACATCCCATTGAAAGGAGCCAAGGGCAAAGTTGAATAGCGAGCACACAATGCTGCTTCACTTATCAATGAGATTTATCCCAATCTTCTTTGAATTATTTCCATTTCTATTTCTATTTCAATTGTTTTATGAACTATGACTAACTTGAACTAAACTACTTTCAAAACGATGCAGGTGACTAGGTACTCAGATTTGGCCACCAACCAATCCACGCAGACCGTGTTCAGGCCTGTGGAGTTTCATCAAGATGAGCATGATTCTCCCGCTTATCATCAACCATATGCCTTCAATTTGGGGCTATGGACTAGAGATTGAAAAGCTCATCATGATCAGAGCCCAGTATAAAGTGAACACGACTGATTGTTCATTCGTCGACCTCCACATTTGATTTGAAAGCCTAAGCAAGGCTTGAAATGAGTATGGCCGGATCATCTACTCAAATCGAGTCATAAAACAAAGTTCGACAAAATACAGATGCCTCTCCTGAGGCTCAGTGACGATGGGATCTGTCTAGAGTGGATGTGATTTGGTCATCTACACATCAAATCCTACCATGAACACAAAAGATTGTTCGAAAGCCCGACTTGAAGTAGTTGTGGTGTACTCATTAACCATCGCTCTCAATACGTGGACACGACGGCACCTTGGAACATATGCAACTTACTTTGTCAACTCAATAATCCATTATCCTTATTTTGAGACACGAAGCAAATTGTATGAGATTTGACTATCTAACCCAACATGGATGTGATCCAACCATCTGTCATATATCTCCTTCCTTGACTTGATTGGAAGAGCTATAATTACCAAGCGGACGAGAATCGACCGCCCATTTTTCAAGTTTCGTCCCTCATGTTGGGGGGAAAAATCCCATTCCATGAGCAAACATGGTTCGATCATTCATTCGACAACATTAGCCCCGATATGGTAGATGAAATACAAATTCAAGAGTGGAAATACAACTGCTCTCAATAAAAATCTCTAAGTCCCCAAAGTGAGGACTAGAGTACTCTAAGTCCCCTGAGTGTGTAAACGACTTAAAAACCTCTAAATCCCCAGAGTGTGGACTAGAGTACTCTAAGTCCCCTAAGTACGGACTAGAGTATAAATGACTTAAAAACCTCTAAGTCCCTGAAGCGGACTAGAGTATTCCCAGTCCCCCGAGTGCGGACTAGAGTATAAACGACTTAAAAACCTCTAAGTCCCTGAAGAAGACTAGAGTACTCCCAGTCCCCTGAGTGCGGACTAGAGTATAAACGACTTAAAAACCTCTAAGTCCCTGAAGCGGACTAGAGTACTCTCAATCCCCTGAGTGCGGATTAGAGTATAAATGACTTAGAAACCTCTAAGTCCCTAAAGCGGACTAGAGTACTCTAAGTCTTCAGAGTGCGGACTAGAGTATAAACGGCTTAAAAACCTCTAAGTCCCTGAAGCGGACTAGAGTACTCTCAATCCATTGAGTGCGGACTAGAGTATAAACAACTTAAAAACCTCTAAGTCCCCAGAGTGCGGACTAGAGTACTCTAAGTCCCCTTAGCGCGACTAGAGTATAAACGACTTAAAAACCTCTACGTCCCCAGAGCGCGGACTAGAGTACTCTAAGTCCCCTGAGTGCGGACTAGAGTATAAATGACTTTTAAAAAAACCTCTAAGTCCCTGAAGCGGACTAGAGTACTTTAAGTTCCCAGAGTGCGGACTAGAGTATAAACGACTTAAAAAACTCTAAGTCCCCAGAGTGCGGACTAGAATATAAACGACTTAAAAACCTCTAAGCCCCTAAAGTGGACTAGAGTACTCTGAGACCCCTGAATGTGGACTAGAGTATAAATGACTTAAAAACCTATAAGTCCCTGAAGTGGACTAGAGTACTCTCAGTCCCCTGAGTGCGGACTAGAGTATAAATGACATAAAAACCTCTAAGTACCTGAAGCGGACTAAAGTACTCTCAGTCCCCTAAGTGCGGACTAGAGTATAAATGACTTTAAAACCTCTAAGTCCCTGAAGAGGACCAGAGTACTCTCAGTCCCCTAAGTGGGGACTAGAGAATAAACGACTTTAAAACCTCTAAGTCCCTAGAGCGGACTACAGTACTCTCAGTCCCCTGAGTGCGGACTAGAGTATAAACGACTTAAAAACCTCTAAGTCCCAAGAGCGGACTACAGTACTCTCAGTCCCCTGAGTGCGGACTAGAGTATAAACGACATAAAAACCTCTAAGTACCTGAAGCGGACTAGAGTACTCTCAGTCCCCTGAGTGCGGACTAGAGTATAAATGACTTAAAAACCTCTAAGTCCCTGAAGTAGACTAGAGTACTCTGTCCCCTGAGTGCGGACTAGAGAATAAACGACTTAAAAACCTCTAAATCCCTGAAGCAGGCTATAGTACTCTAAGTCCCCTGAGTGCGGACTAGAGTACAAATGACTTAAAAACCTCTAAGCCCCAGAGAGCGGACCAGATTACTCTCAATCCCCTGAGTGCGGACTAGAGTATAAATAACTTAAAAACCTCTAAGTCCCTGAAGCGGACTAGAGTACCTCAGTCCCCTGAGTGCAAACTAGAGTATAAACAACTTAAAAATCTCTAAGTTCTGAAGCAGACTAGAGGACTCTCTGTCCCTTAAGTGCGGACTAGAGTATAAACTACTTAAAAACCTCTTAGTCCCTGAAGCGGACTAGAGTACTCTAAGTCCCCAGATTGCGGCTAGAGTATAAACGACTTAAAAGCCTCTGAGTCCCTGAAGCGGACTAGAGTACTCTCAGTCCCCTGAGTGGGGACTAGAGTATAAACGGCTTAAAAACCTCTAAGTCCCTGAAGCAGACTAGAGTACTCTAAGTCTCCTTAGTGCGGACTAGACTACAAATGACTTAAAAACCTCTAAGTCCCCAGAGTGCGGACTAGAGTACTCTAAGTTCTCAGAGCGCGGACTGGATTATAAAAGACTTGAGAAAAATCTCTAAATCCCAAAAGTAGACTAGAGCACTCTAAGTCCCCAAAGTGCGGATCGGAGCATAAACGAATTGACGAAAATCTCTACGTCTCGAACTGTGGACTAAAGCATAAACCGTTCGACAAATCTCTAAGTCCCTGGAGTGTGACTGAAGTATGAACATAAATTGGGCGCGCGTCGACCGGGGGGGGGGGGGGGGGGGGAGAGAATAACACTAAGTCACCAGAATGCAGATTGGTGTATAAACATCGATAAATAGACGAGTGGATTCCGACATTTCTCTATCCGCAAACTTCGGCCTGAAATCGACAGGAGGATTATTAACTCGCTGAGGATGGAGTTCGACCATCCAACTAGTGGCCTGGCCAAATCAATGCTGGAAGAAGGAGTACAAATCTCTAAAAGCTGAATACGAAAACTTACTATAGCTCTAGCTTGGCGTTCTTTACAACTTAAGGCAACAACTACAAGGAGGCCTCAATGCAGAACCAATTGAAACGGATCCAAAGCTACGGGAAACTGACTATATCATACCTCATATCGAGGTCAATAATGATCCGCACGAAGCATATACGAATGTGCCTCGGATATTCCTTGAAAAACTATGACCTCCAAAGTGTGGAAAGGAGGGTAAACCATGAAGACTTGGTCAAAAATTCTCCAGCGCCCTCCTTCGACCCGTCAGGAGGAGTATGAAACTGGATGAGCATGACCAAACTGCATTTGAGCCAACTTTACCCCGAGATCTGATTATAGTACATGAACCAAAGTGGATGCGGCCGACTGTCTGGTGTCCAAATTATGCCCTGAAATTGATGACGCATCGAAGTATTCCTCTTGGAATGAAAAACCACAATACAATCTAAGATAGGCAAGACCCAGCCTCCCATCAACTTACCTAATCCCACGGTTCAACGGGAAAGAGAGTAAAGCTAAAATGGGCATGGCTGGTCTTCTTACTTAATGGTATATGCCCCAGACCAAAGGGCACGAGCGAGAAGCAAGATGAATGTGAACCGACTATTCACCAATAAACTCTGTGTCTTTGGAGTTTAGGTGGGAATATAAACATAGCTAGGGCGAGACTCAACCGTCCATGCAGTACATTTATCAACCCGAGACTGGGAGAAGATGCATGGTCATCCAAAGACTGGCTGTGATAGCTTAGTATTGAAACTTATATGTAGTGCTTACAGCTACTCAACGCTACGACCGAAAGAATATCTAGAGATAGAATCATTAAATCGATACCTAAGCTCGTAGGCAACAGACTGTCACTCCAACCCGAAGGACGGGTAAAGGATCACGAATGCATTGAATAGAAAGTGTGTTACTCGAATATGCAAGCAAATTCAAACTCATAGCAAGATCCAGCTATGCAACTGCACGCAACTCGAGGCTGACCCCTACTCGACATTTCCTTTAACTTACTTTTAAGCTTCAACTTTGGCCATTCTCTGATAATCGATTAGAGCGTTCAGAGCCCTTCACTATTAAACTTAATAACTCATGACAAGACTCTAGGATTCGACCAAAGTAACCATCAACATTGACCGTCCCAACCATATTTCACATTGAACGTTATGCAAAATAGTTACATATGAACTCAAAGAATTTGGGATTGCACCTGCTAAGCTGACAGTCGACATTACAGCCATCTATAGCGACCCTTTTCGGGTGCTGAATATCGGATCACAGCTCAGTGCAGTGATGACAAAAGAATTAGTTGGATTTTTCTGAATAAATGATGATATATTCCCTTGGACCCATTCTGACATGCACATGTGATTTCATTAACTATCGCAAGCCATGCATTGGATATCAACCCGAAGCTACAAAAGCTAGCACAATATCCATTGATTTCATCATGAAAGCTCCACTCTTACTTTTAGGCTCACCCCATCAACGTCTATGCCTACCAGCCGTTGCGACAGGGCATACAACAACTTGAGACGTCTGAAAGACTACTTAAATAGAATTCGAACTAAGCCAATTTGATATCACTTATTACCCTCCAAGGGATATCCAAGGATGGAAATTACCTAAACTCACACCCGAATTCATTGCATTAGATGACTACTTGAAGAGTAGTAGAGAACCAACCAGCAGATGGAAAATGTATGCGGATGGAGCATCCAGTAATCGGTATTATGGCGCAGGAGTCATGTTAATGACTCCTAAGGAACGATCGATCTACTACATCCTGAAACTCGATTTACTATAATGAACAACGATGCTTAATATGAAGCCTTGACTGCCAGCCTCAAATTTGCTAGAGGATTTGGAGTGGAAACTTTACATATTTTTTATGTTTCTTGATTGGTAGTATGCAAAGTTAAGGAAGTTGATCATGTTAGGGGGCATTGTCTTGCTCCTTATCTCGGCCAGGTCCAAGAGCTACTAACCGACTTCACGTATTACATCATTACACACAGACTCAGCGAACAAAATGAAAAGAGTCCAGTCACCGGCCAAGCTGGCCAGTTTTAGGGACGCGCAAAAGACATACATTGTTTCGGTTGAAATATTTAATATTATATGCATTGACGGATGGAGATCAGCCAGGTCTTGGAGACAGAGCCAGAAAAGGTGTCATGGTTGACTTATATCAAAGACTATCTACAATGAGGAATTCTTACTGAACGGAGGAATGGAAAATGATATCCTCCTCAAAGCTTCATGCCAAATCATCCAAGAATAAGTCGTCTGTAGAAAGGAGTTTATCCATCCCCATGCTTCGGTGTATCGCCCATTATGATATCTTGAGCAAAATCTTTGAAGAAGAATGCGGCGATAACATCAAGGGGAAAACCATGATAAAGAAAATACTCTGCTACAGGTATTACTGGCCAACTATCAATCCATATGCGGTTGATCGTGCTAGACAATGCGATGAGTGCAAATGTTTGCAAAAAATCTAGGAACCCCGCTGATGGAAATTACTCAAATGGCTAGCCCATAGCCGTTTGCCACTTCGGGGCACTGAAATAATCTTCTTGTCGATCCTAAAGGTGGTGCGAAATACACCATCATAGTAGTTGATTACTTCACCATGGGCAGATGAAGGACTCTTAACCACGACCAAGATGAAGAAAATAATCAATTTCATTAGCCGTAATGTCATCTGTCCTTATGACCTTCCATGATCTATTATAACTGCAAATGGACAGGTTGAAGCTATGAACAAAATCATAAAGCATGTACTGAAGAGAGGTTTGGAAAAGGCTAGAGATAAATGAGCGAATGAACTCCCAACAGCATTATGGGCTTATAGAACTACTCATGAGTCCTTGACTGGCCATACTCCATTCGCCCTTGCTACTGCTCTAAGGTCATCATCCATGTAAAACTTGAAGTCCCCACTCATCACGAATTCTTATCGATACTGGAACTCATAGGGAAGAAAATGGAGTTATGGATGGAATCAAATATGCAGTATTTACAGAAAAAAGTATTCGGTTATTGGGAAACAATCAATATACTTCTAATGTCGAATTAGGATCAACTAGGACAGAAATATCTTCTTTTGGAAATCCTAGCTATTCTTAGCATGATATTGGGGAATCTCATTGCTATTACTCAAACAAGCATGAAACGTATGCTTGCATATTCGTCCATCGGTCACGGATATGTAATTATTGGAATAATTGTTTGAATTTACATGTGTCTCACAATCCAAAATTTGGACAAAGAATGGCATTTTGGGGTTGAGAAAATGCCAAAGAAGTTCAAGAGATGAGAGAATTAAGGATAGCTACCAGAAAGACTAATCCAATCCATAATGATGTAGCTGATACAACCCTTATTTCACAAAAAAAATACAAACAAGGAATCGCAATTGAATTTCTATTAAACTGGATGGAATTGGCGACGACTTATGAGCATATAAAACGAATCCGACAGCCAATGGCAAAAGCATGTACCTGAACATGCATGCGCACATCCGAAAAAAGTTCGACTTCTTGAAATCAACAGGGAATTGAATTCTCACTTAAGGTTATTAAGAAAAGACTGGATCAAATAGCCGAAGCTTACTGGAACTGTAGAACCGGACACGGATGGCCACTAATGAACTACAACCTTGGATTTATAATATTAGGAATCGACCAAGCGTTATGACGACTAAAGAAGGATACGACACCTTGGGAGGATAAAATTGAAGGATAATGACTATTCAAGAAATATGATGGATTTCTTCTTGAAGACAAGGAATACTCGCAGATTCAAAGCATGTCAAGTTGCTTCACATGATACACTTTGGGGAGGCAAGTGTTACCTGGCACCTTGTCCCAGCTACAAAACGACAGTTAAAGATATTATCGTTAGCACTAGACAAGATACTGACCAAGAAGAGCCTGAAGATATACAGGTTTAATGCAGTCGAAATGTTTTGGCATTTAGGTATGGTTCGACAAGAATGGACCAACCAGCTTGAGATCGCCCTACATGGGCCAAGTCACCTCGGCCTTGAGCCCGTGAAGGAAATCCAGCCTATCTTCGTCTATAAATAGAGGGGCAGGGGCGCAGTTGAAAAGGGACTTTTTCCGGGGAACACTGGGGAGACTCTACCATTTTTTATACTCTCCTCTTTTTGATTCAAACTTGTATTCAACGATTTATTTACGGATTGTATCTATATTCAAGTGATGGAGAAAGCAATAAAGATTAAACTCAAAGTGGACGTAGGCAATTATGCCAAACCACTATAAATCTGGTGTTCTCGTTTTCGTTGTTCTTTTTGCATTGAGTTACGCTATTCTGCTATTCTAATTTACTCTGTTCATTAATCTCTCTACATAACTCTACTCAAGGGTGTTGATGACTAATTTTGGTGCTAACGGAAAGTATCATCCTTTATTAAATCCTATTTTAAACTTAAACTATTAGATATTTAAATTATTAAATATTATCTTTAGTGTTTTTAAAATATAGGATTTAAATTTAAATGCCTTATGAGAATTATTATATTATATGCAAAACAATGCTTCTTAACCATAATATATCTATTTATATTATAATTAGAACATACTTTTATTTGTTTTTGATATTATATATGTACATTCACACTTATATGCTTGTATATGTACACATTTAAGATTTCCATCATCATAAAGTTTGCATATATCTATTTATATATATATATATGTATGTATATATATATTATTTTGAATTAGATAGTGAAATATATTATTCACTTATCCAGAGATTTAAAATCCAACATTTATTATAGCTTCCAATTTATGTCCAGATATTTTTAATAAATTAAATCCTATTAATTTCCCATTAACAGATATCCAAAAATTTAGGTTATCACATTCCTCCCCCCTTTAGAACTTTTCGTCCTCGAAAAGGAACGAAGCCAGAATTTTATCCAAATGTTTATTATGAGTTAAATTATCCCTAAAACATTGAATTCTAAACTCCCTTTATTTAGAAATTTTAAAACATTTTAAAATCTACATAATATTGCCAAAATAGTTTTATAAAAATACTTTTTATAACTTGATGTCTCAATAAGTCCATCCTCGTTTTCACAGAACTTCGGTCATACGTTGATCAGGCGTAGGACTGAAAATCTATAAATACTTGGTAAACTCATTTTCAACACCCAGTGAAAAACATTTGGAAAACATTTTTGAATACTTTGTGAAAATATAGAAAACATTTTTGAAAATATAGATATCATTTTTGGTGAGAATGCTCTAGAACTCATCACCCCCTCCATGTCGCAGTTAACCCGATGGTTGCGTTGCCATCCCGACAAAATCCATACATAACTATAGGCACTCCGCGCCCCTCGATTACGCCATAGAACCCGCCATAGATCACAGCTACATACAGGGTTACGTCGCCATCATGAAAAAAATCTATGTAACTGTAGGCATCAGCGCCCTCGAATTTCGCTGCCAAATGAAACTTCATCACTTCTACATAGGTCGCATACTACATCAGTCGAGTCCCAATGTAGCACTAGGCTCTCACTGCCTCACGACTTTCGCTGTGTCTTTATAGATCGTAGTCTACCGATGTTACATTGCCATCATGGCAAAATCAAACATAGACCGTTGGCTCTCACGGCCATACAACTTTCGCTATGGTCCATAGTAGATCGCAGCGACATCGAGTTACACTATCGTCACAGCATAACCCAAATGTTTCTGTAGGCATCAGCGCCCTCGACTTTCGCTACCCATAACACAAAATCTGCAGGAACTTCAATTTTATCCGGACTTCCTTCCAGGATCCAATTTAGAGCCTCCCCCTTAGGGCTCAAGGCAGAACCACCCTGTGGATCTCCTATGAAGTTCATTTCAATGGAAGCGCCTTTTCCCTAGAGCCAATCTCAAAACATTTTATACTGTCTACTTATAGTATCTTTCAAATCATACCCTTTATGATTCACATCAAAATCGATATCCCTAATCGATAATTCTAACTTGGCTTTCCAAATTCCCAAAATTGATTTTTCTCAAAATTCAAAAGCCTTTCCAAAATCCATAGGTTCCAAAACCTTTTCTAAAGTCATTCTCATAAAATCCTTTATATATACATAGATATATATAATCTTGAAAAATCTTGGACACTTCATACTTATATAAATTCCTTTTTATACTTCAAATATTTTCAAAAATCTTTTCTTCTGGCTATAGGTTCAACAAAGGGAAATGTATCATATATAACAAACATATATATAACTTTATTATGCCAAATAAACATTCAAATTTGATTTTCTTTTATAAAGTTACTTACGATATCACTTACCTTTCATAAAGTGAATTTCAAAAGATATCCAACTTCCACTTATATTTCTCAAAATATACTTTTCTTTTCAAAAACCATTTCGCATTTCTTTCAAAATTTCAATATCAATTTCATTCAAGAATATACGATGTACATATACCATTCGTACGCAATATAAAATCTGATCGCTTACTCGATCACACAATTTCGCTTCCGAACTAGTATCGTCCACCCGACTTTCTAATGCAGACTCAGATCTGGTTTCTTGATCAAAAACCGTCGTTTTCTTCGCATATTCATAACTACGAAACATAATTTTCAAAACCAATCAAAAATCCATATCCAGGGTTCGCCGTCCTAAATCGAGTGAAAAATCCCGACTCGGATCGATATACTATCTCGAAATTCTATGCTCGAATTTGGATCAAATCATTATGTGAATAGAATAACATACGTGCATCCTAGGTATTTATCTTCATTGATTATTAGCTAAATAAATTTTCTTTCCATCCACCTTCAATTTTGATTCTATCACTTATTCACAATTCCTTCATTCTACTACATTAATCACTTCAATTATAAGCGGCTTGCACTCTGGCCACTCGATTTAGAAAATAGCTTGAGAAGTTTAAAATAGATAAGTAGTTGTAAAATAGCTATTAGTTGTAAATAGTTAAGCAATTTTAAAATAGTTGTAAAATAATCAAATAGTTTTAGAATAGTTAGATAGTTGCAAAATAGTTGTAAAATAGTAATTAGTTTGTAAGTAATTGTAAAATAGTGACTAGTTTGCAAAACAGATGTAAAATAGTAATTAGTTTCAATGTAGTTGTAAAATAAGATAGTTTCGGTTTTAAAAGGAAGGGTTGTATAGTACATAGCTAGGAAAATAGATTTAAAACAGTTATATTAAAACAATTCTATTTGAAAATAGTTCAGAGTCATACTGGTTCCATTTATCAATCTCCACTTCTATTCAGCTTCTCATCCCATTAAATTGATTCAATTCCAATTCAATTTGAATTAACTTCAATTCCTTTCCCGAATTCAAATCACTTCCCATTTAAATTTAAACTTATTCAACTTCAATCTCAATTCCAATTAATTTCAAATCAAATTTGAACTATTTCAATTCAAATCTCAATTTTAAACCATTTCGAATTATATAAATTCAAGTTATATTTTTAAATGCTGATTTAATTCTTTGAATCAAATTAACCTTTAATTTTAAATTAACAACTTAAATCTTTAAACCATTTAATTCTGAGTCCCAATCTCAAATTCAATTTTAAATTACTATTACTTAACTTACTTCAAAGTTGAAATAAGAGTTCTAAACTTTTTAAACAATTAAATCTTTGAAATCCAACTTATTACCCCATTTTAACTTCGAAACCAATTTTTAACAAATTTTCAACAAGCTCATTTCTAACAATTAAATCTTTAAGTTCAAAGCGATTCCATCACCATATACTCAACCTTTATTAAAAATAAAAATTATTCAAAAAATTTCAAATTAAAGTTTTTATTTTCATTTAAATTCAGTAATGATTATATTATCTCGATCCACTTCCTAACTTAATTAAAATAATCCGACTCTCGGTTTCATAGGTTATTAGTAACCACAGGATGATATCAGGATAAATCAAAATAAATAAATCCAATTTATTTAAAACATTCATCAATAGCACACATTTCCAATTTCCAGATCTCAAACCCATTTTGAGATCACACATACCCCCTTCAATTCAACCCATTTAACTTTCCTAAGTTAAATCTAATTTCATCTTGTAAATTCCAATTCAGGTTGTTTGTTAAACTTATTTAACTTCTCCTAAGTTAAATTCAATTTGTTTGATCCAGTCAATCTCACTAAATTTGAATTCTCCATTTCAAATTTTAAACTTCTTATCCATATCCCTTCTCACTTATAAGTTCAAAGACTTATTTCACTTTGAGTTATTACATCACATATCAGGGAAAATTCAAAACTCAACACCTGGTGTTTACTTCTACTCAACTTGTTATTATGTATATTCCACATATATACATATCCATTTCTTTTGCACCCCAAAACATATTTTAAATTTTAAACCATCTTTGGTTTAATTTCAAAACAAATTTCTTTCAAATTAATAAATATTATCTTTAGTGTTTTTAAAATATAGGATTTAACTTTAAATGTCTTATGAGAATTATTATATTATATTCAAAACAATGCTTCTTAACTACAATATATCTGTTTATATCACAATCAGAGCATACTTTTATTTATTTTTGATATTATATATGTACATTCACACTTATATGCTTGTATATGCACACACTTAAGATTTCCATCATTATAAAGTTTGCATATATCTATTTATATATATATATATATATATAAATAATTATATATATATATATATATTATCTTGAATTAAATAGTGAAATATATTATTCATTTATCCAGATATTTTTAATAAATTAAATCCTATTAATTTCCCATTAAAAGATGTCCAAAAATTCGGGTTATCACATAATTAATCCTCCATTAAGTATGCATGTAACTTTAATCTCCACTGACATGTGGATTAGCTCCTAATCTTAGGTCAAGGTAAGTGGGTAGGTGGGGTCATACTGCATGAATTATTCATTTGTTTTCTATCCTTGGGCATGCATATTTCCATGAAAGCTTCTTTATATTTCCATCCAAATTCCTACAAATAAATTTAAAATATGCAAATGAATATTCTCAAAATTAATACATGCACAAAATCACTATTTCCCCCTCAAATTGATGCATGAATGATGACTTGAAAGCATTTTTGAAATTTGGTTTTAAACATGTAAAAATACCCAATTATGACATTTACTTAAAATAAAAGTAGATTAAATATGAAAGTAAAAATATGCACATTTACGTGCACATCAAATACTCCCACTCTTTTCTTTTTATTCATCCTCGAATAAATTAAAACTAAGGTATATCCGTTTTCGTAGGAAGCGTGGTTGCATTGAGTGTATGTAACAAGTCGTTGAAGCCCTAGGCATCCCCAGTAGGACGAGTGTTTTCTCGTGAGGGTTTTCAGCGGATACTGCCCAGAAAATCCAAATGCAAGATTTATTTACAAATAAATGAATGCAAGTTTTTGAAAATATATACAAATGAAGAATTTACATTCAAATTAACATGAATAAGTTAAATATAAGTTCTGGTCATTATCAAGAAATTTAAGTCCTTCTACTCGTCAAAACATTCAACAAAAATTATGTTTTCATTACAACTAGACATTAGTTTGGTTAGTTGTTTCGGTTGATAACATAGTGCAACTATGAAATGGATCTTTAGTTGATTATCAAAGTTTTTCAAAGTGGTATTTTTATTTCTTTTGAATAACAAGTCGAATCAAATAAGTAAAAATAGTGCTTGGATTTCAATTTCTTAGTCTATATTTTTTGAAAATTTTATTAATATTAACAATCTTTACATATACCTAACTTAAGAAACTGAGGTCAGATATACCGATCATGCACTGCCTTACGGGCTTACATGAGAAGGGTACAGAGCATGGCGAATGTACACACTTGCATGTGAACACATGACTCTAGATGTTTATAAAATATATACATATATAAAAAAAATTGTTTTTTATTTTTTATTTTTTTGTGAAGAGAGAGTTTTACAACATCATCCAAGCACTACTTAAGTTAGAAGATTTAAAATGTTATCGCCTTTACTTTAAATTAACCACTCTTTTAAATAAAGATTACAATTAGGATATACTTCATAATTATCACCTATGAACCTTCCTATATACTAATTAAACCATAGTTACTTGTAATCAAACTTTATTTTTATTTTTTTAGAGACAAATAAATTTTCAAAAATTTCAATTTAATAACCAAAGACATATATCTATCTTATAGTGTTTCTTAAAAAATAAATTATAATGCTAAAAAGAAAATTTGTCTTGAGAGATATTTTTTTAGTTTTTTTTACTTTTAGAAGGAAAATGCAAAAATTAAACCACGAAAAATCAAAAATGAAGATAAGACTCCCTCCTCCACACTTGATTTTGACCATGTCTTCATAGTCAATGCATGATATAATAAGTTTAACGGGGAAAAATATGTACATATTTATAAAAGAGGGTTAACATTCTTACTAGACGTAGTTCGACTCATGAAGAATCATGAGCTCCTCCTCTTGATCACATGACAACTTAAAGAACGGTTTCAAACGATGACCATTGACTTTGAAAATTATTCCATCCCTAGGGTTTTGTATTTCTATAGCACTGTGTGGAAAAATAGTTTGTACAATGTATGATCCGGTCCATCTTGATTTAAGTTTCCTAGGAAATAAATGAAGTCTAGATTCATACAAAAGAACTTTCTGGCTTGGTAAAAATGTTTTTCTTAGGATTGACTTGTCATGAAAAACTTTTGTTTTTTCTTTGTAAATTTTCTCATTTTCATACGCATCTTTCCTAATCTCTTCTAATTCGTTGATATACAATTTTATGTTTTCACTAGCCTTTTCAAGATCAAAGTTTAAGTTCTTAACTTCCCACAATGCTTTGTGTTCGATTTCAACAGGTAAATGGCACGCTTTCCTATAAACTAAATGGAATGACGACATACCAAGGTTAGTTTTAAAAGCGGTATGGTAAGCCTAAAGCGCGTCAATCAATTTCTGAGACCAATCTTTTCAATTTTTATTAACAGTTTTCCCCAAAATTTGTTTGATTTGTCGATTTAACTTCAACTTGGCGATAAGTTTGAGGATGATACGGAGTGGATAACTTGTGGGTTATCGAGTACTTCTTCATTAGAGTTTCAAATGATCAGTTACAAAAATGAGTTACGTTGTCGCTTATTATTATGCAAGGTGTGTCGAACCTTGAAAAGATATTTTCTTTAAGGAATTTTATAACAATTCTATGTCGTTGGTTTTACATGGAAAGGCTTCAACCCTTTTAGAGACATAATCAACAATAAGAAGAATGTACAAATGTCCAAAAGAATTAGGAAATGGTTCCATAAAGTCAAAAATCCCCAAACATCAAAGACTCGATCATAAGAATGGGAGTCAAGGGCATCGTATTTTGTCGAGAAATTCTGCCTAGCATTTGGCAGCGACCACAAGTTTTACAACGTTCAAATGAGTCTTTGAAAAGAGTGGGCTAGTAAAATCCACATTGAAGTACTTCTTTAGCAGTTTTCTTCAGACCGAAGTGACCACCACAAGTTTGGTCATGGCAAAACGAAAGAATGCTTTTGATTCCGCAATTTGAGATGCAACGTCGACTGATTTGGTCGGGACAATATTTAAAAAAGTATGGATCATCCCAATAGAAGTACTTAACTTGGAAAAGAAATTTATATTTATCATGTTTCGAACAAAATGAAGGAGTTTCCTTCGTAACTAAATAGTTCACTAAGTCAGCATACCATGGATCGACAAAAATTGAAAGGAGTTGTTCATCGCAAAAGTTTTCATTGATTGATAAAGGCGATGGTGCGTTGGGAAGATGAGACAAGTGATCAGCTATGGCATTGTCGGATCCTTTTTTGTCCTTGATTGTAAAATAAAACTCTTACAGTAGAAGGATCCAAGGGATCAAGCAAGAATTAGCATCCTTCTTAGCAAAAAGATACCTAAGAGCGGAATGGTTAGTGTAAATAGTAATGTGTGAACCTATCAAACATTATCAAAAAAAATCGAAAGCAAAAACTACTGCTAGAAGCTCTTTTTCAGTGGACATGTAATTAAGTTAAGCATCGTTTAGAGTCATACTATCGTAGTAGATTACATGAAAGATTTTGTTGATGCGTTTTCCTAAAACAGCACCAACTATGAAGTTAGAAGCCTCACACATTATTTCCAAGGGAAGATCCCAATTAGGTGAGCAAATGATGGGAGTGGAAATGAGTTCATTTTTGAGACGTTCGAAACCAGAAACACGGTCAGAATTAAAGTCAATTGGAATGTCTTTTCCAAGAAGAGTCATCAAAGGTTGAGCGATTTTACTAAAGTCTTTCAAATAGCGTCGATAAAAGCCAGCATGTCCAAGAAATGAACGAATGACTTTGACAAATTTGGTAATGGGTAGATTAGCAATTACATCAACTTTTGTTTTATCCGCCTCAATGCCTTTGTTTGAAATGATATGTCCAAGGACAATGCCATGTTTGACCGTAAAATGGCATTTTTCCCAATTTAACATTAAGTGTCTGTCCTTGCATCGTTCAAGAACCAACTGAAGATGGTGTAGGCACTCGAAAAAAGAGTTTCCAAAGATAGAAAAATAGTCCATAAACACTTCAAGAAAGCGTTCGATTGTATCATCCGACCATGCATCTTTGTAACGTAGCAGGAGCGTTGCAAAGGCCAAATGGCATAAGTCGATATGCAAAAGTGCCAAAGGGACATATGAAAGTCGTTATCTCTTGATCTTCGAGAGCGATTGGAATTTGGCTATAGTTGTAATAACCACCAAGAAATTCAAGCATTTAGTCGATGAAAGGGAGAGGGAAATGATCCTCATGTGTTGAAGCATTTAGTTTTCGATGATCGATTCAAACACACTTACCCGTTTGAGTGCAAATTGGAATGAGTTCGTTAGAATCGTTCTTGGTAACGGCAAATCTAGAATTTTTCGGCACGATATGAATTGGCCTAACCCATGAACTATCAGTAGGACATGAATTGAGCTAAACCATAAACTATCAGAGATTGGGTATATGATTCCATTATCGAGAAGTTTAAGAATTTCGTCACGAACTGCATCCTTCATTTTTGGGTTAACCCTTCGTTGTGTGTCACGAATAGGCTTGGCATCATCGACTAAATGGATGCGATATTGAACAAAAGTGGGACTAATTCCCGTTATATCAGTGATCGATTATCCAATTGCTTCTTTGTTTTTCGACAGAATTGAAAGTAAAGAAGTTTCTTGATCAAGAGAGAGTCGAAGAAATTATGATGGGAAATGTTTCATTGTCACCTAAGTATGCATACTTAAGGTGATCGGAAATGGGTTAAGATCTAACCTCAGAAGATGCTCAATCAAAGAATTTGGTGGAAGTTATGATTCAATGGTAAGGGGTTCAAACGGAAGCACGTTTTCAATTTCGTTAGGCTCATCCTTAAAACATTATTCGTATTTGGTTTCTCATTTGTGATTTAGGTCAGCTGTTTCGTTATCAAAGTTTTCTTGAATGAAGCTAACTTCCAATGTTTGGTCATATGATTTGTTCGGTTGACTTTCAAGATTGAAAATGTTAAGATCCAAAGTCATGTTTCTAAAATAGATTTTCATCGAAACGTTTCGATAATTTATTAGAACATTTGAAGTAGCCAAGAAATGTCGGCCTAAAATCAATGGAATTTGACTCATTGGATTATTCATGGGTTGAGTCTCCAAAACGATGAAATCGACGGGGAATATGAATTGACTGATTTTGTTGAGTACGTCCTCGATCTCTCCCACAAGTTTCTTAACCGAACGATCGGCAAACTGAAGAGTTACTTTTGTTGGTTTAAGTTCACCTAAGCTAAGTTGTCGGTAAACGGAATAAGGAATTAAATTGACACTCGCACCCAAATTGAGTAAGCATCTGTTAATCGTTTTGTCACTTATTATATAGGAGATTTTCGGACATCCAGGATCTTTGTATTTGACGAGAACTGATTGGGACAAGACTTCGCTAAGTCCGACGGCTAAGAAAACTTTCTAGGGTACATGAGTGTGTCGTTTTTAGGTACATAATTCCTTGAGAAACTTAGTGTAAGTTGGAACTTGTTGAAAGATATCGAGAAGTGGTATGTTAATTTTCACTTATTTAACAATTTCCAACATCTTTTCCATTTGGTCAAAGAGCTTCTTGGATCAAAGACGATGTGGAAATGGAATACGGTACTCAGTAGGTGTGTCTACTTGAGTAGAAGAAGAATTAGGATTGGAGTTTGATTTGATGTTTTTTGGCTCAACGTTGTCTTCAAATTCGTTCGTTGTTTTAGAGGTGTCGCGAGGGGTTTTCGGTAAATCGTTTATATTAATGACTTGATTATCGATTTGTTTTTCGGAATGCAAAGTTGTAATAGCATTCATTTGAGTTACGTTGCTATCTTGAACAACATAGGCTTGATTCGTATTCGTGTTTTGATTTCTAGGATTTGGAACTGGCTAACTTGGGAATGTGCCGCATTCACGTTCACTTACAGACATGGCAAACTGACTCATTTACGTTTCAGGTTTAGCAATAGACTGACTCGTATTCTACATATATAAGGTCAATAAATTTTGCAAATTGTTATTTGATTGGAGGCTTTGAGTAATTGATTTAGTCAACATTTCAAGACTTTTTTCAAGTGAACTTAAACATTTATCGTTTTGGGGAGAGGGAGCAAAAGATTATTGTGATTGATTGATTTTGAGACGGACCCGTAAATTTTGTTGCAAATGATTGGGTTAAAAGGGTGGATTCGAAGCATTGTTCGAAAATGCTTGAAAATTGGGACGAACCAAATTCGTGCTGGGGTTATTTTTGTTCCAAGCAAAGTTTTTATAATTTCTCCAACTAGGATTGTACGTCGGAGAAAAAGGGGTCATTTTTAACCTTATTGAAAGCGTTAAGTTGTTCGATTGAATTAGGGCACTGATCGGCTATATGACTCGGATCATTGCATTTATGAAACATGGGTTGGAAAGCTTGGTTCATTTGGTTCGATGAGAAAACATTGTCAAATTTATTAATCATTGCATCGATTTTAGCTTCCAAAGCTAATGATGATCCTATTGAGTGTGCGCTCGATTCTGAGTAAATGGATTTTTCGTTAGAACGTTCCTATTGGGACGATTTTTTGACCAAGTTTTCAAGAAATTGCCAAGCATTGTCGTGATGCTTGGCGAGAAAATATCCTTGGCACATGATTCAAGCATGGTTCGTAAGCTATTTTCAAGTCCATCGTACAAGATTTGGCAAATAGTCCATTTTTTGAAATCATGGTGTGGAATTTTATCAAAAGCTCTTTAAATCTGTCAAAATATTTTCCAAATGGTTCATCCCTGAATTGATAAAAATTGAGGATTTCATTTTAGATTTTAGTTGTTTTCTCCAAAGGGTGGAAATTTTTCAAGAAAACTTTAACAAATTCTTCCCAAGTTTTAATCAAGTTTAATGGTAAGTTGTATAACAAATTTTCAGCGTAATCAGTAAGTGCAAATGGAATTAATCGGTGTTTGATTTCGTTATCAGAATGCTGTTGGGGTTTAATGGTTGGGCAAACTTGTTCGAATTTCGTTAAGAAAATGTATGGGTCATCGTGTTCAAAATTGCCGAATTTCGGTAGCGTGGCAATATGGTTTGAATGAATTTTGAAATGATTACCTATAGGGGCGGGTAATGTGATGCAAGAAAGAATAGAAAATCTATCGGGAAAGATTATGTCCATAAGTGTCCGAGGGGCATTCTCGTTCACCATTTTAAGAGGATCGTTTGTTCGAGTTAAATGATTCATTGTTACGATACGGGTCTAAGTGTTTGTTGTTGTGTCACAGGTCCAAGTAGTCATGCATAATTAAAAGTCGAGAAGAGAAAGAAGTAGAATCGAATTTAAAAGAAAGAAGCAAGGTTTAGAAAATAAAGTGAGAAATTGTTTGTTTTTTTTAAAGGGAAAAATATTTACCAAAAATGATTTATTTTTCAAAAGAGAAATTTGATTTTTGTTTTTGTATATGTAACACCTTACACCCCTTAGTGTACCCAAAAGGACACACTAAAAGATATGGTGCATTGTATGTATAACTAACACTAGCAGAGACTAAGATTCACAAGCCAAAACTAAATAATAATAATAATAATAATAATAATAACAACAACAACACAGTGGAAACAATTATAGTATTTTGCTAAAAATCAAACTCTATAATATAAGATGATAAAATAAGTCACCAAATACTACATACATCAAATGTCAAACTACTCATATATGTCTTGTTAAATCAAAAACCGTAGTCTCCATAAAATCAGAGTATAATTATCCCTCAATATAGTGCCAGTACAATACAAGAACTAAAAGTTGAAAATAAAAGAAAGGAATACATGATGGGATCTCCAAAGAAGTCTTCGAAGAAGCTACAGTCTACCTTGCCCCTGATTGCCTATGGGAGGGGGGAAGGGAAAAATCGAGGAGTGGGTCAAACTAAAAGTCCAGTCAATGATAGTAATTACTAGAATCTTTAAGCAAAGTAGAAGTAATAGACCTTATAAAAATTGTAGTATATATAAAGGAAACAAAGAGAATAGGAAGAAAAAGGAATAAGCTAGAAATAAATATGAATTACTAAATTAACGCAATTGATTAACTTTGATGGTTTGCACTTGTTTTTGTTAGCTGCATGAACTTCCTAATCCTATAATTAGGCTGAAATCCTAATTCTACCCTTTGATCGGTCTTATATCTCTGTTGTGCCAACTGTGAGTTAGTCCCATCCTGTGGGTCCCACATCAAAAGGACACCTGTTTAGGGCTTTGGAACTCAATAGCAAATTATCTCCCTACACCGAGGCCGTACGCATGACCACCGTTAGGCTCACACTATCTTTTGCTCCCTCTACCTTAAATAGCATAAGTGTGCTTAGCTTTACCTCCTCTGTTGTGAGATCATCAGTCCTAGTATGAAATGGTCCTGCCCACCTCACCTAAGTGTGTTGTAAAGACCATCAATCCTAATCTGAAAGGGAATGCAATACGGGTCCTTCCAAACAAAATCTAGTTGTGCCCCTCGTCCAAATCCCTTGATTTGAACATCTATCTATTGGCCCCTTAGTTACTTTAGGTAGCATATGCATGTCCCAGCCTCACCTAACCTAATGTGAGACCATCAATCCTACTCTGAAAGGGTTATGCCCAGCCTCAACTACTGTGAGACCATCAATCCTACTCTGAAAAGGTCATGCCCAGCTTCACCTATTGAGAAACCATCAGCCATAGTCTGAAAGGAAATGCTATTGTTTATGGGCCCTACTTCTATCTTTACTTATTAATTTAATATAAGTCTTTTAAATAAGCCTCTTCTGTTCATTCTACTCTATTGCTTATTAACTTATTCTAAGTCTTTTAAATAAGCCTCTTCTACTATCTCTGGTATATTTTCTTATTAACTTAGTGTAAGTCTTTAGAATAAGCCTCTTTTGTTCTTTATATTTAATTATAATCTATGTTATAATTTCTCTTTTACCTCGTCTTTCTAGTTATAATCTACTAGTTATAATTATGCTTATTAACTTAACCCAAGGTCTAAGTATAAAAATAAGCTTCTTTCCCTTTTTACCCTTCTTAATCTTAATTATACATCATCATTAGGCTTAAATTCAATCCAATATAGTCTTCACATTTTACATCTTATTTTCTGTAATTTTAATGTTCTTATTATTTAATCCCTATTTAAGTTTTAATATATTCTATTCCATTCGAGTAGAAAGGAAAAATAATAGAAAACACTGACAATTACAGAAGAAAATCCCAATGTAGAAAAGATGTAAATAAAACGTAAATAATAGTAAGTAATTATAAATACTGTAAATAACTGTAAATAATTGGAAAAGCTATAATTAACGGTAATTAACTACAGATAACTGAAAAGAATAGCTAAAAAGAAATAGACTGAAAAATAAATCTAAAACTGAAAATAAACTGGTAAAAAGATTATTCCAAATTCGTAGAAAAACTGCAACTATTGGAAACCCTATTATTTCAAATTACTTATAAAATCTAAAATAATTACTGATCCCTCACCTGTGGTCCTAAGCTTTTCCCTTTAGGTCTTCCCGGATCCACTTGAGGGTATTAAAATATTTTTATTAAAAAGATTCTCTCCTTGGAAAATTATTTCTTTTAGGGTCCTTCCTGAAAAGGTGAACCCAAACGGAGAAAATCTAGAATGAGAAAAAAAAGTTAGGCCTAGGGTCTTATTTATATGGGTAGAAGTGAATATCAGACCGTTGGATTTGGAGATTGAATAGGATGTAACCACGTCATAGGCTAAATAGGAGCCATCGGATGGAAGCACGAAGGGGCTATATGAGGCTAACGAATGGAAAAATACGTGTTCGTAAACCTCTGGAACGAAGAAAATTTTCTACGTTCCATACCCGTAGGTGGGTCGACCGGCAGGTCGACCCAGGGCATGGTTAGGTGAACCTCTTAGTCGACCTAGCCATATATATATATATATATATATACACACACATATATATATTCTTTTCTTTTGTTTATTTTGTTTTTAGCTTGTATTAGCTCGGATTTTGACGTTCTATATATAAAAACTGACCAAAAAATTACCATGGATACAATGGTGCAACTCCCATGGATTAGTTCTGATGATTTAACGAAGTCATTTTATTATTTCGTTAATTAACTAATTAATTATTATGGGTTAAATTTCGGGTTGTTGCATTCTCCCCTCCTTAAGGGATTTCGTCCCCGAAATCTCTAAGGATAAAAGAATGAACTAATTTTTTTTCATCCAACTTCTACAACCAACTACTCAACTATCATCTATTCATCCATTATCCTTAAGTTTTTCTAATGCAATTTATGATACTTATGCAATTAGTGTAGTGTAAATGTCCTTAACTAATGCAAAAGATTAGGTGATCCACTAATTCAGTTGACCTCCTTTTATGCAATCATGTCTGTGCTATGTATCCAAATGAATGCAAAAATTCCTAATGGTAACTGATAGTTCTATATGTGCGCTCCAATCATTATCCAAATGGAACAACCATGTGATAAACATCCATTTATAGCAACCATAAAAATGAATAAAAAAGCAAATGTACACACATCCATATGCATGTGCCCTAGTGTCCTAGTTAGGCCAATCCCTAAGAGGTAATGGTGCCTAGTGTAAGTATATGCATCCATAGCATCCACTAGCAAACACTTGAAACCACTTGCATCCATCATTCATAACACGTTCTACTAACATGTTTACATCAAATCCTACCATCCATAGGTTAAATCCTAAGTTCTACCCTCCCAAAGGATAATAAATGAAAGAACCTATTCAAAACTAAAGATGGAAATAGGAAATTCAAAAAATTACTAACAAGAAATGCGGATATGGGATACGCTCCTAACCAAACTAATCTTCTCTGAAGTCTCCTTAACTGTGTCGGAACCAAGGCAATCCCTCTGTAGACTCTATCCAACATGAAAGCAACTTGCACAGTCTTCCATAAAAGAGCTTCGGAAGGTGTCATTCCAATGCTAGCTTGAGAACTACTATCTTATGCAGATTCCTCTAAAGAAAGATGCTTCTCCCAAGTTCTTCCAAAATCAAGGATACTCATTCCCAACCATGCGTGGCTTACTATTCTTCTTATTCTTCTCACATGAATCAACATTCATAGGTTCTCGCTAGGGTTCTATATACTTTTTGGAAACTCTATTGTTATTTCCAAAAGTAATTACTGTTGTCTCCTTTGTCTTTAAAAGTATAATCTTTAAGTTTCTATTAAATTCAAAAATACTAGGTTACTTAAAATCTTATCTTTCTAGACTTGCATCTTCACAACTTTTTTGAATTTACATTATTTCCCAACCTAAATGGAAAGACTTTCAAATTCTAAGTCCAAAACTTATTCCTCGTCATTTAAAGAATTTTTCAGTTTTATATAAAAATTGGGATTTTTAAATTTAATCGTTACTAAGTTTTTTGCTTTCAAAACTTATTTACTTTTTCACCAAACCATTTCCTTTTAAAATATCTTTAAAATATCCTTATGTATTTTCAAAACATCTTCTTATTACACCTAACGGTCTCATGCCTTAATGTATTGGAATGCTTTCTCTTATGAGAAATTATTAATGCTAAAAATCTTCTATGAATCTTTTAAAAGAGAATTTCATGTTTATGTGAAATTACAAGGAACTTATTTTATATTTTTCGGAATAGGCTATACAAAATATGATGCTTCCCACACCTTGTATATCTCTTTTACATATTCCTTATAGCTTCATAAAACATTTTTATTGGTTCCATAGAAAACCATTATTATTTTCATTCCAATAGATTAAAGTATGTTTAAATTATATTTTTCTTACGGTAGGCATCTTCTAATATCTAACTTTTTCTATTAAGAAAAACACATCTCCAAAACTGTTTTAGTATATCCATAACCAAAAACATTTTCTTATACCTATTTAATTAATAGGTGTATTCACAAGTCAATTTTATTTCTATTCTTAAAAATCATCTTTTTTAAAATACATTTTTATTTGGGTTAGACATGAAGTGGATTTTCCTATTTACTACCCTAGGAGTATCCTTTCTAAACATTGGAAACCTCATTTTCTTATTTGAAATCTTTTATTCCTATACTCATATTTATTCTAAGGTGCGACTGTTAAATCCACTTATATAAAAAAATTATAGTTTCTGCATTTATCTACACAAGGGGATTTTTTTTCTTTCCTTATCAACTAAATCTATTATACATCTCCAATCTTTGCCTACCTCTCTTTGGATTTTCACAATCCGAACCTAAATGAATAAAATCATTTCTCAAACTCTTTCCATGTGTAAATCTTCTCTATGCCCCAAGAAGCACACTTCCTTATGCCAAAAGTGATACTTCTAGAACTTTGTTTTCAACTAAAGAATGCGATGTCTACAAAGAACCTCCTCAAGATGAATAGAATGCTCCTCCTTACTTCTTGAAAAACACCAAAATGTCATCCACAAATACCACCACAACTTATTTAGGACGCCTCTAAAAACGCAGCTCATCAAATCAAAAAAATCGACTGGGGCATTGATTAGCCCAAAAGACCTAACCAACTACTCCAAGAATCCGTCAGGTGTCCTAAATGTAGTCTTATTAATGAAGTTATCAGCGACCCTAAGCTAATGAAATTCTATGGCTAAATGAAACTGGGAGAATACTGAAGATCCAACTAACTGGTTAAAAAGATCATCAATCCTAGAAAGTGGATAATGGTTCTTCTTTGTGAGCTTATTTGATTCTCTATAATCTGCGCCAAGTCGAAGGAAATCATCCGCCTTAGTAGCGAAGATGACAGGCGCTCCCCACTCAAATATGGTCTTTCCAATGAAACTTTTCTCTAATAGCTCACAAATCTACTTGCTTGACTCCTTCCTCTCCCTAGGCGCCATATGTCCCATGGGAAATGCCACTATCTTAGCATTGTCATTCAAATAGATCCTAAAGTTGATATCTCTCTTAAGGGGTAGTCCCCTGACCTCCTCAGAGATGTCTGGAAAATCTCTGATGATTGAAACTGAATCTAAATCTGTTGGCGATGGAGCGAGGGAATAAAGATAGCTCAACATGACTGACCCATGTGGGTCGCAAGAGACCTTGAGAGTCCTACCGATGTATGTCTCTAGTCTAACGACTCTCCTCTGGCAATCCAATATCACTCCATAGGTGGATAGTCAATCCGTCCCCAAAATCATCCCATGTCTCGAAAATCCCAATACATAGGCGTCACAATCAAACTCTACGTCTAGGATAAAAAATTTCAAACCCCTACAAACCATAGATAAATGTACCGATCCTCCTATGAGATTTGAAACAATTATGGGGTCTACTACTAAGGAGGTATCTATGTGCAAACAATCAAACAAGGAGCTGGAAAATGAAAGAGTGTGATGCTCCAGAATCAAAAAGAGTCCAAATAGGAAAAATCCGAAAAAGAAATCAAAACTTCTACGGTGATTTTCCTACATCTATCTGGTCCGTTGTTGGAAGGTGCTACATCCAAAGCCTGAATCTGTGCTATAGGTGCGCTCGCTTCCTGCCCCGTCCTCTAGGGACAAAATCTACTTAGATGACCAGGCTACCTACAAGCATAACACTTTCCCTTCATTGTCTCCTTCTTGTAGTCTCATGTGCAATGACCAACCCGGCCATAGTTATTGCATTTCTCGCTTTTCTTGATCTATTTTTGCGATCCTCCTTTCTTCTTATCCTTCTTGTTCTTCCACCATGGCTTCTTCGAATTTTCCGACTTAGGAACCTCCTTAAATTCTCCTTCCTTAACTGCATCAGACATAAGCACCATCTCCATCAGTGACTCATAGGTAGCTCCCATCGGTACGTGAGTCAATAACAACCCTTGGAGGGGTTGATTCAGTCCTTTCGCGAATTTCATGGCCTTCTTATGCGTTGTATTTACTAGCTCCATTCCAAACCGCGATAACTCATTTCATTGGTTGACATACTCCTTTATTGAAAGATTTCCTTGCTTCAAGCTAATAAATCTTTTCAATTGCATACTCTCTTCTGCTTGTGATAAAACTTCCTTTAAAACCTCTCTCGGAATCCAAACCATCCAACGTCTCTTCCTTCCAACTCAATAACCTCCCACCAAAAACAAGCCCTCCTTTCAGCAGCCAAAATGCAAGCTGAACTCTTTGCCGATCCTCCAATCCTAACAGCCCAAATATCCACTTCATGCTCCTCAAACAAGCTTATGCCTCCATGAAATCCTCCATACCAGAAAATGTCTTACCACCTAGATTAGCGAAGTCCTTGCATAGCTTAGAGAAATTAGCTGCTATATGTGGGTTGATGGGATTCCCACCCATTGGTGCTAGATTAGGTGCTTGCCCTTGCACCTCTGGAGTCGTAGCTTGTATGTATCTACGAAACCAACCTGGGACACCCTATGGAAGATTAAGGGTATCCTCCATTCTATACAAAGGAAAAGAGAACTTAGGCTTGAAAGAATTGAAGGAAGATTGAACTAAACTTTAAGGGGATTTTTATAAAGACTCTTTTATACTTGAAAACTATTTCTAAGAGTTTCTTTCTGAAAAATACTTTTAAAATAAGTTATTTTGAAAAATTCTTTACTTTTAAAACAAATTTTTAGGAATCCTATAACCTTAGACTCTGATACGAAATGTAACACCCCGCACCCCTTAGTATACCCAAAAGGACACAATAAAAGATGTGGTGCGTTATAGGTATAACTAAAATTAGTAGAGACTAAGATTCACAAGACAAAAACTAAACAAGAATAATAATAACATAGTAGAAACAATTATATTGTTTTGCTAAAAAATAAAATCCGTAATATAAGATGATAAAATACGTCACCAATACCAAATACATCAAATGTCAAACTACCCATATATGTCTTGTTAAATCAAAAACCATAGTCTCCATAAAATCAGAGTACAATTATCCTTCAATATAGCGCTAGTACAATGCAAGAACTAAAAGCTGGAAAAAAAAGGAAGTAATACATGATAGGATCTCCAAAGAAGTCTTCCAAGAACCTGCAGTCTACCTTCCTTGCCCCTAATTGCCTGTGGGGGGAAGGGGATAATAAAGGAGTGGGTCAGACTAAAAGTTTGGTGAATGATAGTAATTACTAGAATCTTTAAGCAAAGAAAATGTAGTAGACCTTATAATAGTTCTATAAAGGAAGCAAAGAGAATAGGAAGAAAAAGGAATAAGCTGGAATTAAATACGAATTACTAAATTAATGCAATTGACTAACTTTGATTGTTTGTACTTGTCTTTGTTAGCTGCTTTGATTAGGCAGAATTCCTAATCCTATAATTAGGTTGAAATCCTAATTCTACCCTTTGATCGACTTTCTATCTCTATTGTGCCAACTGTGAGCTAGTCCCATCATGTGGGTCCTACAGCAAAAAGACACATGTTTAGAGCTTTGGAACTCAATAGCAAATTATCTCCCTGTGCCGAGGCAGCACGCACGACCACCGTTAGGCTCACACTATCTGTTGCTCCCCCTTACCCTAAACAGCATAAGCATGCCCAGCCTCACCTCCTCCGCTGTGAGACCATCAGTCCTAGTTTAAAAGGGTCTTGCCCAGCCTCACTAGTGTGTTGTGAGACCATCAATTCTAGTCTGAAAGGGAATGCTGCCAATTCGGGTCCTACCAAACAAAATCTAATTGCGCCCCTTGCCCAAATCTCCTGATTTGAACTTCTATCTGTTGGATCCTTAGTTACTTTAGTTAGCATAAGCATATCCCAGCCTCACCTAACCTAATGTGAGACCATCAGTCCTAGTTTGAAAGGGGTATGCCCAGTCTCACCTACTGTGACAATGTCAGTCCTACTCTGAAAGGGTCATGCCCAACCCCACCTATTGTGAAACCATCAGTCCTAGTCTGAAAGGAAATGCTATTGGTTATAGGCCCTACTTCTATCTTTGCTTATTAACTTACTATAAGCCTTTTAAATAAGTCTTATGTTAATTCTGCTCTATTGCCTATTAACTTATTCTAAGTCTTTTAAATAAGCCTTTTCTATTATCCGTGCTATATTTTCTTATTAACTTAGTGTAAATCTTTAAAATAAGCCTCTTTCTGTTCTTTCTATTTAATTATAACCTATGTTATAATTTCTCTTTTATCCTGTCTTTCTAATTATAATCTACAAGTTATAATTGTGCTTATTAACTTAACTCAAGGTCTAAGTATAAAAATAAGCTTATTTCTCTTTTTACTCTTCTTAATCATAATTATACATCACAAGTAGGCTTAAATTCGGTCTCAGTCCAATTTATTACACTCTTCACATTTTACATCTTATTTTCTATTATTTAGTCCATATTCGTGTTTTAATATATGGGGCATTTCACCAGAAGGACAAACTTTGCAGTCCAATTAGTTTCTAGGACACACATTCAAAGAAATTACTTTCAAGGCCAAAGTCAGTAGAATAATTACTTTCAAGGACAAAGTCAGTAGTTCAATTACTTTCAAGAACATAATTTTATAGGTTTTTAGGCCCTAGAAACTAATTATTTTGTGTTTTGTCCTTGAAAGTAATTATTTCAATTGTGTGTCCTAGAAACTAATTCCACTTCCTAAAGAGGCCCTTGTGGCTAATTTCCACTTAATATATTCTATTCCATTCGCGTAAAAAGGAAAAAATAATAGAAATAAACTGACAATTACAGAAGAAAATCCCAATGTCGAAAAGATGTAAATAAAACGTAAATAATAGTAAATAATTATAAATACTGTAAATAAATGAAAAAGCTATAATTAACAGTAATTAACTACAAATAACTAAAAAGAATAGCTAAAAGGAAATAGACTGAAAAATAAATCTAGAACTAAAAATAAACTGGTAAAAAGGTTATTCCAAATTCGTAGAAAAAGTACAATTATTGGAAACTCTATTATTTTGAATTACTTAAAAAATTTAAATTAAATACTAATCACTCGCCTATGGTCCTAAGCTCTTCCCTCTAGGTCTTCCAAGATCCACCTGAGGGATTAACATATTCTTACTAAAAAGATTCTCTCCTTGAAAAATATTCTTTTAGGGTCCTTCCTGAAAAGGTGAACCCAAACAGAGAAAATCTAGAATGAGAAAAAGTGTTAGGCCTAGGATCTTATTTATAGGGGTAGAAGTGTATCTTAGACCATTGGATTTGGAGACTGAATAGGATGCAACCACGTCTTAGGCTGAATAGGAGTCGTCGGATGGAAGCACGAAGGGACTAGATGAGGCTAACGTATGAAAATACGTGTTTGAAAACCTCTGAATGAAGAAAATTTCCTTCGTTCCATACTCGTGGGTGGGTCAAGCGGACGGTCGACCACCCCTCCTCCTAAGTCGACCGGTCGGTCGACCCAGGGCGTGGTTTGGTGGACCTCTTGGTCTACCTAGCCCAATACATACACACACACATATATTTTTCCTTTTCTTGTTTATTTTGTTTCTAGCTCATATTAGCTTGGATTCTGACGTTCTATATATGAAAATTGACCAGAAAATTACCACGGACAAAATGGTACAACTCCTATGGCTCAATTCTGAAAATTTCATGAAGTTATTTTGTTATTTCGTTAACTAACTAATTAATTATTATGGGTTAAATTTCAGATTGTTATATTTTTTGGATTTTGAAAAAAAATTCTCTTTTTTTAATATATTTTTTTATTTTAATTTTTTGGTTTTTTTGTTTGTTGAAAAGATTTTATATATATATATATATATATATATATATTGGTATTTTTTTCTAAAAAAAACAGCTCAAATTTTTTTTGGATTTCTAATTTTGATTGAAAATTTTCAAATGAGAAGATTTAAAAAAATTATTTTGGATTATTTTAAAAAAAACTAAGTTAAGTCAAATTTACAATTTTTTTAGTTTTGGATTTTGGATTTTATTTTTAAATATGCATGAACCAATGCAACTAATTGAATGCAAGGACTTAACTGCAAATTTTATGTCCTTAGTAGCTCCTAACCCGAAATTGAATAATCACACTTTGTCTTAATTCAACAAAATATTTCTTAGCCAGGTAATGGACAGGGGTTATCGGTGCACCACGAATCACCGTAGCAATGCAACCGAAGGTTTAAGTACGTTTAGAGAAACAATTAGTATAATATTTACGAATCACTGTAATATTTATAGTTGATTATTGCTCTGCCGTAACCTAGACACCGAGAAATAAAATTATTCAAAGATGACAATTGTCAAGATACAATTATGCCTAGGTGAGCTCGCGACTCCCATAAGTCAAATTTCTTAACCGTTATCATTAGTCAAAATTCTAAGATGATATGCAATTTGTGGGCCGATGAAGGGGTGTTGAAATCCTCCACCTTATGTAGATTTGTGTGTTGCCCTTAGAAAAGAAAATACGATGATATGAATGCAAAATTGAAGTTAAACGTGATTTAACGATGCAACTACGAATGAAATTTGTTTTTGTTTTTGTTTATGATTTTTTTTAAATGCAAGCAACCAACAATGCAAGGAAACTACAAATAAGAGATAATGGCCTAATAACAGAGCATGCAGAATTATTAGCAATTTATTTTAAAGCGGAATTTTTTTTTATAAGCAAGCGATATATTTTTGGCAAGCGAAGCGAAGCGACTATTTTTTTAGCAAGCACTTCTTCTTCTTATCTGTTTTGACAACCTACAAAGAAGTGAAACAAGATATATATAATTTTTTATAAAAGGATGGAACAAGAACAAAAGACAAAAATAAAAATTTATTCCTTTTTTTAATATATCCATGAAAACACTAAAGCTAATGAAACAAAGCAATTTCTCAAGCCCGTAAACCCACAAGCCCGCAAGCCCGCAAGCCACCAACCCAAAGTGAAAATGGACTTCCACAAAACCAACAGATAAAACAAAATTTTCTAGATTCGATTTCAGAATCAAATTCGACCGCGTTTTCAAAACAAATTTTGATGGCGATCGTTCGTTTCGTCGAAGTCTTTGGTTTGATTCGGTTTATTGCGGATTTGGGTAGCAGGAATTCAGGTTTGCTTGTTCGATGCTCGTGGTTGTGAAATGGAGATGAGGTAGATTTGGGGAGATTGTCACGTTGGTTCAAACAATAATGAGGTAGCATGTTTTCTTTCCCCCAATGAGGCGAGTTTCTCGGGTATTCTGGTGACTGTGGGTGGTTGCGTTTGCAGCGGATTTTAGTTTTATGATCAGGCAGAGGAAGGTTTGGTGTGGTAGAGGGACGTAAGAGAGGGTTCTCATTGTAGTTTTTTGAAGATGGATGATGAAGTCTGTGGAGAAGCAAAGGCAGTGAAGGATGGATGTACATATATGGAAGATATAGTGGTGGTTTGTGTTGCGGTTAATGTTGAAGTTGAAGTAGTAGCAGTAAGTTGAAGTTGAGGAGTGCTAAGATAATGTTGAAGTTGTTTGGAGGTAGGTTGGTTTTGTGAAGTAGTGTATATGTAGGAAGAACAGTGGGAAGGTGCTGGCAGGGGTTGGAAGGGATGTAGGCAGAGTAGACAGTAGCAGCGAATGAAGATGGTTCACACTGTGCACGGTGATGGGCAGGAAGTTGTTGAATTTGATGTTGCTTTGGAACAAAGAGTGGTTGATAGAGATGTCTTGATGGTATGACAGTGGTTGGAGGAGGAGATGTAATGAGCAGTGTGGCAGTTGGTTGGTTTGGTGAAACTGTTGCAGTGGTGAGGCAGTGATATGCAGGTGTGTATTGCTGCTTTTATAATGCTGATATGTTTGTGGTAAGGAGTATTTTGAGGAATGTTGGGAAAGAATTTGCAGCAGTTTAAAGGCAGTTTGGAATGGAGAGAGCTGCTGTGATATGTTGTTTGAGGTAGATCTTGACATTGTGGAGATAGAGGAATGTTGATGGTGTCTGATGTGGTGATGAAATGCTGTTGTGCCAGAGGTAGGTAAGGGATGGAGGAAGTGAAGGCAATTATGATGTGCAAGTAGGAGTATGGCAGTGGTGGAAGAGTTGGAGAGTGGTGAAAGTGAATAGAAATATGGTTATGGTAGTTGGTAATGAAGTTGTAGAAGTGGGTTGACGGTGGGGTGTTGTTTGGTCTAGTTCGGGGCAGAAGTAAGGGTAGAGAGGTTGTGGTGTGAAGTTAGTATGCAACTGATGTGCAGAGAGCATTTGAGAAGTGGATGCTGGAGTAAGTTGTAGTGACAGTGCAACAGTGTGGTGAGGAGGAGCACAATGCAACAGTTGTAGAAGTATTGGTGGTAGTGATGGTTTCAGGTGGGTGGGTGGGTGTAAAGTGGCAGGAGGTTGTCTTGTGGGGTAAAGTATGGTGAAATGTTCAGTCTGGCAGTGTTGTACAGTGATGCAGTTGAGGCAAACAGAGAAATGAAATGAAATCAATAATGTGAACACAATGTAAACAGTGAAATGAAAAGGCACTTGCAAAATGTCAATTGTGATGCACTGACATGCATAAGGGTGGCAGTTTTTAACGTACTGTAAATGAAAATAAATCGTAAATGAAAATGAAATTAATTTTTTTTTTTAAAATTGTGTATGTTTTTTTCAAAAATAAAAATAAAATAGAAATGCAAATGCAAATAGAAAAACACACAAACAAAATAAAAACAAAATTTACACACAGACACACAAACATTTTTAAATGCATTCAACACAAAATGAGAACACACTAAAATCAGACAATAATTCGAAGAATAGAAATAAAAAAAAATTAATTCTCCGACAACGATACAAAAAACTTGTTGAATCGACGAATTTTTCTATTAGTTAGAAAATCGTAAAAAAATTGTACTAAAAATAACCACAAGCGCACGACGTATAATTTTAGTATGTGGCGAGTACGAGTCGATCTACAGGGAATTGAGATGATTTAAAAATTCCACTCAATCAAATTAAACCAAACTTGAGATTGTTTTAAACTAAGAAAAATGTAAAACTAGTTAGAACAATAGTGATTGAAAATATGAGATTAAAAAACAATTTAGAGGCAAATCCACTCTCATATTTTTACATAAATCAACATAAAATAATCTATGATCTCTCTATTTTGATTCTTAAGTGGAATTAGTGATGTATTTATCATAAATATGGTCTATTTATGTTATTAATTAACATAACTTAAATCATCAAACTATAATACAATAACTAACCACTTGTTAACTCTCATGGAAATGAATAAGAAACTAAAACAAAATCTATTTTAAGCATGATCTATTTACCATTTTTGATTAGTAACATAGATCATCAAATATTGTTTCTACTTTAATTCCATAATCAAAGTCACTTAAGTAGATGATGATGTAAATTGTGTTTATATTGGATTAAACATAGCTCATTTGTGATTACAACATAGACTATCAAATTCCTTTTATAAACTTACATCAACATCCACTTTTCATGAAGCATTAAAAAGAGATCATAAATCACAAAATATGTTGAATTTACATAGTTTTAGAGAGCTTCATTACCCCTAAATTGAAGGGGTTTAGCTACTCATTTGTGTTATCATTTCAACGCATTTAAATTTCAACATAGAAATATAAAAGGAAAGTGCAAGCTAATTAAAATAAAAATGAACTAACTACTTGCATAAAAATAAAACTAAGCTACTAAAATGAAATGAAACAGAGCATATAAATAGAAAATGAGCATAAAGTAAAATAAAAGCAAAGAAGAAATAGAAGATGAAGAGGCTTAGAAAGCCATTTTTATTTCTCTTTTAATTTATGGCTACAACTTGCATGATAATGTAAAAACTAAAAACTAATTACATGACCATAAGAGAGGTATTTATACAAGCCTAAAACTCCAATCCATATTTTAGGAAGTTACCCAAAATACCCCTTCAGAAGTAGGCCCACTAAGTTATCATTAGCTTCTAATTAATCCTCCATTAAGTATGCATGTAACTTTAGTTTTCACTAACATATGCATTAGCTCCTAATTGTAGATCAAGATAAGTGGGTAGGCGTGGTCCTCCATATTGCATGAATTGATTTATTTCTTCATTCCTTTGTTTTCTATCCTTGTGCATGCATATTTCCATGAAAGCTTCTTCATATTTCCATCCAAATTCCTACAAATGAAACTAAAATGTGCAAATGAATATCCTCAAAAAGAGTACATGCACAAAATTACTATTTTACCACAACTTGATGCTTGAATGATGACTTGAAAGCATTTTTGAAATTTGGTTTTAAACATGTACAAATACCCAATTATGACATTTATTTAAAATAAAAGTAGATTAAATATGAAAGTGAAAATATGCACATTTACGTGCACATCATGAGGTATTGCCTTGATTGCACTTGGCAATCTAAATGGATGATGAGTGAGATCAGACTTATGCAACATAGCATAGAAAATTTGGTGTGCTTAGGTATCAAAATGAATTGCAATACGTAAAAGGCTAGCATACTTGGGTACCTGTAGGGTAGGAGTTGCATATTTGTCGAGGTCATCATTGGTCTCTTACGGTCAACAGAAAGGGTATGGTTACCTAACTTATATCTTCCGCCTACCAGGATTGGTTCAATTGGGTCATGAAATACCATAGTTGTTTATTAGTTTGTTTGACATAACAAGGCTAGTTAATCCATACAAAGGTAACTTCAAAACATGGATAGGGAAGTGGTGCGCTGGGCTTGGAATCCACGATAAGAAGGAGACAGAGGTATGCAAAAGGTTGGCGTATGTGAAAATCTCCAAAGTATTAGGACAACGTGGACTTGAGGTCATGGATTGGTTATCGACAGTGCACACAGGAGGATTTACCTCGGTGATACAACGGCGATGGATTTTTATGAGGTGTTGAGCGGTTGATACTAGTAGAGATAATATCTAGATCTATTAGTGGACATAGGGTATATATTTATGTTTATAGACATAGATCTATTTGGTGTAGATGAGTATGGTTCGTACGTAGCAATGAAGTTGTACGACTAATAATAAAATATAACATAACATGAAATAGTAAACAACCGACATAAGCTACTGTTATGTATATAATGTATAATTATCAGTCACCAGAACGTTATTTTGACCCCCTCCTCATCACAACCCACTGGATTTAGAAGGGTAGTGGTGTTGATTTGGAGTAATTGTCTAGTTGAGGCTCTTGACACTTGAGATGTGGATTTGGATTAGTAATTAGATCAATTTATTTTCTTATTTCTGTTGTGAACTATTACTATTAGTGCTCTGATATATTTTCATTTTCGTAAGATACCAAACCAACGATCCATACTTTAGTGAACTTGGTTTTTTGGTTTAGCGAAACCTGGGCCCACTGAAGTGCGGGCTATTACATTTGGTATCAGAGCTTAGGTTAGTCGATTCTTAAAAAATTAGAAAACAATGAGTGAACATATTTTTATTTTGACTATAAATATAAATATAGTATATGCTAAAATCTTAAGAATTACATCTAAATAGTAGTTGCTCCATATTCCTAGAACTGGATGGTACTCGGCTACCTAGTCGGGATTTGATAGGCTAATGATTATTGATCCCCATTTTTGATTGTCGATTGATGATGTATAATAAGTCTAGATAAAAGAAAATAAGAGTCCATATGCTATAGAAAGTGGAAAGTCTCTAAAAAGGTGTGAAATTATCGCTCCTAATTTATGACCAGATTTTTGGATCTTTGGAAATGGAACAGAGGATGTTCTTAAGAGAATGGTTAGAAGTCCACTTTGAGTCCAACCCAATAATAAGAAATTTTTGGAAATTGAGAAAAGTATAAATTGTATACTTTGAAAGAACTTTTAATGAATAAAAAATAAACATTAAATTTTAAGAATATATATATATATATATATTTCAAAGGTTTTGTAAGAACATATATATATATATATATATATATATATATTTAGATTTTAGTAAAGGAAATTTTTGTCTGAGGCTGTTTTCTTTTGAAAAGAAATGATGGAGCGTGAGTTTTTCTATGTAATGAAAGTTTTTTAGATATAAAAGGGTCTATATGGGTAGACAATACAAGTGGTATGGATTTAGAATAGAGTAAATGGTTTAGAAAAGAAGATAAATTGAGCTATAAGTGGCTACACTATAATAATAAAGAGATCGTAAATTAAGAGAAACAATTAAAGTTTGTGTAGTTTAGGCAAAAGGGTTGATTAGTAGGAAGTTTTGAAAGTAAATAAAAAAGAGGTTTAATTTACTTTAATTAGACTGGGATTTTACATATTTTAGTTCATTGGAATGAAAAGGGATAACAAAATAAGTTTTTTATGAATTAATCAAGTTACAAATAAAAGTGTTTTGTTTGAAATAATAAGGAGTTAAATGCAAAGGAAGAGATGTACAAAATATGAAAACTCGTATTCTTTACCGTCCATTTCAATAAAGAAAATGAAACATAATTCCTGTAATTTCAAACAAAAACTCGAGCCCTTTTTTTGAACAATTCATAAAGAATTATAGCATTGACGATTCCCCTTGAAGGAGGAGCAGTTCTAATGCATTAAAAAAGTGTAGTGACTAGAAATATTTTTAGTAAATTTTATTAAAATAATGTTGATAATCTAATTAGAGAAGCTAAACAAAGTAAATTACACATTTTCCATTGTTATGTGCATTAAAGTTACGTATCTTTTAAAAGTTCCCTTTATTATAACTAAGACTCTACCCAATATTGGATGTTCAAGAGAGTGGGAAATGTAAAGGAATTGATAGAATGATAGTTGTTCTTATCTACTCTAATTTTTATAATTTAAAAGTTATGAAATAAGTTTTGGAAGCGTGTAAAGTATGTTTTTGGAAGAAATGCTTTCGTGAAATGAATATGTTTTTAAAAGAAGAACTTAATAATTTAAATTTTTATATTTTTATGTAATAAATGTCTTTAAAATAAAAGGATGTACTTAGAATTGCTATGGTTCGCTTTTTAAGTATATGGAATAAGTTAATTCAAAAATTATAAAATGTATGCTCTGAAAAGAGTTAAAAACACCCAGTATTTTTGAATTTAATAAAAAGTTTCTAAGTGACACTTTTAAAAACAAGAGTTTTGGGATTAGATATAACAAATTTTTTTGAAGTTTACATTTTTGAAGAAAAATGATAAAGACCAAACCGAGATTTTAAATATGGAGTAGATAAGAATTAGTGCCTAGGTGAGACAGAGAAAAGGAATAAGGTTATGAAGGAGATAACGGTGACTACTTTTGAAAAGTAACAAAATGTGACGACTCGGAATATCCGGATATTTGAAATTGAAATATTTAATTGATTTTAAATATTTGAAAGTTAGTTTAACTTGAATTTCAAATACCACTATTAATTTGGATAATTAAATAATTGGATTTAACAATTGGAAATTGGGTAAGATATTGAATCTTGATTTTCATGCTAGTTAAAAATATTTCAAAGGCTTGGAAAGCTTATATTTATAATGCTGGAGATAATAGAAGTTTTAAATTTGAGTTTGAAAGTGTTTTGTTTAGTTTTAAAAATATATCGTTTAAATGTATATTTAAAAATAGCCTTCCAAGGCACAATCTCGGATTTCGACGAAACCTGTTCCATTGGGTCCGTAATAATGTATTATTATCGGATTTCAATTTTCATAGTGTTTAGAGCTGTGGTGAGGTCGTACGATATATAAACGCGCTAAAATCTATATTGAAAATTTAATAAAATAACAAGTCCAAAAAGCTATCTTCTCCGTATGATCAAATTAGGACTCGAAACCTTTTCCATTGCGCTCGTAATAGGGGTTTAACATTATAAATGCCTAGCGGCATGCCTTGGTAGGGGTTCGAGATAGTAAGTTGCGTTTATCGAGACGGTTTGAAATTTGAATTTAAATTTGATATATTTTTATATTATGAATAATGTTTTCACAATTTAACACGTTTCCTCCCTTATAACATGTGTTTCTCCTTTTCTGTTTTAATAAAGTAAATTGCCGATAAAAAGAAGACAAATATTTTCCATTCGAAAAAAAATCTCAAAGGAAATCGCAGAGCAAAAATAAAATGGCCGCAATAAAATCGAAAACCCCTCTTCTCAAATCCAAATTGAATAAGTAATTGGCCAAACAAAAATCGCCTCTCCTCAATTAAATAGCCGCGTGTAATCAATTGAATATCGAAATCCCTAAATCATAATGGATCATGATGCCCACTTTGCTATCTTCGGCGACAACTGGAGCCACATTACTTTCCTTCATCGTCGCCAACTTTGAGTACCATTGGATTTGCCTAGATCTGGAATGCAGGCAGTATGGTTTTCCTGTGAAGTATCGCGATGCTAGGATTTTGCTAACTTCAGCATCGAACGAAAGCTACTTCCGTTGGGGATAGGAATGTTATAGGATTATCAAGGGAGGGGAGGCCGATGTTGTTCTGTACTCGACGTTGATAATGGAGGATGGTGGCTTTGGGCAGTTGAGCGCGGTGAAGATGGGTTCGTCGAGGGCAGCAAGCTCGTACTGGGATTTGGAGCCGAAGCTCATTGGGTTTGATTTCCAGAACGATTTAAGGTACCAATTTTTTTTATTTAATGTTATTCAAGTTTTAAATTTTTTAATTTAGTGAGCTGATTCATTTCATATATTCAAAAAATAGTTACAGTAAAGAAATTTGATATTTCATTATTTACAGAAGAATATATAAAATAAAAGTATCCATATAAATAATATACACGCCCATTTCAATTTAATATTCACATATGTACAGAAAACAAAAAGTGGGATTTACAGTAAGATTGGTGTATATGCAGTTTATTTTTCAAGTTAGAATATACATATATGTATATATGCAGTGAAAGAAGAAAACAGCATAAACATAAATATATGTATATATATGAATACATATACATGTTTTATTTTATACAAGAGTAAAACATAAATATATATGTAGGTAAAGTTTGAAAAATAGGAATTTTTTTAAAAAGGCTGTAAAGTTTATATAAATTGGATTTTTGTGAAACCTATATATATTATTTTGCAAATATATATATATATATATATATAGTCCTAAAGAAAATAAATATGCATACATATATTTTGATTTATTAAGTTATGTCAAAAATAATTTATTAAGGTGATAAATTTATTCAATTAACTTATTTAATTATTTTAGTTACTAAAAGGATTTTTAAAAGGGAAATTATTTAGTAAAAATAAAGTGATAGCTAAATTAAATTTGATAAATAGTAATAAATTGTATGGTTAATTCAAACATTAATAAATCGTGAATTGTTTATACAAGGTCTAAAATCGTGGAGAATCAAGCCGTTTTGGAGTGGATTGCAAAACAAAATCAAAGGTGAGTTAATCTAACTCATTTGGATTACCAAACAAATTTAAACAGTTAAATTATTGGTTGAATGATTGAATTGATTGGATGTGATATTATATATGATAGTATATATATTGGAGTGATTGATTTCCCGCATTATATAGCGGATGAGACCCTATGCGCCCCTCATAATAGCAGATGACCCTTTATACCGCGATATCCCGCCATGAAGCGAGATTAGTATTTTATTGTTGTGCTAACATCTGTGGATGCAGGGAAACAGGTTGGAGGGATCCAACTGAATTCCTCAAAATATTGAATTTATTTTATATTCAGAAATGTGATTATGTGATAATATCTGATGATTATATTGATTACATTGGTAATGGGAATTATTGAATGCTATGGTTTGACTAAATATATTTGGATATTTTGAAGATGTGAAAAATATAAAAGATTTGATTTTGAAAAGAGATATAGGAGTGAAATATTAAGAAAATTAATTTTAGATAAATTAAAGAATGAATTCGGAAAGAATAAAGTTGATTTTAAATTCTATTAAATAAATGATGGGTATGGAAGAGAAAAATACAGAGATTTTAAATAAATGAAATTAAAGGAGTTTTGGAGACTTAAATGATAATGCTTAAGAATTAAAGGGTTTTATTTTAAATTTTAAGATTTAAAATGATTGGGAAGAATTAAAAGGGAGAATCTTGAATAAAGAATGAAATGGATATTTTCAGTTTAAAATAAGATTTTGAATCATAAATAAAGAAGTGAGTTTTGAATTAATAGATTTTGAAATAAATTTGGATAAGTAAAGGAGTAATTTTTAAATGGAGTAAATATTGGAAATCGATTTGGGAATTTATTTAGTGTTTGAAACTGTGTTTTAAAAGGAGAATGAGATTATAGAATTTATAAACTAGGTTTATAAAGTGAAATAAGATATCAGTGGATATTCAGAAGAATAAATTCACGGTGGGGAATTTATAAAGGAATGGGTAATTTGTTTTAAAAATAAACAGTGGTTTATTTTTTTTAAAGATGTGAAAGGATAGTGTATTTCCCTGAAAAACCAAGTACATTTTTGAAGCAGATTTTCAAGTATAAGCTAAAAGTTTAAAGTTGTTTAAAAGAATGTTTTTGAGAAATTATTATTTAAGTTGTTTAAAATTCTAAAGGTGAATATTTATTTAAATTAATTATAGTGGTAATTATTTGAAAGGTTTGACTTGTATTATGATTTTAAAGATAATTATTAATATTTATATTTTATAAAGTAGTTTTTTCTAAAGATCGTCTGGCTAAAGTTTTTATTTGAAAACTTGTATAGAATTTCATAACTTTATTTTAAAAATTAGTTTTAGATTTAGCTTTACTTAAGAAATTATTATAAAATTTCATAACTAATATTTTAAATAAGTGTTTTAAAAAGTTTTATTTTAAGAATTTTAAATAGTTTTATTTTAAAAATGGTTTAAAGTGTGTATATATATATATATATTTGGATAAAGTGATTTAAATTATTTTAAAAATCTAAAATATTAAGGCTTGGCGATTTTCAGTGGAAACAAAACAATTGGGTTGGAATTTTCTTCCGAGAAAGAAAGGTGATTTGAAAACTATTTTTCAAAGGGTTGAAGAATGGAATTATATCTTGCGAAGATATTTTGAGATTAATAAATGATTTGGAAAATTATTTAATCTGATGATTATTGGTGAATGTTATTTGATAGTTAAATAACCGACTATCAATATTGGCAAATGCGCTGATCATTTCGAAGAGACCGGGATCAGAATTTATTTTTCGAAAATCACTTTGATCCAGTTTGAACGTTTTCATGTGGACAAGAGCTTGGAGTCGAAGATGGAGCAGTGAAGTGCAAGGGCTAATCGCTACTAATCCTGAGGGTGATTCCAAAATGGATGTAGTAGGAGTAGTGCCTTCGGTTTCGTTCAGACCCAGAACGGACTTGTATGGATGAATGCTTTCAGAACATCGTAAGGAGGACGATGAGCATTCTAAGTGAATGTGTGCTAAAAAGGTAACGCTTAACCTCGAGCCTCATCAACCTGGAATGGCTAAAACAGGGGAGGTGTGCACAAGGCTAAGTGGCTAGCAACCAATTAGGGTAAGGTCACCCCTATCTAGAGGTCCCTTTTATTCGACTGTGTGGGCGGTTGCTGATCCCAACCACGGGGTAAACTTATTCGGACTATCCAGTAAGGGGTAGCTCCGGTCTTGTGATGTAGGGGATCAGGGTGGATCCTTGGTATGGTGATCTAGACCACGTACTGCGATTGGCGGTACCCTAGTAGCCCTGCCATTATATGAAATCCAATCTTCAATAAGCGCCTATACGGTTTTGATTGTGCCCAACTATGCTAAAACGTGAGATGCAAGCATTTCAGCTAGATTCTATTTTACTTTCTATAGACAATATTATAATATCAGACGGATTTGATAAAAATGTTTTGGTTATAGTAAGGTAAAAAACCCGGCATGTTTATTTGTGGCGTGGTCTTACGAGATACCTTTGATTTTCAAAGGATTTTAAAAACATTAATAATCCAATTGTGTGTTTTCTCACTCTGGTTTTCTAGACTGACTTGGGAGTTATTTAACTATAATGCTCAGGTTAGACCAAATATTATAGAGTACAGATTCCGGAGGAATAGATATGGAGTTCAGGAGGTGAGCTGGATGGCGAGACGTATCACACGTATTTAATGTACTATCCACTGTGTATGACTAACTGCATAGTCAGTTTTGTGAGGACAGGTTATGATAGCTGTCGAATTTTTTGCTATGAATTTTGTTGAACTCTGATGATGTAATGTGTAAACAAATATAGTTCTTTTTGTTTAAAGATTAGTTATTTGTCTATTATATATTGTTCCGCTGCGTTTGTGAGATTCTATTATTGTTTCTGTTTCTTCTTCTACCTCCTTCTTCTTTAACCCAAATGATTCGGTTTTTCGGCATTCGATTGTTCGACATTTGATACAGTGGACGTATTGATTTCGATTTTTAGGCGTCGAAAAATTGGGTCGTTACAGTTGGTATCAGAGCGGAAGGTTAAGCGAGAAGCTTGGCTCTAGTGGGGATTACTCATTAGAAACAGAGTCCGTAGTACTCTAGAATGAGTTTGAGTGTATTAATAGATATGAGTGCGTATTTGTTAGTGAATATAAAAATTGTTTTTACATTGTGTTGACTTATCGGTTGAGTGTTTATGGATTCAGGTCGATATGTAGGATGTCATGTCATTGGTAGGGGTTTCTAAACTCTTAAACAAGATAAACTGACATAATATTGTTTTAAAATAGGGTAAATGAAATAATTTTACGCAAATTATTTTTGTATACAAAAGAAACAATTTTCTGTAAATTATTATAGTATATGGTTCCCTGGTTGTTAGGAAGTAATAATATTAGTTATTATCTGGTTAAGTGAAAAGTGAACAAGAATTGAAATTATAACCAAGGTTAAGAGATTAACTTATATAACAAAAGGGAGTTTGTAAATGTGAATTATAAATGTTATTTTATAATAGAATAAAATTCTAGAGTAATATTTGAGTATTGATTGAGGGGATTTGAAATTAGAAAATTTGGAAAATTTAATTTTCCTTGAGCTTGAAAATGGTTTTTAAAGGTTTTGGAGGAATAATAGTGATATTATTTCGAAAATATGTTTGAATGGGATATGAAATCTGGTGGAGTTTGGAATTAAAAATATTTGAAAAATGTTTTCAAAGAAGGCAAAAGCACTAAACTCTTTTCGGTCGCTGGAAATTAACTTCGGTGATGACTGTAGCATCATCGATGTTAATTTTCGCGTTTTCAAGGGAGGAATTACTGCTTGGAGATTTTTAATTCGAGTTGTTTTCAAAACAGGGTTTGGTTTTGAGATTCAAAGAAATAATTGATTTCAAAATGATTTTGAAATACTTAAGTGATTGTTGGAAACTCTAGACTTGGTTTGATATGTTTTGGAATGTTTAAGCAATTTTTCAAAACTCTAGAAGTAAATTGAAAATGATTATGTAATGTAAATGAGTTTGATAACTTATAAAATTTTGAATATGTTAGAATGAAATTTAACTTGAAGAAGAGTTAAATTAAAAATAAGTGTGAAAACGAGATAAGTTAGAGAAGTGAGCCAATCAAATGAAGTAAATATAAAGAGATTAGTAAATAGAATGTAAATAAGTTAGAAGACTTATAGGGGTTTAAAATCTAAATTGAAATGAAGTATAACCAAATTAAGTTAAATAAAAGTGAATTTGGAGGAAATCTAAGTGGGCTTGGTGAATGGTCATTGATATAAAATTTATTAAGTCTAAAATAAATTTATTGAATGAATAAACTAATTTGATTTATAAGTAAATAGAACTGGAATTGAAATTGAATATTGGAATTAATTTAAATAGTGTTAGGTAAAATGAAACTACAGAATTTGTTCGAAGAAACTAAAAGAATTAAAAAGTTTGGAAATAAAATTTTTATTTAGATTTGATATTAAATTTGAAAATGAAGTGATAAATAAAATTAATAAGTTAAACAGATTTGGAATTGAATTTGATTTGGAATAAATTAAGAAATTGAAGATAAAATTGAATTCAGAATGGAGTTGAAAATTTAAGTTAAATGGAATTATATGTGAAAGCATAAGTGGCAAGGTGAGAATAAATACAAATGGATGGTGGAATTCTTGAGTAAATTTGGAATTGGGAAATAATCTTTGTTCATATTTGAATGAAGGTTTAACAAGAAGTGGTGAAATGATAATTGTGAATAAGTGGATAGAAATCAAAATAAACATGAATAAAAGAAAATTGATATAACCGATAATCAATTGAGATAAATACATAGGATATATGTATATTATTTTATTCGCATAATAATTTGATCTAGATTCGAGCATAAAATTTCAGGATAGTTATATCAATCCGAGCTGGGATTTTTCACTCGATTTGCGACGGCGAACCCTGGATATGGAATTTTGATTAATTCTGGAAATTCCCTATCATAGTTCATGGCTATGCAGGGAGAATGACGGTTTCTGATCAAGAAACCAGATCTGAGTCCGCACTAGGGAGTCGGGTGAACGATACTAGTTTGGAAATGAAATTGTGTGATCGAGTGAGTGATTGAATTTCATGTTGCGTATGGATGATATACGGACATCGTACGGGCTTGAATGAAATGAATATTGAAAATTTTATAAAGAAATGAGTAAAATAAATTTGACTGTACTAGTAAACACTATAGGTAGATAAGTGCAGGTATCTAAAGGCAAAAGGAAATTGATGTTTTGAATTCAGAAGATAAATTGAATTGCTCGACAAAATGTATGTATTTAAATTTCTAGATGAAATTTGATGATTTTCTGGTCTAGCCACTTGGTTTTTTGTTTTCTTTTGAAATCTGGGGCCCGTAGAGCCATTATGTAGTCGTACCGAGCTAGTCGCGCAAAGGAGATGCTAGCGAAATTTTTCGAAAATTTAAGGAGTTAGAAAATTTTTGATAATTTAAAATTTGGTTTTGAATTATAATTTGAATGGTTAAGTAAGTAATGTTGTTTGGAAGTTTTGGATGAGTTTAGGAAGTTAGTAAGGGTGTTAGTGTGTTCTTAATAAAAAGAGGGGCTTGCGGGGTTGTTAGAACTGTTAGTTTTGGAAAGAAAAATTAACGGGTTGTGGGACATTCCTTTTAATTAGTATTTTGGGGAATGAAATTCTTTTAAGGGGGGAGGAATCTGATGATCGAAATTTCTGGATATTTGAAATTGAAATATTTAATTGATTTTAAATATTTGAAAGTTAGTTTAACTTGAATTTCAAATATCACTATTTATTTGGATAATTAAATAATTGGATTTAACAATTGGAAATTGGGTAAGATATTGAATCTTGATTTTTAAGCTATTTAAAAATATTTCAAAGGCTTGGAAAGCTTATATTTATAATACTGGAGATAATAGAAATTTTAAATTTGAGTTTGAAAGTGTTTTGTTTAGTTTTAAAAATATATCGTTTAAATGTATATTTAAAAATAGCCTTCCGAGGAACAGTCTCAGATTTGGGCGAAACCAGTTCCATTGGATCCATAAAAATGATTTATTATTGGATTTTAATTTTCGTAGTGCTTAGAGTTGTGGTGAGGTCGTACGATATATAAACGCGCTAAAATCTATATCGAAAATTTAATAAAATAACGAGTCCAAAAAGCTATCTTCTCCATACGATCAAATTAGGACTCGAAACCTTTTCCATTGCGCTCAGAATAGGGGTTTAACATTATAAACGCCTAGCGGCACGCCTCGGTAAGGGTTCGAGATTGTAAGTTGCATTTATCGAGACGGTTTGAAATTTGAATTTAAATTTGATATATTTTTATATTCTGAATAATGTTTTCGCGATTTAACACGTTCCCTCCCTTATCACACGTGTTTCCCCTTTTCTGTTTTAATCACGCATGGAAGAAAGAAAAGTAAATTGCCGATAAAAAGAATCCAAACGTTTTTTTTGTTCGAAAAAAAATCTCAAATGAAATCGTAGAGCAAAAATAAAATGGCCGCAATAAAATCGAAAACCCCTTTTCTCAAATCCAAATTGAATAAGTAACTGGCCGAACAAAAATGGCCTCTCTTCAATTGAATAGCCACGTATAGTCGATTAAATATCGAAATCATTAAATCACGAAGGATCTTGATGCCCACTTTGCTATCTTCGACGACAAATGGAGCTGCATTACTTTCCTTCATCGTCGCCTACTTTGAGTACTATTGGATTTGCCTAGATCTGGAACGCATGCAGTATGGTTTTCGAGTGAAGTATCGCGATGATAGGATTTTGCTGTCTTCAGCTTCGAACGAAAGCTACTTCTGTTGGGGATTCGAATGCTACAGAATTATCAAAGGGGGAGGCCGATGTTGCTCTGTGCTCGACGTTGATAACGGAGGATGGTGGCTTTGGGCAGTTGATCGCGGTGAAGATGGGTATGTCGAGGGCAGCAAGCTCGTACTGGGATTTGGAGCCGAAGTTCGTTGGGTTTGATTTCCAGAACGATTTAAGGTACCAATTTTTTTTATTTAATGTTATTCAAGTTTTCAAACTTTTAATTTAATGAGCTGATTCATTTCATATATTCAAAAAATAGCTACAGTAAAGAAATTTGATATTTCATTATTTACAGAAGAATATATAAAAATAAAAGTATCCATATAAAAGATATACACGCCCATTTCAATTTAATATTCACATATGTACAGAAAACAAAAAGTGGGATTTACAGTAAGATTGGTGTATATGCAGTTTATTTTTCAAGTTAGAATATATATATATATATATATATATATATATATATATATATATATATATGCAGTGAAAGAAGAAAACAACATAAACATAAATATACGTATATATATAAATACATATACATGTGTTATTTCATACAAGAGTAAAACCGAAATATATATGTAGGTAAAGTTTGAAAAATAGGATTTTTTTTTAAAAAGGCTGTAAAGTTTATATAAATTGGATTTTTATGAAACCTATATAGATTATTTTAGAAACATATACGTAGTCCTAAAGAAAATAAATATGCATACATATATTTTGATTTATCAAGTTATGTTAAAAATAATTTATTAAGGTGGTAAATTTATTCAATTAACTTATTTGTTTATTTTAGTTACTAAATGGATTTTTAAAAAGGAAATTATTTAGTAAAAATAAAGTGATAGCTAAATTAAATTTGGTAAATATTAATAAATTGTGTGGTTAACTCAAATGTTAATAAATCGTGAATTGTTTATACAAGGTCTAAAATCGGGAGAATCAAGCCGTTTTGGAGTGGATTGCAAAAGAAAAAATCAAAGATGAGTTAATCTCACTCATTTGGATTATCAAATAAATTTAAATGGTTAAATTATTAGTTGAATGATTGAATTGATTGGATGTGATATTATATATGATAGAATATGTATATTGAAGTGATTGATTTCCCGCATTATATAGCGGATGACACCCTATGTGCCCCGCATAATAGCGGATGACCCTTTATACAGCGATATCCCGCCTTGAAGCGGGATTGGATTCCTCAAAACATTGAATTTATTTTATATTCAAAAATGTGATGTATGTGATAATCTATGATGATTATATCGATTACATTGGTAATGGAAATCATTGAATGTTATGGTTTGACTAAATATATTTGGATATTTTGAAGATATGAAAAATATAAAAGATTTGATTTTGAAAAAAGATATAAGAGAAGAAATATTAAGGAAATTAATTTTAGATAAATTAAATAATGAATTCGAAAAGAATAAAAGTTGATTTTAAATTCTATTAAATAAATGCTGGGTATGGAAGAGAAAAATATAGAGATTTTAAATAAATGAAATTACAAGAATTTTGGAGACTTAAGTGGTATTGCTTAAGAATTAAAGGATTTTTTTTAAATTTTAAGATTTAAAATGATCGGGAAGAATTAAAAGGGAGAAACTTGAATAAAGAATGAAATGGATATTTTCAGTTTAAAATAAGATTTTGAATCATAAATAAAGAAGTGAGTTTGGAATTAATAGGTTTTGAAATAAATTTGGATAAGTAAAGGAGTAATTTTAAATCGAATAAATTTTGAAAATCAAATTGGGAATTTATTTATTGTTTGAAACTTTGTTTTAAAAGGAGAATGAGACTATGGAATTTATAAACTGGGTTTATAAAGTGAAATAAGATATCAGTGGATATTTGAAAGTATAAATTCACGGTGGGGAATTCATAAAGGAATGGTAATTTGCTTTAAAAATAAATAGTGGTTTTTTTAAAGGTATGAAAGGATAATGTATTTCCTTGAAAAGCCAAGTACGTTTTCGAAGCAGATTTTTAAGTATAAGTTAAAAGTTAAAGTTGTTTTAAAAGAACGTTTTTGAGAAATTATTATTTAAGTTGTTTAAAATTTTAAAGGTGAATATTTACCTAAATTAATTATAGTGGTAATTATTTGAAAGGTTTGACTTGTATTATGATTTTAAAGATAATTACTAATATTTATATTTTATGAAGTACTTTTATTTTAAAGATAGTTTGGCAAAAGTTTTTATTTGAAAACTTGTATAGAATTTCGTAACTTTATTTTAAAAATTAGTTTTGGCTTAAGCTTTACGTGTGAAGTTATTATAAAATTTCATAACTAGTATTTTAAATAAGTGTTTTAAAAAGTTTTATTTTAAGAGTTTTAAATATTTTTATTTTAAAAATGTTTTAAAGTGTGTGTGTATATATATATATATATATATATATATTTGGATAAAGTGATTTGAATTATTTTAAAAATCTAAAATATTAAGGCTTGGCGATTTTCAGTGGAAACAAAACAATTGGGTGGGAATTTTCTTCCGAGAAAGAAAGGTGATTTGAAAACTATTTTTCAAAGGGTTGAAGAATGGAAATATATCTTGCGAAGATATTTTGAGATTAACAAATAATCTGGAAAATTATTTAATTTGATGATTGTTGGTGAATGTTATTTGATAGTTAAATAACCGACTATCAATATTGGCCAATACGCTGATCGTTTCGAAGAGACTGGGATCAGGATTTATTTTTCGAAAAGCACTTCGATCCGGTTTGAAAGTTTTAGTGTGGAAGACAAGAGCTTGGAGTCGAAGATGGAGGAGTGAAGTGCAAGGGCTAATCGCTACTAATCCTGAGGGTGATTCCAAAATGGATGTAGTAGGAGTCGTGCCTTCGGTTCTGTTCGGACCCCGAATGGACTTGTATGGATGAATGCTTTCAGAACATCGTCAGGAGGACGATGTGCATTCTAAGTGAATATGTGCTAAAAAGGTAACGCTTAACCTCGAGCCTCGTCAGCCAGGAATGGATAAAACAGGAAAGGTGCACACAAGGCTAAGTAGCTTGCAACCAATTAAGGTAAGGTCACCCATGTCTAGATGTCCCTTTTATTCGGTTGTGTGGGCGGTTGCTGATCCCAACTGCGGGGTGAACTTATTCGGACTATCCAGTAAGGGGTAGCTCCGGTCTTGTGATGCAGGTGATCAGGGTCTATCCTCGGTACGACGATCTAGACCACGTACTGTGACGGACGGTACCCCAGTAGCTCTGCCATTGTATGTAATCTAATATCCAATAAGCGCCTCTACGGTTTTGATTGTGCCCAACTATGCTGAAACGTGAGATGCAAGCATTTCAGCTAGACTCTATTTTCTTTCTATAGACACTATTGTTATATCAAACGGATATGATAAATATGTTTTTGTTATCATAAGGTAAAAAACACAACTTATTTATTTGTGGCGTGGTTTTACGAGATACCTTTGATTTTCAAAGGATTTTGAAAACTTTAATAATCTAATTGAGTGTGTTTTCTCACTCTGGTTTTCTAGACTGACTCGGGTGTTATTTAACTATAATGCTCAGGTCAGACCGAGTATTATAGATTACAGATTATGGAGAATAGCTATAGAGTTCAGGAGGCGAGCTGGATGGCGAGACGTATCACACGTATTTGATGTATTATTCGCTGTGTATGAATAACTTCATAGTCAGTTTTGTGAGGACAGGTTACGATAACTGTCCAATTTTGTGCTATGAATTCTGTTGAACTCTAATGATGTAATGTATAAATAGATGTAGTTCTTTTTGTTTAAAGATTAGTCATTATCTATTATATATTGTTCCGCTACATCTGTGAGATTCTGTTATTGTTTCTATTTCTTCTTCTACTTCCTTCTTCTTTAACCCTGATGGTTTAGTTTTCTAGGATTCGATTGTTCGACATTTGGTATAGTGGGCATATTGATGTCGATTTTCTAGCATCGAAAAATCGAGTCGTTACACGAGGAATCCCCATAAAATGTGAAGACACAAATAAAAGGCTAGGAATATTATGTTGATATGTGTGTACCCATAAAGATGATATTAAAGAGCATTCTATAAGTTTTCGAATATGCTTGTAGGAGGTTTATGAATGAAGAAAATACCAAGGATTGAGAATACTATCAAAAGAATGAGATTAAAAGAAGATAGTAATAGATGGTAATGACCTAGTAAACACACATGGAAGATATTGGTGGACTTAAGTTTGGGAAGCAAAAGAGAAAATGTTAAAGATTATTTCCTCAAGCTTAGTTGTTATTTGGTGTGGAAAAACTGCAAGGATGGTATTTCTTATCCACTGCAGTGAGAAGAGGCATGGTTATTCCACGATTGGGTATAGAATATAAGAGTGGAATAGACCTTATCCATCGTAACTAATAAAGGAAGAATAAGATTTGAAGATTTTTGTTGAGGGATGGCCTTTTAGGAAGATCCATTCTAATTGCGGTAGTAGTTGGTGCTGTTTTATTTTCTTCCAGTGTTAGTTCTCCTTTTAATAGGTTGTAAGCATTAGTTATTGCAATGGATTGTGTACATTTAGGAATTTTTATGTGTTTTCTAGGTAGATCACAATGATTTGAAAAACTAGTAAAAAGGAGATTTCATGAAGTCACTTAACCAATGCAAGAAAAAAGAAAATAGTTGAAACTAGAAGTTAAGTAATTAATTAAGAAGATTTATTTAACTAACTACTAAATAAAAATAAAATGAAAATGTAATTTTCAAAAAATAGAAATTGTTCGAATGATAAATTTCAAAAGACAGAGGATGGGATTACAGAGAGGTGAGCCATGGGTCAAGGTTCCTTTTCCTCAAAGACTGAAATTTATAATTCAACATGTTTGCTGGTTAAAATTAATAAGAAAGAATTTTTTTTTGAGAACATAGAAATTTATCATGAAATTAAGTGGAGTCCGTTATGGACGATGGATGGTTGGCAAAACCCTGACGTTAGAAATGCGAAAAAATTATTTATAAATTTAATTATGCATGTATTTGAAAAAGAAAAATTTTATGTGAAATTTATTTATGAAAAGTTTTCATTATAAGTAATATGACTTAGAAAAAATAAACATATCTTTGGAAAGAATTTTAAAGCAAAAGATTTTGAGTTTTAGAAATTTAAAAATACTGCATGCTGACTTTGGGGAATAGCCGGTAAGTTGATTAGTTTAGATTTTTCTACATAGTTGTATTCGTAGTAAAATGAACACGATGATCGATTAAGAAGTTATTTTGTTTGTGGAAGGTTTTCTAGGATACCTTGATGATGAGTGGAAAATTTAAAAAAATGGATTTTGAAATAACAACGTTTTTGAACTTTAAAAATAAAAGTTACTTATGCAAACTATACATGAAAAGGTAGGGAAAAGATTGGGGCAAAGGAGAAGATCCAATGGTACAGCGGGAAAAGGTTATGTAAGAGAATGGTGGAAATATGGAGTTTTCCATCTGGACCCTTTCCAAGCTGTAGCAACCCTGAAATTTGAACACTTTGTGTTCGAATATCGATACGTTTGAGATATATTTAAGTGTTATAAATAGGATTTTATCACCTTGTTTAACATCATTTAATCAATAGAAAATGATAAGAAGCTTGTTTTTGAAAAGTTTTTACAAAAAATATAATCTTCGAAGGAAAATCGATAATCTGACCGACAATAGGTTTATCGATAAATAGTTTTTCGATTGATATAAGTTGTTCAAACTATTATGCACTTAATTAATGATCAAATGAATACATTAAAAATTAATGAATATACTTCCCTCTTCATAAAGCATGGAATGTTCTAGAAAGTTCTACTAGGATAAGAAATATTATATGGTAACGGTATAATGGTAAAATGAATAAAGGAGAAGTGACATAAAGTTGTCATGATAAGAAGAAAATAATGTCATTAGAGTTTTGAGGGCCTTTTGGCCTTTTCTCATCATTATTCCTAATCCTATATAAGTAGGGGCATGCTCTTAGTCTTCATTCACAAAAATTCATAAGCTTTGAGGCAAAATATCCATGTTTTCGTAGTCTTCTTCATCTTAAATTCCTAAAGCAAATAATTTGCAAACCATATCCAAATCACATTAAACTTTGAGGAAAGCCTTTCCACCACATAATATCACCTTCTACAAGTTATATTATGAAAACTCAAATCCATACACCCCCCTCCTTTCAAGGCCGTGAGCATCATAGGCTGTTATAGCCTTGAAAAGTGTGGAAAAGCAAGGAAGCAAGGAAAAGAAAGGAGGTTGCTAGCATGGGTTTGAACTTGAGTGCTTAAGCTTGGTAGTTTGTTGGGTTTAAGGTTAACTCACTCAACATTTGGATTGATAATATAACTCATATATAATTATATTTTATTGTGTTAAAGTTGTCTGAATTAACTTGGATATATGTTGAAAACATTAATTTTGATTCTTGTTTCGAAAACAAGTGGCACATAGAATCCATACATGTACTTGAGTGGACTTATATAACATATGACTAGGCCTTAATCAAAGCATATAGGCTATAGTTGAACATAGGTGGAGATATGAATTGAATTAAGAAGCATACTTATAGCGATAGTCGCTATAGATGCAGTTCGTAATTATCTTGCCTTTGACAAATATTATGAAATTTTGTATAGAGATCCATAGGGATTTTTTCTATATTTATATTTTTTTATATGTATGTTTTTTATTGAAAGCTTTAATGATAAAAAATTTAAGTAACTTCTCGAAAACGGCCAAAACATTACTAGTGCAAAATTGCCCCATTTAACCTTGTTTTTTGGAATTCAAATGTTTCGAAAAGGACTTTGAATTTGAGTGATTTATTTTATTCTATGTAAAAGTATTGCCTGACTCTTAATAGAGTATTTTAATATTAGTTTGAGATTTATATGAATTTTGAAGAATTAGTTATGAATTTACATAAAAAGAGTGTTTTGTGGAAAACACGGTTGTAACAAACGACCTTTTCGACCCCCGAATGTCGACACTACTACATCTATGGTATTCACGTGCCAAGCACCTAAGTGTTGGCAAGACAGAACGTCTGGGTAATATAAAATAAAAAAATAGGAAAGAAGAGAACATAATATCAGAATCTCACAATGGAACGATACCATATAATATCAAAGCGATACTTTTACAAAGGAAAACTGTACAGATATAATAATCAGATTAAACTAACCTACCATTAGCCTAAACAGTTATAACAACCCACCTCACAATTGTTGATATAAAAATAAACAAAAAAATGCAGTGGAAATAAAATCTATGATAGGGAACCATCCAGCTCCTCTCTCCAAGAGCTCCAATGATCATAAATGAAATCTGGAAGTATACACAAGGCTGACATGAGGATTATAAGAAAAATAAACCCGGATCAGTCTGGTAAACCAGCATGTGAAAACTCAAGTAATTTGAATTACAATTTTTGTAAAACCTTTTAAAGAATAAAGATATCTTGTAAGACCATGCCGCAAATAAAAACGGACGGGTTTTTACCTTACGATAACCAAAACATTTATATAAAAAAATCCTATGAAATTATAATAATGTTTAAGGTGTTCAATATAAATATAACATAGCTGAAATGGTTACATTGATTACATTTGACAGCATATTTAGGTATTCAAACAAAATCGTTAAGGTACGTTCGTATAAATGAATTTTCCATAGAGACCTCCTCAATGAGATCGATTTCCTATGACATGGATAAGAAAATACCTTTCGCACGTCGTATATCTCTAGATAAAATACACGATAAGGTACACACAATTGGGCCATTATTAGAACACTCGTGTGAATAATGTGTACCAAGTACATCAACTCCCCATGCATAACATATCGATAAGCATGCTCTAGATATGAAGTTGATGTACACCTCATGGGCCAGCTAAACCCTAAGATCATGCATCATACTCTGTCTTTAGTCATTTTCCCAACGTGGAGGCTATGTTCGCCATCTTATGAGTTTTCAACAAAAATCAATCATATAATGAATCCCACATAGATTCCATCATCTCAACAGATCTCGGAACCACACATGGTTTTCATCATTCACTTCCAAAACATAGAACCCGTATAATAGTTTTGAAATGGTATTCAATAAGTTAAACACTTGCCGATCCCGGACTCTTCAAAACCAATCGAAGAATTTTTGGTTAACTTAATTTTGGTTCTTTTAGAAGTAATCGAAAGCGAGAGGCATTTTGTACCAATACTCCTCCTCGAGTGTTCTTATTGGTATAAATCCACGAAGCTTTCCGTATACTTCCTAAGCTAAGTTTGTTAAGATCTGTAGTAGACTAATCGACTGTCGAGTCTTGAACACTTGGTTATGGAAACCAAGATTTCACACTTTACACGTTTTCGACCTTTCAGTTTAACTATTCCTTGACCTAGAAGAATGCCGATAGGTTAGAGCTTTATTGCTCCATCCTTACCTAAACATGGTCTTGACTCTCACAAATAGAGAGGTTTACTCTTTCAACTTTTAGTGTTAAGCATATTAATACTAACATCCCATAAATAATATAACTAAGGTCATTACAAAGTTGTTACTTATCATCCAAGTAAAATCAAGTCGCATAAATGACTTTTAATCCCTTTATAATAATTTAACCTTTATTAATTAAAACTCTTTTTATTAGTAAAACATCTTTTTATCTAATAAAATATTAATTAAAACTCTTTTTATTAGTAAAACATCTTTTTATCTAATAAAGCTTCTTTTATAAACCAGACTTCCTTTATTAATTAATACACTTTTATTAATTAAAACTTCATTTATACACTTGTATAAATATATTAGATTTCTCTTTATAAAAGATATATACTTATCTTTATAAATTTTACCATTGATTCATTCTTTTAATACTTAAAAAGTATTCATATAATTATTCCAATGGTATATGTATTTAAAAATCGTTTAACAAGTTTTACTTACTTAAAATACAATCTAAGAGATTAAAATAATCACTACTAAACCATTGTTATAAAATACTTCTTTTCTTTATAAATTAGACATATGTCATTTTCTAGCTCTTTATAAAAGATTTCAGTACCTGTTATTATCTTTAAAAATCCATTGTTAAAGATTTATAATATTTCTTCCAAAATATAATTCAAGAGTTTAAAAACAAATGTTGCAAAAACATTGTTTACTACAAAACCAAGACCATTCCATTTAATCATTATCTTTAAAACCCTCCTTTTAATGGTTTAATTACATTTTAAGAGTTAATGACAAGTGTTGCTAAAAGCAATTGTCACAACAAACCAAAAATATTTATTTATCCATTAATGACTTTAAACTTTTATTTAAAGATCAAAGCATATCCACACTTATTAATTAAGGCAATACACTTTTAGTTGATTCCACAAAAATACTATTTATTTTAGTTTAAATGTTAAATCTAAACTCCCTTTATTATATTTATAAAATACTTAATTTAATATTTAAAACTTGTATATATAGAAATATCTTTCGAATAATTAATATGTTAAACATTTTTAAAACTACTTAAAATATATGATAATTATTTATACAGAATATTATGTAAAAATAGAGAATTTTGAAATAAGTAGAAAAGCAAAAATAAATAAGTCTTGTTTTTAAAAGCCAATTAGTTTAGAAATTCATAATTAATTGTTAAAAGGTATATTTAAACTTGAACCAATTTTAAAATGCTTTTTATAAGTTAGAAAACGACTTTAGAAAGATTAGAGAAAAATATAAAATTTAAATTTCATTTTTAAACAAAATATAGTTTAAAATGGCAAAGATAGCATTTATGCAAATGCCCCAAAATAATTTGCAACAGCTTAAAAGTGTTTCAAAAGTAAAGACGGCACTTCAGAAGTGCTACCAAAAGTCCTGTGCTGTAGTTTAATATGGATTTGCTACAACTTTGCGCCTAGATTTAGATGTCTTAACAGTAGATTGTTGTATCCATTCTTGTTTCAATTGTTAGTATATATTGGATACTTGAATAACATGAAGAAAAATCCCAAAGAGTGTCTTTTCATTATTTTAGAGAATTTTTCGAAACATGGCATTTTGCCGAACTACACTTATAGCGGCTATTTCACCATAAGTTTTTGCACTTCGTTCAACCAGCTATCAAATGTATTAGACTTTAAAACTTTCCCAGTAAGAATAATATATTATTTACTTTATTAATTGCTAAAGAAATCCCTAATAAAATTTCCACAAAAATAAAGGTTATTTTCAAAAACCGACTAAGTGGCGTTGTAGCAACTATTTTTACTTTAATCTTTCTCAACTTTGCTTTACTTCTTCTATAGCTTTCCAAAACATATTCTCTGCTTTTCTAAACGCTTGTTGAAGTGTAAATAATAACCAAACTAGTTATTATTAAAATATGTTATTAAATCACCATTTCACAAGCTATATTTTAAGGGATTCAAAGTGCATTTATAGCGACTATCACTATATAGACAATTCCATATTCAATTCAATATTAAGTGTCATTCTATTTTGTACACATATATGATTCATAACTCAAACCATATCATTGCTAAACATGTATTAACATATCAATATGTCCGTATTAAACATTCAAATGTATTTAATCTACATATTTCAAAGGTTTATAAGGTACCTACTTCAATAAATTACATGAGTATATAATCATGGATCATAACTTTAAGTAGTTAGTGTATATTATAATAAATAATAGCAAGCAATATTAACGTGTTTATTCAATGTGTAATTATCAATTTATATATTAATTCAAAGTGAGATTAACTCACTTTTGTTTGAATCAATTTTTATTTTCTTCCTACCAACATTTAGTAAAATCGCTCTATACTTCCTTCCTTCCACACATAAGCCAAGAATCAAGCAAAACAAGATAGAGAGGGGGTTGAAGTGCAAGACCTAGGCCATTTTGCCTTCATTTGCTCACGGCCTAGATGGGTATGGAGGAAATGGTTTCACTTCTCTTGGGTTTGAGTTGATGGAGTGATGTTGCAAGGTGTTTTAGGATGTTAAAATGAGTTTGGAGAAGTTTGGACTAGTTTAGAGTAACTTTGATTTAAGAAAATTAAGAAAAGGAAGAAGTGCAATATTTTAGAACTTAGAGCTTATGGATTGAGTGAATAAATGAAGAGACCTTAAGAGCTTATTTATAGACATGCAAAATGAGCCAAAAGGCTCCCCTTTCCCTCTCCTAAGTTTGGCCCTAAGGGTATACCACATGAACAAGGCCATGACTCCTTTCACTTCCTACCTTACAATGTTAAATTCTTCCTTTTTTCCTTTCCTAATTCATGAGTCCTTTAGTATTTTGTGTTTAATTTAGTTTAATTCATTTCCATTAGTTACAAGTGGTTTTAAACACTTGCTAATGTGTTATGATAACATCTTAGTATACAACATTCAACTTCTAGTTAACACAAAGTTGGTTTTAATAGAATATTTTCCGATTACATTTTCCATATTTATCCAAAGTGTATATTTTGTAAACACATTTCAAAAATAAGTTTTCTAACATTAGTCATTAATTAAAAAGCGTTTAGTAGGGTTATAAAAGTATATTTAATCACATTAAATCATGGATTCATATATTTAAACAATTTAGATATCTAAATACAAAGTGTTTGAAATTTTGGGTCGTTACAACGATTTTCTTCGTTTTCAAATAAATTTCAAAATGGTTATTTTTAAGTAATATTTTGTATTAAATGTTTTAAAACTATTATAAGTATTTTCAATGATTTTAAAAGTATAAACAAAAGGTTTAGAAAAGTGGTTAGTAATTTCTTAATGGCCAAATAGTTAGATTGTTTAATTATTTATTTAAAGAGTAATTGATTATGCATAACACTAGTAAACCGATGAAGTAAGCTTGTCTATTTATGAGATTTAAGATTGATGTCAAGTAGGGATGGAGCAATAGAGCGCTAACCTACCAGACTTACCTCTAAACCGAGGAATAGGTAAGTGGACAATGTCGAAAACGTGTTAATCATTTTGATTTCTTATTTTTTGTGGAAATCATTACTACTATGATTAATACTAAAAGCCGACAAGGTAGACTTATCTATTTATGAGATTCAAGAATGAAGTATCTAGACAAGGCTTGGAGCAACCTGTGCCCAAACTTACTTGGCTTCACTCTTAGATGAGGAATAGTTAAATTGGAATGTCAAAAACGAGTTAAGCATACGAATATTGATGTGTATAAACAAGTATTTTAGCTGGATAGTCGATTGGTTGACTATCGAAGTTGACCTAATATTAACTTAGGAAGTAATCAAAAATTTTCAGGGTTTCATACCAGTAAGAACACCTGGGTAGGTGTATTGTTACGAAACGTCTCTAGTTTCACTCACTTCTAAAAGAACGAAATTGAGTTAACTAGGAATTCATCAATTAGCTTTGAAGAGTCCGGGATCGGTAAGTATTTTACGTATCGAATACCACTTCAAAACTAGTATACGTGTTCTATGTTTTAAAAGTGGTTGAAGAAGGGAATCTAAGTGGAGATTCGATATCGGTTTAAGATGTTAGTCACTATGCACAGGGTCAAAGATGGACAATGGTTGTAAATAATGTAAATGAAGAAAAAATAAAATAGTAGATAACATAGTCGATTTTATACCGGTTTGAACCTTCCTTCCTACGTCCAGTCCCTAAACACCTCTTAGGAATTTTACTATCAACACCCTCACTTCACCCCGAGGGACATGTTTACGGACTCCGCCTGAACAACCAAACAGGACTTCAATCTTTTCTTTTACAAAGAAATAACTTGACTATATATTGTTTCTTCAATACGTTGAGTAGTCGCACTATAGTACAAACTTCAATAACCCTTAAAACGATGCACAGTGAGTGTGCAGAGGTTAGGAAGTGAATTAAGACTAGACTCAAATATTGTAGTATGCAAGGGCAATGGTCTAAGTTTGCTTTTGGAATTAATATGGAGTTTAGAGCATTTGGAAACAATATAAGAACGATTTAAAAGAATAAGATTATGTATTTAGTTTTGGAATAGTGGGAGGCTTATATGGGAACGATAAGATGCCACTGAACAAAAGTAACCATTAGCAGTTTAGTTTGGAAGAGATGCAACCATCGAAACTTCGCAATACTTGAAGAAGATGGTCGAATGAACACTTAAATCAGTCCTTTGCAACGATCATATTAATGTGATTTCAGCAGCGTATCAAAAGTATGCATGGTATGGTGGTAGATGCGTCTGCTCCCTCTTGGAGCACCTCTGTTTGAATCCTACTTCAGCCATATTTTTAAATTATTCATTTCGGTTGCTTTTTGATTGAAATCTTGTAGCATAATTTAACATAAATGGATGTGGTTGAGTAGTCGGGATGCGCTCTTCTTTCCTTGGGAGAAAGAGTTTAAGTTCCACGTCCTTCTTTATTTATCTCCACCCATTTTTCTTTTCTGCTATAATTAGTAACTGGGCTGGGCTTTGAGAAAATGCGACTTTAGCATAGTTTTGCATTTGTTCCCTTTTGATATGTAATTTCATTATATACTAAATAATAAATACACTAACCAATTCTTCATGCATTTGTTGTAGCGTGATTGGTTGGGCCGCGTGTTTCCTTGATGGTTGGCTAAGTTCAATTCCTGCCTTGCACATTTTTAACTCCTTTATTTTCAAGCTTTCTCATTATATATATTTCAAATCCTACCATCATCATTTTTCGCTTTTGTTTCATCTACTATGATATTCAATGTACCTCATACAAATTTTTTATTTGATCTGAAATAACTCAACAAACATCACAGTAGCATTGTCATATAGTTATTATCATCAAAATACTAAAATCGTGTTTTCAACATTATCTTCTTTTCTGATGATGACAACTACATGACTTTCCAAGATAATATTATATTACTTCCCCCTAATATTTGCCCTTCTTCAATTTATATGTTCCCCTTATCAACATGCCCAATTTTATCACCCTTTGTCATCGACAAAATGGTTAAAAATCTGTAGTTATTAGCCAAATTTCAAAAAATAGTTTAACAAAATGTACATAATATTGGTTAATGTTAGGTACAAAAAATGACTCAAACAATATGAAGCATGGTTGTTCCTTTTTTAAAATATTTATTGCGTTCAAAAAATAATTTTATTTTTCGTTGAAATAATTTTTCACATTATATTTCTAGCACCTTTGAAATCAAGGTATTATATAAAAAGAGTATCTAGTTTATTTGTTTCAAAAATATTCCTTTTTGATACTCTAAAAAATACCTACCCAAAATATTTATAAAAAAGAGTTAGATATACCGAATTTGTTGCAGTTCCATTATATATAAATGTTCTTTCTCCATCGTATGTACGGAACATTTGTTATTCGAAATCCATCTCATCCTTTAATCTTTCTTGGGTACCTGCAAAAAATTCAATATTTTGGTACCCCGCTTCCTACATTAGAGCCCGGGGTTAGGTCAAAGGTCACCATATCCAAGAGGATTTAGTGGGACCTTCAAATATACAATTTTCATTATTAACTACTATATCAAAATAATCATCAATGAACTATTTTTCCAATTAACAGAAACCCAAATAATTGGATATTTTTTATTCATATTTCCCATCAATAATTTTGTACTTCTAAAGATATTATAAACATTATTGGTCATAGTAGTACTTGAATTTTTATAAAAATTGGATTTGGGCTTTACTCGAAATCTAGCACTAACATTTTTACTATACATGAAAGCGTATCTAGTACTATTTCTAAGATTGGTTTTATTATATCCTAAACCATTTTTATCATGTAAAGGTCTAGAACTAGATAAAATCATATTTAAATCATTTTGACCTTTATTAAATTTCATGAATCCATTTTTATGTTTTTCAAATTTAGCTTTAAAGTCACAATTATTATTTTCAAAAGAAATATTACTATTTTTCAAACTATCAATCTCCTTATGTAATTTAAAATTCTCATTTATTAACATACAGTTCTCATTTTTGAGAAGAAAGTTTTGAGATCTTGAATTATCTAAAGTGGATTGTAATAAATATTTTGTCTTTTCAAACCAAAAATTTCTTTCGAAATTTTTTCTTTCTCGTTTTCAAATAAGGTGTTTTGCTCACCTAGAAAATATTTAAGAGTTATAAAATTATTTTTTAAAACACCAAGCTTGTATTTTTAAATTTAGTTTCCCATTTTTCAATTTCTCATTTTCATGTTCGACGTATTTCATATTTTCTAAAATAATAAAATTAAGCTTTAAGATCATATCGCCTATACTTACTAATTTACTATTATCTTTTACTCAAATTTGTAAATCATAAAGTACAATTTTGTAGTCCTCCTTGGTGGCTTTGATGGGGATTTTGCTTGTTGTATTTAGATTGGCTATTTTTTGACCATTATTCTATGATATTATGACGATCGATAAAATTTCAGGCTTTGATACCATTTGTTAGTCACTATACACAGGATCAAAGATGGCCAACAGTTGTAAACAATATAAATGCAGCGGAAATAAAATAGTAGATAACGCAATCGATTTTATACTGGTTTGGACCTTCCATCCTATGTTCAATCCGTAAGCACCTCTTAGGAACTTCACTATGAACACCCTCACTTTACCTGGAGGAACAGGTTTAAAGACTTTGCCTGAACACCAAACAGGACTTCAATCTTTTCTTTTATAAAGAAATAACTTGACCATATATTGTATATTCAACAGAGTAGTTGCACTATAGTACAAACTTCGATAACTATTAAAATGATGCACAGTGAGTGTGTAGAGGTTAGGAAGTGAATTAAGACTAGACTAAAATATTGCAGTATGCAAGAGTGATGGTCTAACTTTGCTTTTAGAATAAACATGGAGTTTAGAGTATTTGGAAGCAATATGAAAATGGTTTGAGAGAATAAGATTATGTATTTAGTTTTGGAATAATGGAAGGCTTATATAAGAATGATAAGATGCCTGAACAGAAGCAACCTTTGATAATTCATTTTGGAAGAGATGCAATCATCGGAACTTCGCAACACTTAAAGAAGATGGTCAAACAGACACTTAAACTAGTCCTTTACAACGATCGTATTAATATGATTTCAGCAGTGTATCAAAAGTTCGCATAACATGGTAGTAGATACATTCATTTCCCTCTTGGAGCACCTAGGTTTAAATCCCATTTCAGCCATATTTTTAAATTCTTTATCTCAATTGCTTTTCGATTGAAATATGGTAGCATGATTTAGCATAAGCGGATGTGGTCGAGTGGTTGTGGATCGCTCTTCTTTCCTTAGGTGCAAGAGTTTGAGTCCCACGTCCTTCTTTTATTATATCCACCCATTTTGCTTTTCTGTTGTAATTACTAATTGGTGCGGGCTTTAAAAAGATGTGGTTCTAGCATAGTTCTGCATTTGTTCCTTTTGCTATTTAATTCCATTGTATACTAAATAATAAAGTAGGCCAACCAATTCTACATGTAATTAATGTAGTGTGGTTGATTGGGCTGCGTGTTTCCTTGATGGTTGGCCAATCTCAATTCCTGCCTTGCAAATTTTTAACTCCTTTATTTCCAAACTTTCTCATTAGGTATATTTCAAATCCTACGATCGACATTTTTTGCTTTTGTTTCATCAACTATGATGTTCAATGTACCTCATATAATTTTTTTTATTTGATCTAAAATAACTCAACAAACATATTAGTAGCATCGTCACATAGTTGTTATCATCAAAATACTAAATTCGTGTTTTCAACATAAGATGCTCGAACGAATAGTTGTTCGTGATCTATTCGTTATATGGGAATCCATGTTTGATTCTGAGATCTGTTGAGATATGGAAATCCATGTGTGGTTTGACATCTGTTTGAGAACTGAGGATCCAATCTGGGATTCATGTTCTATTTGGGTGATGAAGGATCTCGTGGAAGATGCAGAACGTGACCTCGACATCGGAAATGGCTAAAAGCCAAGTAGGAGCATAGCGTGGGGTATTGCTAAACCACAAAAGGGTATTATCTACTCCAGATCTAGAGTATGCTTATCGATATGTGGGTACCGAGAGTTAATGATATTCAACATCTCATGTTTAGATGTGGACAAGATATGTTTACCTTAATGGTATATTTTATCTAGAGATATACGACGCTTGGAGATGGTTTCTGACCCTTGAGCAGGAGATTGGATTTCTGCTTGATCGAAGGAATCTCTATGGAAAATCCATTAACCAAACATACCTTAGTGGTTTTGAGGGTAACATAATATGTTGTGGTATGACCAACGTAAGCATCATAGCCATTTGATATTATTATATCCTACACCATAGACATTGTCTATCATGTTACTATATTAAACATAACGAATTATTGGTTTCTTTCGAGGGGATAACCGTTATGGTAATTCATACGGTCACAATAGTTTCTATTACATATTGCATGTATCTCGAGTTTTCTCATACCAGACTTATGTCTGATGCTTGGTTTTCGTTTCCTTAAAATCCTCACATACTCTTTCGAGTAGGCTAAGTATCGGATTTTACCTTGGATGTTTCAAAGTCCCGCAGGCTTCCATTGTCTATTTATGTCTATTATTCCATATTAGCAATGTAAGGACAGGAAGTTATAACTATCCAGGACGATCATAGTACTTAGGTTTTGTAACTCTAAAAATCAAGTATTCAGAGTAACCCTTTGTATTGTTCTTTTGATATTATATATCGTTCCACTGTGAGATTTTGATGTTGTATTCTTCTTTTCTGGTTCTATTCTTTTTGTTTTATTTTACCCTAACTTTTTATCACTTGGGTGTTCGGCCTACGAATACCATGGATGTATTAGTGTCGGCATTCGAGGGTCGAAAAGTAGGGTCGTTACATTTGGTATCGGAGCCCAAGGTTGAGCGAACATCATGGCTTTGGTTGGCTATAGTTCATTATAGATAGGGTAAGTGACACCCTAGAATAAGCCAAGTGTATAGACCAGCATTTTTGTATTTTCTATAAACCTATACCCGCTTTCAGCTTTCTTAAGGAATGATCTCTTTCTTTGAATAACTCTACCCTTTCATATCCAAAATATATTCTGCTATGTTCGGGTACCGCATCATGAGTACTAGAGCTATTCGAGGAGGTAGAGGTAGTACTGTCACAAAGAGTTAAGATAAAGCACCAAGGAATGTTGCTTCGATCAAGGAACCAAGGGTGGATATTGTGTAGGAGGTCATGCAGGTCAGGCCTTAGATGAATTTTTCTTTGCTCTGCCATGATTACAAGAGGTTAAGAGGTAAGAGATTTGGTGGTATAGGGACGAACATAGAAGTCCATACTTGGATTATGTTATGTGTCTTTATATTTAGGGATATGGAGTTAGATGATGCGATGAAGCGTCGGGTGGCGTCACGACATCTGACGTATGTGACTATGGATTAATGGAGTACTATCACTACAGATGTCTAAGAGAATGACTCCTCTTGGGCCCAATTTTAAGGAGGGTTTGAGATGAAGTTTGTCCTGGAAGCCGGGAAGACTTTGTGGTTTAGGAGCTTCCTCGACTTGAAGCTGGGGGCCATGACAGTGGTGGAGTATGATAACTGATTCACTGCCTTATCTCGGTTCGGGCCTGATTTGGTAGATATCCTTTTGAAGAGGAATGAGATGTTCATCATAGATATGCATCCAAAGTTCAAGGGTAATATAATTAATGTGATGGGGTCTTATGTGAATCTTGTGAACATGGGTTTGAGGTTGAGATCTTAGCACTGAAACCATCTATTATTGCACGAACTACAAAAACAAGTGTAAGTTTTAGCTGCCTAGAGATATTTCTGGTCTCTCTTGTTATAAGTGTGGGAAGAATGGGCATCTTTTTCGGAACTGTACATCGGTTGGACGAGGGCAGGTGACAAAGGCACCATTATTGAGGGCACCTATTGCTAAGGTACCAACGCTACATCCATAGTTTTCCAAGACAAATTTTTCACCGAGGAGCTGCTACAAATGCCATAAGCCCGATCATATAGTTAAGGTTGTCCGATGCTTCGTAAGGGGGAGCAGCCTAGAGCTTTTGCGCTTGCTTCAGCATCTTCCACTTTCGACACAACAAATGGAAGCAAGTTTTGGAAGGTATTATATCTATTTTTGGCATTCCAATTCGTGTCCTAATTTTATATTGGTGTTTCTCTTAGTTTCATATCTCATATTCTTATTAATAGATTGAAATTTAAGCCGGTTATGGCTATAGATTCTACTTGTGTGTCAAACCCTGTTGGGGGTTTGACCAATCTTAGCTTAATCTGTTTAAGAGCCTCGATTCTTTATTTTAATTGACCCTTTTCATGTGATTTATGTATCTTGGGATTGATGGGGTTTGATATTTTTCTTGGAATGGATTGGTTGTCTCGGAATCATGTAATCTTAGATTGTGTTAAACGAACTATATCATTCAAAATGAAGGATGGGAAGGTCTAGGTAGTATCTTGTGAAGAGCCTAACATGCTTTTGACTAATTTCCTTAATTCCCTTAGCATGGCGGAGGAGGAGTTAGGTTCTATCCATATTGTTCAAGAATTTGTGAATGTCTACAAAGAGGTGTCAGATTTACCACCTCATAAGGAGGTTGAACATTGCATTGATTCAGTGAAGGATGCAAAACCTATTGTATTACTAGTTCATAGACTTGCACCAAATGAGAGGTTGGACCTAACCAATCAGGTTAGTGATTTGTTGCAAAAGGGCTTGATCCAACAAGGTCATTCAAGTTAGGGAGCGCTCGTCATCTTTGCTGCAAAGGTGGACTGTTTCCTAAGACTATGTGTAGATTATCTAATCTCATTAAGTGGACTGTCAGGAACAAGTATCCTTTTTATAGGGTAGATGATTTGTTCGATCAGCTTCATGGAGCTAGAATGTTTTCTCAGCTTGACCTTGCTACGGGGTTTCATCGGTTGAGGGTGATAGAGGAGAGTGTACCCTTGACCGCTTTTAGATCTGACCAGTTTTATGAGTGGTAAGTTATGCCATTAGGCCTAACTAATGCTCCACCATATTTCGTAGACCTATGAATTGGGTTATTCGAGATGTATTAAATAAGTTTGTCCTTAGTTTTATCGAGATATTATGGTATACTCCAAGACCGAGGAGGAACATTTGTGCCATCTAAGGATTGCTCTAGGAATACTAAGAGAGCATATGTTGAATATTAAATTCACGAAGTGTCATTTCTGACATTCAGAAGTTTGGTTCTTAGGTCATGTTGTTTCAACGGAGGTTATTTCTATTGATCCAACTAAGTTTTTGGCCGTTCAGGACTAGAAAAGGCTGGAAAGCGCAATGGATATTAGAATCTTTCTGGGTTCAGTAGGTTATTACAAGAGATTCATACAGGATTTCTCAAAGATTACCGCTCGCTTAACGAGTTTGACTAAGAAAGGTGTCAAATTTGTGTGGACGGATAAGTGCGAGCAAGTATTCTTAAATATAAAGGAGAAGTTGACTAGTGCTCCTGTTCTTACTATGTAAGATGGAGGTTGAGGGTTTGACTGGTTACACTGATGGGCGTAGAATAGGTCTAAGTGCTGTGTTGATGTAGCATGGGAGGGTTATCACTTATGCAATTCGACAGCTCAAACTGCATGAAGCAAGGTATGAAACTCTGACTTGGAGTTGTTAATGATGGTATTTGCATTAAAGATATGGAGGCATCATTTGCTAGGAGAGAGGTTTGAGTTATACATGGACCATAAATCTTTGAAATACCTTTTTATGCAAAAGACTTGAACATAAGGCAGCAAAGGCGGTTGGAGTTTCTTACAGCTTATGATCTGGATATTTTGTATACTCTGGGGAAAGCTAATGTCATAATTGATGCACTCAGTAAGAGATATGCAGTTATGGCGAATGTTGAGATTCTTTTGACTCTAATTAGTCATATCAAGGGGAATTAGCTTGGAGATCTTCATTTTGCTAGGACAACTAAGAATGTAAGTGAGAATGAGGCACCAAAGTGGTGGCTGAGATTCGAGGTGGATAGCATGACATTTTAAGAATGAATGGTAGGTTATGTGTCTCGAATGTTGATTGGATTAGGCAGGAAGTTCTAGCAGAAAGTCACCATTCTAGGTTGATGATACATCCTAGGGTCACTAAGATGTATCAAGACATGAGGATGACGTTTTGGTGATGTAACGACCCAGATTTTCCGTCGTTGATTTTGAATATTTAAATGGTTTTAAATGTTGGATTGGAATAGAAATTGATTTTGAATAAGGAATAAATGGGTGAATTCGAGAAATAGAGTTTAATCTCAAATATAGTGATTATCGTAATATGAGAAAAGTGAAAATAAATGAAAATTTGAGTTAAATATGAATCGGAATTAATTCTAATGTCGATATAAATTTTATTTGAATTAGAATTGAGTTAATAAGTTTGTAAAACTGAAAATTCAATTGATTTCGTCAATATTTGAAATCGTCGATTTAATCGACGCGTCAAAATAGTGATTCGAGACACAATCTCGGAATTCGACAAAACCAGTTTCATTAGATCTGTAATAGTGAGTTATTATAGGATTCCAAATTTCATGTCGATTGGACTAACGGTTTGATCGCGCAAATTAAAAATGCACAGAATTTATTTAAGTAATTTTAATTAAAATAATTTGATTCAAAAACCTATCTTCCAAATAGGATGGAATTGGCTTCCAATATATAGTCCATTGTGTTCAGGACAGGGGTAAAATATTATAAACACCAGGCAGCACGTTCGTTTGGAGTTCTAAAATATTTTAAGTGAATAGTGATTTAGATTGCTTATAAATGGAGGTCTCATACCCTTCATCTAATACCCTAACTCCATCTTCACAGCCGCCACCCTGTCTTCCCAATCAATGATCGAGGATTCTCCAACCAATCTAAATGTTTTCACTCAAAATTTTGCATATGGAAAACGTAACTCTCTTCACCATGAACGCTAGTTGGTGAAGGGTGGTGGTGGCTAGTGACCCTCGTGGCCAGGTGGGATTCGTTCTCAGGTCGATCGACGTTGAACTGAGGTATGGCGTCGCTGGCATAGGTGAACTCGAGGTGATGTAGGCGGGGGCGTTCAAGTGGAGGGGCGTATTGATTTGAGTAAGCATGCGAGAATAAAAAAACATGTAAAGCCTAGTACTATTTGGCATGGGAGGGAAGAAGTGAGTAAAGTTCTATATTATATTATTTAGGTTAGTTTAAAATTTAAATTTTCGAATGTTTAAAAATGCATAACTATTTCATATAAGGCCGGATTCACATGAAACGAATTGCGTTGGGTTCGTATTATCAGATGCTACGCATAGGAATTGGATTGGAGTCAATTAGAGCTAGTAGGGATTTGGATAAAATTAAACACTTGGTTAATTTTAAATTCAGAATGGAACATTTGGTTAATCCAAAAATCAAGGTGAATGCATCTCACTCATTTTGGGATAACAGGTTTAAATTTATAATGTTAAAAATAAATTATTGGTTGATTGGATGAATTTATAAATTATTATCAATTGGATTTTATATTATGTATAGTAGTATGCATATTTGTAGTTGGGTAAATTCCTACCGATTGGAGCAGATGAGACACTATGCACCCTGCATAATAGCAGATAACTCTTTTTATTGCGATATCCCGCCTCGAAGCGGGTTATTGTTTTATGTTATATAACATCCATGGGTGCAGGGAAACAGGTTAGAGGGATCCAACTGGATCCCTCAAAAATGTTGATTTTAGTTTCATATTTAGTGATATATGATGTGCGTGAATAATCTGATATAGATTATGGTGATTTGAATTACTAGATGTTAAAGTAATACTCGCCTTAATTTTGGTATTTTTAATAACATATATAATATTTTTGAATTTAAAAAGGAAATTCAAAGGCGATATTGAAATCGATAATTTTTATGTTGAATTTTAGGATTATTAAAAAAGGAATTGATTTGGATAAAATTAATTAATTAATTTTGGATATTTATTTAGCTATTTCGTACAATGATTTCAATAGAGAATTTTAAATTGAAGATATTTAGAATAATGGATTTTAAACAAGATTCTTTAAATACGGAATGGAAGTCGAAATCAAGGTTTGTAGGGTTTTGGAATATAGCTTGGATTTTATAAGAAATAGATTTTGGAATTCTAAATAGAAATCGATTTCTAAATGAGATTTGTTTAATATAAATATGTTATTAACAAAGAACAACCGGGAATGAGTTTATAAATTTATAAACGATGTTTATAAATAAAGTGAAATGATTACCATTTGATAAGTTGGAAATATAAATTCACCGTAGAAATTTAAAGTGAGATACCGAAATCGGTTCAAGGAAAGATCGCGGATTCTATATTGGAATTTGGAAATAGTTGTGAAATTAAAAATGAAAATCAATTTGAGATGAATCGAGAGAGATTCATATATATAAGAATGGTTATGTTGAATTTTAAAAATAAATTTTATCGAGAATTTAAGCTTTTTTTTAGAAAGAGGTTTTACTAATTAAACATGTGTTTTAAAACTATTTTAATATTGAAATATTTCGAAAGTGGATTATACAAATATTTATTTTTTGAAATGAATTCAAATTTTTATAATAAGTTTTGTAAATCGATTAGTTTTATTTAAAAACGAATTGGAAATGAGTTATCGATGTTTATTTAAAGTGTTTTGATATTTTAAATAATTACTTAAACATGTTTTGAAAATAAATTATTATTCTTTAAAAATATTTATCATATATATAGAGTTTTTATATGACTGAAATTTATTTACAAATCCTCTTGAGATTTGTAAACGGGTTTACTTAACGGGTATGGTTTTGATAATAGAAATCATACAAGGGATGGAGAAAATGGAATTTCCAAAATGTTAAAATATGGGAACTTCGAAAAAGAATTTGAATTCATAAAAGAAGTTATAAATTGTTGATTTGGTTTATAAAAGAGTACAATCGTTTTTCAAACTTGTAAAAAGGAATTTAAAAATAATTTCGGAAATTTATGAGATAAATTATGAAATATTTCCTAAGTTTGATATTAAAATGATTTTGGAGAATTTGCCTATAAATATTTTCTTAAGTATTGAAAAGAGGGTTTTGAAAAATATTTTAAGTGTGAAATGATTTATATAGAAATATTTTTCTATGTGTTATAAATTGAATTCGGAAATGTTTCTAAGTGTTGAAATGGTTTAAAAATATCCTGTTATGGATAAGTATTTGAAATTTTTTTCAAATGTTGGAATGCTGGAAGAGAGTCGAATATATATATATATATTCGTAAAGATATTTTGGAAATGAATGTTTGAATTATTTATAAAATTGGGCCTAGTGACAACTTATGTGTGTAATTTGATAGTTAAATAACTGTCTATCAAATTGGCCAATTTCGTTAATCATTTCGAAGAGACCGAGATCGGGTTTAATTATCCGAAAACCACTTGATTTGATTTATGCATTACGAATTGTGATATCTCGAAGATATTGGAGACGATGATCCTGAAGGAGATTCAGTTTGTTTAGACCCGAACAACTTGTATGGATGAATGCTATCATTGCATCGTTGCCTGAAAGGCAGTTTTAGCATTTCAAGAATGAATGTTATTCTTAAGATAGTACATAGCCTCAAGCCTCATCAACCGGCAATGACTAAACAAGGGCCATGCAGCAAGGCTATGTGAGTCGCTCCTGTTAGGGTATGACCATCACTCACCTAGAGTGGACATATATCTTCATCACTATCTATCATTCGTATGTGTTTTGGGGCCCATTGGTGGTGATCATATTCGCTACTCTCCAGTAAGGGGTAAGCCGATCTTGTGTTAGCAGGGATCGATAGGTTCAATCCCAGTACATTTTTTTAGAGGTGTATTGTGGCCGGCGGTACCCCAGTAGCCCTGTCATTGTATGGAATCCATTATCACTACGAGCCTGTATGGCTTTAGTTGTATACCAAAAATGCTAAAACATGAGATGCAAGCATTTCAGCTATTTTATAGTTTACTTTTTTATAGACACTGTTATAATATCAGATGATTTTGAAATAAAGTTATTTTAGTTATCGTAAGGTAAAAATCCATCATGTTTGTGTGTGACGTGGGTTTCCCAAAAGATTTTTGATAACAGTAATAATTCAAATTGAGTGTGTTTTCTCACGTTGGTTTTCCAAACTGACTCGTTGTTATCTTATTATAATGCTCGGGTCAGACTGAGCACTATAGATCCAAGTTACGATGCTATGGAGCTGAGGAGACGAGTTGGAGGGTTTAAGGCATATTATACTTATTTGGTTATTTTCGCTGTGTGTGTTATGCTGTATATTCAGTACATGTGAGGACAAGTTATTATAACTGTCCAGATTGATTTGCTGATTGTTGTAATCTAATGATTATATGTATATTACGGTTATAGTTTCTTTGTATAAAGATATATTATAATATTTTATTATATATCATATTTTTTTCCGCTGTGATTTGTGAGATTCTATGTGTTGTTTCTGTTTCTTCATCTTTCTTTCTTCTAACCCTCTTTTTTTTTTCTTGACCTTCCATCATTTTGTACCTTTTTGGGTCGGACATATGTGGTTTATTGTCGATTCAAGGGGTACAGATTTTTGGTCATCACACTTGGTAACAGAGCTTAGGTTGAGTGAACACCTAGGCTTTGGTGAGGGTTACTCATTAGAGATAGGGCCAGTAAGACCCTAGAATGAGTTGAGTGTATTAATAGATATGAGCGCATATTTTTTAGTGAATATAAATTGTTTTATGTTATGTTGACTTATCGGTCGAGTGTTTATGAATTCTGGTCGGTATGGTCTGGACAACTGTATCGATAGGGGATTCTAAACTCCGAACAAGTTAAATTGACATAGTATTGTTTTAAAGTGGGTAAATGAAATAATTTTACCCAAATTATATTTTAATAGAAAAGAAATAATTTTCTGAAATTATTATAGTATATTGATGTGTTTGGTTGTTATCATTATCTAAACCAGATTATAAAATTGAAATGGTTATATATGACGAAATAAAGATTGTATAAGAATGGTTTATGCACATGAAATATAAATTAAAATGGATTCAAAACTAGAGTTTGGAGATTTAAGTCCTGGAAAGTTTGGAAAATATTTTTCGAAGTGTTATGAAAATAAAATAGCAATATTTTTGAATAAAAATAGTTTTAAATGGATTTTGGAAGTATAAAGCACTAAACTCACTATAGTTGCTGGAAAATAATTCTGGTGATGATTGCAGCATCGTCAGCATTCATTTTCGAGTTTTTAAGTGACAGATTGCTACCGTAGTAAATTGGATACGAGGATTTTTGTTTGGAAACAAAGGTTGTTTTGGGAATTTCGAAGGGGATTTGTTTTGGATAAAAAACTAGGTTTGGTTTAAATTTTAAAAAAGTGATATGGTGTATCGAGAGATATATATATTTATGATTTCACTATGATTTGGAATGAAACCGGATGTTTGAATTCTAGAATCCTTATTTAAATGTTCTAGAAAAATATCAAGGAATAAGTTTTTGAACTTGAGAATGATATTAGTAAAGAAAGAAGTGTGCAAAATGGAATTTTGGAATTGAATTTTAACTTAAGAAGTTAAAATGAATTGTGTGAATTGAAATTTAACTTAAGCTAAGTTAAATAAAATCAAATTGGATATAAAGTTTGACTTGTAAAGTGACTATATAACTATAAGTTATAAATTTTGAATGGAATCAACTCAAGTTTAAAATTTATATAATTGTGAAAAAGTTGTGTAACTTATAAATTGGAAAAGTGGAATAGAAAAACCAAAATAAAAATTGTGGGATATTTGGTAAAGAAATGGAAATCCAAATTTGAATTATAAAATGGATTTATACTCAAGCCAACTAAATGAAGTGATTTTTGAAATAAAATCTAATTGGGAAGTGGATAAATGAAAGTGGCTAATTAGATGAATTAGTTAGTAAATTGAATATTAGAAATGGAACTTGAGTTATAAATGTAATTCAACTTAATTGTAAGTGAATTGTATATATTTTAAAGTGTTTTCGAATAAAATAGAAATGGATTGAAATGGAGATGATTTAAGTTATAAATGAATTCAATTTGAGTGTAAATTGAATATGGGTGGGAATATTGTTGATAAGAATGAAATTCAACTTAAGTAACTAATTTATGAGATGATTCATAAATAAATTGGCATGGATTGGTTTGTTGTTGAATATAAAATTAAGGAAACAAAATTTTGTGAATCAATGGAAAGTGATTAGATTGATTAGAATCAATTTGTCGTGGATATGAAGGAAATGTGTGTGAATATGAATTGAATGCTAGTAAATTGTTTGTAAATTATTCGAATTGAATGAAATGGTATATAAATCAATTGAAAGTAAATAAATGAAAGATTATGACTTGAATTCAAATGAGTTGTATGCAAACCAATTATAATTTGAATAGATGATTTATGGATCAAATTGGAAGTAAAAAATTTGATGTTGGAACCTTCTATTTGCATGTACATTCTAATATACATTTTGTAACGTGTTTGTTTATAAAATGGTTTATACATTCATGTATAACGTGTTTAGTTTATGCAAATGGCATGTTTAACTAATTAAATAAATAAATGTTATTAAATTTCATGTTTTTGGAACTTATGTGTTTTAATTGAGTAAGTACAGATACAAGAAGACCATTTGGCTACATTTTGGTTGCGAAATTGCATATAAATTAAGCGAACTCGCTTAATAACGCTAAAATAAGGTATGCTTTCGTATTTAGCGCAAAGAAAATAAAAATATTGTTTTATATTGTGTTTTCCGACCATGAGAGCCAATGTATATCTTTTTATCATATTTATCATATTGCAAAAGGCTCTCCATACAAGGGAGACTCTGCCAAAAAAATTGGGAATTTAAGGTGTTAGAGAGAAAAAATGAAAATTTTTGGAAACCCAAATTTGATTCCAAATTGTAATTTAAACAAGGGATTTTGGTATAGAAATGGAAATTAATTGTTTTGTATGGAACTAAAGGATTTAGAAAAGTGAAATATCAAGTTTTAACTAAGTGGGTGATAAGTTAATGGGTTTGGAGCATTTTTCCTATCTTTGGAATTTCAATGGTGAAATTCTTTTAAGGGAGGAGGAATGTAAAGACTCGGATTTTCCGTCGTTGATTTTGAATATTTAATTTGTTTTGAATGTTGGGTTGGAATATAAATTGATTTTGAATATGGAATTAATGGTTGAATTCGAGAAATAGAGTTTAATCTCAAATATAGTGATTATCGTAATACGAAAAAAGTGCAAATAAATGAAAATTTGAGTTGAATATGAATCAAAACGATTTCTAATATTGTTATATATTCTATTTGAATTAGGATTAAGTTAATAAGTTTTGTTTGAATTAGAATTAAGTTAATAAGTTTTTAAAACTGAAAATTCAAGTGATTTCGTTAATTTTTGAAATCGCCGATTTAATCAACGCGTTAAAATAGCGTTCTGGGGCACAATCTCGGAATTCGACGAAACCAATTTCATTAGATCCGTAATAGTGAGTTATTATAGGTTCCAAATTTCGTGTTGATTGGACTTAAGATTTGATCGTGCGAATTAAAAACGCATGGAAATTTATTTAAGTAATTTCAATTAAAGTAATTCGATTCGAAAACATATCTTCCAGATAGGATGGAATTGGCTTCCGATATATATTCCATTAAGTTCAAAATAGGGGTAAAACATTATAAACATCAGGTGGCACGCTTTGTTTGGAGTTCGAAAATATTTTCAGTAAATAGTGATTTGGATTGCCTATAAATAGAGGTCCCATACCCTTCATCTTAAACCCTAACTCCATCTTCATAGCCACCACCCTCTCTTCCCAACAACAACCGAGAATTATCCAACCAATCTAGGCGTTTTCACCCAAAACTTTGCACATGAAAAATGTAGCTCTCCTCACAACGAACACATCCTTATATTTCAATCGATAATTGGTGAAGCATAATGGTAGCTAGGTGGCTCCGTTCGTGGCCAGGTGGAGTTCGTTCTCAGGTCGATCGACGTTGAACTAGGGTATGGCATCGCTGGCGTAGACGAAGTGGAGGCGAGCGATGATGTAAGCGGCGGCGTTTTCAGATGGAGGGGCGCGATGATTTGAGCAGGCGCGCGATTCCTGTTTCAAAGTCGCGAATAGAAATAAAATGCGCAATGCCTGGTACTGTTTGGACTGGGAGGGAAGAAGTGAGTAAATTTTTATATTATATTATTTAATTTAATTTAAAATTTAAATTATCAAATGTTTAAAAATGCATAATATTTCATATAAGGTCGGATTCATATGAAACGAATTGTGTTGGGTTCGTACTACACACAGGAAATGGATTGGAATCGATTAGAGCTAGCATGTATTTGGATTAAAATTAAATGCTTGGTTAATTTTAAATTAAGAACGGAACGTTTGGCGAATCTAAAAATCAAGATGAGTAAATCTCACTCATTTAGGACAACTGGTATTGATTTATAATGTTAAAAATCAATTATTGGTTGATTGGATGAATTTATAAATTATTATCGGTTCGATGTTATATTATATATAGTAGTATATATATTAGTAGTTAGGTATATTCCCACTGATGAGACACTATGCCCACTGCATAATAGCAGATGACTCTTTTTATTGTGATATCACACATCGAAGCGGGATTATTATTTTATATTTTATAACGTCTATAAGTACAAGGAAATGGGTTGTAGGGATCCAACTGGATTCCTCAAAAATGTTGATTTTAATTTCATATTTTATGATATAGGATGTGTGTGAATAATCTGATGTAGATTATGTTGTGATTAGAATTATTGGATGCTATAGTAACACTGGTCTTAATTTTGGTATTATAAATACCATAGATAATATTTTTGAATTTAAACTGGAAATTCAAAGGCGATTTTGAAATTGATAATTTTTATATAGAATTTTAGGATTATTAAATAAGAATCGTTTTGGATAGAATAAATAATTTGATTTTGGATATCTATTTAGCTATTTCATATAATGGTTTGAATAGAGAATTTTAAATTGAAGATTTTTAAAATAATGGATTTTTAAATGAGATTCTTAAAATACAAAATGGAAGTCGAATCGAGGTTTGATACGTTTTGGAAATATAGTTTGGATTTTATAAGAAAAGGTTTCTAAATGGAATTTTAAATAGAAATCGATTTATAAATGAGATTTGTTTAATATAAATATGTTATTAACAGAGAAAAACTGGAAATGATTTTATAAAATTATAAATAATGTTTATAAATAGAGCTTATCATTTGATAAGTTGGAAATATAAATTCAGTATGAATTTAAAGTGAGATACCAAAATTGGTTCAGGGAAAGATAGAGGATTCTATATTGGAATTTGGAAACAGTTGCGAAATTCGAAATGAAAATCAATTTGGGATAAATCGAGAGAGATTTATACATATAAGAATGGTTATGTTGAATTTTAAAAATAAATTTTTATCGAGAAGTTAAGCTTTGTTTTAAAAAGAGATTTTATTTATTAAATTATGTAGTTTAAAACGTTTTAGTATTGAAATATTTCGAAAAGTGGATTATTCAAATATTTAATATTTATTGAAATGAATTCAAATTTTTATAATAAGCTTTGTAAATCGATTAGTTTTATTTAAAATGAATTGTAAATGAGTTATCGATGTTTATTTAAAGTGTTTTGATATTTTAAATAATTACTTAAACGTGTTTTAAAAATAAATTATTATTCTTTGATACTTATCATAAATATAGAGTTTTTATATGATTAAAATTTGTTTATAAATCCTCTCGAGATTTGTAAATGGGGTTTATTTAATAGGTATGATTTTGATAAGAGGAATCTTATAAAGGATTTCGAGAGAAAATGGAAAATCCAAAACATTGAAATATGAGAACTTCGAAAATGAATTTGAATATATAAAAGTAGTTATAAATTGTTGGTTGGGTTTATAAAAGTGAATAATTGGTTTTGGAAATTGTAAAAAGGAATTAATAAATAATTTCGAAAATTTACGAGATAAGTTATGAAATATTTCCTAAGTTTGATATGTAAATGATTTTGGAGAGTATGCTTATAAATACTTTCCTTAGTATTGAAAAGAAGGTTTGGAAAATATTTTAAGAGTGAATTGATTTATATAGAAATGGTTTTATAAGTGTTATAAATTGAATTCAAAAATGTTTCTAAGTGTTGAAATGGTTTAAAAATATCCTGTTATGGATAAGTAATTGAAATTGTTTTCAAATGTTGGAATGATGGAAGAGAGTTGAATATATATCTTTGTAAAGATATTCTGAAAACAAATGTTTTGAAAGATTTATAAAATTGGGCCTAGTGACTGCTTACATGTGTAATTTGATAGTTAAATAACCGACCATCAAATTTGGTCAGTTTTGTTAATCATTCCGTAGAGACCAGGATCGGGTTTAATTATTAAAAAACCACTTCGATCCAGGATCGGGTTTAATTATTAAAAAACCACTTCGATCCAATTTGTGCATTACGAATTGTGATATCTTGAAGATAGTGGAGATAGTGATCTTAAAGGCGATCCAGTTTGTTCAAACCCAAAACAATTTGTACGAATGGATGTTATCATTGCATCGTTGCTTAGAAGGCAATGTTAGCATTCCAAGAATGAATTCTATTCTTATGGTAATACGTAGCCTCAAGCCTCACCAACTAGGAGTGACTAAAGTAGGGGAGACGCAGCAAGGCTTTGTGGGTCACTCCCGTTAGGTTATGATCATATAGAGTGGGCATTTATCATCATCGCTATCTATCATTTGTATGCATTTTGAGGCTCATTAGTGGTGATCATATTCGGTACTATCATGTAAGGGGTAGGCCATCTTGTGTTGGCATGGATCGATAGGTCGATCTCGGTACCTTTTTCTAGAGGTGTATTGTGGCTAGCGGTACCCCAATAGCTCTGTCGTTGTATGGAATCCAATATCCACTATGAGCCTTATGATTTTAGTTGTATACCAAATATGCTGAAATATGAGATGCAAGCATTTTAGCTATTTTATAGTTTATTTTCTATAGACACTATTATAATATCATATGATTTTGATATAAAATTATTTTGGTTATCGTGAGGTGAAATCCAGTTGTTTCTATATGTTACATGGTCTTACAAGATACCTTTGGTTTCCAAAAGATTTCTTACATCAGACATAATTCAAATTGAGCGTGTTTTTTACGTTGGTTTTCCAAACTAACTCGGGTGTTATTTTATTATAATGCTCGAGTCAGACCGAGTATTGTAGATCCAGGTTAGGATGCTACGGAGCTCAGGAGACGAGTTGGAGGATTTCAGGTGTATTACACATACTTGGTTATTTCCGCTATGTGTGTTATTCTGTATATTCAGTACATATGAGGATAAGTTATTATAACTATCCAAATTGATTTGCTGATTATTGTACTCTGATGATTGTATGTATATTACAGTTACAGTTTCTTTATGTAAAGATCTATTATTACATATTATATTTTGTTCTGCTGCGATTTGTGAGATTCTATGTGTTTCTTCTATTTCTTCTTTTTTTTCTCTTTTCCTTGACCTTCCATCATTTTGAACCTTTTTGGGTCGAACATGTGTGGTTTATTGTCGATTCAAAGGGTACGGATTTGCGGGTCATGACAGGTGAAAGAGCATGTTTTTTTCTATCTTTGTGAGCAAGTGTGCTAACTGCCAATAGGTAAAAGGTAGTCATCAAAATATGGTTAGACTGCTTCAGCTGCTTGAGATTCCTAAGTGGAAGTGAGAGAATATTTCTATGGACTTAATTGATGGATTGCCTAGGTCTAGGAGGGGTAACGAATGTGTGTGGGTTATTGTGGACCGATTGACCAAGAACATGCACTTCCTACCTATTAGGACTACGAAGACAATTTCTAGTTTGGCTAAGTTATATGTTAAAGAGATTGTCGGGTTGCATGGTGTTCCATGTGATATTGTGAGTGATGGAGATCTGATATTCACAAGCCAGTTCTGGAAGGGTATGCATGAAGCATTAGGGACCGAGCTTAGTTTGAGTACCACATACCATCCGTAGATAGTTGAGCAAATGGAGAGGGCGAACCAGGTATTGGAGGACTTGCTTCGACCATGCATTTTAGAATTTAGGGGTCCATGGGACGAGCACTTACCACTTGTTGGGTTTTCATACAACAACGATTATCGAGCCAGTATCAGAATGGCACCATTTGAAGCATCGTATGGAAGGCCTTGTAAATTTCCATCATGTTGGGTAAAACCTAGAGATCATCTTGTACCTAGACCAGATATGATCCGAGAGGTGTCATATAAGGTTATAGAGATTCGAAAGCGAATTAAGGAAGTGCGGAATCGAAAGAAGAGTTATGCAGAAGATAGGTGTAGAGACTTGGAATCTCGACTGGAGACTTTACATTTGTAAAGGTTTCTTCGACGAGAAGTGTAGTTCGATATGGAAGGGCTGGGAAGTTAGCTACTCATTATATATGACCATTCTCGATTCCTTAAAGAATTGGTACACTCGCATATAGTGTTGAGTTACCGATTAGGTTATCGAGTGTGCACAATGTATTTTGTGTATCACATTTGCATAAGTTTGTGCATGATCTTTCAATGATAGTGGAACCGTCACAATAAGAGAACTTGGAGATTGAGCCAAATTTGACTGTATTGAGATAGCCGGTTCATATTGCTGACAGAGATACGAAGCAACTGAGGACTAAGGTTATAAAGTTAGTCAAGGTAAATTGGAGCGAGGATACTCGGGATTGTCCGTGGGAGGCTGACGATAGTTTGAGGGAGCCATGTCCAAATTTGTTCTCAGACTAGAGTTTTCTTATCTTAGTTTGCATTTGATTTTCTGTTTAGGTTATATATAGTTTTAACAGTGCTATACATACATACATCCATCCATACATACATACATACATACATACATATATGTATCCTGTTCTTTTATCTCTTTGATTATCATTCTTGTTTGAAGTTTGAGGATGAAATGTTCTAAGTGGGGGAGAAAGTAGCGACCCTGAAATTCGAGCACATCGTCTTCGAATATCAATACATTTTTAGATATGTTTAAGTGCTATAAATATGATTTTATAACCTTTTTAACATCATTTAATTAATAGAAAATGATAAGAAATTTTTTTGAAAAATGTTTACAAAAATATATTCTTCGAAGGAAAATTGATAACGTGACCGAAAATCGATTTATCGATAAACAGTTTTTTGATCGATATAAGTTATTTAACTATATTGCACTTAACTAATGATCAAATGAACACATTAGAAACTAATAAAAACACTCTTCTATTTTAACGCCTTAGCATCAGGTGGTGGCCTTACCGAAGCTCGATATTGAGATGTAATGGACGGTGGTCTTGCCAGAGCTCATTCTAGAAGTACCTGAGTTTGTTTTCTTTGATTTTTTGTATTATGATTTGTTACCTGTCAAGCATGTTGGTCGCTCCTTTTTTTTCAGTGATACACACACACACATTTGTGCTCTCCTCTGCTTTTGAGGATCACACATTTCTCTCAAAAAAATTAACACACTCTCCTCTTCACAAAACATGGAATTTTCTAGAAAGTTCTATTAGGATAAGAGATATATATGGTAAGGGTATAATGGTAAAATGTATAAAGGAGAACTGCCAAAAAATTATCATGATAAGAATCAATTAAGTCATTAGGGTTTTAAGGGATTTTGGGTCATTTCACAACATCAATCCTAAACCTATATAAGGGGAGTACACCCTTTAGTATCTATTCACCAAAATTCCTAAGCTTTCAGCTAAAATATCCATGTCTTCGTCATCTTCTTCATCTTCTTCATCTTAAATTCCTAAAGCAAATAGTTTGCAAATCGTCTCCAAATCACTTCGAACTTTGAGGAAAGCCTTGCCCCCACATAACGTAACCTTATACCTAGTTATATTGTGAAAAAGTAAAGCCATACTCCCCCTCCTCTCAAGGTAGTGAGCATCATAGGCTATTATAGCCTAGAAAAGTGTGGAAAAGTAAGGAAGGAAGGGAAGGAAAGGAGGTTGCTAGCTTGGTTTTGAACTAAGTGCTTAAGCTTAGTTATTTGTTTGGTTTAAGGTAAGATAACTCACTACTTGGATTAATAATATAACTCATATGTGATTATATTTTATTGTGTGAAAGTTTCTTGAATTAACGGGGATATATGTTGAAAACATTGATTTTGATTCTTGTTTTGAAAACAAGTGGAACATAGGATTCATATATGGACTTGAGTGAACTTATATGACATATGAATAGGCCTTTAACAAAGCACATAGGTTGTAGTTGAACATAGGTTGAGATAAATTTGGATTTAGTCGTGCATTTATAGCCATAGTTGTTATAGATGCAGTTCGAAATTGTCTTGATTTTGACAGTTGTTATGGAACTTTGTAAAGAGATCCATAGGGATGCCTTGACATATTTATATTGTTTTATATGTATATATTTTTCTATTAAGAGCTTGAATTGTAAAAAATTAAGTAAAATCTCGAAAACGGCCAAAACATCACTAGTGCAAAACTGCCCCATTTAACCTTGATTTTTGGACTTCAAAAGTTTGAACGATTTGTTTCGTTATATTTAAAATTATTTCCTAACTCTTATTAGAGTATTTTAAATATATTTAAGATTTATGTGAATTTTCAAGAATTAGTTATGGATTTATATAAAATTAGTGTTTTGCGAAAGCACGGTTTTCTATGTTTTCAAGTAAATTTCAAAATAACTTTTTTATCTAATATTTTATGTAAATGTTTTAAAACTATTTCCAAGTATTTTAAAAGTATAAAAAAGGTTTAGAAAAGGGTTTAGTAATTGCTTAATGGACAAATGGTTAGATTGTTTAATTACTTTTTTGAAAATAATTGATTATGCTTAACACTAATAAGCCGACGATGTAAGCTTATCTATTTGTGAGGTTTAAAATTAATGTCTAGTAGGGACAAAGCAATAAAGCTCTAACCTACCGGTCTTCCATTATAACCGAGGAATAGGTAAGTGAAAGTGCCAGAAACATGTTAATCGTGTTGATTTCTTACTTTTTTATGGAAATCATTACTACTATACTTAACACTAAATCGGCAAGGTGGACTTATCTATTTGTGAGAGCAAGATTGAAGTGTCTAGGAAAAGCTTGGAGCAACCAGTGCCTAAAATTACCTTGCTTCACTCTTGGGGGAGGTGTAGTTAAGTTGGAATGTTGAAAACAAGTTAAGCGTATGAGTATTGATTTGTATAAATAAGTGTTTTAACTGGATAGTCGACTAGTCGATTAATCGACTATCAAAATTGACCTAATATTAACTTAAGAATTGAATGACTTCACAATTTCTTACCACTAAGAACCTCTAAGGAGGAGTATTAGTATGAAATGTCTCTAGCTTTCACTTACTTTTGAGAGAACCGAAATTGAGTTAACCGAAAATTCATCGATTGGTTTTTATGAGTCCAGAATCGGTAAGGGTTTAACTTAGCGAATACCACTTCAAAACTAGTGCACGGATTCTATATTTTAAAGGCAATTGAAGTACAGAATCTATGTGGAGATTCATGATCGGTTTAAGATGCTCGAACGCATATAATTATTTGTGATCAACTCAATATGTGGAAATCCATATGTGATTTCAAGATCTACTGAGATATGGAAATCCATGTGTGGTTTCAACATCTATTCATGATATGAGGATCCAATCTGGGATTTGTTTTCTATTCCAGTAATGAAGATTCATGCGGAAGACTCATAGGGTATTATCAACTCCAGATCTAGAATATGCTTATCGATATATAGGTACCGGGAGCTGATGATATTCGGGATCACATGTTTAGACGTGGACCAGCTATGTTAATCTGAATGGTATACTTTATCTAGAGATATACAACGCTCAAAGGTAGTTTGTGACCTCTGTGCATGAGATTGGATTTCGGCTTGACCAAAGGAATTTCCATGGAATATCCATTAAGCGAATGTACCTTAGTGGTTTTGAGTGTAACATAATATGTTGTGGTGTGACCAATGTAAGCATCACGGCTATTTGATATTATTATATCCTACCATAGACATTATCTATCATATCACTATATTAAACTTAATGAATGATTGGTTTCTTTTGAGGAATAATCATTACGGGAATCCATTCGGTCTCAATAATTACTGTTACATGTTGCATGTATCTCGAGTTTTCTCATACTAGACTTATGTCTAACACTTAGTTTTTGTTTCCCTAAAATCTTGGCGTACCCTTTCGAGTAGGCTAAGTATCGGGTTTTACCTTGGACACTTTAGAGTTTCGAAGATGAGTTGGAGGCTTCCATTATCTATTTATTTCTACTTCCATTGTTCCATATTAGCTATGTACATATATTAGCAGTATAAGGATAGGCGGTTATAGCTGTCCAAGCTTGATGATAGTACTTAGTTTTTGTAACTATGAAAATCTTGTACTTAGGGTAACCCTTTGTACTGTTCTTTTGATCTTATAAATTATCGTTCTGCTGTAATATTTTGATGTTGTGTTCTTCTTTTCTAGTTCTATTCATTTTTTTAAATTACCCTAAATTTCTATCTTTTTGACACTTTAGTGTTCGGCATACGAATATCGTGGATGTATTAGTGTCGACATTCGAAGGTCGAAAAGTTAGGTCGTTACATATGAATAAGAAGATAGGTTTAGAAAACTGAATTTTCTAAATTTGGATGTTAGCAATGGTGTCCTAGGAATTTAGATGGTAAGGATTGGATGGAAAATTGGTTGAACTATGCTTCTATTTATAGGAGTGTGGAAAAATTATGGTGAAAAACTGTTTTGATTTTTCAAGAAGCTGCATTCATGTAGAACTGCCAGTATATTTAGGATGTTAGCATCATACTTTCAAAGTTCATTTTAAAAAAATCATTCATATAGGAGGTGTCAATTGGAAATTATTGTTCATGCATATCATATGTACTATGATGCACTATGCATGTGTACGTGGATTGTTGCAAAATTAGTTATACACTAAGTGATTGTTAGGGTAGAATGGATGTGTGATGGTTCACATAATCGAGCCTTTATGGAATTTCGAGGACGAAATTCTTTTAAGGGGAGACTGTACACCCCAAGTTATAACATTAATTAATTAATAATAAGATATGAAAATGGAGTTTTTGTAAATGTTGGAATTTGGCCACAGAACTTATACTGTTGGATTTGTGGCGATTTTCTGATTAGTTCTCGTATATAAATTTTTCCAATCGGAGTTCAAACAAAAAAGTTATTAGTGTCTGAATTTTCATAGTTAAAAATAATTATATATGTAATTAAGAAAATAATTTAAAATTAATTACTGATAAATTAGCACCGTTACAATTAATAGTAATTTAGTGTTTAGGAAATATAATTAATTAAGAGATAACGTTAGTTTGACAATAAGAGAAAGAAATCAACAAAGGAATCAAATGCATCAAAATACACCAAATTAGCCCATATGGGTCGACCATAACCTACCATTGGTCGACCATGGGTCCAAGGCAGTCGACTCGAAGAGTTTTGAAGCTGGTAGTTAGTATAGGCCATGTGGCCCAAATCTAATTCGGTTCCATCCGATGATTAGCGCTGATTTGGACCTCTACAAATTAGGGCCTAGGGCTTCGCTTCTGACTTGTTATTTCTCTAATGAGCGCAGAAGCTCTGTCACTTTCTCCTTTTCTCCAAAAATTCTAAGTGCATATAAACAGAATAGGTTTACATGTATAAATTTGGAGAAGAACAGGGAAAATATAGAGGATGGAAGGTAGATTCAAATCAGGTCGCTACATAAAAGGTAAAATTTTAGGTCTGGTCCTAATTAATAAATCTAATGAGATCTGTATAGATATTGTATGTGGATCCGAATAAGGAGTCAAAAAGCGGAGAATACAGATAATAGGGTCAAGTCTGCAATAAATCAAGAGATTTGGGAGCGCAAATCAAAGTTGAGTGACAATATTATATATTTTTAAATAATACTAGATTATATCATTAAAAATTTATTCCTATATGTTTGAGAACTGAATTTAAGTTGCAATGAATTCGTATATGTAACAAGTTGAGATACAAACTTACCTGTGTAATTAGATAATAATTAATTTTAGTTCTACAATCGCATAATGTTTAGTTTTATTTTTGTAGTTACATAATGATTAGAATTGTTAGTTTCCACATCAAATATTAGTTAACTAAAACATAATGAATTAGGATTTCACTTTATTTGATGTTGATGAACAAAGGCTGGATTAAAGTTAATTTGATTTTTAGGATTTTTATGATATTTTAGTTTATGAAATTTTTATTGTTGCAAGTAGATTTCTATATATTATCAAGTCTAATTTACAAAAGTGCGATGTTTGAATGACACGGAGTAAATATATGCCTTTAAAGAAAGATTTATACAAAATAGGGATCATTACCCTATTTTGTACTACCTACTTCAATAAATAAAAAGGAAATTCCTTGTAGTTACAAAAACTACACAAGCCCCCTCTTTAATATAAGATATGGAAATTTACCTTGTACTAATTAATTGATGAAGTTTAATTCCCATTATTAAAATATAGTAAATCCCAAAGGCGGAATATTGAAATAAGAATGTAGCTAAAAAGTTAATAAAACATAAACTAAGGAAAAAGAAAGTCTACATAGTAGACAAGAGTAAGAAGCTTGGGAAATAAAATGGACTACGCTTGATAATCTAATAAAATGGACTACGTATGATAATCTAATGAAATGAACTATGTCTGATAATCTAATGAAATGGATTAAGTCTGATTATTTTGATGAAAGGGAATAGAAAACAAAGTTGAACCAATGAACTTTTTAGCAACGATGTTGATGTATGATATTAAGAAGTGGCAAATGAAATAAATGAAATAAAAGATAAACACATAGTAAGACTAAAACTTAAAGTCAGACATAAAAGATGTTAGGGCAATAATGAAAATAAAAGAAGAATGAGTATACATAAGTCTGAAATATGTATATAAGTAGCCTTAGATATGCGTTTATGATGGGTATGAATAATTATAAATTATCTGTTATAGTTATAATTGACAAATGTCTAAAGGTCATCAGACTGAGTTAGAATGCTGAAAACATATCCAACCAATAAGACTCATAGTGAGTATACGATTTCATACTAGAGGGGTACCTCAAGGTCTGGACTGTGCTTATTGCCTTGACTATAAATTTGCAGTTATAATTATGTCGAGTGCACAATCAAATTAGGTCTACTTCAAAGTTTTTAAATGAGGGTATTGCCTTGATTGCACTAGGAAATCTAAATGGATGGTGAGTTAGATTGGACTTGTGCAACATGGCATAGAACATTTGTTGTGCTTAGGTACCAAAACTAGTTGCAATAAGTTTACATAAAAGGCTGGCATACTTGGGCACCTATAGAGTAGGAGTAGCATATTTGTCGAACTCGTCATCGATCTCTTACGATCAATGGAAAGGACGGGGTTATACCTAACTGATCTCTTCCGCCTACCAAGATTGCTTCAGTTGGGTAATGCAACGCCACCATCATTTGTTTATTTGTTTGATAGGACAAGGTTAGTTAACCCATACAAAAGGTTCCTTCAAAACACCGATGGGGTGGCAGTGCATAGGGCCTAAAATCCACGATAAGAAGAAGATGAAGGTATGCAAAAGGCTGGCATATCTGAAAAATCCCCTAAGTACGAAGACCTCGTGGACTGGAAGTCACCGGTGCGCAGATAGGATTTCCTTCGGTGATACGATGGCGATGGATCGTTTTGAGGTACTAAACGATTGATACTAGTGGGGATAGTATCTAGGCCATTAGTGGACTTAGGGTGTGTGTGTATACCTATGTAGACCAATATAACTGGGGTAGATGGGTACGGTTTGTATATAGCAATGGGGTCGTAGCGCCTAATAATAATATGTAACACAACATGAAATAGTGAACAATTGGCATAAGCTAGTGTTATTTATAAGATGTATAGTTTACCAGTCACCAAAACATTATTCTGAGCCTCTCCTTACTACAACCCCTAGGATTTAAAAGGGTAGTTATTGATGTTGATTTGGAGTTATTATTTGGCTAAGGCTCTTAACATTCAAGATGTCGATTATGGTCAGTAATTATATTGATTTATTATATTTTCTTATTTCCACTATGAGTGATTACCATTTGCACTCTGATATATTTTCCTTTCGCATGATACCAAACCAACAATCCATATTTTAGTGGACTTAGAGTTTTTGTTTAACGAAAATTTGGACCCACTGAAGTACGGGTTATTACAACCATAAATCGTTTTAGGCTTCCTAATCGAAATATTGATTTAACTTTGTTAAATAATATATGTGTATGTGGATTTAAGTGGAAATATTAGATTGTAATCCTTTTATACATATGTTGTTTCTGATATTAAAACATGGTTTACTATTATTTATGTGTGAACTTATGTATGTTTATGTTTTAACTTAAATTCTATGAAATGAAATTTTATCCAAAATCATAAAATTTAATTTTAGACATTTCCTTATTTATATATATGTGTACATTTTAAATCAAAACTTTGGACAATAACGACATGCGTAAAAGGACTAGTGGTTATACTCATAATGTATGTCAAGTATAAATTTAGGCATGAATGCCATTATAAGTCAATTAATCTAATTAAAGTGAGAGAAGCGAAAGTTTCTCTATGAACTTTTATAGCCTCATATTCACTTAATTAATTATACATATTAATAGAATGCAACAAAAGGTTTTATTCCTTCAGATTTTTACATGTTTAGTACACATGTATACACTGCTTATATGCTGGACTTACGCGTCAAACATATGAATGTACTTGATATATTCATTATAATACATCCAAATGTAAATTTAAACATCCGATTTAGCCAAATTAAAAAGTTAAATAAAATATGATTTTATTTAAAATTTCATTAGATTGGATCTAATAATCTTTTAGACTTCATAGGTCCAATAGATCCAAAATAGGAATTTTTTTGAGATATACCTACTTCACCCGCTTCCGACTAGATTGGTACCTTTAACGACATAAATGAGAAACGATTTATATGGTCTACGTTAGTCATATAGGGCTAACCAATTAAGCTTACTAATTTAGTAGGGTATCTAAAAATGCAATATTTAGGCTTGAAGTTAGGTAATCAGATTACGTGCCTTCCCTGGCTACCAAACTAGCCTAAAAAGTGAAGTGAGCTTAAAGATTGCCTTAATAGAAAAGATCCAATTTGAATTAGGCATTGAATATTCAAAATTATTTTGAAAATCAAGAATGAAAATTTTAATTTAAAATTTTAATTTTAAAATAAGAAATAAATCATAAATTTATAATGTGAATTCAAAATTATTTTGGAATTAAAATAAGATTTTAAATTTAGAAGTTAAATTTAGTTAAAAATTATATTACAAATGTTATAATGTGATTTTAAAAATTAGTTTTGAAAACTCTGTATATTATAAATATTATAATATAGTTTTCAAATGTTTTTTGATAATATAATAAACAATTTCAAAAAATTGAAATATTAACAAGACTAATAAATTAAATTAATTAAATAATAGTTATTTTTTTGAGAGAAATGTGCTATCTTCTAAAGTAGAGGAGAGCACACATGTGTACATATATATCACTGAAAATATAGGTGCTTCCAATATGTTTGGGAAGTAGCTAATCATACTACAAAATAATGAGTAGGACTCTGGTACAACCAGAATAAGCTCCGGCAAGGCCACCGCCCGTAATATGGTGTTAGAAGTATTGAAAAAAAACCATGAAGCAACTCAGTACGGATGATATCACTAGACAGCTCTAGCTGAGAGAGAGACGCCTCAATGCAAACTTGGAAAATCCAAAATGAATGCCTTACTGTAAATATGAATGATCCAGAATGAAGTATGTCACTCTGTAGATGCAGAAGAACTGAAAAGAACACCTAACTGCAAATACGAATGATTCATAATGGAGAGCGCCACACTGTAGACGCAGAAGAACTGGGAATAACTCCTCGCTACGAACGCAAAAGATCTAGAATGAATGTCTCGCTATAATCCTGTCATCAGCAATTCTGAGAACCTACAAATAGAAATCTAGCACCATTTCTAGCCTAAACCTGTATCTGTAAATGGAACGAAAGAAAATTATAAGAATAATACACATATACATATATAAATGTAATTTATATACATATATATGTATTAAGGAAGCAAAAAATATAATACCATAGCTAAAATTATAAAACGGAAAAGCAATAAAAATAAGAAACAGACCAATAAAAGAATCCAGGCTCATTATTCAACATCTTAACCAACACTAAAGATGTAAAAAAGAGATATCAAAATTAAAAAGGTAAGAAATTAACAAATATAACTTTAAAATCCTATAAACTAAAACATTTTAAAAAAAATTTCTTATGCTCCTTTAATCAAAAGGACATTATGATAATCAGTAAAATCATCATTTAAATTAGAAAAAATGTTAATGTTATAATTATTAATGTTAAAAATATTGTTATTATGTTCAAATATCTTAATACTATTACTGAAACACCCCACACCCCTTAGTATACTCAAAAAGGGCACACTAAAAGATATGATGCGTTATAGGTATAGCTAAAGCATCACAGAGACTAAGATTCACAAGACAAATAAATAATAACAGCGGAAACATTTAAATAATAAATCGATATTCAAAATTAAACTTTATAAAATAATGTCATAAAATAGAGCATGTCTCAAATACCATATGCACATGTCTTATGAAAAATACATCTTAGTCACATCTTCAGAGTACATAATAAAATCATCTCTCTTATAAAGTACAAGGACATCCAAAGTCAAATGAAAAGGAAACTGAAAGGAAGAAGAATACATGAATAATGAGAAAGTTTTGCAAATGGGTCTCCAAGAAACCCAAATCTACTGTCCTTTCCTCTGCTGGCCTATAGGAGGAAAAGGAAAAATAGAGGAGAGTGTCAGACTATAAGTCTGGTGGGTGAAAGTAATTACTAGCATTTCTAAGCAAGATAAAGATAATAAGTTGTAGTATAAGGAAATAAAGGAAAAGACAAAGCTGGAATAAAATACTGTTTAACTGATTTTGTTTGCTTTGATTGTGATTGTTTGCACTTGTCTTAGATTACTGCTTTGATTAGGCTGAAACCGTAATTCTATTTTAATTAAGCTAAAATTATAATTCTACCCGTTGATCGGCTTTCTATCTCTGTTATGCCACTATGAGCTAGTCCAATCCTGTTGGTCCCACAACAAAAGACACATGTTTAGTACGTGGAACGTAGTAGCAAATTATCTACTCTAATCAATGTCGCAAGCTCAGTCATCGTCGGTACATGCTAACTATCGCACCCGCTTGTGACCTCTTACTTGCCCTAATCAGTAGAAGTGTGTCCAGCCTTACCTATTCTGTTGTGAGACCATCATTCCTAGTCTAAAAGTGTCTTGCCCAACCTCACCTAAGTGTTTTGTGAGATCATCAGTCCTATTCTAAAAGGGAATGTTGTTGGTATGGGTCCTAACAAACAAAATATAGTTGCGTCCTTTGCCCAAATCCCTAGATTTGAACCTCTATCTATTGGCCACTTATTTAAGCTGTGTTCCAAACTCACCTAACTATTGTGATACCATCAGTCCTAGTCTGAAAGGGTCCTATCCAGCCTCACCTAATCTATTGTAAGACCATCAGTCTTAGTCTGAAAGGGAAAGCTGCTGATACGGGCCCTATTTTCGTTCTTGCTTATTAACTTAGTGTAAGTTCTTAAAACAAGCATCTTCTATTATTACTGCTCTATTTGCTTATTAAATTAATCTATGTTTTAAGTAAGCCTTTTCTGTTATCTCTGCTATTTTTTCTTATTAACTTAATTATAAGTTTTAAGATAAGTCTTTTCTGTTCTTTCTGCTTAACGTACGTTATAATTTTTACTCTTCTTTTCTGTCTTTTTAGTTATAACCACTCGTTATAAACATGCTTGCAAATGTCTCAAATTTTCCTATTTCAGTCTATCTTCTTTATATTACCATACTTCTTATTTTACATCTAATTTCTATAAATTTAGTGTTTATTCTATTTTGATCCATATTAGCGAATTCTATTCTTTTTATTTATTCGCGTAAAAAGGAATAAAAAGAAACTAAAATTTACAGGCTAAATTCTAATGTAAAACCAAAAGTAAATAAATGTAAATAACAGTAAGTAAATGTAAATAACAGTAAATAAATGTAAATAACTATAAATTACTGAATAAAGCAGTTGAATAAAAATAACTGAATAAAATAGACTGAAAAGAACTTTAAAAACCAGTTATAAATAACTTATATAGAAATTGTCTCAAAATTGCAGAAAAACTACAACTATTGAGAACGCTATTATCTTAAATTACTTAAAAATCTAAAATAATTACTAAACACTCACCTGTTGTACTTAGCTCTTTTCCTTGGCCTTTACGGATCCACTTCTAAAGTGTAAAATATTTTAATTAAAAAGATCTCCTTTCAAGAAATTTTCTCTTTTTAGGGTCCAACCTCAGGCGATGAACCCAATTGGGACTTAGGGAACTCAGGCCGTTGGATTTGAAGATTAAATCTGGTGCAACCACGTCGTACGCTCGCTAGGAACCGTTGGATGGAAGCATGAACGCACAAGATTGAACTAAATTTGCATAACACGTCATCGGTTGAAACTGGACGAAACATCATCAAAATACACGGGCAAGTCGACCTGGGTGTCGACCCATACATGTGGAAGGTCGAAATCTTTAAAGCCAAAAAAATTTGGGTTTACATACTCCCCCCCTAAAAAAATTTCGTCCTCGAAATCTTTAAAGAGGGAAGAATGAAATAAATATTTTCATCCAAATTCTGTAACCAAATATTCAACCACCATCCATTACATCCATTTTCCTTAAGCTTTCTATTGCAATTTATGTTATATGCAATAGTTTAGTGTCAATGTCCCTAACTAATGCAAAAGATTAGGCGGTCTGCTAATTTAGTCGACCTCCTTTTTATGCAATCATGTCTGTGCCATGTATACAAATGAATGCTAATTCCCTAATGATAACTGATAGTTCTATATGCGTGCTACAATCATCATCCAAATACAACAATCATATGCTAATCATCCATTTATAGCAACCATGGAATAAAATAAAAATGCGAATGTGCACACATCCATATGCATATGCTTTAGTGATCTAGTTAGGCCGATCCCTAAGAGATAATAGTATCTATTGTATATATATGCGTCCATTGGCATCCACTAGAAAACACTTGTAACCACTAGCGTGCACCATACATAACATGTTCTAGTAACATGTTTACATTCAGTCCTACCATCCATGGTTTAAATCCTAAGTTCTACCCTTCCAAGGGATACTAAAGGAAAGAACCTATTCAAAACTAAAGATGAAAATAGAAAATTCAAAACGTACTATTGAAAAGATATGGATAAGAGATGTATATTTTCTCTTCAGCCTCCTATGTAGCATCTTCAATATTATCTCCTCACTAAACCATAACCAAAGGGACTTCCTTATTCCTAAGCTTCTTGATATCATGCCCAACGATCTTGGTAGGAATGCGACAAACAGATGCTTCTCACTCCACTTCAACTTCCTCAAGTTGGTTAGGTTCCACTACTTTTGTTAAATCGTGTAAGCACTTTCTCAAGTGTGAAACATTGAAAACATCATGAACTCCTGCAAGCCTCTCCAGTAGCTTTATCCGATATGCCATTTTTCGTAGGACCATTCCACAATATGGAACGATCCTACGAATCTGGGTGCAAGTTTCCCACTTGATCCAAATATTAGTACCTTTCTTAATGGAGATACCTTAATGAAAACCAGGTCTCCTATCTTAAACTCAACATCCATTCTCTGCTTATCTGCATGGGATTTCTGTCTATCTTGGGTTGTCTTCATTCTCCTCCTAATCAAATTGATATTTTCCAAAGTCTCTCTAACCATGTTGGGACCAAGTAGCGATCTCTCTGTAGACTCCAACCAACATGAAGGTGACTTGCACGGTCTTCCATAAAGAGCTTCAAAAGGTGTCATCCTGATGCAAGCTTGAAAACTATTATTATAAGCGAATTCAACTAAAGAAAGATGCTCCTCTCAAGTTCCTCTAAAATCAAGAATGCATATCCTCAACAAATCCTCAAAAACTCTATTTCTCTCTCCGTTTGGCCATCCCTTTGAGGGTGATAAGCCATACTCAATCTAAGTTGCGTCCCTAGAGCCTTTTGCAAGCTTCTCCAAAACCCGCTGGTAAAGATAGGGTCTCTATCGCTCACTATGCTAGAGGGAACTCCATGAAGTCGGACTATCTCACGAACATATAAGGATGCCAAATAAGGTGCTATCCTCTTACTCTTGACTGGAATAAAATGGGCGCTATTAGTCAAATGATCTACAATCACCCAAATACTGGTATTCTCCTTCCTAGATCGGGGTAAACCATCTATAATTCCATCGAAACACTATCCTACTTCCATTCAGGCACATCTAATGGTTGAAATAATCCGCCAGACTTCTGCTGCTCCGATAAAATGCTCTCTTCATGTTCCTATACATCTTATCACCATCCGAATGAATAGTCGTTCGAGAACGGTGTGATTATACTAGAACCGCTCTTCTCAAATCACTAGTATGGGGAGTAAAAAGTCTTCCATCACTCCATAACCACCCTTTTCTATCTATGGAATAATGTTGGAGATGTTTAGAGATCTCTCCTCTGCTAATCCTCTCTAGAATATCCATATGCTTGGAATCCTCTTGTTGCCTTGAGCCAATCTGATCTATGAGGGTAGGCTTAACCTCAAGTACTGCCAATAATCCCGGTGTAATGTCTGTAGAGGGCATAAAATCAAAGGCGAAAATGAACTCTAGGCTTTTCCACTCTACGAACATTGGACTAAGGGTTGCTCTCTTCCTACTTAACGCATCTACAACCACATTCCCTTTACCAGGGATATAGGCTATCTTAAAGTCATATGATGCCAAAAACTCCATCCGACGCTTCCGCCTCAAGTTTAAATTCTTTTGTGAGAATAGATACTTCAATGATTTATGGTTAATGAAAAGCTCGAACCTCTCTCCTAGCAAGTGATGTCTCCCAGACTTGAGTGCGAAAACAATAGCAGCTAACTCCAAATTATGGGTAGGGTAGTTCTTCTCATGAGTTCTCAAATGTTTACTTCCATATCATACTACCCTCCCTTCTTGCATCAATACTACTCCAAGACCCGTCCAACATGCATCAATGTATACTATAAAAGGCTTAGCTCCATCGGGTAAAACTAAGCTGGTGCACTAGTAAGGGCCCCCTTTAGCAAAGCGAAGGAATCCTCATAATCTATGTCCCATACGAATATCGCATTCTTCTTCGTGAGGCGAGTAAGAAGTGCTGAAATCTTAGCGAAATCTCTGAAAAACTTCCTATAATAGTCAGCCTAAAATAGGAAGCTTCATACTTTGGTAACGTTCTTGAGGGCCTTCCAATCTTGCACTGCTATTACCTCAGCTAGATCAATAGCTAGGCCTTCTCTTGAGACTACATGCCCCAAGAAATGCACCTCTTTATGCCAAAAGTGACACTTCGAGAACTTTTCTTTGAACTGATGAACACGAAGTGTACGAAGAACCTCCTCAAGATGAATAGCATGATCGTTCATACTCTTGGAAAACAACAAAATATCGTCCATGGATACTATCATGAACTTATTTAGGACATCTCGAAAAACACGGCTCATAAAATCTACGAAATATGCTGGGGCATTGGTCAGCCCAAACGGCATAACCAACCACTCAAAGAACCCATCGACTGTCCTAAATGCTATCTTATCGATGCTATCATCAACGACCCTAAGCTGGTGAAATCCGGTAGCTAAGTCAAGATGAGAAAATATTGAAGAGCCCATCAACTGATCGAAAAGATCGTCTATCCTAGGAAGTGGGTAACGGTTCTTCTTTGTGAGCTTATTCAATTCTCTATAGTCAATGCAAAGTCAAAAGGAACCATCCATCTTTGTAGCGCAGACGACTGGTGCTCCTTACTCGGATATGCTCTGTCTGATGAAGCCTTTCTCCAATAGCTCACTAATCTGCTTACTTAACTCCTTCCTCTCCTTAGGAGCCATATGTCTCATGGGAAATGCCACTGGCTTAGCATAGTTATTCAGGTAGATCCTAAAGTTGATCTATCTCTTAGGGGGTAGTCCCATAGCTTCTTCAAAAATGTCAGGGAAATCTCTAACAACAGGAACAGAATCCAACTCTCCTAGTGATAAATCAAGGGAATAAAGGAAGCTCAACATGACTGACCCATATGGATTGCAAGAAACCTCGAGAGTCTTAAAATAAGCGTTTTCTAGTTATCTCTTATACTTAAAATCATTTCTATAATAAGAGTTTCTTTTTGAAAAATACTTCTAGTTTGACGATATCTTTTTTTAGAACAATACTTTTAAAACAAGCTTATAGGAATCCTATAACCTTAGTCTCTAATACTAAGTGAAACACCCCACACCCCTTAGTATACCCAAAAAGGGCATATTAAAATATATTGTGCGTTATAGGTATGGCTAAAGCATCGTAGAGACTAAGATTCATAAGATAAATAAATAACAATAGTGGAAACATTTAAATAATAACTTGATATTCAAAATTAAATTTCATAAAATAATGTCATAAAACAGAGTATGTCTCAAATACCAAATACACATGTCATATGAAAAATACATCTTAATCACATCATCAGAGTACATAATAAAAATCATCTCTCTCATAATGTACCAGTACATCCGAAGTCAAATGAAAAGGAAACTGAAAGGAAGAAGAATACATGAAGAATGAGAATGCTCTGCAAATAGGTCTCTATGAAATCCAAATCTACTATCCTTGCCTCTGCTGACCTATGGAGGGAAAGGGGAAATAGAGGAGTGGGTCGGACTATAAGTCTAGCGAGTGAAAGTAATTACTAGCATTTCTAATCAAGATAAAGATAATAGACTTAACAGAAGTTCTAGTATAAAGGAAATAAAGGAAAAGATGAAGCTGGAATAAAATACTGTTTAACTGATTCTGTTTGCTTTGATTGTGACTGTTTGCACTTGTCTTAGATTACTGCTTTGATTAGGCTGAAAACCTAATCCTATTTTAATTAGGCTGAAATCCTAATTCTACCCGTTGATCGGCCTTCTATCTCTGTTGTTCTACTGTGAGCTAGTCCAATCCTATTGGTCCCACATCAAAAGACACCTGTATTACACTTGGAACGCAGTAGCAACTTAGCAACCTTAATCAATGTCGCATGCTCAGTCATCGTCAGTACACACTAACTGTCGCCCCCCTCTTGTGACTTTTACTTACCCTAGGTAGCATAAGCGTACCCAGCCTCACCTAATCTGTTGTGAGATCATGTATCCTAGTTTGAAAGGGTCTTTCCTAGCCTTACCTAAGTGTTTTGTGAGACCATCAGTCTTAGTCTAAAAGGGAATGTTGTTGGTACAGGTCCTATAGACAAAATCTAGTTGCGCCCCTTGCCCAAATCCCTAGAATTGAGCCTCTATCAATTGGCCACTTATTTACCCTGTGTCCCGGCCTCACATAACTATGGTGAGACCATTGGTCCTAATCTAAAAGGGTCCTACCCAGCCTAACCAAATCTGTTGTGAGACCATCAGTCCTCATCTGATAGGGAATGTTGTTGGTATGGGCCTTATTTTTGTTCTTTCTTATTAACTTAGTGTAAGTTCTTAAAATAAGCCTCTTCTGCTACTTCTGCTCTATTTGCTTATTAACTTAATCTATGTCTTAAAATAAGCTTTTTATGTTATCTCTTCTATTTTTGCTCATTAACTTAATTATAAGTTTTAAGATAGCCTTTTCTATTCTTTCTGCTTAATTATAACCTACGTTATACTTTTTTCTCTTCTTTTCTATCTTTTTAATTATAACCATTAGTTATAAACATGCTCGCAAATGCCTCAAATTTACCTATTTCTATCTATCTTTTTTATTACAGTTCTTCTTATTTTACATCTAATTTCTATAAATTTAGTGTTTATTCTATTTTAATCCATATTAGCGAATTCTATTCTTTTTAATTTATTCGCGTAAAAAGGAATAAAAAGAAAATAAATTTTATAGGCTAAATTCTTACGTAAAACAAAAGTAAATAAATGTAAATAACTGTAGATTACGGAATAAAATAGCTGAATAAAAATAACTGAATAAAATAGACTGAAAACTTTAAAAACCAGTTATAAATAACTTATATAGAAATTGTCTCAAAATTGCAGAAAGACTACAACTATTGAAAACCCTATTATTTTAAATTACTTAAAAATCTAAAATATTACTATACACTCACCTTTGGTACTTAGCTCTTTTGCTTGGTCTTTACATTTCCACTTCTAGAGTGTAAAATATTTTAATTAAAAAGATCTACTCCTAAGAAAAAAAAGGGTCCAGCCTCAGGAAATGAACCCAATTGGGAGAAAATCTGAATGAGAAAAATAGTTAGGTCTGGGTCTTATTTATAACGTCACTTAGGGATCTCAGGCCATTGGATTTGAAGATTAAATCTGGTGCAACCATGTCATAGGCTCCCTAGAAACTATCGGATGGAAACACGAATGCACAGGATTGAACTAAATTTGCACAACACGTCATCGGTTGAACAGGCCGAGACGTCGTCTAAATACACCGGGGGGGGGGGGGGGGTCGACCTGGGTGTCGACCCATGCATGTGGAAGGTCGATCTATAGGTCGACCTATGCACATTGGGGGTCGACCCTAAGGTCGACTTGACATATACATATGCATACATACATACATACATACATACATATATATATATATATATATATATATATATATATATATATATATATTCCTTTTTGGTTTTCTTATTTCTTGTTTAGTTCGTATCTTTTTCGTTTTAGCTCAAATTTTGACAAACTATATATGGAAATTAACTAGAAAATTACCACTGACACAATGGTGCAACTCCCATGGCTCAATTCTAATAATTTCACAAATTTATCTTATTATTTAATTAATTTATTAATTAATTCTTATAGCCTAAATTTTGGGTTGTTACATTCTCCCCTCCTTAAAAAATTTTGTCTTCGAAATCTTTAAAGACGGAAGAATGAAATAAATATTTTCATCCAAATTCTATAATAAAATATTCAACCACTATCCATTACATCCATTGTCCTTAAGCTTTCTAATGCATTTTATGTTATATGCAATAGTTTAGTGTCAATGTCCCTAACTAATGCAAAAGATTTGGTGGTCTACTGATTCAGTCGACCTCCTTTTTATGCAATCATGTATGTGCCATGTATCCAAATGAATGCAAATTCCCTAATGATAACTGATAATTCTATATGCATGCTACAATCATCATCCAAATGCAATAATTATACGCTAATCATCCATTTATAGCAACCATGGAATAAAATAAAAATGCAAATGTGCACACATCCATATGCATATGCTTTAGTGACATAGTTAGGCCGATCCCTAAGAGATAATAGTGTCTAATGTATATATATGTGTCCATTATCATCCACTAGCAAACACTTGAAGCCACTAGCGTCCATCATACATAACATGTTCTAGTAACACGTTTACATTCAGTCCAACCAATCCATAGTTTAAGTCCTAAGTTCTACCCTCCCGAGGGATACTAAACGAAAGAACTTATTCAAAACTAAAGATGGAAATAGAAAATTAAAAACGTACTATCGAAAAGATATGGATAAGAGATATATATTTTTTCTTCAGCCTTCCATGTAGCATCTTCAATACTATCTCCTCACTGCACCATAATCAAAGGGACTTCCTTATTCCTAAGCTTCTTGATATAATGCCCAACGATTTTGGTAGGAATGCGACAAACAGATGCTTCTCACTCCACTTAAACTTCCTTAAGTTGGCTAGGTTCCACTGCTTTTGCTAAATCATGTAAGCACTTTCTCTAGTGCGAAACATGGAAAGCATCATGAACTCATGCGAGCCTCTCTAGTAGCTTTATCCGATATGCCATCTTCCCTACCCTTTCCACAATGTGGAACGGTCCTACGAATCCGGGAGCAAGTTTCCCACTTGATCCAAATCTTAGTACCTTTCTTAGTGGAGATACCTTAATGAAAACCAAGTCTCCTACCTCAAACTTGACATCCCTTCTCCGCTTATCTGCATAGGATTTCTGTCTATCTTGGGCTGTCTTCATTCTCCTCCAAATCAAATCGATATTTTTCGGAGTCTCTCTAACCACGTCGGGACCAAGTAGAAATCTCTCTGTAGACTCCAACCAATACGAAGGCGACTTGCACAGTCTTCCATAAAGAGCTTCAAAAGGTGTATCCTGAAGCTAGCTTGAAAACTATTATTATAAGCGAACTCCACTAAAGAAAGATGCTTCTCTCAAGTTCCTCTAAAATCAAGAATGCACATCCTCAACAAATCCTTAACTCTATTGCTCTCTCCGTTTGGCCATCTGTTTGAGGGTAATGGGCCATACTCAATCTAAGCTGTGTCCCTAGAGCCTTTTGCAAGCTTCTCCAAAACCCATGGGTAAAGATTGGGTCTTTATCGCTCACTATACTAGAGGGAACTCCATGAAGTCGGACTATCATACGAACATATAAGGATGTCAAATAAGATGCTATCCTCTTACTCTTGACTGGAATGAAATGGGCGCTATTAGTCAAATGATCTACAATCACCCAAATACTGGTATTCTCCTTCCTAGATCGGGGTAAACTATCTATAAAGTCCATCGAAACACAATCCCACTTCCATTCGGGCACATTAATGGTTGAAGTAATCCGTCAGGCTTCTTCTGCTCTAATCAAACGCTCTCTTCATGTCCCTATACATCTTATCACCACCCGGATGAATAGTCATTTGAGAACGGTGTGATTCGGCTAGAACTTCTCTTATCAAATCACTAGTGCGGGGAACACAAAGTCTTCAATCACTCCTTAGCCACCCTTTTCTATCTATGGAATAATGTTGGAGATGTTTAGAGACCTCTCCTCTGCTAATCCTCTCTAGAATATCCATAAGCTCAGAATCCTCTCGCTGCCTTGAGCCAATCTGATCTATGAGGGTAGGCTTAACCTCAAGTGCTGCCAATAATCCTGATGTAATGTCTGTAGAGGGCTTAAAATCAAAGGCGGAAATAAAATCTAGGCCTTTCCACTCTACGAACATTGGACTAAGGGTTGCTCTCTTCACACTTGATGCATCTACAATCATGTTCCCTTTACCAGGGATATAGGCTATCTTAAAGTCATATGATGCCAAAAACTCCATCCAACGCTGCTGCCTCAAGTTGAAATCCTTTTTTGAGAATAGGTACTTTAATGATTTATGGTTAATGAAAAGCTCGAATCTCTCTCCTAGCAAGTGATGCCTCCCAGACTTGAGCGTGAAAACAATAGCAGCTAACTCCAAGTTATGGGTATGGTAGTTCTTCTAATGAGTTCTCAAATGTCTACTTCTATATCATACTACCCTCCCTTCTTGCATCAATACCGCTCCAACATTCATTCCACATGCATCAGTGTATACTATAAAAGACTTAGCTCCATCAGGTAGAACTAACACTGATGCACTAGTAAGAGCCCTCTTTGGCATTGTGAAGGAATCCTCGCAATCTATGTCCCATACGAATGTCTCGTTCTTCTTAGTGAGGCGAGTAAGAAGTGCTGAAATCTTAGCGAAATCTCTGAAAAACTTCCTATAATAATCAGCCTAAACTAGGAAGCTTCATACTTTGGTAACGTTCTTGAGGGCCTTCCAATCTTGCACTGCTATTACCTCAGCTAGATCAATAGCTAGGCCTTCTCTTGAGACTACATGCCTCAAGAAATGCACCTCTTTATGCCAAAAGTGACACTTCGTTCTTTGAACTGATGAACACAAAGTGTACGAAGAACCTACTCAAGATGAATAGCATGCTCTTCCATACTCTTGAAAAACACCAAAATATCGTCTACGAATACTACCATGAACTTATTTAGGACATCTCGAAAAATACGGCTCATCAAATCTGCGAAATAGGCTAGGGCATTGGTCAGCCCAAATGGCACAACCAACCACTTAAAGAACCTATCGACTGTCTTAAATGCTATCTTATCGATGCTATCGTCAGCGACGCTAAGCTGGTGAAATTCGGTTGCTAAGTCATGCTGAGAAAATATTGGAGAGCCTACCAACTGATCAAAAAGACCATCTATCCTAGGAAGTGCGTAACGGTTCTTCTTTGTCAGATTATTCAGTTCTCTATAGTCTATGCAAAGTCGAAAGCAACCATCCGCCTTTGTAGCGAAGACGACTGGTGCTCCTTACTCGGATATGCTTTGTCTGATGAACCCTTTCTCCAATAGCTCACCAATCTTCTTACTTAACTCCTTCCTCTCCCTAGGAGTCATATGTCTCACGGGCAATGCCACTGGCTTAGCATTGTCATTCAGGTAGATCCTAAAGTTGATCTATCTCTTAGGCGGTGGTTCCCTAACTTCTTCAAAAACGTCTGGGAAATCTCTAACAACAAGAACAGAATCCAACTCTCCTAGTGATGAATCAAGGTAATAAAGGAAGTTCAACATGACTGACCCATGTGGGTTGTAAGAAACCTCGAGAGTCTTAAAATAAGCTTTTTCTGTTATCACTGCTATTTTTGCTCACTAACTTAATTATAAGTTTTAAGAAAGCCTTTTCTGTTATTTCTGCTTAATTATAACCTACGTTATAATTTTTTCTCTTCTTTTCTATCTTTTTAGTTATAACCACTAGTTATAAACATGCTTGCAAATGTCTCAAATTTGCCTATTTCATTCCATCTTTTTTTTATTATAGTTCTTCTTATTTTACATCTAATTTTTGTAAATTTAGTGTTTGTTCTATTTTAATCCATATGAGCGAATTCTGTTCCTTTTGATTTATTCTCGTAAAAAGGAATAAAATGAAACTAAAATTTACTAGCTAAATTCTTATGTAAGACATATGTAAATAAATGCAAATAATAGTAAATAACTGTAAGTAACTAAATAAAATAGCTAAATAAAAATAACTAAATAAAATAGACTGAAAAGAACTTTAAAAACCAGCTGTAAATTACTTATATAGAAATTTTTCTCAAAATCGTAGAAAAACTACAACTATTGAAACCTATTATTTTAAATTACTTAAAAAAATAAAATAATTACTAAACACTCACATTTGGTCTTTAGCTCTTTTCCTTGGCCTTTCCGGATCCACTTCTAGGGTGTAAAATATTTTAATTAAAAAGATCTCTTCTTAAGAAAAATTTTCTTTTTAGGGCCCTACCTCAAGAAATGAACCCAATTGGGAGAAAATCTGAATGAAAAAAATAGCTAGGTCTAGGGACTTATTTATAGTGTCACTTAGCGACCTCACGCTGTTGGATTTAAAGATTAAATCTGATGCAACCACGTTATAGGTTCATTAGGAACCGTCGGATGGATGCACGAACGCCCATGATTGAACTAAATTTGCAAAACACATCATCGGGTGAAATTGGATGAAACATTGTCTAAATACAAGGGCGGATCGACTTGTGTGTCGACCTATACATATGGAAGGTTGACCTATAGGTTGACCAATGCACATTAGGGGTCGACCTAACGTATAGTTTTTTTTCCTTTTTTCTTATTTCTAGTTTAGTTCGTATCTTCTTCGTTTTAGCTCGGATTTTGACAAACTATATATGAAAATTGATCAAAAAATTAACATGGATACAATGATGCAACTCCCATGGCTCAATTATGACAATTTCATAAACTTATTTTATTATTTAATTAATTTGTTAATTAATTTTTCTAGCTCAAATTTTGGGTTGTTACAATTACTAACATTATCATGATATTTTTTGAAATGATTATTTTTAGCTAATCTATATTTAGTATTTGAGATCCAATTAAAACAAAATAATGATATTATAAAAACCAACTTATTAAAATGATTATTATTATTAAAAAGTCTTTAGTTTCTTCCAAACCAAATATACCAACAGATTATAATGAATAAAGTATCAAGTAAAATTCTATTTTCCTTTTTAAACTTAAGTCTTAAATTATTCCAATAATAATCGCAATCAGTAACTTTAGTTGTAAGGCTAAAGTTAAAGATTTTGTGAGTATTATTCAGAATGTAGTAAGTATCCATGCAATTATAATACACATGTTTAATATCTTCAAAATACATATTACAAAAAGAATATTTATTATCCATCTGCATATTTTTCTTTCTAAAAATTCAATAGTATTTAGTTTTCCATGCATGATTAACTGCATATGAATTTTAGATTTATGAGAAGCATTTGTTTTCTAAATAAGTTTAAAAAAGTTATTAGCTACACCCAAGAAATTAAGAAATTTATGGAAAGAATTAGAAGTAAATTACTTACTCTTATCTCATTCTCGGTAAATATTATCATTTTTATTACCAATATTATATAAATTCAATCTAGCATAAAGCAAAGAAAGTTGCCTAAGAGTTGTACCTTCTAAAATTCTATTAAAACTAAAATTCCAAGGGGGATCATTATCTGGAGAAAAAATATTCCAAATAAAAGCATTCTTAAAGTTACAAATTTCATAAAGCTCCTTAAATTCTATCCTAAGAAGAATAATAGAAATCCAACGATCATGCTAAAAAGATGTATTATTTCCAAAATGAACAATTGCATTAGTATCAAAGTTAAAAATCTCATAACATTTTAAAATTGATTCCCAAAAATTAGACAACTTATTAATAACGGTAGGTGTAATTTGATATAAATAATTACAACCATTATAATAATGTTTAGAAATAATTTCTTTCCAAATAGAATCATTATTCATATCCTTAAATTTCCATAACCACTTCCTCAATAAAGATAAATTCATGTTACACAAATTAATAACTCCTAAACCACATTATTTTTGCGATTTACAAATTGTTTCCCAATTGACTAAACATTTAAGACTACTGTTGGCATTATAACTTGTAACATCTTCCAACCTAAAGGCCCAAAACTAACAGCTATGGATGCTGCAGTCATCCATACATATTAATCCTCAACGACCAAATACGGTGGTACTAGAAACATTGTTTAAAAATTCAAAAACATATTTCCACATTCAATTTCAGACCAAACATTGATGTTCATTACATAATCCCAACGATGTTACCCATGTTCAGCAAAATATAATTATTACAAATATGCTAAGGGAGACATATGAAGATGCCTCCTTGGTTGATTAGAGTATACAGTAAGGCTAATAAATTTTCCTTTACAAAAAAACACACAGCTAAAAGAAAAAATCTAAGTATCTATCTGCCTCCTGCACGTCTTTGGAAGCTTTATTCATTAAGGAAGAGAACCTAAAAACCTTAAATCTCAAACTACTCAAAAGCAATTGAGCAGCCGAGAGTTTAAAAGGAAAATAAAAACTTTGAGTCAGATATAAAGTCTGGTACGGATAATAATGTAATATCTAAATCGTTTAAGATATCTAGTGAGACCACACCGCTTTGTGGAACGGGTTTTCCCCTCACTAGTATCGTAAAACCTTTTTAAATCCATATTCTATGTTACTGCATCCACAATGGTTGAAACATACATTTTCAAAATATTATAATGATGTGCATACTTGAAAACAATTAGGATTTCTCATCCAATTCGAAAATTTATTAGCTTCAAAGAGGGACTGTCCATCCTATTTCCATTTCACTTAAGCTAATGCAGACTATCCATCTCACATCCCGTAATTTTCCAAGGATGACTATAAACCCTTCATTAAACGTACGGAAACTATCCATCCGCAACATGATGTTGACTATCCATCAAACATCCCATAATTTTCCTAGGATGACAATGAAACCTTCTTCAATCATATGGACTCTTCATCTCCAACTTGATGTTGACTGTCCATCAAACATCCCATAGTTTTCTTAGGATGACTATGAACCCATCACTTAGCCACTTAACTCATGTTATCCGCATGAATCTAATTATCTCTTGCTATCCACATGATTAACATATTTCCATTAAATACCCTAATTTAGGTTATATCCCAATTATCCAATGCTATCCACATGGTTTACCTATTACCATTAGTATCCCTAATTTAGGTTATATTCATTTATTATTTACATGAGTATCCCCCAATGATTTCCAAAACATATAACTGTTGATATCCCAACAGTTGTTTTGAACTCATTAAGCCCGCCCCGGTATCCACAAGGTTAAACAACATTTATTTTATGAGGTTAAAAGAAAAGAATTCTTCAACCCCTTCGAAAGTATCCCCTTCGAAAGCTTTGCTTTCGACCCTTTCGAAAGCAACCTTTTGAACTTTTCGAAAGGATTGCATTCGACCCCCTTCGAAAGCACAAACCACAAATTTTTAAAACAACAAGCTCCAGCCTTTATAATACTTTAAAACCCTATTAAAACCTTTCGACCATGTTAAAGTATTATTGTATAAAGGTTGAAGTAGAGCTTCAAAACCACTTGAAAATATCCATCTCGAAAGCATTGAAGGCTACCCTTAAAACCCATGAAACTCAAACCTTTCAAAACCATTGGACATCAAACCTTTCGAAACCATTGAAACTCAAACCTTTCGAAATTGAACATCAAACCTTTCGGAACCATTGAAACTCAAATCTTTCGAAACCATTGAAATTCAGACCTTTCGAAAGCATTAAAACTCAAACCTTTCTAAACCATTGAAACTCAAATCTTTCGAAAGCATTGAAACTCAATCCTTTTTAAATCATTAAAACTCAAACCTTTCGAAAGCATTGGGCTTATACTTAAAAATATTAGTTTGGGTCAATAGTGGAAATAAGTGAAAGTATCTCTTCCAAAACCACTCTTTATTTTATAAAATATTAGAGAAGTTTGATGGTATCAAGCCATCCTTTCGAAAGCATTAAAACATCTGGGATTAACCTTTCGACTACGCCAAAAGCTTCTGCTTTCGACCCCTTCGAAAGGTTTGGAAAGCGGCTTTTATTTTTATAAAAAATTAAACCTTTTGACGACGTCTAAATCTCTAAACAAAAACTTCTTTAAAACAAAGGCGGCTTTCAAAACCATAGCTTTCGACCTTGTCGAAAGCTTTTATAACTAACCTTTCGACCTTATCGAAAGCTCTTTTAAAAATAGGCAAGTGATTTTCTTTTTCAAATCAAAGTAATCTAAGGGAACATCTCCTTCGAAAGCAACCCTACGACACCTTACCTTCTGACTTGGTCCAATTCACTACATACCACCTAAATGATATCACGTGCATTGTTTTCAACCTAGTTGGTCAATGAAGTCGAAAGGTCTAGGTCGAGAGGTCTGGGTCGAAAGGATTGCCAAAGAAGGCGGAACCAACATTTTTTGGGTAAAAACCGTTTTTTCCAAAATAAGTAAACTTTTTGTAACCAACTTGCCTACTTATCAACATTTGATTGGCTTTCACAAACTTATAAATAATTTGAATAATATTTTCCGCATTTTCTCAGATCTACAATCATGTTAATTTTTAACTATCAAGCCCTTTCTCTTATGAAACTAATTAAATCATTTAAGTCCTTTCAATATAATTTAATTTCCATATTAAATCACTCAGGAAAAACCCGCATAACAGCTCAGAATAAGTATCTCTAACCCTGTGCTCTGTCTCCCAAGTACAGTCTTTCTCGTTGTCGCTCCATTGAACTTTCACCAACTTGACTATCTTGGTCCTCAATCTCTTCTCATCTCTCACCACAACCATAACTAGTTGTCTAACAAAAGTCAAATCAGGCTCTATTACCAAGTCCTCCAACTCTGTCTGAGGAATAATAGACTCTGGATCATGCACAAACTTATGAAGATGAGATACATGGAATACATTATGGACACCTCCAAACTGCTTGGCAACTCTACTCTATATGCGAGCTTTCCAATCCTTTCTATAATCTAGAACGGACCAACATACCTCGGGGCCTACTTTCCTGACTTTCCAAATCATACCACACCCTTCATCGGTGATACTTTAATAAAACCCTATCTCCCACTAAGAACTTTAGGTCTATACACCACTTATCCGCGTAACTCTTCTGCCTAGATTGAGCTTCCTTTATCCGTTCTTGAATTAACTCAATCTTTTCTGATGCTTCTCTAACGAAATTCGGACCTAAGACTAATCTGTCTTCAATCTCCAACCAACATGCTGGTGATTTGCATGGCCTTCCATACAAAGCTTCAAAAGGCGCCATTCCTATACTAGTCCGATGACTATTATTATTGGAAAACTCAATCAAATGTAGGTGATCTTCCCAAGATCTATCGAAGTCCAACACAAAAGCTCTCAATAAATCCTCGAGTACCTTATCGACTCTCTTTGTCTGCTCATCCGTCTATGGATGATATGCTATACTCATCTTGAGCTTGGTACCTAATACCTTTTGTAGACTCTTCCAAAATTCGCTAGTAAATAATGCATCTCTATTACCGACTATGCTACTAGGAATCCCATGAAGTCTAACTATATTTTTCAAGAACGACTTAGCCAAAACGGGTGCCATTCTTGTCGAATTTACTGGATTAAAATGGGCACTCTTGGTCAACCTGCCCACAATAATCCATATATTCTCGTTTCCATTCCTTGACCTTGGCAATCCATCAATAAAATCCATGGATATTGAATCCCATTTTCAAATTGGAAAATCTAGAGGTTGAAGTTACCCACTCGACTTTTGATGTTTGGCTTTCACTTGTTGACAGTTTACACACTGCCTAAGCCACAAGCCAGCATCCTTCTTCACTCCTTCCCAATAGAAGCTTCTGTTTATATCCTGATACATCTTTGTCCCCTTAGGATGAATCATAAACCTCTATCGATGACACTCCTCTAGAACTTTTCTCCTTAAGTTCTCCACCTTCGAAATGCACAATCATACCTTCTTTTTCAACCATCCTTTATAGTCAAGATAAAATCCTTTAGGTCATCAATCTATGATCCTACCTCAAGCCTTCTAATCCTCTTGGCTAAGACTGGTCCTTCTCTCTGCTTAGAAGCTATCCTCTCAATCAGTATAGGTCGAACTTCTAAAGTAGATGACATGGTAGTACCCTGACTAGAGCTAGCAGTAGATCTCAACTGCACCCCACAACTGGCCAAAGCTTCCAGATCTTTCCACTCCGCCAACATAGCCAACACCACATTCTGATGTCTTCTACTAAGAGCATCCGCTACTTTATTACCTTTCCCTGGGTATACTCTAACCAAAATCATAAGCAGCCAAAAACTCCAGCCACCTCTACTGTCGCATATTCAACTCCTTCTAAGAGAACAAATACTTTAATAACTTATGATCGGTATACAACTCAAATCTCTCTCCCAAAAGATAATGCCTCTAAATCTTAAAGGCAAAAATTACCACTGCCAAATCTAAGTCATGAGTAGGATATCTTACTTCGTGCGGTCTAAGCTCCCTAGATGAATAAGCAATAACTTTTCCCTCCTGCATCAATACTGCTCTTAATCCAGTCCCACACGCACTTATATATACTACTAATCCTTGGTTACCTTCTAGAACTACTATCATTGGCGCATTTGTTAACAATCTTTAACTTAAGGAACCTATCCTCACATTTTTCAGACCAAACGAACTTTACGTCCTTCCTTGTCAACTTAGTCAAAGACGCTACTATCCATGAGAAATTCTTGATGAATCTCCAGTAAAAGCCAGTAAGTCCAAGAAAACTCCTGATCTCGATTATCGTCTCTGGTCTCTTCCAATTATTGACAGCTTCGATCTTATTTGGATCGAGTGACAATCCTTCCTTTGAAACTACATGACCAAGAAAATTAACCTCTTTTTTTCAGAAATGACACTCCAACACCACTCTAAGATGAATCCCATGCTCTCTTTCATCATTTGAGTATATCAAAATGTCATCTATAAATACCAACATGAACCTATCCAAGTGCTCTTGGAAAACATAGTTCATCAAATCAATGAAGAAAGCAGGCGCATTTGCTAATCCAAATGGCATCACAAACCACTCATACGATCCATACCTAGTTCGAAATGTCGTCAAAGAAATGCAATTCTCCGCCACTCTCAGCTAACCCCATTGTAAAATCCAATTGGGAAAATATTCTGGCTCCACTCAACTGATCAAATAGATCATCTATCCTTGGCAGAGGGTATCTATTCTTGATCATTCTTTCATTTAACTTACGATAGTCGATGCAAATCCTTAATGACCCCTTTGGTTTCTTCACAAACACCGCAGCTACTCTCCAAGATGAACTGCTCGGTCTAATAAAATTTCTTTACTCGAGATCCACCAGCTGCACCTTCAATTCCTTCATCTTTGTTGGTATCATTCTGTTAGGTGGTCTCCTGAAAGGTTCAGCTCCTGGGTACAAGATCTATCCAAAACTCTACAGCTCGTTTTGGTGGTAATCCACTGACCGTCTCAAATACATTTGCAAATTCTCTTACTACACGAACCTGACTAAGCTCATCTCCCACTTCCATGGTACTCAACAAAGAGCAAAAACTCTTATTGGAATTCTCCGTTGGAAAATGATTTAGTTATGACTATCTGAGTACCTCAATGATATCTCCTGATCTTGGCAAAATATCCTAATGTCATACTTATCCAACCAACTCATACCAAAAATGATCGCGAAATCTATGAAATCAAAGACATACAAACTGCATGCAAACTCATGACCTAACAAATCAAGTTCTAACTGGTCACGTCTCATTTCAAGAGTTGCATACCCTCCTATTGGAATCGCAACCCTTAAGGAAGTGACAAGGTATATGGGTTCTATACATAACCTATCTACTAAACACTGAGATATAAATGAATGTAATGTTGCGGTATCAAACAATACCCTAATTGGTATGCTATGAATCAAAAGTGTACCTTCCATCACATACTTTCCTTTCAACATCAGATGGTTTAGAGGATGATGATTCCAAAGCAAAGACCTTTCCTTTTCCTGCCTTGGCAGCTTCAGGACACTTATTCTTGTGATGCCCCATTTCGTTGCAACTATAGGATTGCACATTCTGTTTCCCCACAATCAGTCTTCCATCACCCGAACTACATTAATTAGCATAGTTCCCTTCTTATTACACTTATAGCAAACTATATATGCTTTTCCTTTTTTGCTGCTCCTCCTTTCTGGGTGCCCTTCTTCTTGAAGAACTTCCTTTTCTTCTCCTGAGGACCATGTGATTCAATTGGTTTCTCTTTAGCAGAAATAGTAAGAATCTCCTCATGGTGGATGGCCATCTCGACCACCACATTAGAAGGATCTTAAATATGGCCATAGTCATCCTGCCTAAATCTGACCTTAGTCCTCCAATGAATCTCTCATTTCTTCTAGCATCAGTATCAACCAAAGCATAACCATATCGAGATAGCTCATCAAACTTAGCAGCATACTCGATCACAGACATCCCTCCTTGGACAAGATCCATAAACTTCCTCAGCAACACTGACTTGGCAACCTCAGACAGAACCTCTACTCAAACCTTCTTCAAAAATTAGCCCATGTTAGCTCTTCTCCAAAACTCCGATCGTCATGCTATTCGACTAGTGAAGACTAACCCTTGCAACTGTCTAGAGGCTAGCCTTCTCTTTTCTCCATCCTCCAAGCCTAATTCTATAAAGATCCTTTCATAGTTCAACAACCAGTTCTCTATTTCCACTGCATCCTCTGTTCCAACAAACGGCTTCCCACCTAGACTGGTATAGTCTTTGCTTAGCTCAGCACAGTTATAACCAGCTGGGACTACAGGATTAACTCCTCCAACATTACCAGTAGCTCCCGCTTGCAAAAGATTAGACAACAACTGATACACCATCTCCGCATCTACTGGCGGATTTCCAGCACCTACATTGCCTCGACATTTTGGTTAGCATTAGCCTATCGACCATGGTTCCTCCAGATATTAAGTCGAGCATTTCCATTTGTTATGGTGCTTCCTCCACCTAGATTTCCTCTTTTCTTTCCTGCTTCCATATCCTCTTTCTTATTAATCTACATACGAGCCTTATTAAGATACAGAAGAACGATCTAAGAGAGAGGGGAGCACGTACTTAGAAATATATACTTATATATCAAATACAAGTACATTTATAGAATTAAACCAAACCCCGATCATATTTTTAAATTCATTGGATTTTGTTTCAAAAAGATTTTAGGTTTAACTTTTCTTTTAAAGTTTCATAAACCTATGCTCTAATACCAACTTGTAACATCCTCCTATTTGAAGATCCAAAACTAACGGCTACGGATGCTGTAGTCATCCATAGTTATTAATCCTCGGTGACCAAATACCGCGGCGCTAGATACATTGACACACATCACAAGAATATGGAAAAATTTAACAATTCAAAAACATATTTCCACATTCAATTTCAAATAAAAACATTGATGTTTATTACATAATCCCAACAACATTACCCATGTTTGGAAAAATATAATTATTACAAATATGACAAGAGCGACATATGAAGATGCACCCTTGGTTGATCAGAGTATATAGTAAAGCTAATAAATCTACCTTTACAAACAAAACACACAGAAGAAAGAAAAACTTTAAGTATCTATCTGCCTCCTGCACGTCTTCGTAAGCTTTATTCGATAAGGAAGAGAACCTGAAAACCTTAGATCTCAAACTACTCAAAAGCAATTGAGCACCCGAGAGTTTAAAAGGAAAATAAAAACTTCAAGTCAGACATAAAGCCTGGTACGAATAATAATCTAATATCTAAATCCTTTTAGATATCTAGTGAGACCACGCCGCTTTGTGGAACGGGTTTTCCCCACACTAGTATCCTAAAACCTTTTTAAATCCATATTCAGTGCTCCTGCATCCACAATGTTTAAAACATACATTTTCAAAATATAATGATGATATGCATAATTGAAAACAATTAGGATTTCCCATCCCATTCTAGACTTTATTAGCTTCAAAGAGGGACTGCCCATCCCATTTTCATTTTACTTAATTTGATGCGGACTATCCATCTCACATCCCATAGTTTTCCTAGGATGACTATAAACCCTTCATTAAACGTATAGAGACTATCCATTCCCCACATGATGTTGACTATCCATCAAACATCCCATAATTTTCCTAGGATGACTGTGAACCCTTCTCCAATCATATGGAGACTGTTCATCTCCAACCTGATGTTGACTATCCATCAAACATCCTATAATTTTACTAGGATGACTATGAACCCATCACTTGGCCGCTTGACTAATGTTATCCCATGAATCTAACCATCTCATGATATCCATATAATTAACTAATTTCCATTAGTATCCCTAATTTAGGTTATATCCTAATTATCCCATGCTATCCACATGGTTGACTTATTACCATTAGTATCCCTAATTTAGGTTATATTCATTTATAATTTACATGGGTATCCCCCAATGATTGTTAAAACACATAAGTGTTGATATCCCCGACCATTGTGTTGAACTCATTAAGCCTACCCTGGTATCCCCAAGGTTAAATAACATTTATTTTATGGGGTTAAAAGAAAACAACTTTTCAACCCCTTGAAAGTATCCCTTTCAAAAGCTTTGCTTTCAACCCTTTTGAAAGCAACCTTTTGACCACTTCGAAAGGTTTGCTTTCGACTCTGTCGAAAACACAAACCATAAACTTTCAAAACAATAGGCTCCAGCCTTTATAATACTTTAAACTCCCTTTTGAAACCATTCAACCATGTTAAAGTATTATTATATAAGGGTAGAAGCATAGCTTCAAAACCACTTGAAAGTATCCCTCTTGAAAGCATTGAAGGTTACCCTTAAAACCCTTGAAAATCAAACCTTTCGAAACCATTGAACATTAAACCTTTCGAAACCAATGAAACTCAATCCTTTCGAAACCATTGAACATCAAAAGTTTTGAAACCATTGAAAATCAAACCTTTCAAAACAATTGCTATTCGAAATAATTGAACATCAAACCTTTCGAAACCACTGAAACTCAAACCTTTCGAAACCATTGAACATCAAACCTTTCGAAATCTTTGAAACTCGAACCTTTCGAAACCAAACACAAACCTTTCAAAAGCATTGAAACTCAAACCTTTCAAAACCATTAAAACACAAAACTTTCGATAGCATTGAAACTCAAACCTTTTGAAACCATAAAACTCAAACCTTTCAAAAGCATTAGGCTTATACTTAAAAATATTACTTTGGATCATAGTGAAAATAGGTGAAAGTATCTTTTCCAAAACCACTCTTTATTTCATAAAATATTGGGGAAGTTTGATGGTATCAAACCATCCTTTCGAAAGCATTAAAACATCTGGGATGAACCTTTCGATAATGTCGAAAGCTTCTGCTTTCGACCCCTTTGAAAGGTTTGGAAAGCAGCTTCTATTTTTATAAACAATTAAACCTTTCGACAACATCGAAAGCTTCAAACAAAAACTTCTTTAAAACAAAGGCAGCTTTCAAAACCATAGCTTTCGACATTGTTGAAAGATCTTTAAAATTAACCTTTCAAAACTAAACCTTTCGATCTAGTCGAAAGCTCTTTCAAAAACAGACAAGTGACCTTCTTTTTTATATCAAAGAAATCTAAGGGACCATCTCCTTCAAAAGCAAACCTACGGCACCTTACCTTCCGACTTGGTCCAATTCACTACATATCACCTAAATGTTATCATGTGCATTGTTTTCGACCTAGTTGGTTAATGAAGTCAGAAGGTCTAGGTCAAGAGGTCTGGATCGAAAGGTTTGCCAAAGAAGGCGGAACCACCTTTTTCTGGGTAAAACTCATTTTTGCCAAAATAAGTAAACTTTTTGTACAAACTTGCATACTTGTAAACATTTGATTAGCCTTCACAAACTTGTAAATAATTTGTATAATATTTGCCGCATTTTCTCAGATTTAAAATCATGTTAACTTTTAACAATTAAGCCCTTTCTCTTATGAAAACAATTAAATCATATTGTAGGATCTAGATTTACCCTAGAGGGGGGGGGGTGAATAGGGTTATAGCAAATTTTCTCGATTTAAACATAGAAATAAACTGCAGAAATAAATATGCTGAAAAGTAAATCACACACAAAATTTACCTAGCTTCGGCAACCCCTGCCTACTGCTGCATTCCCAAATTTCTATTAGAATTAAACAGTATCCCGCTTACAAACACTCTACTAGACTCGCAAACCCTTTTGCTCCCGCTCACAAACACTCTCATAGACTCGCACACCCTGCTCCGCCTATAGAGTTTCGCTTACTCGCAAACTCTGCTCCGCCTATAGAGTTTTGCAAACTCGCACAACCTGCTCACTGAACTAATTCTAACTAGACAATCTGACACTACCTACAACCTAGGTGGTGATTTACAAATTCTTTGACTCGAAAAGAAAAAACAGACTTCAAAAATAAAAGCAGGAGCAAAAATTAAAATACAACTTTGAATCCGTAATTTTTGCTCAAATAAAAAATTAAACCCTATTAAAATTAGACTAAAACCCTTCAAAAATAAAACCCCCCTTTTTATAAATCACGGCCCTTTTATTTTTATCCCGATCCAATTCTTTTGGTTTGTGAGAATAATGCGGCCGATCCTTTGTTCTTCCTTCTGAAACAATTGCGACCGTTCTTCTTTCTAAAATTAGGGTTTTCTGAATATTGGAGATTGCGACTGTTTGATTTTCTTGCTCGGTTGGTCGCTCCTTCTCTGATTGATCAATTCACTGGTTTGCGTTGCTTTTGCTCTCTCGATTCTCTGATTTACGTTGCTTGGGCTCTTTCGTTCTCTGATGATCGAGTTGTTAATTCGGTATGTAATTTCTTTCGTTGCTCGTTTAAATTGCTTGCTTTTTTACTCGATGCCAATGATGATGACTTGGAATTGTTATTTATGTGAATTCGAATACACTTGATTCGTTCGTATTCACGTGCGCGACTTCATCACTTTCCTAATGTTTCAATTGCTTGATGCATACGGCTTTCCTAGTATAATTTCAACTTGTTACTCACGGCCTTGATTTTCAAACGTTTGATTTATCTTTGGTTCATACGGCATAAACTTTCCCTTTTTAATTTGCGTTGACTTTGGACCTTTTCAAAGATATGAATTTGACTTTTTCAAATTGTACGCACTTGATTTTTGAATTATGACTTCGACTTGTGAACTGCCCTGTGTTGAATCCAGTTTCAAAAACTCGGGTTTGACCTTGTGCTTTTGTCGTGATTTTAAATATACTGCACGTGAGTTGAACCCGGTTTTTCATTTGGGTTTGACCTGTACTCACCTATCCCTGTAGCATTATCAAGTGTATATTGATGTGCACGGCCTTGCGGCATGTACAGTGATACACTGTGCATGTCACACTGTTCGTGTGTGATGAATTCAAGTGTGAATGACGACGAACAACCCAAATAACTGAGGCAAATAATATTTTCAAAAATCATATTTCATTTTATATTTCAAAAATATTTCTTTTTCAATTTTACTGCGTTAGTGAATAGTTTTGCAGATTGCTCAGATGCTGGATTCAAACTGGAATGCAGTTTAAGACAAAATACGAGTGTGAGTGATATGTAGTGAGGATATTAACGTAAATAAAATCGTGATGTATTCAAAATTGTATACGTATAGTTAGAGCTTGAATTTTTACTAACCAAGATTGTAATAAATATTCGTTTGAATAAAATTTCTGTTTGAATTCAAATTCCATTCAAATTCTGTGTAATCTATTTTATTCAACAAATATTTATTTAATCTATGAAAAATAGAATAGTACGTTAACAAATACATTTAAATGAATGTATATATGTTTATTATCATCAAAAAAAATCATATACTTGCATATTCCACAATCTCCCCCTTTTGATGAAAACAAACATATATTTAAGATTTTGATTGTGTTAAATGTATTTGACCAATGATATACTCTAATTGCTCCCCCTATTTAAATGCTTCCTCTCTACATGATGCTCCCCCTACATATATGCATACAAATAGAAATATATAAATGAGCCTAGATGAAAATGGAAAATTATTTGACCTTTGCTTGATTCTATTTGACAAAATCTTAATTTTTCTCTTCCCCTTTTGTTATCAGCAAAAGAATAATAGTGTTAGAGAAAAATAAAGATTAAGCGATCAATATTAATCCAACATTAAACTCAAATTGAATATAAATATTAAACTTCAATAAAAATCAAACAAAAATCATAACTACCCTTGTTAGGCGCATATTCCATTTTTAGAAAGAATGGTAATGATGTTCTAATATAAAATCATACAATTGTATCAACTTGTGGTACATTTATATCAGGAATTTGAATATCTACTAATCATGCATAACCGTTAGGACTTTTAAATGAGATTAGTAGTATTCTAATTTAGTTTTAAAAAATGAAATCAAGTATCTTCTAACCACGCATGACCGTGAGGACTTTTAAATGGGATTAGAATCAACTTGTCTATTTAATCAATTAATTTTGATATGCGTTCCATACATGCATAACCATAAGGACTTTTAAATGAGCATGGAAGCACATAATCAAAAATCCAAGTAATTCACCCATGCATAACCGTGAGGACTTTTAAATGATAGCGTATACTTTGGATATTTATTTATTTTTACAAAAAAAATGCGAAATGAAAAACAAACAATCCCTGAATATAGTACCACATATCGACAAACTATATTGAATATTTGATAGACCATGGTTGATAGAAATAATGATAGATATAGAAATGGTCATGGAATCTTTACCCAACAAAAAGTTTTATAATTCTTGTTTTAATTCCTAAAGAAATTTTCCAAATATACTCTCTTGAGTAATGTATGTTAAATATCAACACTTATCACCATTTCAATCACTATTTATCTTTTTGATAATTAGTAGGGATTCGGATTAGTAAAAATTTGTCACTTAAAATCAAATAAGAATGACTAATCTGAAAATATGGTCAACAATGATTTTCTCGAAGGGGTTATATGAGAAAAATTCTGCTATTTGAAAAATTATTTCAAGTGAAAAATATGCAGATATTTTCTTTGAGAAACGATGCAGCAAATGAATGTTTCAAAAAATTAATCACGTTCCACTAGTTGTTTTTCTATCAACTATATTACCAGTATGATCTGCATCTGAGTTTCTCTTTTCAATCCAAAATATCACTAACTAAATTTGATAGACCAGACCATGAAGTGTGCCTAAGAAACTCAAACTCAAATTTTTAATAGTGAACAAGTCAGAATAAAAAAAATCATTATCTTTACGATAATTTTTCGTGATTGCCCATTGTGATTCTGTCACCTTTGAACTAGGCTAAGGAACTTTTCTTTGTTGCCCGTTGTGTTTCTGGAACAGCCAAAATCCAGAGAACACTGTTGTTGTTCCTAAGCCTGCCACCATACCTACGAGGGAAAAGATTTATGTGACCTATTTGTTTTTATAGGTCCATGATTGTTAGTGGCAGAAACATTGTGAATAAGCAAACCTTTTGGAACCCAAACTTGTTTAGTCCTTTTATTCTTGTTCCAATAGACATGAAATTTGTTTGTAGAATTCTTAGGAACTCAAACTTGTATAAATTTTGTGTTCTTGTTCCTATGACTACAATTTTCAACACGATGTCCAATGGTTTCCTTAAGACTCAAGTTTTCTTTTTCAAGTTTCTCAAAGCTATTCTTAAGTCTTGATAATTCTGAATCTAAAATTTTATATTTTTTACATTCTAGGTTTTGAATATTTTCAAGTTTAGTTTCTAACCTAAAATTTTCATGAGCAAGTTTTCTCCTATCAGATTTCAATTTTTCAATTTTAGATTCAAGAGTATTAACCATTTTAGTAAGATCAAGGCACATAAAAACAAGTTCTTTATAAGAATAGTTACCACCCTTACTAGATTCCTCTGAACTTGCTTCTGAATCTGATTTCGCCATAAGACACAAGTTAGCCTCCTCTGAGCTGCTATCCGAAACTTCCTCTCCTTCTTCATCATCCCAAGTTGCTGCAAAAGCCTTCTTCTTCTTTTTCTTTCCTTTGTTATATTTGAGAAGTGGGCATTCTTGTTTGAAGTGGCCAGGCTTGTTGCAGTTATAACACGTCAGTTCATTATCGGAGTTGTCAGAATCTTTTGACCTATTACCCTTTGTTTTCTTCTTGCGTGGCCTGAATCTCGACCATTTTCTAAGATTATTGACAGCCATTACAAGCTATTCGATTGGATCTTCTTCTTCTTCATCGCTTTCTTCTTTGCTCTTTAAGGCAATCGTCTTCTTCTTTGGTTCGGAGTTGTTGCGTTCCTCCTTTGCTTTTAGCTCAAGCTCATATTTCATCAAGTTGCCAATCAACTCCTCCATGCTTAGTTTACTCAAATTTTTCGATCCTTGTATTGCCGTGACTTTTGCCTCAAAGTAATTCATCGGTAAAACTCGTAGCACCTTCCGCACAAGCTCTACCTCAGTGAATACCTTTCCAAGTTCTCTGGCGTTGTACACCAAAGTTGAAAAGCGTCCAAACATGTCCTTTATGCTCTCGCCTTTGTCCATCACAAAGTTCTCGTATTCATTGCTGAATAGGGCTAGACGAGACTCCTTGACTTGAGAAGTTCCTTCATGTGTCACCTCCAAGGTATGCCAAATTTCCTGTTCAGTTTTACAATGAGAAATCCTATTAAATTCATTCTTATCAAGAGCACAGATCAAAGCATTCATGGCTTTAGCATTTGTGGTTTTTAATTTCTTATCGTTAGCATCCCACCTATCCTTAGGTTTAGGAATCTCAGTATCACCAACAGTTATAGTGGGAGATTTATAGCCAGTTTCAATAATATCCCAAACATCATAATCAACAGAACTAAGATATATACCCATCCTAACTTTCCAATAAGCATAATCATTCCCGTTAAACATGGGTGGCCTAACAGTAGATTGCCCCTCAGAAAAAGCATTATTTGGTGAATTCATGACTCTAGAGTTAAAGAAAAATACCGTGCTCTGATACCACTTGTAGGATCTAGATTAACCCTAGAGGGGGGTGAATAGGGTTATAGCAAATTTTCTCGATTTAAACACAGAAATAAACTGCAGAAATAAATATGCTGAAAAGTAAATCACACACAAAATTTACCCAGCTTCGGCAACCCCTGCCTACTGCTGCATTCCCAGATTTCTATTAGAATTAAACAGTATCCCGCTTACAAACACTACTAGACTCGCAAACCCTTTTGCTCCCGCTCACAAACACTCTCATAGACTCGCACACCCTGCTCCGCCTATAGAGTTTCTCTTACTCGCAAACTCTGCTCCGCCTATAGATTTTTGCAAACTCGCACACCCTGCTCACCGAACTAATTCTAACTAGACAATCTGACACTACCTACAACCTAGGTGGTGATTTACAAATTCTTTGACTCGAAAATAAAAAACAGACTTCAAAAATAAAAGCAGGAGCAAAAATTAAAATACAACTTTGAATCCGTAATTTTTGCTCAAATAAAAAATTAAACCCTATTAAAATTAGACTAAAACCCTTCAAAAATAAAACCCCCTTTTTTATGAATCACGGCCCTTTTATTTTTAGCCCGATCTAATTCTTTTGGTTTGTGAGAATAATGCGGCCGTTCCTTTGTTCTTCCTTCTGAAATAATTGCGGCCGTTCTTCTTTCTGAAATTAGGGTTTTCTGAATATTGGAGATCGCGACTGTTTGATTTTCTTGCTCGGTTGGTCGCTCCTTCTCTGATTGATCAATTCACTGGTTTGCATTGCTTTTGCTCTCTCGATTCTCTGATTTGCGTTGCTTGGGCTCTTTCGTTCTCTGATGATCGAGTTGTTAATTCGGTATGTAATTTCTTTCGTTGCTCCTTTAAATTGCTTGCTTTCTTACTCGATGCCAATGATGATGACTTGGAATTGTTATTTATATGAATTCGAATACACTTGATTCGTTCGTATTCACGTGCACGACTTCAAAACATTCCTAATGTTTCAATTGCTTGATGCGCACGGCTTTCCTGATATAATTTCAACTTGTTACTCACGGCCTTGATTTTCCAACGTTTGATTTATCTTTGGTTCATACGGCAGAAACTTTCCATTTTTAATTTTCTTTGACTTTGGACCCTTTCAAAGATATGAATTTGACTTTTTCAAATTGTACGCACTTGATTTTTGAATTCTGACTTCGGCTTGATTAGTATTTTACTTCGATCATCTCTGCAATGTTTGTGTTCATCCCGGTGAGCGTCGTCTCTGGCCATCCGTGTTGGGCATTTCTATATATGATGTTTCTCACTGTTGTATTATTGATTCTGTTGCTCGGTTACTGATGCATACACGAACTGTTGCTCGAATTGTCACTTCATATACATATGTGTTTGTTCGCCATGTTGCAACTGCTTGTTGTAGCTTGAAACTATTTTGTCAATTCGAATTGCACTTGAGTTTAGTCTGCACTTTTCACTTGATATTATGGTATTTGCTGTTATTGCATTCACTTCATGTTTGCATGAGCTCTGGTCATTTGCACTTGCACACTCCATGTTGCATTACTGTACACTTTTGGTCATGTTGTACTTCTGGTTGGTCACTTGATTCAGTAGTTTGTTGTGTTGGAACTGGATTGATTTCATGTTCATGTGTGTCTTCCCATTCACTGTTGCCTGGTTTTAGTCTTGAATGCATCTGTGCATATTGTTGTGTCACTCTTGTAGTTGTAACTGGACATGTTGGTTTAATTGTATTGCAGTTGCATTCACTCGAGTCTTGTATCACTGCATCCATTCTGTAGCATGGTCTGTTGGTGGCATTTCTTTTGTGGTCTGCACTACTTGTTTTGAGTCACTTCTATACTTGAGCATGTATTACTTGTTGTCTTCATAAAATTGTCACTGTGCTTCTTTTGTTGCTCTGACTTGCATACTTCTTGCAGTCTTCATTTTCGTTGTGCATTTGTATCACTTGAGACTGCTGTGTATTTGGTCTTTGTTGATTGATTGTTAACACTTGATTGCTCTATGCTTTGACATTGTATTCATCCCTGTAGTTGCTCATTTTCAAGTGCATGTTTCGATTCACTGTTGCACCTGCTCATTTGCACTGCTTCACCATTCTTGTTGCCTCTCGTAATATTGGTTTGGTTGTGCACTTGCTTGAGTTTCACTGGTACATGTACATTGCTGGAATGACTTTGACATTGTTTTGATGCTTTGTTTTTGACTTGTGAACTGCCCTGTGTTGAATCCAGTTTCAAAAACTCAAGTTTGACCTTGTGCTTGTGTCGTGATTTTAAATATACTGCACGTGAGTTGAACCCGGTTTTTCATTTGGCTTTGACCTGTACTCACCTGTCCCTGTAGCATTATCAAGTGTATATTGATGTGCACGGCCTTGTGGCATGTACAGTGATAGACTATGCATGTCACACTGTTCGTGTGTGATGAATTCAAGTGTGAATGATGACGAACAACCCAAATAACCGAGGCAAATAATATTTTCAAAAATCATATTTCATTTTATATTGCAAAAATATTTCTTTTTCAATTTTACTGCGTTAGTGAATATTTTTGCAGATTGCTCAGATGCTGGATTCAAACTGGAATGCAGTTGAAGACAAAATACGAGTGTGAGTGATATGTAGTGAGGATATTAATGTAAATAAAATCGTAATGTATTCAAAATTGTATACGTATAGTGAGAGCTTGAATTTGTACTAATCAAGATTGTAATAAATATTCGTTTGAATAAAATTTCTGTTTGAATAAAATTTCTGTTTGAATTCAAATTCCATTCAAATTCTGTGTAATTTATTTTTTCAACAAATATTTATTTAATCTATGTAAAATAGAATAGTACGTTAACAAATACATTTAAATGAATGTATATATGTTTATTATCATCAAACAAAAATCATATACTTGCATATTCCACACATATAAGTCCTTCTTGTTAGTCCCTGAGAAGATGGTTTTGATGACAACAACCTTAGAATAAGATTATAAAATATAAATACTAACATTATAGTTTAGATATATATGTATATGCAGGATTTAACCATGCAGCTATCAAGAATGTAGACTGTACAGTATAGAGATTCAAGATATCAAGATTGAAGACTCATGAGTATCAAGATTATCAAGAGTTCAAGATTTCAATATACTCCTAGAAAAGCACCGGCATCTTAAAATCCAGTTTATTCGTGAAACGGAATCCACTTCGATCCCGTTAAAGGGATGGAACCCTTAAGTAGGATGGAACCTACGAAAAATCTAGTGGAACATTGTTTTCATCCACTAACTTTTATTTAAATGTTTTACAAAATTATATCTTGTTTTCAAAATGATTTTAAAATCTTCCTTTTAAAAAGATCAAAAACATCTATCTTGGTTTTAAAATACTTTTAGCCTCAAAATAATCTTTATCTTCAAAATCAAATTAACTTTGGTTTTAAACTATCTTTTAATTATAATATATTTAACTTTTATACTTAGATTTAAATATAAAATTATAGTAAAATTATATATATAACAAAATATTATTCTCTATACTTATTTATGTATTTTAACTATAGTTAAGTATATTTATAAGGTTTAAATAGTTTTAATAAAAGATATAAGTTATTTACAAAGAAAAAACAAATCGCCAAAAATACCATAGGCTTGTCGACAACCCCTATGGACCCCTATCGACCAGGTGGTTGTTTGTTTCAAAAATTTGAATTTCAAAAGAATGTCTATTCGTCGTATCTTTTCACGAATGGACATGGCTATTGTTCTACTATAAATAGGGGCAATTTTAAACGAATTTATATTCATATTTTCTCTGATTTCACTCCTCTTCTTCTTTCACATTTCTTTATATATATTTTTACCATTACTCTGCTGAAATCACCATTGAATCAAACTAGATCATCTCTGGTTTGATTCTCTATCACTATCTTAACAAGATCTTAGTGCTATTCAGATTTATAGGCTTCTTTGTAATAAATTAAGCGAGAAAAGTTGTGATTGTAGCCTATGAAATCAACCGAGCAAGAAAAGGTGTGATTGTAGCCTGTGAAATCAATTGGGTGAACTTTTTACCCTTAAAATCAAGTATCTCTACCCAAAGGATTGTGAATTTGGAGTGGTGTACCTCATGGCCTTGAAATCAAGGGTGTAATTGTAAAAATTGATTATGAAAGGAAATCTGTACTTGTGTGCGGGACTGGATGTAGGGTAACCCCAAACCAGTATAAAATCCGGTGTGTTCTTTCCTTTATTGATGTTACTTTATTTCTGCATCTGTGTTTGTTTCTGTGATCATATATGTGTCTGAATATTGCATACATTTGTGTTCATATTAATATAAACTCAAAAAGAATTAGTAATTCCTTAAAATACTATTCACTCCCTCTAGTGTTAATTCTAGCCTTATGATCCGTTATCCGCTTTACTCACATTTGGTATCAGAGCAAGGTTTTCAAAATTTCATAATCTGAATTTTGAAAAATCTTCAAAATGGCTACCAACACAGGCATTGTTAATACTACCAACACTGGTTCTATTGTCCCTATCACTAGTTCATTTGTAGAAGGTCAGTCTACTGTTAGACCACCACTTTTTAATGGCAGTAACTATGCATATTGGGCATGTAAAATTAAAATATATTTACAATCTATAGGACTAGACACTTGGAATATCACACAGACTGAATATTTTGAACCCACAACTGATTTTGCACAGTGGACTGCTGAGCAAAATACCGTTGCACAAAACAACTCTAAAGCTATGAATATTTTGTTTTTTCACTTGATATGAATGATTTTAATAGAATGTCAGTTTATAAGTCTATATATGAAATCTGAAATTTTTTGCAAGTTACTCATGAAGGAACAAGCAAAGTTAAACAAACCAAAATTTCCATGCTCACAAATTAGTTTCAAATATTTAAAATGAATTCTAATGAGTCTATTTCAGACATGTATAGTAGATTTTAGAATATTGTGCATTCTCTAATATCCTTGGGAAAGGAATTTTCGGAAGATCAAGTTAGAAAAATCTTAAATTCTCTTACTCCAGAATGGGATCAAAAGACACTTGCAATCGAAGAGGCAAATGACATCAGTACCTTAAAAATAGAAGAATTATTTGGAAATCTAAAGTCGTTTTGAAGTCCAAATGATTGAGAGAAGAGAAAGCAAAGCATCTGAAAAGAAATCAATGGCGTTCAATGCATTGGCCAATGGATCAGACTCAAACAGCGATAATGATGAAGAGATAGCATTTATGACCAAGAATTTTTGAAAATTCCTGAAGTACAAAAAGATGAATAATCTCAAGAGAAACAACTATAAGAACTATGGTAATCAGAATGTAGTGCCAAATAATATCAAATGTTTCAACTATGATGAACCAGGCCATATCAAAAGAGACTGTCCACATCCAGATAGGCAAAATCTTCCTATAAACAATGATTCCACAAAGAAACGAAAACGTGCATTCACTGCTACTCTAGATGGCTCAGACTCATCCTCAAGCGATGATGATCAGAAGACAGATAATTCAAATATGTGTTTCACGGCAGTTTATGACTCCGAAGAATTCAAAAAAATGGACTCAGAAAAAGGTGTACGTTTACAATACATTGGTTGAAATTGCATGCTTAGAATTGGATGCTTGATTGGTTGATTTTGAATTGGTGTGATGTTTGAATTTTAAAAAAAATTATTATTTTTTACAATTATTTTATTATTTTTTAATAATATCATAATATTTTTTGAAATATACTATAATTTCAGAAATATTTCACATATATATAAACATTAAAAATAATATATATATATATATATATATATATTAGAATACTTAAGAAAAATAAATCATGAAAATTCAGAGACACCTGTCGACAAGGTCCCCACCATGTTGTCGACAGAGGTACAGAAATTTGAAATTCAAAATTTGAATTCAAATGTTGAATTTCCCTCCATCTTTTCACTTCATTCAAGTCTTTGAAAAGTCACCTTTTGACCAGGGAACATGTCCTTTGAGAATCTATTTATTCACTATCTCTTATCACAACTTTTCACTTTCATTTTCAAATTCAAACTCTTATTTCAAAATATCAAGCTCTCTACTCCCTACTCTAATGGCTTCTTCAAGCAAATCTTCCACAATGAGAATTTCCAGAAAGATAAAAGAGCAACTTTTCAATGAATCAGAGGTAGTAAAAGCATATATCAACTATGCTAACAATAGAAAAGTCCATCCCGGGAAGATTGCTTTATTTCAAGATTTCTCTACTTATGAAATTCATTCTCTTTTGGCAAACAACCAAGTTCTTAGTCTTAATTATGCTTCATAAAATGATTTTGTTTGTTATCCAAATCTTGTTAAAATTTTCTATGCAAATCTCAAACGCGGATTTTATAATGGAAACGATGATGAAATTTGGAGTAGTGTCAAAGGCATTAGAATCATCTCAAATTGTGATCTTTTGGATACCATTCTCAATTGCAAGAGCACGAGAATTTTCTTTCTAATTTTAATATTGATGAAAATGATCGCGAGACATTTCATCATATTTTCGAAGAAAATAACTTTGATTTAATAAATCGAAACTTTCGACCAAAAGCTAGAATAGTTAATCTTCTTTTACAACATACTTTGACCCCAAGATCGGAGAGTATTAACAATCCAACTTCAAAAGTTTGCAAAGCACTTTTTGCTATTTTTGGAAATTATAATATTAACTGGGCGCAAGTTATTTTGGATGAATTTCGTCCCAAAAATCTTGAAATGGGTGAAAACACTTTATATCATGGAATCTATCTCACTCGAATTTTTAATTATTTTGGAGTAGATTTCAAAGGAGAAGAATTTGTTTCAAGAGAAGTTTTTAATCACTCAAACATTTCTCTTATGAAAATTCCATATGTTTTTCAACCATATGAAACTCTTGGCGAAAAGGAAGAACATTGGGCTCATGAGGAGATGGAAGAGGAAGAAGAAGAAGAAGAAGAAGGGGATGAAATGAAAATAAAAGAAGAAGAAAGTGAAACATCCTTGGAAACTATTGACTATCCCTCTAATCCAACCAACAAAACCTTACTCAAAAATCAAAAGATCATTGTTGAGAGTCAACGGACACTTAAATGATCCGTTAGTAAGAAATTGGATAAAATGTCATCAAAGATGAACGAGTTTTTCTCCAAAGTCAGTAAGAAGCTTGGGTTATCTTCATCTTCGTCATCCTCTAACTAGTTCTACCTTTTAATGTCATGTTGTATTGATTTTAGTTTGTTTTGATTTGAATGTTCGTGTAGTTCTTAATGTTTAATCATTGTATCCTTCTATTATGAAATGAAATTGAATTACTTTTCTGTTATCTAGCTTATCCTATCTCCAGAATAAATGTTAGTATATTATATAAATATATATGTATACATAATTATTCACAAAATCAAAATGAGTCATCAAAATTAACTGACCCCTGTCGACAACCTCCCCTAGACCATGTCGACAAGTACTAGTCAGAAATGACTTTTCACTTTAAATTTGAAATTTGAATAACTACTTTGTATCTATTCATTTCAAACGAATTTCTACACCTATAAATTACATATTTCTCCCAGAATTCATCACTCAAAATCATTTCTTATCTACTTTATCTATATTTCTTCTCACAAACTCAAATATGACTAATTCAATTCATAGTTTGATCGAGAATCATAAAGAAACCCTTAACTCTTTCAAAAATATTCTCTCTTTCATTCTTCGTAATCAGCGACGCTTAGAGTTGAGTCAAATGCAGATGATCAAGGAGCAAGAAAAGCATTTCGATACGACATGATGGATGATTTACTCCCTGCACAAAGATGATAATGAAGCACATCCTCCAGTCTCTCTCGCCAATGAAAATGAAAATTGGGATTCCATTAAAGCAGACCCCATATTTGGAGAAGAAGGATGGGCGGAAGTTCCTCGTAATGTCTGATTTGATTTGATTGCTTTGTTTGATTTGAATTGATTGCTTGGATTAATTTGATTTGATTTGGTTTGGTGTGGATTGATAATTAGTGTGCAAAACATAATATGTATAAATACACATTAATTTATTTTCTCTCTTTCTTATCGTTATATAATCTTACTTATATTTTCTACGAAAATGTAATTATAACAATATATAATTAATAAATGATCTATGTTCTTATATTTGATTTCTCACATTTGATTTCTCACATTATCACTATTATAAGTATAATCATATATAGATTCTTAGTTAGGATGGTTAGTAATTAAGGGCTAAAGTTTTGGTTTTAGAATTAAGTGTTGATTATTTATGATAACACTACCATTATAATCACATTTCATATAGTACTAGATTAAGGAGGGGTTATATAGTTTGGAGTTAGTTTTTGTTGATGACAAAGAGGAAGAAGTATAAAATAGGATAGTTAGGCATAGATTAAGGAGGAGTTATTAGGATAAAATAAATATTTTATAAACAAAGGTTGTTGATGTGCACGTAAATGTGCATATTTTTACCACCATATTTATTCTATTTAAATTAAATAAATGATCATATTGGGTATTTTAACTTGTTTTAACCAAAATTCATATTAATTCCAAATTTTCACATATTCATCTTCATATAAGGGCAAAATGGCCATTTGTGCGCGTATATTAATTTGAAAGAATTTAATTGGAAATTTCTATAATATTTTGTAGGAACTTAGCTTCTCATATTAATGGGTTCATGAAGAAACATGCATGCACAAAATGGATATAAAGGAATGAAGATGGAAATAATTCAAAGTGAAGATCATGGAGGACCCCACCTACCCACCTACCTTAATGTACAAATTAAAGGCTAATGCACATGCTTTTGGACTTAATGGCTTCATGTACACTTAATGGGGGATTAAGACATGCTAATGATTACTTGGCCTCCACACTTACTAAGGGGCATTTTGGGCATTCCTCAAAAAGTGAATTAGGGTTTTAAAATTTGTATATATACCCCTTATGTTTCATGTAGCCATCCTCCTCTTAGTGAGTTAGTTTTAGTTTAGAAAATAAATCAAATCTCTCTTTCTTTCCATAGCTACTTAGCCATTTCTTCTTTTATGTAATTCTTTTCTTTTATGCAATGTTAATTATTGTTTCTTCTTAAGTACATGTTCATTTCCTTTTATGCAAGTAGTGTAGGTTTTCCTTTATGTAATTAGAATAGTTTTCCATTTCACTTTGCTCTCTTTTCCTTTTCTTTTTCTCTCATGTTGCAAGCTACATTTGTTCATATGATAACAAATATGAGAGGCTAAACCCCTTCAATTTAGGGGTAATGAAGCTGTCTAATCATGTAGCTTCAACTTAATTTGATGTTTATGCTCTCTTTTTATGCTTAATGAGAATGAATGAAGTCGTTTAATGATGTTGTTTAGCTTTGAATTTGGTAGTCTTTGTTGTTTATAACAAATAGGCTATGCTTAAACAAACAAAACACAAATTGCCTCTTCATCTACATATGATTATGGCAAAGAAGTTATTGTTGAAATTGAAATTTGATGGCTTATATTTCTAATTAATGGTTAATAGGCCATGCTTAAAATAAATTTTGCTTTCAACTTTGTTGTCATATTTATGAGATTTAAAAGTGTATTAGTGGTTGTATTATAGTTTGATGGTTTATATTGAGCTAATTAATAGCACAAATATACCATACTTATGATAAGCACATCAACTAATTCACTAATGACAAGAAAAGAGAGATCATAACTTCATTTTGTTGATTTATGTGATCTAGAGAGTGGAAATTGCCTCTAAATTGTCTTAACACTCTCATATTTTTTATCTATTTTCTTTTGTTATTTTTCTTCTTTTTTTTAGTTAATCACTCTTCCAACTTTGGTTAATTTGATTGAGTAGAATTTTAACATCATCAATTCCCTGCGGATCGACCCGTATTCGCCACGTGCTACATTCGTACACCGTGCGCTTGCGGTTATTTTTAATCTAAATTCGTTCGACGGATTTCTAAACCGATAGAATTTCCGTCGACGAACAGTTGTCATCATCAAAAAGGGGGGGATTGTTAATCCCTGAGAAGATGGTTTTGATGACAAAAATCTTAGAATAAGATTGTAAAATATAAATACTAACATTATAGTTTAGATATATATGTATATGCAGGATTTAACCACGCAGGTACCAAGAATGAAGACTGTACAGTATAGAGATTCAAGATATCAAGATTGAAGACTCATGAATATCAAGATTATCAAGAGTTCAAGATTTTAATATAAGTAATTTAATTAGAAATTTTGTTAAAACTCCTAGAAAAGCGCTGGCATCTTAAAATCCAATTTATTCGTGGAATGGAATCCAACTCAAGCCCGTTAAAGGGATGGAACCCTAAGTAGAATGGAACCTACGAAAAATCTAGTGGAACATTGTTTTGTATATACTAACTTTTATTCAAATGTTTTACAAAATTATATCTTATTTTCAAAATGATTTCAAAATCTTGCTTTTAAAAAGATCAAAAACATCTATCCTGGTTTTAAAATACTTTTAGCCTCAAAATAATCTTTGTCTTCAAAATCAAATTATCCTTGGTTTTAAACTATCTTTTATTTATAATACATTTAGTAACAAACGGAAATTTTCGACTTTCGAAAATTCAACATCGATACTCACTTTATCGACTGCTGAGAAATCGAAGGCCAAAAACCCGAAATGTTATGGTTTTTAAGAAAAAGAATTTAAGAAAAGAAAAAGAGAGAAGAAGAGAGAAGATGGATAATAGAGGGAAAAGAAAACAGAAGATAGAAAATTTTTAAAATAGAAGAAAAAGAGAATAGGGAGGAAACAGAACAGAAAACATCAGAACAACAACAGAATCTCACAATTCGCAGCGGAACAACATATAATAAATAAATGAATAATCTTTAAACAAAGAACTATATCAGTTATTACATTTTATACATTTCATTTCATTACATCATATCATCAGAGTATACAACATCAACAACAACAAACAGTGCAGCGGAAAAAGAAATACTATATACTAGTAATACGTCATGCCATCCAGCTTGCCTCCAGCAACTCCAGAATATCCAGAATATCCTGATAAACCTAAACTCTTGACTGCCGGTGTGGAAATTGGTGGGCACCTAGAGTTTAGGAAGGAAAACAATAAACTCCGAGTCAGTCATGTGACTGGTGTGAGAACTCAAAACAGTTTGTTTATCTTTGAAAACAAAATAGAGGAATATTTTTAAAGTCAATTCGCAATGCTTTTAAAAATGAGACTACCATAAGGCCTCCCGCACACGCACACATGCAAACGCAGAATCGGAGGAGATTTCTCCTTATGATAGCCAAAGATGCTTGATACGTATTAAAAGAACATTTCATATTATTATTAGTGTATAGTGTAGGAAAAAATTCATTTCGAAAGTAGAATATAAATCTTAGCCAGCATAGACATTCCGAACTATGCCTACTATAGCTAACTATGTTCAATAGCAGGTTACCGCCACATTCCATAGCAGGTTATACAACTAAAACCGTACAAGTCTCGTATTGTTTCTTTGGATTTCCAACGAATGATCAGGCCAAGGAACTTCCCATTGCCACATGAGAATGCCTCTGGATGGACATCCCCGAGAACCAAACCGGATCTCTACCAACACAAGGCCGGGTTACCCCTAACTGAGTAACAACTGACCGAATATGCCATCCCCCGGTCCTTTGGGACCTTTTCACCGAGCGCTCGTAATCAATTCACACAATCATAACAAAGTTTTTTCAACATGAGTAAGTATCTGGGCTCCATACCATGATACCACCCTTTTCCAGAAGGAAATGCACACATCCTAAAGGGCGCTACCCCTCATAACCTTGTCGCATCTTTCCTGTTTTGACCATTCACGGGGTGTGAGGCTCGACGAAGTCACGTCCACAAAAACATACTTTATACAAAAGTCATGCTTTGGGTCAACAAATGATCATAGAAATGATCACAAAGATAGACGATCAAATAAACGATCCTTTCACAATAATCAACACAATGATCATTTACAGCAACACTCAGCATGTCACATTACCAAAATGGGAATATATCGCTGATAACATTCAACTACATAACCTCTGAGCTCGTACGTCTTAGAGAAGGGTGTTAAGCTAAGAGAATAAATCCTCCGCCACCAACAGAAATATATTTGAAAGAAATCTGCTTTACATCTCAATTTGTAATGTCAGACACACAATCCATACAAGTCTGTTCCGGATCGAACAGAACCGAAGGCACTTACAAAGAAGTCCTTGCAATCCGGATATTCACAATCCTGATCGGATTTCCCATCACTTAGGGAGTCTCTATACCGTTGCAACTCAGTGCAGAGACAATCGACAGGTCATCCTATCGCTCTCGCAAATACCGGGTCTTCAACACCGATCTTCAAATGCAATTCATAACGACGTATCACATATTCGGAATGGGTTATACGACCCCATGGTCCTTTCCCGGTTAACCCGAATAGTGAGCGCTTATTCAAAAATAAGTGTGGCATTCAAATTCAAACAAATCACATCAAATACCCATTCAATGGGAAATATTGATAGTCGGTTATTGAACTATCAATGGATATGCACACATCACCAGTTTCCAAATAATTTTCCAAATTATTTATTTCCCAAAAATCATATCTTTACAAGATATATAATTTCACACTTCAAAAATAAATCAATATTTATTTTTAACAAATTCCACTTCCTTTTATAAATTCCATAGTGAATTTATATTTCACAATATCCATGCATATTCGATTTCAATTATTCATTTCAATTTATCTTCAAAAAGATAAATTCTCTAATCTTCACTTTATATTGGAAAGCATTTCCATACTTATTAAAAATAAGTAATTCACAAATCTTTTTATTTTCTATACTTGGAAAATATTCAATATACTTAAATCGAAATTAAGTATATATTTCATTCTTTAAGGAAATCATTCACTTAAACGTATTTATTTGGGCCAAAACGAATGTTACGTAAAACATCGTTACGACAACCCAAGATCACTAGTATAGGAATTCGAAATTAAAATAGATATATAAATCCCAATACTAAACAAAACATTTCCTTTCGGAAATCATTTACTATAACAACAGTGTTATAGTCCACTATTTCCTTTTATTTCTCGAAAACGTCTATTTCAACAATAAATGTTGAAATCTATGGTTTCGAATCTCAACACAATTAAAACATCGTTAGATCGTTTTAATTCAATTTAAACATCTCATTCAAAACAATTTCTTTAACATATTATTCACTTATTCAAAAACGTGAATATACTACGTTAACAAATTTCATCCTTTTATTCATTTCATTTCAAAGGATTATTCACAGTCAAAAACGTGAATATAACTCCATAAATAAATCATAACAATTTACTTATCAAAATAAGTCATTTCGAATTTATAAAACAACGTTTATAAATTCCATTTCTATTTATTTTGTAACTACTTCCTTTATAAATTCCTTTATTAACCTATTCGATTTATAACTCAATTATAAAACAAAAGTTCACATTATAAGTTAAACACTTATAAAACGATTATTTTACAAAAATCGTTCTTTTAACTTCCCAAATTATAAATCTTATAACTTATAAGATTGTTTATTTATCCAAAATTTATTCTTTCAATAACTTTATAAATTTTATAAACCTACTGTTTATAAAATTTATTTATAACTTCACTGTTTAAAATTCTATAAATTCCATTCAATTGTGAAATTCATTTTCACTTCATTCAAACACTTATAAAAACTCGTTTTATAATTCCAACGTTTTAATTTATAAATATCCATTTATAAATCTGTTATATAAATCAATTTATATTATTATTTCAAAACGTCTTTAATCTCCTTTATTATTTCACCATTTTGATTCATAAAATAATTAAATTTTATAAATCCTATATTTAAACTTTTCACAATAAATTCTAAAATCCCGATTAAACTATTTTATAAAATCATTAGCATCATATTCTCAAAAATCAGTTTTTAACTATTTTCTCAAAAATCATAATTTTTATAACATTAAAAATTATAACGTTTATTTATTTATAATGGATCAATTCCAAAATATAGTGTATTCTCAAAAATCACTTTAAAAATCATTTTAAAATCCCAAAATTTGGTTCAATGATGCTACACACCAAATAGTCAATCACGACTACAACGATATCATATATCAATATGAAAATCCATCAAATATCAAAATATCTGAAATCAAATAAAAACTGTTGAGGAATCCAGTTGGATCCCTCCAACCTGTTTTCCTGCATCCACAAACATTAGCACAATACCAATTTCGCTCCAGTACGAAATTATCGCGGTATATGGGATTTAAATATTATCCGCTTAGTAAACGGCGCAATAGGGTCTCATCCGCTAAACAAAAAAATGCGGGAAATCAATAACTGCAATATATACATATGCCAATATATATATATATATATAGATATTATTTATAATACCAATTTCACTGTTTATGAAATATTCGCGGTATATGTTTTTAATAAATAACATCCGCTTACTAACGGCGTATAATGTCTATTTTAACAATCAATAGATATCAATCAACATTCAAACATGCATTCAAATATTTTAAATCTAACTATTTAAAATAAAATCGAAACTGATTCGATTGAGTGAGAAGTTCTCACCTTGATTTTATTTCCGTTTTAGCGATTTATTCCGAATAAAATTAAACGGACGTTTAATTTTACCCAAAATTTTCACTAACTCCAAACGACTCCAATCCAACTCCATCGCGTAGTGCTCGTCCATACGATTCCAACGCAACTGGTTTCGCGCATTTTCGACCTCGTATGAAAAAGATATTGATTTTTGAAGTTTACACGATTTAAAACTAATATTTACAACATTAATTATAAAATTTATAACCTACAGCTAACACAAGCCGTTGGATCTCAAGCCTCCCTCATCACAGCCGCAACCTTCATCTCCCTCAACTCATGTTTCTTCCTACAGGAAGATGGCCGCACACTCAAACCCATCATCATAGATTAGGGTTTAATATTACAACCTCAAACGACGACGAGACTCCATCATACCACCTTCATTCTCACCGCCTACGCGAGAGCTATGCTCGGCTGCAACCATACGAAGCTCGGCCCACCCTAGCCTTGGAAAAATGTGCCTAAACCGAGCACGAACGTGCCCAGTTTCCTCCCTCCACGTTGCTCCAAAACTCATCAACTCCGTATAGATTTAAAGATCTCATCTCACTCTTCAATTTTGTAGTTGATCGTTTCGCGTGAATGTTTGTGGATTGGGAGAGATTAAGGAATGAATTCGACAATTTCTGGCCGTTCATAGCATATGGAGGAGGCTGCATATTTTAGGGTTAGGGTTTTGTTTGTTTTTTTTTGTTTTTTTAGAGTGAGGGTGCCTATTTATAGAATTTCGAACGACACTATTCATCCGTAAATTCCGAACTCCGATTTACGCGCCGTAACCAGCATTTCTAGGGTTTACCCCACGTTCCGGACACAATGGAACAGGTTTCGAAAGCTAATTCGGAAGTATGTGCGAGTTATGGCTATAAACGCTCAATTTGAATTAAACCGATTTAAGCGATTTTCTAGGCGTTTTAATTTGTATCGGACAAACGGTAAATCCAATTGACACGAAATTTGAAACCTTGCAATAATATCACATCACGGATCCGATGAAACTGGTTTCGTCGAAATCCGAGACTTTTTGAAAAATGGCTATTTTAACTCGCCAAATTAAAATTAAAAACAATTCGATGCGTTTCGAGCTGCCACGATCAAATGATAACTCCGATTGACACGAAAATTGAAATCCGATAATAACTAACTATTACGGATCCAATGGAACTGGTTTCGTTCAATTCTGAGACTGTTCAAAAATTGGCTATTTTCACTAGTCGATTAAATATTAAAATATTCAATTTTCACAAATTAACTTTTAATTCAATTTTAAAAGTTCTAAAATATCATTCTAACTTCCATATGATAAAATAAAATTTTACAAATCATTTTCAATCATATTTAACCCAATTTTCCATTATTTCCATAATTTAACATATTAAATTATCGATTTAATTATTCAATAAAATTCAATTAATTCAAATAAAAATTATTTGACTTATAAATTCACTTATTAAATATTTAAAATTAATTAAATATTCAAATTTTAATTTCTAAAAATTCTGGGTCGTTACAATAAAATTATAGTAAAATTTTATATATACCAAAATATTATTCTCTATGCTTATTTATGTATTTTAACTATAGTTAAGTATATTTATAAAGTTTAAAAAAGTTTTAATAAAACATAGAAGTTATTTTCAAAGAAAAACAAATCACCAAAAATACCATAGGCTTGTCGACAACCCCTAGGGACCCCTGTCGACAAGGTGGCAGTTTGTTTCAAAATTTTGAATTTCAAAAGAAGTGTCTATTCATCATATCCTTTCACGAATGGACATGACTGTTGTTCTACTATAAATAAGGGCAGTTTTAAACGAATCTATATTCATATTTTCTCTGATTTCACTCCTCTTCTTCTTCCACATTTCTTTATATATATTTTTACCATTACTCTGCCAAAATCACCACTGAATCTAACTAGATCATCTCTGGTTTGATTCTCTATCACTATCTCAACAAGATCTCAATGCTATTCAGAGTTATAGGCTTCTTTATAATAAATTAAGCAAGTTCTAGCCAATGAAATCAATCAAGCGAGAAAAGGTGTGATTGTAGCCTGTGAAATAAATTGGGTGAACTTGTTGCCTGTAAAATCAAGTATCTCTACTCAGAGGATTGTGAATCTAGAGTGGTGTACCTCGTGGCCTTGAAATCGAGGGTGTAACTGTAAAAATTGATTTTGAAAGGAAATCCGTACTTGTGTGCGGGACTGGATGTAGGGTAACTCCGAACCAGTATAAAATCTGGTGTATTCTTTCATTTATTGCTTTTACTTTATTTCTGCATCTGTTTTTGTTTCTGTGATCATATGTGTCTGAATATTGCATACATTAGTGTTCAAATTAACATAAACTCAAAAAGAATTAGTAATTCCTTAAAACACAAAAAGAATTAGTAATTCCTTAAAACACTATTCACCCTCCCTCTAGTGTTAATTCTAGCCTTAAGATCCGTAATCGCATTACTCACACTTCTTTCGAAATAATTTAATTTTCATACTAAATCACTTAGTAAAAATTCCAGAAATTCACTTAATCATGTTATCTAACATATCAAAATATCAGACCCAAATTCTTAATATATTTTCCAAAATAAATTTATAAACCCAAATATTCATATTTTCCTTTGAAAATTCATAACTAATTCTCCACGGCTTGAAAAATTATAAAGATTTAAACCCAATTCCAAAATTATGTTTTCCTCAACATATAATTTACCCATGGCATTTCAAAATTGTTAACCTTGATTTTACACTAAAACCATATATATCTCCTTTAAACAACCATGTTTAGACATATGTAAATCATAAATCAAGCCTGTTATCATTCAATACATCATAAAACAGATTTACCCTTAAATCCAAAACCATACGATTATAAAACCAAAATAGAGATGTAGGAATTATTATTCACCTTAGATTGGATAAGAAAATTGATGATTGATTGAGATTGATTTCTTTTAGCTTGAATCCTAAGCTTTAATTTGATTTTTCTCCTCTTTTCTTCCTAATGGCCGACATTACTTCCTCTTTTTACGTTTACAAGTTTGTTTGAGATAAAATGAACGTGTATGACTAAGGATGATATTATAAGGGTGGGAAATATGGGCGGCTATATACCGTAATGCCCTTATGTTTAAATTCTTTTAACCATTTATAAGTTCAATTATTTATATAATCATGGCCACTTAATTTATTAATCAACCTCAATCCCCTTATCAACATTATTCTATTTAATTTATTCAATTAAAAGTCCTGAATAACGTTAAACAAAAATTAGGGTTGTTACATCACCACTACATAAGAAGCCCCTTCTTATATTATCAATTTTATTAATCACCCAATTCGAAAAAAGTTGCATAGATATCCAATAGATCGGGAGAGCAGATAAAATAGCGTCGATATGAACTAATCTACCCACTCTTGATAAAATTGAGATTAGTTCATATCGACGCTATTTTATCTGCTCTCCCGATCTATTGGATGTCTATGAAACTTTTTTCAAATTGGGTGATTAATAAAATTGATAAAATAAGATGTTCAAATCTGTATAAAATAAATTTGAGATTAATGACATGATTAGGCAAATAGGAAGTAAATAGTAAGGTTTCATCCGCAAATTGAAGAATAGAGAGACCATTGCGAGAGATTTCACTACCAATACTCCCTAAAGATCCATTACTGACCACTTTTTTAATTATGATAGCAAAAACATATGTGGCTAAGTTAAATAAAAAAGGTGATAAAGGATCACCTTGCTTTAAACCTTGTTTAGATTGAATTATATTTCCTAAAATATTGTTAACCATTATACTAGAATTACCTATTTTAAGCAAATTTATAATCCAACCGATCCATTTACAACTAAAACCTCTAGCCAACAACATATCAATTAGAAAATCTCAATCAACCGAATTAAAAGCTTTCGCAAAGTCTAATTTTAGCATAGCACATGTAATATTATTTTTACAGCGATGATTAATGTATTCTTGAACTACAGCCACTCCGTCAGTGATATTTCTTCCCTTAATGAAAGCAGATTGTGGACAATCAATTAGATAATTTATTCTTGTGTTAAGTCTATTAGCTAAAACTTTTTAAATCATTTTAACACAAAAGTTAATTAAAGAAATATGTATAAAATCTTTTAAATTATTAGCACCGATTTTTTTATGTAACAAAATTACGTTTTCTAATTAAATAGAATTTTAAAACATCCCAAAATATTGTTAAATAAAATAGGAAATTCATCAGGGCCTAGGGCTTTATTACTAGGCATGTCATTAATAGCCTTCAAAATTTCCTCTTTAGAAAAAGGATTATCAAATTCAGAAAGGTCAATTCTATAACCAATATGATAAACATCATTCCATCTAACATTAATTCTATGTTTATTTATAGTACCAAAAATATCTCTATAATAATCAGTAAATGCCGTATTAAAATCCCTTTAGTCAACTAATTCTACACTATTCACAAAAATAGAATTTATCATGTTACTACGTTTTCTACTATTAGTCATATTATGAAAAAAAATTGTATTATTATCGCCTTCATTAATCCGTTGAATTCTAAATCTCTGTTTTCACATAACCTCTTCTTTTTCAAAAATTGAATTAAGCTCTTCTTTTAAATAGCAAGAACGTTACGCTCACCTAGGTTTAGTTGACTAGTTTCTTCTATCTTGTTAATTTTAAGCAATTTTGGAAAGAAGTTTTCTTTTTCGATTTAAATACTACCAAAAACATTCTTTATCCAAAATTTTAAGAAAGTTCCTAAGACCACTAAGTTTTAAAATATTTTTTTTTGCAGAATTATCCATATTTCCAATATTATAAAAATTATTAAAATCCATATATTTTTAATTAAATTTGAAAATTTTGATTATAATAACCACATTTTTTTGAGTCTAAGAGTTTTGCTAACAATTCCACGATGATAACACGTAAGAATTATCGGGCAATGATCAGAATAAGTGTAAGGCGAACCAGAAACTCTACAAATAGGAAAATTTTCCTTAATTTCATCACTGTCGAAAAATCTATCTAGAAGGGCCATAGAAGGGGACTTTCTAGTATTACTCCATGTGAATTCTCTATTAGAAAGAGGAATTTCAATCAAATTGGAATTAATAATAAATTGGTCAAATTCTTCCATAGAAGAGAAATCACCTTCCCATGGTGAACGCTCTCCTAGAAAATGTGTAACATTAAAATCACCCCCATGATTCATGAACTAGAAGTTAATGATCTAAATTCTATACATCCATTCCATAAAACCCGATGACCAATTTTTGAGTTTGGCCCATAAATATTAGAAATATTTAAAATAGAGTTATAACTAATGTTGATGAGAGTAACATATAATGAGCGTTGCTTAGAAATACATTGAGAAGTTTAAAAGAATTATCCCGCCCCCTTATAAGTAAACCCCTAGATGCTCCAATAGAAGGTAAATAAGCCCAATTCCTAAAGTGAAAACCCCCTAATCTTCTATAAAAATGAATTTCAGGACACTCAATTTTAGCTTCCTGTAAAAGTGCAATGTCAATAAAATAATATTTAAAAAAAAGGTCTGATTTTATCACATTTATTTAAGTCGTGTAGACCTCTAATTTTCCGGCCAATAATCCTCATAAACCAACAGATCCAGCCCTCTTAATTTCCCTACTTCTACTATAAGCAGTATCAAATTCAATGTCGGAAAAAACAAAAGCCGTATCCCTAGCTTACTGACATAACTCAGTGAAAGTCAAACTACCTAAAGCATAAGAAGAATAAGTACTGCCCAAATTAGAAATCATACCTAAGCCTGAATTTGTAGTGCCACTCGTGGTACTCAAATCAGGAAACTCACCCAAAAACTGAGAATGACAACTACGGATCCTGGCACTATGACGAATGGACCCGCTTACATCAATAGATTTCCTATGCCTAACTCTGTTAGATGTCGAAGAAATAAAAGAGGCTTTATTGTCCTCGTCTCCTTTAGATTGAGTAATAAATGTTGTCTCAACACCAACCTTAATTACTGCAACTTCTGACATGTCAATGACTGCATTGCAATGCTTAAAAGATGAAGAATCCCCACCGCTATATCACCCTCATTCACGACCAAATTAGAATTCTCCACATTTTAAAAATTAGGCAGTACATCCCCACTATCATCAAAATACTTATTTCCTAACATGATTGCACTTTGAGCAGCAAGTGAAAACTGTGATTCGATTTCATCCACTAGACATTTCGAACTACCAAATTTAGCATCTCCAACCACTTCACCATTCTCTATCACAACCAAACTAGAGACATCGCCATTATTTATCATATACTGCACATCCTCAATTGCAACAAGTTGTGAGATATCTGATATATGTGTACACTGAGTAACAAGTGCACATTTAGATTTTTCTTCAGTCACAGATCCACCATAAGATGCTGCAACATCATCACTAACCATATCAAGTTGATTTTCAGCAAAAATTAATGATGCATTAGGAGAAGACATGGACTCATTTACCACCACTTCACCTTTGCCAGAGAAAACATCATCAACATTTAGCTTAACCGTGTCTTCCTCAGACTGGAAATCAAAAACAACCAAACTTGTGACGACCCGCCTTTCTAACCACAGAAAGACTTATCATCAATAAGAAAAGAAAAGGATAGAAATAGAAAGAAAAGAAAGAAAAGAAAGAAAGAATAACAACATCAGAATTTCACAGCAGAAACATAACAAAATATAATGCATTACATAACTATTACATAGTTTTACATATATCAAAGTTATACAACATCATACACATGACAGTCATACATACATATGCTATTACATACATCCAAAATACAACATAACATCAGTTAACACAGCGGAACTAGATAAATATATACGCCTGGACTCCTGCTCCAAGCTCCTCCAGAACTCAAAATCCAAAACCTATCACTTGGCTACTCATAAAAATTTGAGTACCCAAGAGTTTATGAAAAACAGGCATAAACTCCGAGTCATACATGGGTCTGGTATGAGTAAACAGTTTAAAGTTGTTTAACTTTGAAAACATTGAAAATAAAGGTATCACGTAAGACTCCCCATACATTAATATGGAAAAGTTTTTACCTTACGCTAACCAAAACAATTTTATAGGAAATCCAGTGACATTATAATAGTGTCTGGGGTTTTCAAGTAAAATACAGAAATAGCCGAAATGCTTACATCTCACATTCCAACATAGTTGGGCACAATCAAAACGTACGGCGCTTATATGAGATTGGATTCCATATAATGGCAGGGCTACTGGGGTACCGCCCGTCACAGTATGGGGCCTAGATCACCGTACCGAGGATCACTCCCGACCCCTACAACACAAGGCCGAAACCATTCCTTACTGAACAGTTCAGAACAAGATAACCCCGCGGTTGTAGTAGCAGCAACCGCCCACACAGCCGAAATAAAAGGGACATCTAGACAGGGATATATCTCATCCTTCTTAGGTGCTACCCACCTAACCTTGCTGCACATTCCCTGTTTTAGCCATTCCCGGTTGATGAGGCTTGAGGTTACAATTACCTTTGTAGAACATATCTCTTAGAATGCTCATCATCCACCTGACGATGTTCTGAAAGCATTCAATCCATACAAGTTCATTCCGGGTTCGAACGAAACCGAAGGCATTATATCGTTACACTCATTTTGGAATCACCCTCAGAGTCAATGACAATAACCCTTGCAATCTGAAACACCATCTCGATCTTCACTTGGAAATTTATGACCTAATGTTTAATTTGGATCGATATGGTTTTCGGATAATCATAATTGACACCTGATCCCGGTCTCATCCAAATCCAAACACCATTTTAAAGGTCAGGTTATTTAATAATTTAAACAGTTTAATTCAATACTTTGAATTCACATAGAATTTATCACAGATAAATCATATACAATCATCAAAGATATATCAAAGCATATCATAGAGTATCACAGAATACCACAGTCCAGATATCCTACATATACAATCATCTATAAATAAGTATCTTTAATTCTTATTGTAATTAATTCAATTTAAATTAATTACTTGAGAGTTAATCACTTAATTCTGCTTAATAAATCATCAATTAATTAACTATTCTTTTTTTCAAATCATTTAATTAATTAATCAATTATTAAACAATTTATTAAACCTTATTTACTTAATTAATTACCCTTAATTATAAATTAATAACCTTAATTATTAATTAATAAAAATTAATTACCCATTTATTAACCACTAATTACTTAATTAATCAATTATTAATTCGTGATTAAATTACTTAATTAGTTACCTACTAATTATACATTAATTAACTTTAAGTAGTTAATTACAAATTTATTTATCACTTAATCATTAATTAACCAATCTCTAATTACAATTATAATTTAATTATTCTTAATTACTTTCTAAAATAATTAATTAATATTAATTATTCATCTTAATTAACATTTAAAAGAAATCTTCTTTAAACTTTGAAAATCAATTTATTACTAGCTTGGAAACTTTAATGTTAATTAATTTAATACCTAACTTAAATAAACTACTAAATTAAAATATTAATTAAGAGTTTAAGACATTATAAAGCATTAACTAAAATAATTAAAACTTGTATTAAAGTCTTAACTTAAATTGTTAAACCTTTATTAAGTCGTCAATGCTTAAAACTTGTTGAAAAGAAATTTTGCTTAACTTCACTTTTATAATATTGCAGTTTGAAAAACCCACCCGAGTACTTTCCCCTGTTTACTCGAGTAAACACACGCGTTCCCACTAACTTTCCCTGAGTCATTCTTCTCTCCCTCTCGTACTCCTTCTTCTTCTCTTTTTTCTTCCAGTTAATTAAGTTTAGTTTAGGTTTAGATTAAAGTATCAGGAAATCATGTTCATGCCCTCGATTATAACCCGAAGCAATCGCCTCGTTTACTCGAGTAACAACTCGAGATTGCTCACCCCTCAACAATGCTGACACATACTACTTCGCCGTACAGGTGCATGGCGATGCGCCACTGCTCCGGCGAACTCCACGACCGTCAGCAAGTCGCAAAACTCCTATACACTTGGAATCGAAACTTGATTCATCACCAAATTTCCCAAATCAAAATTAAGCAGTTCGCTCGAAAAACTGCAACGCAACCCACTAACAAAATCACCTCGCCGCCGCCGCTCAGACCACCGGAGACACTCAAAATCCATCCACACCATGTCAACACCCGATTCTTCCATCCCCTCGAGTCTCGTGAAACTCGATCAAGCATAGGAGACGAACACGCCTCATTTCAGACATGTCCAAAAACTCGAAACAAAACCCTAAATTGACCTCGTTCCTTTAATTTACGCAATAGAAAAATTATTCAACAATTTTCTCGAGATCACAGATGTTCATACTTGCTTCAAACAAAATTTCATCACCCAATATTTGATCGATTATCAGAAAATGGAAAAAAAAGCAAATTTTGTTCAAAATTGAACTGCTCGTAAAATACAAAACTAAAAGTTACCATTTTTGCTTTAAATATCCTATTTTGCATTGAGGATTCAAGTTATGAACTTGAATTAATATTTTATAACAATTGAATTTATCAAAATATTTCTTGTTTGCCTGTAAAACATGATTCCAGTAGTATATTTCTCTGACATGTTTAAAAAGACTTTTGAAAATCCTGATTGAAGTTTAAACATCTTGTTTTGTTGAAAACTTAAAGCTTAACAATGATTAGAAGAAAATAAATTTGAGTTTGAATAATATTCAACTCTGTAACAAATAACAGAGAAGTACAGAGAAACCCATGATCAACACAGAATTATATTCAAGACCAAAGCATATACAAACCATATTATCAATGAATCCTGTACTGTTGTTTTATTAAACTTGAAACTTTAAAAATTCTTGTTTACTCACCTGAAAGATTGTGAACAGTGAACACTTTGATGTTATGAAAACTGCAGTTTGAATCTGCCCTGAGTTCTTTCTGTTTTTGTTTGAATGAATTTGAGCTTTGAAAAATGAAGATGCTTATTTTCTATTTCTCTGGTTTTGCTATGTTTTTACTGAATGAACTGAAATAGGAAGACACACACACATATATAGAAGGAAACAGTTTGTAATAAGGGAAGGTTTTAACTGGTCAAGCTTTCTTTTGTTTTGATTGATCGGATTTTTTTTCTTCTGAAAATGAAAAGATTTCTAAATATTTTGAAATGACTTAAATTTGGCTTGAGAAGATAGCATTTAATGCATATGCTTCCTTCTAAGTTTACATACTTATTTCATTTGGCTTTTGCATGAAGATATATGTTTTATTAACTACTTGCTTTTACAATTCATATACATATATATTTGTCTGGTTTTATTATATACATTGTTCTTACAATTTTTTTTTACACTTATGTTGCATACATACAATAACCATTTAATCCTTGTTTTTATTTTTATTTCTATTTTAACTATCAACATTTAACTTGTAACATATATTTTATTTATACTTATATTTAATATTGATAGAATTTGATTTTATTTCAAACATTATTATCCATATTGCATTTATTTATATATATATATATATATATATATATATAAACACACCAAATATTAATAAGGTAAAGCATTTTAATTAAATCATATAAGATAGATTTTATTTTAAATATTTTTAAGATATTTTATTTTAAATTTTCAAATCAAATTTTCCTTTTCAAAATACGAATCTATATAAAAATATATGGCAAATATTCCAAAAGTCCTATTCATTTTAAAATGATAAGTTTACATTTTATTTAATTTGATTAAATATTTATTAAAATATTATGGCTAAAATCTCGGGTCGTTACATTCCTCCCCTTAAAAGAATTTCGTCCCCGAAATTTAAAGCAAAAGATAATTGAAAAGCTGTTATATCAACCATTCAAACATACATATCATTCATACATTAGCAAATAACCAAACAATCTATCCTAAAAAACATCCCTAGCTATCCGGACACAAATCCAGATAGGCTTTCCTAAAACTATCCAAAGTTTCCCAGGTACAATCTCTAGGATCCTCGCTCCATTACACTTCGACGAGCTTCACTACCTTACTCCTGAGTTGTTTCTCGTCTTGATCAACAATCCGAACTGGATTCCTGACCACAATCAAATTCGGCTCGACTTCCAAATCTTCCTGGACTACTGGTGCCACAACCAGTGATGGATCATGAACAAATTTCCTTAGATGGGATACGTGGAATACATTATGAATTCCAAACATCCGTTCTGGCAATTCAATCCTGTAAGCTACAGCTCCAATCCTTTCCAATGCCCGAAATGGTCCAATATATCTCGGGGCAAGTTTTCCCGTCTTTCCGAATCTAATAGCTCCTTTAATCGGAGAAACTTTGACAGAAAATTAATCACCAATCTCCAATTCCAATTGTCTTCGCCTCTTATCCGCGTACTTCATCTGACGGTCCTGAGCAGCTTTCGTCCTTTTCTTGATAAGCTCAACTTTCGCAGAAGCTTCACGAATCAGATCTGGTCCAAGCACAAGACGATCTTTCGATTCTATCCGACAGGATGGGGATCTACAAGGTCTTCCATATAGAACTTCATAAGAAGCCATCTTAATACTCTCTTGGTAACTATTGTTATAGGAGAATTCTACCAAATGAAGATGGTCTTCCCACAATCCACCAAAATCCAAAACACAAGCTCGCAGCATATCCTCTAGAATTCGGTTTAGCCTCTCCGTCTGTCCATCTGTCTGAGGATGATAGGCTGTACTCAATCTCAAACTTGTTCCCATAGCTGATTGCAGAGCCTCCCAGAATTTGCTGGTGGAGATATGATCTCGATCACTTACTATACTAACAGGAACACCATGCAATCTAACTATCTCTCTCAAGAAAATCTCTGCTAGAGAAGCTGCAGTACGAGTTGCCTTAACCGGTATAAAATGGACCCTCTTAGTTAAACAATCTGCAATAACTCATATTCCTTCGTTTCCTTTCTTAGTTCTTGGCAAACAGTCAATGAAATCCATCGAAATCATCTCCCACTTCCATTCTGGAATTTCCAAAGGCTGCAACAAACCGGCTGACTTCTGCTGATCTCCTTTAACCTACTGACAGATAGCACAACTATTAACGAAAGCAGCTACATCCCTCTTCATGCTCGGCCACCAGAAAACTCTTCTCATATCTTTATACATCTTAGAGATTCCTGGTTGAATATTCAGTCTGGAGCGATGACACTCGGCTAAGATTTCTTACCTCAATCCATCTATATTAGGTACACACAAACAACCATTAATCCTCAAAACACCTTGATCGTCCACCTTGAAATCCGAATATCAACCATCCTTGGTTCCAAGAATCAGTTCCTCAAAATATCTATCCTCTATTTGCTTGCTTATGATTCTTTCCTGGAGAGATGGAATAACTTCCAAAAGAGATAGAACTGCATTCCTGCTAAGAGCATCAGCCAAAACATTTGCCTTTCCCGGGTATATAGAATATCCAAATCATATGATGCCAGAAACTCAACCCAACGTTGATGCCTCAAATTAAGATCCTTTTGAGAGAAAAGATATTTCAACTGTTTGTGATCCGTGAATAACTCAAACTTCTCTCCAAAAGATAGTTTCTCCAAATCTTCAAAGCAAAAAACAATGGCTAACAACTCAAGATCATGCGTAGCGTAGTTCTTTTCGTATGGCTTTAATTGCCGACTCGCATACGCAATTACTCTTCCATTCTGCATCGGAACTGCTCCCAGACAACTATACAAGCATCTGTATAAACTTTAAATTTTCTCTTCCCATCCGGGATAGCTAGCACCGGCGCACTGGTTAGCCTCGTCTTTAATTCTTGGAAAGCTTCTTCACACTAGGGTGTCCACTTGAATTTAGCTCCTTTTCTTGTCAACTTGGTCAGGTGTGAAGAAATCTTGGAATAGCCCTTGATAAACTTTCTGTAGTAGCCAGCTAATCCCAGAAAACTACGAACTTCAGTCGACGTCTTCGGTTGCTTCCATTCCAGAATAGTCTCAACCTTCGCTGGATCTACAGAGATACCTTCACCAGAAACAATGTGCCCTAAAAATTTGACTTCTGATTTCCAGAAATGGCAAATAGAGAACTTCGCCTTCAAAACATGCCTCTTCAGTGTCTCCAACACTATTCTCAAATGCTGCTTGTGCTCTTCTTCAGACTTAGAATAGACGATGATATCATCGATGAACACCCCAACAAACTTATTCAACACATCCCGAAAGACTCGGTTCATCAGGTCAACAAAGTAAGTAGGAGCGTTGGTTAACCCGAAAGGCATAACCAACCATTCATAGAAACAATTTGGTCCCCTAAATGCAGTTAAAGGGATACTGTCCTCAGCTACCCTTAACTGATGGAAACCTGAAGCTAAATCCAGTTGAGAAAAGATAGAAGCCCATGCAGCTGGTCAAAAATATCATCAATATGAGGAAAAGGATATTTGTTTCGGATAGTCACTTTTTTCAACTCTCTATAATCTACACAGAACCTTAGCGATCGATCCGATTTAGTGACAAACACCGCAGCAGAACCCCAACAAGAAAAACTAGGCCTAATCAATCCCTTTCTAAATGATTCTGAGTCTGCTTAACTAACTCCTCTCTTTCTCTAGGAGCCATCCTCATTATAGGCTGAATCATTGGCACTGCTCCTGGAATCAAATCAATGCGAAACTCTATCTCTCGATGCGGAGGCAAACACTTGACTTCCTCGAATACATCAGGGAAATCTTGGACCACATCGATATCTTCAACATTCTCCCGAGAAGTCTCAACTCCATGTAAAAGACTGCTCAAGTGAATTTCAGAATTATCACACGTCACTCTAGCAATTCTACCTAGATCGGTTTCCAACGAAACTATTTTCTCATCACAATTCAGAACTGCCTTATACTTATAAAGCCAATCCATCCCCAATATAAGGTCAAACCCCTTAAAATTCAACACATAAGGGTCATAAGAAAAACTATGGGACAGATAGGAAATTCTCAAGTCTTTACTGATCATATCTAATCTAGTTACCCCTCCTATAGGATTAGATACAAGGATGGGACAGTCTACAGTGCTAATGTTAAGAAAGAACTTCTCTACAAATTCCAGAGAAATAAAACTCAAAAAAGCACCTGAATCAAACAAAACTTTAATATACTTGCCATCTAAAAGTAATGTACCTTCCAAAACCCCCTTGCCTTTAGATGAAGTAGATGGTGCACCTTCCAAAGCAAATACCTTATTTTGCTGAGCTTTATAAAGAAGTGGGCAATCCTTGATCATATGACCTGGTTAATGACAATTTAAGCATAGAGATCTCTGAACCAAAGCCGAAATCGATCTACTCTGATGCGACTGCTGCTACTGTTGCTGAAATCCTTTCCTGGGACACTTATTCGCCAAGTGACCTTCTTCTTGACATATATAACATTTGTGAGGTCCGTTGTTACTTCCAGTCTTCTTCTTGCTCTCCTTCCTCCAAATGGGATTGAACTTCCTCTTATTTGGATTAGCAAAATTCCCTCCCGATGCTGCTACTGGTGCCATTGATCTCTTATTCATCAAATCCTCATATCTCAGGGCCATATCAGTTAACTCAACAAAAGATCCTTTCAAATGTGCCGTCATTTTTCATGAAATTCCGGCCTCAATCCTTGCACAAACATTTCGTTCTTTTTTAGAGGAGTGTCTATGAGTCCTAGTCCATAGCAAGAAAGTTCATTGAATTTGGTCTCATACTCCGCTATAGTCATGCTTTCCTGCTTCAAATTCAGGAAATCCTGATACAGACAAGTTTTCCCTGTTGTTGGCATGATTCTCCTCAAACAGCTCTTTAAATCTTTCCCACAAAATGTCGTCCCCGGAAATATTTTCTACCACTGCATCCCACCAGGCTGCAGCGCCTTCCTGCAATTGCCATGAAGCCATTTCCCTTTTTCACTCATCAGACAACTTCATACTCTTAAAGATGCGCTCATAAGAGCATAGCCAAGCTTGGACCTCAATTATAGATTTGACACTTTAAATGGTTTACCACCAAGGTTGATGAAATCCTTGCATAAAGCAGCAAAACTAACCTGAGGCGATACTGGATCTACAGCCTCACTAGCAGTTTGACTTCATCCATTATCAGTCGAGGTACTGCCCCTACCTCTGCCTCTTCTTCTAGAACTCATGTTGGCCACCTGAACAGGTAACTCAAAAAATTTATATAGGTATATAATTATATAAAAATACAAATGCGCACTCTCAAGATAGATATTACTCTAGAGCCTATGTATTATCTCAACTTATTCTCTGATACCAACTATAATGACCCGCCTTTCTAACCACAGAAAGACGTATCATCAATAAGAAAAAAAGCGATAGAAATTGAAAGAATAGAAAGAAAGAATAACAACATCAGAATCTCAGAGCGGAAACGGAACAAAATATAATACATCACATAACAATTACATAGTTTTACATGTATAAGAGTTATACAACATCATACACATGACAGTCATACATACATATGCTACTACATACATCCAAAATACAACATAACTTCAACGAACACAGCAGAACTAGATAGATATATACGCCTGGACTCCAGCTCTAAGCTCCTCCACAGCTCAAAATCCAAAACCTATCACTTGGCTACTCACAAAAATTTGAGTACCCAAGAGTTTATGAAAAATAGAATTAAACTCCGGGTCAGACATCGGTCTGGTATGAGTAAACGGTTTAAAATTGTTTAACTTTGAAAACATTTGAAAATAAAGGTATCACGTAAGACTCCCCACATATAAATACGGGAAAGTTTTTACCTTACGCTAACCAAAACAATTTTATAGGAAATCCAGTGATATTATAATAGTGTCTAGGGTTTTCAAGTAAAATACAGAAATAGCTGAAATGCTTACATCTCACATTCCAACATAGTTGGACACAATCAAAACATACGGCGCTTATTGGAGATTGGATTCCATACAATAACAGGGCTACTGGGGTACCGCCCGTCACAGTACAGGGCCTAGATCACCATACCGAGGATCACTCCCGACCCTCTACAACATAAGGCCTGAACCATTCCTTACTGAATAGTTCCGAACAAGATAACCCCGCGGTTGTAGCTAGTAACTGCCCACACAGCCGAAATAAAAGAAGACATCTAGATAGGGATATGTCTCGTACTGCTTGGGTGCTACCCACCTAACCTTGCTGCACATCTCCTGTTTTAGCCATTCCCTGTTGATGAGGCTTGAGGTTACGATTACCTTTATAGAACATATCTCTTAGAATGGTTATCGTCCACCTGACGATGTTCTGAAAGCACTCAATCCATACAAGTTCGTTCTGGGTTCGAACGAAACCGAAGGCATTATCTCGTTACACTTATTTTGGAATCACCCTTAGAGTCAACGACAATAACCCTTGCATTCTGAAACACCATCTCGATCTTCACTTGAAAATTTATGACCTAATGTTTAATTTGGATCGATGTGGTTTTTAGATAATCATAATTGACACCCGATCCCGGTCTCATCGAAATCCAAACGCCATTTTAAAGGTTAAGTTATTTAATAATTTAAACAGTTTAATTCAATACTTTGAATTCACATAGCATTTATCATAAATAAATCATACACAATCATCAAAATATATCAAAGCATATCATAGAGTATCATATAATACCACAGTCTAGATATCTTACGTATACAATCATCTATAAACAAGTATCTTTAATTCTTATTGTAATTAATTCAATTGAGAGTTAATCACTTAATTCTGTTTAATAAATCATCAGTTAATTAACTATTCTTTTTTCAAATCGTTTAATTAATTAATCAATTATTAAACAATTTATTAAACCTTATTTACTTAATTAATTACCCTTAATTATTAATTAATAACCTTAATTATTAATTAATAACCTTAATTATTAATTAATAAAACTTGATTACCCATTTATTAACCACTAATTACTTAATTAACCAATTATTAATTCGTGATGAAATTACTTAATTAGTTACCTACTAATCATACATTAATTAACTTTAAGTAGTTAATTACAAATTTATTTATCACTTAATCATTAGTTAACCAATCTCTAATTGCAACTATAATTTAATTATTCTTAATTACTTTCTACAATAATTAATTAGTATTAATTATTCATCTTAATTAACATTTAAAAGAAATCTTCTTTAAACTTTGAAAATCAATTTATTACTAACTTGAAAACTTTAATGTTAATTAATTTAATACTTAACTTAAATTAACTACTAAATTAAAATATTAATTAAGAGTTTAAAAACATTATAAAGTATTAACTAAAATAATTAAAACATGTATTAAAGTCTTAACTTAAATTGTTAAACCTTTATTAAGTCGTCAGTGCTTAAAACTTGTTGAAAAGAAATTTTGCTTAACTTCACTTTTATAATATTGCAGTTTGAAAAACCCACCCGAGTACTTTCCCCTGTTTACTCGAGTAAACACACGCATTCCCACTAACTTTCCCCGAGTCATTCTTCTCTCCCACTCGTACTCCTTCTTCTTCTCTTTTTTTTCCAGTTAGTTAATATTAGTTTAAGTTTAGATTAAAATATCAGGAAACCATGTTCATGCACTCGATTATAACTCGAAGCAATCGCCTCGTTTACTCGAGTAACAACTCGGCATTGCTCACCCCTCAACAATACTGACACATACTACTACGCAGTACATGTGCACGGCGACAGGCCACTGCTTCGGTAAACTCCTCGATCATCGGCAAGTCGCAAAACTCCCATACACTCGAAATTGAAACATGATTCATCATCAAACTTTCCAAATCAAACATAAGCAGAAACGACAACAAAACCCACTAATAAAATCACCTCGCCGCCGCTGCTCAGACCACCGGAGACGCTCAAAATCCATCCACACTACGTCAACACCCCATTCTTCCATCCCCTCGAGTCTCATGAAACTCGATCAAGCATAGGAGACGAACACGCCTCATTTCAGACATGTCCAAAAACTCGAAACATAACCCTAAATTGACCTCGTTCCTTTAATTCACGAAATAGAAAAATTATTCAACAATTTTCTCGAGATCACAGATGTTCATACTTGCTTCAAACAAAATTTCATCACCCAATATTTGGTCGATTATCAGAAAATGGAAAAAAAGCAAATTTTGTTCAAAATTGAACTGCTTGTAAAATACAGAACTAAAAATTACCATTTTTTCTTTAAAAATCCTGTTTTGCATTGAGGATTCAAGTTATGAACTTGAATTAATATTCTATAACAATCAAATTTATCAAAATATTTCTTGTTTGCCTGTAAAACATGATTCCAGTAGTATATTTCTCTGACATGTTTAAAATAGCTTTTAAAAATCCCGATTGAAGTTTAAACATCTTGTTTTGTTGAAAACTTAAAGCTTAACAATGATTAGAAGAAAATAAATTTGAGTTTGAATAATATTCAACTCTTTAACAAATAACAGAGAAGTACAGAGCAACCCATGCTCAACACAATTATATTCAAGACTAAAGCATATACAAACCATATTATCAATGAATCCTGTAATGTTGTTTTATTAAACTTAAAACTTTAAAAATTCTTGTTTACTCACCTGAAAGATTGTGAATAGAGAACACTCTGATGTTATGAAAACTGCAGTTTGAATCTGCCCCGAGTTCTTTATGTTTTTGTTTGAATGAATTTGAGCTTTGAAAAATGAAGATGCTTATTTTCTTTTTTCTGGTTTTGCTATATTTTTACTGAACGAACTGAAATAAGAAGACACACACACACAAATATATATATAGAAGGAAACAGTTTGTAATAATGGAAGGTTTTAACTGGTCAAGCTTTCTTTTGTTTTGATTGATCAGATTTTTTTCTGAAAATGAAAAGATTTCTAAACATTTTGAAATGACTTAAATTTGGCTTGAGAAGATAGCATTTAATGCATATGCTTCCTTCTAAGTTTACATACATATTTCATTTGGCTTTTGCATGAAGATATATGTTTTATTAACTACTTGCTTTCACAATCATATACATATATATTTGTCTGGTTTTATTATATACATTGTTCTTTTTTTTAACTTATGTTGCATACACACAATAACCATTTAATCCTTGTTTTTATTTTTATTTCTATTTTAACTATCAACATTTAACTTATAACATATATTTTATTTATACTTATATTTAATATTGATAGAATTTGATTTTATTTCAAACATTATTATCCATATTGGATTTATATATATATTTATACCAAATATTAATAAGGTAAAGCATTCTAATTTAATCATATAAGATAGATTTTATTTTAAATATTTTTAAGTGATTTTATTTTAAATTTTCAAATCAAATTTTCCTTTTCAAAATACATATCTACATAAAAATAAATGGCAAATATTCCAAAATTCCTATTCATTTAAAAATTATAAGTTTACATTTTATTTAATTTGATTAAATATTTATTAAAATATTACGGCTAAAATCCCGGATCGTTACAAAACTTTTTGAAATATCACTATTGGCATCACCAACCACAACTGCACTAGCAGCAGATTAGACCTTTCTATATTTAAAATCCCATCAACAACACCACCAAATTGAATCTGACAACTGCCATCCATAACAATGTATATGCTCTTGTTCACATCAGCTGTGACAGTGTACATGTTTTTGTGCACCACAACCTTATGCATATCACCACTGCATATCTTAGATTCATAAACTACAATGCTCTAATCAAAGCTTCTTTTATGGTTGCTTACAGAGTCATCCTCAACAACATGTCGAATCCCCCCCATCCTCCTCAATTTCAGATATATCATTCCTTGTGAATATGCTTTCGCGCACATCACCATCTTTGTGTATAACTTCACTGACCTCATTAGTATTACAGTTTATGGTGTCAACTTCAGTGGCATGAACAACAATGCTCAGATCAGAACCTTCTTTAAAATAACTAACAGTGTCACCATCATTAACAAGTAGAACATCCCTATTACCAATGGATTTACCATCACCATCTAATAAAGCAGCATAACCAGCTAGCCCAATCTTTTCCTTGCTTCTTTGCAACACCCTACTCTAATCAATTCCATCCTTAAAATTACTTATAATACTATCTACAACATCACCTTTTAACCACACCACCTTCAATGTCATCCAATGAACTACCAGAATTATTATGGCAATCATGAACTTTAACTTTCAAACTATCATCTTGCATCAATGGTTCAAAAGATGATTTAACAATATTAACATTGACCTCCAATCAAAATCCTTGTCAAAAACCTCCTCAGACCCAAACAATCAAAACTATTAGTTGTTACTACTTCAAATCTCTCCACTACACAAGGGAGAGCTTTGAATCTTTTACTATTTATATGAACAAAAAAATTATTCAGATCTGTTGATAAATTTAGGGTAGTATAAGAGTAATCACTCCAAGGCACGAAAGTATCGTTGTCTTTCAAGAATGTTTTCTCTTTTTTATCACAGCGGGTGTTATGAAAACTTTCTTTCAGGATACAATGAAGATTATCTGTGCAAGTTGTGATTACTTGCACAGATCAGAAGAAACACTCAGAATAATAATGTCAGACGAGTTAGATATAGAAGAAAAGAGAAGTGGTTCTCTACGTGATTGAATGATCTATTATATAGGGAGTGAGGTGTCTCTTCGTTTGCAGGTGCCTGTCCGAACGGTCATGATCGTTTTCTAACGGTCGAACCCCGTAGAGGGGGCGTTGCCCCCGCAACCCCACATTGGGGGGTTGCCACCCCCCGGACCCCCCTTCCGTAGGGGATCTTATTTGAAGAAAACATTCAACAAGATCTCTCAGATTAGATGAAGAAACCATACCCTTCTTTGGATAAATAGCATAACCGAAACCATTTAATAAAGCATTATTTTCTAATGAAAGAATATTCAATATACAATGTTCCACATTAGGATCCAAAAGCAATGGATCAAGGAAGCAAGAATCTTCCCTATGAGCAGTAGAATAAGAATCAGACGTATCTTTAATGACTTCAGAACTATTTAAACCCTCAATTTCCTCTTTGGAGATAGATAGACTATCTACAACCAATTCTTCTTCAAACTCAGAAGAAGAATAATCCCCAAAATAATCCTTTGGATCGCCAAATTTCATTTTATAATTCTTTCCTATATTTACTGCACTAGTAGAATCAAAGTGATAGAACAGTTCCTTCAAGAACCCAATCCCTTCCTTCCTCTACACCCATAAATGATCCAAAAAAAAATTCTTTTAAGCTTCATACATTTCAAAACGAATTGGAATCCATGATTAGTATTAGAAGAATCATGACTCCTATCATAATTAAAATCAAAATTCCTCAAGCGTTCGAATTTTCTATGACCAAAGAATCCATATTTGAAAAATCTTATAGGATCTCTATAAGCCTTTGCCATATGCGAATAATCCCCGCAGCAAAAGCAAAATTTCCTCCTTATTCGAGAATCATTCTATTTCTTAGGTTTTTTTGATTGAAAGAATACTTAAGAACGAGAAATATTGGACCCCTTAACAACCTGGGCAAAAAAAGCCGATGTTGGAGTATCTCGATCAATAAAAGAGCAAGAATGAAGATTACGAGATTGAGGAAATAGAAGACAAGATAAAAGAAGAAGTTTGTGGTGGCGAGAAAGAAACAGACGCTATTAGTTAAATAATAGTTAATTAATTAAAATATGTGAAGTATTTTGTGTATGTTTGTGTGTGTACGATATATGTTACATTATCTTGAACTATTTAAGATGATGTAAGTATATATGCGTATACATAAGAAATTTTCAAAATTAATATTCAATTAAATTATTTAACTAAGCAAGTTAATTAACAAATGATACAATACACATATATAAAGATATATGTGTATAAAGATAAATTTATAGTATACATATTCTATGGTGTTAATTAATTGAATTAATTAAATAAGATTTAATTAATATAATATATATAAGATTATTATATAAGTTAACTAAATTATATGAGTTATATAATAATTAAATTTATATAATATGGATGTATAATAAAAGGTAGAACAACAGGAACCCCAAATAAGACCTAAAGGGTATATACATACGTATATTACGTATGTCATGATTTCTAATGTGTCCGACACTTGAATCATGAGAGTATTTCATAAGAAAAACATTATCCCATAAGTCGATGTCACTCAATTAAAATTACTAAAGACTATGAAACCTTAATATAAAATTGTCATCTACTACATATTAATGTATTAATTACATTCTCCTTAAATATTGAGCTTTTCACAAGTTAGGGATGTTATGTGTCGTACTATTAATATAGTGAGTAGACGAGGTATCCTCAGACATATGAATCTATTTCATACATTCATTATAATACATAAAAGAATTAAATTAAAACTTAAACTTCCTTTTTACCGAATTAAATAAAATATAATTTTATTTAAAACTTCATTACATTAAATTGGATCTAATAATCTTTTAGACTTCATAGACCTAATAGATCCAAAATATGATTTTTTTTAAATATACCTATTTCACCTATATCTGACAGGTCTAGTCCTTTATATCAATTGACTATTTGTTGTTTATGTGTAGTTTAGATCTGAATCAATTGAGTAAATTTACGTGTACTTAAATTGTCTAATTTGGTTTGATGTTGTTTCACAAATAATATTCAAGAAAAAACATTTGATTGTAAATTTTGATTATGTGTGTGCGCTTGTATAAGTAGCTTACATGGTTTCAAACAATTTTGATTGAAAACCATTTTGATTAATTTTTAACGACTTTGATTGCAAACAATTTCCTAATCAAAACTATTTTGATTGAAACCTTTTAATTCAATATATACATATATGTTTCATGGTTTTTTTAAAGCAATTTTGATTGATAACAAATTGCCCAACTTGTTGATTTCAAAATATTCTATTTGGTTGTTGTTTGCATTACTGTAAAACTATTTCAATTTAAAAATCGGTAAATGATTTTTATGTAAAAGCATAAATCGTTTTAATCCTTCCTAACTGAAATTTTGATTTGACTTTGTTAAAATTTAAAGTTTATATATACATACATAAATATGTGTATATATATTTATATGGAACTATTAGATTGAAATCCTTTTATACATTTGTTTTTGATATTAAAACATGGTTTAATATTATTTATGTGTGAACCTTTGTATGTTTATGTTTTGACTCAAATTTTACAAAATGAAATTTTATTCAAAATTGTTAAATTTAATTTTATTTTTTTTTGAAAAGCAAAGAGCTATAAGCTCATTTTATTGACTTAAACCAAATTACAACTCACACTGACAAAACCCAAGGTACAATAACACCAATACAACACAACCTGCAGCCACCTTAAACAAAAAGAAAAACACACACATTACAACACTCAATTACTACTAGTCACTTTACAACTGACTACCTATATCACAACCACATATACTCAATCAGCATGATACTTAAAGTTTACAGTAAAACTACATCTGAACCAACAATCAATTACAACCTCTGACTGAAGACAGACTTCAATATTATCACATGCTAGGAAAAGAGCAATCCATCAAACTTCAAAATCAAACAGAGCACTTTAATTTGGGATTCAGGGAGGAAACAAAGAGCAAATCATCAAATACAACCTGATTTCATATCAGAAAGAATACTGCGATGTATCATGTTATAGAGTTGAGAAGCATTCTTAACATCAAAGCCAAAAACTCTATTGTTTCTTTCAGTCCAAACTGCATGTATCAACTTCTTGAGCAACTTTAGGAGCATAAAAGTCCTTCTAGTTTTCCATCTAATAGCTTTAAACACATTAAACCACTCAATAGCACTAACAGTTGATGGTTTGTAGTATCCACCATTGGACAAAAGCTTAAACCAAATTTGATATACATATGTACGTTCAAAAAACAAATGAGTATTAGTTTCCAGTTCAGCTCTGCATAAAACACAGGTATCCTCTGATAATAAACCCAATCTACATAGCTTATCTTTAGTATTCAATGCATTTGCCATCACCTTCCATAAAAGTAAATTTTCCTTAGCACTTCCACCACATTTCCAAATTCTTGAATACCAAGGAAAATAATAACCAACTCTACAGAGAGATTTGTATATAAGTTTAATAGAATGAGGCTTTCCTTTATCAGACCAAATAAGAAAATTATCATTATTGGTAATTTGATTGTTAGTAATAACATTCCAGAGCTTCCTGAGTAGACAAGAACTAGAGTATGGTAAAACAATATTCTCATCATGAATAAACTCATCAATTAAAGCTGAATCAGAGATGCCAGAGTTACTTCTGAGATTATAATCCACTATATTACTTAAAATTAAACCTTTCCTAGCCCAAGGAGAATGCCAGAATGAGAGGCCTTTAATTTGTGTATAGTTACATTGTAAAAAAGGAATAAATGTTTGCCTTAGCTTAAGAATACTTCTCCAGCTCCAGCTGCAATTCTGTGGAATTTCCATAGTCCAAAAATTCTTATGACCAATCAAGTAATGATTAACCCATTGAGACCATAAGCTTTTATCAGATTCAAAAATTTTATTGAAGTATACTGATATTGCAGCCTTATTCCAAAGAAAAATATTAGTTATACCAAGACCACCATTCTTCTTAGTTTCAAACAGTTTGTAAAATGAAATTGGGATTAATTTTCTGGAAAAAGGGTCTCCATGCCATAAAAATTTATTAAGAGCACTAGATATCATTTGAATCAGCTTTACAGGAAGAATGTAATGCCTTGTCCAATAATTGGTCATAGCAACAGCAATGGATTGAATAATTGTTAATCTACCTGCTTGAGAAAGCTTGTCAATGGGCCAAACAGTAAGCTTTTGAATGATCTTCTCAAAAAGAGGTAAGCAGTTATGCATTGTAATTCTTGAACTCAAGATAGGCAAACCCAAATAAAAGGAATTCTTTGGTAATTCAAGCAAGCCTGAAAATTCTATAATTTCTTTCTTCTTAGAAGAATTTAATCCAGCAATGTAGATATTTGATTTCTGAAGATTTATTTGTAAATCAGTAATAGAGTGGAAAAGATCCAGAGATGAAGTAATAGATTGAATATTATGGAAAGTGGGTTTTGTGAAGATAATAAGGTCATCAGCAAAAAGTAAATGAGTGATCAATGGATTATTACATTTAGGATGAAGCTGTAACTTGTTTTTAACTACCAGATCTTTCAATATGGAATTTAAAAGCTCCATGACTATTATGAACAAGTAAGCTGATATTGGATCACCTTGTCTTACACCTTGCTTTCCTTTGAAATAACCATACAAACCACCCTCTCTAGAAATAGAATACCTAGGTGATGAAATACATGTGTAGATCCATGCTAAAAAAGGTTTGGGGAAATTCATTCTGGACATAATAGTCAAAATAGAAGGCCAAGTAATGGAATCAAATGCTTTTTTAATATCAAGTTTAAGCATGCATCTTGGAGAAATATTTGCTCTCTCATATCCATACAACAATTCTTGAGTCAAAAGAATATTATCACTTATTGATCTACCAGAAATATAAGCAGCTTGATTATTTGAGATGATAGAAGGTAAAACAGTTTGCAATCTATTTGACAAAATTTTTGAAATTATTTTGTAGATAATATTGCAACAAGATATAGGCCTGAAATCTGAAACAGAAGATGGATTATTATTTTTGGGAATCAGGGTAATTGCTGTTGCAGCAAGACAATTAGGGAGTTTATTATGGAGGAAAAAATATTGAATGGCTTTAATAATATCAGATCCTATTATATTCCAACTTTTTTGAACAAAATGAGCATTAAATCCATCTGGTCCTCCACAGCTATTGGTATCCAGGCTAAAAACAGCAGATTGAATTTCATTTTCAGAAATTGCAGTAATCAAATCATTTGATTGAGAGGTAGTAATTGTAGGGAGATTAATTTGAAAAAGAGGATTAATATCTGGTTTGAATAAATTGGATGGAGCCAGAATGGATTTGAAGTACTGAACAAAAGCCTCATTAATTCCATCAAAAGTATTAACCATGTCACCAAACATATTGTTGATCTGATGAATACATTCATGATTCCTTTTAACTTTAAGAAAATTATGATAGTACCTCGTATTCCTATCAGCCTCCTTCACCATTCTCAAGTGAATCTTTTGCCTAAGTGAAGAGACTTCCTTTTGAATAGCATTGTCCAGAGAATTTTTTAATTGTGATTCCAAATGAATTAAGGAAATATCAAATGGTCTCTCAGTCAACATAGTCTGAATTCTATGAAGCTCATTTCTAATTTGTGTGGAAAGATTAAAATCCTTACCAAAAATGGTAGCAGACCACTTCCTAAGATGAAATTTTAGGGCCTTCATTTTGAAAGTAATATTTGACATAGGATCCCTTCCAAATTGTAAGTTCCACACCTGCTTCAAAATAACAAAATATTCATCTTGCTTAGTCCAGAAATTAAAAAATTTAAAAGAGTGTTTTGTACCATGTATATCATCCATTCCACAATGAAATAATAATGGGCAGTGATCTGACAAAGAGGGATTTAAGATTTTATAAAAAGATTTTGGCCAGTGTTGAAGAAAAGAAATATTTAAGAAGATATGATCAAGCTTACATAAAGTAGGATTACCATTCCTATTATTATTAGACCAAGTGAAGTCAGGACCAATGCTAAATGCAGAGAAAAGATTAGATTGAATAAGTGCACTGTTTAATGGAGAAATGTCTTTAAGAGATAAAGGGCAGCCACCAAATTTTTGATTACTAGCATACATGGAATTGAAATCACCACCAATTAGCCATGGAGTAGAATCTGATTTTAAAGAAGGAAGGAAATTAAGAAAATCTTGCCTTAAAGATAATGAGTTATGAGCATAGACAGAAGTAAGATGAAAAGAAACATTTGAAGGCAAGTGCAAACATAGGTAGTGAATGAATTGATCAGAAGCATTTAATCTGGACAGTTTGAAAAAAATTGGATTCCATAAGGTAAGCAATCTTCCATGTTTGGCTTCAAGGAAATTGTGATCATAAGACCAGGATGGAGCAATCAAATTCCTAGCCTTCAAAGAGGCATGTGTATCAAGCTTTGTTTCAGAAATACACATTATTTGAATATTGTTACCAAGAATAAGATTTTTAATGTCAACTTGCTTTGAAGATAAATTAGCCCCTCTTATATTCCAAAAGGCAATATTATTCATTTAGTAGGAAGAGGAGGAAATATAGTGGAAGGATTTTTCCTAGTATGTCTATGATGAGAATTATTTTTGGAAGAGGACAAAGGTAAGACTTCATGTGGCTTAAAGTTTTTGCCTTTATTGAGATCATCAGAATTAACTACAATGTTTTTAACAGACTGTGATTCAGAAGGCTCAAAAGAAACAGAGGGTGGTGGTAACACAATATTATTTGGAGGGGACAAATGAAGATAAGGTGAATTAGGATTATGGATGGGAGATTTTGTGCTAAACTGAGAGGAACAAGAAGCTGTTGTAGATATTGATGAAATTGGAAGATCAGAAGAAGCTGATAAACTAGCAGATGGGGATGATTTTCCATCTACCATGAATGAACTAGATGGTTCAGAGACAAAAGACACATCATTAATAGCTGAGAGATTATTAAGAACAGAAGCAGATGAGCTAATGGAATGAATTTGAGTAGATTTAGAAGAGAGAACTTCACTGACACTATTATTAAGTGAAGTATCATTCAAAACTGCAAAGGAATTAATATTTGCAGAAGGACATGAATTATTATTATCAAGTACTACAGTTTCAACTGCTTTGCCTTTTTCCAACTGATTGACTGAAGTATCATTAGGAATTTTATCTTTATCTATTGAATCCACTTTCTTCTGTTTCCAAGCTCCTTTATTCTTTTTATTAATAATTCTCCAATTAAGATCAACTGCACTACCATCCTTATTACGACCTTGATTATAATCTTCCTTCATACTCACCACATGATTGTTATTTCCAGCAGTTACACCATCAACACTCCCAACACTCTGCTTGTTCACAAATTCACATGATAAAGTGTTGTGCCCAAAGACTTTACAATGAGTGCAGATGCTAGGTTTCCAGTCATAAGACAGTTGTACATCAGGGCAATTACTTCCTAATTGCGGAATATGAATAGAACTTGGTAAATCACAATCAGGAGAAATCTCCACAAGTGCCTTAGCATACTTAAATCTTTGCAATTTTTCAGTGGTACTATCAAAACAAATCAATCTACCAACATGACATGCAAGCCAATTAATACCAACTAAAGTCCAAAGAATGATGGGTATCTTGTGAAAATGTATCCAAATAGGTACCTTCTTAATCTGGGCTTGCGTTAAACCTATGGATGGATCCCATTTTGTTATAATGAACATTCGACCTCTAATGAAAATTGGATCCGACTCAAGAACAAGATCTCTATCTTCTTGACAAGAAAACTTAAAGTAAAAATTATAACCATCTGATTTAAAATCAACATCACCTTTGATTTTCCAGAATCTCTTCAAGAAATTGACCACAGATAAAAAAGAGAGAGTACCATCCAGAAAGAATCCAACCAGGTGATCATTCCAATACTTAATACCTTCTTCCTTGACTACAGCTGGTAAATCAGTGGTAGGCTTGTCACGAGAGATATCAAAATGAATCGGTTTATAAGAACCAGCATTCCTAGGCAAAGATTTGAAGAGCGAAGACCAATTCGGATTTAAACAAGTAGGTTCAACAGGATCAGAAGAATTCAAAACAACAGGAAACTCTGAAGCAAAATTGAGAGCAGAAGAAGAAGAAAGAGCAGAAGATGAGGAAGTCGAAGTGGAAGGGTGAGAAGAAACAAGAGGTGGAAACGAGGCGGAATCAAGAGAGAAAGAGGAGGAAGAAAGATCGGGCGCCATTAAAATTTCAAAAAGGAATCAGAAAACATGGTTTAAATTTAATTTTAGACATTTCATTAATCATATATATGTGCATATATTTTGAATCATAACTTTGGATAATAATGACATATGCAAAGGGACTAATGAATATACCATAATATATGTTAAGTGTAAAGTTAGGTATAAATGCCATTTATATGTCAATTAATCTAATTAAAGAGAAAGAGAGAGAAGTGAGAAGTTTCTTTCTCTAATTTTATAGCCTCATCTTAATTTATATTTCAAATTTTAATACTTCTCTCTCTATAATGTCAAATTAAAATTTTATTTAATTTTACATTATATTATAATACATAAAAATTAATTTAAACTTCCTTTTTAACCAAATTAAATAAAATAAGATTTTATATGAAACTTAATTAAATTAAATCTAATAACCTTTTACACTTCATGTAATGAACGTCTTTTCGACCCCCAAATGTGACGCTAATACGTCTATGGTATTCATGCACTGAGCACCCGAGTGCCGAAAAGGCAGAACATTAATGTACAACAAAAGAAGAAAAGAAAACAAACAAGAAATAAGTGAAGACAATATCAGAATCTCACAATGGAATGATAACATATAATATCAAAATGATACTTTTGCAAAGGAAAGCCACATAGACAATAATAAGAGTAAACTAACATATCATCGCCTTAGAGAATTATAGCAACTTGTACTCACAATTGCCTATATAAAAATAAACAAAGTAATGTAGTAGAAATAAATTCTATGATAGGGAACCATCTAGCTCCTCTCTTCAAAAGCTCCAATGATCATCAACGAAATCTAGAAATATACATGGGGCATACCCGAGCATTACAAAAAAATAACATCTGGATTAGTCTGGTAAACCATCATGAGAAGACTTAAGTAATTCGAATTATTATGTTTGTAAAATCCTTCAAAGAATAAAGGTATCTAGTAATACCACGTCACAAATAAACACGGACATGTTTTTACCTTACGACAATCAAACCATTTTATAGGAAAATTTTGTGATATTATAATGATGTCTAGGGTGCTCGATATAATTATAAATCATAGCCAAAATGGTTACATTAGTTACATTCGACAGCATATTTAGATATACAAAAAAAACCGCTAAGGTATGTTCGTATAAATGAATTTTCCACAGAGACCTCCTCAATGAGACCGATCTCCTATGACAAGGATCAGAAAATACCTTCCGAGTGCCGTATATCTCTAGATAAAATATATCATAAGGCAAACACAATTCAGCCATTATCCAAACATTCGCGTGAACAATGTGTACCAAATATCATCAACTTCCAATGTGCAACATATCGATAAACATACTCTAGATATGAAGTTAATGTAATCCTCATGGGTCAGCTAAACTCTAGGATCATGCATCCTACTCCTTTTTAGTCATTTCGGGATGTCGAGGTTACGTCCGGCATCTTCACATGAGTATTCAACTAAACTCAATCATAAAATGATTCCCATGTGTATTCCATCATCTCAATAGATTCCAGAACCACACATGGTTTCTATCATTCTCTTCCAAAATAGAGAGCCTGTATCTCATCCTTGAAGTGGTTTACGATAAGTAGAACACTTACCACTCTCGGTCTCTCTAAGACTGAGATGATGAATTTGTTCTTATTCAACAATAATGAGAATGATCGCATCAGGGAACTAAGTCCAGAATAATTCTCATAAACAAGTAAACAAACCTACACTATCATTTCATGCAAGGCATTGTCAAGTCACATAAACGACTTTTAATCCCATTTTAATTAATTTATGTTTTATTAATCAAAAACACTTCTTATCAGGAAAACATATTTTTATCTAATAAAACTTCTTTTATAAACCAAGCCTTCCTTTATTAATTAATACTCTTTTATTAATTAAAACTTGTTACAAAATAAAGAGAATAGAGACCATTAGAGAGAGAACAATTTTATTGAATTGAGATGAACTTACAATACAATCAAACTCCATATTTATAGACTCCTTATGCAGTGCAGATTACAACAATGCCCTTTCTTATTTAGCATATTCATTCCTATTATTAATATATATTATAACACTCCCCCTTGAATATGCATATGTAAAGATGATAAGAGTAATTGCCTCATTAAAAACCTTGTTATGAAAAACCCAGTGGAAAAAAATCATAAACAAGGAAAAAAGTGCAACATGATTTCATCTTTAAGTAACATATATTTCATAATGTTACAACGAGGGTTGGTACTTTTGGATCAAGATAATGCCTCATTAAAACCTAACTAATAAAAACCTAGTGGAAAAAATATTAGTGGAGGAAAAAGAGTACATTATAACGTATTTTATACGCACCCCCTGAATTATAACACATTATTCAATTAGTCTGTTGATGCAGCCGACGCATACCAACTTTGTACATCATTTTTTGAAATGTTGATTTTGGAAGCACCTTTGTGAATAGGTCCGTTGGATTTTCTTGGGAACGGATTTGTTTCTCTTCTATCTTATTATCCTTTTGTAGCTCATGTGTGAAGAAAAATTTAGGAGAAATGTGTTTCGTCCTATCACCCTTAATGTAACCCGCTTGAATTTGAACTACACAAGCTGCATTGTCTTCATAAATAATGGTTGACCCTTCTGTTACTGATGGAAGTTGACAGCTTTTTCGAATATGCTCAATTAGTGATCTCAGCCAAATACATTCTTTACTTGCTTGATGTAGTGCTAGTATTTCAGAGTGATTGGATGATGTTGCTACTAATGTTTGTTTTGTGGATCGCCATGAAATTGCTGCATTGCTGTTATTAAACACATATCCAATTTGTGATCTTGCTTTATGTGGGTCAGAAAGATAACCTGCATCAGCATAGCCAACTAGATTTGGATTATTGCCTGTGTTAGAGTAAAACAAACCCAAATTTGTCGTTCCATGAAAATATCTCATGATATGTTTTATACCATTCCAGTGTCTTTTTGTTGGTTCTGAATTGTACCTTGCTAGAAGATTTACTGAAAATGCAATATCTGGTCTTGTGCATTAGGCTAAATATAATAATTCACCAATGGCACTAAGATATGGCACTTCTGGGCCAAGTACATTCTCATCTTCTTCTTTTGGATGGTAAGGGTCCTTTTTAATATCTAAAGACCTAACAACCATCGACGTACTAAGTGGATATGCTATTCATTTGAAAGCGCTTTAGAATTTTCTCAATGTAGTTTGATTGATGGATTAATATGCCATTAGTACTATGCTCAATCTATAGACAAGAAAGTGCTTAGATTTGCCAAGATCTTTTTTTCCAAATTCCTTCTTTAAATAATTTATTGTTTCATCAATCTCTTCTGGAGTCCCAATCAAATATATGTCATCAACATAAACTGCTAAGATAGCAAACCGCTTTACCGATTTCTTTATAAAGTCACATGGACAAATGAGATTGTTTTCGTATCCTTCTTTTACCAAATATTTACTAGGATAGTTATACCCCATCCTTCCAGATTGTTTCAAGCCATATAGTGATCGTCTTAGTTTTAATGAGTACATGGACTTTGATTTTGCTTCAGGCAATTTATATCCATCTGGAATTTTCATGTAAATATTGGTATCTAATTCACTGTAAAGATAAGCTGTCACAACATCCGTTAATTTTATATCGAGTTTTTCAAAAACTACAAGACTTATCAAATATCGGAATGTTATGACATCCATAACAGGGGAGTAAGTTTCCTTAAAGTCAAAACCTGGTCTCTACAGGAAACCTTGTGCGACAAGTCGTGCCTTGTACCTCACGACTTCATTTTTATCATTTCGTTTTCTAGTGAATACCCATTTATAACCTACTGGTTTAACATTTATTGGTGTTTTCTCTATTGGTCCAAATACACCATGTTTTTGAAGTGAATCTAGTTCCACTTGGATAGCACTTTCCATTTTGGCCAATTGTGTCTTTTCGACATTCATTTATGCTATTTGGTTCATTATCGTCATTCTCATTATTCTCATTATGGTCATGACTTTCAATTATTTCAGTAGATACTGTGAATGAGAATACATCATCAATTATTATTTTACTTCGATCCCATATTTCTCCATAGTTCGTATAAAATATTGAGATCTCATTATTATTAGGTGTCATTATATTGTTGGAATCTTCTTTTATCTCTTATGGGATAATATTTCCTTACACTTCTAGGAGAATTGGGATTTCCATTTGAATGATCCTTTTGATCATTTATAACCTCTTCAGGAGGTTCCTTAATTGATGGTTTTTCACTAGATTTTCTTTTTCTAGGCACCAAGTCTTTTGAACCAATTGTCCTTCCACGTTTTTGTTTTGCGTTAGATTCATTCGCTGCTATATTTACTTTTGATCCTTCAGGGACATCAATTTTTGCTGGTGCATTTGCTGCTGGAATGTGAGATTTAGTTATTTTTCCAATGTCACTAAATGCATCTAGCAGTTGATTTGCAATATTTTGAATATGAAAAATTCTTTGTATCTCATATTGGCATTGTTTGGTACGTGGATCCAAATAAGACATAGATGGATTATTCCATGATATTTCACGCCGTTCTACTGGAATGGTATTTCCTCCCCCTAACGGCGGGAAGATTGTCTCATCAAATTTACAATCTGAAAACCTTGCAGTGAAGACATCACCTGTAAGAGGTTCAAGGTAACAAATAATCGATGGAGAATCAAATCCCACATAAATTCCTAACCGTCGTTGAGGACCCATTTTAGTACGAAGTGGAGGATTAATAGGTATATGCATAGCATAACCAAATTTTCGTAAATGTGAAATATTTGGTTGAGATCCAGTTAAGAGTTGTGATGGTGAAAGCTGATGATAAGCTGTTGGTCTTATTTTAACCAATTTCGATGCATGCAAAATTGCATGCCTCCAAGCTAAAACGGGTAGTTTTGATTGCATAAGCAATGGTCTTGCAATAAGTTGCAAGCACTTAATTAATGATTCTGCTATACCATTTTGAGTATGAACATGAGCTACTGGATGTTCAATTTCAATTCCCAATGACAGAAAATAATCATCAAATACTTGAGAAGTAAATTCTACAGCATTATCTAGTCGAATTGATTAAATTTGATGACCAAGGAAGTGTGCTCTCAATTTTATTATTTGAGCAAGTAGCTTGGCGAATGCCAAATTTCTTATAGAAAGTAAACAGACATGTGACCAACGAGTTGATGCATCAATCAATGCCATAAAATATTTGAATGGTCCACATTCAGGGTGGTTTGAGCCACATATATCACCTTGAATTCTTTGTAGAAATGTTGGAGATTCAGATGTGATTTTCCTATATGAAGGTCGAGTGATTAATTTTTCTTGTGCATATGAGGCACATAAGAAATCACTTGGTAAATTCAATTGGTTTGATAAATCATAACCATTTGAGTTTTTGGCAATTTTACGCATCATAGTCGATCCAGGATGCCCAAGCGATCATGCGAAAGAATCAATGTCTTTGTATTTGTGAGCTTCTGGCTCATGTTTATAGATTGAAATTCAACTATGCCAATTTTTGTAAAATATAAACCAGATGAAATTGTACCAAATTTTTCTAGGATAAGCTTCTGGATTTCAGTTCTAGAAATAACACAAAGATATTCTTTGTTGTTTTCATTTATAGTTTCAATATGGTATCCATTCATTCTTATATCTTTAGAACTCAACAAATTTCTTTTAGAGTTGCTTGAGTATAATGCATTCTGAATAAAGATATGTGTACCATTTGGTAATGTTATATGGGCTCTTCCAGACCCGTCAATTATTGTAACGACCTGATATTTTCTACCATTCGCATCCAAACATGCCGGAATTGAATTGTTCAAAATACCAGATTGTAAGTTTATATTTTTAAAAACTCAGCGTATACAGTAAATAAATAATCATAGATCACATACACAGAGTAATAAATGCAGCAGAAACAAAAGATAGTAGTTCATGAAGCTACTATATACATAACAGAGTTAAATAAGATACAATAGAAGTCTCCAATACAAGAGTCAAATACAATATCAGAATACAACACTGGAATCAACTCAATATCTGAAAGCTGGACAGATAGCTGGATCTCCAAGCGAAGCTCCAACTCCAAAGGTGAGTCCCGAATACTGGTATACTCGGTCTGACCCGAGCGTAAAGCAAAACACAAAACACTCGAGCCAGGATTAACATTCTTATATCAATAAATCCAACTCAAGTGAAATAACAATTGAAATTACAAGTAACTTAAAAGATGTTTGGGATAACCATCCTTTAGGGATCTGTTAAACTATGTACTATGTAGTAATATACGCTAAATAGATAATGCCTATCAATGATATAAAGTATCAAAATAGTGTTAAGGCATTACCATTATCCCCCTTAACACATTTTATATAAGTGTCATAGTCTATACAGCACTGTAAACTCCACCGTAAACTAGTGGGATATCAGGGAGTACTCCATAGGTATAACACAAAACAAATAGTAGTGGTCGCGTATAGGGATACAAGTAGGACAAGGCACATGAGGCAATACCCAAGGTAGTGAAACTACCTTTTGCTTGATCCGGACTGGTGAGAACGCATCGCTGCAACGATCGCAACACCGCGAAACAACACTCCCAATTCAAGGTGCGCATCAATCAATAACAAGTAATGAGTAGTTTACGAAGAAGTGTGTTCGCTCGAGGTGGCTAACCCCATTAGGCCCGACACGGCTCCTGTTTTAGTCATTTCCAATTTGACACAAGTGTCAAGGCTATCCATTATCGTTCTCTTTCTTCAAATCCAACAACGTCATCATTCCAACCACTTCATTCTAGATCATACTCCGCGTATAATAGTTATTAAAGTGGTTTTCGGTTTAGACAGAGAGTATGTCCCTAACCGATTCCGGTTTCTTTAATAACTTACGTAATTATTACACCGATTGGTCGTTTAATTAATTTCAAAAACCAAGTCAATTTCAATCTCACCTAGAATTTGAAAGCAAACATTTCATTCGTCTTTATATATCAATTTCTATAATTTACGTTTCAAAACTTTCAAATTTACCATTTCAAAACTCTATAATTCAACTTCAATTTTTATTTAAAAACAATTCAAATATTGATTTAAATTCATATATAGGTTTCGTTCCATAATCATTTAAATTAAGTTAATTTAACATTCAAAACAATTTAAATTCATTGATGGATTCATTCAGTAATCATTTAAATTAAGTAAATTAATCATTTCAAAATAATTTCAAATTGAATTTCCAATTCATTAAATCAATCACTTAAGTTTACCTACATTATATCAAAACTTATGAATTGAATTAAATTAAATTCGTCAAATTAAATTCTTTAAATTACAAGTCTCATATAGATTTCCATCAATCACATTTTGTTTCTTATAAAAGGAATTCAATTTCACTTATTTAATTTAAACAAATTTCAAAACTTAATTATTAAAGAAACTCAATTTCAGTTATTAAAGAATACAATTTCACTTATTAAAGAATTCAATTTTATTTAATTATTAAATAATTTCAAAACTTAATTCAATAATATACTTAACTGTTTAAATGTAAATAATAACATATGTAATAAAATAGATTATAATTTAAAACAGTTTATATAAAAATAGTTTATATTAAAATAGTTTATATGAAACAAATTTATAAAATAACATATATAAATATTTTTAATATAATTTTAAAATACTTTATATAATAAAATAGCTTCCTCAAATTTCACAAATCGATTCAAATTCCAAAATTTAAATTTAATCAAATCTCAAATCATCCATTTTAATTTATTTCAGTTTCTCAATAAACCATTTCATTTTATATCGATTTCAAATACAGATTTTTAACCACAAAATAAACCATTTCAATTTCAATAATTCAAAGCTTTAAATATTCAAACATTTCAAAACAAGATTTGATAATTCCATATATATGTATATATATATATAATCCCTTTACTATTATTTATTTTGAAATATTTATTTGCTAAATCCAATATCGTTTAAATAAACAACAAATTTCAAATGACTAAAAATTTCCTTCAATTCATTTAAACTTGAAATATTCGTTAAATCGCCTTAAACCAAATCAAGTTATAAAAAAATCATATCCTTTCAAATCTCAAATTCCATGAGTTTCAAATCGATTTAATTAAATAAATTCTTAATTAAATACCATTTCAAATCAATTTCAAATCTATCTTCCTAACCTTAATTTATTAAAATCTTTATCAACTCCATATTATGGTATAATTTAAATAAATACTTAGCCATGTTATGTTTTAATAAAATCAAACATTATTATTAAACTTATTTCATATTAACAAATTTATATATAGCTTAAAATCAAGAATTTTACTATATATAAAATAATCATTAAAAATCAATATTTATATAAAACCATATATTTCTTTCCAAAACCATAGAAATCTTTTTCAAAATATTTATATATATATAGACCAACGGTGTCTGTATAAAATTTTCTATCCTATGGTCAAGTGATTGGGATATTTATTCATTTCAATCCGCAATTTAAATATATACGAGTATATATAACATTTCAACCCTTAATCCCAAATTCAATTAAATGAAAATCACTTGGGTCAATCATTTCAACCCATAACGATTTTCTCCTATTCTAAAGTCTGTTCGGGTATGTATCATTTCAACCCATAGTGAATTCTAAACTAATAGGAAACTCGCAAAGCGATAACAGATATGATAATAATATAACAGACATATATCAGCAATATAAATAATAGATAATGGTGTCAGATGTCACAGGTGAACTGATACACGTAATAGCATATAAATAACAGTGTAAATAACTAACAGCAGCATATTTTAATTGTCGTTTCAATTGAAATCAAATTTAATAAATAAAAGAACGTTAATCGTGAGTGATTGCTCACCTATCGAGGCGGGATAGATTTTACAAGGAAATTAGCTGCGAATTCCGGCACGAATCTCAAGGCAAGGCAAGATTGAACTTGGATCAGTGAGGAAATTGAAAGTCTGAATTGACGAAATCAAATCAAACTGGATTGACGAAGATCTATGGTATAAGTGAACATATGTAAAACTATATATATCTATATACAACCATATTCAAACACACACATTATTTTTATATATATAATAAAAAATCATTGTTTTAAATAAAACACACATAAAAGAACAAACATATCTTCCTTAAAAATTTGAAATAAATACATATATATATATACACACACATACGTATACTTTCCAAACAAAACAGGACTTACATATTTTATGAAAGCAAGATATATATATACTAACAGTCTAAACAAAACGTTTATATACATTCCAAACTATGGATATGAACTGTTATTTAAATATATACAACAAATATATACGGCCAACCAAAATCATATGAAGACAAACTTATTACAATATATTAATGTAAATATATAACATTTTAATATATAATATATATGTATATAGAATCATATATAGAAACATGCGAAACATTGTATATAGCATTATAAACAACACCTATATAACTTGTTCAAACTTTATAACACAGACTCTATAAATGTACACACAACTTGCTTAAACCTGGAAATCCCTTCTAACGTTACATAAAAAAAATAGATCCAACTCTAAAAACTTCATAATAATATCATATGTATATTAATACCTTTAAACAAAATATGCATATACATAACCTATAGTTCATTTCTGTAAATATATATACTTTTATGTAAACCCAACACTAAATATGCATGCAAACTATCGTATATAATATGGTTCCAAAGAAAATTTTGAAACACATAAACATACCCGGTAAACAATATATATTCAACTAATATAACTATATTTGTAAAATATTTTACTCTGTAAAAAATATAGCTAATACAAATAGTATCAGATATACAACTAATATATAAATGCGAACATCTTATACAAATAAAAACAGCATAAAATTTTAACATGCACCTTACACATACGGTTGATGGAAGAAAGAGGAGAGGCGGCTTAAGGGTTATAGTGGTAAGCAACCGATGGCTTCGGTTATTAGGCTGGCGAGTGAAATCAAAGGGGAGAGGGAGGGGCGGTGGTTGCTCGGCAACGGAAAACGAGGGGGTGGTCGAGGCACACATACGGTAGAAAGTGTGTTCGGCCGTGATCTTTTTTTTATGGCCGAGCAAAGGATGGGAGGAGAAGAGGGCGGCACGCGGAATGATGGATGTGAGCGCGTGAGGCTGTGGTTGGCGATGGCAGAGGCGAGCTATGGTGTGGTGGAAGTCTGGGCAAGCGGCACTGCTAGGTGGCGGAGATGCTATTCGATGCAAGCTCGGTGACGTAAAGTTTGCATACACAAGTGAAGCAAGGAACAATGAGAGGACGAGCAAAATAAAAAAATTTGGAAGAGAGCAGGTCAAGTTGGCTTCAATCACTTTATAATATTATAACTTGTACACATAACTTATGAAGGAGGTGAAATGTGCAGGGGAAAGAAAGAAACAACAAATGATGCGAACAGACGGTGGTTGACAGCAAATAGAAATGAATAGTTATAAAAAAATTCAAAAGCAAATTTGAACTTAAATTCCAAAACAATGAAAAGTGCTCGAAATGAAAGGATGCTGAAATGTTGAAAGGCCATATGGATTTCAGAAGTTATTACAAAGGAAACAGCTGGCAATTGAAAGGTACAGGGACCAAAAATCAATTACGTCATCGGTACAATAGAATGTTGTTGTTTTCTCCCGCGTACGGTATATCGAATTATATAAATGAATATACCACGGAGGTCAGCACGACGAGACGATCAAAATGGTATATGGATATCAGTGGTACGGTTGAATTATAAAAATTCGAATTTTCTACTAGCGGAAAATTCAGCAAAAACGCAGAAAAATAAGATCGACGGAACTTAAGAAGTCCGGATTTGGAAAAACAAAAAATGATGTCTTGCCCAGAAGATGATTTACAATTTTTCTATATAAAAATATTTAGGTTTCGAAAACATTAAATTTCATCAATTCTTAACTGATTAAATTGAAATAAAATTACACACGAAAATAAACTTTCATATTTCGAATGAAAATTTACCAGTTGCTATATTTAACTAGAAGCATTTCAAATATTAAATTTTTATTTCAAATTTTTATTATTTAAAATTTCACAAAATTCCAATTAAATATATTAATAAAACAAATAAAATTATTAAAAATTTATGGGTCGTTACACTCTCCCCCACTCAAAACTTTTCGTCCCCGAAAAGAAAGGAGGTAGGAGAATAGAAACAACCAGAAAGAAATAGATTGAAAACAAAGCAAAAAATTAGTTCAAACCATGTAATTTTAATTTACCTTAATTAATACTCAATATTTGATTTAAAATTCAAGGTATTTCAATAAGTTGATTTAACTTCACTTTGTTAATATTTGCTAAAAGATTTCTTCAAAACAAAATTTTATTTAATTTGTCTCATTTAATATTCAATCAACTTATTATTCTATTCATCTCTATTAAAATCTTTATAATTTAAATTTTAAGTGTATGGCATTTATTATAACCCCTCAGATTTTACCTATAAAATTTTAATTATCATTCTACATTGTAAATTATTCAATTACAATTTCAACTTCTGAATGATTTAGGTAAATTATACTGGAATGAAATTTGAATATTTTACAAGTAAGGATTTCTAATTCAATTATTCAAGTTTGAATATTCATTTCAAAATTTTGGCTTCATTTTATAATTGAAAACATTCTTAACATGAGATTAAGAATTACATTTCTGATTTCATTTCAAACTATTTAGAGATAAATATATATACATACATATATACAAAATACACCAAATCAAATTTATAATCATAAACCAATTTATATATTATAATTCAAATCATACTTTAAGAAATTCAAGTCAATTTCATTTCAAAACAAAAGCGTAGCAAAGCTACCAAATGGTCTCTCCATTCTGAAACTCGAAAATGTCGATGATGCGGCCGCCATCACTGAAATTATTTTCCCGTGACAAAAGAGAAGAGCACTGATTTTAAACAGTAAAATTCTTTGAAACAATTCTTATTTGAATATACTTTAAATAATATACACCTTAAAACTTTAAAAGCCCAAGTTTGAAATCACCGAAAATTTAAATTCTTAAATTCTTGATTTTAAATTCATTTCAAAAACCAAATCAAATTATAACCAAGTTTTATAAATTCATTTATTTATGTTATGCAATAGTCAATGGTTTACAAAACAATAAATGAAAATCAAATATTATCATTTCTGACAAAAAATTCATTAAAAAATTTAATTTCAGAGAAATTTATACTTATATATAATATAATCATACAAAACTATTTTTTTTACCAAATTTGAAAACAATATTGTGTCAGTTTGTTCTGCTCAAGTGTTTTGGAAATCCTATCGATAGCGTTGATTAGACGAATCGATTGAAAACCCAAATCAACATCAACAATGCAAACAACACAATATATATATATATATATAACATTTTAAATATAAATTTACAAATACATTCCGTCACTCGACGATTGAATAATGGATTACAAAACAAAGTTAGAAATTCAAGTTTGATGGACTCAATCAAATAGAATTTGGATTCGAAGATAGGTTCGAAACAAAGATAAAATGATTAAATAACAAAACGGGGAGACGGTTAAGTTTTAAAAAAAAATTGTGGGCAACCTTAACCCGGTCAACCGAGACTTCAAGAATAAGATCGTTGCAGAATTCCAAGGTAAATCGACATTCGATCTCAAGAGATAGAATTCAGGCATAGCAGGAGGTAAATAGCGTCGTAAACCGAGGATACAGAAATCTTCGGTGAATCAATGCTTGTTGTAAAGGAGTTTCACCTCTTTACAAATCATTCGAAGATTGGCGAGACCGCCGATTCATTATAGAGATCATTCGAAGTGGAGTTATGGGATACTCTGGAATACAAATAGGGAGAGACAATGATGGATTTGGGAACCGAGGGACGTCCCGAAATTCAAAGGAAATTCATATCAAAGAGGAAAGAATTAAAGCTTGAATGAAAGTGATTCCATAATTAAATTTACTATATATGCTAAGTTCTTCCTAGAGCCAAAGCTCTGATACCAAATGTAACGACCTGATATTTTCAACCATTCCCATCCAAACATGTTGGAATTGAATTGTTCAAAATACCAGACTGTAAGTTTATATTTGAAAAAACTTAGTGTATACAGTAAATAAATATCACATATCACAAAAACAGAGTAATAAATGCAGGAAAACAAAAGATAGTAGTTCACGAAGCTACTATGTACATAACAGAGTTAAATAAGATATAATAGAAGTCTCGAATACAATAGTCAAATACAATATCAGAATACAACACTGGAATCAGCTGAATATCTGAAAGCTGGATAGGTAGCTGGATCTCCAAGCGAAGCTCCAACTCCAAAGGTAAGTCTCGAATGCTGGTATACTCGGTCTGACCCGAGTGTAAAGAAAGACACAAAACGCTCGAGTCATAATTAACATTCTTATATCAATAAATCCAACTCAAGTGAAATAACAATTGAAATTACAAGTAACTTAAAAGATGTATGGGATAACCATCCTTTAAGGATCTGTTAAACTATCTACTATGTAGTAATATATGCTAAATTGATAATGCCTATTAGTGATATAAAGTATGAAAATAGTGTTAAGGCGTTACCATTACCCCCCCTTAACACATTTTATATAAGCGTCATAGTCTATACAGCACTGTAAACTCCACCGTAAACTAGTGGGATATTAAGGAGTACTACATAGGTATAACACAAAACAAATCGTAGTGGTCGCGTATAGGGATACAAGTATGACAAGGCACATGAGGCAATACCCAAGGTAGTGAGACTACCTTTTGCCTGATCTGGACTGGTGAGAAGGCATTGCCGCAACGATCGCAACACCATGAAACAACAATCCCAATTCAAGGGTGTGCACCAATCAATAACAAGTAATGAGTAGTTCACGAAGAAGTGTGCTCGCTCGAGGTGGCTAGCCCCGTTTGGCCCGACACGTCTCTTGTTTTAGTCAATTCCAATTTGACACACATGTCAAGGCTATCCATTATCGTTCTCTTTCTTCAAATCTAGCAACGTCATCATTCCAACCACTTTATTCTGGATCACACTCCGCGTATAATAGTTGTTAAAGTGTTTTTGGTTTAGACAGAGAGTATGTCTCTAACCTATTCCGGTTTCTTTAATAAATTTCGTAATTATTACACTGATTGGTCATTTAATAAATTTCAAAAAACAAATCAATTTCAACCTCACTTAGAATTTGAAAGCCAACATTTCATTCGTCTTTCTATATCAATATCTATACGTTACGTTTCAAAACTTCCAAATTTACCATTTCAAAACTCTATAATTCAACTTCAATTTTTATTTAAAACAATTCAAATATTGATTTAAACTATATATAGGTTTCATTCCATAATCATTTAAATTAAGTTAATTTAACATTCAAAACAATTTAAATTCATTGATGAATTCATTCAGTAGTCATTTAAGTTAAGTAAATTTATCATTTCAAAATAATTTCAAATTGAATTTCCAATTCATTAAATCAATCACTTAACTTTACCTACATTATATCAAAACTTATGAATTCTTCAAAATAAATTCTTTAAATTACAAGTCTCATATTAATTTCCATCAATCACATTTTGTTTCTTATTAAAGAAATTCAATTTCACTTATTTACTTATTTAATTTAAACAAATTTCAAAACTTAATTATTAAAGAAACTCAATTTCGCTTATCAAAGAATTCAATTTCACTTATTAAAGAATTCAATTTTATTTAATTATTAAATAATTTCAAAACTTAATTCAATAATTTACTTAACTGTTTAAATATAAATAATAGCATATGTAACAAAATAGTTTATAATTCAAAATAGTTTATATAAAAATTTATATTAAAATAGTTTACATGAAATAAATTTATAAAGAAACATATATAAATAGTTTAATATATTTTTAAAAATACTTTATATAATAAAATAACTTCCTCAAATTTCACAAATCGATTCAAATTCCAAAATTTAAATTTAATCAAATGTCAAATCATCCATTTTAATTTATTTCAATTTCTCAATAAACCATTTCACATTATTTCGATTTCAAATACAGATTTTTAACCACAAAATAAACCATTTCAATTTCAATATTTTAAAGCTTTAAATATTCAAACATTTCAAAACAAGATTTGATAATTCCATATATATCAAATCCCTTCATTATTATTTATTTTGAAATATTTACTTACTAAATCCAATATCGTTTAAATAAACCCCAAATTTTAAATGACTAAAAATTTCCTTCAATTCATTTTAACTTGAAATATTCGTTAAATCACCTTAAACCAAATCAAGTTGCAAAAAAAATCATATCCTTTCAAATCTCAAATTCCATAAGTTTCAAATCGATTTAATTAAATAAATTCTTAATTAAATACCATTTCAAATCAATTTCAAATCTATATTCCTAACCTTAATTTATTAAAATCTTTATCAACTCCATATTAAGATATAATTTAAATAAATACTTAACCATGTTATGTTTTAATAAAATCAAACATTATTATTAAACTTATTTCATATTAAACAAATTTATATATAGCTTAAAATCAAGAATTTTACTGTATATAAGATAACCATTAAAAATAAATATTTATATAAAACCGTATATTTCTTTTCAAAACCATAGAAATCATTTTCAAAATATTTATATATATGAACCAACGGTGTCTGTATAAAATTTTCTATCCTATGGTCAAGTAATATGGATATTTATTCATTTTAATCCGCAATTTAAATAAATACGGGTATATACAACATTTTAACCCATAATCCCAAATTTAATTCATTGAAAATCGCTTGGGTCTATCATTTCAACCCATAACGATTTTCTCCTATTCTAAAGTTTGTTCGGGTATGTATCATTTCAACCAATAGTGAATTCTATACTAATAGAGAATTTGCAGAGTGATAACAGATATGATAATAATATAACAGGCATATATCATCAATATAAATAACAGATAATGGTGTCAGATGTCACAGGTGAACTGATACAGGTAATAGCATATAAATAACGGTGTAAATAACTAACAGTAGCATATTTTAATTGTCGTTTCAATTGAAATCAAATTTAATAAATAAAAGAATGTTAATCATGAGTGATTGCTCACCTTTCGAGGCGGGATAGATTTAACAAGGAAATTAGCTGCGAATTCCAGCACGAATCTCACGGTAAGGCAAGATTGAACTTGGATCAGCGAGGAAACTGAAAGTCTGAAATTGACGAAATCAAATCAAACTGGATTGACGAAGTTCTACGGTATAAGTGAATATATATAAAACTATATATATCTATATACAATCATATTCAAACACACACATTATATATATATATGTAATAAAAAAATCATTGTTTTAAATAAAACACACATAAAAGAACAAACATATCTTCCTTAAAAATTTGAAATAAATATATATATACACACATACGTATACTTTCTAAACAAAATAGGACTTACATATTTTATAAAAGCAAGATATATATATATATACTAACAGTCTAAACAAAATGTTTATATACATTCCAAACTATGAATATGAACTGTTATTTATATATATATGCAACAAGTATATACGGCCAACCAAAATCATATGCAGACTAACTTATTACAATATATTAATGTAAATATATAACATTTTAATATATATATATATATATATATATATAAATAGAATCATATATAGAAACATGCGAAACATTGCATAAAGCATTATAAATAACACCTATATAACTTGTTCGAACTTCATAACACAGACTCTATAAAGGTACAAACAACTTGCTTAAACCTGGACGCCCCTTCTAACGTTACATAAAAAAAATAGATCCAACTCTAAAAACTTCATAATAATATAATATGTATATTAATACCTTTAAACAAAATATGCATATACATAACCTATAGTTCATTTCTGTAAATATATATACTTTTATATAAACCCAACACTAAATATGCATGCAAACTATCGTATATAATATAGTTCCAGAGAAAATTTCGAAACACATAAACATACCCGGTAAACAATATATATTCAACTAATATAACTATATTTGTAAAATATTTTACTTTGCAAAAAAAAATAGCTAATACAAATAGTATCAGATATACAACTAATATATAAATATGAACATCTTATACAAATAAAAACAGCATAAAAATTTTAACATGCACCTTACATATACGGCTGATGGAAGAAAGAGGAGAGGCGGCTCACGGGTTATAGTGGTAAGCAACCGATGGCTTCAGTTATTAGGCTGACGAGTGAAATCAGAAGGGAGAGGGAGGGGCGGTGGTTGCTCGGCAATAGAAAAGGAGGGGGTGGCCGAGGCACACAAGCGACAGAAAGTGTGTTCGGATGTGATCTTTTTTTTATGGCCGAGCAAAGGATGGGAGGAGAAGAGGGCAGCACGCTGGAAGATGGATGTAAGCGCGTGAGGCTATGGTTGGCGATGGCAGAGGCGAGCTATGGTGTGGTGGAAGTCTGGGCAAGCGGCACTGCTAGGTGGCGGAGATGCGATTCGATGCAAGCTCGGTGACGTAAAGTTTGCATGCACAGGTGAAGCAAGGAACAATGAGAGGACGAGCAAAATAAAAATTTGGAAGAGAGCAGGTCAAGTTGGCTTCAATCACTTTATAATATTATAACTTGTACACATAACTTATAAAGGAGGTGAAAGGTGGAGGGAAAAGAAAGAAACAGTAAATGATGCGAACAGGTGGTGGTTGACAGCAAATAGAAATGAATAGTTATAAAAAAATTCAAAAGCAAATTTGAACGTAAATTCCAAAATAATGAATAGTGCTCGAAATGAAAGGACGTTGAAATGTTGAAAGGGCGTATGGATTTCAGAAGTTATTACAAAGGAAACGGCTGCTATACGGCCGGCAATTGAAAGGTACAGGGACCAAAATTCAATTACGTCGTTGGTACGACAGAATGTTATCGTTTTCTCCCGCGTACCGTATACCGAATTACAGAAATGAATATACCACGGAGGTCAGCACGACGAGACGATCAAAACGGTATACAGATATCAGTGGTACAATTGAATTATAAAAATTCGAATTTTCTACTAGCGGAAAATGCAGTAAAAACGCAGAAAAATAAGATTGACGGAGCCAAAGAAGTCCGAATTTGGAAAAACGAAAATGACGTCTTGCCCGAAAGATGATTTATAATTTTTCTATATAAAAATATTTAGGTTTCAAAAATATTTTATTTTCATTAATTCTTAACTGATTAAATTGAAATAAAATTACACGCGACAATAAACTTTCATATTTTCAGATGAAAATTTGCCAGTTGCTATGTTTAACTAGACGCATGTGAAATATTAAATTTTTATTTCAAAATTTTATTTCACAAAATTTCAATTAAATATATTAATAAAACAAATAAAATTATTAAAATTTACGGGTCGTTACAATTACATTAGCAGATCCAGCTATAATGGAGACTTTAGCTGAGAAATTTTTAGATAGTTCAAAAAAAACTTCTGGTTTTTCAAAATTGTATGAGTAGTTGCACTATCTAGGAAGCATATATCATCCTCCAAATGACATTCCATACCTTAAGAATTAAAGACAATAATTAGTCAATCATTAAAAAATTGTATGCACAAATAAATGTAATGTAAACAAACAAAGAAATATGATCAAAATAGGCTACTTATTAAAAACAACATCCACATTACACATTATTTTTAACTAGTACTGCAAAGGGAAATACAAGTAAACGAACACAAACTTCAAAATGATCTATTGATGCAAGCTAATGAAATAAAACAAAAGCCACATAACAAACTTCAAGATATTTCTAATTGATCAACTCAGTCATATCATTGATCATTGCACTTAGATTTTCATCATTAATGAAATTTCCATTGTCATCTTTGAAGAAATCATCTAACTTCAGGTTAGTGTTTTCAGGTAACATTTCGGCATTATTTGCCTCAATATTCTTCGAGCGATGATATTCTTCAACCGTTTTCTTTGATGATCTACATGTACGTGACCAGTGACCTGATTGTCCACATTTATAACAAACTTCCTCATAATGCCTTTTATTTCTGAAGCTGAATCACTGTTCTTTACATGCTCAATTTTCTTTTGTTGCTTTTTAAAGTTGGAGGTTTTGTTACCTTTAAAACCACCATAACCGCCTCTGCTAGAGTTATCCACGTCCACGACCATGTCCTCTACCTCGACCTCGACCCCTACCTCTTCCAAAGTGGGCAAAATTAGCATTAACTTCAGGTAATGCAGTTAAACCAGTTGGTCTTGAGGAGTGATTTTTTATAAGCAATTCATTATTTTGTTCAACAATTAGTAAGAATTCTATGAGTTTAGAATATTTTGTAAAATGGCGCTCTCGATATTGCTGCTGCAGAAGTATATTCAAGGCATGAAATGTTGAGAAAGTCTTTTCAAGCATTTGTGTGTCATCCACCTTTTCTCCACATAATTTCAGTTTAGAAGTGATTCTAAACATTACAGAATTGTATTCTCTTACAGATTTAAAGTCCTGAAACCTCAGGTTCAACCACTTTTGCCTAGTGTTTGGAAGTATGGCCGTCTTTTAGTGGTCATAATGCTCCTTCTAGGAGTTCCATAGGCGGAGAGGGTCTTTTTCAGTCAAATATTCTGTTTTTAGATCGTCGTGGATATGGCGTCTTAAAAATATTAGAGCCTTTGCCTTGTCCTGTTGGGACATAGTATTGCCCTTTTTAATAGCATTTTCTAAGCATTGAGATTGCAAATGAATCTCAGCATCCAGTATTCATGATAAGTAGTTGTCTCCAGATATATCCAAAGCTTTAAAATTCAAGCTTGGCGATGTTTGCCATTTTGTGAACTGTTCATAAAATAAATCGCATAAGGTGAAAATATTCGCCACAACAGCATTCAATATTTGTTTATTTCCAGATAAAAAGTAAAAAAGGAAAGTCTTTATTCATGGTATCAAACAACTATACCCCAAAAAAGGTATCAACAAAACCAAACATTTGGATTTTGCAACTTTCATGTATTTATCATATAAGAAAGGAAAGTCATCTTTTGTGTATATTCCATTCCAAACTTTTGATTTTTACTTGGCAACAGATTCTCAAAGAAAAAAATATTAAATTTAGAAGCCAAAGAATTAAAATAAGATTGATACAAGAAAAGACATGAAAAATATAGAAGCGAACCCCAAACCAGCATGTGCTGACTTGACGGCTTTATCAAAAACATGATATTGACAATTACCTTTTTGCAGAGAGGAAAAGTAACGAGTTTATAAACAAATGCAAGAACAATTTCTTTAAATGCTTGCTGTTTTAAAGGAAATAAGAAATAGAACGCATGTAGATATATTATAATAGACTCGTTTGCACTAATATATAGTAGGATTTTGAATATGAAAGCCTTATAATTGGAATGGTCAGATGTGGAACAGTCAGAGTAATTAATATATAATTACTTATTGAAAAGTTGGAAAGTTTGAAGGTGAACAGGTTGAGAACAATAATTAATTTGCATCCCTATGCAGAATATTGAGAATGCAGTATACAGAAAGTTTGTGCTACTCAAAAAAAATATTCCTAGTTGAGAAGCAAGAAAATAAAAGAAGAACACCTTCATGCTGATAACATGTTACAAAATAAAGAGAATGGAGACCATTAGAGAGAGAACAATTTTATTGAATTGAGATAGATATTACAATATAATCAAACTCCATATTTATAGACTCCTTATGCAGTGCAGATTACAACAATGCCCTTTCTTATTTAGCATATTCATCCTTATTATTAATATATATTATAACAAAACTTCCTTTATATACTTGTATGAATATATTAGATTTCTCTTTATAAAAGATATATACTTGCCTTTATAAATTTAAATATTCATCTATTCTTTTAATACTTAAAAAATATTCATATACTTATTTTGATGGTTTAAGTATATTTACAAATCATTCGACAAGTTTACTTACTTGAAATACAATCAAAGATTAAAACATTTACTATCAAAACATTGTTATAAAAACTCATTTTCTTTTATAAATTAAACATATGACATTTTCCATCTCTTTATAAAAGATTTCAATACTAGTTATTATCTTTAAAATTCCATTGTTAAAGATTTATAATATTTCTTCCAAAATATAATTCAATGGTTTAAAAATAATTGTTGCTAGAACATTGTTTACTAGAAACCCAAAACCATTCCATTTAATCATTATCTTTAAAACCCTCCTTTTAAAGGTTTAATTACATTTAAGGGTTAAAGACAAGTGTTGCTCAAGACATTTTCCACAACAAACCCAAACATTTTATACTTTGAAAACATTCTTCTTTAAAACTCCCCTTATTATATTTATAAAATACTTAATTTAATATTTGTAACTTATATATATATATAGAAATATATTTAAAATACTTATTAATATGTTAAAACACTTTTAAAACTACTTAAAATATATTATAATTACTTATATAGAATATTAAGTAAAAATAAGGAATTTTGAAATAACTTGAAAAACAAGCTTTAATTTTAAAAGCTACTTAGTTTAGAAATTCATAATTGATTATTAAAGATATATTTAAACCTGAACCATATTTTAAAACACACCTTTTTATAAGTTGGAAAACAATTATAAAAATATAGAGAAAATATAAAATCTAAATATCTTTTTAAACAATTTATATCTTTAATTTACAATGGTAGCACTTCTAGAAGTCATGCCTAAATTTCTGTTATTAGTTTTATTACATTTTAGCTACAACTTTGTGTCTAGTTTTCAATACCTTAACCAATGATTTTAGATCCATTCTTTTTACATTAGTTAGTATACTTTGGGAACTTGAAAACCATGAAAGAAAAGTCTGAAAGAATATCTTTTAATTATTTTAGAGAATTTCTCGGAAATAGGGTATTTTATCGAACTGCACTTATAGCGACTGTTTCGCTATAACTTTTTGCATTTCGTTCAACTAGCTATCAAATGAATTAGGCTTCAAAAATTTCCCAGTAAGAATAGTATAATATTTAATTGATTAATTGCTAAAGAAACTTTTAAGAAAGTTTCCACAAAATAAGCATTATTTTCAAAGATGGACTATTTTTAAATGTGTCACTATAGCGACCTTTTTACTTCAATCATTTGTTACTTTGATCTACTTCTTCTATAAGTTTCCAAAACATATTCTTTGCTTTATATAGATGTGTAGATAATAACCAAACAAGTTATTATTAAGATATGTTATCAAATCACTATTTCCATAAGTTATAGTTTAAATGATTCAAAGTGTGTTTATAGCGACTGTCGCTACACGGGTCATTCCGTATTTAATTCTAATATTTAGTGTTATCCACTTTTAAAAACTTATATCATTCCAAGTTCAAACCATATCATTTATAACATATATCAACATATGTATATAAACCATTTGTCCATTTTAAAATTCCATATTAAATTATCACAATTCAATGGTTTAATAAACAACTATTCTATCTATTTACAAATCTAATAAAAATAAATTCAAGGGTGTAACTTTAAGTAGTTAATGTTTATTATTATTAACATATAGTAAGAATTTTAATGAACGTTTTAATAAGCATTTATCAAGTGATTTAGCAAGCAACATTTCGACTATATTTTAAGTGGCATTATCAAGTGAATTAGTAATCAATTTAACAAGTGATAAGCTAACATTTTCAAGCGATGTTTCAAGCAATATTTCAAGTTATATTTCAAACAATATTTCAAGCAATATTTCAAGTTAACTTGCAACTAATTTATAGTGCAATCAAAGTGATATTAACTCATTTTTATCAAACCACACTTCTTTCTACCATCATTCATTTCAAACAACACTTCTTATATCATCTCTAACTCATCCAAACATCACCTAAACCTGTCCTCCACCTTCCAAAACCACTCATACACCCTCTATTCCCTTTTTTTGCTCACATCCATCTTCTCTACATCACCATTTCTCAAACACTTCCCTTCCCCATCACTTCAAGCCCACGGCTCCTTCACTCTACCCACTGTAGCTACGGCTTAAGCCTCCTCCACCCACAATCACTGACAGCCAAAGGCCATATTTTTATCATAAGGCACATGGCCATTAAATAGAAGAGAGGAAGAAGTGAAGATAAGAAGTCGATTTCTTGTTAGAAAATGAAGTAGCTTGCATGCTTATTTATAAGCTTAGGAATTTAGGGGAAAAGTTCACAAAACCCTTCCTCTTCCGTGCATAATACATGCACACCATCCCTTACACAACCTTACATCTTACACACCATACATTCCATGTTTGGTGCATTGATTTAAGGTTTTTTTAGTACTCTTATTCCCTTAATTAACATGCTTTCTTTTTCTAATACAACACTTAGTTTAATTAAATATTAGTTAATAAAGAGATGTGTTTTAATACTTGTCATATGTTACCATATGATAACTACTCAAGTTGCAATATGTTCACATAACTTGTATTGTATAAAAAAATTGGTTTTCAATAAACCATTTTACGATCAGATTTTCAGTATTTATCCAAAGTGTATATTTTTGTAAATACATTTCAAAATTAATTTTTCTAAAATTGGTTATGTGTTTGACAAGATTATAAAATCATACTTAATCACTTGAATCTTGGATTCAATTATTTAAATAAATCACATATTTAAATACAAAGTGTTCAAAATTTCGGGTCGTTACACTTCAAAGGCCTAATAGATGAAAAATAGTAATTTTTTGAGATATACCCATTTCACATGCTTCTGACCGACCTGGTTCCTTCAATGGTATCTGTGACATCCCGGATTGTTGACTCTTGAAAATCGACACTAATACATCCTCAGTATTCACGTGCTACAAATCCAAGTTCTGGAAACCCTGATTGTTAGGGAAAAGAAAATAAAGATATAACAGAATCTCACCCAAATGGAATAACATATATTATTTCAATAATAATTCTTATAGCAGAAAACTTTGAATATAATAACAGAGTCTAGCCTAGATTCAGACCAGAGAGTTGTAAATCCTCTATCCTTATAAATGCTGAAAAATAAAAACAAATATAATAGATGCAGCGGATAATAGAATACATCCATACCTAGAAAAGATCTTCACCTCTCTAATGGAAACTGCAGGCGACTTTAACTAAACCTGAAACTACTCGGATCTTACCCCTGTATTAAAAATACATGGATTATGCTTGGTAAACTAGCATGAGATACTCGATTTATAAATTGATGCCAGTTAAAAACCTTTGAAAAGAAGGGTATCTCATAGGACCACACCCACACATAAATACGAACGGGTTTTTACCTTATTATAACCAAATACCTTTATATCAAAATAATTTGGTATTATTTATAATAACATTCATTTGAAAACACTTTTTAAATAACATATTAAAATAGCTGAAATTGTTACATTGATTAAATTTGACGGCTTATTACCTACTTTTTAAAAGTAGGTTCTACAATCAAAATTGTAAAGGCAACATATTGGAACTGGATATCCAACATGATAAGGTACTAGTGACCATTCAGGCCCGAAAAATCCACGCATAACATATAGTTTCCGCATGGCTTTACGCGATCTCCATCTGCCTCCGAACTACGCTGTTATAATACTATAGAATAGAGTATTACTCAGCTAGGGTTTACATGATCTCCGTCAGCCTCCAATATATGTCCATTCATACAATAAGGCAATAAGTGCCTACGGGACATCTTCCCCTAATAATAGCCCAACATGTCCTTCGGACCATATTGTATCTCGTACCATTTCTGGGATGTAAAGCTCGAGAGGATGCATTTCACAAAGCCGTGCTTTTCTTTTTACAAAGCCACACTTTGATCATCATAGGTTCCACTTTAAATGTCCAATTGACATTCCTTCGATCACTATTTCCTTTTATGAACATACAAACTCTAAGCTTGTACATCTCAGAGAAGGGTGTTAAGCTAAGAGAAGATTTTTTCTCCCCACCAAACAGATATACATTGGTAAAAGTCAACGTTGTGATCTTAGAAATGCAATGTTAGACATTCGTCTATGCAAGTTCGTTCTGGGACTAAACGAAACCAAAGGCACTCCTTCGACCACATCTTAGGATTAGTAGTGAGTAGTCCTTGCATTACGAAAATTTCAAAACACAATAGGACCAATATTATAATAAATATCTCTATATTCGTAGTGACCTATAGAATGTCAACAAGCGGTCCTTTTGGTATGAAGACCTTCGGTCTTCAATACAGTGAAGATTCCAGAATGTAGACACCGCTGCCATATAAGTATGGAGATAAACCCATGGGACTAATTATAGCAATCCCTACATTCTGAAGATCTCTGGTCTTCAATAATCATCATCTTCAACATGTCCTCACTTCCAAACGTATATATCAGTTTGAAGTGGTTTCGGATAGGAGTTACCCAAATCTGTCCTCGGTTCCTCCGAACCAATCAACGATTAAAAGATGTTAAGTTCATATGTGATTATCAGTCAACATTCAATTTAATTTATCTTTTTATTCATTCATAAATATCTCAGAGAGACATATTATTTTAAATTATCCCATTTATCTTCTTAATAGTATATTGAATCATTAAGCCTCATTTATCAAATTCTTTTGGTTATTTAACCTTTTTGAATCATGGAATAATTCTAAATTATTTCATCATTTACTTAGGAAAATATTTCCAAATCATTTATTTAATTCTTTACAAAGATTTCCAAATCATAACTTTTAAAACAGGTCAAAAATAATGTTATTTAGGATATAGTTTACTGTACACCCAAAATAATTAATTTTAAGTATAAGAATTAAAATAATTCCAAATCATTTATTTAAATCTCATATTGGAAAACATTATTGAGTAAAAAGGATCATGGAAATTATATTACTACTCAATATTAATTTCCGTATTCAACCTTTACTATCCGCCAAATAGCAGTGAAATCACCTTTTAAATTCATATAGATAATATAGGTTCCCTCCTCGGAATTTAACACCAAGTGTAATAAGATTGTCTCCATGCAATCCAAGTTGTTTAATTGGAAAATTTAATCTTTTATACTTAACTCGTTTCCGACATTTCGACCTTATCTATTCCTCAGCCAGGAGAGGCCAAGTGAGCCAAAGCAATGTTTTCTCCTAAACATCTCCTTAGTTTAAGCACCTCACCCAGATCTTGTGAATAGAAAAATCCAGTCTACTCGTTGGCTTTTAAATCCATGATTTTGATTTTGACAGCTTTTCTTTAAATCATTTATTTAAACTCTTTAAAATAAATTATAAAATTCTAAAATCATCTTTAAAACACTTAATTATTTATTTGAAAATATTCATAAAAAATTTGGGAAAGAATATTTAAGTTTAAGTTCATATTTTAAAAGTTATCAAAGTGTTGTAAAAGGTGTTGCGAATAGTGCTGCAAATACTATTTTCAAAGCTTATTTGATTAAAACAACTTTTCGATCATTTAGAAATACATTTTAATAACTCAAGTCTATTTTAAAAAAATTTAAAGGACTTATAGAACTTATTTCATATTTAAAATATTTAAAAAAAATATTTAGAACATTTGCTACTTTGGCCATCGAACTGCCAAAGCGCAATTTTATTTAAAACTTGATTTGCTCATATTTTAATATCTACTAAACAAAATCTTGATTTTCTTTCTTTATTAGAAAGTTATGGATATAATAATTCAAAAAATTCTTATCTCGAAGAATTCCAAGCTATATTCCATTCTATATATTTGTTTGACTTTACGATGTGAAATCGCGAATAACCATTACGCGACGCGCTTATTTTGACTCAATTTTCAATATTTGTCAAAACTTCTCCAAATTGAATTTTAATGTTTATAAAGCATTTATAAACCATTTTCAAACATCTAGACCAATATTTTTCATATTAAATATCGTTTTCACCTTTTAATCTATTCATAATGTTATATTATTATAATATTCATTTTCAACCTTCTTATATTCTAAAAACCATTAAGAGGCTTGATAAACTTCATACATATATTATATGAATTCATTTTTATTAATTAACAATTTTTATTATGATTTTTCATAATTTATCATAACCATGTTAATCAACTAAATTATCAAACATTCATACAAATCATTAGGAGATTAAATGTTCATATTTTATACTTAAAAATAGTTATAGAGACTATTTATTATTTAATAAGCATTGAGTATTCACCATAAATCAAAACAAATCTTCCTACCAACATTCAATCCAAACAACACTTCAACAAATCATCTTTTACTTTAATAAACCATCACAACTCCACTTATCTTTCTAAGTGCTCAACCACCATTTCTACCTCCTCTTGCTCTTGGCCACCACCCTCTCCATGCTTTTGCTCTTCGCCCTAGCCTCTTATCGCCTATAAGACCCACGGCCACTTCCTTCCCCTTATCCAAACTCATGGCCTCACCTCCCTAGCACCACCAAGCTCACGGCCAAGCCCATTCGCCCTCCAAAACTCATGGTCCAAAGCCTTTAAATAAGAAGAGAAGAAGAAATGGGTTAATAAGAAAGAGAAGGAGTGGAATGAATGATGTGTGTGTGTGATTTCTTTTCTATATTTTTTTCTTCATTATTTCATTTAGAGGGAAGTCATTGAATAAGCTCTATAAGAAGGAGAAGAAGGATATAGATATGTGAATTTGTAAGAGAATGGGATGGTATTTGTAGCCTTTTTCAAGTCTTAACTCTTATGTAAAGTGGAAAATATCTCCATACATCACCATGCATGCATCATCCACCCTTATGTCACCCATGTGAACCTCCTTACACGTTGAAACATGTGCTAGTGTTATACCGATAAAGCGATATCAATTTTCTTATATTTTTAAACCAAGTATATATCTTTACAAAACTATTATAAATGATTTATTATCACTTTATAACTATTTAAAATGAATTATTATCATTTTAAAACAATTATTTGAATAAATACAATAATTATTAAATCATTAAATCTTAATTTAAATTCATAAATTAATTATTAAATAAAAAGCATCACTGATGACGTTATATATTTATTTAATTTTCAAAAATAAAATAAATTATTTTATTTCGTATTCTTGTTTAATTATAAAAATAAGTGTATGTATTTAGCTCTGTGCATGGCGTTTTATGATTATAGATTTGTTTATTGGTGAAATGGTTTTTGGGCATTTTATCGATATTCCTTCAAAGTTTATGTTTTCATAAATACTTATTCAAAATAATATTGCCATTATTATTTATTATTTAAACATCATAATCTATGTTTTTAAAAGCTTATATTTGAATATTTAAAAATAAATGTAATTTATCAAATTGATAAAGTTGTGAGTCGTTACAGACTCCCCATTAAAAGAATTTCGTTCCGAAATTACACCAAAACAAAACCCAAAGGTATTTGTCCAAAATATTTATTTTTGAATTTACGTTCATATGATGTATATAGATTAACCGATTTAATCTACTATTTGAATCCATAATTTTACTTTCGAACTAGTATTGATCCCTCGATCCACTGGTGCAAAGTTTATTCAGACTTTGTGATCAGAACTAGTTTTTCTTGTTCAACTCTAAAGTATAATTGAAAACGCAAGTACCCAATCAAAAACTCTCACCAATGTTCGCCTTCAAGAAACGTGTGATAAATCCTGTTTTGGACTGGTGTAAATACCTCAAAGTTATATATTCGAACTTTAGATCAAAATCGTGCGACGAAATGATCTACGTACTTATTAATCTTCGAAAAATATTTATGAAAACAATTCATAAACTTTTATTCAACATTTTTTATATATAAAGATGCTTTATATAATCACTTTAAATATTTCCAAATATTCTTCTTAAGGAAAACATCTTATTCCTTTATAAAACTTCTTTATAACACTTATCAAAATGTCATTCGTAAATATTTTTTATATTTATTTTTTACGAAGTCATTTTATTTGCAAAACATGATCATAAATTTTTCTTAAATAAATTTCTTAACTTTAAACCAATCTTATTATCAGTCACCTTATAGTCTAATCATGAAACTTAAGTCACAAGGTATTTGTACTCAAACTTTTAAATCAAACAATTGATCAATTAATGATAATAACCTAACATTATTGTTCCTTAATTTATATTTTGGAATAGGTATTAAGTATTTTAATTACTTATCTTGAATAAATATCAGATTTCAACTAATTTCTTACATATCCATTATGTTTATGAAACATCTTATAGCCATACTTTGAAATTCTAATCACAAGATGTTCATATCTAAATTTCACTAATCTTGATTTGTAACTATTTATATACTTTATATTCAAAATATAATCCAAGGTGAAATTATTTCATTACTAATTTTTTAAAACAATAATTATTTTTATATAGTATTAACAAGTATATGCTCATATATATAATACTCTCAACTCGTTCTAGGTGTTACTAATCCTATCGCTAATGATTAGATGTTCGCTCAACCTAAGCACTGATACCAAATGTGACATCCGGTATTTTCGACCCTCGAAAATCGACACTAGTATATCCTTGGTATTCGTGTGTTGTAAATCCAAGCGCTGGAAACCCCGATTGTAGGGAAAAAGGAAATAAAGATAAAACAGAATCTCATACGAATGGAATAACATATATTATTTCAACAATAATCATTACAGGGGAAATTTTTGAGTAAAATATTTGATCTAACCTAGATTCAGCCTAGACAGTTATAAATCCTCTTTCCTTACAAATGCTTAAAAATAAAAACAAATACAATAATGCAGCGGATAATAAAATACGTCCATACATAGATGAAGACCTCCGCCTCTTCCTTGGAAACTCCAAGAGTCTTCAACTACCCCTGAAGCTACTCGGATCCAACTCGAGTATTAAAAATACCCGGATCGGGCTTGATAGACCAACGTGAGACACTCGGTTTATTAATTGATGCCGGTTAAAACCTTTGAAAAGAAGGGTATCTCATAGGACCACGCCCACACATAAGTATGGACGGGTTTTTACCTTATCATAACCAAATACTTTTATACCAAAATAATTTGATATTATTTCTAATGACATTACTTTGAAAACAATTTTCAAATAATATATAAAAATAGCTGAAATTGTTATGTTGATTAAATTTGATGGCTTACTAGTTACTTTTTAAAAGTAGGTTCTACAATCAAAACCGTAAAGGCAACGTATTGGAATTGGATTTCCAACATGATAGGGAACTAGTAACCATTCGAACCAAAAAATGCATGCATAATACAGCTACCGCATGGCTTTACATGATCTCCGTCAGCCTCCAAACTATGTCGTTATACTACTATGAAAAAGAGTATTACCCGGCTAGGCTCTACACGATCTCCATCAGCCTCCAATATATGTCCATTCATACAATAAGGCAACAAGTGCCTATAGGGACATCTTCCCCTAATAATAGCCTGAATCATGTCCTTCAGACCACATAGTATCTCGTACCCCTCCTAGGATGCGAGGCTAATGAGGTTACGTTCAGTAAAGCAACGCTTTGCTTTTAGCCAAGCCATGCGTTGATCATCATAGCTTCCACTTTGAATGTCACATTGCCAGTCCTTCACCGTTGACTTTCATGAACATACAACCTCCAAGTTATTGCGTCTCAGAGAAGGGTGTTAATCTAAGAGAAGTTGCCTGTCCACTACCGAACAAATGTACGTTTGTAAAAGTCAACGTTGTTATCTTAGAAATGCAATGTCAGACATTCGCCCATGCAAGTTCGTTCTAGGACTGAATGAAATCGAAGGCACTCCTCCTACCACATCTTAGGATAAGTAGTGAGTAGTCCTTACATTACGAAGATTTCAAAACACGACGGGACCACTGCTATAATAAATATCTCTATATTGGGAGCGACCCAGGGAATGTCAACAGGTAGTCCTTTTGCTATGCAGATCTTCGGTCTTCAATACAACGAAGATTTCAGAATGCAGACAACACTGTCATATAAATATAATAGGGGGTAAACCCTTGTGACTCTTGATTGCAATCACTACATTTTGAAGATCTCCGATCTTCAATAATCATCATCTTCAACATGTCTTCATTTCCGAACATACACATTGGTTCAAAATGGTTTTCGGTTAGGAGTTACACAAATCCGACCCCGGTTCCTTCGAACCAATCATTGATTAGAAGATGTTAAGTTCATATATAATTATCAATCAATATACAATTTAAGTAATCTTTTTATTCATTCATAAATATCTCAGAGAGACGTATTGTTTTAAATTATCCCATTTATCTTCTTAATAGTTTGGAATCATTAAGCCTCATCTATCAAATCCTTTTGGTTAATCAAACCTTTCAAATCGTGGAATAATTCCAAATTCATCCTTTTCTTAGAAAAATATTTCCAGATCATTTGTTTAATTCTTTATAAAGATTTCTGAATCATAACTTTAAAACAGGTCAAAAACAATGTTATTTAAGGCATAGTTTACCACAAACCCAAGATAATTAATTTTAAGTATAGAAATTAAAATAATTCCAAATCATTTATTTAAATCTCATATTGGAAAACATTATTGAGTAAAAACGATCATGGAAATTATACTACTTCTACTCAATATCAATTTTCATATTCAACCTTTACTACCCGTTGAATAGTGGTGAAATCACCTTTTAAATTCATACGTGTAGTACGGGTTCCCTCCTAAAAATTTGACACCGTACAAAGATTATCTCCATGCAATTTAAGTTGTTTAATTTGGAAAATTTAATCTTTTATACTTAACCTGTTTTCGACATTTCGACCTTATTTATCCCTCGGCCAAGAGAGGCCAGATGAGCCAAGGTACTGGTTGCTCCTGAATATCTCTTTAGTTTAAGTACCTCATCTAAATCTCACGAATAGAAAAATCCAATCTACTTGTTGGCTTTTAGAGCCAAGATTAAATCATGTGATTTTGACAGCATTTCTTAAATTATTTATTTAAACTCTTTAAAATATATTGTAAAATCTTCAAATCATCTTTAAAACAGTTAATTATTTATTTAAAAACATGTATAAAAGATTTAGGAAAGAATACTTGTTTAAGTTCGTATTTCAAAAGTTATCAAAGTGCTGTAGAAAGTGTTATGAATAGTGCTGTAAATAGTGTGTCAAAGATTATTTGATTAAAAAAACTTTTCGATCATTTAGAAATCCATTTTTATAACTCAAATATCTCTCAAAACATTTAAAGGATTTATAGAATTTATTCCATGTTTTTAAACATTTTAAAAATATATATTTAGAACATTTGCTACTTTGGCCACAGAACTGCCAAAACGCAATTTTATTTAAAATTTGATTTGTTCATATTTAGAATCTACTAAACGAAATTTCGATTTTCTTTCTTTGTTAGAAATCTATGGTTATAATAGTTCGAAAAATTCTTATCTTGAAGGATTCCGAGCTATATTCCATTCTACATATTTAACTTTTACGGTGCGAAATTGCCAACTACAGTTACGCGACGCGCCTATTTTGGACTCAATTTTCAATATTCATCAAAACTTCTCCAAACTGGATTTTAATGTTTATAAAATATTTATAAACTATTTTCAAACATTTAAACCAATATTTTCCGTATTAAATCATTTTTTCACTTTTAAATCATTTCATAATATTATATACCATAATATTCATTTTCAACCATCTTATATTCTTACAACCATTAAAAGGTTCAATAAACTCCATATACTTATTATATGAATTCATTTTCTATTAATCAACAATTTTTATTATGATTTCTCATAATTTATCATAACGAAGTTATCAATCATATCAACATCTATAAAATCAACTAAGTTATCAAAATTCATACGAATCATTAAGAGATTAAATGTTCATATTATCATACTTAAAAATAGTTATAGAGACTATTTATTATTTAATAAACATTGAGTACTCACCATAAATCAAAAATAAAATCCTACCAACATTCAATCCAAACAACACTTCAACTAATCATCTTTTACTATGCTAAACCATCATAACTCTGCTTCCCTTTCCGAGTGCTCGACCACCATTTCTACCTCCTCTTGCTCTCGACCACTACCCTCTCCATGCTTTTTCTCTTGGCCCTAGCCTCTTATCACCTCCAAGGCCCACGGCCACTTCCTTTCCGTTATCCAAACTCATAGCCTCACCTCCCTAGCACCACCAAGCTCACGGCCAACCAATTCACCGTCTAAAACTCATGGCCTAAGGCCTTAAAATAAGAAGAAAAGAAGAAGAAGTTTAAGAAGACGGAGAAGCGGTGGAACGAATGATGTGTGTGTGTATCTATATTTACTTGTATATATTTATTTCTTTTCCTATATTTTTTCTTCATTATTTCATTTAAAGGGAAGCCAATGAAGAAGCTCCATAAGAAGGAGAAAACAAAGGATATGTATGGGTGAATTTGTGAGAGAATGGGATGGTTATTTATAGCTTTTTTCAAGCCTTAACCCTTAAGTAAAGTTGAAAATATCTTCGTACATCATCTTGCATGCATCACCCACCCTTATGTCACCCATGTGTACCTCCTTACACGTTGAAACCACCCCCCCCCTTGCCACTGTCTTCTCATGTCACATCATGTCCTTATTATTGACTTATGCAAGCTTAAGGGAGAAGTTTCATAAAATATCTTGGATATCTTTAACACGTGTATATATATTTGTATATATATTTGTATATATGTTATATATGTGTATATGTGAGTATGTGATATGTATACATGTATATAAACATGTGTTAGTGTTATTTACAATGTTGCAATGACTTGAAATGATTCTCATTCGTTAAACCATTGAAAATCGAGAAGCCGATTCTCGATCGCATTTTCACTTATATAAATTACATATATAGGTAAACGAAATTTGAAAATAAATCTATAATCATTTTCCATTAATAAAAATGATCTCATTTAAATTATAAAATCATATAAATCAATATTAACAATTATTTACAAAAATTGTTATTATACCGATAAAATGATATCAATTTTCTTATATTTTCAAATCAGGTATATATCTTTATAAAGCTAATATAAATGATTTATTATCACTTTTTAACTACTTGAAATGAATTATTATCATTTAAAATAATTATTTGAATGATTATAATAATTATTAAATCATTAAATCTCAATTTAAATTAATAAATCAATTGTTAAATATAAGGGCATCAATGATGATGTCATATATTCATTTAATTTACAAAAATAAAATAAATTATTTTATTTCATATTCTTGTTTAATTATAAAAACAAGTGTATGTATCTAGCTCCGTGCGCGGCGTTTTATGATTATAGAGCTATTTATCGATAAAATGGTTTTTGGTCATTTTATCAATATCCCTTCAAAGCTTATATTTTCATAAATATTTATTCAAAATAAAATTAGCATTATTATTTATTTTTCAAAACATCATAAGCTATGTTTTTAAAAGCTTATATTTGAATATTTAAAAATAAATATAATTTATCAGATCGATAAATTTGCGAATCGTTACAGTATCAAAGTTAAATAGTCTATACGGTCTAAATTAGTCGTGTTATGGCTAAGTAATGAAGCTTACTGGTTTAGTAGGATGTTTAGAAAGGTAGTGTCCAGGCTTGGGTTTGGGTAATCAAGTGGCATACCCTCCCTAGCTACCAAACTGCACAAAAAGTAAAGTGGGCCTAAAGATTGTCGCTAATAGTAAAGACCCAATTTGAAAATGGCCTTAGGCTAGTTTCTAAAATTATTTCAAAAATGAAATTTTAACTTAAAAGTTAAATTTAATAATAGAAATAATTTATAAATGTTCTAATGTGATTTCAAAGTTGTTTAAAATTGAAATGAATTTTTAAATTTAGAAGAATAAATTAAATTTAAATTACATAATAAATGTAATAATGCAATTTTAAAAACTAGTTTTTAAAATTCTGTATATTGTAAATAATATAATATAGCTTTCAAAAGTGTTTCGAAAATATAATAAATATATTTTAAAATTTTAAAAATATTAATAAGTTAACAAATTAAATTAATTAAATAATAGTTAATCAATGAAAGTATATACATGTATTACATATATACACATTACATTGTCTTGAATTATTTAGGATGATGTTAGTATACATGTATACACATAAGAAATTTTCGAAATTAATATTTAATTAAATTATTTAATTATATAAGTCAATTGCATTTGTGTGTAATAATAAATGTCATAGTATACATATTCAGTTCAAATGTTTAATTAAATAACATAAAATTAATTAAAGCGATGAACAAATTTAGATTTAATTAATATAATATACATAAGATTATTACATAAGTTACTTAAATTATAAAAGTTATATAATATTTAAACTTGTATAATATGAATGTATAATAAAAGATGGAACATTAAGATACCCAAATGAGACTTAAGGGATAAATATATATGTATATATTTATATCATGGTGTGCCCGACACTTGTATTATGAGGTTACTTCATAAGAAATATATTGTCCTATAAGTCGATATCATTTAAGTAAAATTATTAAAGATTATGAAACTTTTATATAAATTTGCCATCTAACATTTATATATTAATGGGTTACTTGCATGATCCTAAGTTGTTGAGCTTTCCTTAAGCTAAGGATGTTATATGCAGTACTAATAATATATTGAATAGACGAGGTAAGATAGCTACACATATTTTTTGAGCTTTCCTTAAAGTTTGTGCAGTGTACTTAGGCCATCGCGAAATGGTGGGTGTGAGTGAATAATTTCTCTTTATTTGCTTATCTTTTCTTAAGTTAAGGATGAGATTTGGATAAGGAATCGTGGGTTATGAGTTGTATATAACACAACCTATAAGGATTTATCCATCGTATGCAAGCCTATGATTTATTGATCTTTCCTAAAGGTCAGAATGAGAAGGCATACGAGTCCTAACAACACTAAAGAAGTCAAAAGATTTATACATTTCGTGTTAGGGTTTGAGAAACACAAAAATCTAATGGGAGCCTTATTAGAAAATGAACTGACAACATTTACTTTCTAATATTGTAAGAAAATTTGTTGCATAATGTTATAATAATCAATAATGATAAATTTATGCAATTAATATAATTAATAAAATATTTATCAATTAACTAATAAGTTGGATTAAAGATTGACAAAAAGAAATATAATATATATACATACCAATAAATATTTTTCATATTATTATTTAAAGTCCCATGATAGCACTTAATTTTACAACCATTAGATACATTCATAATTGGTCACTTACTGGTTTATTTGCCCATGACTGTTTATTTATCTTTATGAGTTTCGAACTCTAAAAGCAATGCTTAAATATGATATCAAATCCATATTCGATCACATCTAAATGTTATATTGCAACGAACCCGCCACAATGCCCCTGTTATTAGTGAACATTATAAATAATACGGAGAATACGGGTTGTTAAGGCCAATGTAACGACCCTGGATTTTGGCCCCATTTATTTTAGTAAATATTTAATCTGATTAAATGAAATGTGGACTGATCATTTTAAAATAAAAATGATTTTTGGAAATATTGCCATTTATTTATATAAATTACATTTTAAAAAGGAGATTGATTGGAAATTTAAAATAAATCTCAATAATATTTACAATAAAATTATTCTTATGTAATTCAATTAAAATAAAATTTATCTTATATGATTGAATTACAATACTTTGTCTTATTAACATATACATTGATGTGAATGATAATGTTCAACATAAAACCAAAGTTTATCAATAAAATATAAATATTAAATATAAGTAAACTTAAGAGTATAATATAAATACTGATAATCAAAATATAAAATGTAAATATAAATAAGTAAGAAATTAAATATCATTTAAATATTGATAGTTAGATATGAAGAATAAATATAAATATAAGTAAATAAACCATATAAATATTGATTGTCAAAATATAAAATATAAATGTAAGTACAAACAAGAATTAAGTACAACACAAAGCAAAATAAGAGCAAAGTAGAAAAGACAAATGGAAATTAGTTAAGTATGAAAGTAAACCTGACAAAAACATCTCTAAAACAAATATTTAAATAGATATCCTTATACATAGTAAACCATAATTACAACCCGTATATTATTCAAACTGGAAATAAATAACAAAACCAAATGAATATGGATGAAACAAAGTCAGTAAAGGCATAACAGTACATCAGACACATATGTACATGAATTTTTGTTTTAGCTAGAAGATTATAAAACAACTTTTATATAAAGCAAATATTTATTAATAAGTAACTTCTTATTCAAGCCTTTGACCTGCAATGTTTATGTCAGCAAACAAATAATAAGACAAACATTTTGTATATAATCTTCACATGTAAGATAAATATCTAATTGCATAAGTACAAGTCTGCATATAATATATTCACATAGCAAAACATAATAATAATTATGTAAACATGTTATGAGGCCATGGCATTTATTGCCATCAGCTCAGCATGCATTTTGTCATTTCAAATATGTATAAAATCTGAACATGTTATAAACAAAATGAAGAAACAACAGTCCAGTTAAAGCCTTCCCTCATACACACCTATTATCTTCTATATAATTGTGTCATCCTTCATTTTAGTTCGTAATATATATATATATAAGAGAAACTCTGTTAACCAGAGAAAATAAGAACAGAAAAAAAAGATAAGCAGATTCAACTTGTACTCAAACTAAATACAGTCAATCTCAAGACAGTTTCAAGTTTCTGATAATCTACATCAATGCTTTCTGTTTACAGGAATTATGACAAGTGAGTAAACAAATTTTTAAAAAGTTTTAAGTAATTTAAAACCAGTTCAAATTTCATTGATAACATGGTTTGTTTCAGTATGCATATGAGATTCTTTGTTCAGAAATGTTGTAGGTGAGCAAATTTTTGATCTTAAATCAGTTTAAAATATCTGAGACTTGAACCTGATACATGAGTGATACCTTGTAGTTTAATGGTTTGAAATGATTCATATGTATGTTTAGAGGTAAATGGATGTGTATACATGGCTAATTATCATCTCTGTTTATTTTACGCCGCCATTCATCAAATAAACAGTCCATAATTTCATTTGTACTTGATTATAGGTTAGGATCTGAGAAAAGAAAAGGTTTAAAATTTTACATAGTTAATTTTAAAAGTAGTTTTAAATTAATATATAATGTATTTATAGAAGAAAAAAATTTTGAAATCTACAGGTCTGATTATATCATAAGCTATAATCAAATGTCCTGAATTCTTGAATTAATCTTATAACATGATTCTAGATTGCTAATGATCAATTTAGAAAACAGAATCATGATTTTTAGCTTGGTAATCTTTGAGTTAATCGAAATTGAAGAATTTTGGGTTTTTAACCAATATCTGGCGATCGATGGTGATTCAGAGGTAGGGATTATGGTCGAAGTTGACCTAGGGAATATGGAGCACTGAAAAATAGTTCGAGAACTATCTGATGATTGGGGTTGCGTGGAGCGGCTTAACTAGGGCTTTTGTAGTTGTTTCTGTCGCGTTTAATAGCAAGGTGATCTCGTCTAACTTGAAGCATCGAGTTCGATTTTGGGTGATAAGATGGTTGCGTGGGTCGATGACGGGGTCGAGGTCTGAAGGATGAAGATTCCAGTCGCCTTGATCGTCAACGATGGGTGTTTGGGTTAATTGAGTTCGAATGCCTGCTGCTTTAAGATGCTCGATTTCGCATCACTGGCTATTCGACGAAGCTGAGTGATAAAATCGTTGGTGTGGGTGGTTGTCGGTCTGAGGATGGTCATGGCATGGATCATCGATGGTCGGAGCTCGGTTACACGTGCACACGTGTGCACAGATATCTGGTAGGTTGGAGTTTGGAAGGGATGGCTTTGTCTCGAGTGCGTGACCGCGTATTCCTGTGATTTATTCGAAGCAGTGAGGATTCGTGGATTTGGCGCGTTGGATCTTGAAACTGCTGGTACGTGAGAGAGTTACCTGATTTAAAGTTTAAATTTTAACTTAAGTTTTAAAACTTAACTACCTGTGGAAATGGAAAATAGATGGGATGGAGAAGGAGGAGTACGGGAAGGTCTCGGGTAATATAGGGGGTTTACTCGAAGCAATACTCGAGTTTAAGAAAGGGGAGACTCGGGGTTTTTGCAAAATGCAGTAATGAATTTTCAAGATGAAGCAAAGTGTAGATTATTTTTTTCATCTAGATTAATACTGAAATCTTAATATCTGCTAAATAGTTTTAAGACTAGAAGCTGGTTACATGTTTTAATTATTTTTCGTTAATACTTAACGATGTTTAAGCCTTAATTATTATTATTTTAATCAAGTAATTACAGTATAAGTTAAGTAATTACTTTAAGCTAGAAGTGTAATCGATTAACCTTTAAGTTTGCAGTTAGTAGTAATTTGAGTTTCAAAATTTTTAAAGAAATTCTTCTAATTACTTACAGGAAGTAACTAAGAATGGTTAAGTGATTGATAAATGAATAATTAACTACTAAGTTAATAAATGAATGATTAATAGTTAACTAATCAAATAATTTAATTATGAATTAATAGTTAATTAATTAAGTGATTAAGAATTAAGGATTTATAATTGATTGATTAAGTAATTAATAGTTAAATAGTTAAGTAATTAAGTTTCATTAACTAATAATTAAGGTTATCAATTAATGAATAAGGAATAGTAATTAAAGATAAACAACTTGATTATAAAGTAACTAATTAAATAAACGAAATAAATATTTTATTGAATAATTAAGATTTAATAGTTGATTAAGAAATCATTAATTAGTTGATTCGAAATGAAATAGGTAATTAATTATTAATTAATGATTAATTAAATAGAGTTAAGTGATTAACTCTCATGTAATTAATTCTAAATTGAATTAATTACAAATAAGACTTGAAGGTGACTGCTTATGGACTGTTGTTATTGAATATCTGATTTGGATATTTATGTGATGATATTCTATGTTACCCTATGATATGCTGTGTTATATCTATGATGCTTGTATATGTTTTATCTATGATAAATGCTATGTTAATTCAATTGATGAATTTAAATTATTTAAACTGTTTAAGTTAATTAGACAACTTGGCCATTAAAATGGCGTTTGGATTTCGATGAGACCGGATCGGAAGAATCAATTTTGATTCTCCGAAAACCACATCGATCCAATTTAAACGTTAGGTCGTGAATCCTGAAATGAAGACCGAGATGGTGTATTCAGAATGCAAGGGTTATCGTCGTTGACTCTGAGGGTGATTCCAAAACGAGTGTAACGAGATAATGCCTTCGGTTTCGTTCGAACCCGGAACGAACTTGTATGGATCGAATGCATTCAGCACATCGTCAGGCGGATGATGAGCATTCTAAGTAATATGTTCTGTAAAGGTAATCGTAGCCTCAAGCCTCATCAACCGGGAATGGCTAAAACAGGGGAAATACAGCAAGGTTAGGTGGGTCATGTCCAAGCAGGACAAGATATTTCCCTGTCTATATGTCCCTTTATATTTCGGCTGTGTGGGCAGTTGCTAGCTACAACCACGGGGTTTATCTTGTTTGGGACTGTTCAGTAAGGAATGGTTCCGGCCTTATGTTGTAGGGGGTCGGGAGTGATCCTCGGTACGGTGATCTAGGCCCCGTACTGTGACGGGCGGTACCCTAGTAGCCCTGCCATTGTTGGAAATCCAATTTCCCTACGAGACCTTACGGTTTTGATTTGTATTACCCACTTTTGTGGCTAGTAGCTGGAATTTAATCATGTAACAATTTCGGCTATTTTCTATTTACTTGAAAACCCTAGACACGATTATAATATCACTGGATTTCCTATGAAATGTTTTGGTTAGCGTAAGGTAAAAACTTACCCGTATTTATTTGTGGGGAGTCTTACGTGATACCTTTATTTTCAAATGTTTTTCAAAGTTAAACAACTTTAAACCGTTTACTCATACCAGACCCATGTCTGACCCGGAGTTTATATTTCGTTTTTCATAAACTCTTAGGTGCTTAAATTTTTATGAGTAGCCAAGTGATAGGTTTTGGACCTTGATTCCTGGAGGAGCTTGGAGCAGGAGATTCCAGACGTATATTGCTATTTAAGTAGTTCCGCTGTGTTAGTTGATATGTATTGTATCTCTGATGTATATTGTGTTAGATGTATGTATGGCTGTCATATATTGTATAACTCTGATATTTGAAAAAAAAACTATGTAACAGTTATATGATATATTATATTTTGTTCCGTTCCGCTGTGAGATTCTGATGTTGTTGTTCTTTTCTTTTCTTTATTTTCTATTTCTATCCCTTTCTTTCTTAATGATGATACGTCATTCTGGTAGTAGAAGGGCGGGTCGTCACACTTGGTATCAGAGCATAGGTTGGTGATAACCTTGGCTCTGGTAGGAATTACTCATAGAATAGAGTCTGTAGTACTCTAAAATGAGGTTGAGTGTATTAATAGATATGAGCGCGTATTTGTTAGTGAATATAAAATTGTTGTTTTATATTGTGTTGACTTATCTATTAAGCGTTTGTGGATTCTGGTCGATGTGTGGGACGCCATTTCATCGATAGGGATTTCTAAACTCTTAAACAAGGTAGACCGACACAGTATTGTTTTTAAAGTAGGGTAAATGAAATAGTTTTACCCAAAACTATATTTTGATATACTTTTCTAAAATATTTATATATTTGGATGATTGGGTGTTAACACTATAATTGAATAAAAATATTAAAATTTGAGTGGTTTATAATCAAATTAAAATTGTCTAAGTATGGATTAAATAAAAAAAGGGATATAACTAAAATTTGATTAAACAGAATTTAAGTTCCGAAAATTTGAAGGTGTTTGAATGAATTTAAACAAAAGGATTCGGGAATTTAAAAAAAAATCTTGGGAATGTTTGAAATGTTTTTCCAAAGATTTGAAGGTAATAATGGAATATTGTTTTGGAAAATATTGTTGAATGGAAATTGTTTTGGGAGGAAATTGTGAAAGTAAGGAAGCACTAAACTCACTTCAGTCGCTGGAAAATAGTCCTGATGATGATGGCCACATCATCGGTATTCATTTTCGAGTTTCTAAAGTGATGGATTGCTATCAGGATATTAGTCATGATATTGTTTGGGCTTGTTGGGTATACAAGTTGTTTTAGAAATTTTCAAAAAGAGAAAATTTGTTTGGGTGAAAACAAGTGCTTGGAATTTGAAAATTTTATTGGAAATTTGATTTGACACTAAGTGGGTAAGTGTAGTTATCCTTTCAAAATGGTTTTGGAAAGGAGAATCGGGCAATTGAATTTTAAGAATTCTATTTGATATTGTGAAAGTTTAAATAAATCAACTATTAAACTTATAAATTAAAGTTGATATTAATAAGAAGGAATCGGGATTTTAATCCCGGTATTAAAATTTAACTTAAGTAAATGAAAATAAGAAAACATATTGGAGCTTAACCTGAGATAAGTTAAATGGAATTGAAGTTCAAAACGAACTTAATTGGATATAAACCTGGAAGGGAAAATAATTGTGATGGCAAAATAAAATGTATACTTTAAGATAGTAAGAGTTATACATATGTAATCTGGAATTGTGATTATAAGATGAAATGACCCAAATGAGTAATATAAGTTGTTAAGTAGATAAATAAGTTTTGAGCTTATATATTGAGAAATAAAATTGAATTTAAATGAATTCAATCGAGTTATAAAATATATTGAATAGAATAAAATTCTTATGCAAATAAGTAATATTGAATTAAAACAGAATTGGTGAGAGTGTAAACAAATCTAATTCAAGCATAAATTAAATGACTTTATTATAAACTCAATAATAGATTGTTCATGGAAATTTAAGAATGGATAAAAGAATAAATAAATTAGTAAATAATTGGGATTTGATTAAAGGAAAATCAAATCAAAGATTTAAATGGAAATTGGTGGAATAGAATAAACTTAAGTTGTTGGGTGGACAGTTTGAAGAAAATAAATGACTTAAGTAAATTGTGAGATGATTATTTAAAATACTGGTTGTCTAGTTTAATAAAATGGTTTGGAATCAAACCTGATTGAAATGAAAGAAAGTGCAATGAAAGGATTGTGAATAAATTAAATGTGATGGAGTCAAGTGTAAATTGAGTTGGAATCAATTTAAGATTTGTTATAAAGCTTAAATGATTGTTTATTCACAATAATATTGTTGAATTGCATAAGAAAATGGGTTGTTTGAAGTAAATGAAATTAGATAAATTTTATGAATTATTAGAAGCGAAATAGGATGATTTTGAATATGAGTTTGTTTTGCTTAAATGGATTATATATAAGCAAGTAAGATGTAAATCACTTAAATTGAAGGGAATGATTTGAGAATTGGTTGGGAGTAATTGTAAGAAGTGTTGAAATTATACATATGTGCTTATGAAAATATGTAATGGAGACTCTACCGAAAAAAAATTAAAAATTTAGTAACAAAATAATTTCAAATTGGAGATTTAAATAAACTAGTGGATGAAACTAATTTAAAAATAATAATAAGAATCAGTCATTAATGAAACATAGCCAATGAAATTCAATATTCAGAGTTAAAGATAAATTGAATTCATAAGCAATTGGAAATTCAGATTTAGATAAGAAGATATAAAGGCTTAAGTGGTAGAGTAATAATATAAGAATATATATAATGCTTATACTAAACTTAAGAAATGAATGGTGAAATTCTTAAGTAAAATTTGATACTGGAAAAAATTATTCCAAGTGGATAGAATCAGAATAATGTAAATAAAAGAAAATCGATACGGTTGATAATCAATGGATATAAATACGTAGGATGTACGTATATTATTTTATTCGCATAACAATTTGATCCAGATTCGAGCACAGAATTTCGAGATAGTTATATCGATCCGAGTTAAGATTTTTCACTCGATTTTCGACGATGAACCATGGATATGGATTTTGATTGATTCTGAAAATTCTCTATCATAGTTGTGACTATGTAAGGAGAAAGACAGTTTCTGATCAAGAAACCAGATCTGAGTTCGTACTAGGAAGTCGGGTGGACGATACTAGTTCGGAAGTGAAATTGTGTGATCGAGCGAGCGATCGGATTTGATATTGCGTACGAATGATATATGTACATCATACGGGCTTGAATGAATAGATATTGAAATTCTGTAAAGAGTAAATAAAATTTGGAAAAGAGTTAATACTGTAGATTTCTGAATTGAATAGCCAGAATGGATGTCTGGAATTCATTGTGTATTCCATATATTCCATCTAAGGAAATTTGTTTATGATTCATCATTAGTTGTTGAACAAGTAGTTCAGAAATTTAGAAGTTAAGTCGAATTTGACTATGATCAGGAATCCTATTCGGATTGTTGATCATCGAGAAAACAACTCTCGATAATTTTAGGAAAGCTTATCCGGATTTGTGTTCGGATAACTAGTGATGTTTGTTAGGATAGACTGTTTGATTGTTTGCTAATATATAAATGATATATATGTTTGAATAGTTGATATAACAGCTTTTAAATTATCTTTGTTTTTAATTTCGGGGACGAAATTCTTTTAAGGGGGAAGGAATGTAGCGACCCTAGATTTTGGCCTCGTTTATTTTAATTAATATTTAATCTGATTAAATGAAATGTGGACTGATCATTTTAAAATAAAAATGATTTTTGGAAGTATTGCCATTTATTTATATAAATTACATTTTAAAAAGGAGATTGATTGGAAATTTAAAATAAATCTCAATAATATTTACAATAAAATTATTCTTATGTAATTCAATTAAAATAAAATTTATCTTATATGATTGAATTACAATACTTTGTCTTATTAACATATACATTGATGTAAATGATAATGTTCAACATAAAACCAAAGTTTATCAATAAAATATAAATATTAAATGTAAGTAAACTTAAGAGTATAATATAAATATTGATAATCAAAATATAAAATGTAAATATAAATAAGTAAGAAATTGAATATCATTTAAATATTGATAGTTAGATATGAAGAATAAATATAAATATAAGTAAATAAACCATATAAATATTGATTGTCAAAATATAAAATATAAATGTAAGTACAAACAAGAATTAAGTACAACACAAAGAAAAATAAGAGCAAAGTAGAAAAGACATATGGAAATTAGTTAAGTATGAAAGTAAACCTGACAAAAACATCTCTAAAACAAATATTTAAATAGATATCCTTATACATAGTAAACCATAATTTCAACCTGTATATTATTCAAACTGGAAATAAATAACAAAACCAAATGAATATGGATGAAACAAAGTCAGTAAAGGCATAACAGTACATCAGACACATATGTACATGAATTTTTGTTTTAGCTAGAAGACTATAAAAAAACTTTTATATAAAGCAAATATTTATTAATAAGTAACTTCTTATTCAAGCCTTTGACCTGCAATGTTTATGTCAGCAAACAAATAATAAGACAAACATTTGTATACAATCTTCACATGTAAGATAAATATCTAATTTCATAAGTACATGTCTGCATATAATATATTCACACAGCAAAACATAATAATAATTATGTAAACATGTTATGAGGCCAAGGAATTTATTGCCATCAGCTCAGCATGCATTTTGTCATTTCAAATATGTATAAAATCTGAACATGTTATAAACAAAATGAAGAAACAACAGTCCAGTTAAAGCCTTCCCTCATACACACCTATTATCTTCTATATAATTGTGTCATCCTTCATTTTAGTTCGTAATATATATATATATATATATATATATATATATATATATATATATATATATAAGAGAAACTCTGTTAACCAGAGAAAATAAGAACAGAAAAAAAAGAAGCAGATTCAACTTGTACTCAAACTGAAGACAGTCAATCTCAAGACAGTTTCAAGTTTTTGATAATCTACATCAATGCTTTCTGTTTACAGGAATTATGACAAGTGAGTAAACATATTTTTAAAAAGTTTTAAGTTATTTTGAAACCAGTTCAAATTTCATTGATAACATGGTCTGTTTCAGTATGCATATGAGATTCTTTGTTCAGGAATGTTGTGGGTGAGTAAATTTTTGATCTTAAATCAGTTTAAAATATCCGAGACTTGAACCTGATACATGAGTGAGACCTTGTAGTTTAATGGTTTGAAATGATTCATATATATGTTTAGAGGTAAATGGATGTGTATACATGGCTAATTGTCATCTCTGTTTATTTTACAGTGCCATTCATCAAATAAACAGTCCATAATTTCATTTGTATTTGATTATAGGTTAGGATCTGTGAAAATAAAAGGTTTAAAATTTTACCTAGTTAATTTTAAAAGTAGTTTTAAATTAATATATAATGTATTTATAGAAAGAAAAAAAATTTGAAATCTACAGGTCTGATTATATCATAAGCTATAATCAACTGTCCTGAATTCTTGAATTAATCTTATAACATGATTCTAGATTGCTAATGATCAATTTAGAAACCAGAATCATGATTTTTAGCTTGGTAATCTCCGAGTTAATCGAAATTGAAGAATTTTGGTTTTTTAACCAATATCTGGCGATCGACGGTGATTCAGAGGTACGGATTATGGTCGAAGATGACCAAGGGAATATGGAGCACTGAAAAATAGTTCGAGAACTATTTGATGATTGGGGTTGCATGGAGCGGCTTAACTAGGGCTTTTGTAGTTGTTTCTGTCGCGTTTAATAGCAAGGTGATCTCGTTTAACTTGAAGCATCGAGTTCGATTTTGGGTGATAAGATGGTTGTGTGGGTCGATGACGGGGTCGAGGTCTGAAGGGTGAAGATTCCAGTCGCCTTGATCGTCAACGATGGGTGTTTGGGTCAATTGAGTTCGAATGCCTGCTGCTTTAAGATGCTCGATTTCGCATCACTGGCTATTCGACGAAGCTGAGTGATAAAATCGTTGGTGTGGGTGGTTGTCGGTCTGAGGATGGTTATGGCATGGATCATCGATGGTCAGAGCTCGGTTACACGTGCACATGTGTGCACAGATATCTGGTAGGTTGGAGTTTGGAAGGGATGGCTTTGTCTCGAGTGCGTGACCGCGTATTCCTGTGATTTATTCGAAGCAGTGAGGATTCGTGGATTTGGCGCGTTGGATCTTGAAACTGCCGGTACGTGAGAGAGTTACCTAATTTAAAGTTTGAATTTTAACTTAAGTTTTAAAACTTAACTACCTGTAGAAATGGAAAATAGAAGGGAGGGAGAAGAAGGAGTACGGGAAGGTCTCGGGTAATATACGGGGTTTACTCGAAGCAATACTCAAGTTTAAGAAAGGGGAGACTCGGGGTTTTTGCAAAATGCAGTAATGAATTTTCAATATGAAGCAAAGTGTAGATTATTTTGTTCATTTAGATTAATACTGAAATCTAAATATCTGCTAAATAGTTTTAAGATTAGAAGCTGGTTACATGTTTTAATTATTTTTCGTTAATACTTAACGATGTTTAAGCCTTAATTATTATTATTTTAATCAAGTAATTACAGTATAAGTTAAGTAATTACTTTAAGCTAGAAGTGTAACCGATTAACCTTTAAGTTTGCAGTTAGTAGTAATTTGAGTTTCAAATTTTTTAAAGAAATTCTTCTAATTACTTACAGGAAGTAACTAAGAATGGTTAAGTGATTGATAAATGAATAATTAACTACTTAAGTTAATAAATGAATGATTAATAGTTAACTAATCAAATAATTTAATTATGAATTAATAGTTAATTAATTAAGTGATTAAGAATTAAGGATTTATAATTGATTAATTAAGTAATTAATAGTTAAATAGTTAAGTAATTAAGTTTCATTAATTAATAATTAAGGTTATCAATTAATGAATAAGGAATAGTAGTTAAAGATAAACAACTTGATTATAAAGTAACTAATTAAATAAATGAAATAAATAATTAATTGAATAATTAAGATTTAATAGTTGATTAAGAAATCATTAATTAGTTGATTCGAAATGAAATAGGTAATTAATTATTAATTAATGATTAATTAAATAGAGTTAAGTGATTAACTCTCATGTAATTAATTCTAAATTGAATTAATTACAAATAAGACTTGAAGGTGACTGCTTATGGACTGTTGTTATTGAATATCTGATTTGGATATTTATGTGATGATATTCAATGTTACTCTGTGATATGCTATGTTATATCTATGATGCTTGTATATGTTTTATCTGTGATAAATGCTATGTTAATTCAATTGATGAATTTAAATTATTTAAACTGTTTAAGTTAATTAGACAACTTGGCCCTTAAAATGGCGTTTGGATTTCGATGAGACCGGGATCGGAAGAATCAATTTTGATTCTCCGAAAACCACATCGATCCAATTTAAATGTTAGGTCATGAATCCTGAAATGAAGATCGAGATGGTGTATTCAGAATGCAAGGGTTATCGTCGTTGACTCTGAGGGTGATTCCAAAACGAGTGTAACGAGATAATGCCTTTGGTTTCGTTCGAACCCCGAACGAACTTGTATGGATTGAATGCTTTCAGCACATCGTCAGGCGGACGATGAGCATTCTAAGTAATATGTTCTGTAAAGGTAATCGTAGCCTCAAGCCTCATCAACTGGGAATGGCTAAAACAGGGGAGATACAACAAGGTTAGTTGGGTCATGCCCAAGCAGGACAAGATATTTCCCCTGTCTAGATGTCCCTTTATATTTCGGCTGTGTGGGCGGTTGCTAGCTACAACCGCGAACCGCGGGGTTTATCTTGTTTGGGACTGTTCAGTAAGGAATGGTTCCGGCCTTGTGTTGTAGGGGGTCGGGAGTGATCCTCGGTACGGTGATCTAGGCCCCGTACTGTGACGGGCGGTACCCCAGTAGCCCTGCCATTGTTGGAAATCCATTTTCCCTACGATACCTTACGGTTTTGATTTGTATTACCCACTTTTGTGGCTAGTAGCTGGAATTTAATCATGTAACAATTTCGGCTATTTTCTATTTACTTGAAAACCCTAGACACTATTATAATATCACTGGATTTTCTATGAAATGTTTTGGTTAGCGTAAGGTAAAAACTTACCCGTATTTATTTGTGGGGAGTCTTACGTGATACCTTTATTTTCAAATGTTTTTCAAAGTTAAACAACTTTAAACCGTTTACTCATACCAGACCCATGTTTGACCCGGAGTTTATATTTTGTTTTTCATAAACTCTTGGGTACTCAAATTTTTATGAGTAGCCAAGTGATAGGTTTTGGACCTTGATTCCTGGAGGAGCTTGGAGCAGGAGATTCCAGACGTATATAGTTATTTAAGTAGTTCTGCTGTGTTAGTTGATGTGTACTGTGTCTCTGATGTATATTGTGATAGATGTATGTATGGCTGTCATATATTGTATAACTCTGATATTTGAAAAAAAAACTATGTAACAGTTATATGATATATTATATTTTGTTCCGTTCCGCTGTGAGATTCTGATGTTGTTGTTCTTTTCTTTTCTTTCTTTTCTATTTCTATCCCTTTCTTTCTTAATGATGATACGTCTTTCTGGTAGAAGGGCGGGTCATCACACCAACCGAATGTGAATATGACTTTAAACTAACACTAACATGTCATACTTACCTTTTCGCTAAATATTTGGAATAAAATTTGAGATGTACAGTCTCATTTCAAAGTGATAAACACTTCAGTTTCTCAAAATCAGAATGGTATATCATATAAAATAGTAATCATAGATCACAACGGAATAAAAGATCTTATATATATACAAACTGTAAGTCTACAAAATAAAATGCTAGACTTACATAATACACAAGTGTTACAATTATCTAATCTCAAATATACATCTCAAAATATACACACAAAATCCTAATGAGATCAAATAAAAGTCAAAAAGCTTATCTCCCTCCTATCCCAATCATCCAAAGATCTACCTATCATGTAACCTGAAAAGTCTCGGCCTGACCTGAGTATTAAAATAACACTCGGGTCGGACTATCTCTAAATATCAAATAGGGTGAAACAAGATATAACACAATAATAAATAACATATAGTTTAATCTAGATGTCCAAGAAATAATAAGTTACGGAGTTAATCTAACACAGCATTTATCTCAAGGCATAAAGATATATATTTATATCATAAACACATATTATTCACTAAACATAGAATTACAAAACTGTAACGAAGAGGATTTTGCCCGTTCGAAAATCGACATCCATACTTTACATCGTACTCGAATGCCGCAGATTCGACCGTTCAAATTCGGTTCGCCGGAGCTTATAACACCATTAAGTAAACAACATAGCGGAAGAAATAATGAATATCAATATACAACATCTGATACAATAGATGATACAATAGATATCGATATACATCAGAGATATGCTACAATAAAATAGCAGCGGAAAGAAAAATAAATAACACTAGCAGCGGAACAAATAACACTAAGATAATCTTCAAAGAAGAATTCCAAAACTGTCTTTCTCCATCTCCAAGAACCAATCCAGAAATAGCTCGAACTCCCAATAATGATGCACTAAGCTAAGCAAGGTCAGTCATGTCCAAAGGCTGAACTAGCTCCAGATAATCTACAGAACCTAACTATCTGGAAAAAAAACCCAACTCTAGACTGCTCGTGTGGAAAATAGTGAGCACCCAGAGTTTAGGAAAGGAACAATAAACTCCAGGTCAGTCATGGGACTGGTGTAAGTAACAAAAATAGTTTATCCTTTAAACACAAACAGCAAGAGAATTTTAAAAGTAACTTCGCAATGCTTTTTAGAAAATGAAACTACCATAAGACCTCCCGCCACACACACAATGCAAACGCAGAATTGGAGGAGATTTCTTCTTATGATAGTCAAACATGCTTAATACGCGGAAAATTTCTTGGATATTATTATTACAAGTGTACAGTGCAGAAAACATTTCGAAAGTAGAATATTAATCTTAGCCAGCATAGACATTCCGAACTATGCCTACTATAGCTACCATCCAAACAGTGGGGCGCCACCATAAGTGAATGGCAGGTAATACAACTAAAACCGTACAAGGCTCGTATTGTTTTGATTGGATTTTCCAACAAATGGTCAGGCTAAGGAACTTCCTACTGCCACATGGGATCGCCTCTGGTGGGACGTCCCGAGAACCTAACCGGATCTCTGCCAACACAAGGCCGGGTTACCTCTGTAACTAGGTAACTACTACTCGAGCAAGCCATTCCCCGGTCCTTTGGGACCTTTATCCGAGGCGCCTCTAAAGCAACAACCACACAGTAAATGAGATTGGAGCTACCACATAGGCAAATATCTGGGCTCCATACCATGATACCACCCTTTACCAGAAGGGAATGACACACCCTAAAGGGCGCGACCCTCATGACCTTGCCGCATCTTTCCTGTTTTGACCATTTCCGGGGTGTGAGGTCCTGATGCAGTCTCGTCCACAAAGCTACGCTTTATACAAAAGCCATGCTCTGATCATAAATGATCAACAAATGATCATCAACACACAGCAGCACTCAGCATGCCACACTACCAAATTGGGAGTATATCGCTGATAACCTTCAACTACATAACCTCTGAGCTCGTACGTCTCAGAGAAGGGTGTTAAGCTAAGAGAATAAATTCTCCGCCACCAACAGAAATGTATTTGAAAGAAATCTGCTTTATATCTCAAAGTGTAGTGTCAGACATGTAACCATATAAGTCTGTTCCGGGTTCGAACAGAACCGAAGGCACTTCCGAAGAAGCCCTTGCAATCCGGGTATTCACAATCCCGATCGAATTTCCTATCACAAAGGAAATCTCTATACCGGGGATCAGCCAGTGCAGAGACAATCGATAGGTTATCCTATCGTTCTTACAAATACCCGGTCTTCACCGCCGGTCTTCAAATACTATTCATAACGTCGAATCACATATTCGGAATGGGTTATACGACACAAAGGTCCTCTCCCGGCTAAACCGAATAGTGAGCGCAACATTTAAAACATATGGATATGAGATTTCAATTAAGTCACAACTTAATAATTCAAAACTTTCCTTTAAATGGTTAAACAAATTACCATTTCAAATCTTTTAACCAAAAAGATTTATTTCACTAAGTTCACCCATTTTCACAAAGATCCATTTACGGATTTCAAATTAATTTCCATTTCAATTGGATTAACTCGTTAAATCTTTAAATTTAAGATTTAACTTATAGCTTTCAAACCGTTTCCAAAACTTGGTAAATCATTTTCATTTTTAACTTGAAATCCCTTTAACACAAATTGGACGTTCATTACTTGAGTGAAAGCATTTATCATTTGAAACAAATAGTTTTCGTTCCAGAAATATCCAATTATATTTACACGAGTTAAAGCCTTTGAATTTAAATTCAAATTCCCAAATCAATACCTTAAAAATAATTTAACCCATGTAAACCAATTTATAAGTTGAATAACCTTTTTAAACGCCAGTTTCCAAGTCATAGAATTCAATTTAAAATATTGAATTCAAATTTAAATCAAAATATTTAAATTACAAAAATTCAATCAAGTTATTCAAAATAAATTTCATCTTTGAAATTCCATTTCAAAAGCTTTTCACTTTAACCCAATCCATTTCCAAACATTTGAATTTAAATATTCAAATTTAAAACTATTCAAAAAAATCTGTAACTTAATTGATTTCCTCGTGAAATCCATATTTGTGTGTATAAGTGTAGTCCAGGGGTTTAACATAATAGTGCGACATCATTCAATCATCACAGATTAAAACACAGAAATATAGTTGATAAGCGGTACAAACTATAACGCTTATATTTTATATACAGATCACAGATTAATAAATTAAATCACAGACAATAAATTGCATTACAGATCACAACACAAATCAAGATATATCACAAAGCATCACATATCAGGGATGTCAAACAATTCAACCATTCAGTAAAATCCAAACATCCATAAATGGATCAGTTTAATTATCTGATTAATTTAAATCTGATTAATTTCTATAAATTTGCTAGTCATGGTAAATTAATAATCAATTAATTTCCAACATTTTTTAAATTATCCTTTAATTAATCATTAAGTAGCTCTAAATTAATAATTAATCCTTAATTATTCAATTAAGTGTTAATAGTAACTTAATGGATTCTTAACTACAATTAATTAATTCCTAACCATTTACTAATCCATGATTCTTAATTACCATTAAGTTTTCATTTATTCCTTTAACTTAAACCTTAACAAGTAAATTTACACTTATGACTTCAATTTTAATTGCTACAATCATTAATTATCCATTTTAAATTAACTTAATAATTAACGAATTATAAATCATTAAATTTATGTTGACTTAAGTTAAAACTCATTCTTACCGATGATTAAGTTACCATTCACAAATGTGTTTGGATACATTGATTTAAAAATTTACTTTTAATATTTCAATTTAAATTTCAAGATTTAAAATGAATCCCCAATTTATTTTTTTACAAAGTTTAGAACTAATTTTTTTTAACCCTTTAAATTTACATGTTAAGATAATACTTTTACTACAAAAGTAAATTTTAAAGAGTAAAAATCAACTTCCCATGAGATTTACATAATTTAAAAGAATGTCACAACATTTAAGCTTATTTAAATATTTAAGTTTATAAACTTTATTAAATTTCAAAATCTGGATTTTAAACCTAGTTTAAATCCAAGTTTCCCTTTTTATTTAGCTTGTTTAAATTCCTTCTTTTCTTTTATTTAAAATAAACTTACATGCTTAAAATTTTATTTTTAGCCTGAAAACTAGTTGAATTCTTTTCTTTTTTTTTTTTTAAAAAAAACACCCATTTCCAGACTAAGTTCAAAACTGAACTTGAACCAATATTATCTTTGTTTCTAAAGCTTAATTAAAACTTGTTTTATAACCTTGAAAGTATATTAAAATTCAAAGCAACATAACAGGTTTGCATAAACCTGGAACAGCTATACCCGAGAACACTCTCCTCCTTCCACTATCTACTTCTTTTCCCAATTCAACATCATCAGGTACTGATAATGTCGCGTGCACGTGCACCACTCCAAGGTGATGCTCCGACCACCGAGACTGCCTCCAATAAGTCGACAGTGACCATCCCAAAGCAACAGACCACCCAGAACAACCAACGTCATTGCTACTCCGAATCGTGCCATCCACCCCCAACCTGAAACGAGCTCTGACGCTAAAAATCATCTCGTCCGACCAACCACGATCACCAGAAACCATGAAATTCTGGCCACAGCCTCTCCATTCAACCATACTTCGAACCCCCACCAACCGATCGCCCCAAAAGCTCAGTCGACGATGCAATCCCTTCGCAAACCTGATCGACCAAACCAGACTGTCGAACCCTAAATCGAGCAAGGCTACGCAATTCCTTCAATATAAAAATTCCTTGCCATTTTTCCATGAATTCTCATCACCCCGGCAAACTCCATAACCATCGACAGCCCCTCATATTACCTCGACCACTAGAATTTGACAAAAGTTCGAACTCTGGTCATCTCTTTCCCCCTCATTCTGCGCGTCACTAAAAATCCTAGAATCATGACTAAAATTCATAGTTTTCAACAACAAACACCCCCATGTAATTCATTGATCAAAGTACGATCATCGAATTTTGGCCAACCTTGACTCGTCTATTGTAAAATAGGGTTTCCGTCCCCTATACTTCATGGTTTCAGAAGATATAAATTTTAGGATAAACTACACTTAAAAACAAATGACTTTTGTTTTGGGACCATGTAATAAAACTGCTTGAAGGGTGAGCTACTTTTTTTTTAAAGATTTTTTTTTGTTTTTTTTTTGTTTAGTCACTGTCTTCCAAAATAAACAGAATGTTTTAGGAAGAAGCACATTGTTTTGATGCTCCGAAACTATGAAACATACTTATATATATACTCTGAATCATATCAGATGCACTACTACCTGATCAAATCAAAAATTCAACAAAAACTACAAACAACTAAACACAGTAAGGGTGTATTACTCACCTGATTTTCCAGAGAAATGAAACAGAGCTTGATAATGTTGAACAGGCTTGAGTTCTTTGCTTGCTGAAGCTTTTAAGTCTTCAGTTTGAATTGATTTAAGTTGTTTGTTTGAATGATGATGATATTATCTCATTTTTTTTTCACTCAGTTATATGGATGCAACTGAAACGAATTTGTTGTTCAAGTTGATAAAAATATGTCTGTATAATGTTTAGCAGGGATATTTTCTTTGCTTGCTGACTGATGTATATAGATTGTGTGCTAACATTTATTGCCATTATCTTATTTCATAAGCTTATACTTATCATACTTTTTTTTTCTTTCGGCTGAAATGATGTGTACCTTGTAAATATATTTTGCATTAATTATCATTGTTTTCTTTTGCAAGCTACATACTTGTATTTAATTGCTACTTGCCTTTGTCTGTTTACTTACTTTTTATATTTGTCTACAACTAAAGACATTTGGTTTGTACTTGCATCCATTTCTTAGCTTGATTGTTGACTAATAAATGTGGTTCTGGTGGCTGCATTAATTACTTTGCCTTGCTTTCTTTTCTTCTTCTTTTTTCTGTTTACAGCCTATTTCTTATATGTACTTTTTTTTTGTAGATATTTGTTTGTTTCATTCCTTTATCTCGGCTGGAGTGATTTTGTTTAGTGGCTAAAGATATTGTCATTTTCATGTGTGCAAGCTTGTTCTCATATTTGTTTACAACTCTATTATTTTCATGTTAATGGACTTGCCTGCATCTTTATATTTTTCCATGTTTATACTTTATTTGTACAAGATATTTTGTTGTCTTGTTTATACTTACCCATTTGTTGTTTCTACATACTTATAGTTTTATTTAATTTGGCCTTGTTACTTTGAAACAAAAATGAATATCCATAATTAATATATTGTTAGAATTATGGCCAATGTATTTACTATATTCTACAATATAGCTTATTTATTTTTATATTTATTTTCCTATTCTCAACCTAAATACTTAATAGTCTTGTATGTCATATACTTATTATTTTGTAATATAAATAAATTTCTATTTTATAAAACATGATATTAGAATTTATCTAACATATTTACTTTATATTTTATAATTTAAGATATTTACATTTTCATTCCTTCATTATCTAGATATTAAATTAAAACAATTATAAAAGAAACTATCTCTTTATAAACAGATATTATTTAAATTTGGAAAAACTCAAGTCAATTTATCAATTAACCCCATAATTATTTAATCAAAATTTAATTTAATTATCAATTTAAAATAAATAAAATTCTGGATCGTTACAGACTTCCCCCCTTAAAAGAAATTTCGTCCCCGAAATTCACCAGAGAGAGATAACGAAGATAGATGAAAGAGAAATATCTTTCGAGATCAACTAGACATAAATTCTGCATTTGGCTTACCAAATCAGAATATCACCAATATGAGATCAAACTCATACAATACTACACAGGATACTCGGGTCGTAAATTTTACGAAATATGCAAAGCACTGATTAGTTCGAAGGGATAACTAACCATTCATAACATATATCCGGACACAAATTGTATTCACATATCTGTCTATTTTTGGGTATAATTTCAAAAAATTTAGTTTAGAAACCAAAGTATATCTATCAACCATAGCAACCAAAGCAAACAAAACAACCAATACATCAAAACAAACAATTTTGGCCTATTTGGAGTTTATGTCCCATACAAATATATCAAATTTCTCTTCCTGAATCTACCAGGAACCATCAAAGAATTGACAAGAGATGCTGAACAAAAGAGATAGATTTAATCTTCTATAATTTTTCAAATACTAGGAATGGATTCAAGTCGGAACATCTCAAAGTATATGCCAATTTGTCCCTCTTCGGACTTTGATCAACCCAAAAAACTATAATAGAATTTCAAATTTTGTTTTTTTTTTTTTTAACCGATATCGCTTTATCGATACAATTCAAATTTAGCTTTGTATTCTATTAATCAATTTAACTCAATTTAAAATTTCCAATTTATTTAAATTTTCAATTTCAAATTTCAAATTCATATTCATTAAGGTTTAAAGTGAAACTGATAAGAAACTGATGAAGATACGAAGTAAGGATTTTCTACAACGATTCGTAGGGCCATCATCACACCGAAACTTCTTCTTGAGCTGTTACAAAGTAGTCAAAAGAATTTGGGAACGAATCAAAGAAAATTGATGGAGAAAAATTATTTCCACTGTTGCAGGGTATTGACCATTTATAGTGGTACTTCCCTGTCCCCTATCTCGTTCTCTTCTTGCCCTCATACTCACTATCGGTGGATGGTAAGAGAATTTACTGAGACATTTGAACGGATATCTTCGGGAGATACTCATTCTAGGGTTTACTTCACCCCATCTCTAATGAGCTACTTAACGTGTTATACTCCTGAGCTAAAGTTTTAACCCTCAGCTCTGATACCAAATGTAACGAAGAGGATTTTGCCCGTTCGAAAATCGACATCCATACTTTACATCGTACTCGAATGCCGCAGATTCGACCGTTCAAATTCGGTTCGCCGGAGCTTATAACACCATTAAGTAAACAACATAGCGGAAGAAATAATGAATATCAATATACAACATCTGATACAACATCCTGATACAACAGATGATACAATAGATATCGATATACATCAGAGATATGCTACAATAAAATAGCAGCGGAAAGAAAAATAAATAACACTAGCAGCGGAACAATTAACTCTAAGATAATCTTCAAAGAAGAATTCCAAAACTGTCTTTCTCCATCTCCAAGAACCAATCCAGAAATAGCTCGAACTCCCAATAATGATGCACTAAGCTAAGCAAGGTCAGTCATGTCCAAAGGCTGAACTAGCTCCAGATAATCTACAGAACCTAACTATCTGGAAAAAAAACCCAACTCTAGACTGCTCGTGTGGAAAATAGTGAGCACCCAGAGTTTAGGAAAGGAACAATAAACTCCAGGTCAGTCATGGGACTGGTGTGAGTAACAAAAATAGTTTATCCTTTAAACACAAACAGCAAGAGAATTTTAAAGTAACTTCGCAATGCTTTTTAGAAAATGAAACTACCATAAGACCTCCCGCCACACACACAATGCAAACGCAGAATTAGAGGAGATTTCTTCTTATGATAGTCAAACATGCTTAATACGCGGAAAATTTCTTGGATATTATTATTACAAGTGTACAGTGCAGAAAATATTTCAAAAGTAGAATATTAATCTTAGCCAGCATAGACATTCCGAACTATGCCTACTATAGCTACCATCCAAACAGTGGGGCGCCACCATAAGTGAATGGCAGGTAATACAACTAAAACCGTACAAGGCTCGTATTGTTTTGATTGGATTTTCCAACAAATGGTCAGGCTAAGGAACTTCCTACTGCCACATGGGATCGCCTCTGGTGGGACGTCCCGAGAACCTAACCGGATCTCTGCCAACACAAGGCCGGGTTACCTCTGTAACTAGGTAACTACTACTCGAGCAAGCCATTCCCCGGTCCTTTGGGACCTTTATCCGAGGCGCCTCTAAAGCAACAACCACACAGTAAATGAGATTGGAGCTACCACATAGGCAAATATCTGGGCTCCATACCATGATACCACCCTTTACCAGAAGGGAATGACACACCCTAAAGGGCGCGACCCTCATGACCTTGCCGCATCTTTCCTGTTTTGACCATTTCCGGGGTGTGAGGTCCTGATGCAGTCTCGTCCACAAAGCTACGCTTTATACAAAAGCCATGCTCTGATCATAAATGATCAACAAATGATCATCAACACACAGCAGCACTCAGCATGCCACACTACCAAATTGGGAGTATATCGCTGATAACCTTCAACTACATAACCTCTGAGCTCGTACGTCTCAGAGAAGGGTGTTAAGCTAAGAGAATAAATTCTCCGCCACCAACAGAAATGTATTTGAAAGAAATCTGCTTTATATCTCAAAGTGTAGTGTCAGACATGTAACCATATAAGTCTGTTCCGGGTTCGAACAGAACCGAAGGCACTTCCGAAGAAGCCCTTGCAATCCGGGTATTCACAATCCCGATCGAATTTCCTATCACAAAGGAAATCTCTATACCGGGGATCAGCCAGTGCAGAGACAATCGATAGGTTATCCTATCGTTCTTACAAATACCCGGTCTTCACCGCCGGTCTTCAAATACTATTCATAACGTCGAATCACATATTCGGAATGGGTTATACGACACAAAGGTCCTCTCCCGGCTAAACCGAATAGTGAGCGCAACATTTAAAACATATGGATATGAGATTTCAATTAAGTCACAACTTAATAATTCAAAAATTTCCTTTAAATGGTTAAACAAATTACCATTTCAAATCTTTTAACCAAAAAGATTTATTTCACTAAGTTCACCCATTTTCACAAAGATCCATTTACGGATTTCAAATTAATTTCCATTTCAATTGGATTAACTCGTTAAATCTTTAAATTTAAGATTTAACTTATAGCTTTCAAACCGTTTCCAAAACTTGGTAAATCATTTTCATTTTTAACTTGAAATCCCTTTAACACAAATTGGACGTTCATTACTTGAGTGAAAGCATTTATCATTTGAAACAAATAGTTTTCGTTCCAGAAATATCCAATTATATTTACACGAGTTAAAGCCTTTGAATTTAAATTCAAATTCCCAAATCAATACCTTAAAAATAATTTAACCCATGTAAACCAATTTATAAGTTGAATAACCTTTTTAAACGCCAGTTTCCAAGTCATAGAATTCAATTTAAAATATTGAATTCAAATTTAAATCAAAATATTTAAATTACAAAAATTCAATCAAGTTATTCAAAATAAATTTCATCTTTGAAATTCCATTTCAAAAGCTTTTCACTTTAACCCAATCCATTTCCAAACATTTGAATTTAAATATTCAAATTTAAAACTATTCAAAAAAATCTGTGACTTAATTGATTTCCTCGTGAAATCCATATTTGTGTGTGTATAAGTGTAGTCCAGGGGTTTAACACAATAGTGCGACATCATTCAATCATCACAGATTAAAACACAGAAATATAGTTGATAAGCGGTACAAACTATAACGCTTATATTTTATATACAGATCACAGATTAATAAATTAAATCACAGACAATAAATTGCATTACAGATCACAACACAAATCAAGATATATCACAAAGCATCACATATCAGGGATGTCAAACAATTCAACCATTCAGTAAAATCCAAACATCCATAAATGGATCAGTTTAATTATCTGATTAATTTAAATCTGATTAATTTCTATAAATTTGCTAGTCATGGTAAATTAATAATCAATTAATTTCCAACATTTTTTAAATTATCCTTTAATTAATCATTAAGTAGCTCTTAATTAATAATTAATCCTTAATTATTCAATTAAGTGTTAATAGTAACTTAATGGATTCTTAACTACAATTAATTAATTCCTAACCATTTACTAATCCATGATTCTTAATTACCATTAAGTTTTCATTTATTCCTTTAACTTAAACCTTAACAAGTAAATTTACACTTATGACTTCAATTTTAATTGCTACAATCATTAATTATCCATTTTAAATTAACTTAATAATTAACGAATTATAAATCATTAAATTTATGTTGACTTAAGTTAAAACTCATTCTTACCGATGATTAAGTTACCATTCACAAATGTGTTTGGATACATTGATTTACAAATTTACTTTTAATATTTCAATTTAAATTTCAAGATTTAAAATGAATCCCCAATTTATTTTTTTACAAAGTTTAGAACTAATTTTTTTAACCCTTTAAATTTACATGTTAAGATAATACTTTTACTACAAAAGTAAATTTTAAAGAGTAAAAATCAACTTCCCATGAGATTTACATAATTTAAAAGAATGTCACAACATTTAAGCTTATTTAAATATTTAAGTTTATAAACTTTATTAAATTTCAAAATCTGAATTTTAAACCTAGTTTAAATCCAAGTTTCCCTTTTTATTTAGCTTGTTTAAATTCCTTCTTTTCGTTTATTTAAAATAAACTTACATGCTTAAAATTTTATTTTTAGCCTGAAAACTAGTTGAATTCTTTTCTTTTTTTTTTTTTTTAAAAACACCCATTTCCAGACTAAGTTCAAAACTGAACTTGAACCGATATTATCTTTGTTTCTAAAGCTTAATTAAAACTTGTTTTATAACCTTGAAAGTATATTAAAATTCAAAGCAACAGAACAGGTTTGCATAAACCTGGAACAGCTATACCCGAGAACACTCTCCTCCTTCCACTATCTACTTCTTTTCCCAATTCAACATCACCAGGTACTGATAATGTCGCGTGCACGTGCACCACTCCAAGGTGATGCTCCGACCACCGAGACTGCCTCCAATAAGTCGACAGTGACCATCCCAAAGCAACAGACCACCCAGAACAACCAACGTCATTGCTACTCCGAATCGTGCCATCCACCCCCAACCTGAAACGAGCTCTGACGCTAAAAATCATCTCGTCCGACCAACCACGATCACCAGAAACCATGAAATTCTGGCCACAGCCTCTCCATTCAACCATACTTCGAACCCCCACCAACCGATCGCCCCAAAAGCTCAGTCGACGATGCAATCCCTTCGCAAACCTGATCGACCAAACCAGACTGTCGAACCCTAAATCGAGCAAGGCTACGTAATTCCTTCAATATAAAAATTCCTTGCCATTTTTCCATGAATTCTCATCACCCCGGCAAACTCCATAACCAGCGACAGCCCCTCATATTACCTCGACCACTAGAATTTGACAAAAGTTCGAACTCTGGTCATCTCTTTCCCCCTCATTCTGCGCGTCACTAAAAATCCTAGAATCATGACTAAAATTCATAGTTTTCAACAACAAACACCCCCATGTAATTCATTGATCAAAGTACGATCATCGAATTTTGGCCAACCTTGACTCGTCTATTGTAAAATAGGGTTTCCGTCCCCTATACTTCATGGTTTCAGAAGATATAAATTTTAGGATAAACTACACTTAAAAACAAATGACTTTTGTTTTGGGACCATGTAATAAAACTGCTTGAAGGGTGAGCTACTTTTTTTTTAAAGATTTTTTTTTGTTTTTTTGTTTGTTTAGTCACTGTCTTCCAAAATAAACAGAATGTTTTAGGAAGAAGCACATTGTTTTGATGCTCCGAAACTATGAAACATACTTATATATATACTCTGAATCATATCAGATGCATTACTACCTGATCAAATCAAAAATTCAACAAAAACTACAAACAACTAAACACAGTAAGGGTGTATTACTCACCTGATTTTCCAGAGAAATGAAACAGAGCTTGATAATGTTGAACAGGCTTGAGTTCTTTGCTTGCTGAAGCTTTTAAGTCTTCAGTTTGAATTGATTTAAGTTGTTTGTTTGAATGATGATGATATTATCTCATTTTTTTTTTCACTCAGTTATATGGATGCAACTGAAACGAATTTGTTGTTCAAGTTGATAAAAATATGTCTGTATAATGTTTAGCAGGGATATTTTCTTTGCTTGCTGACTGATGTATATAGATTGTGTGCTAACATTTATTGCCATTATCTTATTTCATAAGCTTATACTTATCATACATTTTTTTTCTTTCGGCTGAAATGATGTGTACCTTGTAAATATATTTTGCATTAATTATCATTGTTTTCTTTTGCAAGCTACATACTTGTATTTAATTGCTACTTGCCTTTGTCTGTTTACTTACTTTTTATATTTGTCTACAACTAAAGACATTTGGTTTGTACTTGCATCCATTTCTTAGCTTGATTGTTGACTAATAAATGTGGTTCTGGTGGATGCATTAATTACTTTGCCTTGCTTTCTTTTCTTCTTCTTTTTTCTGTTTACAGCCTATTTCTTATATGTACTTTTTTTTTTGTAGATATTTGTTTGTTTCATTCCTTTATCTCGGCTGGAGTGATTTTGTTTAGTGGCTAAAGATATTGTCATTTTCATGTGTGCAAGCTTGTTCTCATATTTGTTTACAACTCTATTATTTTCATGTTAATGGACTTGCCTGCATCTTTATATTTTTCCATGTTTATACTTTATTTGTACAAGATATTTTGTTGTCTTGTTTATACTTACCCATTTGTTGTTTCTACATACTTATAGTTTTATTTAATTTGGCCTTGTTACTTTGAAACAAAAATGAATATCCATAATTAATATATTGTTAGAATTATGGCCAATGTATTTACTATATTCTACAATATAGCTTATTTATTTTTATATTTATTTTCCTATTCTCAACCTAAATACTTAATAGTCTTGTATGTCATATACTTATTATTTTGTAATATAAATAAATTTCTATTTTATAAAACATGATATTAGAATTTATCTAACATATTTACTTTATATTTTATAATTTAAGATATTTACATTTTCATTCCTTCATTATCTAGATATTAAATTAAAACAATTATAAAAGAAACTATCTCTTTATAAACAGATATTATTTAAATTTGGAAAAACTCAAGTCAATTTATCAATTAACCCCATAATTATTTAATCAAAATTTAATTTAATTATCAATTTAAAATAAATAAAATTCTGGATCGTTACTGACTTCCCCCCTTAAAAGAAATTTCGTCCCCGAAATTCACCAGAGAGAGATAACGAAGATAGATGAAAGAGAAATATCTTTCGAGATCAACTAGACATAAATTCTGCATTTGGCTTACCAAATCAGAATATCACCAATATGAGATCAAACTCATACAATACTACACAGGATACTCGGGTCGTAAATTTTACGAAATATGCAAAGCACTGATTAGTTCGAAGGGATAACTAACCATTCATAACATATATCCGGACACAAATTGTATTCACATATCTGTCTATTTTTGGGTATAATTTCAAAAAATTTAGTTTAGAAACCAAAGTATATCTATCAACCATAGCAACCAAAGCAAACAAAACAACCAATACATCAAAACAAACAATTTTGGCCTATTTGGAGTTTATGTCCCATACAAATATATCAAATTTCTCTTCCTGAATCTACCAGGAACCATCAAAGAATTGACAAGAGATGCTGAACAAAAGAGATAGATTTAATCTTCTATAATTTTTCAAATACTAGGAATGGATTCAAGTCGGAACATCTCAAAGTATATGCCAATTTGTCCCTCTTCGGACTTTGATCAACCCAAAAAACTATAATAGAATTTCAAATTTGGTTTTTTTTTTTTTTAACCGATATCGCTTTATCGATACAATTCAAATTTAGCTTTGTATTCTATTAATCAATTTAACTCAATTTAAAATTTCCAATTTATTTAAATTTTCAATTTCAAATTTCAAATTCATATTCATTAAGGTTTAAAGTGAAACTGATAAGAAACTGATGAAGATACGAAGTAAGGATTTTCTACAACGATTCGTAGGGCCATCATCACACCGAAACTTCTTCTTGAGCTGTTACAAAGTAGTCAAAAGAATTTGGGAACGAATCAAAGAAAATTGATGGAGAAAAATTATTTCCACTGTTGCAGGGTATTGACCATTTATAGTGGTACTTCCCTGTCCCTTATCTCGTTCTCTTCTTGCCCTCATACTCACTATCGGTGGATGGTAAGAGAATTTACTGAGACATTTGAACGGATATCTTAGGGAGATACTCATTCTAGGGTTTACTTCACCCCATCTCTAATGAGCTACTTAACGTGTTATACTCCTGAGCTAAAGTTTTAACCCTCAGCTCTGATACCAAATGTAACGAAGAGGATTTTGCCCGTTCGAAAATCGACATCCATACTTTACATCGTACTCGAATGCCGCAAATTCGACCGTTCAAATTCGGTTCGCCGGAGCTTATAACACCATTAAGTAAACAACATAGCGGAAGAAATAATGAATATCAATATACAACATCTGATACAACATCCTGATACAACAGATGATACAATAGATATCGATATACATCAGAGATATGCTACAATAAAATAGCAGCGGAAAGAAAAATAAATAACACTAGCAGCGGAACAAATAACTCTAAGATAATCTTCAAAGAAGAATTCCAAAACTGTCTTTCTCCATCTCCAAGAACCAATCCAGAAATAGCTCGAACTCCCAATAATGATGCACTAAGCTAAGCAAGGTCAGTCATGTCCAAAGACTGAACTAGCTCCAGATAATCTACAGAACCTAACTATCTGGAAAAAAAACCCAACTCTAGACTGCTCGTGTGGAAAATAGTGAGCACCCAGAGTTTAGGAAAGGAACAATAAACTCCAGGTCAGTCATGGGACTGGTGTGAGTAACAAAAATAGTTTATCCTTTAAACACAAACAGCAAGAGAATTTTAAAGTAACTTCGCAATGCTTTTTAGAAAATGAAACTACCATAAGACCTCCCGCCACACACACAATGCAAACGCAGAATTGGAGGAGATTTCTTCTTATGATAGTCAAACATGCTTAATACGTGGAAAATTTCTTGGATATTATTATTACAAGTGTACAGTGCAGAAAACATTTCAAAAGTAGAATATTAATCTTAGCCAGCATAGACATTCCGAACTATGCCTACTATAGCTACCATCCAAACAGTGGGGCGCCACCATAAGTGAATGGCAGGTAATACAACTAAAACCGTACAAGGCTCGTATTGTTTTGATTGGATTTTCCAACAAATGGTCAGGCTAAGGAACTTCCTACTGCCACATGGGATCGCCTCTGGTGGGACGTCCCGAGAACCTAACCGGATCTCTGCCAACACAAGGCCGGGTTACCTCTGTAACTAGGTAACTACTACTCGAGCAAGCCATTCCCCGGTCCTTTGGGACCTTTATCCGAGGCGCCTCTAAAGCAACAACCACACAGTAAATGAGATTGGAGCTACCACATAGGCAAATATCTGGGCTCCATACCATGATACCACCCTTTACCAGAAGGGAATGACACACCCTAAAGGGCGCGACCCTCATGACCTTGCCGCATCTTTCCTGTTTTGACCATTTCCGGGGTGTGAGGTCCTGATGCAGTCTCGTCCACAAAGCTACGCTTTATACAAAAGCCATGCTCTGATCATAAATGATCAACAAATGATCATCAACACACAGCAGCACTCAGCATGCCACACTACCAAATTGGGAGTATATCGCTGATACCTTCAACTACATAACCTCTGAGCTCGTACGTCTCAGAGAAGGGTGTTAAGCTAAGAGAATAAATTCTCCGCCACCAACAGAAATGTATTTGAAAGAAATCTGCTTTATATCTCAAAGTGTAGTGTCAGACATGTAACCACACAAGTCTGTTCCGGGTTCGAACAGAACCGAAGGCACTTCCGAAGAAGCCCTTGCAATCCGGGTATTCACAATCCCGATCGAATTTCCTATCACAAAGGAAATCTCTATACCGGGGATCAGCCAGTGCAGAGACAATCGATAGGTTATCCTATCGTTCTTACAAATACCCGGTCTTCACCGCCGGTCTTCAAATACTATTCATAACGTCGAATCACATATTCGGAATGGGTTATACGACACAAAGGTCCTCTCCCGGCTAAACCGAATAGTGAGCGCAACATTTAAAACATATGGATATGAGATTTCAATTAAGTCACAACTTAATAATTCAAAACTTTCCTTTAAATGGTTAAACAAATTACCATTTCAAATCTTTTAACCAAAAAGATTTATTTCACTAAGTTCACCCATTTTCACAAAGATCCATTTACGGATTTCAAATTAATTTCCATTTCAATTGGATTAACTCGTTAAATCTTTAAATTTAAGATTTAACTTATAGCTTTCAAACCGTTTCCAAAACTTGGTAAATCATTTTCATTTTTAACTTGAAATCCCTTTAACACAAATTGGACGTTCATTACTTGAGTGAAAGCATTTATCATTTGAAACAAATAGTTTTCGTTCCAGAAATATCCAATTATATTTACACGAGTTAAAGCCTTTGAATTTAAATTCAAATTCCCAAATCAATACCTTAAAAATAATTTAACCCATGTAAACCAATTTATAAGTTGAATAACCTTTTTAAACGCCAGTTTCCAAGTCATAGAATTCAATTTAAAATATTGAATTCAAATTTAAATCAAAATATTTAAATTACAAAAATTCAATCAAGTTATTCAAAATAAATTTCATCTTTGAAATTCCATTTCAAAAGCTTTTCACTTTAACCCAATCCATTTCCAAACATTTGAATTTAAATATTCAAATTTAAAACTATTCAAAAAAATCTGTGACTTAATTGATTTCCTCGTGAAATCCATATTTGTGTGTGTATAAGTGTAGTCCAGGGGTTTAACACAATAGTGCGACATCATTCAATCATCACAGATTAAAACACAGAAATATAGTTGATAAGCGGTACAAACTATAACGCTTATATTTTATATACAGATCACAGATTAATAAATTAAATCACAGACAATAAATTGCATTACAGATCACAACACAAATCAAGATATATCACAAAGCATCACATATCAGGGATGTCAAACAATTCAACCATTCAGTAAAATCCAAACATCCATAAATGGATCAGTTTAATTATCTGATTAATTTAAATCTGATTAATTTCTATAAATTTGCTAGTCATGGTAAATTAATAATCAATTAATTTCCAACATTTTTTAAATTATCCTTTAATTAATCATTAAGTAGCTCTTAATTAATAATTAATCCTTAATTATTCAATTAAGTGTTAATAGTAACTTAATGGATTCTTAACTACAATTAATTAATTCCTAACCATTTACTAATCCATGATTCTTAATTACCATTAAGTTTTCATTTATTCCTTTAACTTAAACCTTAACAAGTAAATTTACACTTATGACTTCAATTTTAATTGCTACAATCATTAATTATCCATTTTAAATTAACTTAATAATTAACGAATTATAAATCATTAAATTTATGTTGACTTAAGTTAAAACTCATTCTTACCGATGATTAAGTTACCATTCACAAATGTGTTTGGATACATTGATTTACAAATTTACTTTTAATATTTCAATTTAAATTTCAAGATTTAAAATGAATCCCCAATTTATTTTTTTACAAAGTTTAGAACTAATTTTTTTTAACCCTTTAAATTTACATGTTAAGATAATACTTTTACTACAAAAGTAAATTTTAAAGAGTAAAAATCAACTTCCCATGAGATTTACATAATTTAAAAGAATGTCACAACATTTAAGCTTATTTAAATATTTAAGTTTATAAACTTTATTAAATTTCAAAATCTGGATTTTAAACCTAGTTTAAATCCAAGTTTCCCTTTTTATTTAGCTTGTTTAAATTCCTTCTTTTCTTTTATTTAAAATAAACTTACATGCTTAAAATTTTATTTTTAGCCTGAAAACTAGTTGAATTCTTTTCTTTTTTTTTAAAAAAAAAAACACCCATTTCCAGACTAAGTTCAAAACTGAACTTGAACCGATATTATCTTTGTTTCTAAAGCTTAATTAAAACTTGTTTTATAACCTTGAAAGTATATTAAAATTCAAAGCAACAGAACAGGTTTGCATAAACCTGGAACAGCTATACCCGAGAACACTCTCCTCCTTCCACTATCTACTTCTTTTCCCAATTCAACATCACCAGGTACTGATAATGTCGCGTGCACGTGCACCACTCCAAGGTGATGCTCCGACCACCGAGACTGCCTCCAATAAGTCGACAGTGACCATCCCAAAGCAACAGACCACCCAGAACAACCAACGTCATTGCTACTCCGAATCGTGCCATCCACCCCCAACCTGAAACGAGCTCTGACGCTAAAAATCATCTCGTCCGACCAACCACGATCACCAGAAACCATGAAATTCTGGCCACAGCCTCTCCATTCAACCATACTTCGAACCCCCACCAACCGATCGCCCCAAAAGCTCAGTCGACGATGCAATCCCTTCGCAAACCTGATCGACCAAACCAGACCGTCGAACCCTAAATCGAGCAAGGCTACGCAATTCCTTCAATATAAAAATTCCTTGCCATTTTTCCATGAATTCTCATCACCCCGGCAAACTCCACAACCAGCGACAGCCCCTCATATTACCTCGACCACTAGAATTTGACAAAAGTTCGAACTCTGGTCATCTCTTTCCCCCTCATTCTGCGCGTCACTAAAAATCCTAGAATCATGACTAAAATTCATAGTTTTCAACAACAAACACCCCCATGTAATCCATTGATCAAAGTACGATCATCGAATTTTGGCCAACCTTGACTCGTCTATTGTAAAATAGGGTTTCCGTCCCCTATACTTCATGGTTTCAGAAGATATAAATTTTAGGATAAACTACACTTAAAAACAAATGACTTTTGTTTTGGGACCATGTAATAAAACTGCTTGAAGGGTGAGCTACTTTTTTTTTAAAGATTTTTTTTTGTTTTTTTTTTTGTTTAGTCACTGTCTTCCAAAATAAACAGAATGTTTTAGGAAGAAGCACATTGTTTTGATGCTCCGAAACTATGAAACATACTTATATATATACTCTGAATCATATCAGATGCATTACTACCTGATCAAATCAAAAATTCAACAAAAACTACAAACCACTAAACACAGTAAGGGTGTATTACTCACCTGATTTTCCGGAGAAATGAAACAGAGCTTGATAATGTTGAACAGGCTTGAGCTCTTTGCTTGCTGAAGCTTTTAAGTCTTCAGTTTGAATTGATTTAAGTTGTTTGTTTGAATGATGATGATATTATCTCATTTTTTTTTCACTCAGTTATATGGATGCAACTGAAACGAATTTGTTGTTCAAGTTGATAAAAATATGTCTGTATAATGTTTAGCAGGGATATTTTCTTTGCTTGCTGACTGATGTATATAGATTGTGTGCTAACATTTATTGCCATTATCTTATTTCATAAGCTTATACTTATCATACATTTTTTTTCTTTCGGCTGAAATGATGTGTACCTTGTAAATATATTTTGCATTAATTATCATTGTTTTCTTTTGCAAGCTACATACTTGTATTTAATTGCTGCTTGCCTTTGTCTGTTTACTTACTTTTTATATTTGTCTACAACTAAAGACATTTGGTTTGTACTTGCATCTATTTCTTAGCTTGATTGTTGACTAATAAATGTGGTTCTGGTGGCTGCATTAATTACTTTGCCTTGCTTTCTTTTCTTCTTTTTTTTTCTGTTTACATCCTATTTCTTATATGTACTTTTTTTTTGTAGATATTTGTTTGTTTCATTCCTTTATCTCGGCTGGAGTGATTTTGTTTAGTGGCTAAAGATATTGTCATTTTCATGTGTGCAAGCTTGTTCTCATATATGTTTACAACTCTATTATTTTCATGTTAATGGACTTGCCTGCATCTTTATATTTTTCCATGTTTATACTTTATTTGTACAAGATATTTTGTTGTCTTGTTTATACTTACCCATTTGTTGTTTCTACATACTTATAGTTTTATTTAATTTGGCCTTGTTACTTTGAAACAAAAATGAATATCCATAATTAATATATTGTTAGAATTATGGCCAATGTATTTACTATATTCTACAATATAGCTTATTTATTTTTATATTTATTTTCCTATTCTCAACCTAAATACTTAATAGTCTTGTATGTCATATACTTATTATTTTGTAATATAAATAAATTTCTATTTTATAAAACATGATATTAGAATTTATCTAACATATTTACTTTATATTTTATAATTTAAGATATTTACATTTTCATTCCTTCATTATCTAGATATTAAATTAAAACAATTATAAAAGAAACTATCTCTTTATAAACAGATATTATTTAAATCTGGAAAAACTCAAGTCAATTTATCAATTAACCCCATAATTATTTAATCAAAATTTAATTTAATTATCAATTTAAAATAAATAAAATTCTGGATCGTTACAAAAACAAAGCACAATATCTCTAAGCATACAGAACCATTTCCATACCGATCAGTTACCTGATCGTATATACCAATCATCAGATTGTACTCATACTATGCAAACAGTGTGGTATCGCTTAAACCGATTTAATACCAAGGATCGTACTCATATCATAAGACAGAATCGCGAAAATCATAAGGATCAGGGAAATCACATATCTCGATCGGTTAAAACGATCTGGGTAACCATGACTCAAAAACTCTAGTTTATTACACATATTTTTTGTATTTGAAAAGAAATCCAGGAGTATACCTCTTAAGGATTTTTTGGTCCATCGAACCATAAAAGGAAATACTTTAAAGTGCCAAATACTATCACTTTCAGTAATCGCTAGAGCTTAATCAAAACATCCCATACCACATGGTGAAATTTTGGTATTTACTAGAAGCAAGTAAATCTTACTCCTTACCAATACCATTAGAAAATCTGAACTGTATTCTCTTAAGGATCTAGCTGTCCGACCGCATACTAAAAAAGAATGCAACTCTAAATTGTTAAATACTTTCCTATAAGCAATCACAAGAATTTAACTCAAGTATCATATACTTCCTAATGATATACAAGTATTCTCTAATGGGGTAGTAAATTCCACTCAAACATTCTAATTAATGAGTTATACCATGTTTGACGAAGCGTTATTCGAAAGCATTTAAACCAATCGATACACTAAGACGATTATTAGTACTCCCAACATTATAGAACTATGGTTCTCAAAACATTTATTTTTGTTAACCACTTATTAAAAATGTTCCATTAATCCGAACTGTTCCAAAAGCTTTTACTTTATGAAACCAAGATTTTCCATGTTCCAAATCCATATTGATATTTCAAAATTCCATAAAGTTATATTGTTACAAACCATTTTTCCAAAGCCACTTATATAGGTATTCATTTATTTATAAATCCATAAATCCATTTTCAAAAACCAATTTGGCATTCTAATAATTATTTAAAAACCTCTTACGATTGTATTTCCAAAACCATAAATTCCAAATCAATGAAATAATTTCTATTATTTAATCATTAGAATATGATACATTAGTTTAAAACAACTTAAGTTTATACTTCCAAAACCTTGTTTCCAAATCCCATGACCATTTTTATTTAGAAATAGAATAAGTTTGTATTTCCAAATCCATCTTTAAAAATCCATAATCATTTATTTTAGAAATACTTAATATAAATATTACTATTTGTTAAAACCATTTATAAAAGGAACTAGTCCAATTTAGAAAACAAGTTTTGATATTTATAACTTAAATAAACTCTCTTTACAAAATTCTTTGTATGCAGAACTAAGTATTTATATTTACAAAATAGGTAGATATAATTTATAAATTTCCAAAGCTTTGAATCAAAATGATTCAAAGTCCATAAATCACGTTAGAATTCACTACGACAAAGTATTATTCATCACAAGATTATAGCCATGAACTAATTCCATAGAGTTCTAACTTTATTTTATTTCCAATCAAATTTATAGTTTAACAAATCATTGTAAATATATATCAAAATGACCACAAACAAACCCTAAAAGCACAAAGCACCACAACAAAGCAAGCAAAACATGGATTCAAGAGACAGTTCGAGGAGGGATGGAGTCACCTAGAACTTACGTTTCAAGTGTCGACAGGTGCACCAGCAATCACAACCGGTCCCCCGGTTATGGACCTGGAACATGAGTTCCAACTGCCTTTTCCCCGTCCAATGACGTTCATTAGCTCTGACACGTCTGCAGCTCGTCCTGGCGACTAATATCTACCGTATGATCTCAAAAACTAACATGCATTCATATAGACAACTCAAATAATCAAGTAGACTAGGGTTTCCGTAGTTTTAAAACTTCAATAAAAGAATATGAACTATACAACCAAAATTAATCCAACTTAACCAAACAACAACTAACAGTTGCATACACATGGATTAGAGATAGTAGTTTGAGTGATTAACTCACCTTTTTACTTCCTATAGCTTTCTAAATCCTCAATTAAGCCTTGTTAAACCTTAAGCTTCACCAATCACCTAAAAACTCAAGAAAAAACCCAACTAGCAAGCAATTTGATAAAAATAGGATCAAAATCATTCTTTAATGGATCTAAAAGGAAGAGATAGGATTTAGAATACTTACTCTATTGGAATTAGCCAAAAGCCCTATATTTTGCATTTTTAATTTAGGGATTGATGTAGACTCTAGGTTTTGATAGAGTTTGAGAGGAAAAAGCCTCTGATTTTGGCTGAAGTAAAACGAGAAATGAATTGTACGCATATCTCATTTCTTACATTAATATCACCTATAAGGGTCAAGAAGGTTTGGTTTGAATCAATAGCAAGGTGTTACTAATTTATCGAAATCCTCTTTAAGAAATGAAACTCATTTCTTAAATAAATTAAATCAACTATTCTTAAAACTAGATTTAATTTCAAAACTAAATTTCACAAATCATAATTAAAAACAATTATCCATAATTAAATTTAATTAATTAGGTAATCAACAGTAGGGTTGTAGATTGAAATATCTTGTAAAAATTAAATACAACTTTTGAATGCAAAAGTTATTCTCAATAGTTTTAATAAAATAAACTATTAATTAAAAAACCTCATTTTTAACAATAAATCTCAATATTAACCTTTTACTGTAATTACCAAAATTAAATAATTAATTTATTAATATTTAAGTTTTTAATTTGAAATCCTCTTTAGGAAATGAAATTCATTTCTTAAATAAATTAATCAACTATTCTTAAAACTAGATTAATTTCATAATTAAATTTCGCAGATGACAATTAAAAATAATTATCCATAATTTCATACTTTAATTTCACAACTCTCTTCACAAAATTATTTGTATGCAGAACTAATTATTTATATTTATAATATAGTTAGATATAAGTTTATAAATTTCCAAAGCTTTGAACCAAAATGATTCAAAGTCCATAAATCACACTAGAATTCACTACGACGAAATATTAAGTCAATGCGAGATTATAGCCATGAACTAATTCCATAGAGTTCTAACTTTATTTTATTTCCAAATCAAATTTATAGTTTAACAAATCATTGTAAACACACATCAAAATGACCACAAACAAACACTCAAAGCACAAGGAGACCACACCACAACAAAGCAAGCAAAACATGGATTTAAGCGACGATTTGAAGAGGGCTGAGGTCACTAGGAACTTATATTCCTAGTTTCGGCTAGTGGATCGGTAATTAATCGGTCCACCGGTTATGGATCCAGAACGTGAGTTCCAGGTGTCATTTTCCCCCTCCGACGGTGTTCATCGGCTCCAGCACGACTACGGCTCGTCCCAGCGACTAATATCCGCCATATGATCTTAGAAACTAACATGCATTCATATAAACAACTCTAGTAATCAACTAAATGAGATCAAAGACAAGGGTTTCAGCGGTTTTAAAACTTAAACAAATGGATACGAACTATAGAACCAAAATTAATCTAATTCATTCAAACAGCAACTAACAATTGCAGATACATTGAGAGACGGTAGTGTAAGTGATTAAGTCACCTTTATCATTCCCTATAGCTTTCTAGATCCTAAATTAAGCCTTTCTAAACCTCTAGTTTCACCAAAACCAGCTAAAACCTCAAGAACGAAAACCAAATAGCAAAAATTTAAACAAAAACGAGATCAGAATCATTATTTAATGGATCTAAAAGGTAAAGATAGAATTTTAGAACATTTACTCTATTGAAATTTGCAAAAAGCCTTGTGTTTTGCATTTTTAATTTGGGGATTGATTTGGATTAGGGTTTGATAGAGTTTGAGAGAAGAAGCTTCTGACTTTGGGTGAATTAAAATGAGAAAAGAATTGTACGTATATCTTATTTCTTACACTAATATCACCTATATGGGCCAAGAGGGTTTGGTTTGGATCCAGTAGCAAGGTGTTACTAATTTCCTAAGAAAAGTGTTCCCCATCTATTCTTATTTTTGTTTTCACTTTTGATTTTATTGTTTAGACACAATTATTATGATTTTCCATTCTTTGATTTTTTTTTTTCAAATAAATAACATGCCACATTCTCACTTTTTATTAATGTTGAAATATTTTGTAAAAATTGAAAACAACTTTTGAATATAAAAATTATTCTCAATAGATTTAATAAAATAAACTGTTAATTGAAAAATCTCATTTTTAACAATAATTCTCAATATTAAAATTAACCATTTACTGTAATTACCAAAATTAAATAACTAATTTATTAATATTTTAAATTGAAATCCTCTTTAAGAAATGAAACTCATTTCTTAAATAAATTAAATCAATTGTTATTAAGACTAGATCTAATTTCATAATTAAATTTTCACAAATCGCAATTTAATATCCATAATTAAAGTTAATAAATTAGGTAATAAACAACAGGGTTGCTATAGACTGAAATATCTTATAAAATTTAAATATAAATTTTTAATATAAAAGCTATTCTCAATAGTTTTAATAAAATAAACTATTAAAACATCATGATGGATTTATGGATGAATGGAGTTGCTGATTTCAAGTACTCATGGAGAACAATAGAGAATTATATGGGATCAACAAAATAGCACTTAAAGGACGCTCCTAGCATTAAGTAGAGTGAACAGAAGGAGTGGGGCCAAATTTTACCAATCCATGGTCTCTCAGGATCTTGTTGAGCCCAACCTGCTTGCTCTTCGATGAAGGGACTCAATGACAAGCGAGCTCATCCACTCACATCTGGTGAGGTGACTTACTCCCTGCACTCTAGTCCTATTTCTCCAGATAGGACATAAAGCGATCTAAATCCATGGTCTATCCAGACCCTTGTTGAGCCTAATCTACTTACTCTCTGGCAAGGAAACTCAATGACAAGCAAGCCCATCCGCTCATGATCCGACGAGGTGACTTACTTCTCGCACTCCGGTCCGTACTCTCCAACTGAGACTTAACACGATCAATATCAGTCATCACATTCAATGTGGATAATATAATAAGGGATTCATCAAATGGAATCGAATTCAAACATTAAAAAACATAAAGTCTAACACCACGATAACTGCCTCACCGAGCGCTATAGCATAGCATCCAGCTACGGCCTAGCATCCAGCTCAGAGCATGCCTAGGGACCGATCGAGATCACGTACACAAGTAAGCGGATTGACTGTAATGTTGCATTGCTTATTGAAAGTAAAGATAGGGTATGAGAACCTAACATGATTCCCTGCTATCCCGATCAAGAGATGACTATCCTTAACCTTGATCCAAAGTCATTTCCTTCAGTTTTGGTTGATGGCTTCCACTGTCCCACCGTCGTAGTTTGATTTCTCATATGTTATTATTGTTGGTTGTTTCTGACTGTTCTTCGATCAAATCATGCAAATGTCTACAACCATTTGTGTTTTGCCCATCCAACTCATGGTATAGGCAATATACTCCCTACGTCCTCTCACGCCCCATAGGCTCTCTCCTTATCGGCTTTCGATTGGGGATCTATCCCTTGATATCCAGATAGATCCGATTCGGGTTTTATTTAAATCCATATAAAAGAGAATTTCAATTCTCTTCTTTTCCACTTCGATCCTTCAAAGCCATCATCCTTCTTTCTCTTTCCTTTATTCTTGCCAAATCCTGCTCCGGATGATCCTCCGCCATCCACAACATTAATTTCTGCCTTATCGGCTTCAACGTGTTCCTAACGCAGGTGTCTTTCGACCTCATGATAAAATTAATGAGGTCCATCGGTGTATCCCGCTCTAAAGCTACCTTGAACTTTATCTTACCTGATAGCATCATTAAATTTTTTGAGTCGTGAAATATGGACCCGGAGCTGTTTCATAAATTTTTTCACTAACTTGGCCTATGTGTTGATGGAACTATTCTCCAGCTGTCTAAATCATAATGCCACTATATTTATCAAATATAAAGGAAAACACCATCCCATAACCTCTTCAAACACACCTAGAACCTCCATGTGTTGGATGTAACACATCAAATGAACCGCTGGATCCATCTTCCCGTCATATGTTTCCAACATAGGTAACTTGAAATCGGGCGGATTCCTAACGATCGAATATTCGGAGTGAATGGACTCGAACTGAATGGACTCATGTTCACATCCTCCAAGCTTTGGTTAGGCAACCCGCCCGTCATAGCTAGTCTCACTATCTCAATAAGTCTATCGTTATCATTTAAAGGAATTCTCAAGCTAGCATTCTCAGCTTGCCCCTTCCCCCGTTTCCATGAGGGAATTCTGGCACATACTCCTTCGGTCGTGCTTCTGCATTCTGATTTGCATTCACACACTCAACATCATTTCCCAGACATGCATTGTTCATGCCTAAGTCAACGCCGCCCATGCCTCGCATCCTTATGGATCAGTACCGATCCATGAAATTTGCTCGGGGTTCACTCCGGCTTGCTCCACTCTGCTTCCAAGTACCTAGGCTCCAACTTCAAGTTTTTAATTCTAGTTTGTAGCGACTCCGGCTATTCCTGCTTGTGCCGTTCTCTTGAAGAAATTCTCTATCTTCTCTTCCTGGCGAGTAATTATCCTTTCTTGCAATCCATTCATTATAGTCTCCATCTTATCCCCGGTTATACAAATGGATAGGGGGGTTAACTCCTTAGGATGCCTCTTAGTTGCCCCCTTGTTGACTTCCTCCAATAATGGTCTTTCTAGTTAATTGTCTCGTTATTTTAAACTTTTTCAAATTTGAAATCAACGAGTTCTAATGTTTCTTGGTGAAAGTACCAAAATGTTTGAACCAAAAATGGCACGAAAACCCAAATGAGTCTAGTAGAGAATAAAAAGTGAAGAAAAGTAAATTAAAAAAAGCAAGAAAAGAACATCGGCATTTTATAATGGTTCGAGTAATCTTAGCATACGTCCACTTGACTTTGTTGATGGTTTATAGAGCTGTTTACACTTCTTTTCTTACATATCGATATAAATCTGTTACGCCATGAGTGATCACAAGAAATTAGAGTAAGAGGACAAGAGAGGCAAAAAAAGATCCTTACAAATGAGCCATGCCCCTCTATTTATAGTGGTAGGAAGCCTAAATCTTATCCCCATGATCAACACATAGCTTTCCATGCCATAGAAAAGTTCTACTGAAAAATTATTCACCACATCATCAATCACTACAGATTATTATCGATCCATGGTCTTCGATCGGTATCGATCCATAAGATTGACTTATGGATTGCTCTGAATATCTTGGATAGATGCGCCTTGTCGTTAGTTTCGTGATTCCAAACTTGTTTGCATCATTACCAACTTGTTTCTATGGCCAAATGTTGGATTCATAGATGAATGGAGATGCTGATTTCAAGTGCTTATGGAGACCAATAGAAAATTGCATGGGATCAACAAAATATCAATTAAAGTAGCCTTCTGGCATCAAGTAGAGTGGACAAATGCAATGAGGGCTAGTTTCGCTAAAGATACATGGGTCACTACCATACCTAGAGTTGGATCGGTACCAATCCACCACTTTGGTGGATCCTTGGTCCTCTATTCTTAGGGCAGTTTAGTTTTTTCCCCTTGGCTACATTTGCACTTGGTTTCTAGACTACGAGGCTATGTCTTTGGCTTCTTAGTTTGATTGCTTGCAAGTTTGACTCGTCAAATTCATTCATATACTACCTGGTCAAAAGGATGGAAAACATATGTCAATATCAAATTCATATTCAAAACTTAGTTAAGGAGCTTTAAGTTGGAAATGTTCCAGTTATCCCGCCTTTTGGCAAGGCCGAGATACCAAGGAACTGATTGAAAACCAAGGATCACTCTTCCTGGATATCAAACATACAAAGGTTCGCTATGGATATAGATAAATTTTTTCCGAGTCTGGATTGATCTATAATTGATAAGACACGGCTAACAAGGCTAAGAGAGCCAACATTCTGAGTTTCAAGTCAATCCGAGTTCGTATGCTCAAGTTATGGCCAATACAATTCAAAGGGAAAAGCTTCGTCTTTGTATCCATCATCAAACTCTGGTTCGAATCGATTACGTTCGTATCGATTAGGGGTCCACCGACTTCGTATCCATCGAAGAGCTTCAGTTCGTGTCGATCAAGTTCGAATCCATCGGGAAGCCTCGGTTCGACTCGATCTCGTTCGTACCCATCAGCTCCTCCTTATTCGAATCCATTGGCATCTCCCTACTTCGTATACATCAGGTTACCTTACTTTGTATCCATCAAAGGAATCTGGTTCGCATCGATTGACTTCGTGTCCATTAAGGAGCTGTGTGGCTCGTATCCATCGAGTAAAGGCCTGTTCATAACCATCGACCTTCGTTAGCTCGTATCCATCAACGCAACTGTTGTTCGAATCCATGGCTGATGACTACTTCATATCCATCGAGTCAACAAGCCTGGGTGATGTGTCAAATTCGATACGAACAAGGCGAAAATAATGGAGTCGACACGGTCAACTAGGAGTGAAACTCGGATCGAGGCGAAGGGTGCGTGCCACGTCATCAGAGAACCACATGAGAAGATCGATTCGAACATATCGATTCGAAGTGATGGGTTCGAACCAAACAACCACCGAGAAATTCCATTACGTATCGACTATATCTCATCATCCACTGATCCAAATGCTATGAAATTTTCACAGGAGATTGCACACGAGACAAGGAACGTTCACACCAAATTTCAACTCGATTGGACATCATCTTGATTGATACGAAATGACTTCGTAGCGATCACAGATCGACTCGAAACTTTCTAGAATTGGTCGTGTGGGCCCCCTCACGTGCCAAAGCGAATCTCCCGAAGTTTGAGCGAAGTCTCAGCCTCCTACGCCTATAAATAGAGCCCCAGAGCCTACAGAAGAGGGATCTTTTGACTCTCAAGCGCCGAGACTCTGCCGGATCAAGATCTCCATCATTCTACTACTGTTGAATTCGAATTTCCAGTTGTAACTTGCTCTTGTTTGATGTACCCGCTTGTAATCGTTGAAAGAGAATCAATAAAGCTGCAAAAAACTTCATAGTGGATGTAGGCAACACGCCGAACCACTTTAAATTGCTTGTCTATGCATTTACTTTCTTGTTGCTTGGAGTTTTTGTTAGATAATCCTCATTTTAAATTTATATTCTTCATTATTATCTCTTCAAAAACTTCCAAAGAGTGTTATGCCCAATTTTGGTACAAACACTTTGGTGCTTTCACCAAGAAAACCCAGATTTTCTCCTGCTCTTTGGATCTGTCGTCGATACTGGATTGAATAAATCTAAGAGTGATCCAGATCACTAATTCGAGTTCCTTCCCTTCTATTCAGATTTGCATAAAGTATAAGAAAGGAATTCAACCTTCAAGATGGTTAGCACAAAGACCACCTTTAATGTTGTCAATCAAGAAGACCAGGATAGACAGAATCCTGCGCCACTACCTCCCTCTAACCAAGACGCTACCGGACACTCGGAGCCATCAGGTCCGGTTACCCGATAAGAGTTTCAGCTGCTGCTTCAAGAGCTGACCCAAAGTCGGCAACAACTTACAAAACAGCTACACGCCAATGCCGAGCTGACCAACCAGCTGAATCGCAAGAAGCGAAGGAGATCTAGGAGAGATCATGCTTCTCGCTTCTCCAGCGAAAGTTCTTCATCTTCTGATTATCATCATCGATCTCCGCAACCCCGGCTAGATGGGAGTCACATGAAAACTGCTGGATATCAACCGGCAATGACTGATGGACAGCTCAGAGTTGGTCCATCAGCTAGTTTCCAAACCAGACCCTCCTCCCGAGGGGGTACCGTTCCTCACTACACCACAGAATACCGTGCCACGACCGTCGCGGTTGAACCAGGGGTCGATGCCCAAAATCAGTCAAACCTGGACCGTCGTCAGCATGGGCGTACTCCTGAACTGTACGTCCCCGAGGACTATGAGCCAAGAAGGCCAGATGTGGACCATCGGCAGCATCCGGTCCAACCTCATAGTATGGAACATAATCACTCTCCGGCACAAGCCGCATAGAACGTACAAATGTCGGATCTTTTGACCATGATACGTCAGATGATCCGTGAGAGCCAGGGTTTCACGAATGACGACTGGGGAATCTCCCGAAGTCACACTCCTTTTACCGACGATATACTTACCGCTGAACCCCCTCGGCGATTCAGGATGCCGACTCTACCCATGTACGAGGGAAACTCCAACCCCAACCGACATATTCTGAAATATGAATGGTCGATGAGTGCTGCCAGGGCTGACGATGCAGTGAAGTGTCGTAGTTTCCCCATCTCCTTGTGGGGCATCGCTACCATGTGATTCACTCGACTGCCACCTCGATCCATCTCCTCATTCGACCATTTGGACACTAAATTTGTTGAGCAATTCCGCATGCACATCGCAAGGCCGAAAGATGTCAACACTCTGTCTAGCGTCACCCAAGCTTCTAGAGAGACGCTCAGGCACTACTTAGAGAGATTCCATGTTGCATGTGCGGAAATCGGCAATCCGAACGATAACTCCATTCTTATGGCGTTGACTAAGGGGATTGACTCCTATTCTGAGTTTGGCAACTGGTTGGCTGGAAAACCACCTGCATCATTGGACCATTTCTACGCCAAGGTAGCTCAATTCCTGAGATGGGAAGATGCAAAACAGTTTAGGAAGCAGACTGATGCAGGTCCAAGCACGGAGGGGATCCAAAGCAATGTCGCGATCAGACAGTCCGGTGAGAGTTCCGGAAAAGTTCAGTTGAACATTCAAAACAAACAAACTCAGCGAAGATAGAACGTGAATCAAACTAGAAAGCGAGGTCAAAATCATGGCCCACAGCACAAGAATCCTATATTTGACAGTTACACTCTTTTGAATACATCACTGGAGAACTTGTATTTACAAACCTGTAATACAATTCAATACGAAAAACCTGCTCCAAAACCGTCGTCGGAGAGACAAATCCAGACGGGAAAATTTTGCAGGTTTCATGAAAGCTACGGGCACAATACGAATGAATGTCGTTATTTGCAAGATCTCGTAGAAAAATTGATTAGAGAAAGGAAGCTGGAACGTTTTGTTCGGGCCCGCAGCCTGGAGGAGCGGGCCCATCAAATCAAAATAATGAGCCCGATCGACTGAGACAGGAGGACTCTACCTGTCCCGGTGGGAGATTAGTGATAAATGTTGTCAGTGGCGGACCCACTTTGTCAGGAGCCTGGAACGATGAGGATCTTTGTCACTGTTACACATGACAGGCTTTATTCAGTCTATGAATACTTTGCAGCTTTCTTTGCATTTTTTAGTTTGAATTTGTAATAAGGCACTGACTTTGCCATGTTTTTCCGTTCCAGCAATAAATTACCATCTCTTCAAGTTAGAGCTGTGATTCACCGAATGCGGCATTCAACAATCACGTCGCACGAAGAGCTAAGTTCTATCACATGATGGAATTTATTCAAATAGCGAGTGACTGTGATACGACCGGCCACTCACTAAGTGAAACCTCAGCTCGGGGGCAATCCATCACATCAAAGGCTGAACTGGACCGACACACGATAGTCCTATAACATCAACTCCAAATTCCCAGAGCATGAATTGGAGTATAAACATCAACTCTAGGTTCCCAGAGTGCGAACCAGGAGTATAAATCTCAACTCCAAATTCCCAGAGTGCGAATTGGAGTATAAACATCAACTCTTGGTTCCCAGAGTGCGAACCGGAGTATAAACACTAACTCCAAACTCCTAGAATGCGGGTTGGAGTACAAAACCTATAAATACGGCTTCGAAGAGGGTGGACCTATCTGCCTAACGACTTCGACCGTATCCTAAACAAGTTCGAGGAGGATGGACCCATCCGTCTAACGACCTCGCTTGTTAACTCGGGGTGGATGTGATCCGACCATCCACGATCCCGATAAATCTATCGTTCCCAGAGTGTGAACGAATTCCTAAACAGGTATGACTGACCATCTGTCGGCTGACTCCAAGCTCCCAGAGTGCGAGTTGGAGTATAAGCATATAAATGCGGTTCCGGAGAGGGTGGACCCATTCGCCTAACGACTTCGGTCGTATCCTAACCAAGTTTGAGGAGGATGGACTCGTTCGTCTAACGACCTTTCTTGTTAACTCGGGGTGGATGTGATCCGACCATCCACGATCCCGATAAATCCATCGTTCCCAGAGTGTGAACGAATTCCTAAAAAGCCCAAACAGATGTGACTGATCATCTGTCGGCTAACTCCAAGTTCCCAGAGCGTGAATTGGAGTATAAACATCAATTCCATGTTCCCGGAGTGCAAACCGAAACATCAATGCAAACTCCAAGTTCCCAGAGCATGAATTGGAGTATAAACATCAATTCCAGGTTCCCGGAGTGCGAACCAAAACATAAATGCTAACTCCAAGTTCCCAGAGCGTGAATTGGAGTACAAACATCAATTCCAGGTTCCCGGAGTACGAATCGAAGTATAAAAGTCGACTCTCAAATTCCTAGAGTGTCAATTAGAGTACAAAAACCAAGTCAAAGTTCCTGGAGGGAGAACTGTGTTACAAACATCGATAACTCTCGAATTCCCAGAGTGCAAACCAGATTATCGATCACGGATTATCCTAAGACCCCGGAGTGTGGACATGTGCTCAAGATTTGCAATAAGTGCGATCGACCACCGGAATACAAATACTGGTCCCTGGAACTGGGGGCAAAAGCTTAAGTGTTAATCACTAACCGAAGTGATATAGTATCCAAAATTCAGCTCATTCATCGATTACGACGTGTGATCAAGATTTTCAGACTTGGCAAATAAAACGAACTCAACTTGAAGGTAAAAACACCACAAGTACACCGAACTGAAAGCCAAATACTGCAAATACTTAAGCACAAAAGAAATGAGAGTTGAAGCAAAGAAACTAAATGTCATTTCAACTAACTGTATATGAAGATTCATGTACAATTTATTCCAAAAAATTCCTACTAGCAGGGGGCCGAACCTGCATCTATACATGGCCTATGAAAGAAAAATAAAAGCTACTTCCTAAGTGCCAAAAATGCGCCAGAGGGGGATTATCTACTTTTTGTTCTTCGGCTTTTTCTTCAACGCAGAACCACTGGAACTGCTAACAGTTTTTCGCTTCGAGCCCTTATCCTTTGGCGGATCATCCTCTGATGAAGGCATGATATCGACATCTACCTCCGAACTTAAACTTAAAGGAATATTCTCTTCTGGAGGAGTCGGAGGAGTCGGGTCTACCACCGGGGGCGGAATGGGCATCCTGGTTCCGACAAGCGTGTCCCCGGAAGATACCACCATAAGAGGAGTGGGGCCAACCGCCGTCGTAACACTCTCGAAACTACCACCGTGTGCTGCCGCTTCCATCTCTACGTTGATTTGAGCCAGTATCTCAGTTTCACGAGTGGCACGAGCTTCACCGTAGGTAGTGGTGGACTGTGATGGAGCAATGGAAGTAGGTGGGAATGCACCAAGAACGAATGGCATGTCTGCAAAAGGATCGCTGCTTTGACTTAAGAGCTCGTTCATCATCTGCTCGTCCAAAGACAGTGAGCTCCCATGTGCCGTCTCCATCGGTGCGACCGTAACGTGATGATTGCCTTAGTAGTGATGGCCTTCTGCCCTTGATGCAACTCTTGGATCGCAGGAGGCGCATCTGATGTAGCTTCGGTCACAGAGCAAAGAAAAAGAACAAGTTGTCAATACACACTTCAATACAAATACTTCAGTTCAGACACACAGTAGATTTATGCAGAGTTCCTTCCTCTACTTGACTCGTGGCTGACTAAACAACTTCTGAAGGATGTTCCCTTATGGGGGATAAGCGTGGCTGCTCAGAGTCATAGCCCGGATCCGGCTGTGGCTCGACGCTGGCGTCGGCTCGGATCCATATGAAGTAATCATCTCAGAACTTGTAACCTGATGTGCGATGCCAGAGCCTTCGCCAACTTCTAGATGCTGGGTGCCCAACCTCTCTCTTGCATGAGAGATCATAGAATCGTGGAGAATTTTCTTTTCATCTTCGCTTAAAATGCGGTTCTCCAATTCAAATTCATCAAGAGCACCGCCCGACAGCATCGCTTTCTCTTCTTCGACTAACAAATTCCAAGCATTGAATAGGTGTGTAGGGTAATCGTCGAGCCATGCCAAATTTCTATGCCTCAGCACATTGGCATTATAAGTGATGAGAAGCTCTTCAATCTCCATCACGAGCTTGATCTCTTCCTGCCGAACTTTCCCATCAATTTCGGCCTCCACCTCACGGACTTTTTCCAAGGCCGCATCTCTTTCGCTCCAAAACTCCACCGCCTGATTACACGCTTCCTGTGCGGAAACGTTAGCGGCATCCCTCTCCTTCATGATTTCCAAAACTTTGGCCTTAAGCTCATTCAACTCCTTCGAGGCCGCATCCCGCTCGACAGCTACGACAGTATTCTGGTGGCCTATGTCCTCCACTGTGGCATAATGCTCGCGCTTCATCCTGTCCATTGCCGCCTGGGCTTCATCAGCTTTCTTAAGCGCCTCGATTTTTGATTTTCGAGAAGACTCGGCCTCGCTGCTGAGTACTTGAATAATCCGATCTTTTTGGCCAAGTTCATTTTCTAATTTCTCAATCATGGCCGCCCGGTCAAAGGCCACCTTAGATGCTTTCTTCGCAGTTTTTGACCATTCCTGGTACTGGAAAAATATATCAGAAAGATAATCGTGCATCATGGGTTCGACCGACGTTGGTACCCTTTTTAAATGCGGAGGGAAGACAAAACCGTCGAAGCATATATCAGGGAAATCTTTCTTCAGCTGAGCAAGCCTCGCTGCTCCTTCCCCCGAAGGCTCGGTCAGTACCTGCTCTGTTGTTGTAGGGGTCACGAACTCCGTCCTACGATGAGTTTCAGACCATGACGATTGGGAAGACGGCTTGTGTCGCGGAGCTTCTGAAGGTCGCGAGCGTGGGCAGGAGGTTGTGTAGAGACTCTGGGAGGTGGCATACGAGATCGAGACCGACGCCTATACTCTTTATCTCTATCAGAGCGCTCATGACTCGAGTACCCCTGGTCATAGTCTCTGTCTCCTTCTCTTCTATATGATTCATAATATGATGAAGACTTGCGTTTGCTGCAAAGACTGCCAAGCATCGAGCTTCGACCAGACATGGTATCTGCAAGTCAAAACGGAGACAAAAGTTAGTACTCTCTCACAGTGAGCGTACTACATTCAAAAATCGTGTAGTGCCGTGAAGTGTGAATGTATGTGCAACCCCCCGACCAACCGGATGTGTCAACCGCACTAGTGGGCAGTGACTCGCTTAAAACTAAGGCTTGTGAAAGTTCGCCTAATCCTACATCCTGCTGCAAGGACACATCGTCCGAAATTGGAAGATCAACGAGCCCTTCATAGAGATTCTCAGTTCTTTGGGGAGACATCTCCGAAATTCTAATTCCAGAGGCGGACCGAGACGTGACAACAAATTTCCATCTTCCCTTTTTAGATGGTTTATCAATGGATGCCTTGCCTTTTCTCTGCTCTTCGATATCCTGGGCTACATTCGTAGGTTCGCCCAACGGTTCCTCATTGGTGTGAGTTTTGGAGTCAACCTCCTCGATTATAACAACTTTAGGCTTTCTTCGTTTGGCACGTTCTTCCGAGGCAGTCCGTAAGGCACCGTCGAGCATTACTTTTTCTTCGCTCGATCAGCCCAAGAATCCTAAGGTTCCTATCCGTCAAAAGCAATTTGATATTCCTTTCTTCGCTTGGGATTTCGTGGAAAACCCAAACTATCTCCCTGAAATGTCCACCCTCGGGTCGTTGGATTATGGCTGGAAAAAAAGAGATGTGAGTCTGAATTCATCTATATATGTCTTATCATCTACCCGAGGAGGTGGCAATACTCACGTCTAAATAGCCATCGCCTGGCAAGTCTTGGAGGGCAGCGAACATAGAACCATTCCGTCTTGAAGTAGCTCAGTCTAGTCCAAGCCCCTGTGACCACTTGGCAATTTCTTACTGCCTCCAGGAATGTGAAAGATGGACGATCAGTCCGACTCTTGAAGTTAAACAAGTACCTAATCTCACTCGGAAGTGGCGGTCGATAGAGATGCTCCATAAATGCAATGAAAAAGCCATTGAGCGAGGCATATCCGTTCGGATGTAGCTGAGAGGGGGCTATCCCCAAAAACGACAATACTTCTTTTATATACTGGTTAAACGGAGGGAGTGTCCCACCTGCACACGCATGGCGATTAAATGCGGTATATCCCTCCGGTGGATTGTGCGGTCTATCATTTGGTCCCGGCAATAATACGTCGTCCATCGGCAGACCATGCCTTAAGCATATTCTTCCTACCATGTCTTCCGAAATGTTGTACGGAATAGAATCTGATGGGTTACTAATGAAGGATGCGTCAGGTAACTCGTCTAGAGCTAGACCGACAACTTCAACCTCAATCATCGGTACTTCAAGCATGGGAGGGCCTGAACATTGAGTTTCTTACGGCTGCGAACTTGAAGTTTCCACAACTAGCTAACTCACGAGAAATCATCATTAGACGCTGAAGAGCCCGTGTGTTCCTCTCATGTAAAGTGTGTGGTATGCAGTGCTGTGCATTACTTGAAAAGATTTTGCAGAGTTAAAGAAAATTTGCAAACGACAAAGATAATCGAAGTCTAGTTGGGGTGACCGTCATCGCTGACCGTCATCACCAAACCATCCAGATGTTAGCAATCGATCCCAGTTGAAATTACACATCATGTTGTTAAATTATGGTTCCATCGACGAGCTTTGAAAGGCAGTCAGATATGTTGTTCTATAGTTAAATCCAGATATGCACGAATGAAGCTCGCCGGAGTCAAGTGTTCAAGCATGCAAAAGATTCCCAATTCATCGAACTTCAGCTTGGGATCGATCACCATAGTTCAAGTTAGTGAAGAGTCAGAAGCCTCCCTTTCGCATCGATTGTGTTCGAAACGATACGTTTCGTATCGATCGAGTTTGAATCGATACACTTCGTATCGATCAGAGTCGAATCGATGTGCTTTGTACCACACAGGTTCAAAATGATACGTCTCGTATCGTTCAAGATCGAATCGATACCCCTCGTATCGACTAAGTTGCGCCAATCTCGTATCGATTACGAATCAGAGGACTTCGCATCGATCATGTTTGCAACCATCATTCGTCGACCAACGCAACATCGATGCGAACCCCACACCCAATAATCGATAAAAAGTCAAGCGCTAAATTTCTTTTCATCGGTACGAAGAGGAGGCCAGGCAACCCTCAATCGATCGTTCAAAATCCTTAACCCTTCCTTCTCCGATCGATTCGAGCATAGCCATGGCCATTTACGACCGAACACTATCCCAGATCTGATTTCACCTTTATCCAGAAGGGATAATCGAAGAAGAAAGAATGGGTCTGGATTGTCACTTGGATTCGTAACTAATTACCTAAGTTAAAATTGGAATTCGAAGGCTGGAAGAATTGAATTCGATCGAGTCGAAGGCACGATGCAGTTCTTCTCTCTAATCCCTGGATCGATGCGAAAGCTAAAGGCGGCAGTAAAAAGTAAAAAGTAAAAAAGGATGAAGTCCAGAGTATTTATATGAAACTCAGAAGGCAACCGGGCTGATTCACCTCCCGATCCACGTGACCGGTCGCAACCAGTCGACCCAGGATCGAGTCAAACACTTTGTTCATGACCATGTGATAGAATTTTCCATCGCTTGAAGCCCTTGATCATTTCGGCAAATTCGCAACTCCATCCAATGCACATCGATGCAAACAACGATTTCATATCCGTTATGACTATACAATAGTATTGATGCGAAACTACAACCAAGATCCATCGATACGAAATACATAACGAAGGCTATACTATGGACATTGAACCCCATTGATACGAAGTATCAATTTCACAATAGCGCGTGTATGTCGATACGAATGATTATTTTCATATCCATCAACACTCATCGATACGAACGATCATTTGGTATCCATCAATGAAAATCGCGTCAATATAGAAAACTACCTTTCAACCTTTTACATCGATTTAGGAGTGGATCGATACAAGGGGATAGTCCAAAACAACCATCGAGCGTTGTTTCAACTCGAATTTCAAATTGGTTCAGGAGAGAACTGACATGAAATCCGATAAAAAAAACAAACTAAACTGACAACAACTCGCGAACGCGCAACGTTAACAAGAGTTAAGTTAACATATATGCATATGTCGGACTAATATTTGATTTCCAACATTCACAGGGATCGAATACTCATATCATTACGATTATGATGACAAATGGCTAATCACTATCACACAGCCATCAGTTACAGCAATACAGGGTGCAACTTTCAACAAAAAATATGATGATTGTTCAGAAAGAAACTGCAGCTTTTCAAAGCACATCATGTTTTCACAAGACGTACTTTGGGGGGCAAATGTTATCCCGCCTTTTGGAAAGGCCGAGATACCAAGGAACTGATTGAAAACCAAGGATCACTCTTCCTGGATATCAAACATATAAAGGTTCGCTATGGATATCGATAAATTTTGTCCGAGTCCGGATTGAGCTATAATTGATAGGACACGGCTAGCAAGGCCAAGAGAGCCAACATTCTGAGTTTCAAGTCAATCCGAGTTCGTATGCTCAAGTTATGGCCAATACAATTTGGAGGGAAAAGCTCCGTCTTCATATCCATCATCAAACTCCGGTTCGAATCGATCACGTTCGTATCGATCAGGGGTCCAGCGACTTCGTATCCATCGAAGAGCCTCAGTTCGTGTCGATCAAGTTCGAATCCATCGGGAAGCCTCGGTTCGAATCGATCTTGTTCGTACCCATCAGCTCCTCCTTATTTGAATCCATTGGCATCTCCCTACTTTGTATCCATCAGGTTACCTTACTTCGTATCCATCAAAGGACTCCGGTTCGCATCGATTGACTTCGTGTCCATTAAGGAGCTGTGTGGCTCGTATCCATCGAGTAAAGGCCTGTTCGTAACCATCGACCTTCGTTAGCTCGTATCCATCAACGTAACTGTTGTTTGAATCCATGGCTGATGACTACTTCGTATCCATTGAGTCATCAAGCCTGGGCGACGTGTCAAATTCGATATGAACAAGGCGAAAATAATGGAGTCGACACGGTCAACTAGGAGTGAAACTCGGATCAAGGCGAAGGGTGTGTGCCACGTCATCAGTGAACCACGTGAGAAGATCTATTCGAAGTGATGGGTTCGAACCAAATAGCCACCGAGAAATTCCATTTCGTATCGACTATATCTCATGATCCAAATGCTATGAAATTTTCACAGGAGATTTCACACGAGACAAGGAACGTTCACACCAAATTTCAACTCGATTGGACATCATCTTGATGGATACGAAATGATTTCGTATCGATCACAAATCGACTTGAAACTTTCTGGAATTGGTCATGTGGTCCCCTCACGTGCCAGAGCAAATCTCCCGAAGTTTAAGCGAAGTCTCAGCCTCCTACGCCTATAAATAGAGCCCCGGTGCCTACCGAAGAGGGATCTTTTGACTCTCAAGCGCCGAGACTCTGCCGGATCGAGATCTCCATCATTCTACTACTGTTGAATTCGAATTTCCAGTTGTAACTTGCTGTTGTTGCTGTACTCGCTTGTAATCGTTGAAAGAGAATCAATAAAGCTGCAAAAAACTTCATAGTGGACGTAGGCAACACGTCGAACCACTCTAAATTGCTTGTCTGTGCATTTACTTTCTTGTTGCTTGGAGTTTTTGTTAGATAATCCTCATTTTAAATTTATATTCTTCATTATTATCTCTTCAAAAACTTCTGAAGAGCGATGTGCCCAATTTTGGTACAAACAGTTCCAATGAAGTTTTGTGGCTGATTCAAGTAAAAGACTAAGTACATGCCATGAATAGTGCCAAAATAAAAGCAATGTATAAATATAAAGTGCACAAATTTATAACTAAGCTAGAAATAATTCCAAGTATTGAGAATACTATATCATTGTTATATGATAACAATGTAAGAGCTCACTATAACTCAAGAAACATACTACAAATAGTTACACATAATAATTGTAATTTATCAACATCGGTGAAATTTGATTAACGAAGTAGATAATTAAAACAAAATATCATACCTGCTCACTAAGGGTTCGATTCGATGGGTTTTGATAAAATTGATCAAAGAAGTTGGAATAAGATTCCATAATAGGCCCCAATTGCAAATGGGCGATTGATAAAGTTAAGGGTATGCATTTGGGTGTAATTATGTACATATATCTAACTCAATAACTAATCTGGTTTAAAATAAAAGTTTTTCTCTTTTTCTTATACACTTATTATAATGTGTTATAAATAATTGATTATTCGATTTAAATATATTTTATAGAAACTCCATATATGGTATGACATTGTGATAGTAATTACGATGTGTTATAACCACGAATAATTTATTATAATGTAACATGCATACCATTTTAAACATTCCTAGTTAAGGTGTATCGAGACTGGATATTAATATACTCATTGAGATTAGATTACATAATTTTGTCTAAATGTTGTACAGTGTCTTACTCATGACTAGTAAGGGGACATCAAGGGGTTACACACGAATAGTTATTGGATAACTATGTCATGAGTTATTCGATAGTTTTCGATTGGTTAATATAACTAAGATCAAACAAAGAATATCGATGTGACAATATTACGCACCTCGACTTGAGATTACTATCGAGCTTCAATGTGGAAACTCAGCTTTGATTATAGTTTAATCATGGCACGACATCCATCGAACGATTATAGTTAGGTCGAGTGGAAGCAACGGAAGTGAAACACTAATCAAGGGAGAACTGGTCTCCTCGGTTATATGGGGTTAGTGTCATAGGGTCAACCTAAGTCAACTAAAAGTTAAAGTCTTTGGCCAGAGCGTTTCGGCTAATAATTATTGTAATTATTGAACGAAGAACTTTTGTGTTTGGACTATAAAGTTGAAGGTGGATGATATTGGAATTTTGACCATTAACAAATTCCACAAGTCCTAATGTGTTATAGTTTTGACAAATGGAATCGGTGTAAATAATTGTCACTATTGGGTAATACTTAAATATGTAAAGTTGGATTTTACCGAAATTATATAAATGATAAATTTGGCCAAACATTCACACCACTAGCTGAGGTGATGTGTGAACGTTAATATTCAAATTGTTCAGCATTAATCGCCGATCGAATTCACACCTAAAGAGTCAATACAACTGCAATGTTGAATCCTTTATAAACTGATTTAATTATATTATAAATGTTATAATTAATATAAGTAATTAATATTTATGAAAAACTAATTATAATTATTTTTAGTTGTGCTGATCGGTATTAAAAATAGTGCGGATATAAAAGTCATATATACGCTTATCGATATACAATATTGATGTACGTATAAATTTGATTCAAATGTAAATATCTAATTTTGCTTGAAGTGATTTGAGGACTAATAGAGGATATGTATGGTCGGCCATGATGGAGAGGAATTGACTTGGAATTAATTCCAAAAGATGTGCAAATGGCTGCCGAAAAAGAAAATTATGTTTCTATCGTTGACCATCGTCTTTTCTATGCTATTTAAACATCTCTAGACAGTCTTTTCTTATACTTTTCTTTCTAGGATTTAGGCCTCCACCTCTCCTATCGAGCTATAGCAGAAAATCCTTTTCTCCCTTTCTCAATATTATAGATAAGTAGCTTACATAGTTTTTAAAACAGTTTTGATTGAAAACCATTTTGATTAATTTTCAGTTATGTTGGTTGCAAGCAATTTCTTAATCAAAACTAATTTTATTAAAACCCTTTAATTAAGCATATACATATATGTTTCACTTTTTTTTCTAAAATAATTTTGATTGTTAACAAGTTGACTAACTTGTTGATTTGAATGTATACTATTTGATCATTGTTTGCATTAATGTAAAACCATTTCAATTAAAAAATCTACGTGGTTTTTATGTAAAATAATAAACTATTACTCCTTCCTAATCTAAATTTTTATTTAACTTTGTTAAGCTTTAAATTTATATGTATATGTGTGTATGTAGAAATATTAGATTGTAATCCTTTCATACATATGTTGTTTTTGATATTAAGACTTGGTTTACTATTATTTATGTGTGAACTATATTTGTTTGTGTTTTAACTCAAATTTTATAAAATAAAAATTTATGCAAAATCATGAAATTTAATTTTAGACCTTTCCTTAATTATATATAAGTGCATGTATTTTAAATTAAAAACTTTGGATGATGATGACATGTGTAAAGGGACTAATGGCTATACTCACAATGTATGTCAAGTGTAAATCTTGGTAAAAAATGTCATTTAATATGTCAATTAATTTAATTAAAGAGAGAGAAGTGAAATGTTTTTCTCTCTACTCTTATTGCCTTACCTTCCCTTTACTAATTATTATTATACATATTAAGAGAAGGAATTAAAAGGTTTTCTTCTCTAAAAGTTTACACGTTTAAGTACACATATATACACTGCTTATATGCTGCATTTACACTTTAAACATATGAATGTATTTAATAAATTCATTATAATGCATACAAATTAAAATTAAAATTAAACTTCTTTTAACCAAATTAAATCAAATATGATTTTATTTAAAATTTCATTAGATTGAATATAGTAATCTTTTGGACTTCATAGGCCCAACATATCCAAAATAGAATTTTTTTTGAAATCTACTCGTTTCACCCGCTTCTGATTGGCCTGATTTCTTCATACTCATAGCCTTAAAAGTTGAAAGAATATACGATATTACATAAATTGTGACTTGCATAAAATGATCAACAAATATGTACATGAGAAGAAAAATAGATCAACATACCATTGTGTGTGTATGTTTGATTTTGATTTTATGTACAAAATGACAAATATATATATATCTGTGTGTGTGTGCACGCGCGTGCGCGCGCATGTGATGTAAACGAACTTCCTAGTAATTATAAATTAAGTTTATATATATAATAAAAATAATTAAAATGGTTATTTCTTTGACTAAGTAGACAACAAAATATTATGATTCAAAAAAAAAAATTCAAGACGTCAATTTTAGATTCACATCAATACACATGTTTGATTATGTCAAAAATAAATGATTGTTGTGTGTTGTGGTGTATATAATTCAGTTTCATAAAATTTAAAAGAAATGATCCACAAATACGTAAGATAAAAAATAGATCAAGTTTCGCTGTTGTTTTCCCTTTTTTCCTTTTGAATTTCATTTATAAACAAAATATAAAACTTCGATAATATACAATGGAGATTTAAATATATATCACATATATTAAGATGGGTTAAGTGTGAACATGTACAAGTATATAAAAAAAATATTTAGCTCTGTAGATCCATCCTTTTAGGACACTTTGATTTGTAAATTAACTCCTGGATTCCATGAATCACCATGCAATCTTACTAGATTCGAACAAACCTCTTTTATTTTATTTCGTTTGATGTTATTTAGGGTGAAAAAAATTTCGATCATAGGAGAATAGGAAGAAAAGTGGTAACCCTGAAAGAGGAAGAAGAAGAAGAAGGAAAAGTTAAATGAATGGGTTAATGAGGAAGATTTTTTTTACAGAGAGAATGAAAACCTTTCCCATTCTCTCTTTAAAAACCTTCCTTGTAACGACCCAGAATTTCACTACTTTGATTAGTGAATATTTATTTAATTTTAATAATTTAATATGTAGCTTTTATAATGAAAATAAACTCATTTTAATAAATTAATAATGATGATAAAATCATTTTCAAAATTTGTTTGCCAATTAAATAGTTCGTAGAAAAATAGAAAATATGACCGAAGAACGAAATTTCAACCTTTCAACACTGGAAAGTTGTCAGGAACGTTGTTCATCTTTGTGCACCATATATACACATATATAAGAGTTAATTAGCTAAATAATAATATACTTAAGGATGTATTATCTTATATTAATTTTGTTTAGCAAGTGATGTGACGATTCATAAATTTAAAAATATTAATCTTATATATATAAATATATTGCTTTCTTGTCACATCTTAGATTGTAATTATTAACCATCATTATTTCTTGTCACGTCGTAGCTTTAATCAAAAATTAAATATTCATGTATATAAAAGAAAGTGATGGATTAAACATAATAATTATATATATATATATAAAAGAAAGTGATGTGACTAAACATAATAATTAAATATATAAAAGAAAGTGATGTGACTTAACATAATTATATATATATATAAGAGTGATGTGGTTAAACATAATAACTTTATATATATTTAAAAAAAGAGTGATGTGACTTGAGAAAGGAAGTTGCTTCTTAGAATGTCGTCGTTCAAGCAATGTGAAATCTAGCTTATAAATAGCCCATATGTTTCTCCATTTTTCCGCCTACTCAAATGGAGTTTTCCTCATTTTGAAACTATGTGAAATTTTAATGGCTACAATATTGTAGTTGATCACTTTTTCAAATATTTATCATAGCTATGTCAAAACACCAATTCTTTACAAAATAATTTTTTACCTAGAATTTCAAATCCGATAATTACCCGTCTTCTTTTCATCATAATTTTTTCAAAAAAATTAAGAATGAGTGATTCTTTACTTGAAATGATAAAGGAAAGAAATTCCTACAAATTTCCTTTTGACTACTTTTCCAAATTCCATGAGTTGGTGGCCTAAAAATAAGTGGGAAAATTGACCTAATTTTGGGTTCATTTTCGAAAATCGATGATAACCCAAAGCTCCTCTACCGTCAAACTACTACCCACATCCACCCCATACCTCTGGCCGAGCCTACATATACCTGTTCTAAGACCATTTTGAGGTTTGCTAGCACCTAAAGCTTTCATCTTTCAAGCTAGGGAGTCGTTGGCAGGTTTAGCTTAAGTTATGGTAGCTTTTGCGGAAGTTTGGTGCGTAAACTACTCATTTTTTAATGAAAATGGTAACTTTATTTATGTCACTATATATGGTGATTATATAATGTAGAAGTTTAATGATAATCGTGTGGTTTGATTATGATTTGGATGGTTAATTTTAGTTTGATTTGGTAATGAAAATCAATGTTGTATTATAAAGTTAGCAAGTATGTATTTATGGATTTATACTTGCAATCTATGATGAAAATAGTTGGCGTTAGTAATATGTTGATTGAAAAACATGAGGTATGGCATGAGGTTGGTAAACAAAGTTAACTACTTTTTGTAATTGCGACGGTTATGAGATCCTGTTGGAATCGAAGTTTATTTTGGAAGTTTAAAGTTTTGAAATTGATTAGAGTTTGTAACTTTAGTTTTAAAGATTTGTTAAGAAAATAATTTCTAAAATATGTTTCGAATCATGAAAATTAAGGGTTTGCGAAGTGGTTCGCTAAGAATATGTTAGAGCGAACCGTGCCAATAGCGATAGTTGCTATGGAAGTAATTCAGCAAATGTTTGAATTTCTATTTCAAATTTGTTTTAATTTGAATTAGTTTACTAAGTTTTTTAAAAACTTAATTTGTAATATTAAAAATTAAACAAGTTATAATATAATTAATTAATTAGTCTTGTGCACTCTAATGTTATATGAATAAAGATGTTTCCTTTTTGTAAAGATCATTATTGTATTATATATTATTCATTGCGTTGTGGGATTCTGTGTTGTTAGTTTTCTTTTATCTTCTACCTTCTTCTTTCACCCTAACAAATCGGTATATCTGGCCTTAAATGTTCGGCATGTGATACAGTGGATGTATTAGTGTCGATTTTCGAGGGTCCAAAATTTGGTTCGTTACATTTGGTATCAGAGCTTAAGATTAAGCGAGAACCTTGGCTTTAGTGGGGTTACCTCATTAGAGATAGACTAAGTGACACCCTTGAATGACTTTGAGTGTGTGTGTGTATGAGCACGTATTTGTTATTAATAATCAAATGTTTCATATTGTGTTGATTTATCGGTTAGTGGCTTTGAACTCTAGTCGATACAGGGTGTATAACTATACCGATGTGGATTTCTAAACACTTAAACTAGGAAAATCAACACAGTATTATTTTGGAATTGGGTGATTGAAATAATTTTACCCAGGGTATATTTTGTATATAAAAGAATGATTTCACAAATAGTGTACTATAGTTGGTTGAGGTGTTAGGAGATAATAATATGTTGTTGTTGTTATTATCATTTAGGGTTTTTTAAATCATGATTGTCTATTTTAGCGTTGACCATTGTTAGTATGTTCCCTTTTTAAGGTATGGGTTGGGTACATAAGGATTGGGAAAAATATGAAAACGAACACCATGTGAATTAAGTTTCACAGTTTGACTATAGGGCGTTCGATGTTAATGTTGAGGTAGAATTTGATTTCAAAGTCAGAATATTTTGGGATGAACATTTAAAAATGGTTTAGTAAAAGTGACTTATAAAATGGTTTATAAAAATGTATCATTTAAGTTGGAAAAAATTAGGTTGAAAACTTGAGAACCTAAATCCTGGTGCTTGAAAATGATTTTCAAGGATTTTGGGAAAATAATAATAATAATATTTGAAACCAATTTGGTTTAAATATAAATTTTTAGGAATAAAAGTGTAGGTAAGAAGTGTTATTTTTGGATTGGTATGGGGAACAGGTCTTGATTGCTTTGTGACGATTAGAATAATCTTCTAAGTTGGATCAGATGTTTGCCTAGGTGAATGTTCTAGGGTACTTAGTTAACTATTCTCTTTATCATTGTACAGTCAAAACAAACTCAACCTGAACAAACCTAAAATAAGTTGAAAATAGATGTTTTATTGGAAAATGTAAAGTTTTGTTCCAAAAATGAGAATTTGGAAATAAAAGGAATATTTTTAAGTTAACTAATTCGAGTGGCTCGAAAATAACTTAAAATTAGGAAAGAGACGTGTTCAGATTGTAAACATTTCCTTTGAGTATTACCCTTCTTAGTAAGGAATATATAATACTGTATGGTGATACCCGGTTCCTTAATATCATTTTGGAGTTACTCGGGCTATGTCTATATATTTGCATGAACTAAAGTATAAAGTTCCATTTGAACACTTTTTGAAAATAAAAGCCGGGTATTTGGATCTTGAATTTTCTTAGAAAAATAAAAGCAAAATGGAATAATGGAATCACACAGGGATATATAATCTTAGGACGTAGTGGAGTAGCATACAAGTCGAACCTAAGAATAGTTTATGAAATGTTTTCATAAATAATTTGGTGGAAACAGAATTGGTATTAAACCAATTAAGTAAGTGCATAAGTTGGACGTAGATCATTTCTCTTTCCATATAGCGTGGTCCAAGGTTCGAGTACATGGCTTTGAGGTATTTCATCGTTCCGAATAAGGATCTATTACTCGACCTTTGACAGCAAGCACTTGATGAGGTTTCTTGGTGTAGGACCAAGGTTTTCTATCATAGTTACAAGTATGTAAGGAGAATAGAGGTTCCAAATCAAGAGGCATGATAGGAGTCTGCATTAGAGAATCGGGTAAGCGATACTAGTTCGGAAGCAAAGTTATGCGTTCGAGTTGAGATCGAATCATATTTTGCACAAGAATGATCTGTGTACATCATACGGTCTGATGTATAGTGTTAAGTGCTTTCTAGGATAGGTCAAGGTGTAATTTCAGGGATGAAATTCTTTTAAGGGGAGAAGAATGCATGACCCGGCATTTCACTGCTTTGAATAGTGAATATTTATTTAATTTTAAAATTTCAATATGTAGGTTTTATAGTAAAAATAAACTCATTTTAATAAATTAATAATGAAGATAAAATCGTTTAAAATTTGTTTACCAAATTAAATAGTTCGTAGAAAAATAGAAAATGTGACCAAAAAACGTTTTTCGAAATTTCAACATTTCAACACTCGAAAAGTTGTCGGGAACATTGTTCATCTTTGTACACAATATTTACACATATATAAGTGTAACGACCCGAAATTTTCAACCCCGAAAATTCGACACTAATACGTTCACTGTAGAAGTGCCGAGCAATCGAACGCTGGAAATTCCAAATCATTAGGGTAAAGAAGAAAAGGAGGTAGAAGAAGAAACAGAAACAATGGCACCGAATCTCACAATCACAGTGGAACAAAACATAATATTAAATAACAACATTTATACAAAGAGTAGTTGTAACTGTCAATTTACAAACGATATCTCAGAGTACAATCATTCATAGATAAACTGGACAGTCGTAACAACTTGTCCCTGACTACAAACAATACAATCTCAAATACACAACGGAATATACTCCATATGTCCCTACCATCTAGCTCTCCTCCTGAGCTCCAAAACGTCCTAACCTAAAAATCTGTAATACTCAGCCTGACCCGAGCATTACAATAAAGTAACTATTAGGAATGCGGGTTATGGATCTTAAGGCTAGGATAAACACTAGTAGGGGTGAATAATTTTTTAAGGAATTACTAAATCTTTTTGAGTTTATGTTAATTTAAACACAAATGTATGCAATATTCAGACACAGATACGATCACAGAAACAAACAAAGATGCAGAAATAAAGTAAAAAAACAGTAAAGGAAAGAACACACCAGATTTTATACTGGTTCGGAGTTACCCTACATCCAGTCCCGCACACAAGTACGGATTTCCTTTCAAAAGCAATCTTTACAATTACACCCTCAATTTTAAGGCGATGAGGTACATCCTCTGGATTCAGAATCCTCTGGGTAGAGATACTTGATTTCATGGGTAACAAGTTCACCTAATTGATTTCCTAGGCTACAATCACACCTTTACACTTGATTGATTTTCAAGGCTACAATCACACATTTTCTCACTAAATTGATTACAAAGAAGTCTATAACTCTGAATAGCACTGAGTATCTTGTTGAGACAGTGATAGAGAATCAAACCAAAAATGATCTAGTTAGATTCAATTTTGATTTCGGCAGAGTAATGGTAAGAATATGTATAAAGAAATATGGAATACCTCATTCTTGGACAAAATACCTGCATTTATAAACTATACAATGGCATATATATAATAGATAGATTAAGAGATAATTATACTAATAGACATGATAATTAATTAAGGATCATATAAATATCAATGCATATTTATACATGTTTTTCACACCAAATGTCAATCCAAATCAAATTAAATCAAATCAAATCAAATCAAACAATTCAAATCAAATCAAATGATTCAAATCAAATCAAACAATTCAAATCAAACATTATGAGAAACTTACACCCATCCTTCTTCTCCAAAATTAGGGTCTGCTTTAATGGCATCCCAATTTTCATTATCATTAGCGAGAGAAGCTGGAGGATGTGCTTCGTTATTATCCTTGTGCAGGGAGGAAATCATCCATCGTATTGCATCGAAATGCCTTTCTTGCTCCTTGATCATCTGCATTTGACTCAACTCTAAGTGTCGCTGGTTTCGAAGAATGAACGAAAGTATATTCTTGAAAGAATTAAGAGTCTCTTCAAGATTTTCGGATAAATTATGAATTGGATTGGCCATATTCGAGTTTGTGAGAAGAATGAGAGACAAAGTGAATAAAAAAATATTGAGTGATGAATTCTAGAAGAAATAGGTATTTATAGGTGTGGAAATTCGTTTGAAATGAATAGACATAAGGTAGTTATTCAAATTTCAAATTTAAAATGAAGTGTCATTTCTGACTAGTACATGTCGACATGGTCATAGGGGGATGTCGACATGGTGCAGTGAATTTTGATGGCTTATTTTGATTTTGTGAATAATTGTGTATGTATACATATTTATATAATATACTAATATTTATTCTGGGGATAAGATAATCTAGATAACAAAAAGGAAATTCAATTTCATTTCATAATAGATCAATACAATGTTTTAACATTAAAACTACACGAACATTCAAATCAAAATAAACTAAAACAAATACAATGAGATACAAAAAGGTAGAACTAGTTAGAGGATGACGAAGATGAAGATAATCCAAGCTTCTTGCTGACTTTGGAAATAAACTTGTTCATCTTGGATGAAATTTTGTCCAACTTCTTACTAACGGATCGTTTAAGAATCTGTTGATTCTCAACAATGGTCTTTTGGTTTTTGAGAAGGGTTTTGTTGGTTGGATTAGGAGGATAATCAATGCTTTCCAAAGATGTCTCACCTTCTTCTTCTTCTTCAATTTCCATTTCATCCCCTTCTTCTTCTTCCTCTTCCTCCTCTTCCATCTCCTCATGAGCCAAATGCTCTTCCTTTTCGGCAAGAGTCTCATAAGGTTGAAAAACAAATGGAATTTTCATAAGAGAAATGTTTAAGTGATTAAAAACCTTTCTTGAAACGAATTCTTCTCCATTGAAATCCACTCCAAAATAGTTAAAAATTTGAGTGAGATGGATTCCATGATACAAAGTATTCTCACCCATTTCATGATTTTTGGGACGAAGTTCATCCAAAATAACTTGCGTCCAGTGAATATCATAATTTTCAAAAATAGAAAAAAGTGCTTTTTAAACTTTTGAAGTAGGATTTTTAAAATTCCCCGATCTTAGGGTCAAAGTATGTTGTAAAAGAAGATTAACAATTCTAGCTTTTGGTCGAAAGTTTCGATTTTTTAATTCAAAATTATCATTTCCTTCGAAAATGTGATGAAATGTCTCATGATCATTTTCATTGATTTTAAAACTATAAAGATCCATTCTCGTACTCTTGCAATTGAGAATGGTACCCAAAAGATCACAATTCAAAACAATTTTAGTGCCTTTGACACTACTCCAAATTTCATCATCATTTCCAACATAAAATCCACGGTTTAAATTTGCATAGAAAATTTTAACAAGATTTGGATAACAAACAAAATCATTTTGGGAAGCATCAACAAGACTAAGAATTTGATTATTTGCAAAAAGAGAGTCAATTTCATAAGAAGAGAAATCTTGAAATATAGCAAACTTTTCGGGATGGACTTTGGCATAGTTAGCATAATTGATATATGCTTTTATAGCGTTCGGATCATTAAAGAGTTGCTCTTTTATCTTTCTGGAAATTCTCATGGTGGAGGGGTTGCTTGAAGAAGCCATTAGAGTAGAGAGTAGAGAGCTTGAAGTTTTGAAGAGAGAGTTTGAATTTGAAAATGAGAGTGAAAAGATGTGATAAAAGATAGTGAATAAATGGATTCTCAAAGGACATGTTCTCTGGTCAAAAGATGCATTTTTAGAGAATTGAATGAGGCGAAAAGGTGGAGAGAAATTCAATCATTTGAATTCAAATTTTGAATTTCAAATTCTGTACCCATGTCGACTTCATGATGGGGACCATGTGTCTTTGAATTTCTATGATTTATCTTTCCTAAGTATTCTAATATATATTTACTTATTATTTCTAATGTATATATCCGGAATAATTATGAAATTATAGTATATTCTATAAAATATTATAATACTATTAAAAATAAAAATAATACAAATAGTAAAAATAGTAAAAATAAAAAATTTAAAATTCAAACAACACACCAATTCAAAATCAATCAATCAAGCAACCAATTCTAAGCATGCAATTTCAACCAATTGTATTGTAAATATGTACCTTTTTCTGAGTCTGTTTCTCTAAATTCATCAAAGTCGAGAACTGCTGTGAAACACATATTTGAATTATCTATCTTCGATCATCATCGCTTAAGGATGAGTCTGAGTCATCAAGAGTAGCAGTAAATGCACGTTTTCGTTTCTTTACAGAATCATTGTTTATAGGAAGATTTTGCCTATCTGTATACGGACAGTCTCTTTTGATATGGCATGATCCATCACAGTTGAAACATTTGATATTGTTTGGCACTACATTCTGATTTCCAGAGTTCTTATAGTTGTTTTTCTTGAGATTATACATCTCTTTGTATTTCAGAAATTTTCGAAAATTCCTGGTCATAAAGGCTATCTCTTTATCATTATCACTGTTTGAGTCTGATCCATCGGTCAATGCATTGAATGCCATTGATTTCTTTTTAGATGCTTTGCTTTCTCTTCTCTCAATCATTTGAACTTCAAATGACATTAGATTTCCAATTAATTCTTCTATCTTTAAGGTACTGATGTCATTTGCCTCTTCGATCGCAAGTGTCTTTTGATCCCATTCTGGAGTAAGAGAATTTAAGATTTTTCCGACTTGATCTTCTTTCGAAAATTCCTTTCCCAAGGATATTAGAGAATGTACAATATCCTGAAATCTACTATACATATCTGGAAGAAACTCATTAGAATTCTTTTTAAATAATTGAAACTGATTTGCATGGAAATTTTGGTCTGAGTAACTTGCAAAGTTTTCCAGATTTCATATGCAGACTTACAAACTGACACTCTATTAAATTCATTCCTGTCAAGTGAACAAAACAGAATATTCATTGCTTTAGAATTATTTTGTGCAACAGTCTTTTGCTCAGCGGTCCACTGCGCAAAATCAATTATGGGTTTAGAATATTCAGTCTGTGTGATATTCCAAGTGTCTAATCCTACAGATTGTTCATCCTACATTCCCAATATGCACAATTACTGCCATTAAAAATTGGTGGTCCAACAGTAGACTGACCTTCTACAAATAAACTAGTGATAGGGATGATAGAACTAGTGTTGGTAGTGTTACCAGTACCAGTGTTGGTAGCCATTTTGAAAAAATTTCAAAATTCAGATTATGAAAACTTTGAAACCTTACTCTGATACCAAATGTTTTGAATGCGGATTATGGATCTTAAAGCTAGGATAAACACTAGAGGGGGTGAATAGTGTTTTAAGGAATTACTAAATCTTTTTGAGTTTATGTTAATTTAAACACAAATGTATGCAATATTCAGACACAAATACGATCATAGAAACAAACACAGATGCAGAAATAAAGTAAAAGCAGTAAAGGAAAGAACATGCCGGATTTTATACTGGTTCAGAGTTACCCTACATCTAGTCCCGCACACAAGTACGGATTTCCTTTCAAAAGCAATCTTTACAATTATACCCTCGATGTCAAGGCTATGAGGTACACCCTCCAGATTCACAATTCTCTGGGTAGAGATGCTTGATTTCACGGGCAATAAGTTCACCCAATTTATTTCCTAGGCTACAATCATACCATTACACTTGATTGATTTATAAGGCTACAATCACACCTTTTCTCACTAAACTAATTACAAAGAAGTCTACAACTCTAAATAGCACTGAGGATCTTGTTGAGATAGTGATAGAGAATCAAATCAGAAATGATCTAGTTAGATTCAATGTTGATTTCGGCAGAGTAATGGTAAGAATATGTATAAAGAAATGTGGAAGAAGAAGAGGAGTGAAAACTAGAAAATACATTTAGAAATTTGTTGAAAACAGCCCCTAATTATAGAAGAACAACAGCCATGTCCATTCGTGAAGGGCTATGACGAATAGACACTTCTTTTGGAATTCAAATTTTTGAAATCAACTGACACTATGTCAACATGGGTAACTTGGGTATGTCGACATCCCAAAGAAATTTTGGTGTTTTGTTTTTCTTTGAAATAACTTTTATCTTATATTAAAACTATTTTAAACTTTTATAAATATACTTAACTATATTTAAAATACATTAAAAAATGCATAGAATAATATTTTGGTATAAATAAAATTTCACTTATAATTTTATATGTAAATCTAAGTATAAATATTTAAAAGTTAAATATATTATTATTAAAAGATAGTTTAAAACTAAGGATAATTTGATTTTGAAATTAAAGATTATTTTGAGGCCAAAAATATTTCAAACCAGGATAGATGATTTTGATTCTCTTAAAAGGAAGGTTTTAAAATCATTCTGAAAATAAGATATAATTTTGTAAAAACATTTTGAATAAAAGTTAGTGGATACAAAACAATGTTCCACTAGATTTTTCGTAGGTTCCATCCTACTTAGGATTCCATCCCTTTAATGGGCTCGAAGTGGATTCCATTCCATGAATAAATTCGATTTTAAGATGCCAGTGCTTTTCTAGGAGTTTTAACAAAATTCCTAATTAAAATTACTTATTCTCGAAATCTTGAACTCTTGATATTCTTGATACTCATGAGTCTTCAATCTTGATATCTTGAATCTTTATACTGTACAGTCTTCATTCTTGGTACCTGCATGGTTAAATCATGCATATACATATATAACTAAACTATAATGTTAGTATTTATATTTTATAATCCTATTCTAAGGTTGTTGTCATCAAAACCATTATCTCAAGGACTAACTGTAACACCCGAGTCAGGCTGGAAACCAGCGTGAGTAAACCCATATAACTTGAAATACAAATTCATAAAACTTATTTGAAAACCCGGTGTAACTCGTTCATCACTATGAGTTCTTATCCTGCTAAAGCCAACACTTATTTCACAAAAAAATATCTAAGTACCATTACTTAGTTTAAATGGATATGTTACTTAATTTATTCCCTTCCAGCCTATTTGATTCTAAAATCAAATCCATAAAGAATTTGTAGATTACTAATCAAACTGGTTCCGGATATTGCTGATATCCGACTCCAGTCGCTTCAAATCCAATACCATTTTTAAGCCAAGTTGTTTAAGTTAAACAAGTCAATTTGTATTCAGAATAACATATTCTTACAGCAATACATCACAAGTAGATAAGCTACATTATCATAGTTCAACTAAAGCATTCATATATCACAGAGCATCACAAATTATCAGACTATAGATATTAGTCAATCCTAAACATTCAATACAATTTGATCATCTATAAGCAAGATAACTGGTCATACCATTCTAATTAATTTAATTAACACAAAATAAATTAATTACTTTTAAATCCTGCTTAATTATCACTAATTAATTTCAAACCATTTATTATTATAATAATAATAATCGACATTAATTAATTATCCTTTAATTACTTAAGACCTTATTTAATTAAAGATACATTTATCTTAATCAATTACTTAATTATCATTTAAATCTTATTTAAATTAAATGCTTGAAATTAATTTATACAAAATCACTTGAGCCCTTATGATTAATTAAAATTAAATATATTTACCTTTAATCATTTAATTAATTATATCATTTTATTTTTTGAAAACACTTTGGGATTTAATTAAATAATTAACTTAATATATAATTATTTAAATCAAATCGGCTTAAATTCAAAACACATTTGACTTTATAACTTAAATGTTGAAACTTGTTTTGAAAACTTGATCAACACTTGCTTTGAACTTGTTTATTATTTTACTTTCGAAACTTGCATTTTTCTTTTGCTTTCAAAACTTGTTAACAAAATTTACTTCCATTATAAAATTAGGAAACTCGAGCCCTAACTAAAAATACCCAAACTAACCCCGAGCCACACTCTGTTCTCATCCCTCCAATAAAACTCAAGTTCGACTTCGAGCTAAACCTTGCCTTCCCTGAAGCTCCAAAACACACAGCAACCACAGATACAAAAAGACACACATGCACATGTACATGCGATCACCGTCGCTCCGGTCATCGCCGCTTCCACCAACACGTCGATGTCGTCTTACTAGTTCGACCCGACCACCCAGGACTTGGATCCCACCTTTAAATCGAAATCGAGAAAAACAAGCATCACCTGGAACAAAAGCCAGTCACCAAACCACGTCGCGTCGCCTAACTCCGATCGTCAGAAGCCTCGCCGTTCAGCCCACACCTTCGCCAGAGCTTCACATTCCATTTCCCCCTACTTCGATCAAGCCCGATGCCGCCACGCCGTCACAATGAACCCGAGAACATTATCGAACCCAACATGGCTTAAAACCCTACAACGTCGCTGTTCAGCTACCTCAATGAACAATAAACCCTCCAACCATTTTTCTCGAGTGCCTCGACTTTCGAACTACCTCCAGCAACGGCTTCGACCACCCCAGATCCTCCGATAGCCAGAAATAAGTCAAAGTTCAATTTTCGATCAACTAGGAAATTCTCAAAAAATTCTAGCTTAAAAATATTGAAATCTTTATCAAAAATACCATTTTCTAGTTCGAATCTGATTCTATAATAAAAACATGAAATTAACATAATCGATTTTTTTGACTTGAAATGATTTTTTACTGTTAATTCTCATTTTCAAAATAATTTCTTAATATATACAAGAAATTATTTTTAAAAATAATGTTACATCCATACGCACATTTTCCCATCAAAGATCGTAGCCTAAAATTGAATATATGAAGAGAAATTGAATTTATTTAAATATGCTTGAGCCCATTATACAACAGAGACATATATACATTTACATAGACATGCATAGATTATTTCATATTTATATACATGCAACCATGTTAATTCATCCATGCAAACATTATTCACAACATCAGCACAAGATTTTATCACATGCATCAAGATATAAACAGATTTAACTTGAAAAAATGATTGTTTACTCACCTGTATATTGATAAACAGAGAACAGAGCTTCTCTTTTTTTTGATCAGGAACTGCTATTTGATTTTGATCTGATCTTTGAAATACTTAGGTTGAGTTGAAATTTGATCTTGAATCTTTTCTTGCTCAGGTTGAACTTGAAGTTGTTTGATTTCTTTTTTTATTTTGTTTATTAGAAGAAAATGAAAGTAAGAAAAGAGTTTGAGAAAATAGATTTGTAGAAGATTTTAAACTAGAAACAGCCTTCTCTAACATTTTATTTATATTTCAAAATAAAAGAAAACGGATATACCACTTATATTTTGCATGGCACACGCAAGCTACAAATGTCCTAATCTATATTCAAATGTCTTCTTATTTTTTATTAATTATGTTTTATGTTTTATGTTTATATATTTTCATATTTACAAACCATATTTATTTCTTATATAATTTTTAAAAGAAAGTATTTTAAACCTTTTATTATATCTTATTTTAAGCTATCATACTTTTAAATAAATAAATATTTATCTTTTAGAGTTTTTACAATATAGAATTTAACTTTAAATAGCTTTTGAAAATTATTATGTTGAATTCAAATCAATGCTTTCAAATCACAATATATATATATATATATATATATATGCACATATATATTATAACTAGAAATATCTTATGTGAATTTTTTATACATGTATGTATGTATGTATGTATCCACACTTTTACAAACTTCCATATATTCTACTTCTCATGCCATATATATACATATATACACACACACACTTATATACTTGTATATGTATACACTTGTAATTTTCAACATTGTAAAATTAGCATATATCTATTTATATATTTTTAATTTACTATAAGATTCATCATTTCCAAAGATTTATAATTCAACGTTTACTATAGTTTCAAATCCAGTTTTATATATATATATATATATATATATATATATATATATATATCCAGATATTTTAGTTATCAGAATTTTATTTGTTCAACTAAATAAAAATCAGTATTCAATAGTAAAAATCAGTTAATTATCCAATTATCAGATGTCAAAAAATCCAGGTTATCACATTCCTTCCCATTTTAGAACTTTCCGTCCTAAAAAAGGAACGAAGCCAGAATTTTATTAAAATGTTTATTATAAGTTAAATTATCTTTTAAACATTTTGAACTCTCAACTCCCATTATTTAAAAAATTTAAAAAACATTTAAAATCTACATAATATTGCTAAAATAGCTTTATAAAAATACTTTTTATAACTTGATGTTTCAACAAGTCCATCCTTGTTCTCACAGAAACTCGGTCATATGTCAATCGGGCGTAGGACTAAAAATCTATAAGTACTTGGTAAATCTGTTTTCGACACCCAGTGAAAATACTTGGAAAATATTTTGGTGAAAATATAGAATTTTTTTTGATGAGAATGCCCTGGAAATCATCACCCCCTCCATAGTCGCAGTTAGCCCGATGATTACGTCGCCATCACGGCAAAACCATAAAAAAACTACAGGCATCTGCGCCCCTCGATTACACCATGGAACTGCCACAGATCGCTGCTACACCCGGGTTTACGTCGCGATCATGGAAAAAACCCATGTAACTGTAGGCATCAGTGCCCTAGAATTTCGCTACCAAATGAAACTCCTCCATACAGACTACATAGATCGCAGACTACACCCATCGAGTCCCAATGTAACCTGTAGGAACTCACTGCCAGATGACTTTCGCTATGTCTTTATAAATCGCAGTCTACCGATGTTACGTCGCCCTCATAGCGAAATCAAACGTAGACCGTAGGCAATCACTGCCCTCGACTTCCGCTGTGGTGCGCAGTAGATCGCAGTGACACCGAGTTACACTATCGTCACAATATAACCTAAGTGTCTCTGTAGGCATCAGCACCCTCGACTTTCACTACCTCAACACAATCCTCAAGAACCATAGTTTATCTGGACGTCCTCCCAGGATCAAATTTAGAACCCTCCCTTAGGGCTCAATGCAGAACCACCCCGTGGATATCCTACTAGAAGTTCATTTAAATGGGAACGCCTTTTACCCCATAGCCATTCTCAAAACATTTTATACTATACATATATAGTATCTTTCAAATCATACTCTTTATATGTATCACATAAAAATCTCCTTTACACAAAATCAATATCTCAAAATCAATAATTCTCAAACTTGACTTTCCAATTTCTGAAAATTAATTTTTCACAAAAATCAAAGCCTTTCAAAATCAGTGGGTTCCAAAACCTTTTTCCCAATGTCATAAAATCATTTATATATAGATATATATATAAGTTCATTCTTTTAACTAGAACAAAATATTTTTCAAAGATCTGTTCTTCTGGTTATTTCAACAAGGGGAGTTTATTATGTATAACAAATATATATATACATACTTCATTTATGCCAAATCAAATATTCAAGTTTGATTTCTTTTATAAAGTTATTTACTACCTTACGTACTTTTATAAAATGAGTTTAGTTATAGTGATATCCAACTTCCACACTTATACATCATAAATTTCTCAAAATATGCTTTTCCATTTCAAAAATCATTATACATTCTCTTCAAAATTTTCAATATCTATTTCATCCAAGCACATACGATGCACATATATCATCCGTACGCAATATCAAATTTGATCATTCACTCGATCACATAATTTCACTTCCAAACTAGTATCGTCCACCCAACTTCCTAGTACGGACTTCGATCTGGTTTCTTGATCAAAAACCGTCATTCTCCTTGAATAGCCATAACTATGATAGAGAATTTCCAGAACTAATCAAAATTCCATATCCAGGGTTCTCCGTTGGAAATCGAGTGAAAAATCCCAACTCGGATCGATATACTATCTCGAAATTCTGTGTTCGAATCTGGATCAAATCATTATGCGAATAGAATAATATGCATTCATCCTACGTATTTATCTTCATTGATTAGCTAAATCAGTTCTCTTTTTATTCACCTTCATTTTGATTCTATTCACTTATTCACAATTGCTTCAATTTCCATTTGGGTTATTACCTCAATTCTTATCTCAATTGATATTTAATTATAAACAGTTTGGACTCTGACCAGCTTGAATTTAGAAAATAGCTTGAAAAGTTTAAAATAGTTAAGTAGTTGCAAAATAGTTATTATTTGTAAAATAGCTCCAGAATAGCGAAGTAATTGTAAAATAGTTGTAAAATAGTTGAATAGTTGTAGAATAGTTAGATAGTTGCAAAATAGTTGTAAAATAGTAATTAGTTATAAGTAGTTGAAAAATAGTAATTAGTTTATAAAACAGTTGTAAAATTGTTGTAATATAGTCAAGTAGTTCCATAAATAGTTATAAAATAAGAATAAGATAGTTTGGGTTTTAAAAAGAAAGATTGTATGGTAAATAGCTAGGAAAAATAGATTTAAAATTGTTGATATTAAAACAACTTATTCGAAAATAGTTTTAGAGTCAAACTGGTTCAATTTCCCAATTTCTCGTTTCAATCACTTTCCAATTTCTACTTCTTGATTCAATTTCAATTTAATTTGAATTAACTTTAATTCCTTTCCCAAATTCAAATCAATTTCCATTTGAATTTAAACTTATTTAACTTCAATCTCACTTCCAATTAAATTCAATTCGACTTTCCATTTGAATTTATTTCAATTCCAATCTCAACTTTAAACCAATTCTTAATAATTTTAATTTGCAAATTCATTTTTAAAATTCGTATCTAAAGTTCAAAGTGATTTCATTTTAATAAGTTCAATCTTTATCTCTAAAAATTAAAATCTATTAAATAATTTCAAAATAAGGTTTTATACCCATTTAATTTCAATAATGGATATATATTATCTCAATCCACTTCTTAATTCAAAAATAATCCAATTCATAATTTTACAGACTATCAATAGCAACAGGATGATAGCAGGACATGCCAAAGTAAATAAACATCTGAATTATCTAAAACATCCATCAATAGCATCCATTACCCATTTCCAGAACTCAAACTTGTTTTGAGATCACATATACTCCCTTTTCAATTCAACCCAATTAACTTCCCTAAGTTAAATCTCAATTTCATCTTGAAATTTCCAATTCAGGTTGTATATTAAACTTATTTAACTTCCCCTAAGTTAAATTCAATTTTTTTAATCCAGTCAACCTTACTCAATTTGAATTCTCCATTTCAAAATTTTAAACTTCTTATCAATATCCTTTCCTAATTATAAGTTCAAACTTATTTTACTTTGGTTTCACATCACATATCAGGGGGAAAATCAAAACTCAACACTTAGTGTTTACCTCAAATCAAAATTGATATTATGTATATCTACTTATATATACATATTTATTTCATTTGCACACCAAGTTATATTTTAAATTTTAAACTATTCTTGGTTTTTATTTCAAAACAAATTCCTTTTAAAATTTTAAAACAACTCTTGTTTTAAAATAAGATTCCTACATTTAAAAATAGTATTCATTATATCTTTTAATACTTTGAAACAATTTAAATTTTCTGGACTTAGATTTAAAAACTTAATAATGTAAATACTTTTCAATTTAAAAGCCATAGTTATCTAAATTATCACTTCCTTAAAACATTCCATTTTTCTTATCATTATTTATTATTAGAAAACAAACATCTTATTCCAATAAAAAAAATTAGACATAATAATCATTTTATGATGATAACCAAGAGTATCATATCTGGAGACAAATTCACTACATATTATCTCATAATTTGTTGGAAAAATCAAATCAAGGTTCTGAAAATACTTCTACAAATTTTAGGATTTTATTTTTTTGGTTTGAATCCATTTTTAGCTTATCGTGTTTGTATAGTTCATATTATCCAATTCTTATTTGGATATATATATATATATATTACTACTTAATTCTTATATTTAATTTCAATAATCAACAACCAATTATCTTATTATATATAATAATTAGAAAAATTATTGTTTTTTGTATCAAAATATAAGCTTATATAAAAACTACTTTTAAAACCGTTTTTAAAATCATTATATAGGAAAATAACAAGTACGCTCTCATATAATACACTCAACTCATTCTAGGGTACTAATGACCCTATCCTTAATGAGTAACCCCCACCAGAGCCAAGGTTCTCGCTTAACCTTCAGCTCTGATACCAAATGTAACGACCTAAAATTTTTGACCCCAAAAACTCGACACTGATACGTTTACTGTAGAAGTGTCGAGCAATCGAATGCCGGAAATTCCAAATCATTAGCGTAAAGAAGAAAAAGGGGAAGAAGAAGAAACAGAAACAACAGCACAGAATCTCCGAATCACAGTGGAACAAAATATATTATTAAATAACAGCATTTATATAAAGAAAAGATGTAACTTTCAATTTACAAACGATATCTCAGAGTACAATCATTCACAGATAAACTGGACAGTTGTAAAAACTTGTCCCTGACTACAAGAAATACAATCTCAAATACACAACAGAATATACTCCATATGTCCCTGCCATCCTGAGCTCCAGAATGTCCTACCCTGAAAATCTGTAATACTCGGCCTGACCCGAGCATTACAATAAAGTAACACCGGAGTCAGGCTGGAAACCAACGTGAGTAAACCAATATAACTTGAACTACTAAGTCATAAAACTTATTTGAAAACCTGGGGTAACTCGTTCATCACTATGAGTTCTTATCTTACTAAAGCCAACACTTATTTCACAAAACAATATCTAAGTACCATTACTTAGTTTAAAAGGTCATGTTACTTAATTTATTCCCTTCCAGCCTATTTGATTCTAAAATCAAATCCATAAAGAATGTGTAGATTACTAATCAAAGTGGTTTCGGATATTGCTAATATCCAACTCTGGTCTCTTCGAATCGAATACCATTTTTAACCCAAGTTGTTTAAGTTAAACAATTCAATTTATGTTCAGAATAACATTTTCTCACTGCAATACATCACAGATAAATAAACCACATTATCACGGTTCAACTAAAGCATTCATATATCACAGAGAATCACAAATTATCAGGCTAGAGATATTAGTCAATCCCAAACATTCAATACAATTTGATCGTCTATAAGCAAGATAACTGGTCATACCATTCTAATTAATTTAATTAACATAAAATAAATTAATTACTTTTAAATCCTGCTTAATTATCATTAAATAATTTCAAACCATTTATTATAACAATAATAATAATTGACATTAAGTAATTATCCTTTCATTACTTAAGACCTTATTTAATTAAAGATACATTTATCTTAATCAATTACTTAATTATCATTTAAATCTTATTTAAATTAAATGCTTGAAATTAATTTATACAAAATCACTTGAGCCCTTATGATTAATTAAATTTTAATATATTTACCTTTAATCATTTACTTAATTACATCATTTTATTTTTTGAAAACACTAAGGGATTTAATTAAATAATTAATTTAACATATAATTATTCAAATCAAATCGGCTTAAATTAAAAACACATTTGATTTTATAATTTAAATGTTGAAACTTGTTTTGAAAACTTGATCAACGCTTGCTTTCAACTTGTTTATTATATTACTTTCGAAACTTGCATTTTTCTTTTACTTTCAAAACTTGTTAACAAAATGTACTTACATTATAAAATTAGGAAACACAAGCCCTAACTAAAAATACCTGAGCTAAACCCTGAGCCACATTATCTTCTCATCCCTCCGATAAAACTCAAGTTTGACTTCGAGCTAAACCTTTCCTTCCTCGAAGCTCCAAAACACACAAAAACCACAGATACAAAAAGACACGTGTGCACATGTACACGCGATCACCGTCGCTACGGTCATTGTCGCTACCACCAGCACGTCGACGTCGTCTCATTTGTTCGACCGGACCACCCCGGACTTGGATCCCACTTCAAATCGAAATCGAGAGAAACGAGCACCACCTAGAACAAAACCCAGTCACCAAACCACCTCGCATCGCCTAACTCCAATCGTCAGAAGCCTCATCGTTGGGCCCACACCTTCGCCAGAGCTTCACGCTCCATTTCCCCCTACTTTTATCAAGCCCGACGCCGCCATGCTGTCATAATGAACCCGAGAACTTCGTCGAACCAACATAGCTTAAAACCCTGCAACGTCACCGTTCAGCCACCTCGATGGACAATAAACCCTCCGACCATCTTTCCCAAGTGCCTCGACCTCCGAACTAACTCCAATAGCGACTTCGACCAACCTAGATCCTACGATCGCCAGAACTCTGTCAAAGTTCAATTTCCCATCAACTAGGAAATTCTCAACAAATTTTAGTTTAAAAATCTTGAAATATTTATCAAAAATCACCATTTTCTAGTTCGAATCTGATTCTATAATCAAAATATGAAATTAACATAATCGATTTTTTTGACTTGAAATGATTTTTTACTGTTAATTCTCATTTTCAAAATAATTACTTAATATATATACTAGAAATTATTTTTAAAAATGGTGTTGCATCCGTACACACATTTTCCCTTTAAAGATCATAGCCTAAAATTGAATATATGAAGAGAAACTGAATTTATTTAAATGTGCTTGAGCCTGTTATACAACAGAGACATATATATACATTTACATAGACATGCACAGATTATTTCATATTTATATACATGCAACCACATTAATTCATCCATGCAAACATTATTCATAACATCACTACAAGATTTTATATCATGCATCAAGATATAAACAGATTTAACTTAAAAAAATGATTATTTACTCACCTGTATATTGATAAATAGAAATAGAGCTTCTCTTTTTTTTGATTAGGAACTGCTATTTGATTTCGATTTGATCTTTGAAATACTTGGGTTGAGTTGAAATTTGATCCTGAATCTTTTCTTTCTCTGGTTGAACTTGAAGTTGTTTTGATTTCTTTTTTAGTTTTTTTATTTTGAAGACAATGAAAGTAAGAAAAGAGTATGGACAAATAGACCTGTAGAAGATTTTGAACTGGAAACGGCCTTCTCTAACATTTTATTTATATTCCAAATCAAAAGTAAAAGGATATGCCACTTGTATTTTGCATGGCATACACAAGCAACAAATGTCCTAATCTATGTTTAAATATCTTCTTGTGTTTTTTTAATTATGTTTTATGTTTATATATTTTCATATTTATAAACCATATCTAATTTTTGTATAATTTTTAAAAGAAAGTATTTCAAACCTTTTTATTATATCTTATTTTGAGCTATCATACTTTTAAATAAATAAATATTTATCTTTTAGAGTTTTTAAAATATAGAATTTAACTTTAGATAGATTTTGAAAATTATTATATTAAATTCAAATCAATGCTTTCAAATCACAATATATATATATGTATCTATATATATATATATATTATAATTAGAAATAACTTATGGGAAATTTCGATATATATATATATTATAATTAGAAATAACTTATGGGAAATTTATATAAATATAAATATATATATATATCCACACTTTTACAAACTTCCATATATTATACTTCTCATGGCATATATATACATATACACACACACACACACTTATATACTTATATACGTATAAACTTGTAATTTTCAACATTATGAAATTTGCATATATCTATTTATATATTATTTTTAATTAACTAAAAGATTTATCATTTCCAGAGATTTATAATTCAACATTTATTATAGTTTCAATTCCAGTTATATATGTATCTAGATTTTTTAGTTATTAGAATTTTATTTGTTCAACTAAATAAAAATCAGTATCTCAATAGTAAAATCAGTTAATTATCCAATTATCAGATGTCCAAAAATCCGGGTTAGCACATTCCTCCCCCTTTAGAACTTTTCATCCTCAAAAAGGAACGAAGCCAGAATTTTATTAAAATGTTTATTATTAGTTAAATTATCCTTTAAACATTTTGAACTCTCAACACCCATTATTTAAATTTTTTAAAACAATATTAAAATCTACATAATATTGCTAAAATAGCTTTATAAAAATACTTTTTATAACTTGATGTTTCAAATAAGTCCATCCTTGTTCTTACAGAAATTCGGTCATATATCGATCAGGCGTAGGACTGAAAATCTATAAGCACTTGGTAAACCCGTTTTCAACACCCAGTGAAAATACTTGGAAATTATTCTGGTGAAAATATAGAAAATATTTTTGGTGAGAATGCTCTGGAAATCATCACCCCTCCATGGTTGTCGTTAGCCCGATGATTAAGTCGCCATCACGGCAAACCATAGAAAACTGTAGGCATTCGCGCCCCTCGATTACACCATAGAACCGCCATAGATCGCATCTACACCCGGGGTTACGTCACCATCATGGCAAAATCCTATGTAATTGTAGCCATCAACGCCTTCGAATTTCGCTACCAAATGTAACTCCTCCACACAGACTACATAGATCGCAGACTACATCAGTCAAGTCCCAATGTATCCTGTAGAAACTCACTGCCACACGACTTTCACTATGTCTTCATAGATCGTAGTTTACCGATATTACGTCGCCCTCATAGAGAAATCAAACATAGACCGTAGGCAATCACTGCCCTCGACTTCTGCTATGGTGCGTAGTAGATCGCATTGACACCGAGTTACACTGTGGTCACAGTATAACCCAAGTGTCTCTACAGGCATCAGCGCCCTTGACTTTCGCTACCCCAACATAATCCTCAAGTACCTCAGTTTGTTCGGACCTCCTCCCAGGATAAAATTTAGAACCCTCCCTTAGGGCTCAATGCAAAACCACACCATGGATCTTCTATTAGGAGTTCATTTAAATGGGAATGCCTTTTCCCGACAGCCATTATCAAAACATTTTATACTATACATATATAATATAGTATCTTTCAAATCATACTCTTTACATGTATCACATATAAATCTCCTTTATACAAAATCGATAATTCTCAAACTTGACTTTCCAAATTCCAAAATTGATTTTTTCCCAAAAATCAAAAGCCTTTCAAAATCAATGGGTTCCAAAACCTTTTTCCCAATCTCATAAAACCATTTATATATATAGATATATATATAAGTTCATTCTTTTAACTAGAACAAAATATTTTTCAAAGATCTTTTCTTTTGGTTATAGATTCAACAAGGGGAGTTTATTATATATAACAAATATATATACATACTTCATTTATTCCAAATCAAATATCCAAGTTTGATTTCTTTTATAAAGTTATTTATCACTTTACTTACTTTTATAAAATGAGTTCAGTTATAGTGATATCCAACTTCCACCCTTATACATCATAAATTTATCAAAATATACTTTTCCATTTAAAAAATCATTTTACATTCTTTTCAAATTTTCAATATCTATTTCATCCAAGCACATACAATGCACATATATCATCCGTACGCAATATCAAATTTGATCGTTCACTCGATCACACGATTTTACTTTCGAACTAGTATCATCCACCCGACTTCCTAGTGTGGACTCCAATCTGGTTTCTTGGTCAAAAACCGTCATTCTCCTTGCATAGCCATAACTATGATAGAGAATTTTCAGAACCAATCAAAATTCCATATCCAAGGTTTGTCGTTGGAAATCGAGTGAAAAATCCCAACTCGGATCGATATACTATCTCGAAATTCTGTGTTCGAATCTGGATCAAATCATTATGCGAATAGAATAATATAATATTTATCTTCATTGATTATTAGCTAAATCAATTCTCTTTTTATTCACCTTTATTTTGATTATATTCACTTATTCACAATTGCTTCAATTTCCATTTGGGTTATTACCTCAATTCTTATCTCCATTGGTATTTAATTATAAACAGTTTGCACTCTGACCAGCTTGAATTTGGAAAATAGCTTGAAAAGTTTAAAATAGTTAAGTAGTTGCAAAATAGTTATTAGTTGTAAAATAGCTCTAGAATAGTGAAGTAATTGTAAAATAGTTGTAAAATAGTTGAATAGTTTTAGAATAGTTAGATAGTTGCAAAATAGTTGTAAAATAGCAATTAATTATAAGTAGTTGTAAAATAGTAATTAGTTTATAAAACAATTGTAAAATTGTTTTAAAATAGTCAAATAGTTCCAAAAATAGTTACAAAATAAGTATAAGATAGTTTGGGTTTTAAAAAGAAAGACTGTGTAATAAATAGCTAGGAAAAATAGATTTAAAATTGTTTATATTAAACCAATTCATTCGAAAATAGTTTCAGAGTCACACTGGTTCAATTTCTCAATTTCTCATTTCAATCACTTTCCAATTTCCACTTCCATTTAAATTGATTCAATTTCAGTTTAATTTGAATGAACTTTAATTCCTTTCCCAAATTCAAGTCAATTTCCATTTGAATTTAAACTAATTCAACTCAATCTCACATCCAATTAAATTCAATTCAACTTTCCATTTGAATTTATTTCAATTACAATCTCAACTTTAAACCAATTCTTAATAATTTTAATTTGCAAATTCATTTTTAACATTCAAATATTAAGTTCAAAGTGATTTCATTTTCATAAGTTCAATCTTTATCTCTAAAAATCAAAATCTATTAAATAATTTCAAAATAAGGTTTTATACCCATTTAATTTCAGTAATGGATATATATTATCTCAATTCACTTCTTAATTCAAAAATAATCCAATTCACAATTTTACAAAACATTAATAGGTAAGGATGATAACTGGATATGTCAAAGTAAATAAACATCTAAATTATCTAAAACATCCATCAATAGCATCCATTACCCATTTCCAGAACTCAAACTTGTTTTGAGATCACAAATAATCCCTTTTCAATTCAACACAATTAACTTTCCTAAGTTAAATCTCAATTTCATCTTGAAATTTCCAATTCAGGTTGTATATTAAACTTATTTAACTTCCCCTAAGTTAAATTCAATTCATTTAATCCAGTTAACCTTACTCAATTTGAATTCTCCATTTCAAAATTTTAAACTTCTTATCAATATCCTTTCCCACTTATAAGTTCAAAAACTTATTTTACTTTGGGTTCACATCACATTTCAGGGGGAAAATCAAAACTCAACACTTGGTGTTTGTACCAAAAATGGGCACAACACTCTTCGGAAGTTTTTGAAGAGATAAAATGAAGAAATAGAAATTTAAAATATAGGTTATTAATAAAAATCTTCAAGAACAGATAAGTAAATGCACATACACAAGCAATTTAGAGTGTTTCGGCGTATTGCCTACGTCCACTATATGAGGTTTTATGATTTTTATTGATATTCTCTTGATGATTACACTTGGTTACAGTGAGCTACAACGGATCACAACTCTGAAATTCGAGTACAACGGAAACAATGGAGTGCAGAGATGAATCCGGCAGAGTCTGGACGCTAGAGAATCCAAAAAAAAAATCCCTCTTTTGTAGGCCCTGAGGCTCTATCTACAAGCGTAGGAGGCTGATATTTCGGTCAGATCTCAGGAGACTTCCTCTGGCACGTGGTTGGGCCCAGGCGATCGATCCCATGAAGTTTCGACTCGATCCGTGATCGATACAAACGTAATTCATATCGATCAAGATTTTGTCCAATGGAGTCGAAACTTGGTGTGAACATTCTTTAGCTTGTACGAAAGCTCCTGTGAAAATTTCATAGCATTTGGACTTTTGGATCTTGAGTTATGATAGATACGAGATGGTTTTTTGGGCAAACTATTTTGTTCGAATCGATTACTTCGAATCGATCTGTTCGAATCGATGGTTGCACGTGCTCTCCTGATGACGTGGCACACACTTCTCGGATCGATCCACCTTTCACTCCGAGTTGACCAACTCATCCTTGAACTTCGCCTTGTTCATATCGAAGGCCGTTGCCCAGTTTGAATCGAGGGTGATGATCTAGTTTGCATCAATGAAAGTGGCTTCGTTCACACCCATCAAGCATGCCCTTGTTCGTATCGATCAAAGTCACTTCAACTGGATGGATACGAACAAGAAATATGGTGATAGATTCGAATAAATGGCGACGCTGCTTGGCTTGATGTATACGAAAAGTGATAACTCAATGGATACGAAGTAGTAAATGTTTTATGGATACGAACAATGGTCACTTGATGGATACGAACTAGACATTAGCCGATCGATACGAAGTGCACTGTTTGATGATGGATGTGAAACTGACCGATGCGAACCGAGGCTTGACGATGGATACAAATGGGACCGATACGAGCTAAGGCACAAGGATGGATATGAAGTTGGTGCCGCTTTGATCGATACGAAAACGATGGATTCGAACCAAGATTCAGTGATGGATACGAAAATAGGGTTATCTCCTCCAACTTGCATCGATCATAACTTAAGCACATGAACTCGGATTGACATGAAATTTGAAATGTTGGCTTTCATGGCTACTCTTGTCGCATCATATCAATCGTAGCCTAATCCGAACTCTCGCAAAAATCATCGATATCCATGGTGGGCTGTGCGTACTCGATATCCGGGACGAGTAATCCCTGGTTTTCAGTTAGTTCCTTGATATCTCGGTCTTGCCAAAAGGCAGGGTAACATTTGCCCCTTAAAGTACGTCTTATGGAAACATGACGTGCTTTGAAAAGCTGCAGTCTTCACTCTGAACAGTTATCGTCTTTTCGTTGAAGGTGGTAATCTTTGATTGATTTCTTCAGTAATGTGAACTATTGATGGTCGACTGTTGTACCCTGTATTGTTGTAACTGATCGTTGTATGATAGTGATTAGCTGTTTTTTTCCGTAACCATTATCAGATGAGTATTCAATTCCTATGGATATTGAAAATTGAATATTAGTCCGACATATATGCATATATGTTAAACTAACTCTCGTTAATGTTGCACGTTCATGAGTCGTTGTCAGTTTTCTCGTATCGAGTTCCGTATCGGCCCTCTCCTAAAATGATATGAAATTCGAGTTGCAACAACGCTTGATGGTTGTTTTTGGATGTTCCTTCTTATCAATCCTCTCCTGAATCGATATAAAAGGTTGAAAGATTGATCTCGCATCGATATACTTTGCATTGATGGATACGAGATAGAATCGATGGATATGAGCTTCAGTGGATACGAAATTAACATTCGTATCGATAGATACGAGTTTCGGTGGATCCCAATGCAGTGGGCTTCATTTCGTATCGATGAACCTATGCTGTTGTGGGTCATGTGTCGATGGATATGAATCAGAACTTTCGAATCGATGGAGTTCAATGCCTTCAGAACTGCCTTCATTATGTACTTCATAGCGATGGACCCTGGCGACAATTTCGCATCGATGCCGGCTCGGGCTTATAAATTCGAATAGCTCGTTCGAATCGATCTGGTAAAACTGTTGCTACCGGTCGCTTTTGACTGGGAGGCGAATCGCCTTTTCCTTTCTGTTCTTGGGTGCATATAAATACTTTTGGACTTAGGCACTTTTCTCATTTGTTTTCACTTCATTTGCCACTCTATACATCGCCTTCGTATCGTTCCAAGATCTTGGACAAAGAAGAACTCACGTGCCCTCAAACCCAAACCTTCAATTCCTTAATTCGACTATCATATTTGGGTAAGCCACTAAATGAATCTAACACATAAACAACGAGACTCGAAATCTTTTCCATCTTTATTTGTATTCATGATCGATCTTGACGAAATCGAGGTCAGAGATAAGTCAGAGCAAGATCGAGGGCGGAGGAAGGAAGTGGAATTAAGGCCACTTGGAGAAGAAGGAGTGTAGAGAAGAATGGCTTGATCCTCGTTTCGTGTCGATCTGGAGTAGTAGCGTTCGAAACGATCAAGATGATAAGGTTTTTGCCACGGAGTTCGTATCGATCCTGGAAGTGTTAATGGAATGATGAGGTTCGCATCGATCAAGGATGGTTGGAAATCGTATCGATCCATGATGATCGATACGTGGACTTGGCATGTACGATCGATACGAAAATCTGACTCCAATGATCAATACGAAGACTAGGTCGGTGATCGATGCGAAGTTGTATATCATGACTGATTCGAAATATGCTCTTATGATCGATACGAAAATGAGGCTCCCTTGACCGATACAAACCTGAACATTGGTGATCGATATGAAACCGAACATTGACGATCGATTCGAAGCCACTGGTCTTGATCGATACGAAACTGAAGCATTGTTGATCGATTCGAAGCAGACTCCTGGTGATCGATCCTAGCCTGAACCCTAATGGATTCGAAACTTGGTAAAATCGATAGCATGATTCCAACTAGCTTTATTCTTGCATATCTGGACTTAACTGTTAAACTGCATACTAGACTGCCCTTCGAAGCTCGTCGATGGAACTGTAACTTTACAAAATGACAACGAATTTTAACTCGGATCGATTGCTAATATATGGATGGCACGGTTGTGACGGTCAGTGATGGCGGTCACTCCAACCGAATTTTGAAGTCTTGTCATTTGCACGTTTTCTCTAACTCTGTAGAATTTTTCCAAGTATCATATAGCACTGCACCGCACAACACATGCACACACTTCACACTGGGGGATGCATGGGCTTACTATCGTCTATTAATGATTTCTCATAAGTTATTTAGTTATGGAACCCTCAAGCTCACAGCAACAGGAAGCTCAGAGTTTAATTCCTCCAACAATCAAGATACCGACCATCGAGGCCGAAGTCGTTGATCCAGCCTCGGATGAGGCACCTAGCGCATCTTTTGTTGGTAGTCCGACAGACTCTATTCCGTCCAATATTTTCGAAGATATGCTGGGACGAATATGCCTGAGGCATGGCTTGTAGTCTGATGATGTGTTATTGCCGGGACCTAATGATAGACCGCACTGCCCACCGTAAGGATATACCACATTCAATCGCCATGCGTACGCAGCCGGGATGCTTCCTCAATTTAACCAGTACATTAGGGAGGTGTTATCTTTTCTAGGGATCCCTCTATCTCAGCTACACCCGAATGGATACGCTCTGTTGAACAGCTTTTTCATCGTATTCATGGAGCATCTCCATCGACCACCGATTCCGATCGAGATCAGATATATATTCAACTTTAAGAGCCGGGAGGATAGCCCATCTTTCACTTTCCTGGAGGCATCAAGAAATTGCCAAGTAGTTATGGGATCCTAGTCTAGGCTAAGTTACTTCAAGACGGAGTGGTTTTATATCCGATGCCCCCCGGGATTTGCCAGTAGATGGCTATTCCGACATAAGTATTGAAGTCTTCTCAAATAGTTGATAAGATAGTTATAACTGAAGTCAAACTTATATATCTTTATCCTTACAGCGATAATTCAGTGACCCGAAAGTATTCATTTCAAAGAGATAGTTCGGACTCTTCAAGAAATCCCGAGTGAAGAGAGAAACATTGATTCAGTTCTAACGGATAGGAACCTGAGAATTCTTGGGCTGATTGAGCGAAAACAAAGTATAAGGCTCGAGGGGACGCTAAGGACTAGCTTGAAGAAACGGGTTAAGCGCAAGACGCCTCGACTTGTTATAACCGAGGAGGTTGATTCAGAGGGAACACACACCGATGACGAACTCTTAGCTGGGCCTTAGGATGCAGTCCTGGATTCCAAAGGAAAGAGAAAAAGGCAAGGCAGCTGCTTTTAAACATTCGAAATCTGAGAGATGGAAATCTGTGGTCAATTCTCGACCCGCTTTCGGAGTTAGAATTTCGAACGCTTCTCCCTCCACGAGCGGAAAATCTCTTCGAAGGGCTCGCCGATATCCCAAATCCGGACTATCTGTCCTTCCAACATGATGTCGGATTGGAAGAACTTCAACATGCTTTAGATTTGAGCGATTCTCTTCCCACTAGCATGGTCGACACTTTCAGTTGGTCGAGGGGTTACACATACATACACACTTCATGACACCACACAATTCCTAGCCGTAAGCAGCCTACGTTGGAAGATTGCTAACTTATTCTTGTTTTACTTTGCAGATACAATGTCTGGCCGAAGCTCAATGTGGGGTAGTCTACGGAAAGCTCGTCGATCTTTGACTTATTATGAGCCACACAGAAGAGAAGGATATAGGGACTACGACCAGGGGTACTCCAGTCAAGAACGGTATGACAAAGACAGGGAGTTCAAGCATCGGTCTCGATCTCATTCTGCCCCTCCTAGAATCCCTGTACAGCCTCATGTTCACGTCTCACGTCCTTCGAAAACTTCACGGCACAAGCCGTCTTCCCATTCCCCGAGGCCGGGAACTCAATGTAGAACCGAAATAGTGGCCTCCACACCTACAGAGCAGGTCTTTACCAAGCCTACGAGGGAAGGAGCGATTAAACTCGCTCAATTGAAGAAAGATTTTCCTGATATTTGTTTCGACAGGTATGTGTTCCCCTCGCATTTAAAGAGAATTCCGACGGAGGCCGGGAACACTGTTCATGACTATGTTACGGATTTCTACTTTAAGTATAAGGAGTGGGCAAAAGCCGTGAGAAAAACATCGAAAGTGGCTTTCGAGCGGGCTGCCGCGATTGAAAAGTTGGAGAGAGAGCTCGCACAGAAAGATTGGATTATTCAGATGATCAATACTGAAGCCGAGTCCTCTCGAAAATCTAAAATAGAAGCTCTCAAAAAGGCCGATAATGCCAACTCGGCCATGGATAGGATGAGGCACGAACATTATGCCATGATGGAGGACATTGGCCATAGGAACACCGCCGTCACCGCTGAGCGCGACGCTGCCCTCAAAGAGCTCAACGAACTTAAAGTTTTCTGAAATTATAAAGGAGAGGGATGCTGCTAACACTTCAGCACAAGAGGCATGCGATCAGGTGGTGGTGCTTCAGGGTGAAAGAGATGTGGCTGTGGCAAAATTCCGCTTGGTGGAGGCTGAGGTTGAAGAGAAAGTTCGGCTGGCGGAGACTAGGTTGGAGGCTAACATAGAGGAACTTCTCGTCACCTATAACGCCAACGTGTTGAGAAATCGAAACCTGGCCTGGCTAGAAAACTATTCGACACGTCTTTACAATGCTTGGAGCCAGTTGGTCGAGGAGGAGAAGGCGGTGCATCTGGGTGGAGCATTTGACGACTTCGAACTGGAGAACCGTATATTGAATGAGGATGAAAAGAAGGTTCTCCATGACTCAATGATCTCACATGCAAGAGAGAAGCTTGGCACCGAGCACCCGGAGAATGGGGAAGGGTCAGGTGTTGAGCATCATGCCACAAGTTTCGAGATTACTGCTCCACCTCAACCCGCATCGATGCAAGTGGTTGAGGCCCAGTCTATCCCAACTTACAATCCAGAGCAGCCGTAGCTATCCCCTATTAAGAAGCACGCTTCCGAAGCTTCTTAGCCATCTGCGAGTCAAACCGAGGAAGGTGCTCTGAACAAATCTTACGTGCATTCGAAATGAAGGACTTGTTTTGAAGTGTGTGCCAACAACTTCTCTTCTTCCTTGTCCAGTGACTGGAGCTATATCGATAGCGCCTCTTGCAATCCAAGAATTACATCAAGTGCAGGAGGCCATCGTCACCGAAGCCACCACTACGACAACGACCGTGCCAATCTAAGGAATGCAGGGGAGCTCACTTTCTTTCGATGAGAAGATGATGAACGAGCTTCTAGGTCGACACAGTGACCCCTTCGTAGATTTTCCATTTGTCATTAGTGGATTCACGCCCGCTTCTGGTGCTTCAACACAGACCACTGCTACCCCTAGGGAAGCCCGATCTATTCGCGAGGAAGAAATATTGACTGAAATCAACGCTGAGTTGGGGGCAACGGCATATGTGGTAGTTCTAGGGGTGGAATGGCGGTGCCTGGTCTAGCTCCGCTAAGAATGATATCTCCTGGATGTACACTCATTGATACTAATGTGCCCATTCCGCCCCCTGTTGTAGATCCGACTCCTCCAACCCCTCCTGAAGGAAGCATTCCCGTACATTCAAGTTTGGAGGAGGATGTTGAAATCATGCCACCGTCCAAAGATAGCCCGCCAAAAGGCAAGATCTCAAAACGAAAGATCATTAGCGGCTCCAATGGGCTTACGCCAAAGAAGAAGCCGAGGAAGAAGAAAGAGTAAACAAGCCTCTTCGGCGTATTTTTTGGTAGATAGGAAGTTTATTTTTTGCTTTTCCTTCGTAGGTCGTGTATAGATGCGGGTTCGGCCCTTGCTGGTAGGAATTTTGGAAGAACTAGTATATGAATCTTCACTTATAATTAGTTGAAATGAAATTTCGTTTTCTTGTTTCAACTTTCATTCCTGTTTTTTATGCTTAAGTGTTGCAGCATTTGAATTTCAGTTCAGTGCTCTCATGGAGTTTCAACTCTTGAGTTGAGTTTGTTTTATCCGCCAAGTCTGGAAATCATGAACACAAGTCATAACTGGAGATTGAGTGGGACTTTTGACATTGCACTGCTTCGGTCAATGATTGACACTTAAGCTCTGTCCCCGGTTTCGAGGATAGGTTATAAAGATCGGCTAGAGATCGCCAGTTTCCTTTGTTTTTTGAGCTTAACATCGTCGGATCGATGCTGAAAAAAGTGAGAATTGAGCGGTTGAACCACACTCGCATACTAATAATAGTCACATCCGCACTATGGGGATCTGCATTTGCATTTCGCCGATCCGTCATGCTTATTGAAGTTTTTTAGTACATGTCCATGCTCTGGGGACTTAGGTTAATTTAGGAGTGGTCATTCGCACTCGAGTTATATTTATACTCTGACCACACTCTGAGCTCAGAGTTATTTGCGATCGATAATCTAGTTCGCACACTGGGAATCCGAAGACTATCAATACTTGTAATCCAGTTCGCACTCCGAGAACTTAGACTTAGCGTTTATACTCCAATTCACACTCTTGGAATTTGGAGCTAGCATTTACGCTCTGGTTTGCACTCTGAGAACCTAGAGCAGAGGTTTATACTCCAATTCGCACTCTGGGAATTTGGAGTTGGCCGATAGATGGTCAATCACATCTATTTAGACTTTTTAGGAGTTCGTTCACACCCTAGGAACGATGGATTTATCGGGATCGTGGATGGTCGGTTCACATCTATCCCGAGTTAAAAGTGAGGTCGTTAGATGGATGGGTCCATCTTCCTTGAACTTGGTTAGGATACGGTCAAAGTCATTAAGTGGACGGGTCCACCCTCTCCAGAACCACATTTATGCGTTTATGCTCCAACTCGCACTTTGGTAGTTTGGAGATTGTCGACCAACGGCTAGTCACGTTTGTTTGGGCGTTTGGATTGCGTTCTCACTCTGGGAACGGCAAAATTGTTAGGATCGTGGATGGTCAATTCACATCCATCCTGAGTCGACAAGCGAAGTCGTTAGATGGATGGATCCATCCTCCTCGAACTTGGTTAGGATACGGTCAAAGTCGTTACGTGGACGGATCCACCCTCTTCGAAAATGCATTTATAAATTTGTACTCCAGTTCACACTTTGGGAACCCGAAGTTAGTTAGAGGACTGTCGTGTACCGGTCCAATTTAGTCTTTAGTGTGATGACTTGCCCCCGAGCTTGGGTTTCACCTAGTGAGTGGCCGGTCGTATCACAATCACTCCCTATTTGAATAAATTCCACCGTATGATGGAACTTAGCTCTTCATGCATCATGATTGTTGCATGCCACATTCAGTAAAGCACAGTTTTGGCTTGAAGAGATGGCATTTTATTGCTGAAATGAGAAGATACGGCAAGGTCAGTTACCTTATTATAAATTCAAATCTCGAAATGCTGAAACAAATTGCAAATGACTTATAAATTAAACAAATGGAGCCTGTCATGTGTAACAGTGACAAAGATCCTCTCCGCTCTAGGATCTTGACAAAGAAGGGCCACCAACGGTAGATGACTTGAACGTGTCATTTTCAAGCTTTCATTCAATCACATATGGCCCTTCCCACTTTGATCTTGTGTGCGAAGGTATCGGGTGGACTTTTTTGTGGACAAAGTCGTCGAGTTTGAAAGTTTAGGGTCTTACTTTAACATTATGCAATCGGTGAACTCGATTTCGGTATGCGGCTGCTCTCACATCAACCTGATCCCCCTGAATAACTCCAAACTATTGGCGGTAGGGAATTTTAAAGTTAAGTACTACGGGGCAATAACAGTCCTGTATTCATCAAGGGCCGATCGGCCCAAGAAAGAGTTGTATGGAGAGTCTATGTTCAATACAACAAATTGCAATGTTCGGACCTAGCAAGGGCCGATCGGCCCAAGAAAGCATTGTATGGAGAGTCTATGTTTAATATAACAAATTGCAATGTTCGGACCCTCTAGTGCTCTCCAACTCCCAATTCCACTGGTAATTCTACCATTCCAGTGGGTGTGGCTGCATTCCCGTCGAAGCCATGAATACAGAGTTGACAAGGTTTCAAATCTTTGGCCTCTATCTTCATTTGATCGTAGGCGCGCTCAAATATTATATTCACAGAACTTCCACTGTCGACTAGAATCCTCTTCATCCAAGCTTGGCCTACTTGAGCTGATATGACCAGTGGATCAGTGGTTGGGGCTCCGAACCTGTTAGCGTCTCTACCTCGAAACATGATGTCGTCAGCCATCGTTTTTCGTCGCTTGGCAGGAGCTCTATCTTCCAAAGTACTATAACACTCGAAATTCGCATGCATGATGGAACTGGAAAACGATTTCATTTCCTTCCAGGATTGGTCTGCTGGATGAGGACCACCACAAACCGCATTTATCACTAGCCTCCCTCCGGTATGAGCGAGTTCCTCCTGTCTTGCCTGGTTGGGCGTATTATTCTGATTCGATGGGCCCGCACCTCCAGACTGCGGTGCCCGCACAAACTGTTCCAACTTCCTATCTCTAATCAATTTCTCAATGAGATCTTACAAATGACGACATTCATTGGTTGTGTCCGTAGCTTTCGTGAAATCTACAAAATTATCCCGTCTAGATTTGCCTTTCTGACGATGGTTTCGGGGCAGATTTCTTATATTGAATGGTATTACAGGTTTGTAAATACACATTCTCCAGCGATGTATTCAAAGGTGTATAATTATCAAACATAGGAGTTTTGTGCTGTGGGTCGCGATTCTAATCTCGCTTTCTATTTTGATTCACATTCTCTTTTTGCTGAGTTTGCTTGTTTTGAATGTTCAACTGAATCTTTCCGGAACTCTCCTCGGACTGCTTGACTATAACATTACTTTGAATTCCCTCACTACTAGGTCACATGTTATCCTTCTTCCTAGACTATTTTGCATCTTCCCTCCTTAAGAATTGGGCTGTCTTGGAGTAGAAACGATCCAATGACCTAATTTTTGAACTCGGAATCAGGATCAATCACCTTAGTCAATGCCATCAAAATAGAGTTGTCATTGGGATTGCTTATCTTTGCACACGTAGCATGAAAACTCTCCAAGTAGCGTCGAAGTGTCTCTACGGGAGCTTGAGTGGCGCTGGATAGAGTATTGGCATCTTTAGGCGTCATAACATGATTACGGAATTGCTCTATGAACTTAGTGGCTAATTGGTCAAAGCAAGAAACAGATCGAGGTTGAAATTGCGTGAACCACATGGTAGCGATGCCCCCCAAAGAGATGGGAAAACTACTGCAATTCACTGCATCATCAGCTCTCGCAGCATTAATCAGCCAGTCGTACTTCGGGATATGCTGAATTGGATTAGAACTTCCTTTATAGATCGGTAGAGTTGGCATCTTGAAACGCCGAGGTGGTTCGGCACGAAGTATTTCGTCAGTAAAGGGAGCACGGCTCCGGGCGATTCCCCAGTCATCATTAGTAAGTCCCTGGCTTTCACGGATCATCTGACGTATCATAGTTGGAATATCCGGCATCTGGACATTCTATGAACGTTGAGGCAAAGTATGGTCGGGTTCTACAGCGCGAGGCTGGACCGGACGTTGTCGACGATCCACGTCTCGCCTCCTTGGCTCCAAGTCTTTAGGGACGTATGGTTCAGGAGTACGTCCACGTTGATGATGGTTCAGATCTGGTTGACTCTGGGCATCAACTCTCGGTTCCATAGTGGCGGTTGTAGCGCGGTTGTCTGTGGTGTAGTGTGGAACTGTACCTCCCTGGGAGGAGGGTCCAATCTAGATGTTGGTCGATGGGCCAACTCTCTGCTGTCCAACGGTCATTGCAGGTTGATGTCCGATGGCTTGTGTGTAACTCCTCTCTAGCTGAGGATGGGTGGATCTGTGGTTGAAGTCAGACGAGGCAGAACTTTCTATGGAGAAATTAGAAGCATGACCTCTTTTGGATCTTCTGCGCCTTTAGCGATTTAGCTGATTGGTCAGTTCAGCATTAGCGCGTAGCTGTTCAGTCAATTGCTGCCGACTTTGGGTCAATTCTTAAAGCAGCATCTGAAATTCTTGTCTCATAACCAAGCCTGACGGATCTTAGAGTCCGGTAGCGTTTTGGTTGGATGGAGGCAATTTGCAGGATTCTGTCTATCCCGGCCTTCTTGATCAGCAGCGGTGCAGGCGGTCCTTGTGCTAACCATTGCGATAGATGAAGTTCTTTCTTAGATTTTAACCAAATCTGAATAGATTGGAAGGATTCTGGATTCGAGATCTGGATCTTCTTCTTGGATTTATGCAATCCGGTAACGATAGTAGCTCCAATGAGCAGGAGAAAAACTATGTTCTCTCAGTGAAAGCACCAAAGTGTTTGTACCAAAAATGGGTACAACACTCTTTGGAAGTTTTTGAAGAGATAAAATTAAGAAATAGAAATTTAAAATATAGGTTATCTAACAAAAATCTTCAAGAATAGATAAGTAAATGCACAGACACAAGAAATTTAGAGTGGTTCGGCGTATTGCATACGTCCACTATGAAGTTTTATGATTTTTATTGATATTCTCTTGATGATTACACTTGGTTACAGCGAGATACAGTGAATCGCTACTCTGAAATTCGAGTACAATAGAAATAATGAAGTGTAGAGATGAATCCTGTGGAGTCTAGGCACTAGAGAATCCAAAAAAATCCCTCTTCTGTAGGCCCTGGGGCACTATTTATAGGCGTAGGAGGCTGATATTTCGCTCATATCTTAGAAGACTTCTTCTGGCACATGGGTGGTCCCACACGATCGATCCCATAAAGTTTCGACTCGATCCGTGGTCAATACGAACGTAATTCGTATCGATCAAGATTTTTTCCAATGGAGTTGAAGCATGGTGTGAACATTCTTTAGCTTGTACGTAAGCTCCTGTGAAAATTTTATAGCATTTGGACTTGTGGATCTCGAGTTATGATCGATACGAGATGGGGTTTTTCGACAGACTGTTTTGTTCAAATCGATTACTTCGAATCGATGGTTGCACATGCTCTCATGATGATGTGGCGCGCACTCCTCGGATCGACCCATCTTTCACTCCGAGTTGACCGATTCGTCCTTGAACTTCACCTTGTTCCTATCGAAGGTCGTTCCTCAGTGCGAATCGAGGGTGATGATCTAGTTCGCATCGATGAAAGTGGCTTCGTTCGCACCCATCAAGCCTGTCCTTGTTCATATCGATCAAAGTCACTTCAACTGGATGGATATGAACAAGCAATATGGTGATGGATTCGAATAGATGGCGACGTTGCTTGGCTTGATGTATACGAATAGTGATAACTCAATGGATATGAAGTAGTAAATGTTTTATGGATACGAACTATGGTCACTTGATTGGGTACGAACTAGACATAGTCGATCGATACGAAGTGCACTGTCTGTTGATGGATACGAAACTGACCAATGCGAACCGAGGCTTGATGATGGATACGAACGTGACTGATATGAACTGAGGCACAAGGATGGATACGAAGTTGTTGTCGCTCTGATCGATACGAAGATGATGGATTCGAACCGAGGTTCAGTGTTGGATACGAAAACAGGGTTATCTCCTCCAACTAGCATCGATAATAACTTGAGCACATGAACTCGGATTGACTTGAAATTTGAAGCGTTGGCTTTCATGGCTCCGCTTGTCGCGTCATATCAATTGTAGCCTGATCCGGACTTGGACAAAAATCATCGATATCCATGGTGAACCTATGCGTACTCGATATCCGGGACGAGCGATCCTTGGTTTTCAGTCAGTTCCTTATTATCTCAGCCTTGCCAAAAGGCGGGATAACACTTAGTGTTTGCCTCAAACCAAAATTGATATTATGTATATCTACTTATATATACATATTTATTTCATTTGCACACCAAGTCATATTTAAATTTTAAACACTTGGTTTTTAATTTCAAAACAAATTCCTTTTAAAATTTTAAAACAACTCTTGTTTTAAAATAAGATTCCTACATTTAAAAATATTATTCATTACATCTTTTAATACTTTGAAACAATTTAAATTTTCTGGACTTAGATTTAAAAACTTCACAATGTAAATACTTTTCAATTTAAAAGCCATATTATCTAAATTGTTACTTCGTTAAAACATTCCATTTTCCTTATCATTATTTATTATTAGAAAACAAACATCCTATTCCATTAAAAAAATTCATAAATAATGACCATTTTATGATGATAACCAAGATTATCATATCTGGAGACCAATTCACTACATATTATCTCATAATTTGTTGGAAAAATCAAATCAAGTTAACTTTTTCAACATTCTGAAAATACTTCTACATATTTTAGGATTTTATTTTTTTGGTTTGAATCCATTTCTAGCTTATCTTATTTACATAGTTCATGTTATCCAATTCTTATTTGGATATATATATATATATATATATATATTGCTACTTAATTCTTATATTTAATTTCAATAATCAAAAACCAATTATCTTATTATATATAATAATTAGAAAAATTATTGTTTTTATATCAAAATATAACCTTATATAAAAACTACTTTTAAAACCGTTTTTAAAATCATTATATAGGAAAATAACAAGTACGCCCTCATATAATACACTCAACTCATTCTAGGGAACTACTGACGCCATCCTTAATGAGTAACCCCACTAGAGCCAAGGTTCTCGCTTAATCTTTAGCTCTGATACCAAATGTAATGACCCGAAATTTTCGACCCCAAAAATTCGACACTAATACGTTCACTGTAGAAGTGTCGAACAATCAAACGTCGAAAATTCCAAATCATTAGGGTAAAGAAGAAAAAGAGGTAGAAGAAGAAACAGAAACAACATCACAGAATCTCAGAATCGCAGCGGAACAAAATATATTATTAAATAACAGCATTTATACAAAGAAAAGCTGTAACTTTCAATTTACAAACGATATCTCAGAGTACAAGCATTCACAGATAAACTGGACAGTTGTAACAACTTGTCCCTGACTACAAACAATACAATCTCAAATACACAGCAGAATATACTCCATACGTCCCTGCCATCCAGCTCTCCTCCTGAGATCCAGTACGTCCTAACCTGAAAATATGTAATACTCAGTCTGACCCGAGCATTACAATAAAGTAACACACGTGTCAGGCTGGAAACCAGCATGAGTAAACCTATATGACTTGAAATACTAAATTATAAAACTTATTTGAAAACCCGGGGTAACTCGTTCATCACTATGAGTTCTTATCTTGCTAAAACCAATAGTTATTTCACAAAACAATATCTAAGTACCATTACTTAGTTTAAATGGCCATGTTACTTAATTTATTCCCTTCTAGCTTATTTTATTCTAAAATTAAATCCATAAAGAATTTGTAGATTACTAATCGAAGTGATTCCGGATATTGCTGATATCCGACTCCGGTCTCTTCGAATCCAATACCATTTTTACTCCAAGTTGTTTAAGTTAAACAATTAAATTTATATTCAGAATAACATATTCTCACAGCAATACATCATAGATAGATAAACCAAACTATCGCAGTTCAACTAAAGCATTCATATATCACAGAGCATCACAAATTAACAGACTAGAGATATTAGTCAATCCCAAACATTCAAAACAATTTGGTCATCTATAAGCAAGATAACTGGTCACACCATTCTAATTAATTTAATCAACACAAAATAAATTAATTACTTTTAAATCCTTCTTAATTATCATTAATTAATTTCAAACCATTTATAATAATAATAATAATAATTGACATCAATTAAATATCCTTTAATTACTTAAGATCTTATTTAATTAAAGATACATTTACCTTAATCAATTACTTAATTACCATTTAAATCTTATTTAAATTAAATACTTGAAATTAATTTATACAAAATCACTTGAGCCCTTATGATTAACTAAAATTCAATATATTTACCTTTAATCATTTACTTAATTACATCATTTTATTTTTTGAAAACACTTGGTATTTAATTAAATAATTAACTTAATATATAATTATTCAAATCAAATCGGCTTAAATTCAAAACACATTTGACTATATAATTTAAATGTTGAAAATGGTATTGAAAACTTGATCAACACTTGCTTTGAACTTGTTTATTATTTACTTTCGAAACTTGCATTTTTCTTTTGCTTTCAAAACTTGTTTACAAAATTTACTTCCATTATAAAATTAGGAAACCCGAGCCCTAACTAAAAATACCTGAGCTAAACCCCGAGCCACACTCTCTTCTCATCTCTCTGATAAAACGCGAGTTTGACTTCGAGCTAAACCTTGCCTTTCCCGAAGCTCCAAAACACACAACAACCATAGATACAAAAAGACACATGTGCACATATACCTGCGATCACCATTGCTCCGGTCATCGTCACTACCACCAGCACGTCGACGTCGTCTCACTAGTTCGACCCGACCACCCAGGACTTGGATCACACCTTCAAATTGAAATTGAGAAAAACGAGCACCACGTAGAACAAAACCCAGTCACAAAACCACCTCGCATCGCCTAACTCCGATCGTCAGAAGCCTCACCGTTGAGCCCGCACCTTTGCCAGAGCTTCACGCTCCGTTCCCCCGTACTCCGATCAAGCCCGACGCCACCACGCCGTCACAATGAACCCGAGAACATCGTCGAACCCAACATGGATTAAAACCCTACAACGTCACCGTTCAGCCACCTCGATGAACAATAAACCATCTGACCATTTTTCCTAAGTGCCTCAACCTCCGAACAACCTCCCGCAACGACTTCGACCACCCCAGATCCTCCGATCACCAAAAATCAGTCAAAGTTCAATTTCCGATCAACTAGGAAATTCTCAAAAAATTCTAGCTTAAAAATCTTGAAATCTTTATCAAAAATCACCATATTCTAGTTCGAATCTGATTCTATAATCAAAACATGAAATTAACATAATCGATTTTTTGACTTGAAATGATTTTTTACTGTTAATTCTCATTTTCAAAGTAATTACTTAATATATATACTAGAAATTATTTTAAAAAAAGATGTTGCATCCATACACACATTTTCCCTTCAAAGATCATAGCCTAAAATTGAATATATGAAGAGAAATTGAATTTATTTGAATGTGCTTGAGCCTGTTATACAATAGAGACATATATATTCATTTACGCAGACATGCATAGATTATTTCATATTTATATACATGCAATCATGTTAATCCATCCATGCAAACATTGTTCACAACATTACTACAAGATTTTATCACATGCATCAAGATATAAACAGATTTAACTTAAAAAAATGATTGTTTACTCACCTGTACATTGATAAATAGAGAACAGAGCTTCTCTTTTTCTGATCAGGAACTGCTATTTGATTTTGATCTGATCTTTGAAATACTTGGGTTGAGTTGAAATTTGATATTGAATCTTTGCTTTCTCAGGTTGAACTTGAAGTTGTTTTGATTTCTTTTTTTTAGTTTTTTTATTTGAAAGAAAATGAAAGTAAGAAAAGAGTTTGTGAAAATAGATCCGTAGAAGATTTTGAACTGGAAACAACCTTCTATAACATTTTATTTATATTTCAAATTAAAAGAAAAAGGATATGCCACTTGTATTTTGCATGGCATACACAAGCTACAAATGTCCTAGTCTATATTTAAATATCTTCTTATGTTTTTATAAATTATGTTTTATGTTTATATATTTTCATATTTACAAACCATATTTATTTCTTGTATTATTTTTAAAAAAGTATTTTGAACCTTTTATTATATCTTATTTTAAGCTATCATACTTTTAAATAAATAAATATTTATCTTTAGAGTTTTTAAAATATAGAATTTAACTTTAACTAGCTTTTAAAAATTATTATATTGAATTCAAATCAATGCTTTCAAATCACAATATATATACATATACATATATATTGTAATTAGAAGTATCTTATGTGAAATTTTGATATATATATATATATCCACACTTTTACAAACTTCCATATATTCTACTTCTCATGGCATATATATACATATATATATACACACGCTTGTATACTTGTATATGTATACACTTGCAATTTTCAACATTATAAAATTTTCATATATCTATTTATTTTATTTCTTTAATTTACTATAAGATTTATCATTTCCAAAGATTATAATTCAACATTTATTATAGTTTCAAACCAAGTTATATATATATGTATGTATGTATGTATATCTGTATATTCCGGATATTTTAGTTATCAGAATTTTATTTGTTCAACTAAATAAAAATCAGTATCTCAATAGTAAAAATCAGTTAATTATCCAATTATCAGATGTCCAAAAATCCAAATTATTACAATAGGAGTTAATTAGTTGAATAATAATATACTTAAGGATAGGTTATCTTATGCTAATTTTGTTTAGCGAGTAATGTGATGATTCACAAATTTAAAAATAATAATCTTGTATATATAAATAATATATTCCTCTCTTGTCACGTCTTAGATTGTAATCATCAACCATCATTATCTCTTGTCACATTTTAGCTTTAATTAACAATTATATATATAAAAGAAAGTGATGTGACAAAGCATAATAATTATATATATATAAGAAAGTGATGTGACAAAATATAATTATATATATACAAGAGTGATGTGATTTAACATAATTATGTATATATATAAAAGAGTGATGTGACTTGACAAAATGATGAGATGTGAAATCTTGCTTATAAATAGCCTATATGTTTCACCATTTTTCTTCCTCTTTCCACCAACCTTTTTTCCCTCATTTTGAACTCAAGTACGATTTTTCTTTTTTTGAAACCATGTGAAGTTTTAATGGCTACGACATTCTAGTTGACCAACTCTTCAAATCTCTATCATAACTTTGTCAAAACACCAATTTTTTACAAAATAATTTATTTACCTAGAATTTCAAATCCGAAAATTACTCTTCTTCTTTTGATCATAATTTCTTTAAAAAAATGAAAATGAATGGTACTTTTTTCTGAAATGATAAAGGAAAGGAATTCCTACAACTTTTATTTTGACTACTTTTCCAAATTCCATGAGTTGGTGGCCCAAAAACCAGTGGGAAAAATGACCTAATTTTGGGTTCATTTTCAACAAATCGATGATAACCCGAAGCTCCTCTACCTTCAAGCTACAACCCCACATCCACCCCCACACCTCTGGCCGAGCCTACATATGCCTAGGCCAAGTCCATTTTGAGGGTTGCTAGCATCTAAAGCTTTCATCCTTCAAAGCTAGGGAATCGTTGGCAAGTTTAGCTTAAGTTCGGGTAGCTTTTATGGAAGTTTGGTGAGTAAACTACTCGTTATTTTTTAATGAAAATGTAACTTTATTTATGTCACTATATATGGTAATTAGTGTATAAGTTGAATGGTAATCGTATGGTTTGATTATGATTTGGACGGTTGATTTTAGTTTGATTTTGTTATGGAAATCAATGTTGTATTATAAAGTTAGCAAGCATGTATAAATGGATGTATACTTGCAATATATGATGAAGATGGTTGGTGTTAGTAATACGTTGGTTGTAAAACATGACCTATGGCATGAGGTTGGTAAACAAAGTTAACTACTTTGTGTAACTGCAATAGAAGTTTGTTTTGGAAGATTAAAGTTTTGAAATAGATTAAAATTTGTAAATTTAGTTTTAAATTTTTTTAAAAAAAAATTCAAAAGTATGTTTCTAATCATGAAAAAGTAAGGGTTTGTGAAGTGGTTCGCTAAGAATATGTTCGAGCGAACTGCGCCCATAGCGATAGTCGTTGTGGATGTAGTTCGGTAAAGGTTTGAGTTTCTATTTTAAATTTATTTTATTTTGAATTAGTTTACTAAGTTTTTAAAAAATTTAGTTAGTAATATTAAAAAGTAATTAAGTTGTGATATAATTAATTAGTTAGTTAGTTAATTAAAAGATAATTAGCACCTAATTGGTAATTAGGAAGGTGATTAGAGGTTAATCATCACTTAACTTAAGTTAATGGCAATTAACTGATTTATAAAGTTTTAATTAGTGATTAATGGGGTTAAGAAGTAATTAAGTGATTAACAATTATTTAATTAAGATTAATGGTTATTTATTTACTTAATGGGTTATTTAATTATTATTTAATTAATTAGGATCTAACCCTTAAACAATTTGGTTTAACTTTAACCAAGTTGCATTAGGAAGTTAATTCATACTTAATCAAGTTCATTAAGCCTAATTAGAGTTTAATTATGATCTAATCTTGATTTGAATTGGATTAATTAAGATTTAGTTAGGGTTTAAGCTAATTAAATATACTTTTAACCTTTCAAAGGTGATTTTGAACTAAACATAATGTGTTTTATTCAATTTTCTTTTTCAAAGTAACTTGATTCCATATCAAATGATCTCTTGTCCAGACCCTTAAGTAACCCATATGATTACGAGAATTAAATGACATCCGTTAACAGAACAAAACATCATCCTACTATAGTGTAAGTGATTTGATTGTGTGGACATGTGTTAAGTAGAATATATCCACGTTCTGCTATAAATTGATTGAATTATTTAGATATCTATTTAGCAGGATAAATCACCATCCTATTGTTATGTTATTTGGACTTGTATATGCCAACTGGTTAAATTGACGTGCTATTCCCTGATTGGATATGAACTGGATTTACATATATGGTGGCTTATGTAAATAATTGTTAAGTGACTTAGGAATCGAATTGAAATTGAATGGTAACTTAAACTAGTACAATTGGGATTGTTAAGCCTTTTTTTGAATTTGTAAAATGTGTTTTGAATTAACTTAAATTCTTTAATATAAATGATTTCCAAGTTGTGGTATTATGTTGTAAAATTATTTATAAGTAATAACTTATTTATAAAAGGGTTTTTTTACTGAAGGGTTGCATTAAGTGTTTTACAAATGATATTGATAAAGGAGTATAGAAAGGTTTATAAATTAGCTTAAAGGTTTATAAAAGTGGGTTATTGTAACGTCTGCGGAATTTTCGTTGCCGAAAAACCGAATAGTTATGGGTTTTAAAAAGAAAAGAAAAGAAAGAAGAGAGAAAAAGAAGAAAGAAAAAGAAAAATAGAGGGAAAAGAAAATATTTGAAAACAGAAAATTTTAAAATAGAAAAAGAGAATTTGAAATTAGAAGATAGAAAATTTTAAAAATAGAACGGATAGAAAGGAAACAACACAACATCAGAATCTCACAATTCGCAGCGGAACAACATATAATAATAAATGAATAATCTTTAAACAAAGAACTATATCAGTTATTACATTTTATACATTACATTACATCATATCATCAGAGTATACAACAACAACAAACAGTGCAGCGGAAAAAGAAATACTATATAAGTAATATGCCATGCCATCCATCTTGCCTCCAGCAACTCCAGAATATCCAGAATATCCTGATAAACCTTAACTCTTAACTGCCCGTGTGGAAATTGGTGGGCACCCAGAGTTTAGGAAGGAAAACAATAAACTCCGAGTCAGTCATGTGACTGGTGTGAGAACTCAAAACAGTTTATTTATCTTTAAAATCAAATAGAGGAATATTTTTAATTCAATTCGCAATGCTTTTAAAAATGAGACTACCATAAGGCCTCCCGCACACACACACATGCAAACGCAGAATCGGAGGAGATTTCTCCTTATGATAGTCAAAGATGCTTGATACGCATTTAAAATAACATTTGATATTATTATTAGTGTATAGTGTAGAAAAAAATTCATTTCGAAAGTAGAATATAAATGTTAGCCAACATAGACATTTCGAACTATGCCTACTATAGCTACCATCCAAACAGTGGTGACCACCATAAGTGAATGGTAGGTTCTACAACTAATACCGTACAAGTTTCGTATTGGGAATTGGATTTCCAACAAATGATCAGGCCAAGGAACTTCCCATTGCCACATGAGAATGCCTATGGATGGACATCCCTGAGAACCAAACCGGATCTCTACCAACACAAGGCCGGGTTACTCCTAACTGAGTAACAACTGACCGAATATGCCATCCCCCGGTCCTTTGGGACCTTTTCACCGAGCGCTCGTAATCAATTCACACAATCATAAAGTGTTTTCAACATGAGTAAGTATCTGGGATCCATACCATGATACCACCCTTTTCCAGAAGGAAATGGACACATCCTAAAGGGTGCTACCCCTCATAACCTTGCTGCTTCTTTCCTGTTTTGACCATTCACGGGGTGTGAGGCTCGACGAAGTCACGTCCACAAAAACATACTTTATACAAAAGCCATGCTTTGGGTCAACAAATGATCAACACAATGATCACAAGGATAGACGATCAAATAAATGATCCTATCACAAATAATCAACACAATGATCATTTCAGCATCACTCAGCATGTCACATTACCAAACTGGGAATATATCGCTGATAACTTCAACTATATAACCTTTGAGCTCGTACGTCTCAAAGAAGGGTGTTAAGCAAAGAATAAATTCTCCGCCACCAACAGAAATATATTTGAAAGAAATCGGCTTTATATCTCAACTTGTAATGTCAGACATACAATCCATACAAGTCTGTTCCGGGATCGAACAAAACCGAAGGCACTTACGAAGAAGTCCTTGCAATCCGGATATTCACAATCCTGATCGGATTCACCATCACATATGGAGAACTCAATACCGTAGCTACTCGGTGCAGAGTCAATCGATAGTTCATCCTATCACTCTCGCAAATACCGGTCTTCAACACCGATCTTCAAATGCGATTCACAACGACGTATCACATATTCGGAGTGGGTTATACGACCCCATGGTCCTTTCCCGGTTAACCCGAATAGTGAGCGCTTATTCAAAAATAAGTGTGCATTCAAATTCAATCATATTCACATCAAATACCCATTCAAAGGGAAATATTGATAGTCGGCTATTGAACTATCAATGGATATGCATACATCACCAGATTCCAAATAATTTTCCAAATTATTTACATTTCCAAAATATCTTTACAAGATATAAAATTCCAACACTTCAAAAATAAATCAATATTTATTTTTAACCAATTTCACTTTTCACATATAAATTCCATAATGAATTTATATTTCAAAATATTCGTGCATATACGATTTCAATTATTCATTTCAATATATCTTCAAAAGATAAATTCTAATTATTTACTTCATATTGGAAAACATTTCCATACTTATTCATTCATAAGTAATTTACAAATTTCTTTTATTTTCAACACTTGGAAAATATTCAATATACTTAAACCGAATTAAGTATATATTTCATTCTATTAAGGAAATCATTCTCTTAACATATTTATTTGGGTCAAAACGAATGTTGCGTAAAACATCGTTACGACAACCCAAAATCACTAGTATAGGGATTCGAAATTAAAATAGATATATAAATCCCAATATTATACAAAAACATTTCCATTCGGAAATCATTTACTATAACAATAGTGTTATAGTCCACCATTTCCTTTTATTCCTCGAAAACGTCTATTTCAACAATAAATGTTGAAATCTATGGTTTCGAATCTCAACACATTTTAAAACATCGTTAGATAGTTTTAATTCAATTTAAACATCTCCTTCAAAACAATTTCTTTAACATATCATTCACTATTTAAAAACGTGAATATACTTCTTTAACAAATTCCATCCTTTTATTCAATTTAATTCAAACGATTATTCACTGTCTAAAACGTGAATATAACTCCATTTATAAGTTATAACAATTAACTTATCAAAATAAGTCGTTTGTGAATTTATAAAGCAACGTTTATAAATTCCATTTCTATTTAATTATAAAAACTTCCTTGTTATAAATCTCATTTATTAACTTATTCGATTTATAACTCGGTTATAAACTACAGGTTCCTATTATAAGTTAAACACTTATAATCTATTCGTTTGCAAAACCCATTCCATTGAACTTCATAATTATAAATCTTATAACTTATAAGATTCAATGATTTATTCAAAACCATTCTTCAATTAACTTCACAAATTTATAAATCTTACTATTTATAAATTTCATTTATAACTTCACAGTTTATAATTCTATAAATTTCATTCATTTATGAAATTCATTTTCACTACATTCCAACACTTATAAAAAAAAAACTCGTTTTATAATGTCTATATTTCAATTTATAAATATCCATTTATAAATCTCTTAATATAAATCAGTTTATATTATTATTCTAAAACGTCTTTAAATTCCTTTAAAATTTCATCATTTCGATTTATAAAATAATCAAATTTTATAAATCCTATATTTAAATTTTTATCATATATTCAAAAATCCAATCTAAATTATTTTATAAAATCATTAGTTCATATTTCTCAAAAATCGACTTTTAATCGTATTTCTAAAAATCAGCTTTTTAACTATATTTCACAAAAACCATAATTTTTATAACTTTAAAAATTATAACGTTTATTTATTTATAATGGATCAATTCCAGAAATAAAGTATATTTTCAAAAATCATTTTAAAGATCATTTTAAAATCCCAAAATTTGGGTCCAATGATGCTACACATCAAATAGTCAATCACCACTACAACGATATCATATATCGATATGATAATCAATCAAATATCAAAATATCTGAAATAAAATAAATAATGTTGAGGAATCCAGTTGGATCCCTCCAACCTGTTTCCTGCATCCAAAAACATTAGCACAATACCAATTTCGCTCCAGTACGAAATTATCGCGGTACATGTTCTTATTAAATATTATCCGCTTAATAACGGCGTAATAGGGTCTCATCCGCAAAAAATACAGGAAATCAACCAACTGCAATATATACATATGCCAATATATATATATTGATATTATATATAATACCAATTTCACTGTTTATGAAATATTCGCGGTATATGTTTATATTAAATAACATCCGCTTACTAACGGCGCATAATGTCTATTTTAACAATCAATAATTTACAGTCATCATTCAAACATGCATTCAAATATTTTAAATCTAACTATTTAAAATAAAATCGAAATCTGATTCGATTGAGTGAGAAATTCTCACCTTGATTTTAATTCCGGTTTTAGCGTTCGTTTCGAATAAAATTAAACGAACGTTTAATTTTACCCGAAATTCAAACGAGCTCCAATCGACTCCAAACCAGCTGCATTGCGAAGAGCACGACGATACGAAGCCAACGTAAAAAATCTCGTCCGAATCCGACCTCGCATGCAAAAGTTATCACATTTTAAAGTTACACGATTTTGAATTTCAGATTTAAACTAAAAAAAATAAAAATAAAAGAAACACCTCACCCCCAACGCACGTGGCCCCCACCATCTTCCTCCTACCCGTTCGCACTTCGTTCCAGGCTCCAGATGAATACACACACAAACAACCCATATAGGCCAACCTAGGGTTTGAATTCGCCACCAAACCGTCGCGTTCCAGCTCGATCAGGAAGCGCCACCATCTCCGCCTACGTGAGAGCCACCCACGCCCCCACCATGGCCAAGCTCGGCCGCCCCTACAGCCTAGGGTTGCGTGCGCAACCTGATGCCGTCGGCCCCACCTAGCTCGCTCCACGCCGCGTCGTTTCCGATCATCTCCACATGAAATCGAAGCTCTTACAATCCTCAACGACTTTGCAGTTGATCATTTCGCGTGAATGTTTGTGGATTGAAAGAGATTAAGGAATGAAGAAGAATGATTTCTGGCCTTAGGTTATAAAGTGGCGGCTAGCAACTGAATTAGGGTTTTGATTTTCTTTTTTTTTTATTTGTGAAGGGGTAGGGTGCATATTTGTAGAGTTTTGAACGATACTATTCATCCGGAAATTCCAAACTCCGATTTAGACGCCGTAACCAGCGTACCTAGGGTTTATCCCGCGTTCCGGACACAATGGAACAGGTTTCGGAAGCTAATTCGGAAGTATGTGCAAGTTATGGCTGAAAACGCTCAATTTGAATTAAACCGATTTAAATCGATTTCTAGGCGTTTTAATTTGTACCGGACAAACGGTAAATCCAATTGACTTGAAATTTGAAACCTTACAATAATATCACATTACGGATCCGATGAAACTGGTTTCGTCGAAATCCGAGACTTTTTGAAAAATGGCTATTTTGACTCGTCAAATTTAAATTAAAAACGATTCGATGCGTTTCGAGCTGCCACGATCAAACGATAGTTCCGATTGACACGAAAATTGAAATCCGGTAATAACTAACTATTACGGATCCAATGGAACTGGTTTCGTTCAATTCTGAGACTGTTCAAAAATTGACTATTTTACAGTCGATTATTAAATATTAAAATATTCAATTTTCACAGATTAACTTTTAATTCGATTTTAAAAGTTCTAAAATATTTCTATAACTCCAGTATGATTAAATAAAATTTCCCAAATTATTTTCAATCATATTTAACTCAATTTTCAATTATTTCCATAATTTCACATATTAAATTATCGATTTAATTATTCAATTAAATCCAATAATTCAAATAAAAATTTATTTGACTTATAAATTCAATTATTAATATTTAAAATTAATTAAATATTCAAATTTTAATTAATAAAAATTCTGGGTCGTTACAATCTTTCCCCCTTAAAGAATTTCGTCCTCGAAATTATTAAGTAAGAAAAGTTATAGAATTTATTAATTTTCCCAAAATCCATAATTAAACTTCTTTCAAATCTTTACTAAGTTTTCAAATCATACTTAGTTATCTTTTCAAAAACAATTATATCATTTAACTTTCAACTTTAAAACAAAGTTTAAAGTTTTCAAAATTTTCCAATTTTTCTCAAAAAATTTTCTAACGCCTTAAATTTCCGGAAAAATTCGCCATAGTCTCCTTTGCGCGGCTCGATCCGAAAAAAAAATGACAGTATATATATATCACAAATATACATCTCATCAAGTAATGAGGCATCCCGAAGGGAAAAAAGTGTAAAAGTGCGATATTTAATCCGAGATATGTACCTTATATTTTATTAGCAAGCATATACGGCTAATATAGCGCAAATGCGAACTCCAAATGCGAAGCAAACGCGATCCGCACCTACTAAACACTCAACAAACAACATGAGAACATGCATATATGCAAATAATCTCAATATACAACATATAGCAACATAACAACTACATAATATAGCAAATGCAATATATATTCAACCATCAACCAACTACATTCCATAACCAACAATATTCATTTATATTCTCATTAATATTTAATGAATTGGTTTTCACTTTAAGTCATATTTGATTTATTTACATTGGATTTTATCACATTCATTCTCAATTTTAATTAGTTTGCATTCACTAATTAAATCCAATTCACATTCAATTCTATTCAAATTTATTTACTTTCCATTTGAATTCAATTACATAGCTTTAAATTTCACTAATTCAATTTCATTAACTCTTAATGAATTATATACAATCATCTAACAATCATATAACAATCAATGTTTATTAATTTCAACCAAATTCCTTCACTTATATTCTTTCAATTTGGTTTAACACCATCACTTTTCCAATTGGTTTAATTAAATTGATTTTTATTCAACTTCTAATAACATTAGATTTCAATGAACTAACACTTATATTCATTATTTCTTATCAACTTGATTTACATTTAATTGCTTAACATTCATTTAATTCAATTGCTAAAGTTGAATTTCATTCACATAACTCTTAAGTCATATTCCATTTAACTTTAAATTCACTTTACATTTTATTTACAACTCATATTCATAAATATAGTTTCACTTCTTATATATATAAGTTTATTTCACAATTGTACATCACTTTAATTATAACTCAATTCTTATAATTCATTTGCTTATACAATTATTCTTTTATTTAGATTATTCAAACAACCTAACAATCAACTTATACACTTTGATAATTTTGAAAAATTATTTCTTTCATATATAAAATATAATCAAGGTAAAATTATTTCATTTACCCAATTTAAAACAATACTGTGTCGAATTGTTCTATACAAGTGTTTAGAAACCCCTTCGGCAAAGTTGTACATACCGTGCTGACGAAGGTTCATATACCACTCAATAAACCAATCATCACAATATAAAACAATTTTATATTCACTAATAAATACGCTCTCATAGCTATTATTACTCTCAACTCATTCTAGAGTACTGCTGACTCTATCTCTAATGAATTATACCCTACAGAACCATGGTTGTCGCTTAACCATCAGAGCTCTGATACCAAATGTAACGTCTGCGGAATTTTCGTTGCCGAAAAACCGAATAGTTATGGGTTTTAAAAAGAAAAGAAAAGAAAGAAGAGAGAAAAAGAAGAAAGAAAAAGAAAAATAGAGGGAAAAGAAAATATTTGAAAACAGAAAATTTTAAAATAGAAAAAGAGAATTTGAAATTAGAAGATAGAAAATTTTAAAAATAGAACGGATAGAAAGGAAACAACACAACATCAGAATCTCACAATTCGCAGCGGAACAACATATAATAATAAATGAATAATCTTTAAACAAAGAACTATATCAGTTATTACATTTTATACATTACATTACATCATATCATCAGAGTATACAACAACAACAAACAGTGCAGCGGAAAAAGAAATACTATATAAGTAATATGCCATGCCATCCATCTTGCCTCCAGCAACTCCAGAATATCCAGAATATCCTGATAAACCTTAACTCTTAACTGCCCGTGTGGAAATTGGTGGGCACCCAGAGTTTAGGAAGGAAAACAATAAACTCCGAGTCAGTCATGTGACTGGTGTGAGAACTCAAAACAGTTTATTTATCTTTAAAATCAAATAGAGGAATATTTTTAATTCAATTCGCAATGCTTTTAAAAATGAGACTACCATAAGGCCTCCCGCACACACACACATGCAAACGCAGAATCGGAGGAGATTTCTCCTTATGATAGTCAAAGATGCTTGATACGCATTTAAAATAACATTTGATATTATTATTAGTGTATAGTGTAGAAAAAAATTCATTTCGAAAGTAGAATATAAATCTTAGCCAACATAGACATTTCGAACTATGCCTACTATAGCTACCATCCAAACAGTGGTGACCACCATAAGTGAATGGCAGGTTCTACAACTAATACCGTACAAGTTTCGTATTGGGAATTGGATTTCCAACAAATGATCAGGCCAAGGAACTTCCCATTGCCACATGAGAATGCCTATGGATGGACATCCCCGAGAACCAAACCGGATCTCTACCAACACAAGGCCGGGTTACTCCTAACTGAGTAACAACTGACCGAATATGCCATCCCCCGGTCCTTTGGGACCTTTTCACCGAGCGCTCGTAATCAATTCACACAATCATAAAGTGTTTTCAACATGAGTAAGTATCTGGGCTCCATACCATGATACCACCCTTTTCCAGAAGGAAATGGACACATCCTAAAGGGTGCTACCCCTCATAACCTTGCTGCTTCTTTCCTGTTTTGACCATTCACGGGGTGTGAGGCTCGACGAAGTCACGTCCACAAAAACATACTTTATACAAAAGCCATGCTTTGGGTCAACAAATGATCAACACAATGATCACAAGGATAGACGATCAAATAAATGATCCTATCACAAATAATCAACACAATGATCATTTCAGCATCACTCAGCATGTCACATTACCAAACTGGGAATATATCGCTGATAACTTCAACTATATAACCTTTGAGCTCGTACGTCTCAAAGAAGGGTGTTAAGCAAAGAATAAATTCTCCGCCACCAACAGAAATATATTTGAAAGAAATCGGCTTTATATCCAACTTGTAATGTCAGACATACAATCCATACAAGTCTGTTCCGGGATCGAACAAAACCGAAGGCACTTACGAAGAAGTCCTTGCAATCCGGATATTCACAATCCTGATCGGATTCACCATCACATATGGAGAACTCAATACCGTAGCTACTCGGTGCAGAGTCAATCGATAGTTCATCCTATCACTCTCGCAAATACCGGTCTTCAACACCGATCTTCAAATGCGATTCACAACGACGTATCACATATTCGGAGTGGGTTATACGACCCCATGGTCCTTTCCCGGTTAACCCGAATAGTGAGCGCTTATTCAAAAATAAGTGTGCATTCAAATTCAATCATATTCACATCAAATACCCATTCAAAGGGAAATATTGATAGTCGGCTATTGAACTATCAATGGATATGCATACATCACCAGATTCCAAATAATTTTCCAAATTATTTACATTTCCAAAATATCTTTACAAGATATAAAATTCCAACACTTCAAAAATAAATCAATATTTATTTTTAACCAATTTCACTTTTCACATATAAATTCCATAATGAATTTATATTTCAAAATATTCGTGCATATACGATTTCAATTATTCATTTCAATATATCTTCAAAAGATAAATTCTAATTATTTACTTCATATTGGAAAACATTTCCATACTTATTCATTCATAAGTAATTTACAAATTTCTTTTATTTTCAACACTTGGAAAATATTCAATATACTTAAACCGAATTAAGTATATATTTCATTCTATTAAGGAAATCATTCTCTTAACATATTTATTTGGGTCAAAACGAATGTTGCGTAAAACATCGTTACGACAACCCAAAATCACTAGTATAGGGATTCGAAATTAAAATAGATATATAAATCCCAATATTATACAAAAACATTTCCATTCGGAAATCATTTACTATAACAATAGTGTTATAGTCCACCATTTCCTTTTATTCCTCGAAAACGTCTATTTCAACAATAAATGTTGAAATCTATGGTTTCGAATCTCAACACATTTTAAAACATCGTTAGATAGTTTTAATTCAATTTAAACATCTCCTTCAAAACAATTTCTTTAACATATCATTCACTATTTAAAAACGTGAATATACTTCTTTAACAAATTCCATCCTTTTATTCAATTTAATTCAAAGGATTATTCACTGTCTAAAACGTGAATATAACTCCATTTATAAGTTATAACAATTAACTTATCAAAATAAGTCGTTTGTGAATTTATAAAGCAACGTTTATAAATTCCATTTCTATTTAATTATAAAAACTTCCTTGTTATAAATCTCATTTATTAACTTATTCGATTTATAACTCGGTTATAAACTACAGGTTCCTATTATAAGTTAAACACTTATAATCTATTCGTTTGCAAAACCCATTCCATTGAACTTCATAATTATAAATCTTATAACTTATAAGATTCAATGATTTATTCAAAACCATTCTTCAATTAACTTCACAAATTTATAAATCTTACTATTTATAAATTTCATTTATAACTTCACAGTTTATAATTCTATAAATTTCATTCATTTATGAAATTCATTTTCACTACATTCCAACACTTATAAAAAAAACTCGTTTTATAATGTCTATATTTCAATTTATAAATATCCATTTATAAATCTCTTAATATAAATCAGTTTATATTATTATTCTAAAACGTCTTTAAATTCCTTTAAAATTTCATCATTTCGATTTATAAAATAATCAAATTTTATAAATCCTATATTTAAATTTTTATCATATATTCAAAAATCCAATCTAAATTATTTTATAAAATCATTAGTTCATATTTCTCAAAAATCGACTTTTAATCGTATTTCTAAAAATCAGCTTTTTAACTATATTTCACAAAAACCATAATTTTTATAACTTTAAAAATTATAACGTTTATTTATTTATAATGGATCAATTCCAGAAATAAAGTATATTTTCAAAAATCATTTTAAAGATCATTTTAAAATCCCAAAATTTGGGTCCAATGATGCTACACATCAAATAGTCAATCACCACTACAACGATATCATATATCGATATGATAATCAATCAAATATCAAAATATCTGAAATAAAATAAATAATGTTGAGGAATCCAGTTGGATCCCTCCAACCTGTTTCCTGCATCCAAAAACATTAGCACAATACCAATTTCGCTCCAGTACGAAATTATCGCGGTACATGTTCTTATTAAATATTATCCGCTTAATAACGGCGTAATAGGGTCTCATCCGCAAAAAATACGGGAAATCAACCAACTGCAATATATACATATGCCAATATATATATATTGATATTATATATAATACCAATTTCACTGTTTATGAAATATTCGCGGTATATGTTTATATTAAATAACATCCGCTTACTAACGGCGCATAATGTCTATTTTAACAATCAATAATTTACAGTCATCATTCAAACATGCATTCAAATATTTTAAATCTAACTATTTAAAATAAAATCGAAATCTGATTCGATTGAGTGAGAAATTCTCACCTTGATTTTAATTCCGGTTTTAGCGTTCGTTTCGAATAAAATTAAACGAACGTTTAATTTTACCCGAAATTCAAACGAGCTCCAATCGACTCCAAACCAGCTGCATTGCGAAGAGCACGACGATACGAAGCCAACGTAAAAAATCTCGTCCGAATCCGACCTCGCATGCAAAAGTTATCACATTTTAAAGTTACACGATTTTGAATTTCAGATTTAAACTAAAAAAAAATAAAAATAAAAGAAACACCTCACCCCCAACGCACGTGGCCCCCACCATCTTCCTCCTACCCGTTCGCACTTCGTTCCAGGCTCCAGATGAATACACGCACAAACAACCCATATAGGCCAACCTAGGGTTTGAATTCGCCACCAAACCGCCGCGTTCCAGCTCGATCAGGAAGCGCCACCATCTCCGCCTACGTGAGAGCCACCCACGCCCCCACCATGGCCAAGCTCGGCCGCCCCTACAGCCTAGGGTTGCGTGCGCAACCTGATGCCGTCGGCCCCACCTAGCTCGCTCCACGCCGCGTCGTTTCCGATCATCTCCACATGAAATCGAAGCTCTTACAATCCTCAACGACTTTGCAGTTGATCATTTCGCGTGAATGTTTGTGGATTGAAAGAGATTAAGGAATGAAGAAGAATGATTTCTGGCTTTAGGTTATAAAGTGGCGGCTAGCAACTGAATTAGGGTTTTGATTTTCTTTTTTTTTATTTGTGAAGGGGTAGGGTGCATATTTATAGAGTTTTGAACGATACTATTCATCCGGAAATTCCGAACTCCGATTTAGACGCCGTAACCAGCGTACCTAGGGTTTATCCCGCGTTCCGGACACAATGGAACAGGTTTCGGAAGCTAATTCGGAAGTATGTGCAAGTTATGGCTGAAAACGCTCAATTTGAATTAAACCGATTTAAATCGATTTCTAGGCGTTTTAATTTGTACCGGACAAACGGTAAATCCAATTGACTTGAAATTTGAAACCTTACAATAATATCACATTACGGATCCGATGAAACTGGTTTCGTCGAAATCCGAGACTTTTTGAAAAATGGCTATTTTGACTCGTCAAATTTAAATTAAAAACGATTCGATGCGTTTCGAGCTGCCACGATCAAACGATAGTTCCGATTGACACGAAAATTGAAATCCGGTAATAACTAACTATTACGGATCCAATGGAACTGGTTTCGTTCAATTCTGAGACTGTTCAAAAATTGACTATTTTACAGTCGATTATTAAATATTAAAATATTCAATTTTCACAGATTAACTTTTAATTCGATTTTAAAAGTTCTAAAATATTTCTATAACTCCAGTATGATTAAATAAAATTTCCTAAATTATTTTCAATCATATTTAACTCAATTTTCAATTATTTCCATAATTTCACATATTAAATTATCGATTTAATTATTCAATTAAATCCAATAATTCAAATAAAAATTTATTTGACTTATAAATTCAATTATTAATATTTAAAATTAATTAAATATTCAAATTTTAATTAATAAAAATTCTGGGTCGTTACAGTTATAACTTTTTTTTGAGAGTATAAGTTAATTGAAATATGAGATGAGCTTTTGAAAAGGGAATTTTTGATAAAGGATAAGCGGAATGTTTTATTTGGAAAAAATGTTTGGTTATTTAATATGGGATTTGGAAAGAAGAAAAATTTGTAAATATAATTATACTGATAAGATAAGTATCTGATTTTTTTTCAAGGCATGAAAAGTAAAATGTTTTGGTAATATACTTATAACAATGTGATAAGTATATAAATGTTTCCTAAGTATAAAAGGAAATGTAAGGGGATTGGGAATAGTGTTTTGAAATGATCTTGTGATCGGGTTTTATAAAGTGGATTTGTTAACTAAAGAGACTTAATAAAGGCTTAGTGGATCGCATATGGAAATTAAACCATGATTGGATTTTTTTTATTTGATAGTTAATTAACCAACTATCAAATCTGGACCAAACGTAACTTTGAAAATATCCAGGAGAAACATGAGAATTATATGGTACGGATACCGTCGAAGTTGTTATGCTGTATGTATAAACTCGTTTCATTCTTCTAGGACGAATGATAAGGAAATCTATCCACAAACAGATAGGAGGTGAACTCCGCTCTTGCCATATATCTATTTATTTGCAAAAGAACTGGGGTTGAGTTTACCGAAAATATCAAAAGTTGTTTCGAAGAGACCGGGATCAGATATGTTATCCGTAAAAAACTTCGATCCAACTCAAGCATTTCGGAATGAAGACATCTTAAAGCATGGGATCGAAGATGGAGCCATTAAAGTGTAAGGGCTACTTGCTACTAATTTTGAAGGTGGTTCCAAAATGGATGCAGTAGAAGTAGTGCCTTCGGTTTGTCCTTATTCTGGACAACATATATGGAATAATGCTGGCACTGCATTACTACTTGGAGGGCGTTGTTAGCATTCCAAGAAGGACTGCTATTCAGAAAGGTAAAGCATAGTCTCAAGCCTTACAACTGGGAGGAATGGCAAAAGCAGGGCATGCAACAGAGCCATGTTGTTAGCTACCATTAGGAGTGGTCAAACCATTATGGATGTCCCTTTCATAGTTGGGTTGCGCGCAAACACTATTGTAGTATAAGGCCTCGGTGTCAAGGGGGTAAGGTTATCCAATCTACTATGTTAAAGGGGCAGCCGGCTCTATGTTAGCATCAGTGCATTTTCTAGAGGTGTATCATCGGAAGGTATTCCCTTACCTCGCCATTATTGGGATCCAATCTCCAATACGTGCCTTAGGTTTTGATGTAGAGCCTAGTATGTTGGAATGTGAGATACAAGCATTTCAGCTATTTTATCTATTAACTTTAAACCTAGACACTATGATAATATCTGTCATGACCCAAATTTCAGCGTTTGAAAATCAACACCCGTACTTCACTTGTACTCGAATGCCGCAGATTCAACCGTAAAAATCCGATTCGCCGGAGCTTATAACACATTAAGTATAACAACACAGTGGAAGAAAATGAATAATATCATTGATACACAATATTCGATACAACATATTGGTACAAATAATATCAATACTATCATAGATACACGAATACAGCGGAAGAGATAACAACAACTAGATGCTCTAGACTTTGCAACCATCGACAGCGGAAAGATAACTCCAATAGAATGTATCTCCATTGCCAAAGCTCCAAGACTCCAATCCAAAAGCAGTTATATCGAAACCACAAGGTCGAACCACCGCCGTCATGCTGAACTAAGCAAGGTCAGTCTAGAATGTTAAAAAGAAGTACAAAGCGATAAAAAAAAAGCCAAGCAAAGACTCCAGCTATTTCCAAATAGAAGGCTGGAGGCTATCGAATCTACATCCACTAGCTGATTATCTGAAAATATAGCTCTAGACTGCCAGTGTGGAAAATTGTGGGCACCCAGAGTTTAGGAAGGGAACAATAAACTCCGGGTCAGTCATGGGACATGTGTGAGCAAACAAAAACTATTTTCTTTAAAACAAACAAAGAATTTTTAAAAAGAAATTCGCAATGCTTTTTGGAAAATGAAACTACCACAAGGCCTTCCGCTGCACACACAATGTAAACGTAGAATTGGAGGAGATTTCTCCTTATGATAGCCAAACATGCTTGATACGTAAAATTCTTTTGATGTTATTATTAGTGCATAGTGCAGAAATTTTTCCGAAAGTATAATATTAATCTTAGCCAACATACAACCATAACTGTATGCCTACTATAGCTACCATGTTCAATAGGAGGTTACCACCACATCCCATGGCAGGTTATACAACTAAAACCATATAGGGCGCGTATTGTTTCTTTGGATTTTCAACAAATGGTCAGGCTAAAGAACTTCCTGGGCCACATGGGTACGCCTATGGAGGGACCCACCAAGAACCTAACCGGATCTCTACCAACACAAAGCCGGGTTACCTCTGTAACTAGGTAACTACTACATGAGCATGCCATCCCTCGGTCGTTTGCGACCTTTATCCGAGAACTCTCGACCACAAAGCAACCACAAAGTAATAAATTTGCAGCAACCATATAGGTTAAATATCTGGGATCCATACCATGATACCACCTTTTTCTAGAAGGGAATGAACATACCCTAAAGAGCGCGACCCTCATAACCTTGCTGCATCTTTCCTATTTCGACCATTTCCGAGGTGTGAGGTCCTGATGCAATCTCATCCACAAAGCTACGCTTTACACAAAAGCCTTGCTTTGATCAACAAATGATTAGCAGCACTTCGTATACCACATTACCAAATTGGGAATGTATCACCGGTAACCATCAACTACATAACCTCTGAGCTCGTAAGTCTCAGAGAAGGGTGTTGAGGTAAGAGAATAAATTCTCCACCACTAAACAGAAATATATTTGATAGAAAACCGGTTTTACATCTTAAAGTATAATGTCAAACGAACATCCATATAAGTCTGTTCCGGGTCCGAACAGAACCAAAGGCACTTCACAAAGAAGCCCTTGCAAATTCGGATAATCCCTAATCATGTTTGGACTCCCCATCACAAAGGGTGATCAAATCTCTATACCGAGGATCGGCCGGTGCAAAGACATTCGACGAGTTATCCTTTCGCTTTCGAAAATATCCAATCTTCACCATCGATCTTCAAATACTATCCATAACGTCGTATCGTTATTCGGAATGGGTTTAATGACACAAAGTCATCTCTCGGCTAAACTGAATAATGAGCGCAATATTTAAAAACATATGGATATTGGGATCTCAGTTGAGTCACAACTTAAAGCCTAAAACCTTTCTCTAAATAGTTTAAACAAATTACCATTATAATCTTTTAAACAAAAAGATTCACTTCACAAAGTTCACCAATCTTTCACCAAGATTCATTCATAGCCTTTCTAAACCATTTCCCTTTCAAATAGGATTAACTCATCCAATCTTTAAATCAAAGATTCAATTCGTAGCTTTCAAAACCATTTCCAAAGATTCATAGCTTTCAAAAACAATTTTTATTTCAAATCTTTTATACAAAAGATACACCTTTTAGGTCCTCTTCGATTTCAAAACAAAGTTCAACAATACTTCACAAAGATTTATTCATAGCTTTCAAAACAAATCCATTTTAAACTTGAAATATTTTCAACAAAATCTGGAAGTTCTTTTGTTATATGGAAGCCATTATCATTTGAAAACAAATACTTTTCGTTTCGGGCAAATCCATTCAAATATGCACAAGTTATAGCCTTTAAAGTATAAAATTGGGTTAATTTTAAATTCCCAAAATGATACTTTTAAAATACTTTAAAGATGGTGAAATGATCCTGACTCGACCTTCGAAAATCGGCACCGAATACGAAACTCATACTCAAATGCCGCAGATTCAAACGTCGAATCTGGTTCGCCGGAGCTTATAACACCATTAAGTACAACACAGTAGAAAACTATGAATAATATCATATACAACATCTGATACAATATGATACAATAAAATGATACAAGTGAATATCAACACTATCAGAGATACAAGAAATAACAGCGGATAAGAATATCTTCAATAGAATGCATCTCCAAATCAAATGCTCCAATCCAGAAATAGCTCGAACAACCATCAAGTTGCACCAAGCTAAGCAAGGTCAGCAATGAAAGCTGAAGTGTAGAAAATGCGATCCACAGATCCAAAGGCTTCGAAGGCTATCAAATCAATTCCTACTATTCGACTATCTGAAAAACCAAACTCTAAAATGCCCGTGTGGAAAATTGTGGGCACCCAGAGTTTAGGAAAGGAACAATAAACTCCAGGTCAGTCATGGGATGGGCGTGAGCAACAAAAACAGCTTTTATCTTTTAAAACAAACAAAAGCGTTTAAAACATTGAAAACCGTAATGCATTTTGGATAATGAAACTACCATAAGGCCTCCCGCCACACACACCATGCAAACGAAGAATTGGAGGAGATTTCCCCTTATGATAGTCAAAAATACTTAATACGCGAAAACCATTTTGATATTATTATTAGTGCATAGTGCAGAAAACATTTCGATAATATAATATTAATCTTAGCCAGCATAGGCATTTCGCACTATGCCTACTATAGCTACCATCTAAACAGTGGGGCACCACCATAAGTAGATGGCAGGTAATACAACTAAAACCGTACATGGCTCGTACTGTTTTGTTTGGATTTCCAACAAATGGTTGGGCAAACGAAATTCCCAAATAAAATGGAACGCCTCTGGAGGGACACCCCTGAGAACTTACCCAGCTCTCTGCTACACAAGGCTGGCTACCCTCTTCCCGGGGAACAAAACCTAAGATATGCCACCCCCGGTCCTTTGGGACCTTTGTCTGAGGTACCTCTACACCAACAACATCACATAGTAATAAATATACTACAGTGCCCACATGAGTAAGTATCTAGGCTCCATGCCATGATACTACCCTTTTCCAGAAGGAATAGTCACACCCTAGGGGAGCTACCCCTGAAACCTTGCTGCCACGATTCATGTTTCGACCATTACCGAGTTGTGAGGCTTGACGAAGTCTCGTACACAAAGCTACGCTTTTTCACAAAGCCATGCTTCGATCACAAATGATCCTCAACACACAGCAGCACTTAGCATGCCACACTACCAATTTGGGAGTATATCGCTGATAACCTTCAACTACATAACCTCTGAGCTCGTACATCTCAGAGAAGGGTGTTAAGCTAAGAGAATAAATTCTCCGCCACCAACAAATATGTATTTGAAAGAAATCTGCTTTATATATCAAAGTGTAGTGTCAGATACACATCCATACAAGTCTGTTCCAGGTTCGAACAGAATCGAAGGCACTTCTGAAGAAGCCCTTGCAAATCTGGGTATTCACAATCCCGATCGGACTTTCCATCACTTAGGAAATCTCTATACTGGCGCGACTCAGTGCAGAGACAATCGACGGTTTATCCTTTCATTTTTGAAAATACCCGGTCTTCACCACCGGTCTTCAAATGATATCCATATCGACGTATCATTATTCGGAATGGGTTATATGACACAAAGGTCCTCTCCCGGCTAAATCGAATAATGAGCGTAATATTTAAAAGCAAATGGATAATGGGATATCAGTTAAGTCACAACTTATTATCCAAACTTTCCTTTCAAATGGTTTAAACAAATTACCATTTCAAATCTTTTAAATAAAAAATATTTATTTCACAAAGTTCACCCAGTTCACAAAGATCCATTCATGGATTTCAAAATAAGTTTCCATTACAAATTGGATTAACTATCCAATCTTTCAGTTTAAGATTTACTTCATAACTTCCAAATCCTTTCCAATTCAAATCTTTTATATAAAGGATACACGGTTCAAAATCCTCTTTAATCTCAAAACAAGATTTATTAATCTTTCACATAGTTTAATTCATAGTCTTTACCCAAACTATTTACAATTTCATTTCAAACTTGAAATTCCTTTAACACAAATTGGAAATCCTTTCTTTTATGAAGGATATATTATTTGAAACAAATAGTTCTCGGTTTGGAGAAAATTGATTACAATTACATCAGTTAAAGCTATTCAAGTATAAAGCTTGGATTTAAATTTAAATTTCCAAAACCATACCTTTTAAGTGGTTAAAAACCCATATAAACACCTTTATATCTTGTATAATCTTTTTAGATCAAAATTTCCAAATCATTGAATTCAATTCCAAATATTGGACTCAAAATTTAAATCAAATTATTTAAATTCCAAAACTTTATTAAGTTATTCAAGAAAACTTTTATTTTTGAAAACTTATTTTCAAAGCTTTCAATTCCAATTCCAAAACAATTTTGGATTCAAGAATTTAATCTTTACCATTGTTGAAGATCTGTGACTTAGCCGATTTCCTCGTGCAATCCATATTTGTGTGTGTATGGTGTAGTCCAAGGGTTTTACACAATAGTGCAACATCATTCAGTCATCACAGATCAAAACACAGAAATAAAGTTGATAAGCGGTATAAACTATAACGCTTATCTTTCATTCACAGATCACAAATTAATAACAAATGTATCATAAATAAATAAATAAATTACACACAGCTCAATCCACAGAACAAAATATCACAGATCAGATAGGACAATCATTCAAGGCATCTCATACAATACAATCATTCATAAGTAGGGTCAAGCATTCAATAACCATTTATAAGCAGGATTAATTAATAGTTTAATCCTAATTAATTCAATTTATTTCCAATTAAATTAATTACTTATGAATTAATTATCCAATCCTGATTTATTAATTATAAATCATTTGATATAAATTAATTTATCAAACACTTTAATTAATTAAATTATTCTTAATTAATCATTAATTATCCATTTTAATTAATTTAATAATTACAAATCATTAATCTTCATTTATTTTAAAGATGAAAACATTTTTCTTATTAATGAATCAAGTTATCATTAACAAGTCAGTTAAACAATTTACTTTTAAATTTTACTTTTAAATTTTATTTTAAATTTTAAGATTTAAAATGAAAACAAATTAACTTTAACAAAGTGTATAACAATTTTCAATACACTTTTTAATTCACAATTTAAAGAATTATTTATCTTATAATAGAAGTTTAAAAGAGTTAAAAACCCAATTTCATTTTAAATTCAAATCAATTTAGAAATTCAATTTATCATTCAAGTTATTTAAAACAATTTAAATTTTGAAAAACTTCTTTTATTTCAGAACTAAGATTCAAATTATGTTTGAATCCAGATTTAAACCCCTGATTTTAAACTGCACTTACAATTCAAACTTCACCTTAAAATTCAAACTACTTAAACCCTTTTAAAGTAGTTAAAACAATTTAAAATTTTAAACTTTATTTATTTTCAAAACTGAGATTCAAACTAACTTGAATCAGATTTAACTTGTATTTTAAACTCATTTTAAAGCTTTGCTTTTCCCTTAACTAGCTTTTAATTTTATTTTAAAAATTCAAAAACCAGAGAACAGGTTTCAGTAAAACCTGTTACCAATGATTTACCCGAGGCAACATTATTTTCCTTTGAGTCAAATACCCTACTTCCCCTAGCAAAATACCTAGCTACTTCAAGTCCACACACATCAATTCGAAACCAATAAACCAACCTCGCCTGAGTTTGCAGTGCACCGTGCACATGCACGGTGACGCTGGTCGCCACTGGCCACCATTGACGATCTCCCCAAGTCGGCTCATACTCCAACAATACTCCACGATCATCAGATCGTGCTTCGATCCTCGAATTCGAGTTCGAGAACTTAAAACCCAAACCTGGAATCATCAACGCTACCACCACCTCAAACCTGTCATCGCCTCGTTCACCACGCCCCGACCACCAGAACTCAGACAACTCCGGCTAACAACTCGTCAACTTCCCTGCTATCCTCCCCTAGAGCCTCGCCGTGCTCGATCATCTACAGACGACGATCGAACTAAAACACTCGACTTCACAAAAACTAGGTTTCCAAATTTCGAAAGGTCACCGCCGCCACCACGTTCAACTTCACCTCCTTTCACTATTTTTCCTGCAAACCCCGTTCATCATTCCATCACCAAACAAAATCTCGACCCCCTACAACACAATAGATCACCACAGATCAACAAGTCAAAGAAAATCAGGCAAACCCAAACCGCTCCTCCACCCTTGATCTAAGAATTATGATTTTAGCTTTAAAAATCATGTTAAAGCATACGAATTCAAGTTACATACCTAAATTTGTAAATTAATCAACTTAAATTTTTAGCTTATTTAAAGGTTTGCTCAGATTATTTACTTTCCAGAGGTATTTACAAGTTGTTTCTATTTAAATAAATTTTCAATCATTAATATATGCTGTAACAATCATTTTTTGTTTTAACACCAAATTCAAACAGCAAGTAGGTTGGGAGGAAATAATTGTTGAATCGAAAACTTGTGTTTATGACCTCAGAACAGAGGACTTTTATAAACATTAGCCTGCACACCAAACACCCATCAACTAAATATGCACAGAAAATTCATGTTTATATTCAGGCATACTTATCACTAATATAACTTGTAATAGATCCATATTTGTAAATTGTTTAAAGTGATGTTACTCATAGTTGTCTTCTAGAATGAACAAAGCTTGTTTGGAACAGGCTTGAATTTTTTTCTTTTCTGCTAGCTGAGACTTTTCTCTTGATCCTGTGGTTTATAGTTGATTGAATTGTTGTTTAAATTTGAATTTTTGTTTTAAAGTTAAGGATGAAGCCTACTTTGTGTTGAAACAGGTTTTGAAATTTTTTGCTTGATCGAAACTAAAAGGAAAAGCTTGATATATATATAAAAAGAAGTTTACAGGTTGATTATTATTTCTTTGGTACAAAAGGTCAGAGAATTTTTTATATTGGGAGGCTGATGAATCTAATTTGTGTGCTAAGCATTAATTAGCATTGTCTTGTTTATAGATATTTAGATATTTTTGTTTGTTCATGCTTGAATATATTTAGTGTCTTCCTTTGCAAGCTTCATGCTTGAATGTATTTTTGTTTTGTAATACCTCATATATATGTTTACTTTATATTTGAGCATATATCTCTTTGCTGGCCTTTATCTTCTTTCTTTGTAATGAAAAATCCGGGATCGTTACAGATTCCCCCTCTTAAGAAATTTCATCCCCGAAATTTGCAACCATGAAAACAATGAAGATCGATACACAAAGACAGCAAAATAGTTTTCCAGGTCAAACTGGATATCTATTCTGTATTTAGCTTACCAAATCAGAACATCAACAATAAATATGAGAACAAACTCATACAATACTACATAGGATACTCGGGTCATCAAATCTACGAAATATGCAAGGGCACTGGTTAGTTTGAAGGAATAACTAACCATTCGTAGAATATATCGAGACCCAAGAGAATGGATAGATAGATTTAATTTTATACAATTCTCAAACACCAGATATGGATTCCAACTTAGGTCGGAACATCCCAAAGTATATACCAACGTGTCCCTCTTCGGACTTCGATCTACACAAGGAATTACAATAGAATTTCAAATTTGGTTTTAAACAAAATCGTTTTATCGATTCAATTCAAATTTAGCTTCATATTTGTTAACCAATTTATTTAGAATTTTCAATTTCAAATTTCAAATTCATTAAAGTTTAAATCGAAAAACAAATAAGAAACCGATGAAGATACGAAGTAAGGATTTCCCTACAATGATTCGTAGGGCCACCATCACACCGAAACTTCTCCTCGAGCTGCCACAAAGCCAATCAAAAGAATTGAAATCGAATCAAAAGAGATTGATAGAGAAAGATTGTTTCCGCTATTGCAGGTTATTGACCATTTATAGTGGTGCTCCCCTGTCCCCTATCTCGTCCTCTTCTTGCACTCATACTTACTATCAGTGGATAGCAAGAGAATTTACTGAGGCATTCGAACGGATATCTTAGAGATTACTCATTCTAGGGTATACTTCACCCAATATCTAATGAGCTACTTAATGTGTTATACTCCTGAGCTAAAGTTTTCAACCCTCGGCTCTGATACCAAATGAAATGATCCTGACTCGACCTTCGAAAATCAGCACCGAATATAACAGTCATATTCAAATGTCGCACATTCAAATGTCGAATCTGGTTCGCCGAAGCTTATAACACCATTAAATACAACACAGCAGAAAACTACGAATAATACCATATACAATATTTGATACAATATGATACAATAGAATGATACAACTGAATATCAACACTATCAAAGATACAAGAAATAGCAGCGGATAAGAATATCTTCAATAGAATGCATCTCCAAATCAAATGCTCCAATCCAGAAATAGCTCGAACAACCATCAAGTTGCACCAAGCTAAGCAAGGTCAGCAATGAAAGCTGAAGTGTAGAAAATGCAATCCACAGATCCAAAGGCTTCGAAGGCTATCAAATCAATTCCTACTATTCGACTATTTGAAAAACCCAACTCTAAACTGCCCGTGTGGAAAATTGTGGGCAACCAGAGTTTAGGAAAGGAATAATAAACTCCAGGTCAGTCATGGGACTGGTGTGAGCAACAAAAACAGCTTTTATCTTTTAAAACAAACAAAAGCATTTAAAACATTGAAAACCGCAATGCTTTTTGGAAAATGAAAATACCATAAGGCCTCTCGCCACACACACCATGCAAACGCAGAATTGGAGGAGATTTCTCCTTATGATAGCCAAAAATGCTTAATACGCGAAAACCATTTTGATATTATGATTAAGGCATAGTGCAGAAAACATTTCGAAAGTATAATATTAATCTTAGCCAGCATAGGCATTTCGCACTGCCTACTATAGCTACCATCTAAATAGCGGGGCGCCACCATAAGTAGATGGCAGGTAATACAACTAAAACCGTACAGGGATCGTATTGTTTTGTTTGGATTTCCAACAAATGGTCGAGCAAAGGAACTTCCCAAATAAAATGGAACGCCTCTGGAGGGACGCCCCCGAGAACTTACCCAGCTCTCTGCTACACAAGGCCGGCTACCCCCTTCCCGAGGAATTAAACCTAAGATATGCCACCCCCGGTCCTTTGGGACCTTTATCCGAGGTACCTCTACACCAACAACATCACGCGGTAATAAATATACTACAGTGCCCACATAAGTAAGTATATGGGCTCCATACCATGATACTACCCTTTTCCAGAAGGAATGGTCACACCCTAGGGGAGCTACCCCTGAAACCTTGCTGCCACGATTCTTGTTTCGACCATTACCGAGTTGTGAGGCTCGACGAAGTCTCGTCCACAAAGCTATGCTTTTTCACAAAGCCATGCTTCGATCACAAATGATCAACAAATGGTCATCAACACACAGCAGCACTTACCATGCCACACTAACAATTTGGGAGTATATCGCTGTTGACCTTCAATTACATAACCTCTGAGCTCGTACGTCTCAGAGAAGGGTGTTAAGCTAAGAGAATAAATTCTCCGCCACCAACAGATATGTATTTGAAATAAATCTGCTTTATATCTCAAAGTGTAGTGTCAGACACACATCCATACAAGTCTTTTCCGGGTTCGAAGAGAACCGAAGGCACTTCCGAAGAAGCCCTTGCAAATCCGGGTATTCACAATCCCGATCGGACTTCCCATCACTTAGGAAATCTCTATACCAGCGCGACTCAGTCAGAGATAATCGACGGTATATCCTTTCGTTTTCGAAAATACCCCGTCTTCACCACCGATCTTCAAATGTTATCCATATTGACGTATCATTATTCGGAATGGGTTATATGACACAAAGGTCCTCTCCCGGCTAAACCGAATAATGAGCGTAATATTTAAAAACATATGGATAATGAGATTTCAGTTAAGTCACAACTTATTATACAAACTTTCCTTTCAAATGGTTTAAACAAATTACCATTTCAAATCTTTTAAATAAAAAATATTTATTTCACAAAGTTCATCCAGTTCACAAAGATCCATTCATGGATTTCAAAATAAATTTCCATTACAAATTGGATTAACTATCCAATCTTTCAGTTTAAGATTTACTTCATAACTTCCAAATCCTTTCCAATTCAAATCTTTTATATAAAGGATACACCGTTTAAATCCTCTTTAATCTCAAAACAAGATTTAATTATCTTTCACACAGTTTAATTCATAGTCTTTACCCAAACTATTTACAATTTCATTTCAAACTTGAAATTCCTTTAACACAAATTGGAAATCCTTTCTTTTATGAAAGCTATATTATTTGAAACAAATAGTTCTCGGTTTGGAAAAAACTGATTACAATTACATCAGTTAAAGCCATTCAAGTATAAAACTTGGATTTAAATTTAAATTTCCAAAACCATACATTTTAAATGATTAAAAACCCATATAAACACCTTTATATCTTGTATAATCTTTTTAGGTCAAAATTTCCAAATCATTGAATTCAAATCCAAATATTGGATTCAAATTTTAAATCAAATTATTTAAATTTCAAAACTTTATTAAGTTATTCAAGATAACTTTTATTTTTGAAAACTCATTTTCAAAAGCTTTCAATTCCAATTCCAAAACTGTTTTGGATTCAAGAATTTAATCTTTACCATTTTTGAAGATCTGTGACTTAGCCGATTTCCTCGTGCAATCCATATTTGTGTGTGTATGGTGTAGTCCAGGGGTTTTACACAATAGTGCAACATCATTCAGTCATCACAGATCAAAACACAGAAATATAGTTGATAAGCGGTATAAACTATAATGCTTATCTTTCATTCACAGATCACAGATTAATAACAAATGTATCATAAATAAATAAATAAATTACACACAGCTCAATCCACAGAACAAAATATCACAGATCAGATAGGACAATCAATTCAAGGCATCTCATACAATACAATCATTCATAAGTAGGGTCAAGCATTCAATAATCATTTATAAGCCGGATTAATTAATAGTTTAATCCTAATTAATTCAATTTATTTCCAATTAAATTAATTACTTATGAATTAATTATCCAATCCTGATTTATTAATTATAAATCATTTGATATAAATTAATTTATCAAACACTTTAATTAATTAAATTATTCTTAATTAATCATTAATTTTCCATTTTAATTAATTTAATAATTTCAAATCATTAATCTTCATTTATTTTAAAGATGAAAACATTTTTCTTATTAATGAATCAAGTTATCATTAACAAGTCAGTTAAACAATTTACTTTTATATTTTACTTTTAAATTTTATTTTAAATTTTAAGATTTAAAATGAAATAAATTAACTTTAACAAAGTTTATAACAATTTTCAAAACACTTTTTAATTCACAAATTAAAAAATTATTTATCTTATAATAGAAGTTTAAAAGGGTTAAAAACCCAATTTCATTTTAAATTCAAATCAATTTAAAAATTCAATTTATCATTCAAGTTATTTAAAACAATTTAAATTTTGAAAAACTTCTTTTATTTCAGAACTAAGATTCAAATTATGTTTGAATCCAGATTTAAGCCCCTAATTTTAAACTTCACTTACAATTCAAACTTCACCTTAAAATTCAAACTACTTAAACCCTTTTAAAGTAGTTAAAACAATTTAAAATTTTAAACTTTATTTATTTTTAAAACTGAGATTCAAAACTAACTTGAATCGGGTTTAACTTGTATTTTAAACTCATTTTAAAGCTTTGCTTTTCGCTTAACTAGCTTTTAATTTTATTTTAAAAATTCAAAAACCAGAGCAACAGGTTTCAGTAAAACCTGTTACCAATGATTTACCCGAGCCAACATTCTTTTCCTTCGAGTCAAATACCCTACTTCCCCGAGCAAAATACCTAGCTACTTCGAGTCCACAAACATCGATTCGAAACCAAACAAAACCAACCTCGCCTGAGTTTGCAGTGCATCGTGCACATGCACGGTGACGCTGGTCGTCACTGGCCACCATTGACGATCTCCCCAAGTCGGTTCATACTCCAACAATACTCCACGATCATCGGATCGTGCTTCGATCCTCGAATTCGAGTTCGAGAACTTAAAACCCAAACCTGGAAACATAAAGCTACCACCACCTCAAATTTGTCATCGCCTCGTTTTCCATGCCCCGACCACCAGAACTCAGACAACTCCGGCTAACAACTCGTAAACTTCCCTGCTATCCTCCCCTAGTACCTCGCCGCGCTTGATCATCTACAGACGACGATCGAACTAAAACACTCGACTTCATAAAAACTAGGTTTACAAATTTCGAAAGGTTGCCGCAGCCACCACGTTCAACTTTACCTCCTTTCACTATTTTTCCTGCAAACCCCATTCATCATTCCATCACCAAACAAAATCCCATCCCCTACAACACAATGGATCACCACAGATCAACAAGTCAAAGAAAATCAGGCAAACCCAAACCGCTCTTCCACCTTTGATCTAAGAATTATGATTTTAGCTTTAAAAATCATGTTAAAGCATATGGATTCAAGTTACATACCTAAATTTGTAAATTAAGCAACTTAAATTTTTAGCTTATTTAAAGGTTTGCTCAGATTATTTACTTTCCAGAGGTATTTACAAGTTGTTTCTATTTAAATAAATTTTCAATCATTAATATATGCTGTAACAATCATTTTTTGTTTTAACACCAAATTCAAACAGCAAGTAGGTTGGGAGGAAATAATTGTTGAATCGAAAACTTGTGTTTATGATCTCAGAACAGAGGACTTTTATAAACATTAGCCTGCACACCAAACACCCATCAACTAAATATGCACAGAAAATTCATGTTTATATTTAGGCATACTTATCACTAATATAACTTGTAATAGGCCCATATTTGTAAATTGTTTAAAGTGATGTCACTCATAGTTGTCTTCTAGAATGAACAAAGCTTGTTTGGAACAGGCTTGAATTTTTTTCTTTTCTGCTAGATGAGACTTTTCTCTTGATCCTCTGTTTTATAGTTGATTGAATTATTGTTTAAAATTAAATTTTTGTTTTAAAGTTAAGGATGAAGCCTACTTTGTGTTGAAACAGGTTTTGAAATTTTTTGCTTGATCGAAACTGAAAGGAAAAGCTTGATATATATATATAAAGAAGTTTATAGGTTGATTATTATTTGTTTGGTACAAAAGGTCAGAGATTTTTTTATATTGGGAGGCTGATGAATCTAATTTGTGTGCTAAGCATTAATTAGCATTGTCTTGTTTACAGATATTTAAATATTTTTGTTTGTTCATGCTTGAATATATTTAGTGTCTTCCTTTGCAAGCTTGATGCTTGAATCTATTTTTGTTTTGTAATACCTCATATATATGTTTACTTTATATTTGAGCACATATCTCTTTGCAGGCCTTTGTCTTCTTGCTTTGTAATGAAATTATATAGTCAGTATATCGTATCAACTTTATATCTTATGAAACTATATAATTTATTTACATGTCGTTTGAATTTGTCTAATTTATTTCTAGCTTAAATTATTTATTGTCTTATCTTTACATTTTTCATTCATCTATTATTTTTACATAACTTTTAAAAAAATCAATTTTATTAAATTCAAATGTCTTTACATAATTTATAAATCCCATTTCAAATATTTATTTTTAAATATCCAAATAAATTCCCAATTAGTTCATAATTTAACTAGAATCTTATATTAATTACCAGTTTATTTCACCATTTTTTATTCAAAAATTAAATTATTTATCAATTTAAACTTAGGAAAAATCCGGGATCGTTACAGATGGTTTAAAAACCATATATATATATATATATATATTTATATATATATATATATATTTATATATATATATATATTATATAAGTTGCATCACCACTTTTCAAACCTATTATCAAAAAAATTCAAATATTAAATAAGATATATTCTATTCAAACTAAATTCGATTTCAAATTTCCCTTTCCAAAAGCTTTCCATATTCAGTTCAATTCCTTTTCCAAAACCATTTGGATTCAAAAATCATCTTTTGAATAAATGATATTTAAATTCAAAATATCTATGACTTAACCAATTTCCTTATGAAATTCATATTTGTGTGTGCATGTGTAGTCCAAGGGTTTTACACAATAGTGCAACATCATCAATCATAACAGATTCAATCACAACAATATCGATAAGCGGTATAATCCTATAACGCTTTTCTTCATTCACAGATCCATGGATAAATACCATAAATTTATCACTAATAATTAAATTACATTCATCACAGCTCAAATCAAAACGGAGCATCACGCATCAGGGATATCAAACAATTTAAAGCAATTAATACAATCCAAACAACCATAAGCAAGATTAATTAATCATCTGATTAATTTAAACCAGATTAATCACTAATCTTGGTTAATTAACATTGATTAATTACAAATTATTTTAATTAATTGACCTTTGATAATAAATTAACTAACCTTAATCATCCGTAATTAATAACGTTTATTAATTAATTAACCCTTAATTAATTATCATTAAATTAATTAATCTTCATTAATTACATTAATTAATTAATCCTTAATTAGTTACCATTTAATTAATTATTCTTAATTAATTATATAAGTGATTATCCTAATCACTTTTATTAATTAATCTTTAACTAATTAATAACCCTCAAATTAATTACCTTAATTTATTAATCACTTAAATTAATTATCCTTAATTAATTATTCTTTAATCACCTGATAAATCAACTTCTAATCATTAATTAATTACTTTCCTAAATTAATTATCCTTTAATTAATTAATTTTCCTAAAAGTAATTACCTTAATCACTTAAATTAATTATCCTTTAATTATTGTTTAATTACTTGATTTATCAATCTCTAATCATTAATTAATTACATTCATTGATTAATTTTCTTTAAGTAATTAACTACCCTTAATCACTTACATTAATTAATCATTCAAAACAATTTAAACGTTTAATAATTTTAAAACTTGTTTAAAACATTTTGTTTGGAATATTTTAGCTTAGGAAAACTTGATTTTTTTTTGCTTTAAACTTTAAATTTCTTTGCTATATACAAACTATTCATATTTTACTTTATTTTAAAACCTGGTTAAAACTTACTTATAAATCTAAAACTTTTCCACTCAAAATTCCAACCCAACCAACATACAATAGCATGCCCGAGACAAACATGAGAAAATCAAGCAAAAACCCCGATCAATCTCATGGGTATTCGCGCTCATCTCTTCCCCGAGTCACATACGAAAGCTACCCGAGAACGACCCCGAGTACATACTTCTTCCAAAAGCTTCAACCCTACAAAGCAACATCAGATACGAGAAGATACTCGTGCACGTGCACTGGCGAACGATGTCGCTTCGACCAACAACGCCACCAATACGTCACCGATGATCCATACAAAAGCTACAACCACCCAATTCAACGTAAACAACAACAAATCGAAATTTAGCTATTCGACCAACTTTCTGGAAATAAACCCCATGACTAAATTGCCTCGCCTCCGCCACTAAAGACCACCAGAGGTCATGCGAACCACACCAGAGATGCACCATGAATCCAGTTGATGATCCCCCTTGGTTCAATCAACCACAATCCACCGTTGTCGTCGCAAATGTCTCGCGAACTCAGCCAACATAAACAACTCCTAGAACCCTAGTCTGACATCGATCAACTACCTCGGCGATCGGAAAAACCCCCGACTATTTTTCCTCTACTCTTCATGACACTTACTTCCTTCAGGAACAAACACACCACCTAGCTCATCTTCTATCGCCATGAATTGACAGAGATTCGAAAACTATTCAACTCTAAATTTCTCAACATTTAATTGCTTAAAAATCATGAATTTACTATTAAAAATCATGGTTCAAGAAGAAGAACAAGATCATATACTCAAAACCCAAATTTTAATCAACTAAATTTTTGACAAGGTTTGATTTTTACTGTTTTTTTCCTTTTCCAGTAAACCAATTCATTTTTTTCTTAAAAATATTTTTAAAATTTAAATTTTGATGGTTAAATTCTATTTTATTAAAGCATCAGATTTTAAAAGGGATTGAGGAGTAAGATTTTGAGTTTTGAAGTTAGTATATGCCTGTAAGCTATAAACAGAGGCATGTACAACCCTGCACGCACACAACTACTTATATATACAACATGCAGACATTTTTCTTTTATTTTACACAAACATTCAGGCATATATACATCATAATTCCACATACCAATTCAAACACTAAGATATAAAACAGGTTAAAGTGGTTTGCTCACCTGGTTTTGAAAAGACAGAGAACATATTCATAAAATCTGGAATCTTACTTTTCCCCTGATATCCTACTTTGCTTATTGATCTGTTTGTCGCATGCTTTGATCCAGCTTTAATTTGTGCTTTGATTCATTGCTTGTTTTTGATCTGGAATTGCTACTTGTTGAAGCTTTTTTCATTCTGGGTTTCCAATTTTTTTTTAGGTTGTAGTTTGATTACTGAGATGATCTGTTGAACTTGTATGCTTTCTAATCCTTTTTTTCTGGTTTGTAGTTTGTTTCAGGCTTTTGATTTAGATTTGTAACCTGATTTACTTCAGGTTTGAATTATTTTAATTTTCCTGTTTTTGTTTTTGAATTGCTTTTGGTTTTTCAGGTTTTAGATGAATGAAGAAAAATCTGAAAAGTGAGGAAATGAAACATTTTATTCAGTTTTATTAATCTCTAATTCAATCAACTGCCACTTGTTTAATTTTCATGCTACTTCATCACACTTGTTCAACTATTTTGAGAAAGGTTTACATTTATTATTACACAATCTATTTCTTTTACACTTGTTTAATACAAATAAATTTATGTTTAGCCCTTTGTTTTAATTTATTTAAAAATTATGTTTTAAACCTTACTTCATTTTAATTTATGAAATATGTTTTTTATAGTTTCAAAAGGTATATCCATATCAAAGCTTTTATATTTATTTATCAACTATATTTATTTTCAAGTATACAAGAGGAAAGTATTTTAAATCTTTTATACATATGCTTTATATCTTTGTATTCATACTTTTACTTTTAAAATTATTTATACACTCTTAAGAAAATTTATTTTTAAAATTAGATTTTACATAAATAAATATACAAACATATATATTACATATGAGTCTTTAAAATATAAATTTAACTTTAAACAACTTTTTTAAAATTATTTATATCAACTTAAAAATTTAACTTTCAAATAGCTTTTGAAAATTTACTATATTGAATTCCAATGTAACTTTCAAAATATATTACATATGTCTCTTAAAATTAGAAAACAAATTTCTATAAAATTATGTAGTTTAAATCCAATTTATTTTCTAAGATATTTATTCTTGAGTTTCAAATTCAAATTTTCAAGTTACTATCTATTTATAGAAATAAATAAGCACATATCATATGTAATTTGAAAAATTCAAATTAATTCATAATTTAGTCTAAAAATTAATTTAAATTACCAATTTAAATTTGACTCAAAAACGGGATTGTTACAAAACCTCCCTTTAAGAAAATTTCGTCCTCGAAATTTGCTAGGGAGACAAAAAGAACATATGAACACATCTAAGATACAGTTTACCAGATCAAACTGAAATTTTTATTCTGCATTTGGCTTACCAAATCATAATATCATCAATAATTATGAGAACAAACTCATTCAATAATTCACAAGATACTCGGGTTATCCAGTCTACGAAATATACAGAGGTATTGGTTAGTTCGAAGGGGTAACTAACCGTTCGTAGAACATATCGAGACCCAAACAATAGATAAATGGATTTAATCTTCCATAATTCTCAAACACTAGGTATGGATTCCAAACTCAGGTCGGAATACACCAAAGTATACACCGTCTTGTCCCTCTTCGGACATGGATTCACACAAGAAAATCATAACAAAATTTCAAATTTGGTTTTAATCGAAATCGTTTTATCGATACAAATTAATTTAACTTCATACTTAATAAACTAACTTATTTCCAATTAAAATTTCAAATCCATTAAAGTTTAAAAATGAAAAGCTGATAGGGAACCGATAAAGAGAATATGAAATAGGAATCAGAACCTTTTCTACCACGATTCGCAGGGCCATCTTCACACCAAAGCTTCTCCCTCGAGCTTCCACGAAGCCATCAAAGAATTGAAGTTAGATCAAAGAAGATTGATTAGAAAAGTTGTTTCTGTTATTGCAGGGTATTGACCATTTGTAGTGGTACTTCCATGTCCCCTACCTCGTCCTCTTCTTGCACTCATACTCACTATCAGTGAATAGCAAGAGAATTTACTGAGGCATACAGACATATATCTTAGGGATATACTCATTCTGGGGCATTTGTAACCCTATCTCTAATGAGCTACCTAATGTGTTATATTCCTGAGCTAAAGTTCAACCTTCATCTCTGATAACAAGATGTCACGACCTGAATTTCAGCGTTCGAAAATCGACACCCGTACTTCACTTGTGCTCGAATGCCGCAGATTCCACCGTAAAAATCAGATTTGCCAGAGCTTATAACACATTAAGTATAACAACATAGCGGAAGAAAATGAATAATATCATTGATACACAATATTCGATATAACAGATTGATGCAAATGATATCAATACTATCAGAGATACAAGACAATAGCGGAAGAGATAACAACAACTAGATGGTATAGACTTTGCAACCATCGCCAGCGGAAACATAACTCCAATAGAATGTATCTCCATCGCCGAAGCTCCAAGGACTCCAATCCAAAAGCAGTTATATCCAAACCACAAGCTCGAACCACCACCATCATGTTGAACGAAGCAAGGTCAGTCCAGAATGTTGAAGAAAAGCACAAAGCGATAGCAAAAATCCAAGGAACGACTCCTACTATTTCCAAATAGAAGGCTGGAGGCTATCGAATCTACATCCACTAGCTGATTATCTGGAAATCTAATTCTAGACTGCCCATGTGGAAAATTGTGGGCACCCATAGCTTAGGAAGGAAACAATAAACTTCGGGTCAGTCATGGGACTGGTATGAGCAAACAAAAACAGTTTTCTTTAAAACAAACAAAGAAGTCTTAAAAAGAAATCCGCAATGCTTTTTGGAAAATGAAACTACCATAAGGCCTCCCGTTGCACACACAATGCAAATACAGAATTGGAGGAGATTTCTCCTTATGATAGTCAAACATGCTTGATACGTAAAATTCTTTTGATATTATAATTAGTGCATATAGTGCAGAAAACATTTCGAAAGTATAGTATTAATCTTAGCCAACATACAACCATTATTGTATGCCTACTATAGCTACCATATTCAATAGCAGGTTACCACCACATTCCATGGCAGGCTAAACAACTAAAACCGTACAGGGCGCGTATTGTTTCTTTGGATTTCCAACAAATGGTCAGGCTAGGGAACTTCTTGGGCCACATGGGTACGCCCTTTGGAGGGACGCCCCGAGAACCTAACCGGATCTCTACCAACACAAGGTCGGGTTACCTCCGTAACTAGGTAACTACTACACGAGCATGCCATCCCCCATCATTTGCGACCTTTATCCTAGAGCTCTCAACCACAAAGTAATAAATTTGAAGTAACCACATAGGTTAAATATCTGGACTCCATACCATGATACCACCCTTTTCCAGAAGGGAATGAACATACCCTGAAGGGCGCTACCCTCATAACCTTGCTGCATCTTTCCTATTTCGTCCATTTCCGGGGTGTGAGGTCCTGATGCAGTCTCGTCCACAAAGCTACGCTTTACACAAAAGCCTTGCTTTAATCAACAAATGATCAGCAACACTTTGTATGCCACATTACTAAATTGGGAATGTATCACTGCTAACCATCAACTACATAACCTCTGAGCTCGTACGTCTCAGAGAAGGGTGTTAAGCTAAGAGAATAAATTCTCCGCCACCAAACAGAAATGTATTTGATAGAACCAAAGGCACTTCACAAAGAAGACCTTGCAAATTTGGATAATCCCTAATCATGTCCGGACTCCCCATCATAAAGGGTGATCAAATCTCTATACCGGGGATCAGGCAGCGCAGAGACATTCGACGAGTTATCCTTTCGCTTTCGAAAATATCCGATCTTCACCACCGGTCTTCAAATGCTATCCATAACGTCGTATCATTATTTGGAACGGGTTTTATGACACAAAGTCATCTCCCGACTAGACCGAATAATGAGCACAATGTTTAAAAACATATGGATATTGGGATCTCAGTTAAGTCACAACTTAAAGTCCAAAACCTTTCTTTAAATGGTTTAAACAAATTACCATTTTAATCTTTAAAACAAAAAGATTCACTTCAAAAAGTTCACCAATCTTTCATAAAGAATCATTCATAGCCTTTCTAAAAAAAATTCCCTTTCAAATTGGATTAACTTATCCAATCTTTAAATCAAAGATTCAATTCATAGCTTTCAAAACCATTTTCAAAGATTCATAGCTTTAAAAACAATTTTCATTTCAAATCTTTTATACAAAAGATACACCTTTTAGATGCTCTTCAATTTCAAAACAAAGTTCAACAATCTTTCACAAAGATTTATTCATAGCTTTCAAAACAAATCCAATTCAAACTTGAAATCTTTTCAATAAAATCTAAAAGTTCTTTCGTTATATGGAAGCCATTATCATTTGAAAACAAATACATTTCGTTTCGGACAAATCCGATCAAATATGCACAAGTTATAGCCTTTAAAGTATAAACTTGAGTTAATTTTAAATTCCCAAAATAATACTTTTAAAATACTTTAAAGATGGTTTAAAAACCATATATACATATCATATAACTTGTATCACCACTTTTCAAACTATATTATCAAAAAAAAAAATCAAATCTTAAACAAGATATATTCTATTCAAACTAAATTCAATTTCAAATTTCCATTTCCAAAAGCTTTCCATATTCAGTTCAATTCCTTTTCCAAAACCATTTGGATTCAAAATTCATCTTTTGAATAAGTAATATTTAAATTCAAAATTTCTGTGCCTTAACCGATTTTCTCGTGAAATCCATATTTGTGTGTGTATGGTGTAGTCTAGGGGTTTTACACTATAAGTCAACATCATCAATCATTGCAGATTAAATCACAGCAATACCAATAAGCGGTATAATCCTATAACGCTTATCTTCATTCAAAGATCCATAGATAAATAATATAAAGTTATCACGGATAATTAAATTACATTCATCACAGCTTAAATCAAAACGGAGCATCATACATCAGGGATATCAAATAATTTAAAGCATTTAGTACAATCCAAACAACCATAAGCAATATTAATTAATCATCTGATTAATTTAAACCAGATTAATCACTAATCCTGGTTAATTAACATTAAGTAATTACAAATTATTTTAATTAATTAACCTTTAATAATAAATCAATTGACCTTTAATTATTAATTAATCATCCTTAATTAATAACATTTATTAATTAACCCTTAATTAATTACCATTAAATTAAATAACCTTAGTTAATTACATTAATTAATTAATCCTTAATTAGTTACCATTTAATTAATTATTCTTAATTAATTACAATAAGTGATTATCCTAATCATTTTATTAATTAATCTTTAATTAATTAATTATCCTTAAATTAATTACCTTAATTAATTAACCACTCAAATTAATTATCCTTAATTAATTATTCTTTAATCACTTGATAAATCAACTTCTAATCATTAATTAATTACTTTCCTTAATTAATTATCCTTTAATTAATTAATTGTCCTAAAATTAATTACCTTAATCACATAAATTAATTATCCTTTAATTTATTGATTTATCCATATCTAATCATTAATTAATTACTTTCATTGATTAATTTTCTTTAAGTAATTAACTACCCTTAATCACTTGCATTAATTAATCTTAATTAATTAATCATTCAACACAATATAAACATTTAATAATTTTAAAACTTTAAACTTATTTAAAACATTTTTTTGGAATATTTTAGCTTAGAAAAACTTGATTTTGTTTTTCTTAAAACTTTAAATTTCTTTGCTATATACAACTATTCGTATTTTACTTAATTTTGAAACCTGGTTAAAACTTGCTTATAAATCCAAAAAATTTCCACTTAAAATTCCAACCCAACCAATATACAATAGCATGCCCGAGACAAACACGAGCATACCAAGCAAAAACCCCGATCAATCTCATGAGTATTCGCGCTCATCTCTTCCTCGAGTCACATGCGAAAGCTACCCGAGAACGACCCCGAGTACATCCTTCCTCCCAAAAGCTTCAACCCTTCAAAGCAACATCAGATACGAGAAGATACTCGTGCACGTGCACTGGCGAACGATGTCGCTTCAACCAACAACGCCACCTCCAATACGTCGCCGACGGTCCATACAGAAGCAACGACCACCCAGTTCAACGTAAACAACAACAAATCGAAATTTAGCTATTCGACCAACTTTCTGGAAATAAAGCCGATGAATAAATTGCCTCGCCTCCGCTACCAAAGACCACCAGAGGTCATGCGAACCACACCATACATGCACCATGAATCCAATTGACGATTCCCTTTGGTTCGATCAACCATGATCCACCATTGTCGTCGCAAATGTCTCACGAACGCAGCCAACATAAACGCTCCTAGAACCCTAGTCTGACATCGATCAACTACCACTGCGATCGGAAAAATCCCAGACTATTTTTCCTCTACTCTTCATGACACCTACTTCCTTCAGGAACAAACACGCCACCTAGCTCATCGTCTATCACCGTGAATTGACAGAGATCCGAAAACAGTTCAACTCCAAATTTATCAACATTTAATTGCTTAAAACTTATGAATTTACTATTAAGAATCAAGGTTCAAGAAGACGAACAAGATCATATACTCAAAACTCAAATTTTAATCAACCATATTTTTGACAAGATTTGATTTTTATTGTGTTTCTTCCTTTCCCGGTAAACCAAATCTTTTTTTTACTTAAAAGTATTTTTAAAATTTAAATTTTGATATTTAAATTCTATTTTATTCAAGCATCAGATTCTAAAAGAGATTGAGGAGTAAGATTTTGAGTTTTGAAGTTAGTCTATGCCTGTAAGCTATAAACAGAGGCATATACAACCCTGCACCCACATAACTACTTATATATACAACATGCAGGCATTTTTCTTTTATTTTACACAATCATTTAGGCATATATACATCATAATTCCAAACACTAAGATATAAAACAGGTTAAAGTGGTTTGCTCACCTGGTTTTGTAAAGACAGAGAACATATTCATAAAATCTAGAATCTTGCTTTGCCCTAGATCCCATATTTTGCTTATTGATCTATTTGTTGTTTGCTTTGATCCAGCTTTAATTTATGCTTTGATTCATATCTTGTTTTTGATCTGGAATTGCTACTTGTTGAAGTTGTTTTCTTTATGGGTTCTAGATTTTTTTCTTCAGGTTGTAGTTTGATTACTAAGATGATCTATTGAACTTGTATGCTTTTAATCCTTTTTTTCCTCGTTTGTAGTTTGTTTCAGGCTTTTGATTTGGATTTGTAACCTGATTTGTTTCAGGTTTGAATTATTTTAATTTTCCTGGTTTTTGGTTTTGAATTGCTTTTGGTTTTTCAGGTTTTAGATGAATGAAGAAAAATCTGAAAAGTGTGAAAATGAAACATTTTATTCAATTTTATTAATCTAACTCAATCAACTGCCACTTGTTTAATTTTCATTCTAATTCATCACACTTGCTCAATTATTTTGAGAAAGGTCTACATTTGTTATTACACAATCTATTTCTTTTACACTTGTTTAATACATATAAATTTATGTTTAGCCCTTTGTTTTAATTTATTTAAAAATTATGTTTTAAACCTTACTTCATTTTAATTTATGAAATATTTTTTAATTTATTTTTAAAAGGTATATTCATATCAAAGCTTTTATATTTATTTATCAACTATATTTTTTTCGAGCATATAAGAGGAAAGTTTTTAAATCTTTTATACATACGCTTTATATCTTTGTATTCATACTTTTACTTTTAAAATTATTCATATACTCTTAAGAAAATTGATTTTTAAAATTATATTTTACATAAATAAATGTACACACATGTATATTACATATGAGTCTTTAAAATATAAATTTAACTTTAAACAATTTTTTTAAAATTATTTATATCAACTTAAAAATTTAACTTTCAAATAGCTTTTGAAATTTACTATATTGAATTCCAATATAACTTTCAAAATGTATTACATATGTCTCTCAAAATTATAAAACAAATTTCTATAAAATTATATAGTTTTAAATCCAATTTATTTTCTAAGATATTTATTCTTGAGTTTTAAATTCAAATTTTCAAATTACTATCTGTTTATATAAATAAATAAGAGCATATCTTATTTAATTTGAAAAATTCAAATTAATTCATAATTTAATCCAAAAACTTATTTAAATTGCCAATTTAAATTTGACTCAAAAATGGGATCGTTACAATATCACTAGATTTTGATATTAAATGCTTTGGTTATCGTAAGGTAAAAATTCATCCATTTTTATGTAGGATGTGGGCTTACGAGATACCCTTTATTTGAAAGGTTTTCAAATGTAGAAATCAGCTTGGTTGTTTCTTGAGGTTTACTGACGTTAGTTTACCAGACTTACCCGGGCGTAATTCCATGTAATGCTTGGGCCAGACTGGGCATGTTTTTCCTATGTTTTGCTGGATACTTTGGAGTTGGATAGGAGATGGATGGTCAAGACATATTCACGTATATTTTTTTCTTCCGCTGTATTATAGAGTATATATGTTTGTCAATGTAAGGACGAGTTTCTATAACTATCCAAATTTAGGATAAGTCTTGTACACTTTGATGTTATATGAATAAAGGTGTTTCCTTTTTGTGAAGATCATTATTATATTATATATTATTCACTGCATTGTGAGATTCTGTGTTGTTAATTTTCTTCTATCTTCTGCCTTCTTCTTTCACCCTAACAAATCGGTATTTCCGGCACTTAAATGTTCGGCATGTGATACAGTGGACGTATTAATGTTCGAGGGTCGAAAATCTGGTTTGTTACATTCCTCATTAATTAAATGTAAATAAGTATTTAAACCACTACTTTCTTTCTTATGGCCAACCATGATTATGACACATGTGGACCAAAAAATCCCAAGGCATGTTTAAGTAATTAAATATATTTAAAGCTTGCTTAAATATGTATCATTATTATACATTAATACCCATATATATAAATCTTATATACACATCCAAATAATTATTAATAGCTCCCATAACATTTCTAAGAGCTACTCTACTTACTAATAACACCCCAAACACAAAATACGTTAATAATCAATATTTCTTAAATATTAAATAATTTAACTAACTCATAACACTTCATAAAACAATTAAATAGTGTGGTTTTTAGAGATTTCATAAATATGGTTGTAGGACTCAAATATGTGAATTCAGTCAGTGAATAATATATTGAATAATTCAAATAGTAGCGTTCACGTGTCGCTTTTGCTAATGGTGTGACAGTTTGGTCGGATTCATCAATCACACATCTTTTTAATAAAAATCATATTTTATATTACCTTAGTTGGTACCAATGTAACAATAATTTAGACATATTCTTTTCGCCAACACTATATCACATTAGGATGTATGGAGTCGGGTATTAGAAAAACTCCAATATTATTCACATTTAACTTGATCAGTGTATAAACAAATTCATTTGTTCATTAACAACATTCATTATTAATCGTTCTACTCTAACCAGAGATTTTGAGTTTGAGTTGACTACAGTTGACCATGATACTATCCTTATATAATAGAGGAGACGAATTCTGCATACAATAGTTCTTCACTTCTAATGATTTAACTTAGACCCAATTATAGCTACTCATTGGATTGTCATGTCGTGATTTAACTATAATCAAAATGGAGTATTCAGATTGATGGTCCACGATATTCTCAAGTCTAGGGAAATGTGTAACAACTTCACACCGAGATTTCCTATCTAGCCTAGTTGTTATCAACCAAAAGAAAATTCTCAGACGATCCTTCTATAGTTATCTAATAATTACGAGTACATAACCCCTTGGCGCCCCCAACGGCCATGAGTAATACACTGCCTAACATTTGGATAGTGCTACGTACTTCGGTCTCAAGGATGTATTGATATCCTTTATCGACATATCTTGACTAGGAATATTTAAAACAAAATGTCATTTTACTTCATTATGAATTAATCATGATTGAAACTACAACCATATAATACTTTATTTAAGGATTTTCAAATTAACATATTTTAAATTAATTTCTGAATTAATTAATCACAATATAGCAAAGTATATAATAGAAATCAAACACCATTATTACGAACAAGATTGGTCATAGAGTTAGATATATGTAACAATTACATAATTTCCCCAAGGGCATATACTAACTCTTTAAATCTTATACTTGCATTTGGGTCAATTATAGAATCATGATACCTTTCCTCTGATCTACTAAGCTATCCCTTAGTGAATAGATCTACTATATTTTTTACTACTTACTCTGTTAGTTAACATATTTCCTTCGCTAAAAACTATCTTTATCATGTGGAACTTTAGAAGTATGTGTTTAGACATCTTATCAGCCTTAGGTTCTTTTGCGAACTGTATTGCGGTATTATTTTCACAAAACAATGTCATAGGATTCTCGACATTTAGGATCACGCCTAGCTTAGTTATAAACTTATGCATTTGTGTATATTGCTTATATAGCATTGTTATTCTAGACAATGTACTTAGCCTTTGATGAATCATTCCCCACCCCTCCCTGTTTGGAACATTTCCGACTCCAAGCTCTTTCACTGTCGTTAAATATGAATTTAGGATTTACATATCATATTCCATCTCAGTTATGAAGTTCGAATCTGAATACTCCTTCATAAGGAGTTCACTGCTTCCATATACGATTCTCTAGCATTTCACGGATACTTAAGAATAATCATGACTATCATTTAGTGTCATAATTCAGATTTGATGCTCTCTTAATGCATCAATAGCATAAGCAAATAAAATTATGGTTAACAACAAAGCATATGTGATAATTCCTATTGTCAATGAATAAAGAATCTATTTCATATACTCTACTTTAAAAAATTAGATATGGTTTTTATGTATATTGTTCGGGACAATCCCAACATCCTTATAGTTTTAAAAATATTTTAGTGCCTCTTTAATATTCTTTTACCGATATACACTTCCTTTGCATTTTGACTAATATTCAAATTGTTTGATTTTTTATCAAAATATTTGCTCAATTCTAATGCTTGTCAAATGATAATGTCGTATCAGTTCTTGGATTTTACCTAACACTTATAAACTCAGTTATTGCTCCACTAACATTGTGACATTTTTGTTATCATGTGGAAACGGTCTCTTCTAACTCATTATTCAGAATTTCTATTTCAAAAAAGATGTACCAAAATTCAAAGTTATATTCGGCTATAATTTTGCACATAGAATTTGAAATTTAGGCACATTGATTGAAAATTTTTCTATGATAATTCAACAATTGAAATTTACGAGTTTATTGCTTACTGTATTATAATTGCACGGTCTTCTTTATAAAGACATACCTACAAGCAATGGATCACATCCCTTCAGGTACAGCTATCATAGATATATTTCGATAACGTATTTGGAATCTCTTTCAAATTTAAGCATCCTGCCATATGGTAGGGTTTATACTCTATATAGCATATTAACGGTTAAGAAAATTGTTATTACTAACAATTCTTTTTCTTGATATTTGTAAGTTTCTTATAGTTTCTCCTTAATGTGAGAGAATTCTTATTAGACATTCTAATGAGTTGTATATGTTCTAGGCTTGGTTAATTTTGCTTCATCTTAATTAATCAATTTCTATGTTTGAGTCTTTGGATCGTTCCAAGTCAACTGTACTACCCCTAACTTCTAAAAGAAATTGTTTCATCATGAAGATGGTGTTCCTCAAAACAACAATTGTTTCTCAATATAATGGAATAAGCATTCAAAAACGTTTTATGAACTACCTTTGTACTTACATAAATCTGATTTAGCTTTACGTTTATGAAACTTACTTTCCTAACATAAATTAGGCAACCACACATCTTGAACTACATAAGATCCGAGTTTCATATCAACTCTTATCTCATATGAATATGATCTCGTAAATTATGCTTTAGATGAAACTAAAATTAACATATGTACTTACTCTTAAGTACATATCCATATAGAAAGAAGTTAACTCAACTTCACTCATCGTTAATCATACTTTGTCCAGAAAAGTTTGAATACTCCTTGCAACATTATGTATTATATGGAGGAGTGAATTTGAGATTGTATCTTATTCGTTTTAGTTACATTTTGAACTCTTTTTACTATACTCACCTATTCGAGAAAATCGAATTGTTTTATTTCCTTTCCACATTATGTTTTCTACTTTTGTTCTATATCCTATGAAATTTCCATAGACATACTACATGAGTATCAAATACACATGTTTATGTCATAATTCATCAGTGAATTTAACGAAGTACGTTGATCTATTTTAGTAACATTAAACCTTAGACTACATATATCCATATATTTCTTTGAACCGTTCATTAATTATTACTCCTATTAAATGGGTTCTTTGCTCTTAATTGTTTGAGATATAACCCATGAGTAACATACAATTCATAACCATGTGATTAAAGAATTATTTCTCAAAAATACGACTTCGTCCATAATTCCAAAATAGTTATAGAAAAATTTAGATACTTCTGTATTTTGTAACTAATGCATCACTATTGTTATGGAAACAAATACCATTAAAATAATATAATTATTACATAGTGAATATTCACATTATAAATACTTATATCTATTTTCAGTCATTACTAAAAACGATTATTATTTCATAAATAAATTTAGTATGTATATGAAAGAAATATTTCATAATTTATTGCATCCACTAATGTCGTATGGTACGCTTCCACTTTTTCAGCCATTACAATAACGACACATGAAATAATATGAAGCATCATTCAACCACTTATTATGAGCTATTTATTTCATCAATTGTAACTAGTTTATAGCAGAGAATTTCAGACCATATATCTTGAACTTAAAGAAATAACTCTTATATAAAACAATTTTCTATAAATTATACACTTAGAAAATAAATCATATTTTTCATTCCATATTAGCATCTACTAGTATTTTATACAATTCCCCTATATGATTTTTCTTTATGGTCACAGTGACCATTCGTTCACTTCATCCCAACTGTGCCTATGTTACATCCGCTCGCGAACACTGGCTTTCCTTTCTAGATGGTTGAACCATTTAAAAGGAAAATCTTACTATAAGATTGAACTGAATTCTTTGAAAAAGTGCATTTGGATATCCTTAACGTTTTAATGATATCGAATAGGTTTAACTTAAGCAAATTGATCAAGAACGACTTCAGTATTCGAATTCCTAGGTTGATCCTTTAGTCCTTCATTTAGTTGTTTTCAACATAACAAGATTCTCATTATATTTAGTCGTATTGAACATATAATCTTATATTATGGTTTTCTTGCTCACTTCGAATGAACCAATTTCATTGAGATTTCGTACATTACTTACGCAATTGTTTACCATATAAATTTTGTGTGTGATCAAATATGGATCAAATATCCATATTCTTGTATTGCTTTAGATTTAAAAACTCGTAGAAGGCAATAATAGCCTTGAGAAAATAAATATTCAAGCGAGCAAGGAACGAATTAATGTATTTAATAGTTTTATAGTATGGCCCTTACATGGGACTTGAAGTGACAATATGCCAAATAATTTATTAGTAATTATATTTTATATTTCTTCATCAATCCTCGTTCAGTTCATTTGTATATTTCAACAGAGTTAGGAGTATGCCCTATGGGTAGTTATGTAATTAGTTACATGAATGCAACTCAATAACGAATCTCATTCAAAATAAAAGATGTTTTCTTTCTGTTATGCACTAGTTATAATGTGTCATCAATATTTGATTATTCAATTTATGTATATTTAACAAAAATCCATAAGTGGTATGTTTTTGTGATAGTAATTACAATGCGTTGTAACCATAAGTAATTTACCATAATATAATAAACATACCATTTTAAAGTATCCTAGTCAAGATGTATCGAGACTAAATATCGATACATTTATTAAGACTATAGTGCGTAATGCTCTCCAAATGTTAGGCATTGTATTATGCATGATTGTTGGGAGCACCAAGGGGTTACATACTAATAGTTATTAGGTGACTATGTAATGACTCACTCGATAATTAACTGTTGGTTAATACAATAAAGTTCAGACAAAGAATGTTGATGTGACAGTATTACACAATTCCTTCAACCTGATAATAACATTGAGATTCAATGTGGAAACTCAACCTAGATTATATTTAAATTATGGCATGACGTTCATTAACAACTATAATTGGATCGAGCGTAAGCATTGGAAGTGAAACACTATTCAAAAGAGAATTCATCTCCTTAATTATATAGGATTATTCTCACAGGGTTAACTTAAGTGCACTAAAATCAAAAAAATTTGGCCAGAGGATTTTGGTTAATAACAATTATTGTTACTGAACCAAGAACTTTTGTGTTTGGACTGTAAAGTTGAATGTGGACGATATTGAAATTTTGACCATTACCAAATTCCATATGTAACAATCAAATTTTTTGACGCCCGAAAGTCGACATTAATACGTTCACTGTATCAAACGCCGCACAATCGAATGTCGAAAAACCAAACTATTAGGATTAAAGAAGAAGAAGATAGAAGAAGAAACAAAAACAATAACAGAATCTCACATTTCACTGCGGAACAATATATAATAGATAAATGAATAATCTTTAAAACAAAGATGTATATCAGTTTTTACATACATCACATTATCAGAGTTACACAAACACGATACAACACTGACAATCATTATAACTTGACTATATGGAAACTGACTTTGCACCAACCCAAATGCAGCGGATACTACATAGTGAATTGATTCGTCTCGCCATCCAGCTTGAACTCCAGATCTACATGGCATATTTCCCGACTTCGCCCCAGAATAATGATAACCTGACTCTAGGCTGCCCGTGTGGAAAATTATGGGCACCTAGAGTTTAGAAAGGGAACAATAAACTCCAGGTCAGTCATGGGCTGGTGTGAGATCTTAACAATAGTTATTTTTTAACAAAAGAAAACAAAAGAATTTAAAAGAAATCTGCAGTGCTTTTTGGAAAATGAAACTACCATAAGGCCTCCCAACACACACACAATGCAATCGCACATTTGGGGGAGATTTTTCGTTATGATAGTCAAATATGCTTGATACGAGAGAAAAAATTGTTGATATTATTATTAGTGCACAGTGTAGAAAATATTTCGAAAGTATAATATTAACCCTAGCCAGCATACGTACCATTATAGTATGCCTACTATAGCTACCATATTAGATGGCAGGTTCTACAACTAAACCGTACGGGGATCGTATTGAATGATTGGATTTCCAACAATGGACAGGCAATGGAACTTCCTTTCCAAATGGAACGCCTCTGGAGGGACACCCCAAAGAACTCGACCGGATCTCTGCCAACATAAGGGCGGGTTACCTCTGTAGCTAGGTAACACCTACAAGTATGTCATCCCGGTTGTTACCGACCTTTATCCCGAGATTCACCATCAAATAGCAAAATCATACAGTTAAATATATGGGCTCCATATCATGATACCACTTTCTATCCAGAAGAAAATGGACATACCCTAGAGGCGTGACCCCTAATAACCTTGCTGCAACATTCATGTTTCGACCATTTCCGGCTTGTTAGGTTCGACGAAATCTCGTCCACAAAGCTACGCTTTTCACAGAAGCCATGCTTCGATCAACAAATGATCAACAGCACTCAGCATGCCACACTACCAAATTGGGAGTATATCACTAATAACCATCAGCTACGTAACCTTTGAGCTCGCATGTCTCAGAGAAGGGTGTTAAGCTAAGAGAATAAATTCTCTGCCACCAACAGAAATGTATTTGATAGAAATCAGCTTTATATCTCAAAGTGTAATGTCAGACATACAACCATTCAAGTCCGTTCCAGGATCAAACGGAACCGAAGGCACTTCAAAGAAGCCCTTGCAAATCCGGATATTCTCTAATCACGTCCGGACTCCCCATCACAAAAAAAGGATGATAAAATCTCTGTACCGAAGCAATTCAATGCAGAGACATTCGACAGGTAATCCTTTCGCTTTCGAAAATACCCGGTCTTCAACATCATCTTCAAATGCAATCACATTTCATCGTATCATTATTCGGAAAGGGTTTTATGACATAAAGTCCTCTCCCGGCTAATTTGAATAATGAGCACTTATTTTAAAAATAAGTGTTACATTCTAATTTAAATAAATCACAATAAATTTCCACTTTGATCTTTTGAACAAAAGATCCATCACAAAGATACGATGTGGTTTTCGGATAACCGTTTGGAATCCGACCCCCGGTCGTATTGAAATTCAACTGTTGTTTAAAGGCCAATATTGATAGTCGGTTATTTAACTATCAATCAATATTCACAACAATCACCAGATTTCAAATAATTTTCCTCCAATTATTTATTCTCAACATATCTTCGCAAGAATAATTTTTAACACTTCAACACTTTGAAAACAAATTTCAAATCATTTTTCTCACGTGGGATAAATTTCTGAATATTTATTTAATTCCACTAAAAAATTTGCCAAGTTTGAATACTTTTAAAATAATTTAAAACACTTATCAAAAATATAAACTTGGAAACATTCAGAATAAAAACTATTTCAAAACACTTTTTTTAAAGCATTAGTTTTGAAAATATTATACTAATATCTCATATAAAACTTCAAGTACAAACTAATTTTAAAAATAAAATTAGTAGATAGAGTAGAAATATTTAAATAACCATTTTCTAAATTAAATATCAATTAAATCTTTAAAATCATCACTTCTATAATATTTACTTTAAAGATTTCAAACAGCTTAAGAAAATAATTTCTCCAAATCATCCTTTTTAAAACCATCCTTAAAAAATTTCAGTTTATATTTATAAATTACTTTGAAAACACACTCGGCTTTCCAGGGAAGAATACTCTTTCCACTTCAAAATGGTCCATTTAAATTAATAAATAAATCTTTCTTGATTTATTTCAATTTAAATTTGAAATCCGTAAATTCCTTTCCACGCTTTTTAAAAATAAACCAATATTTTTTTTAAACAAATTTCCCTTTACTTTATAAATTCCCATCGTGAATTTAAATTTCCAAATATCACTTTCAAACACCAAATCAATTTTCAAATTGATTTCCAAATTTATTTTCAAACACCAAATTAAATTTCAAATTTATTTCAAAAATTTATTTCCAACACCAAATCAAATTTTTTCAAATCGATTTCTAAAATTTATTTCAACACCAAATCAAATTCCCAAGTCGATTTCTAAAATCATTTCAAACACCAAATTAAATTCCAAATTGATTTCCAAAATAATTTCAAACACCAAATCAAATTTCAAATCGATTTCCCAAAGATTTATTTTCAAACACCAATAAATTTTCATTCAAACACCAAATTTATTATCTTTTGAAACAAATACCTTTATTTCTTCCAAACTATTTAAAATCTGAATTTTAAATAAATTCTCCAACTTTTAATCCATTTATTAAAAACTTTTCCTATATTTTGGAATTAATTCGATAAGATTTCAAAATCAATCTTTACCCATTTAAATTCATTCTTCTAAATTCACCAATTCTTAAAAATGAATTTACTTAAAGTTTCCTTCTTTAATTTCCAAAAATCCAAATTTTATATTTCTAGTATCCTACGATACCAAAAATATATTCGGCTAAACTATAGCCTTCAACGATTTCAATCATAAATATAATCATACGCAGATTATAAATAATTCAACACATAACATTGAAACAAATTCAAAGATTTGAGGAATCCAGTTGGATCCCTCCAACCTGTTTCCTTGCATCCACAGATGTTAGCACAGCAATTATATACCAATTCCACTTCGAGGTGGAATATCGCTGTATATGGGATTATATAAAATCATCCGCTATTATGCGACGCATAAGGTCTCATCCGCTATATAATGCGTGAAATCGGTTACTCCAAATATATATACTACTATATATACTATCGCAATCAGAGAGTCAATAAATAACTGAATTTCCAATTTAAATTTGAGTGAGAAGATCTCACCTTTAACAATGCATGCAATCCATTTTCCATTATGGCTTGTTCCTCGATTTTAGATCTTGTATAAACAATTTTATACAATTTATTAATATTCAAATAAATTAAATTTCCATTTTAAAATTTTAATTCAACTAATAATTCAATTCAACTGGAAATATCACACTGTAATATATATATAATTTTTTTTTCCTTTTTCTGTTTACTGACATCAGATTAACACATCTGAACTTAAATTAAGACTAATTCAAATTATCATTATATACCTCATGTCCTCGTAATCGAACATTTGACAAAAACCCTAGCACACTCGTCGCCATGCCCACGAAGATCCCCATCTGGACACGCGCAATCATCATACGACCCAAGGCCTCATGTTTGAGCTCGCAATCGCGTCGAACTCGCCTCGCCCACATGAATCCCAAGCCACCAACAATCGTCGACAAAATCATGCCACGTCGCCGCTCCTCCATCTACATCGGCCTACGTGCGCGCGCTCACGCCATCGATCCAAACGGCCTAAGTGAAATCGAAACCCTTGCGGCCCGAGGCTTGCTTTCGCCATCATGATTTGAATTCGATTCTCCCCCCATTTTTATATGAAGAGGCTTCGGCCATTATCTGATTTTCAATTCGAACGAAAGAGGGGAACGAGATTTTGAAGTGTCGGCCATTTTTAGATTTGAAATGAAGCCGATAAAATTCTTGTTTCTTTGTTCGAATATTTTTATTATATATTTTATATTTTATTTTTCAAAATAAAGGCAATGCGTTTAATGATGAATGACACGTGCTTTAAAGATGAAGACGTGTAATTTGCCTTGTGAGATAATTTTATATGAAATACACATATATACATTATTTTTAAATTCAAATTTGAACTTAAATTGTTACAATTACGCAACTCATAATCTCGATCTCCAATCGACGCATGCCACCAGGCATTTACAATGTCAAACCCCTATTCCAAATGCAATGGAAAGGGTTCCGAATCCAAATTCGATCATATGGAGAAGATAGCTTTTTGAACCAGTTACTAAATTAAATTTCGATATAAATTTCAGCACGTTTGCTTATCGTGCTACAAAACGATCACTCCAAATGTTACTAAAATTAAAATCTGATAATAATATAATATTACAGATCCAATGGAACTGGTTGCGTCGAATTCCGAGACTGTGCCTCGGAAGGCTATTTTTAAATATCGATTAAAACGATATAAATTCAAAACTAAACAAAATGTTTCCAAATTCAACTCTGAAGCTTTCATTATCTTCATTATCATCAATATGAATTTTCTAAGCCATCAAATTATTTTTTACAAGCTTAAAATTGAAGATTCAAATTTTTACCCAACTTTCAATGATTAAATTCAATAATTTAATTGCCAAATAACCAGATATTTTTGAAATTCAAGTTAAAAATTACTTCTAATTTTTAAAATCAATTAAACATCTCAATTTCAAATGTTCAAAATTCAGGGCCGTCACATTCTTCCCCTTTAAAAGAATTTCGTCCCGAAATTACTAGTTAAGAAAAATGATCCTCAGCCCGTTTATCTTTTCCGCAAAACCAAACAGTTTTATCGACTTGCCAAAACAAATCTTTTTATTTAAGACCCATCATTACTTCAACCAACTTTCCAAATTCAATCATAAGTTCCAAACAACACTGTTTACTTCACAGTTCAAAATTTAAATTTAAATTCAAAATTTAAATTTTCAAAATTTCTCAAATTTTTTCTAACTCTCTAAATTTTCGAAAATTTCGCCAGCGTCTCCCTCGCGCGGCTAGCTCGGTACGACTACAAAATGCCACAATGGGTGCCTAGATTTCAAAAAGAAAACGAAAAGCCAAGCAGCTAGGCAAGAAAATCATCAAATTTTACATAGAAATTTAATATATACCTTTTTATTGAGCAATTTAAATTTTCTTCTAAAATCAAATCCCAATTCCTTTTCCTTTATAATACCTATATGCTATTTAACAACCATATCCAATTTCTACATTCAAAAATCATTTTGCACATTCCAATACAAAAGTTTCAAACCCCTGTACGATGCACTTATATCATTCGTACGCAATATCAAATTTGATCGCTCACTCGATCACATAATTTCACTTCCGAACTAGTATCGTTCACCCGACTTCCAAGTGCGGACTCAGATGTGGTTTCTTAATCAAAAACCATCATTCTCCTCGCATAGTCGTAAACTATGATAAAGAATTTCCAGAATCAAACAAAAATCCATATCCAGGTTCGTCGTCGAAAATCGAGTGAAAAGTCCCAACTCGGATCGATATAACTATCTCGAAATTCTGTGCTCGAATTTTGGATCAAATCGCTATGCGAATAAAATAATATACATACATCCCACATATTAATTCCAATTGATTATTAGTTGTATCAATTTACTTTTCCTATATTCACATTTGTATTTTCATTCCCTTATTCACAATTACCATTTCATAATTTTCAGTTTATCCTTCATTCACTTATCAATTTAGAATATTTGCTCAACTCCAAATTTTAAGAATTTTGCCATTTATTTTTTAAGTTCCATATAAGTATTTCATATACTTCTTATATTTATTCTTCACTTCACCACTGAAGTTTTTATCTACTTATATTTAAGGGTACTTTTGGCACAGGTCCTTACTAAGTTTCAAAATTCATGAAAAGCCCTTCATTAATTTCAGTGTAAATTAGGTCCCTGTTTTTTATTCACGATTATTGCAGAGCATGATGCAACTTTTCATAAAAGTTGCTGACATTTCCGCAACTTTTTTGTACATTGTGAACATAGTGTATGAAAGTTGCTGAAAAATCAGCCCTTATCTATAAAAGTTGCTGACATTTCGGCAATATTTATGTACACTGTGAACACAGTTTATAAAGTTGCTGAAATATCAGCACTTATTTATAAAAGTTGCTGACATTTCAGCAATAATTTTCTTCGTTTTTAGAAAACAGGGGCCCGATTTACAATGAAACTTTGACAGGGAAAGTTGCTGAAATATCAGCACTTATTTATAAAAGTTGCTAACATTTCAGCAATAATTTTCTTCGTTTCCAGAAAACAGAGACCCGATTTACAATGAAACTTTGACAGGGACCAGCTTTACAATATGAAAGTATGATAGGGATGCCTCCCTAATTTCCACTATATTTAAACTAGATTTCAAATTCCATATGAATTCAATTTACCTTCATTTATAAATATTGAATTCATTTCATTTTAAAACCATATTTACTTTGTCATTCCTTCGATTAGTTTCACTTACTAATTTTATTTCAATACTTCGCTTTGTTTAAATCAAATTCAATTCCAATTCTAGTTCTATTTGCTTACAAATTCGAAATGAATTTCAACATTCAATTTCACTTTCATTTTCTTGCAATTGTAAATTCATTTATTCATTCACAATTTTATTTTCCACCTTAATAAATTTTATTCCATAACTATTTTTACTAGATTTCGGAGTCTTTCCAACATTTCAAAATAATTTTTGAAATCAATTCAAATTATCTTTTGAATTTTCAAAACCAAGCCTTGTTTTCCAAAAAACTTCAATTTTTAAATAATTTGGCAGCAATTCCTCTCTTGGAAACTCGAAAATGAACATTGATGATGTTGTAGTCATCACCGAAAATATTTTCCAGCGACCGAAAAGAGTTTAGTGCTTTCATCCCTTCAAAATACTTTTCCAAAACCTTTGAAAACCATTTTCAAACCAAAAAGGTATTTAATTTTCAAACTTCCCAAATTTCAAACCCTTCAACTTTATTTTCAAATATTTCTCTGGAATTCTATTTCAAATTATAAATCACATTTACAATTTATATTTACAAATCCCATTTGTATGTGGATTTTATTTCTTAGCTTTTGGTTATGATTTCACTTTCTCATTCAATAATTAATGATAATAAATTAATATTATCACTTCCTAACAAACAAGCAACCATATACTATAATAATTAATGGAAAATTTATTTCTTTTATATACAAAAATAATTTGGGTAAAATTATTTCACTTACCCTCTTTTAAAACAATACTGTGTCGGTTTGCCTAGTTTAAGAGTTTAGAAATCCCTATCGATATAGTTGTATAAACTATACCGACCAGAATTTATAAACACTCAACCAATAAGTTAACATAATATAAAACAATTTTATATTCACTAACAAATACGCGCTCATATCTATTATTACACTCAAAACTCATTCTAGAGTACCGTTGACTCTATCTCTAATGAGTATTCCCCACCAGAGCCAAGATTGTCGCTTAAACAAATGCTCTGATACCACATTGTAATGACCCAATTTTTCGACATCCGAAAGTCGACATTAATATGTTCACTGTATCAAATGCAGCACAATCAAATGCCGGAAAACTGAACCGTAAGGGTTAAAGAAGAAGAAGCTAGAAGAAGAAACAGAAACAATAACAGAATCTCACATTTCGCAGCAGAACAATATATAATAGATAAATGAATAATCTTCAAAACAAAGATCTATATCAATTTTTACATACATCATATTATCTGAGTTACACAACACAATACAACACTGACAGACATGATAACTTGACTACATGGAAACTGACTTTGCACCAACCCAAATACAGCGGATACTACATAGTGAACTGATTCGTCTCGCCATCCAGCTTGAACTCCAGATCTACATGGCATATTTCCCGACTTCTCCCCAGAATAATGATAAACTGATTCTAGGCTGTCCGTGTGGAAAATTATGGGCACCCAGAGTTTAGAAAGGGAACAACAAACTCCAGGTCAGTCATGGGGCTGGTGTGAGATCTTAAAAAAAGTTATTCTTTAACAAAAGAAAACAAAAGAATTTAAAAGACCAAATTTAAACTAGGCATTAGACTAATATTCAAAATTATTTTGAAAATTTAAAATGAAAATTTTAATTTAAAAGTTAAATTTAAAATAAAAAATAAATCATAAACATTATAATGTGATTTTAAAATTATTTTGGAATTAAAGTAAGATTTTAAATTTAGAAGTTAAATTTAAAATAAAAATTATATTATAAATGTTATAATGTGATTTTTAAAATTGGTTTTGAAAACTCTGTATATTATAAATATTTATAATATAGTTTTCAAAAGTGATTTTAAAATATAATAAACATATTTCAAAAAATTTAAAATATTAATAAGACCAATAAATTAAAATAATTAAATAATAGTTAATTAATTAAAATATAAACATGTATAATATATATATATTGATAAATGTTACATTATCTTGAATTATTTAAGATGATGTAAACATACATGTATATACATAAGAAAATTTTAAAATTAATATTTAATTAAATAAGTTAATTAATAAATGATAAAATACACAGATATAAAAAGATATATGTGTATAAAAATAAATGTTATGGTACATATTCAATTAAAATGTTTAATTGAATAACATAAAATTAATTAAGGTGTTAATTAATTGAAGTAATTAAATAAGATTTAATTAACATAATATACATAAGATTATTATATAAGTTATATAATAATTATATTTATATAATATGAATGTATAATAAAAGATGGAACGGCAAGAAACCCGAATAAGACTTAAGGGATAAATATATACATATATTACGTATGTTAGGATTTTTAATGTGTCCGACACTTGAATCAGGAGAGTATTTCTATAACGACCCGCAAATCCGTACCCCTTGAGTCAACACTATTCTTCATCAATCAACTCAAGATGTACAGAAATACGAACCATTTGGGTTAAAGAAGAAGATGTAGAAGATGAAAAATAGAAAACAACATCAGAATCTAACCATCACAGCGTAATAAAATATAATAGATATTCAATGATCTTTAAACAAAAACAAATCCTATCTGTTTATACATACATCATCAGAGTACATCATCAGAGTTCCACATCAATAACATACAACTGGATACACAGCAGAATAATAATCAAATACGGAAGTACGTATCGCCATCCAGCTCGTCTCCTATGCTCCACAGCATCATATCATGTATTCTATAATACTCGGTCTTAACCGAGCATTACAGTTAAATAACACCCGAGTCAGTCTGGAATACCAGCATGAGAAATCACACTCAAATTGATTATTAAAGTTTCAAAAATCCTTTTAAAAACAAAAGCATCTCGTAAGACTACGCCACAAATAAACATGTTGGGTTTTTACCTTACGATAGCTAAAATATTTTTGTATTGAAATCCTCTGATATTATAATAGGGTCTATTTACAAATACTTATTAAAATAGCCGAAATTGTTACATCTATTAAATTCCAGCTACTAGCCACAAAGTGGGTAATACAAACAAAACTCCTAAAAGGCGCATAGGGAGAATGAATTTCCAACTAATGACTAGGCACTGGGGTACCACCTGTCACAGTACGTAGTCTAGATCACAGTATCGAGGATCACTCCCGACCCCCTGCAACACAAGACCGGGACTATCCCTTACTAGATAATCCCGAGTAAGATTACCCCACGGTTGTGATCAGCAACCGCACCACTAAGCCGAAATAAAAGGGACATCTAGACAGAGATGACCTCACCCTGAAGTGGGTGCTACCCACCTAGCCTTGCTGCATTACCCCAGATTTTCAGTCATTCTCGGTTGATGAGGCTTGAGGCTAAGCGTTACCTTTTAGAGCGTTTCACTTAGAATGCTCATCGTCCACCTGACGACGTTCTGAAAGCATTCATCCATACAAGTTCGACTCCGAGCTCGTTTTTCCCACGAAACGTACAAACCGGATCGAAGTGGTTTTCGAAAAATAAATCCCGATCCCGGTCTCTTCGAAACGATCAGCGTATAAGCCAATATTGATAGTCGGTTATTTAACTATCAATTAACATTCACAAACATCCATTAACAATAAATAATTCCCCAAATTATTTATTTATTCCAAAATATCTTCACATGATATATTTCCACTTTTCAAACCGTTTTGAAAAAAGTTTCAAACTATCTTCCTTTTACAGAATAAATTTTCCAAATATTTTCTATTTCAACTGAAATCACCAAGCACAAAACTTTAGATTTTCAAAATAACATAAAACATTTTATTGTAAAATATGCTTTAACATTTAAATTTTGAAAAAAAATACTTTCATACTTAATTTAAAATAATACTTTAGAAATAATTAAAATAAGATTACTTTATAGAATATAAAACTAGATTTTTCTCCTTTTAAAACAAAATAATAAGTCACCTTTAAATAATTACAACGATAATAGATTTGAAAAATATTTACTTTAGAGTTAAACATTTAGCAATAATAAATTTTCTAAAACATGCTTTTTAAAACAACATTAAAAAAATTATCTTATATTTAAAAAATTTACTTTGAAATCATACTTGGCTATCCAGGAAAATATACTTCTCTTCACATTCTTTTAAAAATAAATCACTGTTTACTTTTAAATAAATTTTCCCATTCCTTTAATAACTTCCCATCATGAATTTATTTTTTTCCAAATATCCGCTGATATATTACTTTGCTTTTATAAACCAGTTTACAAATCCCATAGCCACATTCTCCTTTAAAAATCCCGGTTTTACACACTTAAATTAATTCCCAAATTGATTTCCAACTTACTCCATTTATTCCAAATACACTAACATCAGATTTTATTCCTTAATTATGATTTAAAATACTTTTAACTGAAAATACCAATTTTAAATTTTCCAAATTACTTATTTATCCTTTAAATAAATTTAAAACCTTGAATTTTAAAATAATTCTTTATTCCTTTAAATGATGCCCCTTAGGTTTACAACTCATTAATTTCTGTTTATTCAAAATCTTTTTTTCCATACTCGAAATTATTTATTAGAATTTTAAAATCACTTTATTTCTTTCCAATTCATTCTTAAATTTATGCAAATTTTCTATAATTATTTTACTTTAAAATGCACTCTTTATTTTCTTTTCAAATATCCAATTTTATATATTTTGATAACTCAGTGTACCGAAATGTTCAAGCAAACTATAGCATTCAATATTCCATTATGATTCATCACAGAATATCCAAATAATCATAGCAGAGAATATTAAATAATTTAAATAAATGTTGAGGAATCCAGTTGGATCTCTCCAACATGTTTCCCTGCATCCACAGACATTAGCACAATATAAAATACCAATTCCACTTCGAGGTGGAATATCGCGGTATATGGGTTTTAATATAATATCATCCGCTATTATGCGACGCATAGGGTCTCATCCGCTATATAGTGCAGGAAATCAATCATTCCAAGATGTATTATACACTAAAATATAGCACATCAAATCAATTCAACCATTCAACCAATTATTTAAATTTAACCATTTAAATTTAAATCAAACCAGATGAGTGAGATTAACTCACCTTTGATTTTACAATCCAAATCCAATCTCGACTTGCTTCTTTTCAGATTTTGACCTTGTATAAACATTTATACGGCTTTTATTAATATTCGAATTGAATCGAACAAATCAATTATCATTCATTTATTTAATTTAATTTAAACTAATAATTCCTTAAAAAAATCTTTTAGTATCTTAAATAATTGAGTAGGTTAGTTTAAGCCAAACTAGTAAATTCAAAATGTATATTTACTTTTTTCTTTTGAAACAACATATATATACACACTTATAAAAATAATCTATATACGTTTAAAGATCTAATTTTTATATAAACTTTAATCATTTTAAAAATTCCTACTTTTCCAAAATCTTATCTATATAAAATTTCCTGCTTTACTGTATTTATTCATATATTAATATATATATATATATATATATATATATATTGTTGTTAATTAATAAGAACAGTACTTTGCTTTATTGTAAAAACTTCTCTATAACATATGTATTTGTAAAAGAAAATTCTAGGTTTTAAAATTTCTTTCTCTGTATGTATATTATAATTTTCTAACAGATATATATTTACTTAAAAGAAACTGTAATACCTCACTGTAATTTTCTTTAAGTTCTCAGATACATCTAAAACATACATATATACATTTATTTAAATAAAATAGGATGCTATACCTAACCACCATCTACTGCCATCGAGCTCGACACACGACCGACCCCCAAGCCCAAAATCGTGACCTGGACCCACTTCCTTCAAAATTGTGAGCATCACCTCACCGTTATGCCACCACGACATCGCCGCTTCTCTCGCGAGCCATCCCTGACCCTCGCCACCTTGCCATCTATTGCCTCGACGTCGTCACCTAACCTCCATCGTCGAACCCTCTCGCGATCATTCTTAGGAATCCCTGCGTGCGATTCGATCGATCGTGCGCCCTCCCTTTTCTACATCTCGAACGAAGATAGATTTCATTGAATTACTGTGCTCTGCCCTTATCTCGGCATACTATACTGCTTTCCTTTTTATAAAATAAGGGAGTGTTGATTCTGAGATTTAAAGAGGGCTCGGCCTCCTTTTGAGTTTTCGTTCGAACGAAAACTGTGAAGCAGGACTCCATTTTTTTTCCTTCTTTGATTCGCTAGGCTAAGTGATCTAAACGAAGGAGGAAGCAAAAGATATTTGGCGTAATAAAGAAGGAATGAGGAAACACTGTACATGTAGTGATTTGAAAGAGAAAAGTATCGATGTGAAAGGAAAACGGCTGGAGGTTGACTAGGATATACATATTTATTTAAATTAAATTCAAATCGTCTCGATAAATGCAACTTACAATTCTGAATTCCTATCGAGGCGTGCCGCTAGGCATTTATAATGTTATATGCCTATTTCGAACTCAATGGAAAAGGTTTCGAGTCCTAATTCGATCGTATGGAGAAAATATCTTTTGGACCAGTTATTATACTGAATTTTCGATATAAATTTCAACGCGTTTATATATCGTACGCTCACACCACAACTCCAAACATTACGAAAATTGAAATCCGATAATAGTACAATATTACGGATGTAATGGAACTAGTTTCGTCGAATTCCGAGACTGTGCCTCGGAAATTTATTTTTAAAAGTCAATTTAAACTATAAAATCTCAAAACTTGACAAAGCACTTACAAATTCAATTTTAACACTCCTATTATCTTCAGTATTATCAATATAAATTTTATAAGCCTTCAAATTATTTTTAACAGGCTTAGAACTCCAGATTTAACATTTTGCCCAACTTCAAATTATTTAATTCAATAATTTAATTATCAAATAAATTGTGATATTTGAATTCAAGTTAAATATTAACTTTTAAATATTTGAAATCAATCAAATATTCCGATTTCGAATGCTCAAAAATTCCGGGTCGTCATATTCCCCTCCCCTTAAAAGAATTTCATCCCTGAAATTACTAATTAGGAAGAATGGTCCAATACCCATTTACTTTTCCCAAAAAAAAAACAATTCAACATCCTATCAACTATCCCTTTATAGAAGATCCATTACCATTCTTACTAACTTCCCAAACTCTCCCATAATTTGCAAACAATACTATTTGTTCAATCATTCAAGTTTCAATTTAAAACAAAATTTTGAATTATCAAAATTTTCTCAAAAATTTTCTAACTCCCTAAATTTTCGAAAAATTTCGCCAGCGTCTCCTTTGCGCGGCTAGCTCGGTACAACTTCAAAATGCCTCTACGGGCTCCCAAATTCCAAAAGAAAACAAAAAGCCAAGTGGCTAGATCAAAAACCCAATCAAATTTCATACAGAAATTTAAACACATACTTTTTTGTTGAGCAATTCAAGATTATCTTCTGAAATCAAAACCCATTTTTCTTTTCCTTCATAATACCTGTATATCCTATTTAGCAATAATATCTAATCACAACATTCAAAACATTTTATTAACTTCCTTTCAAAATGTCAATATCTATTCATTCAAGCCGTAATATGTACATAAATTTTTATTAAATCTTCGCTCAAATGCTTGTTTAATGAATTTTCCCGACACCCATATTACTTAAGAATTTCACAATTTCTTCTTAAGTTCAATATAAGTATTTTATACGCTTTTTATATTTATTTTCGCTTCACCACTTAAGTTTATATCTACTTCTATTCAAATTGGTTCTCCCATCTCCATATGAATTTAATTTATCTTCAACTCTGAACAACTAATTTTATCTTCCATTTATACCGATTCATATCATTATTTAAATTAGTTGCATTTCCTAATTTATTTCAATTTCAAATCTGAAATCGTTATTTCGCTAACTAAATTTTCCTAAAAATTTTCAAAAAATTTCTAACTCCCAAAATTTTCAGAAAATTTTGGCAGAGTCACCTTTGTACGGAGGAGCTTTTGCAATTTAACAAGAGATATAAATATATATACATCGACCCACCCGGTCGAAAAAACAAAAACAGTTCATATTTCCTATTTTTATTGCGTAAGCGTACCTTTATTTAGTAATTAGCGTGACCAAAATCCTGCCAGACGGCCTTCAGATACCTGTACTTACTCAATTTAAAAATATAACTATTAAATATATGCAATTTATTAACATTTCACTTGCTTTCAGTAGCTAACACATAAATTTCACATATAATGCACGTTATAAAATTTCCATAAGCACATAAAAGGTTCCGATACTTATTACAATTGCTTACAACCAATTCTCAAACCATTCCATTCGGTTTAAGTGATTTACAACTTACTCGTTTATATTTAATTCATTCTAAGCAAAAAAAACTCATATTCATGCCAATTGATTTCAAAATCATCCTATTTCACTTCTAATAACTCATAGGATTTTATCTAGTCTCATTTACATCGAACGACCCATTTTCTTATGCAATTTGACAATATTAATGTGAATAAATAATTACTTAAGCTTTATAACATTTTAAATTGATTCCATCTCAATTTACATTTGATTCCAAACCATTTTAATTTATTCACAACCTTTTCATTGCAATTTCTTTCATATCCAAAAGTTGATTCCAAACCATCTTATTAAACTCGACAACAAATATATTAAATAACCATCGCAAAATTTACTTAAGTTATTTATTTTCTTCAAACTATTCCACCCAATAAATTAAGTTTATTTTATTCAACCAACTTCCTTTTAAATCTTTGGATTATTTTCCTTTGATCAAATCCCAACCAGTTTACTAATTTATTCGATTAGTTTGTTCTTTTATCTCTTTTTTTATTTTTATTTTCACATTAACAACTCATTATTGAATTTATTAGTAATAAGGTCATTCAATTTATGCTTGAGTTGGATTTGTTTATAACTCACACCGAATCTATTTTAATCCAATTCAATACTTACATAGTTTACATTTATTTATTTAAGAATTTTATTCCATTTAATATTATTTATAACTCAACTGAATTCATTTCAATTTAATTTTATTTAGCTTAACTCCAGTTAAATCTAGCTACATAGCATTCTTTTGTATTTTGTTAAGCAAGGACTTAATTCCATTTAATATCATTCCAATATCCAATTTCAGTTCATTTACTTACAAATACAAATTCATTTATTCATTCACAAATTCATTTTCAACCAATAAATTTTATTTCCAAACATTGATTATTTTTGATCCATTTGAACTAATTCTGCACTTTATTTTACACAAGTTTAAACCAAACATTATCAAATATTCAAATTTCATTTCATTTGCATGCCATATAAATCAATCAGCCGCTTACTAATTCAAATCTCAAAACTTTATTTGATTCAGTCCAGCTTGACTAATTTTTCCATTCAAACTTAAGTTCAACATTCAGTTACAATTCCCGTTTGCTTACACTTTTAATCTCATTACTAGAACGTTCAAAATTCAATTTTGAAAACATATATATCTAAGTCAAACTATTCCTTCGCATTTTCAAAATCAAACCAAATTTCACAAACAAACATTAATCCAAAACATCCAGGTAGCAATCCCCCTCTAGTAAACTCGAAAATGAACACCGATGATGTCGCGATCATCATCGGAATTATTTTCCAGCGACCGAAAATATTTCAAAGCTTTTATCTCTTTCTAAAACCCCTTCAAATATTTTTAAATTCCAAATCTCTTTAGATTTTAGATCCGATTCAAAAATATTTCTCAAATATATATTATTTTTCCCAACTTTTGAGAATCATTTTCAACTTCAAAGGAACTTAAATTTCCAAATTTTCAAACTCCAAATCCTTTAAATTTATATTCAAACATTACTTTGGAATTTTATCTTATATTAATTATTAATCACACTATAATTCACATTTATAGTTTACATTTACAAATTTCATTTGTATATGAATTTGTTTCTAGTTTTTAATTATGATTTCAATTCCTTATTCAATTATGAATCACATTTACAAATTCCATTTCTTTTGTTAATTTATTCAATTTCTTATTCAATTTTCATACAATGATAATAATTTAATATTATCATTTTCTAACAACCAAACACCCATATATAACTATAACAATTTACGGAAAATCATTATTTTTATATACAAAAATAATTTTAGGTAAAATTATTTCATTTACCCTATTTAAAACAATACTGTGTCGGTTTATCTTGTTTAAGAGTTTAGAAATCCATATCGATAATATGGCGTCCCACCCATCGACTAGAATCCATAAACACTCAACCGATAAATCAACACAATATAAAACTTTTTTTTATATTCACTAACAAATACGCGCTCATATCTATTAATATGCTCAAACTCATTCTAGAGTACTACGGACACTATTCTATGAGTAATTCCCACCAGAGCCAAGGTTATCACCAACCTAAGCCCTGATACCAACTGTAACGACCCGCAAATCCATACCCTTTGAATCAACACTATTCTCCATCAATCAACTCAAGATGTAAAGAAATACGAACCATGTGGGTTAAAGAAGAAGAGGTAGAAGAAGAAAATAGAAAACAACATTAGAATCTAACCATCGCAGCGGAATAAAATATAATAGATATTCAATGATCTTTACACAAAAACAAATACTATATCTGTTTATACATACATCATCAGATTACATCATTAGAGTTCCACATCAATAACATACAACTGGATACACAGTGGAATAATAATCAAATACGGAAGTACGTATCGCCATCTAGCTCGTCTCCTGTGCTCCATAGCATCATATCCTATACTCTATAATACTCGGTCTGACCCGAGTATTACAGTTAAATAACACCCGAGTCGGTTTGGAATACCAGCATGAGAAATCACACTCAAATTGATTATTAAAGTTTCAAAAATCCTTTTGAAAACAAAAGCATCTCGTAAGATCACGCCACAAATAAACATGTCGGGTTTTTACCATACGATGGCTAAAACATTTTTTTATTAAAATCCTCTGATATTATAATAGGGTCTATTTACGAATACTTATTATAATAGCCGAAATTGTTATATCTATTAAATTCCAGCTACTAGCCACAAAGTGGGTAATACAAACAAAACTCATAAAAGGCGCGTAGGGAGAATGGATTTTCAACTAATGACTAGGCACTGGGGTACCACCTGTCATAGTACGTGGTCTAGATCACAGTACCAAGGATCACTCCCGACCCCCTGCAACACAAGACTGGGATTATCCCTTACTGGATAATTCCGAGCAAGATCACCCCACGGTTGTGATCAGCAACCGCACCACTAAGCCGAAATAAAAGGGACATCTAGACAGGGATGACCTCACCCTAAAGTGGGTGCTACCCACCTAGCCTTGCTGCATAACCCCTGATTTTCAGTCATTCCCGGTTGATGAGGCTTGAGGCTAAGCGTTACCTTTTAGAACGTTTTACTTAGAATGCTCATCGTCCACGTGATGATGTTTTGAAAGCATTCATCCATACAGGTCCGTCCCGGGTTCGAACGGAAACGGAGGAACTACTCCTACTACATCCATTTTGGAAATATCCTCAGGATTAGTAGCGACTAGCCCTTGCACTTCACTACTCCATCTTCGACTCTGAACCCGTTTTTCCCACGAAATGTACAAACCGGATCGAAGTGGTTTTCGAAAAATAAATCCCGATCCCGGTCTCTTCGAAACGATCAGTGCATTAGCCAATATTGGTAGTCAGTTATTTAACTATTAATTAACATTCACAAACATCCATCAACAACAAATAATTTCCCAAATTATTTATTTATTCCAAAATATCTTCACACGATATATTTCCGCTTTTCAAACCGTTTTTTAAACAGTTTCAAACTATCTTCCTTTTACAGAATAAATTTTCCAAACATTTTCACTGAAATCACCAAGCACAAAACTTTAGATTTTTAAAATAATTTAAAAACATTTTATTGTAAAATATGCTTTAACATTTAAATTTAGAAAAAAACTACTTTCATACTTAATTTAAAATAATACTTTAGAAATAATTAAAATAAGGTTACTTTAGAAAATATAAAACTAGATTTTTTTCCTTTTAAAACAAAATACTAAGTCACCTTTAAATAATTACTACGATAATAGATTTGAAAAATATTTACTTTAGAGTTTAAACATTTAGCAATGGTAAATTTCCTAAAACATGCTTTTTAAAACAACATTAAAACTTTTATCTTATATTTCAAAAATTTACTTTGAAATCATACTTGGCTATCCAGCGAAATACACTTCTCTTCACATTCTTTTAAAAATAAATCACTATTTACTTTTAAACAAATTTTCCCATTCCTTTAATAACTTTCCATCGTGATTTTTTTTTTCAAATATCCACTGATATATTACTTTGCTTTTATAAACCGAGTTTATAAATCCCATAGCCATATTCTCCTTTAAGAATCCCATTTTTACACACTTAAATCAATTCCCAAGTTGATTTCCAAATTACTCCATTTCTTCCAAAATACATTAACTTCAGATTTTATTCCTTAATTATGATTCAAAATACTTTTAACTGAAAATACCAATTTTAGATATTCCAAATTACTTCTTTGTCCTTTAAATAAATTTAAAACCTTGAATTTTAAAATAATTCTTTATTCCTTTAAATGATGTCACTTAAGTTTACAACTCATTAATTTCTGTTTATTCAAAATCTTTTTCCATACTTGAAATTATTTATTAGAATTTTAAAATCACTTTATTTCTTTTCCAATTCATTCTTAAATTTATGCAAATTTTCTATAATTATTTTACTTAAAAATGCACTCTTTATCTTCTTTTCAAAAATCCAATTCTATATATTTTGATAAATCAGTGTACTGAAATGTTCAAGCAAACTATAGCATTCAATATTCCAATATGATTCATCACAGAATATCCGAATAATCATAACAGAGAATATTAAATAATTTAAATAAATGTTGAGGAATCCAGTTGGATCCCTCCAACCTGTTTCCCTGCATCCACAGACGTTAGCATAATATAAAATACCAATTCCACTTGGAGGTGGAATATCTTGGTATATGGGTTTTAATATAATATCATCCGCTATTATGCGGCGCATAGGGTCTCATCCGCTATATAGTGTGGGAAATCAATCATTCTAAGATGTATTATATACTAAAATATAGCACATCAAATCAATTCAACCATTCAATCAATTATTTAAATTTAACCATTTAAATTTAAATCAAACCAGATGAGTGAGATTAACTCACCTTTGATTTTGCAATCCAAATCCAATCTCGACTTGCTTCTTTTCAGATTTTGACCTTGTATAAACATTTATACGGCTTTTATTAATATTCGAATTGAATCGAACAAATCAATTATCATTCATTTATTTAATTTAATTTAAACTAGTAATTCCTTAAAAAAATCTTTTAGTATCTTAAATAATTGAGTAGGTTAGTTTAAGCCAAACTAGTAAATTCAAAATGGTATTTATTTTTTTCTTTTGAAACGACATATATATACACACTTACAAAAATAATCTATATAGGTTTAAAGATCTACTTTTTTATATAAACTTTAAATATTTTAAAAATTCCTCCTTTTCCAAAATCTTATCTATATAAAATTTCCTGCTTTACTATATTTATTCATATATTAATATATATATATATATATATATATTGTTGTTAATTAACAAGAACAGTACTTTGCTTTACTGTAAAAACTTCTCTATAACATATGTATTTGTAAAATAAAAATCTAGGTTTTAAAATTTCTTTCTCTGTTTGTATATTATAATTTTCTAATAGATATATATTTACTTAAAAGAAACTGCAATACCTCACTGTAATTTTCTTTAAGTTCTCAGATATATCTAAAACATACATATATACATTTATTTAAATAAAATAGGATGCTATACCTAATCACCATCTACTGCCATCGAGCTCGACACACGACCGACCCCCATGCCCAAAATCGTGACCTGGACCTACTGCCTTCGAAGTCGCGAGCATCACCTTAGCGTTATGCCACCACGACATCGCCGCTTCTCTCGCGAGCCAACCCTGACCCTTGCCACCTTGCCATCTACTGCCTCGACGTCGTCACCTAACCTCCGTCGTCGAACCCTCTCGCGATCATTCTTAGGAATCCCTACGTGCGATTCGATCGATCGCGCGCCCTTCTTTTTCTACATCTCGAACGAAGGTCGATTTCGTTGACTTACTGTGCTCCGCCCTTGTGTCGGCATACTATACTTCTTTCCTTTTTCTAAAATAAGGGAGTGTTGATTCTGAGATTTAAAGAGGGCTCGGCCTCCTTTTGAGTTTTCGTTCGAAAGAAAACTGTGAAGCAGGACTCCATTTTTTTCCCTTCTTTGATTCGCTAGGCTGAGTGATTTAAACGAAGGAGGAAGCAAAAGATATTTGGCGTAATGAAGAAGGAATGAGGAAACACTGTACAAGCAGTGATTTGAAAGAGAAAAGTATCGATGTGAAAGGAAACGGCTGGAGGTTGACTAGGATATACATATATATTTAAATTAAATTCAAATCGTCTCGATAAATGCAACTTACAATTCCAAATTCCTATCGAGGCATGTCGCTAGGCGTTTGTAATGTTATACGCCTATTCCAAACTCAATGGAAAAGATTTCGAGTCCTAATTCGATCATATGGAGAAGATAGCTTTTAAAACAGTTATTATATTGAATTTTCGATATAAATTTCAGCACGTTTATATATCGTACGCTTACACAACAACTTCAAACATTACGAAAATTGAAATCCGATAATAGTATAATATTACGGATCCAATGAAACTGGTTTCGTCGAATTCCGAGACTGTGCCTCAATTTAAACTATAAAATATCAAAAATTAACAAAGCGCTTACAAATTCAATTTTAACACTCCTATTATTTTCAGTATTATCAATATAAATTTTATAAGCCTTCAAATTATTTTTAATAGGCTTAGAACTCCAGATTCAACATTTCACCCAACTTCAAATTATTTAATTCAATAATTTAATTATCAAATAAATTATGATATTTGAATTCAAGTTAAATATTAACTTTTAAATACTTAAAATCAATCAAATATTCCGATCTCAAATGCTCAAAAATTCCGGGTCGTCACAATTTCATAAGAAATACATTATCCCACAAGTAGATATCACTCAATTAAAATTATTAAAGATTATGATACTTTAATGTAATTCGTCATCTACCTTTTATATATTAATATATTAATTGCATGCTCCTTGGTTGTTGAGCTTTTCATAAGTTAGGGATGTTATGTGTAATATTATTAATATAGTGAATAGGCGAGCTGTCCTGTAACGACTTGGAATTTTACCGCTTTGATAGGTGTATTTAATTAATGGCATAAAAAAATTAAATAACCCTCTTTAAATTATAACTAATGATAGAAAATTCATTTTTTATTTTTGCTTATGAAAGTATTTATTTCAAAGAAAATTAGAAAATATGACTGAAAAGCTTTTCAAAATTTTTAATTTTCACCATCAAAAAGTTGTTTAAAATATTATGATTACCTTAGTTAACAACATGCATATATTTACAAATAATATAAGCATGGATTAGTAATATAATAACAATTAATAAAATATGAAAAGTCACTTATCACTCACATCTCTTACACCATAGTACAAGGCAATGCATTACATTTTTGATAAAAGGTTTCACCTTTGGGTCAACGTGTAAAAGAGGAGAGGAGAAGATGGTGGGGTAATGTGGCAACATATTATCGAGGGTATGGTACAAAAGGGTAATTTTATAAATTCATTTTATATAAAACTAATTGAACTTTTCTCTTTCCGCTCCACCATTTCATTTTCTACCTTTTTTTAAAAAAATTACATCTTCCTTTAAATTTTCAACAACCTTTAATGGCTTTCACTTTAAATTCTCAAATTTAAAAATCAAAAATTTCTATTTTAAAACCTTATTTAAACTCTTGTTTTTCTACCTAACTCTCTTTCTTTTTTAATTTTTAGCCTCACGACCTCCTCTCTGCTAAGGTCGAGCATACGTCCATCCATGGCCAAGCCATGTTACACCTAAGCCGAGCCCGCTTCCTTGGTTCTTGTTTAAAAATCAAGTTTTTATAAAGAAAATTCAAGTCCTAGATCCTTTTGCAAATTTGGAAATATTTTATCAGTAAACTTTTTTTTTGGAAAAGTTTTAAACTTTTATGTTAGTAAACTTGTTATATGGTAAGTTGCTTGAAATGGTTGGATTTCATGTATTGGTTAAGTATGTATGCTTTTTGTGTGTGTTGGTAGTTAGACTTGGGAAAATGGAGTCTAAATATAGAGTTTTTGTTTTAAAGATGTTATCTTTGCTCATGTATGTGATGATAATATGATTTTGTATGTGCGACATTGTATTATGAAAATTAGCAGTTTTACTTGCTATGGTGACTTGAGATCTGTTAAAAAGAAGAAAAATCAAAACTTTTTTAAAATTTTCAAGTTTTAGACTTTTGTTTTAGCTTTCAAATATAGATCTTTTCCTTATGTTTTAAAAAGAAGTACGGTTAGTGGTTGAGTTTTGAGAAAGGTCTAACCTAGAATTAACTCAAACGAGTTGCATCCATAGTGATAGTCGTTATGGATGCAGTTTGAAAAAATTAGTGTTTAAAAATTTAAAGTGGTTTCTTTTGAAATGTTTTTGAAAACTTTTCAAAATACTAACTAAATATAAAAGTTGTCATTTTTGAAATTAAATATGAGTTTAATAATTAATTCATTAATTACAGACAATTAGTAATTAATTGTAGTTAAGTTATGTAATTAGCATTTAATTATGAACTAAATAAATTAGTTTTCATTAATTCATTATAGAAGTTTTAATTGATGATTTGTTAAGTTGTAAATTAATTTATGCTAGTTGATCTCCTAGGTGCACTTGGTCGCATCATGGTTCATCAGCTTTTGTCATAAGATGTTCACTCTGGATCATCCGCATTTGTAGTGAGGCGTTCATTCTGGGTCTTTTGCATTTGCAGTAGGGCGTTCTATCTCTGCTGAAGCTGCCTATCGATCTCATCCACACTAGGTTGCATCATGGATTTTTTGGGTACTTCTAACAGCTCAATATTGGGCGTTGGCCTTGCCAGTGCTCGATATCGTGGTGTAATTGGCAATGGCCTTACAAAGCTTATTCTAGATGTACCTGAGTTCTTTTTCTTTGATTTTGTGCTATGATTTGTTAACTGGCAGGCATGACAGCAGCTTCTTTGTTTTCAGTGATACCCATACACACACACATGTGCCCTCCTCTCATTTTGAGGATCGCACATTTCTCTTTAAAAAGTTATAAGTTAATTTATTATTAATTTTATTAATTAAGTTTAATAAATTAATTATTTAATTAGGGTTAATTAATAATTAATTACTAATTAGGCAGGATTTAACAAATTAACCTAATTAGATTTAATTAAGATTTAACTAAAGATTAATTAAGTTTTTAATTAGAGTTAATTAAAATTTATAATTAAATAATGATTTAATTATTAATTAAGTAAATATTTAATTATTATTTATAAAAGTATAATTTTAAACTTTATCAATTATTTTTAAGTCGGTCAATTTTATGCCATTAAGTAAACAACTGTCGTGAATAAGTTATACTGAACTTGGATATCTGTTAGCAAAAAAATCCCCTCCTATAACTCAATTGTTTAATTATGCGGACGTTTGTTAGCAGAATAAATCTCCGTTCTGCTAAAATTGAACTAAATAAATTATTTCGGCATTTATTTAGTAGGACAAATCAACATCCTGCTATCATGTTAATTGGACACGTATCTGCCAGTTGGTTTGTATTGACATGTTATTCCCTCATTTGGTTATGCATTTTATTTACATATATGTTGACTTATGTAAATAACTGTTATGCCACTTAGAGTCAAATTTAATTAAAATGGTAATTTCATTTAGTACCATTGTGATCGCTAAGCCTCCATTCAAATTTATAAATTATGGTTTTTAAATCGAATTTAATTCTATACCAATTTAGGGTTAAGTGTTTGTAAATTATGTTGTAATATGTCCAATTATTTTAACAAAGGTATTTACAGATGACATTTTGTAAATAATATTATATAAAGGATTTATTTAAAGAAGATTTACAAATGATATTTGTAAATGATATTTTAAAAGGGGAATTATAAATGAAGATTTATAAATGGATTTAGAATTTAAGTAAAGGAGATTTCATAAATGAAAATGATTTATTAAAAGGATTTATTGAAGATATTTATAAAAGAATTAGAGATGAGATTTCCCTTAACCAACCTTTTTAATTATGGCGGTATAGACATTTGTTCCATGTTTAACACCGAAGCAATAGTCTTTCGGGCTATCCTTATCTCTAATTTAAATAATATTTATTTGATCCTTTTAATACGGTTAAAATGAGAAATCTTTCACAATGTTTTATGAATATACTTATTCCAATATGATAAGTATATGAATATTTTGATAAATATTCTGAAAAGAGATTTAAATAAACGAAAACTTATTTTGAGGTTTATTGGATGCCATAGGAAAATTAAATTTCTAGATTATTGTTTGACTGTGCATTTGATAGCTAGATAACCGACTATTAAATCTTGACCTATTTTAACACAGGAAGTATGTGTGTATATTCAAGTACCCCGGTGAGGACTCGAATACTTGTTGCATACTTTTGGGAATGAGTCAACCAGATATCATCGTTTGTTGGTTCGAAGAGATCGGGATCGGATAGCTATTTGAAAACCAATTCAAACAAGCATATGCGTTTGAATAGAAGACGTCTTGATGACGACTAAAGACGGTGCTCTTCGAAGTGCAAGGGCTACTTGCTACTAATCCCAAGGGTGATTCCAAAATGGATGTTGTAGAGGTAGTGCCTTCGGTTTCATTCAGACCCAGAACGGATTCGTATGGATGAATGTTGGCGTTGTATTTCCACTTGGAGACTAGTGTTAGCATTCCAAAAGGGAATTACTATGAGGATATGGTAAGAGCATAGCCTCTCAAGCCTCACACCTCGGAAATGGTTAAAATAAGGTTTGCCACAAGACTATGTGGGTTGCTCCCATTAGGGTATGATCACCGCCTTGTCTAGAATAGATATCTATATGTATGCTCGAGCCCATTTATGGTTGTTGATCACAATGAAGGGGTGATCATATTTGGTACTATCCAGTCAAGGGGAGGCAGGTCTTGCTAGTAGAGGGTCCCGAAAAGTCCCTCACATACATCTTATCTAGAGTGTATCATGCGTAAGGTGGTCCCTTACCTTGCTATCGTTGGAAATATATTCGCCAATAAGCACTTAAGGTTTTTGATTTTATACCTATTATAGCTGTCATGTACACACATCACAACTACTTGGTTATTAAATACTTTAAACCCAAGACATTATATAATATCACTGCATTTATATAATATAAATTGTTTTGGTTATCATGGGTGTGGTCTTACGAAATCATTTGATTATAAAAGATTTTATAAGTTGTAATAAAATTCCTTGTTATTTGAGTTTCTCACTCTGATTATACCAGCCTAACCCGGATGTTGTTTTCTTATAATACTCGAGTCAGACCAAACATATTTTCTAGATTAGCTTTGGATGCTTTGGTTTTCAAGAGACGAGCTGGAGGTCCAAGATGTATCTCTCATGTATTTCTTTATTTCTACTATATTGCATGATATTTGTATCAGTTGTGTAAGGACGAGCAGTAATAAATGTCCTAGGTTAGAAGTTGTACTATTATGACTCTGATGTGTCATTTTGGAAATGGCTATGTAAAATCTTATACTAATTATTATAATTGTTCCTTTGCATCGTGACATTTTGTTTCTTTAGTTTCTCCTTGTCTTTCTTTTTCTTTCACCCCTAATAATCTGTCTTTCAAGCACATGGATGCTTGGCACATGAATATCATGGATGTATTAGTGTCGACATCTGAGGATCAAATGGGCGGGTTGTTACATTTGGTATTAAAGCTGAAGGTTAAGCTAGAACCTAGGCTCTGGTAGGTTAATCTCATTAGAGATAGGGTAAGTGATACCCTAGAATGAGTCTAAGTGTATTATATAAGAGCGCATATTTGTTAGTGATATAAAAATATTTTATATTTTATTAATTGATCTGTTAGGTGGCTTATGAATTCCAATCGATACGTCTCGCCAACATTATCGATTGGGGTTTCTAAACACTTGAATAAGATCAACCGATACGATATTATTTTAAAATTTGTAAATGAAATAATTTGACCTAGGTATATATTTTATATATATATATAATGATTTCAAAAATAGTATAGTATTTTTGAGATGCTTGTTGAATAGGAAATGATAGTATTCTATTATTATCATTTAGGATTCTGTTTAGTCATGCTCGTCTAGTTTGAGCACTGAATGTTGTTTAATGTTATAGGTGGCTTCCATTTTTAAAACATGGGTTAGGTAAATAGAAATTTAGGGAAATATAGAAACGAATACCTTGTGAATTAAGTTTTACGATTTGATTATAAGGCGTTTGGCGTTAATGTTGGGTTAAAACTTGATTTTATAAAGTATGTTTATTAAAAGGAAAGTTAGAATATTAGAAATGATTTTATAAGATTGGTTTATAAGAATGGGCCTTTAGAATAAAAAGATTAAGTAGAAAACTTGAGGACTTAAACCCTGATGCTTTAAAAAAATGATTTTCAAGGTATTGAAAAGTAATAATAAAGTTACTTGGAAGTATTTTATTAAGAAAAGAAAAATTTTAGGAATGGTAATTTTTAAGTAAAAAGTATTTTTTTTGGATTGGTTCGGGTAACAAGTCTCGAATTATTTTATGATGATTTGAATAATTTTCTAAGTGATGATAAGTTGTTTGCTTATGTGAACGTTGTAATGCACTTAGTAAATTATTCTCTTTATCATTGTACGATCGAAACAAGGTCAAAGTCGAAGGAACCCAAAGCAAGTCGGTAATAAATATTTTGTTGAAAATATGTAAAGTATTGTTTCAGAAGCAGGCTTTTGAAATAGTGGAAGGATTTTTAAGTTAACTAGTTTGAGTGGTCCAAACATAACTTAAAATGGGCAAGAGATGTATTCGGATGGTAAACACTTTTTTGAGTATTACCCTTCTTGCTAAGGGCATATATGATACTATTGGTAGTACATAGTTCCTTGATATCATTTTCAAGTTACTCGAGCTACATGTATATTTCTATGGATTTAAATATATAATTTCATTTCAAAAGATTTTTGAAACAAAAATCGGGTGTTTGGCTCCTAAGTTTTCAGGATGTAAAGGTATCTTGATTCAAAATGGTTAATAAATGAAGTTTTAAAATTGAATTAATTTAATAAGAAGGTTTAACAAACTAGGTTTTATTAAACACCGTCTTTTGAATTCTAACACTTAGGAGGTTAAATAATATTTAACTTTATTAGATCGGCTAATAAACACCTTTACCTTAGAGCTATCCTAGGAAAAGTAAATGATAGGACGGAATTTGGGTACCAGCATCCTAATTTTCTTAGCTACTTAGCAGACCATATGGGTAAAGAGGTTGAATTAGTCCACTCAATTTTTAAGACCCAAAATTAGACTGGGCCCACATCTGAATAGTTAAAAGTGAAAGGAATTAAAAATCAGATGTTGTATATATACACGCACTCTTTGTATAGGAGGGTATTATCCAAGTTGATAATTTTTGTGATTTTATAAAAGATTTCATAGATAAGTTGTATTGTTTAAAAATGTTTGAACCTAAGTTGGAATTGTAATGAAATGATTTCATAAATATATGTGGGAGGGTAAGAAGGTAAAGGGGTAAATAAGAACCTTTAAATGAGTACGTAGATTGTACGTAGATCATTTCCCTTTCTCATATAGTTCTCGATCCAAGGTTCGAGTACATGACTTGAGGTGTTTTACAAAATTCCGGACAAGGATCTATCACTTGATTTTAGACAGTGATCACTTGATGAGGGTCCTTGATAGGAAAACAAAGATTTCTATCAAAGTATATGACTATGTAAGGAGAACGGAGGTTTCTAGTCAAGAAGCCTGATCAGAGTCTGCACTAGGGAATTGAGTGAGTGATACTAATTTAGAAAGGAAGTTATGTATTTGAATAGTGATCGAATCAACATTTTTATATGGATGATCTATGAACATCATGCGGACAAATAAATAGTATTGGATGTTCATGTGGTGAAATTTCAGAGACGAAATTCTTTTAGAGGAAGAGCATGTAACGACTTGAAATTTTACCACGCTTTAATGGTTAGATATTTAATTAATTTTAAATATTTAGTTAATTTTAAATATTTAATTGATGGTTTTAATAATTAAATAACCTCTTTAATTTATAACTAGTATAGAAAATTCATTTTTGAATTTTGTTTATGAAATATTTAGTTCAAATAAAATTAGAAAATGCGACCGAAAAGTTTTTTCAAAATTTTCAACTTTTCACCATTAAAAATTTGTGTAAAATGTTGTGAACACCTTAGTTAACACATGCATACATTTACAAATAATATAAGCATGGATTAGTAATATAATAAATGTCAATAATACGTTTACTTAAGTTAAAGGATAAGATGTAACAACTTTCAAGTTTTAAATCAAAATAAAATATGGAAAGGCACTTATCACTCACATCTCTTACACCATAGTACAAGGCAATGCATTACATGTTGGATAAAAGGGTTTCACCCTTGGGCCAATGTGTAAAAGAGGAGAGGAGAAGACGATGGGGTGATGTGGCAACACATTAGTAGAGGGTATGATACAAAAGGGTAGTTTTGTAATTTTATAACCTCACTTTATATCAAACTAATTAAACTTTTCTCTCTCATCTCCACCATTTCATTTTCTATTTTTTCTAAAATTTTTACATCTTCTTTTAAATTTTCAACAACCTTTAATGGCTCCCACTTTAACTTCTCAAGTTTAAAAATAAAAGAATTCTACTTTAAAACCTTTTAAAATCTTGTTTAAACTCATGTTTTTTTTCTACCTCTCTTCCTTTTTCAGTTTTTTGCCCCACAACCTCCTCTCCACTAAGTTCATGCCCACATCCACCCAAGGACGATCCTTTTTGCACCTAGGCCAAGCCTACTTCCTTGGTTCATGTCAAAAAATCAATTTTTCTAAAGAAAATTCAAGTCCTAGGTCCTTTCGCAAATTTGGAAAGATCTGTAAGTAAAATTTTGTATTTTGAAAAAGGTTTAAACTATTACTATTATGTTAGTAAACTTATTGTATGTTACATTGCTTGAAATGGTTGGATTTCCATGTGTTGGTTAAGTATGTATGCTATTTATATGCGATTAGTAGTTAGACTTAGAAAAATGAAGTCTAAATGTAAAGTTTTGTTGTAAAGATGTCATCTTTGAGCATGTATGTGATGATAATATGATTTTGTATGTGTGAGCTTGTATATGTGATCACATGATATGAAAGCTAGCATTTTTACTTGCTATGGTGTCTTGAGATCTCTTGAAAAAAGAAAAATCAAAACATGTTTACAAGTTACTAAAAGTTTTAAAGTTTTGTTTTATCTTTCAAATATAAATCTTTTCCTTATGTTTTTAAAAAGAAGTAAAGTTAGTGGTTGATTTTTAAGATAGGTCACACGTAGAACTGACTCTATTGAATTGCATCCATAGCGATAGTTGTTGTGGATGCAATTTGGAAAAAATGAGTATTTTAGATTTTAAAATGGTTTCTTTTGAAATGTTTTTGAAATATTTTACAAAATAATAACTAGGTATAAAAGTTAACCATTTTGGAAATTAAATATGAGTTTAATAATTAATTAATTAAGGACAATCATTAATTAATTGTAGTTAAGTTATGTAATTAGTGTTTAATTATGAATTAAATAAATTAATTTTCATTAATTAATCAAGGAAGTTTGTAATGATTTATTAAGTTTCAAGTTAATTTATTATTAATTTTATTTAATTTTTTTTAATTAATTATTATTTAATTAGGATTAATTAACAATTAATTACTAATTAGGCAGGGTTTAATAAATTTACCTAATAAGGTTTAATTAACGATTAACTAAGTCTAATTAAGTTTTAAATTAAAGTTAATTAAGATTTAATTAGTAATTAAACAATCATTTATTTAGTAATTAAACAATCATTTATTTAGTAATTAAATAAAAATTTAAGTACTACTTAATAAACTTTCAATTTTAAACTTTATCGGTTATTTTTAAGTCAATTCTTTTTATAAGTAAACTGATTTTAAACTAGGGGATCGCTCGTCTGTGCCATTAAATAAACAACAACTATGAATAATATATAATAAACTTGGATATCTATTAGCAGAATAAATCCTTGTTTTCATATAACTTAATTGTTTAATTAAGTGGACATTTGTTAGTAAAATAAATCCCATTTTGCTAAAATTGAACTAAATTGATAGCTTGGACATCTATTTAGCAGAACAAATCACCATCCTAATCTTATGTTAATTGGACATGTATCTGCCAGTTGGTTTGTATTAATATGTTATTCCCTCATTTGGTTATGGATTTTATTTGCATACATGTTGGCTTATGTAAATAACTGTTATGTGACTTAAAGTCAAATTTAATTATAATGGTAACTTCATTTAGTACTATTATGATCACTAAGGCTCCTTTCAAATTTATAAATTATGGGTTTTGAATTGACTTTAATTCTATATCGATTTAAGGTTAAGTGTTTGTAAATGATTTTGTAAGATGCCCAATTATTTTGATAAAGGTGTTTAAAAATGACATTTTGTAAATCATACTTTATAAAGGATTTATTTAAAGAAGATTTACAAATGATATTTGTAAATGATATTTTAAAAAGGGAATTATAAATAAAGATTTATAAAAGATTTTTACAAATGATTTTTAGATATTTATAAAAGATTTTTATAAATGGATTTAGAATTTAAGCAAAGGAGATTTCATAAACGATAATAATTTATTAAAAGGGTTTATTGAAGAAATTTATAAAAGAATTGGATATGAGATTTCCCCTAACTGACCTTCTTAATTATGGTGGTGTGGACATTTATTCCACGTTTAACACTGTAGGAATAGTATTTGGGGCAATCTTTATCTCTAATTTAAATAACATTTGTTTGATCCTATTAATGTGATTTGAAATGAGAAATCTTTCATAATGTTTTGTGAATATACTCATTCTAGTATGATAATTATATGAATATTTTGATAAATATTCTAAAAAGAGATTTAAATAAATGAAAACTCATTTTGAGGCTTAGTGGTTGCTATAGGAAAATTAAACCTTTGGATTGTTGTTAAATTGTGTATTTGATGGTAAAATAACTAACCGTTAGATCTTGACCTATTTTTAACTTAGGAAGTATGTTGCGTATATTCAAGTTCCCCGGTGAGGACTCGAATACTTGTTGCATACTTCTGAACGAACCGAGAATGAGTCAACCGGAAATTATCCGCTGTTGGTTCGGAGAGACCGAGATTGGATATGTTATCCGAAAACCACTTCAAACTAGCATATGCATTTGAATGGAAGATGTCTTGAAGATGATTGAAGAACGTGCTCTTTGAAGTACAGGGCTACTTGCTACTAATCCTGAAGGTGATTCCAAAATGGATGTAGTAGAGGTAGTGCCTTCAATTTCATTCAGAAGAAGAACGAACTTGTATATATGAATGCTGGCATTGTATTTATGGTTCAAGGGCAGTGTTAGCATTTCAAGAGGGAATTTCTATGAGGAAATGGTAAGAAAATAGCCTCTCAAGTCTCACACCCTAGAAATAGTTAAAACAAGGTATGTCGCAAGGCTATTTGGGTCGCTCCTATTAGGGTATGATCACTGTCTTATCTAGAATCGATATTTATATGTATGCTTCAGAGCCCATTTATGATTGTTTATCATAACCAATGGAGGATCATATTCGGTACTATCCAATCAGGGTTAGGCTGGTCTTGCTAGCAAAGGGTCCCGATGAGGCCCTTAGGTACATTTTATCTAGAGCTATATATTTCGGAAGGTAGTCTCTTACCTTGCCATCGTTGGAAATTCATTCTCCAATATGCGCCTTTGGTTTTTGACTTTATACCTATTATTGTTGTCATGTACATGCATCTCAACTACTTGGTTATTAAATACTTTAAACTCTAGACATTATTACATTTTTATAACATAAAATGTTTTGGTTATTATAAGGTAAAAACTCATCCGTGTTTATATGAGGTGTGATATTACAAGATTCCTTTGGTTTTAAAGGATTTTATAAGTTATAACAAAATTCCTTGTCATTTGAGTTTCTCGCGCTGGTTTTACCAGATTAACATGGGCGTAGTTTTCTTATAATGCTCGGGTTAGATCGAACATATTTTTTAGATTAGCTTTGGATGCTTTAGATCTCAAGGGACGAGTTGGAGGTCCGAGACATATCTCTCGTATATTTTCTTTATTTTTGCTGTGTTGCATGAAATTTGTATCAATTATGTAGGAACGGGCAGTTATAACTGTCGTAGGTTGGATGTTGTACTATTATGACTCTGATGTGGCATTTTGGAAATGACTATGTAAAATCTTATATTGATTATCATATATTATTCCGTGCATTGTGAGATTTTGTGTTCTTTAGTTTCTCTTTGTCTTTCTTTTTTTTTCATCCCTAATAATCTGTCTTTTCAACATTTGGATGTTTGGCACATGAATACCGTGGATGTATTAGTGTCGACTTCTGAGAATCAAAAGGGCAGGTTGTAATATTTGGTACCAAAGCTGAAGGTTAAGCGAGAACCTTACTTGGGGGGGGGGGGGTAATGTCATCAGAGACAGGGTAAGTAACACCCTAGAATGAGTCTGAGAGTATTATATAAGAGCGCGTATTTGTTAGTGATATAAAAATGTTTTATATTCTGTTATTTGATCTGTTAGGAGGCTTATGAATTCTTATCGATGCGTTTGGCCAACATTATCTATAGGGTGTCTAAACACTTGAATAAGACCAACCATTACAGTATTGTTTTAAAATTGGTAAATGAAATAATTTTTCCTAGGAATATATTTTATGTATACAAAAATGTTCAAAAAATAGTATAGTATTTTTGAGATGCTTGTTGAATAGGAAATGATAATATTCTATTATTATCATTTAGGATTTCATTTAGACGTGCTCATCCAGTTTGAGCATTGAATGTTGTTGAGTGTTACAAGTGGCTTCCCTTTTTAAAACAAGGGTTTGGTAAATAGAAAATCAAGAAATATTGAAATGAACACTTTGTGAATTAAGTTTCATAATTTGTTTATAAGGCGGTCGGTGTTAATGTTGGGTTCAAACTTGATTTCATAAAGTATATTTATTAAAAGGAAATTGAGAATATCAGAAATCATTTTATAAAAGAAATGATTTTATAAAATGGATTTATAAGAGTGGGTCTTTAGAATAAAAGATTTTAGTACAAAACTTGAGGACTTAAATCACGGTACTTTTGAAAAATTATTTTGAAAAGTAATAAAAATATTATTTGAAAGTATTTTGTTAAGAAAAGAAATTGTTTAAGAATGTGAATTTTAAGTAAAAAGTATTTTCTTTGGACTGGTTTGGGTAACAAGTCTTGTGATGGTTTGAATAATTTTCTAAGTGATGATCAGATGTTTGCGTAGGCGAACATTGTAGTTGTAATGACCCTGATTTTTCGTTGTTCGATTTTGAATATTTAAATGGTTTAAATATTGAATTTGGAATTACAATTGAGTTAATAACATTTTTATACTGGAATTTCAAGTGATTTCGTTAATTTTTGAAATCGTCGATTTAATCGACACGTTGAAATAGCAATCCGAGGCACAGCCTTAGGTTTCAACGAAACTCCGTTGGATCTATAATAGTGTATTATTATCTAATTTCAAATTTCGCAGTGTTTGGAGTTATTGTTTGATCGTATGAGATACAAACGCATTGAAATTAACATTGAAATTCAATATAATAATTGAATCCAAAAAGCTATCTTCTCCATACGATCAAATTAGGACTCGAAAGCTTTTCTATTGCGTTCGGAATAGGGGTATAACATTATGAACGTCTAGCGGCATGCCTCGATAGAGGTTCGAGATTTTTGAGTTTTGCAAATCGAGACGTTTTAAAATCTAAAATAATATAATTATCTGTTGACTTGACCTATATTTTCACATCAACCCTTTTTCTCTTCACTTCAGAGCTACTGTAGCTTGCCTCCTTTACGCAATCTTTCATCTCAAATTCAAAAATCACGTTACCCCCCTTTTTCTTCTTTAAATAACATAGCTGATCAAAATTTAAAGGAAAAAAAAGTGTTAACAGAAAAACGAACGAGATAAAAACGTGAGGCTCTCTCTCCCTCATTCCATAATTCAATTCACGAAATAAATATGTTGAACTCGATAAAGAGAGGGCAGTGATCGGATAATATCGCTGCAGCATCGCGAGCTTCATTCATGGCTTAAAGGAGGGGAATCGCGTTTGTCGTTTCGGTTTCTCGGGGTCGACCTCGTTCTAGAGGGCAGGTGCGAGCTTGGCCATAAGCAGGCAGAGGAAGGCGAGGTTCGTCATTGGATTAGGGCAGTGGGGATTTTGCGACCATGCCGTAGGAAACTGGGCTAGGAGTGGACGCGATTGGAAAGGGGAGGCTCGAGTGGATTTTAATGGTCTGGACGTAGCAGCCAAGCATTCGGAGGGGGGGAGGGTCATGGAAACTGGCTCTCGAAGAGGGAAAACTTTTGATGGTAGTGGATCCTTAATTTAATTTGATGTTCCTTTGATCCTTGTTCTTTGTTTAGCTTCGGCTGCTTCAAATGTGTCGAGCTTGAATGCTATGAATTGGTATGTGATTTTCTATTTTAGTTTTGATTTTGCTCGACCTAGATTCGAGTTGTTGGTTTTGGATTTAAATTGAAAATTGGCTCTGTGATTTTTTTAAACTCGAATGCACTTGAATGCCGATGATGATGATGGGTTAAATAGGATTTTTAATCCTATAATCTCATTCGTATATTTTTTATTTTATTTCTTCAATTGATATGCTTGCCTGTTCGATTTAACTTGAATATTGGTGATGTTTTTTGACTTTTTCAATTCGTATATTTTCTTTTGTTATGCTTGCTTGGTCACCATGACTTCATAAAATTTCTATAGATTTTGTTCTGTTCTTTTCTGAGATTTGACTTCGGCCATTTGAAATTTGTGTTAATCTGGACTTATTCAATTTGCATTATCACCTGCCTTTTACTCTGACTTGTTCGAACTCTACCTCGTTCACCACAGTTTTGAATCAGATTTTTGTTGACTGCTGTTCTTTCATTTCCATTTGAAACATGACATTGTTTTGACTGCTTACTTGCTTGCATCTGTAGTTGTTTCGTGACTCAAGTAAATATATGTGAGATGGATTTGATTGCACTTGTTCGATTTATGCTTGATCATTGTCACTGCTTGTACTGGTTCAATCTACTTCTGTTTTGATTTTACTTCATATATACTGCTAGCTTTGGTTGATTGTCTCCATACATATATACCTGTATGTATGTATGTATGTATGTATGTATGTATATGTGTGTGATTGTACTTTGGTATTTCAGTCTTGTTCATCACCGCGTATATATTGTTTCCTCTTGAAAAATGTTGTTGAACTTGGTAGCCTTGCATTCCACTTATGTATATGTGCATTGATGTATGTTGAGTAAATTGACTTGCTTGATTCGAAGTCTGGTCTCATGATCACCTCAGTTTTGTATTGAATGTTGTTGCCTTTGGTCATTGTTAGACTTGAAATCTAGTGTGTTCATGTAGTCTGGTTTTATGTGGAGCTTGATTGAGGCTTCACTTACATATTGAACTGCTTCCATTGTTGCCAAGTTTGGTTCCATATGAAGTCACATATGTATATTTGAAGTGTTGTATTGAGTCACTTCTATAGCATTGTGGCTTGTCCACCACTTTTTGTCTGGTTTACCACTTTGTTGTCTTTGCATGTATACCTTGTTGTACTAGTGTGTACATTTGAGGTCTTGGAAGTATTTTCTGCTGGCTTCATTTCGAGTTGCAATTTGTTGAGCACCATGTAGACACAGACACACAAACATTGTCCATCTCATTGGACTTGTATTTTTGAATCTAGTATGGCTGCAGTTTTGGGTTTCCAGTTTCTTTTGAAGCTTTGCATTCATGTTTATTCATTTGTGTTATCTTTGTCGAAATGCACTGAATCGTTGCACTGATATACGTGTATATATGTTACTGTTTTGGTCTCTGTTTCAATTTGGTCTGGTTAACTTTGAGATTTTGATCTGAGTTCATCTTGATTTTGAATTTGCAGCCTGGAGTTTTCATTTTATTGATTTGGGTTGATAAAACTTGGATTCCTTTTGAAGTTTGATTCATGATGTCTTTATGTGTACTCGAGTCTGGTTGGTCCATCTAGCCTTTGTTTTCTTGTATCTTGTCTGGTTGCATATATATATATATATTGTATTGTGTATGTTACTTGTGGTCTTTGCCTTTGTGCTATGCCACTAGCCTCAACAGTTGAACTATTTGGTGCACTACTTCGAACAGATTGAAGTTTAGGTCCGCACTTGCCTTGAGTTTGAATGGTTGAGGAGTTTTCAAGTGTACACATTGAATTTTTGGTCGAGGCTTGTTCCAGTCATTAAAACTGACCATTCTATTTTTGTTTTTGTATTGCACCCGAGTTAAACCTAGCTCTGGCTCGGGTTTGACCTTGAGCTAATATCGTGACTTTATTTGTATTGCACTTTGAGTTGAACCTAACTTTGGCTCAGGTTTGACCTTGTGTTCACCTATCCCTGCAGTTTTATCAAGTGTATATTGGTATGCAAGACCTTATGGTATGTACAGTGATACACTATGCATGTCATAAGCTGCTCGTGTAAGATGAATTCAAAATAAATGATGGCGAACAACACAAATAACTGAGGCAAATAATATTTTCAAAAACACATTTTATTTTACACTACAAAAATATTTCCTTTTCAATTTTACCGTGCCATGTTTATTTTGCAGATAATTCAGATGCTGGATACAAATTAGAATACAGTTGAAGAACAATTATGAGTGAACTAGTGATATGTAGTGAGGTGCTAATGTAAATGATAATTGTATAGTGAAAAATTGTGTTGTAATTTAAAATTGCAATGTAACCGAAAAATGTGTATATACATAGTGAGAGCTCAAATTTGTACTATTCAAAATTGTAATAAAATATTTGTTTGAACAAAATGTTCGTTTGAATTTAAATTCTATGTTATTTATTTTATTCTATAATTATTTAATTATGTGAAAAATAATATGGTACAATAACAAATACATTTAAATGAATATATATATATATGTGTGTGTGTTTATAACTTCTCTCTTGGGCCAACGTGTAAAAGAGGAGAGGAGAAGATGGTGGGGGTAATGTGGCAACATATAAGTGGATGGTATGGTATAAAAGGGTATTTTGTAATTTTATAACTTTATTTTATGTAAAACCAATTAAACTTCTCTCTCTCTCTGCTCTACCATTTTATTTTCTACTTTTTCTAAAAAAATTACACCTTCTTTTAAATTTTCAAAAAGGTTTAATGGCTTTCACTTTAAAATTTTCTACTTCAAAACCTTTTAAAATCTTGTATAAACTCTTATTTTTTTCCTACCTCTCTTCCTTTTTCAATTTTTGGCCCTGCAACCTCCTCTCCACTAAGGCTGGGCCTACATTCACCCATGGTTGACTATGTCGCACCTATATTGAGCTTGCTTCCTTAGCTCATGTCAAAAAATCAAGTTTTTCTAAAGCAAATTCAACTCCTATGTCCTTTTGCAAATATGGAAATAATTTGTGAGTAAACTTTTGTTTATTTGAAAAGGTTTTAAACTTCTATATTAGTAATTCTTGTATGATATGTTGCTTGAAATGGTTTGGATATTCATGTATTGGTTAAGTATGTATGCTATTTGTGTGTGATTGGTAGTTATAATTTGAAAAATGAAGTCTAAATGTAGATTTTTTTTGTAAAGATGTTATCTATGCTCATGTATGTGATGATATTATGATTTTGTATATGTAAGCTTGTATGTGTGGTTATGTGATATGAAATTTAGCATTTTTACTTGTTGTGGTGACTTGAGATCTCTTGAAAAAAGAAAATTCAAAACATGTTTACAAGTTTTCAAGTTACTAAAAGTTTTAATCTTTTGTTTTTGCTTTCAAATATAAATTTTTTCATTATGTTTTAAAAAGAAGTAAAGTTAGTAGTTGAGTTTTGAAAAAGGTCTAACCTACGACTAACTCTAACAAGTTGCATTAATAGCGGTAGACGCCATGCATGCGATTTGGAATCGCTATGGATGCAACTTGGAAAAGGTTAGTATTTTAGATTTTAAAGTCATTTCTTTTGAATTTTTTTTCAAAATACTAACTAAGTATAAAAGTTAATCATTTGGAAATTAAATATGAGTTCAATAATTAATTATTTAATTAACGGTAATTATTAATTAAGTGTAAATAAGTTATGTAATTGTGTTTAATTCTAAATTAAATAAATTAATTTTCATTAATTAATTAAGACTAATGATTTATTAAGTTATAAGTTAATTAATTATTAATATTATTTTATTAAGTTTAATTAATTATTATTTAATTAGGGTTAACTAATAATTAATTACCACTTAGGCAGGGTTTAATAAATTAACCCAATCAGGTTTAATTAAGATTTAATTAAGAATTAATTAAGTTTTTAATTAGTTAGTAATTAAATAATGATTTAATTAGTAATTAAATAAGGATTTAATTATTATTTAATAAAGGTTTAATTTTGAACTTTATCAATTGTTTTTAAGTCGGTTCTTTTATAAGTAAACTTATTTTAAACCAAGGGATCTCTTGTTTATGCTATTAAGTAAACAACAACTATAAATAAGTTATACTAAACTTGGACATCGATTAGCAGAATAAATCTGCGTTCTCCTATAACCCAGTCGTTTAATTATGTGGACATCCGTTAGCAGAATAAATCCCCATTCTTCTAAAAGTAAACTAAATATATTGTTTGGGCATCTATTTAGTAGGGAAAATCACCATCCTCCTATTATGTTAATTGGAGACGTATCTTCCAGTTACTTTGTAATGACATGTTATTCCCTGATTAGATTATGAATTTATATACATATATGTTGGCTTATGTAAATAACTGTTATGTGACTTCGAGTCAAATTTAATTAAAATAGTAACTTGATTTAGTACCATTGTGTTTATTAAGCCTCCTTTAAAATTTATAAATTATGTATTTTAAATTGACTTTAATTATATATCAATTTAAGGTTAAGTTTTTGTAAATGATTTTGTAAGATATCCAATTATTTTATTAAAGGTATTTACAAATGATATTTTGTAAATAATATTTTATAAAGGATTTATTTAAAGAATATTTACAAATAATATTTATAAATGATATTTTAAAAAGGGAATTATAAATGAAGATTTATAAAAGAGCTTTATAAATGATTTTGGGATATTTATAAAAGAGTTTTATAAATGGATATAGAACTTAAGCAAAAGAAATTTCATAAATGAAAATAATTTATTAAAGAAATTTATAAAAGAATTGAAGATGAGATTTCCCTTAACCGACCTTCTTAATTATGGTGGTGTGGACATTTGTTTCATGTTTAGCATCGAATAAATAATGTTTGGGGCTATCCTTATATCTAATTTAATTAAATTCGTTTGATCCTTTTAATATGATTTGGAATGAGAAATCCTTTACGATGTTTTGTGAATATACTTATTCCAATGTGATAAGTATATGAATATTTTGACAAATATTCAAAAAAGAGATTTAAATAAATGGAAACTTATTTTGAGGCTTAGTTGTTGCTGTGAGAAAATTAAATCTATGGATTTTTGTTTGATTGTGTATTTGATAGTTAAATAACCGACTATCAAACCTTGATCGGTTTTTAACTCAGGAAGTATGTTGTGTATATTCAAGTTCCCCGGTGACGAATCGAATACTTGTTGCATACTTCTAAAAGAACTAGAAATGAGTCAACCAGAGATTATCGGTTGTTGGTTCGGAGAGACCGGAATCGGATATGTTATCCGTAAACCATTTCGAACCAACATATGCATTCGAATGGTAGACGTCGTGAAGATATGAAGACGTGCTCTTTGAAGTGTAAGTGCTACTTGCTATTAATACTGACAATGATTCCAAAATGGATGTAGTAGAGGTAGTGCCTTCAATTTCGTTCAGACCCAGAACGAACTTGTATGGATGAATGCCGGCATTGCATTTCTGCTTGAAGGGCAGTGTTAGCATTTCAAGAGGAAATTTCTATGAGGAAATGGTAATACGTAGCCTCTCAAGCTTCACACCCTAGATTTGGTTAAAACATGGTTTGCCGCAAGGCTATGTAAGTCACTCCTATTAGGGTATGATCATCATCTTATCTAGAATAGATAAGTATATGTATGCTTTGAGGCCCATTTATGGTTGTTGATCACAAATGAAGGGGTGATCATATTCGGTACTATCCAATCAAAGGTACGCCTGTCTTGCTAGTAAAATGTCCCAACGAGGCTCTCGGGTACATTTTATCTAGAGGTGTATCTTTCGAAAGTAGTCCCTTATGTTGTCGTTGTTGAATATTCATTCTCCAATAAGCGCCTTCGGTTTTTTATTTTATACATATTATTGTTGTCATATACACGCATCATAACTACTTGGTTATTAAATAATTTAAATCTTAGACATTATTATAATATCGCTGTATTTTTATAATATAAAATGCTTTGGTTAACGTAAAGTAAAAACCTATTCATGTTTATGTGCGACGTGGTCTCATGAGAAATCTTTGATTTTAAAGGATTTTATAAGTTATAATAAAACTCTTTACGATTTAAGTTTCTCACGCTGATTTTACCAGACCGACCCGAGCTTTGCTTTCTTATAATACTCAGGTCAGATCGAACATATTTTTCAAATTAGCTTTGGATCCTTTAAACCTAGGAGACAAGTTGAAGGTCCAAGACGTATCTCTCGTATATCTCTTTACTTCCGCTATGTTGCATGAAATTTGTCTCAGCTATGTAGGGACAAACGGTTATAACTGTCACAGGTTGAAAGTTGTACTATTATGACTTTGATGTGTCATTTTGGAAATGACTATGTAAAATCTTATATTGATTATTATATATTGTTTCTTTACATTGTGAGATTTTGTGTTCTTTAGTTTCCCCTTGTCTTTCTTTTTCTTTCACCCTAATAATCTTTCTTTTCGGTACTTGGATGCTCTACATACGAATACCGTGAATATATTAGCGTCGACTTCTAAGAATCGAAATGGCGGGTTGTTACATATCCTCAAACAAATGAATGTATTTGATACATTCATTATAATACATAAAAATTTAAATTAAAACATAAACTTCTTTTTTAAACAAATTAAATAAAATATAATTTTATTTAAAACTTAATTATATTACATTGGATCTAATAATCTTTTAGACTTCATAGGCCTAATAGATTCAAAATAGATTTTTTTTTTGAAATCTACCCATTTCACACGTTTTCGGTTGGTCTGGTTCCTTCATTTCCGCTGCAAGTAAATTATTTTGAAAGTTCATATCATATTTTTTTTTCATCTGTGTGTGAGATATGTACACTGTATGTACATGGACTAAAATAACCAAAACTTGGACTAAAATAAAAATTGATTCAATAAATAAAGGTGGTTTGTTGATATTTTTTTGGTTCAAACCCTAGAACCATAGTTTCAAAGACCGAACCGTGAGTCGAACTATGTTGGTACATGATCGAAGGTTCTAATGGTTCTACCGATCAGACCGTGAGAACCGCGTTGATTGTTATTTTCTGTTTGTCTAATTTAAATGTAAATTATTTCAATCATTGTTAAAATTTAACCAATTATAATTGATATATTAACCTTTAAAACAATTATTTTTGAACATTTAATAATAAATATTAATTAGAATAATTCCATTACGGTTTTTGTAGCACAAACGTGTAAATATACTATTTTTAAAAAAAAAGGGGGTTAGGTGTAAAAATAATTTATAAAATGCATATGAATAGCGTATTATGTCGTCTTAAATCGATAGTGTAATCCAATAATTTGATGACTAAGGTTATAAAATTATTTGTTAAATTGATTATATAAAAAAAAATGATAATTTTTTCTCAATTTTAACGAATCGTATGGTTTAAAGAGATTGATCTGAAGGTTATTTTAGGACTTTGAAGTTACACTGCAGATTCATGCTTGTTCAATTTTATTTCTTTTTAGAGGTCTGTAAAGCTCCAAGGTGGGATGGTTCAATCGTGGCCGACTGGGTCGGGTCCTTGGAATATTGCATAGAACCAAACTTGAAGATAGAAAACGCAATGAAAAGAGCAATGGCAGCAGCATCACTGCTTTCTCCATTTCCAACCTCGTTCCCTGTAAATTCTAAATCCCATATCTCATTTAAACCCAAATCCCTCATCTTCTCATACACCAGTTTCTCACTTTCCCAAATCCTGAAAAAATCATACTCCACAACCGCTTTTGCGTCTCAAACTTTAACGAACCCTTCTTCTTCTTCACATGTTTCTGTTTCTGTCAATTTGTTTAACGAATTGAAACCATATTTGAGGTGCTCGATGCTCGGAAACAAATTGAAAATCGCTGTTCTTCTCAGTGGTGGCGTTGATAGTAGCGTCGCTCTTCGCCTTTTGCATGCTGCTGGACATGATTGCACTGCTTTTTATCTCAAAATTTGGTTTCAGGTAATAATGGTTACTGCGATAAACGTGTCCTGAGTCAGGAGATTTAGTTTTTTAGTCAGTTTCTGAAAGCACCTCAAAAAGTTCTTCCTGTTACCAAACAATAATTAATAAATTAAGCATGCGTTTGTTTAAAACTATTCAAATGGGTTGGGTTGGTTATAAATGCGCTGGTCTAAAAATCAACCCAACCCATTTTAAGAAAAATAGCCCCAACCCATTAGACCCATTTATTAAATGGGTAAATCCAACCCAACCCACTAATTTAACGGGTCAACCGAACCCAACCCATTTAATCCATTTGAATAAAATTACATAAAAACATTCGAAATTAGTACAAGACCATTCAACATTTAATCAGTACAAAGATCGGTTCAGTTTTCAAATACAGAAACATTATATAAAGTGATATTAAGATCTACAGCAAGCAAAGTATCCTAGACTGCATCATTTTGTAGAATTTAATATAATATTAATCAACGTATAATTCAAAACTACATAGCATAAAAATGCATGAAACACGAATTAGTTCAGTGAAAGCGCTAAATCTATTTTTTTCCCTTCCTTTGCATCTCTATTATCCAACCTCCAACTGCATGTAGTGTCCAACCTGCAACACAGATGAATGTTGAAATAGTTTAGAAACTCATGGTATATATTCATATACTTACCGTTGGCTTGTTGCAGCATGCAACATCAAATAAGAAAATATTGAATGTAGCTGCTTGTATTGTTCTCTTAAATATAGGTGTTGCTTATGCCATTTCATCGTGTTTACATCTAGCAGCAGTGCGTGTTTTATTATTTTTTGTGTAATGTTAATCACAACTGAGGTATACATGAGTCTGTTTCCAAGATTACAAAAGGTAAGGTTTAACTGAGAAAATGAATAACACAATCCATCAAATGTAGTATACAGGAAATGTGAGCAAACAACAATCATGTCTAAATCTTATTAGCTAGACAAAAAGGCATACAAGATAAACTCATAAGGTATAATAGTTAACAATTGAGTTGCACATTATAGAGTACTTAAAATAAATAAAAGCTGTCTAAGTGATAAGCGATTATAGATGGAAACATAGTAATATGATGTTGAACTATAACAAAGTTAATTTGTTTTGCAAAGACGGTCTAAAAGATCCATATCTAATACTAAACAACACCAATGCTTGAGAAGACGAGTACTTTAATATAGACTTGCAGTAAATGATAGCAACCAGCAAATGAGGTAAATAAATACAGGCTAACATGCCAAATACTAAATGTGATGACCAACATTCAGAAAGCAATATAAGTACACTCGTGTTACAGATAGCTCAAACCTTTATAATGTGATATGCCAAAATGTAAGATGCTTCATTTCCTAAGATTTGGCAGTAAAGCACACTTTAAACAACGTGAACAAACAAAATTTGACAGTTAAGCATACATGTACCTAAGATTTAGGTAGAAATTGTCAACTCCGCATCTGCATGAGACAAAGAAATATCCACATCAGGCTCCTCTATTGCTGACGCTGTCCTGTTTCCATATAGCCAGTCACGTGTACATAACAATGCTTGAAAGGCATCTGCCTTCAGAGAACTTCGGTAATCATCAAGAACCCTTCCTCCGATGCTGAATGCACTTTCAGATGCTACAGTAGTAACCGGAACCGCTAAAATATCTTTTGCCATACGTGAAAGAATTGGATATTTATATTGGTGAGATTTTCGGAAAGAAATAATGTCGAACGGGGTTTTAGGATCTAACAGTTCCTCTTCAAGGTATGACTTAAGTTCAGATTTACGAGAACTATCGAGTAAACATACATTACGATGACTGTAAAATCTTTCTAACATATCCTCACATTCTTGTGAATACGGGCCAATATCTGCATCAACGGATTCCACATTTTTTGATCCACTTGCTTCACCTTCGTTTTCATTTTCTTTTGCATATTCGTTGAAATTTTTTTCAAATTTACTCTTCACCTCATCAAATTCATAACAACCGACTCCATAAATTTGTTCATAACAGTATTTACCGAATTCGATTTTATGACGTGGATCAGAGATGCATGCAATGGAAAGTATCACGCTAAATTTTCTCCAATAGTTGTCGAATTTTTTATACATTCCATTTGCCATTATTGACATAAAATCATTGTCTTTCATACGCTTTTGCAATGTAAAGAGAACCGTCACAAGCTTCGGAAAAAATAAGTTCGATGTTGGATAATTAGAACCCGAAAATAAACAAACAACTTTGTAAAAAACTTTCAAAAAGTTCGCAATTTTCTTTGCATCTATCCATTCATCCGGGGTTGGACAATAAGTATAACTCCGATCAACGATTTTCAAACGGCATAGTGTTTGGTGGAAGTAAATAGCGCTTTTAAGCATCAAAAAAGTCGAACATCTTGTTGCAATATTTTTTTACTTTCACTCATAGAAAGATCTGCTATGCATTTCATAAACAATTTTTTTCTTGATTGGAAGTCCTTAATGTATTTTGTACTTTCTCTAATATTCGTTAAAAAGGAACCAATGCATTTTAGACCATCTTGTACGATCAAATTCAATATGTGTGCAGTGCAACGAATATGCAAAACTCACCATCTGCAACCAATGATTTCTTATATGTGAGATGAGATTCCAACAATTCAATAAATTTATCATTTGAAGATGCGTTGTCAAGCGTAAATGCAAACAGTTTATCTTCGATATTTCACTCAACTAACAGACTAGATACCTTTCGAAATATTGCAGCTCCCGTGCGAGGAGGTGACATCAATGAAAAACTAAGCAATTTTTTTGTAAAACACAGTCGTTATCTATGAAGTGTGCGGTCAATGATATAAAATCATCTGTATTAATTGATGTCCATAGATCGGATGTTAAGTTTACTTTTCCCAAACATGATTTTAAAAAATGTTTAAGATTAACTTTTTCTTTCTCGTAAAGTTTTATGACATCCGATCGTAATGTATTTCTTGATATATGTTGCACTTCGTTGTTCAAATAAAAATGTAGTTCTCGTATTTCATCATATTGGACAAACATAAAGGGCAAGTTATGCCTAATGACGGCCTTAGTCATTAATTCTCTATACTTACTTTGATCGAACTTACTTATCTCATTAAGCCCACCCATTTTTTTGTAATGTATTGACATTTTGGAATATGTTTTAGCATATTAGAAGTTCCATGATTTTCTCTCCAAAAGTATGTTTTCTTATATCCCTTGCAAAAGCACGTTGGTGTTTTTCCTAAAATAGTTTCATTTTTCTGAAAATAGTTCCAAACTTCTGAGTGTGTGGTTCTACAACGTTTTTTTCTAGCCGAACTACTCAATGAATCTTCCAATACAATCAAATCTTCTGTTTCAATGTTTATATGTTCAGTTGAATCCATGTTCTACAATATCAAATATTAATAACAATTAGTATGTAGGTAGTACAGATATATATATATATATATATATATATATGAGTTTTGCCTAGTAAAATCAATGCTATCTATTTCAAACTTTTAAATAACATTACATTGCTTGACCTTGAGCTAATGTTACATTGATATTGCTTGATCTTGCTATCACTTGAATAACATTGCAACGATTCTACTTTAAACTATATTGCAGATAAAACCACTGTCGCTATTTTAAACTAACATTTATGTTAGACTAACATTTAAATACTTACAAAAGAGTAGTTATTATTCACTTAGCACATATTGTCTAATAATGAGTTGAATTAGACAAAAGTCGGAGTTTAGCAGAACTGAGCAACTGCAGTTCTGCAGAAGGATGAAGATTATAACAAGTACACACATATATTAACTTTATAGTTAATTTGATTGATAATTCCTTAAATTTCTTGCTTTTGTTTTCATTTTATTTTAATCAAAAATAAAATATCAGGAAGAAGGAAATATATTGAAAAACTGTACAAAGATGAAGAATGATTCAATGAATTGGACATCTGGGCTAAAGAAAAGAGGACTAGTGTCAATGTTTTTTAATTAATCAAAGTCGAAGTTTGAATACAAAATTAGAAAACAGTTGTTAACTCTCATGGATAAACATATAAGAAAATTAGTTAGGATTTACATATCCTTCATAAATAAAATTATAACAGTTTCAAGTCAATTCAAGATACCGAAGATTCAAAGTCAAAGAAGCCGAGTATAAATCTACATAAGATTGGACATGTTGTTATGTAAATGACAGTGATTAGGATTTCACTGCAGTGCACATAATATCACACATTTTATTGTCATGTTCTAGAATAATAGAAAATTGGTTTTGATGGGGTCGACTTGTTTCGCTAGAAGTATATAAATAATACAGCACTCACATAAAAAAGTTAAGCAGGACTTCACACTAACTAACTATCATTTGGAATTGTTTGAAAAAAATATTGTAACTTGCCTTTTTCTATGTTTTGACAACTGTCTTCATGTACTTCTCTTCTTCTATAAACCAAGAATCTCGTTCGAACTCTTTTATCCAGATTCTGAAAGAAAAAAAAGAAATCAACAAAAACATCAAAATATAAGATTTTCTTGTACATAAAATTACATGGTATTATATTGAAAGTAAACTGGTATATTATAATATGATCAAAGAGTAGTAGAAGAATTAGGACACAAACAAAGAATTATAAAGAAAATTACATATCATAGTGAATAAGTGCCTGCACGTAAGGCGAACATGTGAAGTATGATAAATCATAATAATCTGTTTGAGCATATCTGGTGTCTTATGCTGATGCATTTTTTTTAATATCAACTTTGCTACGCTGAAATTGAATTAACATTTCTAACAAAATTTCCTTTCTGGCATAAATTTGGGTATTATATTACAAATTTTATAATAATGCAGATATAACGTGGGATGAATCTCAATCAAGTCAAATATACAGTCAACACAAGAAAGTAAGCCTAAATTACTAAACTTCTAGTTATGAGTACACATTTCCTTGGTCATGCAAAAAGAATGTAAATGTTCAAAACAGCGTAATCAATATCATTAGTACTTTGTCAATTTTGTAATATATTATATTTTTTTAGAAACATATCGAGATAATTTTCTGCTGTCTTTCACTGAGGTATAACAACCTCTACAGCATCTAATAATTTTTATTTGATTATATCGACTATTCCTTAATCAGAAGTCTTGTAAGAAACTTATTAACACAAACAATCTATATGCACATAGGTAGCATCAGTGATGCAAAAATTCACAAAGAACTTAGAATTAAACTGTAAAATAAATGATTGTCTTTCTTGGTGGCAATAATAATATTTCTTGTTTAGTAACTTATTTAGTGTTTATCTTGAAAATTTCTGAAATTAAAATTTCATAAAGAATTGACTATTACGCATCACTAGCTTATAATTAACTGGAGCAAACTTTAAAGTGAAAATTAGAAAGCAAGTAAAATTCATCCCTGAAACAGTAAAGGAAGTATGAACCCAGAAATGATTTGCAAATCGCAATCGTGAAGCAAAAGGTAACCGCGGTAAAAATGAACTGATGAAACTTTGCCCAAATCTAGCGATTCTTAATAACATAATCAATATTAGAAATTAACCCTAGAAATAACGGTGAAGGATTACAGCATAAAATAACGCACCAGCTTGATTAGATGGAAGGCTGATTATAGGTCGATTACTACAGCCTAGAAATTAATGAAAAGATGGAAGACGTCGAATCATGCCCCATCAGGGAGAAGACGAGTGAATTTGAGAAAGTGAAGAACCATATTTTTAGATGAGAACGTCAATTTTCTTTGGTTAAATGGGCATTAGTGTATAAACGGGTCAGACCCACCTAACCCATCTAATTAACTGGATTAAATGGTTTAGCTCAATAAACCAATTTATTTTAATGGGTTTGACCCAACCCACTTATTTTATGGGTAATTGGGTTGGGTAAACGGGTTGCAACCCATTTTGACAGCCTTATTTAAAACGATGAATTCTAAATAACACTTACAGGTTTTTTGTTTTTTCTTCCTTCCTTTTTTTTTATTTTTTTTATTTTTTTGAGTTTTTTATTTTTTGAAATTTGGCACTTGGGTGATAATACATATTTGTGCTACAAGACATACACAATATATAGCATTCTACAAGTCAACATATGGCGAGTGATTTAGATTACGTGCAACAGATTCGAACCTGCTATCTTATGGACCAAAGCAAGAGCCCCTCACCATTCTGAGAATGGTGCTGAACCATTTATAGGTTTATTTGTATTTTATAAGTGGAAATTTGCACCCGTCACTTATTTAGTTTTTGTATGTGAAAAATCCTTCTTAAAAACATATTGTAAATTACACCGCAATTTTTTATTTGGTAAAAGATTTTGTTTTTTTGATAATTAAATCTGAACATTAGTTGCATATTTCTACGACTGCAAATTCACATATTTTCAAAAAAATTCAATAAAATAGTTTTGATCATACAAATGTGCAATTAATGTTCAAATTTAAATTTTGAAATTTTTTTTATCAAAATAAAAAATAGCAGTATTATTTAAAATATGTTTTCGAAAATGGTTTTTCACGTACGGAAATAGAAAATAACGGGCATATCCAAAATTTTAGTTTTAAAATTTCCTTTTAGAATTAAGAAATATGTTTATTTTGACAATTTTAAATATTATGAACTTTTCAATCATGATCATTAAAAGGAGGAATTTGAAAATTTTAAATATTTTGAACTACAAAAATTTTGAATTAAGAAACATTTGAGTACTAGAAAAAGCTTTAAAAAAAGTTTAGTTTCAAAAGTTTAAATTTTCAAAAATTTTAATTATATAAATTTCTATTTTTGAAAATTATAGTTTCCAAAAGCAATGAATTTTAAAATATTTTAGTTTTAGTTCTCTATTTTAAAATTTTCCAAACTTTTAATTAACAGAAACCATTTTCCAATTTTTAGTTTAAAGATTTCAAATTTAAAAATAGTGAATTTTCAAATTTGAAATTCCAAAAGCGTGATTTCTTAAAACATATTGTATTTTGGAGATTTTTTTTTATAAATTTGAAACTTCAAATGTTAATAATATTTAAAATTTAAATTTGCGTTAATTTTGCAGATTTTAATAAAGGATATAAAGAAAATAAACCGTTAGCATTCAAACCTAAGAATAAACAAGAAAAAATGGGTTAAATATCTTTAACTAAATAAGTGGTTTTGATCATAAGACGAATAAAAAACAAACAAAAAGGTTTTGATTTAGTAATCAAATTTTTTGTTCAGAACTTCTTAATAAAAACAACACGTCCTAAGTTTAATAAAAATTACTTCTTGCTAATATCATATTTATATTTCTTCACTCACCCATAATGTACTGAACAAACTAGCATTTTATGTGTGTAATGCAACCATACCACAGAAGATTGCCAATCAACTTATCTTCCGGTAGAAATAAGTGGTTGACGGACAATACCCTTTTGAGAGATCTGGTATTGAGAAGTATGGGTTCCATGGTGTACTCTATATTTAAAAGAAACATTTTAGAGGGATTTGGTGGTATTTTTTAGATTTTGTATTTGGAAAGGTTAAACTCTGTGCTATTAGCAGTACACTTATTTTATATTTCGGATTTGTGTTTTTTCATAATTTTAAGTGTTACATTTAGCGGTTTTTAGTTTGAATGTGAAATGAGAAAAAAGAAAGGAAGATGACATGGTTCAGTTAACATTAGGCACCATTGATAAATGCTAGGTATGAGGGCATCTCCAACCTACTGCTCGTTACGCCACAACTCGTAATAGTGCAACTTGTAATACTAAGACTTGTGGTACTAAGACTCGTAGACGGTTGATTTTCACACCAGATGCTTGTTGAACAATCGTATCTATACTCATGGCCAACAAGCTGTTAAGCTTTAAGCATCCAATTAACAAGCGCCTAACTTCATGTGATAGTTCACGCTTCCATTTGGAATCCTTAAATTAACATTTATATATTTGTAATCTAGGTTGTAACATTTTCGAAATATCGCCTGTTGTAACTTGTTGGACATCATTTTGTTGGGAATATTACAAATTCGTTATAAAGTTTATAATTATGCTCTGTCTGTAGTTGCGTCGAACAAAGAACCTGCTTTAGGTGTTCTTATTGATAGGTTCTATCAACACCACCATTCCAAATTCATGTTACGATCTCTCTGTGTGTTATGATTCAGTTTAACCAACTCCAGATGGCAATACAACATCAAACCGATAGTTTTTTTGTGTTGCATCACAACATCCAGTAAATTAGAGACCAGTTGGTGCTTTTTGGTGAATGAGTGTTTGATATACTTAGCATGGATGTATTTTAAGAGAGGATTTGTGAAGTTTTATAAATATGTGGAAGACTAAGGGGTGTTCGTTTTATCATAACTATACACTGCTAGCACGATATAGTTATGAGCACTATAGTATTTAACACTTCATGATCGTTTTTCATAACTATGGCCATCGATTTTTCTTAACTATTAGCCGTTTTTCATAACTATTTGCCACTCATTTTTGATAACTATAGATTGCACGATGGTTGTTTTTTAATCATTGTACAATTGACCATAAAAGTTAAGTATTATTGTTGTCTTCATCGGTAAGCATCAAAGAGGGGCTAATCTAGGATGTAATTGAGAGGGATCGTGAATTAATTCATAGAAAATATTGTTCTTCAAAAAATTACAGTGATAAAATCAAAGTTTGTAACATATTCACATGAAAACATACGCATAATGTAAGTATAATGTTGATTTTCATGTACCATAATATCATAAGAAAAACATGAAACAAAATTGAGAAAAATTATGCAATTTTGGAATGCTAAAGCAGAAAATGAGCCAAATTAAGCAACACTAATATTAAAATAGAAATGAGCCTAATTAAGCAACTATTTCAAATTTACACATATTAGCAAAGTAATCAATATTCAATTAGCATTCGAATGATGTTCAATTAGCATTCTACTGATATTCAATCAGCATTCGAACGATATTCAAGTAGCATTCAATCGATGTTTAATCAGCATCCTATTAGCATTACATAAGCATTCATTCACAATTTATAGCATTCTAACTTTCTAATAAACACTAAATTAGAGGTAAATTTGAAGGAAATCAGCGATAGATAACCACAAACCAACGAAGAAATATAAGATAAATAAAAACATTGACAAACACAAATTGCACAAATTGAGGAGGCTATAAGATCAATGAAGTTGTTAATACCTATAATTTGAGCAGTGGAGGGGTAACATAGCATAAAGAATTTTGTAGTTTTGAATGATTGAAATAAATGAGAAGAAAAGGGTTTATATGTTAAAGATGAAGTGGCATGTGATTTTCAATCTAGGATTGGAAGGTGAGATAATGTACATGAAATAGAAATAGAAACCAGTACGTAAGTTTGTTAAAAACACCTTTGAGAATTTTATATTGGAGGGAGGTTAAAATTTCCAGTTACTTAATATTTGTTGCAAATATTGAAAAGCTGAGGGGGGGTCAGCCGACCCCTCTTAGGTATGCATGTATTCGCCCCTGGTATCAAACATTAAAATACTCACCAAATATAAACACATAGAAAAGTGTTGGTGAGAAGTTGACTAATTATTTTTTAATGAAAAGTTGCCAATGTCGAATGTTCCATGTTATACCCAAAATAACTAGTTGTCGTTGATTGGGAAAAAAAGTTATCGCAAGTTGATGAAAGATAAAGCTATCACATGTTGACAATAACTAAAACTATCGCAAGTTGAGATCTAAGAAAGCCATCGCACGATGATACTAAGCAGAGGCATCACAAGTTGAAGCTATCACAAGTTGATATAAGCCATCTCAAGTTGAAGCTATAAGCTATCACAAGATGATGATATGAGCCATCGTAAGTTGAAGCTGTAAGTTGAAGCAAGATGATGATATGAGCCATCGTAAAGTGATATTATAAGCTATCGCAAGTTTAAACTAGTAAAACTATTAAAGGATGGACTGAAAAAAGCTATCGCGGTTTGACAAATAAAACTATCAAAAGTTGATACGAATGAAGTGCATGATAAAATAAAGGAAGGAGCTATCGCAAGTTGGTGGTTCAAAGCTTTTGCATATTAATGGAATGTGCTATTGAAGGTCGATGCTGTAAGTCCATCGCATATTGATAGAGTACGTTGTTGATGGTTGATACTTCAAAGCCATTAAGCTATCGAAAGTTGATACTCTAAGGCTCGCAAGTTGATGGAGTGAGCTATCGAAGGTTAATACTTCAAGGCTATCACATGTTGATTGAACGAGCTATCATGGGTTGGTACATCAAGGCTATCGTGTATTGGCAGATTGAGCTATCTAAAATTGACAATGCGGAGTCTCTGAAGAATATGTCGAAAAAATCAACATCTTAACTGGCCACATGATGTTCTTTATTGGGCTAACTGTGCCATGTCATCACGAAGAAGCTAAAGAAGGGTAGTGCCACATGTCACCTCGAGCATGTGCCATGTCAGCAAATCATGATCGTTAATTTTCTTAAGTGACAAGTGTCGTGAATCTAGAGACCGAAGTTTTATATAAAAAGCCATGTACCTCCTACTAGAAAGGGGCAGATTCCTTGTTGTTCTTTTTACATTTTCTTGTGTGTAGAACCAAAAAGCTTGAAAGTGAGATTTCCGTGCCCGTTAGGTCAAATCGGAATTGAGACTTTGTTATGAAGGACTTGAATAAATTCTTTTTTGCATTATTATTTTTATAAGAACTTATGACTTGCGCTTGTTTCTCACGGATCTATGATTTGAACTTGTGACTTTTGACTTGCATATAGAACCCAAGATCCTACCTTCCTCAGAACTCCAAACATATAAGATTAGACTAGATTTTTACTATTCTTGTTGTTGCTAATTTTATGGTAGACTCTTAGTAATTTTTACTAACCAGTTGCAATTTTTCTTATAGGTGACTTCTATAGAGGTCACTTCTCACCACCGGTATTCTGATATACACACATGAATACACACACACACACCCGTTCTAAATCTCAGCTATCTCGGCGAATATCTCGACCGAGATCTCGGTTGAAGGCTTGAGCGAAACGAAACATGAGATATCGGTTGATATCTCGTTTCGATTATATTGACCGAAATTTACATATATCGGCCAATATTTGGAGGGAAACGATATTTCAAGATATTCCCGATATATTGTTTTTTTTTAAAAAATAGGCCCATCTCAGTCTATCATAAAAAAAATGAACAAATCCCTTTTCTTTCTGATTCAACTTCTCACAAGATTACGTTCCTGGTCAAAATATCGAACTCTCTCATCTCCGGAGAAAAAATTCGAACTCCCTCTTTTAAATATAATTGAACTCCCTCTTCCAACATCCGACAGCTCGCAGTTGCTTTCAACTTTTGACTACTCGATCTCGCTTTTGACAGTCTGCAGCTTCATCTTCGACCAATCTCTCTACTCTCTACATGTATGTAAATTAGGGTTGTTTCTATTTTAATGAAATTTTTCATTAAAATTTAGAGTGGATTTGCAAGTACATTAAGTTTGTTATTTTTACTGCATAACCTTCTGCAAGTAAATTTGCATTGCTTGAAATCCTTCGAGTCCTGATGTCTCTTATATACATTTGCTTTTATTTGCGATTCCTGATATTTCTTATATGCATTTGCTTTTATTTGCATCAGTTCCTGATACTGTTATCATGTTATTCTTACTGCATATATGTAATTGAATAGAACCCGCTTTTTTAAGTTAATTTGTCGTCTTTCATCTACTTATATGTAATTGCTAAAATTGGTGATGTTTTGTAATTTTTGTTGAACAATTTCGTTTAGTTGAAATATATTTGCATTATTTTTTTCAGTTAGAATAGTGGAGATTAGTTGCAGTAATTCGGTAAATGTTAAATAAATCGATACCATGCATTTTTTGCTATAAATTATGTGATGTGATACTCCGATATGGTCTCGAGATGAACTTTAGGTCCGAAATGTAAATCCGATATTGGCGCTCGAGATGCACTCGTCTCGTCCGAGATCTCCTCCGATACGATACCGAATCACTAAAATCGTCGAGACGAAACGTGTCCGATATCCGAGATTTAAAACCTTGTATGTATGTGTGTATGTATATGTATGTATATATATAAATAAGTAATATTCCTTATATTTTACTTACTTTTTAGCAGTGGACTTTTTATTCTTTAATTATTTATATGTTATCTCTAGAAATTAAGTAGTCAATAGCATATAGCGCTATGCTTGCGCTATGTGCTATTTTGTGCTATGCGCTATACCAAGCGCTATCTTGTTCACTTTTATAAGTTTTTTTTAATATTAAATAAATTGGACTAAAATAGCCTTAGTGTTTACATAAATATCAAATCACTAATTTATGATTATCTATATTATTTTATTAAATTCTACAATTTAATTTAATTATGGACTTAAATTTACATTTTAATTTACACAGTAAATTGTTATTTGGCGTCCCATAATCAAATTAAAAACTTTAGAATCATGCTTTAAAATTCTTAACACTACTATGAAGTAAATCCGTTTAACAATTTATTTGTTGTTTCCAGAGATTTATCATCCTCGCCATCTTTTTTTTTTCTAATTGAGATCGACTATTTAAATTGTTATTTTTCATAAATTTATATGTTGAATCGTAATTTTGTTAAATTTAATATTTCTAAGATTATTTTTGCTATTTTTTTTTGATGATTTCAAAAATCTATATCTTTTTAATATAAACTTAGATTTCATTTCTTTTAGGATTTTGGACATCATGGAAACCATACTTATCAAAGCAAGTGAATGGAAAAATGTGATATATAATATCAAAATATATGTACATTTTAGATGCTTATAAATTAAAAGAGACGAAACTATATTTCCATTGTTGAGTCTTTTATCTAGTTAAGTTGTTATCGAAAAAAAGATTTGAGTCACATACGAATCTACACAATAGCATCATAGTATTTGATCGCAGTAAACTATAAATTAAATCATTTGTTACTAGGTTGAATGCTTAATTTTTCATTTGAAATAAATTAGAAAATAGCGTCGTTGATTATACACCAAAATTGAGTATCTTGCACCTAATAATTTGCGTTTTTGTACATCTAAAATAAACTGGTCCATAAGGTCATTATCAAAGTATTTATCGAGTGGCACTTTTGACGGAGAGTTGGAATTTGATAATGATTTGTCAAAAGAAAGAACTTTGCTTTCAAGAGTTTATTCAAAATAATTTGAAAGAAAAAGATGTTCAACTTTCATATTTTTAGTTTATCAGTATTAAAAACAAAGTCCAATATTGCAAAATATTAAGTTCTATAAAATAAAAAAAGCATTATACGGGTAAATAACATCACTATTAAATTTAAAATGAATTCATAAGGTTAGAAGGTTTCTACCTATTAATATAGCCAGAGAAAAACAAAATATTCTTTTTCCAGTTAGACGTTTTGAGTATGATACGCCTACCGAACACCTACATTGCATTTTATTTGAAGAAATCATGGTCATTCGTCGATAAATGATTTTGGTTTATTATTGTAAATATATGATTGATTAGTGTACCCTGTCCTAGTTTGTGTACCTCAATTTTATTTGAACTTTCGTAAATGTACATATCTAAAATAAACAAACAAACAAAACGACACGCTATTTTGCTCCATAAATGATGTGTGTGCTATTAGAGGTTAAATATAAATAACACACCTTGTGCTATGGGCAATTTTGCGTTAAAGCACGCTATAGCACGTGCTATGATAACCCTACCAAAAAATAATTGAATATTTGGTTATTTGATCTGTTTGTTGGCTTTCTGGTATTTGATTTTTTGGAAGGGACTATTAAAACTTTTAGTTTCACGATTTCTTTCTTTTAATATAAAGAATTGACTTTTCAGATGAAAGCCTTTATTTTCCTTAAATAAAATTACATTTTTATTTTTTGAAAAATAGAGCGAACTTTTCCGTATTTTCATATTTGATTTTTATATATATTTAAACTAATTTTTTAGAAAGCGGCATTTCAAATTGTCGCTTCTATTTTTGGGTGTTGGTGTTTTAATCTTTTCCCTATAATTTACTTTTTGAATATCTATCAATTGTTGTATACTACAAACCAAGGAATGAGGTTTCGGACGGTACCCTGAAATTCCGATGGAAACATGTGAAGATAAAACAAGATCCAAAGAAGAAAAGAAACGAAACCCCAAAAAAATAATTAAAAAAATCGAATATCATCTCAAATCAAACGCTTTAATCATGCTAGCGTGAATCAACAATGGATAATGGAATGATTAATGAGAAAATTACTTACAGCAGTGAAGCAAAACTCAGCTATTCTTCATCTGGTCAATTCTCTCTTCTTTAGATAGTTTTTTGTTGTTGTTATTGTTATTTTTTTTTGGTGGCTTGTAAAGTAGTGCTGACAGGGGCTGATCGAAGTCGATGTTGGGCTGGGATGTGAACAAAATTACATTTTTTTATTGTATTTATTTAGGGCTGAAATAAATCAAGACCATGTGAAATAAATTATTTAGGGCTGTAAATTACACTACTTATAATTACACTATATACCCAAGTGTGAAATAAACTATTCAGGGCTGGATTTATTTAGGGCTGTGAAATAAATTACACCTTTTGATTTAATGTTAGTGCAATTCTTGATAACAAAATATAGTGCAATAACATTTTCATTAACTAACCATTGAAAACCAAAACTGGGACCGAAACCGAAACTTCCTAAATATCTAAAATTATTCGAAACTAATCAAATTTCAAATGACCGAAACCAGGTTCGAAACCGAGTTCTCAAACCTTGCCACAAACTTTCTATTTGTATGTAGATCTGATTATTATTTTTGGGAAACTAATTTTGTAAGAGAAGATAAAAATTATTGTTCTGAAGTTGCTTTAATACTTTTCCTATTAGACAGCTTTCGGAAAATATGTTCTTTAAAAAAAGATAAATTATGTATTTAAAAGTTATTATATTAGGCTGTGATTTGTTTGCTGGGTCATTTTTATATGAGAGAAAAAAAAAAGTGATTATCTGATAGGAACATGCTATTTTAACTTCGATCTTTTAGAGTTTTGAATTCTTATGTTTCAGTTTTCTTCTTCTTCTTTTTTAAATTTTAATTTATTTTAAGTGACCACAGATAATGCATTTCAACATTTGTTAATGATTATTTACTTGGAAATATTTCACCTTCTTCGAAGGAAGTTTCAATATTTTCAAAATTGTTTCCTTTTTGGTTTGATTAAATTATGGGTTTTGACATAAAAATCGCTTTGTTTGATTTTTTTTATTTTTATTTTTATATAATATGCATGCTTTTAGTTTGTTTTTTTCGTTTGTTGAGGGTGTAAAAACGGTCTTCATTTGCATTTCATCGCTAACTGCAATTCATAAACCTCAAAATATGAGCTCTACATTTCACACTTCAAGGCACACTATATGGTGCGGAAAAAAAAAGCCTTAATATTGAAAAAAATCTGCACTTGTTATAACACTATATAGTTATGACTTATGAGCACTATATAGTGCAGGAGACGCCACCTAAGTAAAAGAAAGTGTTCTATGGGTTGCCGTTAGCCATGCACATTTTTATTTACCGAATTTGTTGTTTTGATTAATGTTATTCAGTGCTCCATTAAAATGGCTCTTTCATGCTAGCGTTGATACGATAGCTGAAAAGTTGTAATATTGATGTCCACATTTGAAAGTACATGGTTTTCCACATGCAAAGCAACAAAAATTTAAGAGTTTTACAAAATCTAAGGCCACCTTTCACTGTGAATTTCATAAGATACAGCCAATGCTTCTGTGTTTACTTGTACATTTTTATGTGCAGGAAGATTACGAGAATTTCTGGTCTGAGTGTCCATGGGATGATGATCTGAAATATGCGAAAGTTGTCTGTGATGAGGTTACATATTATCTCCATTTCTTAGTTATTACTAGCAGCAAAAATATTTGTGACTGCTCTGCATAAAACCACCACCAAGAAAAGTATGTTTCCATCATAACATACATCGACACATTTTAGTTCCGCTGCATATAAAACCATTATCATGAAAACCTTTTATTAGGAACCATAGATGCTAACTAGGCAGTCTGCGTGGATCACTGTTTCAGTCAGCTGGTCACTCAGAACTAGCCAGCACTTCATACCAAGTTGATATGAGCCGTTTTGTTTTATTCTTGCGTTTTCAGACATTTTAACCTTTGTGCTAATGTTTGTACTGTTGAAAAGTATGTCATCAGAAATTTACCTATAATTTTCTCCTTTCCCATTTCTCTTCCTTAAAATATAGGACAATCATATTAAACGACTTGTATATTTTCACACAAATTGAAATGTCCCCCCCCCCCCCCCCCCCCTCTTTTCCTTTTTTTGTCCATTTGTAGGTTGATGTGCCTCTAGAAGTTGTACGTTTGTCAGATGAATACTGGAGCAATGTGGTAAGTATGCAATTCCCTTAATAAGGCATTTATTTTGATTTATATATATAACATATTCTAAGATTGTATATATAAATGTCCAAAGTAGTTGATGTGATAATTTTAGAATTGGCCAAAACATAATATTTTGGTTAGTCAGCTAAGTAGATTTCAAGTCCATTTCTACTTACCGACCTTTTATAATATATGTTTTTAATGTCAGGTATCCCATATTATCGAAGAATATCGTTCGGGTCGCACCCCAAATCCCGATGTTCTTTGCAATACCCGAATTAAATTTGGTATACTTGTCAACATGTCAATTACTTGAATCCCTTAAATGGTCTAGATCCATTAATATTTCTTTCATATAATTTTCTTCAGGTGCATTTTTGGAAGCAGTCGAGATTATGAAGTTTGATTATATTGCATCTGGACATTATGCCAATATTACTCATCTGCCCAATTCACCATCTATACTATCATTATCCCAGGACATGGTAATCGAACTGCACACATCAAACACTGTTTTATAGCTTACCTTCAAGTAGCAGTAAATCAACTATATAGAAACCATGCTTTACATGTAATCTTTTTAGAACTTTCTACTTTAACTGTAACATATAAACTTGTTAGTGTACATCACATTCTACTTTGACGTCGTATTGGATATTTGAAGTGAAACCTGTTCGGTTTGTACTGCTGTTGCCAACGAACTAGCTTGGACCATAACACACCAGAACTAATAATATAAAACGTGCATTGAATATTATCTATGCCATTCACCCAAAGGTGTAGTACGAAGCTGTGTTCGAAATTTTTGTTATATATAGAACTGTTATATTATCAGTGAATTACAGATATACAGGCAATATAGCAGTTGCTTTTGGTCCGGACTCGAAATATTTTGAACTTTTAGCTAGGAGGTAGAAACTGTTAGCAATTTACAGTGCAAGTTACTATATTAAAATAATTATGCAGCAAGTATATTTATTGAAAATGTTAAGGTTACAGAATCATAGATATATATTTCCTATTACGTTTCTAATTTCAAGATTTGAAATAGTATGTTTAGAGTAACATTTCAGTTGATTCTCTTCATTCCCAAGATTCTCGTTTTACATCTCACTTGCCATGTAAATACTGAATAACCTTTTACCTTTTCTTGCACATTGTTTTTACAGGTTAAAGATCAGACATATTTTCTCTCACATTTATCTCAGGCTCAAATGAGACGACTTCTCTTCCCTCTTGGCTGTATTCCAAAGGTTCGCTTTTCTTATATACTAACATTCTGTTCATTTTTGAGTATTTCATATTTGCATTATTTGTCAATCTATGAACTGGTGATTCATACTACATATGTACAGGAAGAAGTTCGTAAACTTGCTAAGATGTTGGATCTCCCTAATAAGGATAGGAAAGATTCTCAAGGAATTTGTTTCCTTGGAAAGGTAAATCATCGGGTGGCCTGTTTCCTTGGTGTAAACTGAACTAACGTTTTAGTGATATAATTTTCTCTTTTAAAGTGGAAACATAATAATAATAATACCTATGATTGCTCTTGATAACCATATTAACTTCCAGGTCAAGTTTAGCGAATTTGTTGCTAAACATATTGGAGAAAAAGAAGGCATCTTACTGGAAGCTGAAACAGGGGATTACCTTGGAACTCACAGAGGCTTTTGGTTTTACACCATAGGCCAGCGTCAGGGTTTGCGCCTGCCTGGTGGACCCTGGTATGCAGTATGCACCAATTAGCTTGATTTTTATTTTTTGTACATATCTATGCAGTACTGGCATATCTTAACACTAAACCCCGACATGGCTGTCCAAATCCAAATTTTATTTAAGTTGAACAAATAATTCATTACTGACTGGAGAAATACAAAACAGGAGTGCAGCTTACCTGTAGACTGATGAAATTGATGTTGTTTAGATCGTTGAAGTTTTGCATATGAGCACTGTGTTGAAATGTGTGATACAGTTGCACTCGGTTCAGGCCACCAAAAGTGAGGGTTAATATTCCAAATTCTTGGAGAAGAATAGTTTGAACACTCATAATTCTGGATAGTAACTCTTCTTTAAAGTTGTGAAAACCAATTCTTTTAGTAATGGCAACTGAAAGTGGAATATGGACTTGACAAGTTCTGTCGAAACTGGAGATCCAGTTTGGCATTTTGTTTCCTCTAGTTAGTTAAAGTTTCTTGTTTTTTTTTTCGACGAGCTGAAGACAAAGTCTTTGGCTTTTTTTGGCCGAGCTTTGGGCAAATGGTTCAGATTGACATGGATCTAGTCTAGCCAATGTGATGGGATATGTGTAAATTTTGATATGCCTAAATTATCTCATTCTAATTAGGCTTAGCCATCATTAAAGATACCTCTGATAAAGTTTAGCTAGGTTTTGAATAGTCTCTTACACGTTGAAAGTCCTCCAAAATGGATGTACTCACATGATTGAGAAACTAGTAAACATTTGTTTTATTTATAACCACATTATATTTGTTTATTTCTTTTGGATAGATTGGTTAATTTGGGTTTGTTGATTTCAGTTGTTTTGTTTGTTGTTTGCAGTGCTTGTGATGATTAGGATTGTTTTTCCGCTTGGTTTCAAGTTAGTGAAAAAGAGAACATACTCTCATTCTAATTAAACTTGCCCTGTAATAGTTTAATGTTTGCAGGTACGTTGTTGAAAAAGATGCACACAATAATGTAGTTTTTGTATCCAGAAACTACTTCTCACTGGATAAAAAGAGGCGTACTTTTCGTGTTGGGTCTTTAAAATGGATCGGCAACTCACCTCCGACTAAGTATGAAGACCTACGCTGTAAGGTAGCTCAATCAATTCTAATTTTTTTCCATTCTAGATCTGTTTCTGCACTTTAAGATGGAACATGAGTTCTATGGTATTGTAACATGTTTTTCTAACTGCACAATTGCATCGTGTTTCGTGATTATAATTTGAAAACAATGATGGACTGATTATAAATTAACAAAGTGCAGGTTCGGCACGGTCCTCATTTTCATAAATGTAGCATAACAACACAATTTGAGGGAGGTAGCCAGGAAGAGACGGTTACTGTACATTTATCAGAAGATGATCAAGGCTTAGCAGCAGGTCAATTTGCAGCGTTTTACGACAATAATATTTGCTTGGGTTCAGGGGTGATTTTGGAGGCCAAGAATGATAAAAGTTTTCCTATATGCACCAAAGCGTTAGAAATTGCACAAATGAAAGACAAATCTAAATTAGGAAAGCCAGTTAGGATCATGAATCAAGATACTTCAGATTGCAGAAGATAGCACAGAGCATATGATTGCCAACCGATTTTCTGGTGCATATAGTAGTTTATACTCTCATTTTATTATTTATCACTGTATTATCATGACAGTTAACCCTGTAGCGTAGTGTAAGCAATCAATGGATAATTGATGTGATGTCAGGTTGAAACCAATAATCATTGTTTTAATGTAAGAGACTTTTTTGAGCTCGAACTTGGACTTTTTTGAGCTGTAACTTGGGTGTTTCGGATGAAACTATAGTTTTGTTTACTTAACTTCTTTTTTCCCCTTTTAGATTATTTTGATTCATATTTTGATTATACGTTCTTATTTTACATTTTTGCATATAAATAGCTATTTTCTAGTTACTTATCAGCAGGCCGTAACGTTTACAGGCACACAAGCTTGTTTAAGCAATTGCCACCTTGTTTACCCATTATTGTTTACATATTTGCATATGAAATATCGTTTTGGTGCAAATTACTAGTCCAGATGCTTTCTTCCGACAGTTGTAGGTGATTTGTTCCAGTTACGCTGTGACACAGAACCGTTTTGGTATGTTCCTTTTGATGGTAGGAAGTTCTTATTTTTATTTTTTTCTAATTCTAAGAACGTTTGAATGTGTAGGTGTACGGTTAATAGTTTCGCTAGGAACGGTTATTGATCTCTATTTCTCAATAAAGTGATGTGCAGAGAGTAATAAAATACAGCCCATTACACCATAAAAAAAGAAAACGTGCATAAAGATGACGTTTTCAATAAAGAGTTTCCTTCATTCCAATGGGATCCGAACTAGAAGCAGCTATTTTTGTTAGCCTTTGCTTGAATCGTTCTCGTCCTTTCTATTCCCTAATTAGCCCTAATGTCAACTTTCCAACTTTCTCAATAAAGTCAAACGTTAGCCCTTTTCTTACCTATTTACGTAAGTATAAGTATAACTAATACGAACCTCGAATCGTTACAAGTTTTGTATGTGTAATGGATTGTGCGGTGTGGTTTGTTCAAGTGGAATGGTTTTAACCCCATAGTTGTGTGAGGATAGGAGAGAAGAGCTCCTGCGAAGAGGTCCTCGTATTCAACAAGGTAGGTGAACTCAAGAGTGAGGTCAACAAGGTTGTTAAGGAGAGGATAGCATGATGCGGGCTTGACAACATCTTTAAGAAGACATTTGTACTAGGGAACATGGCTTTCTAAGTTTGAATTATGATATTCAATTCTCTAACCGATTCAACGATCGAACTTTTTCTTCTTTCTCTTCCTTCATAGCCGTTGGTAAGGTTCTTCTACACAGAGCCTGTAATGACTCGCCAATTCATGACCTTTTGATTCTACATCTGAATCGATATTTGAATCCAAAAGGTCATCAATGACATATCATTAGGATGAAATAAAATAAAATATTAAATAGAGCTATTTGCTTTAATTATTTCAAAAACTCATAGCAGAAGAAATAATACATGACACATCATACATGGTAGAAATATCTAAACCATACTAGTAAGCGTCATAAGTGCCATTACATCAAGTCAACGATAACATTGTCATGCATAAATGATTCAATATAGGTACATGGTACTAAAATAATAGATAACATAATAAAATAACTTTAACGAGTTGTTACCTCCATCATCACGTGCCAAGCACTCCTCTAGTTACAAGTTGACATACGAAAGATAGATACAAAAAAGGAATATATAGGGGCATAAACATATGCCTGCGTGAGCAAGAAATATTTCTAAGTATATAACATTAACATGCCGATAAGACATTATTACGGACTAATACTGCATTGAACGTACCTTAACCTATGTAACTGTTATCATTGGATTAGTCCATCACAATACACTATACTAGTGGCAACTTCTCTAAAGCCAATGTCACATAATCTATGTCATTTTCATAGGCTCCATGCTATAACAAAAATGAAAATCACATGAGAAGCCAAGATTCCCAACTAGGTAAATATATAAAACTCAAGATAGTAATAAAAAACAACATCTAGACGGTGACACACGTTTACAATCAAATACCATATCCTACCTTCATTGATTCACTTGTAGACACTATTGTAAAAGTCCTTCTAGGCTTCTGTCTAGATCCTGTTTAGCTGCTAGGCGAGACTTACCGTCTAGCGATTTGTCTAGGCCAGTCTAAACAAGATTTACAGCCATATGTAAGAACCAAAACATGTATTTAGGCATCGGTTAGGAATTATTTATGGTTTAATGCCACATATAAGCAATCTTGGCTAGTCCTAAGCGCATTCAAAATTCCAAAATTAAAATTTATACCAGTCAAAACTAAACAAAACACTAGAAATTTATCCAAAATACATGATTTATCGAAAATTCGTAGCTTCGATTAATTCTTGATCAATCCTTGTCTTAACGATTAATTCATAATCTATACCAACCGTCTAGAATCTGCCTAGCGATTTCTACAACCTTGCTCGTAGGCACATATAAAGATGGGTCAACTTTTCAATCTTCCCATATTGTTTTTCGATTGACTAAGTAATCAAGGCTACCAATCAACTGTACCAAACATTTAAATATACATATCCTTCTCTCTTCGCTTCCCATACTATATACAAGCAGATTGTGTCACCTATATTGATAAACCAAAGTCATGTTAAAGCATCTAATATCATCTAACTCGCCCTCCATAACACAAAATGTTACAAAACTCACCAAAATAAAGTATTACATTCTACACTATAGCAGAGTGTATCAGGTCTTAAAGCTACCACGCAACTCACACAAAGCACCTCAAACCACCTACAGGCCCTTTGGGGGTCAGTCTAACCTCGAAGCAAGTTATTATTTAACCGACTGAATAAGTCAGTCAGTTAATTGCTTGAGGATATAAATCCTTATCTACTCAGTCAATTAGACATCAAATTTCAGTCAAACGATATCATTTCCAGTCAAAACCCATTTTCAATGGACTGAAACTCCTAAATCTATACTATAAACTCTCAAGTTTCTACGGGGAATTACTCAGCCAACCGGCGGACATTGGGCAATTGATGGTTGGCTGTGAAGAGTGATTTTCATTCCACTTTATATACATTTCGTTATACATTGTTAAGCATAATTAAACTTCTTATATGTTTGTCATTTTATTAGAATCTTTCTATTGCTGTTGGTACTCAAAATCATCAACCTGCAATTCATGCCCAACTTATCCCCGAAACTTCTGCCCTTTATGCACAAATATATGCAATCTCAAATGCTTTAGATGGCCATCATTCAAGTGGTGCTCAATGCATGTCAGTAATCTACCTGATATTCAAACTGCTCCTGTTTCGTATGCTTTAACACTAGCCACTAATGCTCATCCCACTACAGTTGCCTCTGTTTCTCTATCAAATGCTCAAACGGGTCTTTCTATTGATAATGATGTGCAATTGTTCTCTAAAGCTACGCAAAAGGGTTCACACACTATTCCAGTCCCTACACTGCTTACACATTCGCATGGTGCTTGTGCACCTAGTGTCCGTGTCAATCAAGCCGATTTTTCCTCAATTCAAGCTGCTTCTGCTTATGCGTTGTCAAACTTGTGTCATTCTGCTCACACAACTTTAGAATTGGGTGCTCATATCCTTATTTCTTAGAAGGACGATGCTCAAGCCAGTGTGGTGTCTTATGCCTCTTCAACTAATGCTTTGCAATGTGCATATCCTTATATTCTAGCCCTAGTTCAAGTGATTGATAATGCCTCATTGTCTTCCTATGGAAGGATTGACAGCTGTGTTAAATTTGTTTCATAAAATGGAGTTCTAAAAGCATGATCCTTCAAAAGATTTTTGACGCCTAAGAATTCAAATATGGTCCACTAACACAACTACAATAAAGAGCATGTAATGACGTGCCTCAAATGTCGACACTAATACATCCATCAAAAAATGAATTGTTAGGGTAAAAGAAAAGAAAAAAGAAGATAAAATAAGGAAGAAAGAAGACAACATTAGAATCTCATAACAGAATCATAATACAGAATATCAAAAGAATAGCATAAAAGATTACTCTTAATATAGAAATTTTAGAGTTATAAAATCTATGCATTATTATTAACTTGGACAGTTATGGATGTTTATCCTCATAATGCTGATATATACAATTCAGAAATGCAGTGGAAATAAGAATACTACAGTAGGTAAATATCCAGCTCGTCTTTATAAGCTTCAAAGCATCCAAACCAAAATTTGAAAATATATACGGACTGATCCGAGCATTATAAGAAAATAACACGCGGGTCAGTTTGGTAAACCAGCATGAGGAACTCAAAAAATATATAACAAGTAACAGTACCCATTGAGACCATACGGATTACCGTAATGGTTTTCCCTTCAAACGAAACCAACCATCCGATGAATGAATATATCAGTATAATAGATAATATCTAGGGTGTAGAACATAAATCCAAAAGTAGCTATTGTGACTATGAAACAACAATAATAGGTACACAATTAATACCGCTAAGGCGCATTCATATACGGATTTTCGGTGGAGATATTTTCGGTCTAACTACATCCGAAATCCATGACAAGGATCAGAAACTACCTTTTGAGCATCATATATCTCTAGATAGGATATACTCTAAGGTAAAAATAACTGGATCACCCTTAATGTGTGATCCGAGTCATAGCAACAATCTATAAGCACCTTTAAATACGGAGTTGATATACCCTTGAGGTTAGCTAAACCCTCTGGTCATGTCCCTCCTCTATTTTCTATCATTTTTTCGATGTCAATGCTACGTTCAGCATCTTTAATATGAGTCTTCATCACTCAAACAACATACGAATTCCTAAATGGATTCCATCTTCTCGAACGGATCACGAATCGCTAAATAGATTCAAGCATCTCAAACAGATCTCAAATATCCATATAGATTCCCACATAAATCCTTCAATGAATGCTAATGTTGTCCTCCCCCTTAGAATACTCCTCAAGATAGACAATCCCATACGATATCATCGTTTGAAATGTTAATACTGACCTCTCCCTTGGACTTAACCTTAGGATAGATAATTCAGCTCTATAACATTTCATTTCATAACTACTTTCAGATCGTGGATTGCGTATATGTTTTGAAGTGGTTATGGCTTCAAGCCATCTCATATAAGTACACTTTTCCAGCTTACCGAACGCTCTAAAACCAATTTGATGAATTTTCGGTTAACACAATTTTGGTTCTCTCGAAAGTAAGAAAAAGCTAGGGACGTTTCATGTCAATGCTCCTCCCTGGGGTTCTCATTGATATGAAACCACGAAGCCTTTCGGTACTTCCCGAGTTAACATTAGATCAAGTTTGATAGTCGACTAATGGGATATCTAGTCAAAAACAATTGCTTATATAAACCAATATTTGTATACTTAACTCGTTTTCAACATTCCAACTTAACTATTCCTCATCCAAAAGTGAAGCTAGGTAAGTTAGAGCACCGGTTGCATCAATGACTTACCTAGACACTTCGTTCTTGAATCTCACAAATAGATAAATCTACATCATCGGCTTTTAGTGTTAAGTATAATATCAATGATTTTTGTAAGCAAGTAAGAAATCAACACGATTAACACATTTTTGACATTCCCGACTAACATATTTTGACATTCCCGACTTAACTATTCCTTGGTCAAGAAGGTAGCCGGTAAGTTAGAGCTCTATTGCTCATATCCCTACTCGAACATTAATCTTAACTCTCATAAATAGGTAAGCCTTCTTCGTCAGTTTTTAATATTAGGCATAGTTAATTATCTTTCAAATAAGTAGTTAAACAACTAACCATTTGACCATTAAGAAATTTCTAACCCCTTTCTAAACCTTTTGTTTATACTTTTAAAACACCTTTTAAAATGACATATATATATATATGTATATAGTAATTTATTTATAAAACTAGACATTTAATAAACCATTTTTAGAAAATATATATTACATAAGATATAAAATAATCAACTTATTTTCTTGAAACTGTATACACTTAAAAATGCTTTTAAGATACTTTATAATACTTATAATAGGTTTTAAAAAAATTTCTCAAACTATTACTTGAAAATAACAACTTTATAATTAACATAAAAATTTGAAAAAAAATAAGTTTTCATTATAAAAACCTCTTCTTTAAAAGTTTACAACTAATTCTTAAAAATTCATAAATATCTCAAACTACTATTGAAATACTCTAATATGAGTTAGTAAACACTTGTAAAAAGCATAAAACAACATACTTGAATTTAAATATCTTTTCAAACCTTTAAAGTCCAGAAATCAAAGGCTAAACATGGCTGTTTTGTACAAGTGAAGTTTTGGTCACTTTTCAAGATGTTACTTAACCTTTTACTATCCAAAATTTTTATGGCAACAAACATACATATAAAAAATTATAAATATAATGATAAACCCCTATGGATATCTTTACAAAGGTTCATAGAAATAGCAAAAAACAAGGCAATTCCTAAGTGCATCCACAACGACTGTCGCTATAAATGCACTTTCAAATCCAGGTTCAATCTAAACCAAAGTTCAACTACCACATATGTGCTTTGTTTCAAGGTTATGACACATGTTATACAAGTCCATTCAAGTCCGTTTAAGTCTGTTCAAGTCTATTCATATGCCACTTTCTTTCAAAGCAAGAATCAAAACCAATGTTTTAATATATATCAATGTTAATTCAAAAAATTTAAATAGAATCAAACCCATCATATATATGTTATATTTTCCATTCAAATTGGTGTGTTAACTCACATTTAAGCAAACAAACAACCATGTCCAAGCAACCCAAGTCCAACCTCTTCCTTACAAACAACCTTTCCCTTCCTCCTCCTCCTCCTTGCCTTTACTTGCTTTTGCCTCCAAACACCTTAATTTTCTCACATCCATTGGATGTGGGGAGAGATTGGCTACACTTCTTCAACTTTTAACACGCAGGATGTGTTGTAATGTTGTCCCAAGGCTTCTCTCCAAATTTGAGTTGATTTGGATGAGATTGTTAATTATTTTTCTTTAGGAAATTAGAGAAGAAGAAGACATGAAAATAGCTTGGTTTTTGTTTTGTGAATTTGTGATTTATTAACAAATGTATGCCTCTTTTTATGTAGGCTCAAGAATGGTGCTCTTTATCCTTGTTCTCATCCCTCCACCATGCTATGGAAGGCTCATCTCTCATCACTTCTCTGTTAGCCAAATTTCTCTTATACCCTAACATGATAATATCTCTTATCCACTTGGAAGCTAAAATAAATAAAATTTTTAACCCAAAACTTTAGAATTTTGGAAAAATTAAATTTTAGCTCACAGAATGTCACTTTCAAGAAATAGATAAAAATATATAGACCCGTGAAGAGAATTTTCTATTGGACAAGGATGGAAAAAGACCCTGTTATTCCCATTTGGGCAATAGGACCATAATGTTTCTACTACAGATTCATATCAAGGAGGCAGTTTGACTTCATGGGATTTCTATTAACATCATTAGTAATAGGACCCTTAATTGCTAGCAGATTTTGGAGTTTACTGGCAGCCTTGAGGACATTGTTAGCTTTATGAGCATCGTTAAATATTAGCATCGCCTACCAACCGAAGATGAATAGAAAAACTGAAGGAGAGAATAAGAACCTGAAGGATTTGTTGAGAGCTTGCATTATGGACTTAGGGGATATTAGGAGCGACAATTACCCTTATTAGACTTCGCGTATAATAGTAGTCACCAACTTGGTAGGGTACCCTTGAAGCTCTTTATGTTAGGCCATACAAATTGCCAAAATATAGGTGGGAAACTTCCAGTAAATTTCTACTTGGACAAAATTTGAATTAAGAGACTTCGAAAAGTTAGTGTTGGTTAGTCAGCGTGTGAAGGTCTTAAGGTTTGGAAAGTTGAAAAAGTTGGCACTAAGATATATTAGGCCTTTTCCAATATTGGGCGAAATAAGAAAATCTATAAGTCATTAGGATTCTATGATTTTTTTCTTCACGTTTTTCATTTGAGAAAATACATTTATAGCATAGAAATTGTTATGGAGCATAATCAATTAGGGGATACTGAGATAGAGCCAATAGCATCCTGTGCCACTGCATGCATCGTGGAGCATGAAAGTAGGAAGCTCCGCAACAAAAATATTAGATTTGTAACATCCCAAAATTGTTAATTTAAATAGGGTGACTTATTTGAACTTTTGAAATTAATTTGAAAAGTTTCAAAAGAAATAAAATATTATTAATATTAAACACTACAAGAATATATGGATGTAAATAAAACATTTGGTAGTTTAAGCTTTATATAACAAACAAGAATTTGTGTTAAACCATAAAATAAAATATATGTTATAGATTAAATGTCGATAGTTAAACTTTAAATAGAAATAAATTTTAAGATTTATGTTTGTAATAAAATTATATGGTTATAAAATGACATATGAGATACATACAAGTTTGCATGTGAATTATGTAAACCAGGAAACAATAAAATAAAAATGTATGCCGGAAAAGGAAAATCTACAAACAAAACAAAATTGTACTTACAAAAAAATCAAATAGGATTATGTGTTAACTTAGATGGAAACATGAGCATTAAATGCTTTCTTCTCAGCACAAAAAAAAGAGGTCAATTCGAAATGTAGAAAGATCATTTCAGCCTCCAATTACAAAGAAATATCTTTGGTCAATGAAAATTCTGACCAAAGGAAAATCTTGCACCAGAAACCTATTTCTCTTTATATATATCTACATCTATACCTATTCGTTCAAAATAAAAACATAGCAAAGCCAGGAAGAAAGAAAATAAAAATAAAACATCGCTATATTTTCAACTCAAGATCATTCAACAAAACAAAACAGAAAAAAGTTTAAAGGCAGATTATCTGTAGGGTTTCAAAACAAAAGGCAGTTCTCTGATTCAAAGAAAATTTCAAGTGAGTAAACCTGTTATTTTAAAACTGAAATCTGGGTATTTAGTTCATGAACTTTGTGCTTTGCTGTATATTGGAAAAAGATTTATTCTGTATGCTTGTGTGATACTGAAAATGTTATATAACTTGTTCTTCTATATTTCTGGTTACAGAGCAAAGAAAAGTAGATTTTTTTAATACATCTTCCCATAAACATTATAATTTAGGATTCTAAACAAAATAGTTAGTTTGAATTTAAACCATGACCCAGAAATGGTTTTAAGCTTGAAAACGAAACACTTGACTCTGTAAACTTGGTTTACAGTAAAAGAAAGAAATCATATGATAAATTCGAGTGTTTTAAAGCATTGATTTGATTATATAATTTGAATGAACATACAAAGATAGGATTTTTAAAATTAATATGATGATTTTAAATTGAGTATTCCAAGAGCAGTTCACGGTTGAACAAAATTTGTTCCTTTTCCATTTTCTGATGATCGATCAAATATTGGTTGATGAAAATTGGTTTGAAGCTAGTGCGTTGATCAATGATTTCAGGAAAATTGTCGAAAAAATTTTCTATTGCGTAAATTGATGAGTCGAGAACAATTTAGGGTTATGTTTGAAGTTTTGTAGTGGGTTGGAAGTGTGGTGATTTCGTCACCATGGAGTGATCGAGTTGCTCGAGATTGATGGGGATGTTAGTGTAGGGGGTTGACGTGATATAGCCGGAGTCGTGGATTTTCTGGTGAATGACGCAAGGAGGACGAAGCGTTTGGGTTTGGGTATGTTCGAGTTATAGTTTCAACGTAAAGGTGAATTTCGATTTCGAGTCTTTTTGTGTCGAATCGAGCTTTGGTTTCGAGCATAGGGATGAATCGTGACTTGCCGAAGGTCGCGAAGTCCATAGGAACGGCGGCGCGACGCCGTGCACGTGCACGACGTCGATCTCGTGTCAGGAAGTTTGGGTTGGGAAGAGACTCGAAGGAACGCTCGAGTAGGAGATGTTTTGGCTCGGGTTCCTCGCATTAATATGGAATGGGTACAGCAGTATGCAACTTAAGAAAAAATAGGAATAAAAAGAAGAAAAAGAAGTAAGTACGAGAGGAGGTGAGGAAGAACTCGAGGAAACGTAGGGGGGAAACTCGAGTGGCTACTCGAGTAAAACTGGGAATGCTCGAGTAAAACTGGGAATGCTCGGGTTTTGTTTAAAAAGGGGTTAAGTCTTAAAATTTAAAGTTAATGTTGTAAACAGACCTTAGTATTAATGATGTAATTATCGTTTGACAACTTAAATAAGAATTTGTTCCAAGTTTTAATAAATTAAGTAAATACTTAACAATGTTTTAAAATCAAATTAATACTTTAACTAAATAATTAAATTAAGATCAGTATTAATGATGTAATTATCGTTGACAAATAACTATTATTAATAAATTGTTTGAAAAGTAATTAAGAATGATTAATTTCTAATTGTAACAAAAAAAATTGGTTAATTTAAAATTAAATGTTTAATTTATTTGAAATTAGAATGGTTAATTAGATAAATTAAAGTTAATTAATTTATAATTAGTAGTTAATTAAGTTAATTAATTAATGAATAATTAATAAATAAAAGGGATTAAGATTTAATTAATTTATCATTAAAGAACAAGTAACCATTGCTTTAAATAATTAATAAAAATAGTTATGTGGTTAATCTATTTAAACCACATCCAACCTTAATTGAAAAATAACTAACTATTGTTGTGCACTGGATTGATATTTATGTTGTGGTTGTGATTCCGTGTGATGCGAATTACTCTGTGCTGGATTATGATTTTTGATTTAAATTCTGTATTGATGTGAAAACCCTTTTGCCCGTAAATCGACATTTAAACTTCGATGCAACAGGGAGTCAGATTTCAGTTGGTTATCCGAAACTCACATCGAACCCTGAATGTGATTCTTTGTGATCGATACATCCACGTGTTTAAAATTAAGCACTCACTATTCGGTTTAGCCGGGAGAGGACCTTTGTGTCATATAACCCATTCGAATAGTGATACATCGAAATGGATAGCATTTGAAGACGGTGTTGAAGACCCGGTGTCTTCGAAAACGATAGGATAACCTATCGAATGTCTCTGCACTGAGTTGCTCCGGTATAGAGATCTCCACATGTAATGGGTAGTCCGATGGGGATTGTGGATATCCGGATTTGCAAGGGCTTCCTCCTTTATTGGACGAAGTGCCTTCGGTTCTATTCGAACCCGGAACAGACTTGTATGGTCGTATGTCTGACATTACACTTTGAGATATAAAGTGGATTTCTTTCAAATACATATCTGTTGGTGGCGGAGAATTTATTATCTTAGCTTAACATCCTTCTCTAAGACGTACGAGCTCAGAGGTTATGTAGTTGAAGGTTATCAGCGATATACTCCCAATTTGGTAGTGTGGCATGCTAAGTGCTGCTGTGTGTTGAGGATCATTTATTGATCATTTGTGATCAAAGCATGGCTTTCGTAAAGCGTAGCTTTGTGGACGAGACCTCATCGGACCTTATAACCCGGAAATGGTCGAAACAGGAAAGATGCGGCAAGGTTACGAGGGTCGCGCCCTTTAGGGTATGTCATTTCCTTTTGGAAAAAGGTGATGTCATGGTATGGAGTCCAGATATTTATCTATGTGGTTGCTTCAATCTCATTTACTGTGTGGTTGTTGCTTTATGGTAGAGGGCCCTTGGATAAAGGTCACAAACGACCGGAAGGTGACATACTCGAGTAGTAGTTTCCTAGTTATAGGGGTAACCCGGCCTTGTGTTGGCAGAGAGCCGGATAGGTTCTCGGACGTCCCTCCAGAGGCGTACCCATGTGGCATAGGAAGTTCCTTAGCCTGACTATTTGTTGGAAACTCAAACAAAACAATACGAACCCAATACGGTTTTAGTTGTAGAACCTGCCATTTAACATGGCAGCTATAGTAGGCATGGTGTAATGGTACCGATGCTGGCTAAGATTAATATTATATTTTCGAATTGTTTTCACACTATGCACTAGTAATAATATCAAAGGACTTTTCTCGTATTAAGCATATTTGACTATCATAAGGGAAAATCTCCCCTAAGTATGCGATTGCATTGTGTGTGTGCCGAGAGGCCTTATGGTAGTTTCATTTTTCAAAAAGCATAATGAAATTTCTTTCATAAATTTGTTTTATTTAAAAGCAAATGTTTTTGTTTATTCATACCAGTCCCATGACTGACTCAGAGTTTATTGTTTCTTTCTAAACTCTGGGTGCCCATCATTTCCACACGGGCAGCCTAGTAGCAGATTTCCGTGTTCTGGTGTTAGCAGTATTTTGGAAGCTCTTATCTTGGAGATATTTTAGAATCTTTTAGGATCTCAGGTGCTTAGTTTTTGGAAGTTCGCTATCGCTTCATTTCTTCGAAGACTTTTTGGCATATGATCACTTGTTGTTCTATTATGATGTTCCATTAGGAGTTGTGATATATGTATAAAAATACTCTGATGTAGTAATGGATATTATGATGATGTTATATCTATGATGTAATGCATGATATTCATTTTTTTTCGCTGTTTTATATTCATCTGATGTTGTTATAAGCTCCATCCGATTGGAGTTCGATGTTTGAATCTTCGGCAGTCGAATACATGCGAGGTATTTAGTGTCAATTTTCGAACATTGGATTTCGGATCGTGACAAAGTGGTATCAGAGATGAAGGTTGAGTAAGAACTTTAGCTACGGAGTATAACACATTAGATGGCTCATTAGAGATAGGGTGAAGTATACTCTAGAATGAGTACAATCGAGACCGAAACTCCAAATTTTCTTAGTCTATTTACTGCTGATATTCCTTAAGATATCTTGTTCGAATATCTAAATCAATTTTCTTACTAATTACAGATAGTAAGAATGAGCAGACGAAGAGGAAGAGCTAGGGTTCAAGGAAATGCCACAGCACCTAGTAAAGTTCCCCCAATAGCAGTAGCAGCAATACCTATTTAGTAGCAGCCGATTCTGGCTGATTTATATAAGTATTTCTCAAGACTTGGTGGTAAGCCGTTCGTCGGCAAGGAGTCGATTGTTGAGGCTCAAGCATGGATCAGATCATGTGAGAAAATCTTTAGAGGGATAAAGCTGCAAGACGATCAGAAGCGACTCATAGCTTCTTGGAAACTTCAAGAAGAAGCCTTAGCATGGCGGGAGACAGTTACTGTAGATAAGCCAGAAGACGAGTTTACTTGGGAGAAATTTAAAGAAGTATTTGAGAAGCTCTATTTGCCATCAGCTGGAATTTCTCGTATGTATCAGGAATTCATGGACTTAAAGCAGTGGAGTTTGTCATTCAAGGAGTATCTAAACAAATTCAATGAATTGTCTCGATTCGGTCTAGAATTTGTGAACACGCCTTTAAAGAAGAATGAAAGGTTCATTCATGGGATGAATAAGAAATTCCACGAGAGGATGACTGGCCACGTCAAACAATCCTTTTCACATTTGGTTGATATGGGGTACAAATATGCCACACTTGATATGCAAGAAGCCCCAGTGGAGAAGGGAAATCCGGGCAATCAAAAATGGAAGAAGAGGAAATTTGGAGGCAAGAAACCATGGCAGGGTAAGGAGAAAAAGAAGGGCATTCAGGGAAACACAACAGAGAATGTCACTTGCTATAATTGTCTAGAAAAAGGCCATTACTCAAACAGTTGCAAGAAGCCAAAGAGAGATCAATCCGTTCAAGCGAAGCCCAGGAAATGTTATTATTCTCAGAAAGTGGGGCATGAAGTTAAAGACTGCCCAGTTATGATGCAAGCTCAGACAGCCAAGGTGTACGCAGTCAAAGACCAACCTGCATCTTCCAAAGCAGAAAAAGGGAAAGGAGTTCTGGAAGGTAATCTCATTATTTATGATAGCATTTTTAGAGTTCTATTTGACTTGCGCGCTACACACAGTTTATCTCTCAACAAGCTATAAATGAATTAAATCTTGAATCTAATTTTGTTGATGAGCCTATATGCGTAAAGAATCCAGTTGAAGGTCCCGCGAACCTTTGTCTTTGTAAGGACCCGATTCTTCGACTTCCGAAAACCGACATCAATACATTCACTGTATCAACTGCCGAGCACTCGGATGCCGGAAAACCGAACTCTTAGGGTTTTTAAGAAAAAGAAAGAAAGAAGAGAAGAGAAAAGATAGAACAGAACAGAAAGAAAACAACAGAACAATATCAGAATCTCACAATCGCAGCGGAACAACATATAATAGATAAATGAATAATCTTTAAACAAAGAACTATATCAGTTATTACACTACAACACATTACATTACATTACATTATATCATCATCAGACTGTACAACAACAACAACAAATAGCGGAAAAAGAAATACTATATACTAGTAATACGCCATGCCATCCATCTTGCCTCCAGCAACTCCTGAATTCCTGATAAACCTTAACTCTTGACTGCCCGTGTGGAAACTGGTGGGCACCCAGAGTTTAGGAAGGAAAACAATAAACTCCGAGTCTATCATGTGACCGGCGTGAGAACTCAAAACAGTTTATCTTTCTTTAAAAACAAAATAGAGGAATATTTTTAAAGTCAATTCGCAATGCTTTTAAAAATGGGACTACCATAAGACCTCCCACCACACACACAATGCAAACGCAGACTTGGAGGAGATTTCTCCTTATGATAGTCAAAGATGCTTGATACGCATTAAAAAGAAACATTTGATATTATTATTAGTGCATAGTGTAGAAAACATTTCGAAAGTAGAATATAAATCTTAGCCAGCATAGGTACCATTATATTATGCCTACTATAGCTACCATATTAGATGGCAGGTTCTACAACTAAAACCGTACAAGGCTCGTATTGTTTCTTTGGATTTCTAACAAATGGTCAGGCCAAGGAACTTCCCATTGCCACATGGAAACGCCTCTGGAATGACGTCCCGAGAACCAAACCGGATCTCTGCCAACACAAGGCCGGGTTACCCCTAACTGGGCAACTACTGACACGGATATGCCATCCCCCGATCGTAACCGATCTACATCTGAGGATCCTCGATTTCCAACAACCACAAAGTAAATAAGTTTGCAGCAACAACATAGGTTAAGTATCTGGGCTCCATACCATGATACCACCTCTATCCAGAAGGAATGACATACACTAAAGGAGCGCTACCCCCTAATAACCTTGCCGCATCCTTCCTATTTTGACCATTTTCGGGGTGTGAGGTCCGACGAAGTCTCATCCACAAAGCCACGCTTTGGTACAAAGCCATGCTTTGGGTCAACAAATGATCAAAGTAATGATCACAAAGATAAATGATCAAACAAATGATCATATCACAAATGATCAAACAATGATCATTTCACAGCAACACTCAGCATGTCACATTACCAAATTGGGAATATATCGCTGATAACCTTCAACTACATAACCTCTGAGCTCGTACGTCTCAAAGAAGGGTGTTAAGCTAAGAGAATAAATTCTCCGCCACCACAGAAATATATTTGAAAGAAATCTGCTTTATATCTCAATTTGTAACGTCAGACATACTATCCATACAAGTCTGTTCCGGAATCAAACAGAACCGAAGGCACTTACAAAGAAGTCCGTGCAATTCGGATATTCACTAATCACGACCGGACTTCCCATCACATATGGAGTCTCCATACCGGGGACCAGTCGATGCAAAGACATTCGACGAGTTGTCCTTTCGCTTTTGAAAATATTCGGTCTTCAACACCGGTCTTCAAATGCAATTCATAACGACGTATCACATATTCGGAATGGGTTATACAACCCCAATGTCCTTTCCCGGCTAACCCGAATAGTGAGCGCTTATTTAAAAATAAGTGTGGCATTCAAATTCAAGCAAATCACAACAAATACCCATTCAAAGGTAAATATTGATAGTCGGTTACTGAACTATCAATGGATATGCACAACATCACCAGATTCCAAATAATTTTCCAAATTATTTATTTTCCAAAAATATGTTTACAAGATATATAATTTTCACATTTCAACCATTTGAAAACAATTTTCAAATCACTTTTCATCTTTACCCCTTTTGAAAACAAATTTCAATCATTTTCCTTATGCGAAAATACTTTCATTTCAACATGGTTCATTTAAACCAATTAAATAAATCCTTAACGATTTACTTTATATTTACGTTCCAAATCCGTAAATTAATTTCCCACACTTCAAAAATAAATCAACGTTTATTTTTAAACAAATTCCCCTTTTCATTTATAAATTCCATAATGAATTTACATTCCAAAATATCTATGAATATACGATTTCAATTATTCATTTTCAATTTATCTTTAAAAAGATAAATTCTCAAAACGTTTCATTTCACATTGGAAAAACATTTCCATACTTATTTATTAATAAGTAATTCACAAATCCATTTATTTTCAACCTTTGGAAAATATTCAATATACTTAAATCGAAATTAAGTATATATTTCATTCTTTTAAGGAAATCATTCTCTTAAACATATTTATTTGGGCCAAAACGAATGTTACGTAAAACATCGTTACGACAACCCAAAATCACTAGTATGGGGATTCGAAATTAAGGTATATATACATAAATCCCAATACTATACAAAACATTTTCTTTCGGAAATTATTTACTATAACAACAGTGTTATAGTCCACCATTTTCTTCTATTTCTCGAAAACGTCTATTTCAACAATGAATGTTGAAATCTATGGTTTCGAATCTTAACACATTTTGAAAACATCGTTAGATCGTTTTAATTCTATTTAAAACATCACATCCAAAACATTTTCTTTAACATATTATTCACTATTCAAAAACGTGAATATACTTCGTTAACCAATTTCATCATTTCTATACGTTTTATTTTAAAGGATTATTCACTGTCTAAAATGTGAATGTAACTTCATTAATAAGTTATAACAATTTACTTATCAAAATAATCCATTTGCGGATTTATAAAACAATGTTTATAAATTCCATTTCTATTTATTTTATAACAACTTCCTTTTTATAAATCTCCTTTATTATCCTATTTCAATTTATAACTCAATTATATAGCAAAAGTTCATATTATAAGTTAAATACTTATAATTTATTTTACAAAGTCGTTCTTTTGAACACTTCTCAAATTATAAATCTTATAACTTATAAGATTCATTTATTTATCCAAAACAATTCTTTTAATAACTTTACAAATTTTATTAACCCACTGCTTATAAAATTCCATTTATAACTTCACCATTTATAATTCTATGAATTTCATTCATTTATGAAATTCATTTACAATTCATTCTAACACTTATAAAAAATCGTTTTATAATTCAAATATTTTAATTTATAAATATCAATTTATAAATCTCTTATATAAATCAATTTATACTATTATTTTAAAATGTCATTAAACTCCTTTATGATTTCATCATTTTCTTTGATTTATAAAATAATCAAATTTTATAAATCCTATCTTTAAACTTTTTTTAATAAATTCAAAAATCCCAATTTAGACTATTTCATAAAATCATTAATCTCATATTTTCAAAAATCAACTTTTAACTATATTTCTCAAAAATCATAATTTTTATAACATTAAAATTATAACGTTTATTTATTTTAAAATGAGTCAATTCCAAAAATATTTTATAAACATATACTTTCAAAAATCACTTTAAAAATCCTTTTAAAATTCCAAAATTGGCCCAATGATGCTACACACCAAATAGTCAATCACGACAACAACGACATCATATATCGATATGATAATCAATCAAATATCAAAATATCTGAAATCAAATAAATACTGTTGAGGAATCCAGTTGGATCCCTCCAACCTGTTTTCCTGCATCCACAAACATTAGCACAATACCAATTCCGTTCCAGTACGGAATTATCGTGGTATATGGGATTTAAAATATTATCCACTTAATAGACGGCGCAATAGGGTCTTATCCGCTATATAATGTGGGAAATCAATTCCAAGTACATAAATAATACCAATTTCACTGTACTGTGAAATATTCGCGGTATATGTTTTTAATAAATAACCTCCGCTTACTAACGGCGTATAATGTCTATTTTAACAATCAACAGATAGCAATCATCATTCAAACATGCATTCAAGAATTTTAAATATAACTATTTGAAATTAAAATCGAAACCGATTCGATTGAGTGAGAAGTTCTCACCTTGATTTCAATTTCGTTTTCAGCTTTTATTTCGAATAAAATTAAACGGACGTTTAATTTTACCCGAAATTTTCGCTAGCTCCAAACGACTCCAATCCAATTCCATAGCGTAGTGCTCGTCCATACGAACCCAACGCAACTGGTTTCGTGCGTTTTCGACCTCGTATGAAAAGATACGAATTTTTAAACATTCGCGAATTTATATATATTAATATTTACAACATTATTTTATTTTCTAAACCTAATCAACTCGGGCCGTGAGATCCTTTCTCCCTGCATCCAAGCCGTGCTTTACATCTTCTCCTTCACGCGGTTTTTTCCAGTACGTTCGAACCCAACGCTGCCCCCTTTGGGCTCGATGCTGCGACCACCACGCTGCTTGAAACCACATCACTCCACCACCAAACGAAAGCTCATCACCACCTCAACCTTCGGCCGCAGTTTGGCCAAGCTCGGCTCCCCCAAGCTCGAGAAGCGTGCATGAACTTCGGCTATTTGAGGACGATTTGCCGTCAATCCGTAACACCATTCGCGATCATAGCCGTTGGATATCAAGATCTCAACGTGCTCTTCAACTTTGTAGTTGAAGCTTTCTGCTAATTGTTAACGGATTTGAAGAAATTTGAGGAAGAACGAAATGAATTTTTGGCCATTGAATCTTATTGGAGGCGGCGGCCTAAAATTTGACCTAGGGATTTTTTATTTCTTTGCAAAATGAAAATTATATGTCCTTATATAGAAAATTCCAACGACACTATTCATCCCGGATTTTCCGAACTCCAAATGAAGCGTGCCGGTTGACGTTCCTAAGGTTTACCCCACGTTCCAAACACAATGGAACGTGTTTCGGGAGCTAATTCGATCATCTGTGCGAGTTATGGAAATAAACGTTCAATTTTAAATTAAATCGGTAAATCAAATTTCTAGGCGTTTTAGCTTGCACCGGACAAACGGTAAATCCAATTGACACGAAATTTGAAACCATACAATAATATCACATTACGGATCCGATGAAATTGGTTCCGTCAAAATCTGAGACTGTTTGAAAAATGGCTATTTTAACTCGCCAAATTAATATTAAAATCAATTTCGATGCGTTTCGAGCTGCCACGGTCAAACGAAAACTATGATTGACACGAAAATTAAAATCCGATAATAACAAACTATTATGGATCCAATAGAACTAGTTTCGTCCAATTCTGAGACTGTTCGAAAATTGACTAATTTCACTAGTCGATTAAATATTAAAATATTCAATTTTAACAAATTAACTTTTAATTCCATTTTAAAAGTTCTAAAATATCGTTCTAACTTCAATATGATTAAATAAAATTTTACAAATCATTTTCAATCATATTTAGCCCAATTTTCAATTATTTCTGTAATTTCAACTATTAAAAAATCGATTAAATTATTCAATTAAATCCAATTATTCGAAATAAAATGTATTCGACTTATAAATTTCACTTACTAATATTAAAATCAATTAAATATACGAATTTTAATTAATAGAAATTCTGGGTCGTTACAGTCTTCGATGTAGAGACGTTCCTATTTCATATTCTTGTTACCAATTTCCTATCAGTCTCTTTGTTCTTGATTTTAACGAGTTTGTAGTCTTACTCGGAATGGATTGGCTAGTAAAATACGAAGCCAAATTGGATTGCAATAATCGATTGATTTCGATTAAAACCAATTTGGAGATTTCATTGAGATTTCTTGTGAGGACCCTAGTCCTAAAAGAGATGGGTTGATGTATAATTTGGGTTATCCCGAACCCAGTCTGGAGTCTATACCAATTGTTAGAGATTTTCCGGACGTGTTCGAAGAAGTGAAATCCTTACCTCCACATCGGGAAATAGAATTCAGAATCGACCTTGTACCCAATGCTCGTCCTGTCGTTCATGCAAGCCGCAGGATGGCACCCAGGGAAATGGTTGAATTAGTTCAGCAAACCAAGGATTTACTAAATAAAGGGTTAATTCGACCTAGTGTTTCTGAATGGGGATCAACAGTCGTGTTTGTTGCTAAATCGGGCGGATCTTTGAGATTGTGTGTAGATTACCGCGATCTCAATAAGTTGACTCTCAAGAATAAATTTCCACTACCTAGGATTGATGATCTATTTGATCAATTGCACGGCGCTCATTTCTTTTCGAAGATGGATCTTGCTCAAGGATTCCATCAATTACGAATCGCCAAAGATTGTGTCCATTTGACCGCTTTCAGGGGTCCTAATATGTTCTACGAATGGTTATCATGCCTTTCGGGCTAACCAATGCTCCAGCATACTTCGTAGATCTTATGACTCTTGTGTTCCGAGAAGTATTGAATAAATTTGTGCTCGTGTTTATTGATGATATTTTGATCTATTCCAAGACCAAAGAGGAGCATGCCGAGCACCTTAGAATCGTTTTGGAGATATTAAGGAGGAATATTCTATTCGCAAAATTTTCCAAATGCCACTTTTGGGTCAAAGAAGTTAAATTTCTCGGCCATATTGTTAATGAAGAAGGAATTTCTGTTCATTCTAGCAAAATTTCCGCTATTCTTGATTGGAGGAAACCCACTACCGCAAAAGAAGTTCGAAGCTTTTTGGGTTTAGCAGGCTATTATCGGAAGTTTGTTCGGGACTTTTCTAAAATAGCTAGTCTGTTGACTATGCTAACAATGAAGGATGTAAAATTCAATTGGACTCCAAAATGTGACGAAGCTTTTTAGGAGTTGAAGAAGAGATTAACCACCGCTTCTGTTCTCGCTATTATCAATGGGAACCAGGGTCTATCTGTTTATATCGACGCTTGTGGTGATGGTCTGGGTGCGGTATTAATGCAGAATGGGAAGGTAATTGCCTACGCGAGTAGACAATTACGTCCTCATGAAAGAAACTACCCAACCCATGATTTGGAACTCTTAGCTGTTATCTTCGCTTTGAAAATATGGCGACATTATCTTCTGGGTAAGAATCTTTTCAGCTTTCTTAACAATTTACGAATTTAACTTAACTTAATAAATATACCTAATGAACTCTTTTACTTTAGGTGAAAAATTTGAATTCCACCGACCACAAATCTTTGAAATATCTCTTCGCTCAGAAAGATTTAAATCTACGACAACAACGTTGGTTGGAATTTCTGGCATCTTATGACCTAGATATTCTATATACGCCCGGAAAAGCCAATGTAGTTGCCGACGCCTTGAGTAGAAAGCTTGCTATTCTTGCTCACCTTGTCATTACTCCTACTCTTTTTGAGAAAATCGCCAACAAGCAAAAAGAGGACCAGTTTCTTCAGGGAATATATGGGAGGATTCGTCAAGGTGAAGATTCACGTTTTGCAATTGATGATAATGGAGTTATAAGGATGAAAGGCAGGATATGTGTTTCAGACTTCCCTGATCTAAAACAAGAAGTTTTGGACGAATGTCACCAATCTCAGCATCCATGCAGGAGTCAATAAAATGTATCGTGATATCAAAAGAACTTTCTGGTGGAAGACAATGAAAAGGGACATATCTATATATGTGAGTCGTTGTGCTACTTGCCAACAAATCAAAAGCGATCAAAAGAAATTGGCGGGTTTACTTCAGCCTTTGGAGGTCCCCAAGTGGAAATGGGACCAAGCGTCGATGGATTTCATCGACGGTTTGCCTCGTACTCGGATAGGCAATGAAGCAATTTGGGTTATTGTAGACCGTTTGACTAAGACAACCCACTTTTTGCCAGTGAAATCTACCCGCACGGCTGCAAGTTTAGCCGAGTTATATGTGAAAGAAATTGTTCGTCTCCACGGTATTCCCAGCAGCATAGTGAGTGATCGTGACCCGATCTTCACTAGTAGATTTTGGGAGGCATTTCAAGATGCATTGGGAATAAAACTGAATTTCAACACTGCTTATCACCCGCAATCTGACGGGCAGACTGAGAGGATTGACCGAATTTTGGAAGATCTATTGCGTGCTTGTATACTTGATTTTGGTGGTTCTTGGATGGTCCATTTACATCTGGTCGAATTCTCATATAACAATAGCTATCAGGTTTGTATAGAGATGGCTCCTTTTGAGGCTTTATATGGTCGTCCGTGTCGATCACCGGCATGTTGGATTGAGGCTAGTGATAGACTCGTCCTTGGACCAGATATGATTAAAGAAGCCATAGAGAAGGTTGATTTTATATGGAAGAAATTGAAAACGGCTCAAAGTCGTCAAAAGAGTTATTATGATCGTAGAAGAAGGGATTTGGAATTTCAGATTGGATGTCTTTCTCAAAGTATCTCCAATGCGAGGAATATTAAGATTTGGGAAGACCGGTAAGCTGGCACCATGGTATATTGGTCCTTTCCCTATTCTGGAGAGGATCGGTTCTTTAGCCTATCGAGTGCAGTTGCCTAGCTGGTTATCTAGCGTGCATGATGTGTTCCACATTTCTAATCTTCGAAAGTATGTGCACGATCCAGATAGTATTATTGAAGAAGCTGCTCAGCAGGATCTCGAAATCACTCCCAATTTAACAGTCAAAAGAGAACCGATAAAGATTGTTGATCGTGATGAAAAGCGATTGAGGAACAAAGTTGTGAAACTGGTTAAAGTTCAGTGGAGTGGCAATCCAAAGGACTGCACTTGAGAAACCGAAGATAATATGCATAAATCATATCCCAATTGCAGAGTGGATATCTCGGCTTAAACTGGTAAGCCATTTCCTTATTTTTTCTGAATTCGTATATTCTTTGTTTGCTTTTCTCCCTCTTTCAAATTTTGGGGATGAAATTTTCTTAAGGGGGATATTTGTAACATCCCAAAAATGTTAATTTAAATAGGGTGACTTATTTGAACTTTTGAAATTAATTTGAAAAGTTTCAAAAGAAATAAAATATTATTAATATTAAATACTACAAGGATATATGGATGTAAATAAAATATTTGGTAGTTTAAGCTTTATATAAATATATATAACAAACAAGAATTTGTGTTAAACCATAAAATAAATTATATGTTGATAGTTAAAATTTAAATAGAATTTTTTTAAGATTTATGTTTGTAATAAATTATATGGTTATAAAATGACATATGAAATACATACAAGTTTGCATGTGAATTATGTAAACCAGGAAACAATAAAATAAAAATGTATGTAAGAAAAAAAAAATCTACAAACAAAATTGTACTTACAAAAAAAATCAAATAAGATTATATGTTAACTTAGTTGGAAACATGAGCATTAAATGCTTTCTTCTCAGCACAAAAAAGAGAGGTCAATTCGAAATGTAGAAAGATCATTTCAGCCTCCAATTACAAAGAAATATCTCTGGTCAATGAAAATTCTGACCAAAGGAAAATCTTGCACCAGAAACCTGTTTCTCTTTATATATATCTACATCTATACCTATTCGTTCGAAACAAAAACATAGCAAAGCCAGGAAGAAAGAAAATAAAAACAAAACATCACTATATTTTTAACTCAAGATCATTCAACAAAACAAAACAGAAAAAAGTTTAAAGGCAGATCATCTGCAGGGTTTCAAAACAAAAGGCAGTTCTCTGTTTCAAAGAAAATTTCAAGTGAGTAAACCTGTTATTTTAAAAATGAAATCTGGGTATTTAGTTCATGAACTTTATGCTTTTCTGTATATTGGAAAAAGATTTGTTCTGTATGCTTATGTGATACTGAAAATGTTATATAACTTGTTCTTCTAAATTTCTGGTTACATAGCAAAGAAAAGTAGATTTTTTTAATACATCTTCCCACAAACATTATAAATTTAGGATTCTAAACAAAATAAGTTAGTTTGAATTTAAACCATGACCCAGAAATGGTTTTAAGCTTGAAAATAAAACACTTGACTCTGTAAACTTGGTTTACAGTAAAAGAAAGAAATCATATGATAAATTCGAGCGTTTTAAAGCATTGATTTGATTATATAATTTGAATGAACACACAAAGATAGGATTTTTAAAATTAATATGATGATTTTAAATTGAGTATTCCAAGAGCAGTTCACGGTTGAACAAAATTTGTTCTTTTTCCATTTTCTGATGATCGATCAAATATTGGTTGATGAAAATTGGTTTGAAGCTAGTGCGTTGATCAACGATTTCAGGAAAATTGTTGAAAAAATTTTCTATTGCGTAAATTGATGAGTCGAGAACAATTTAGGGTTATGTTTGAAGTTTTGCAGCGGGTTGGATGTGTGGTGATTTCGTTACCATGGGGTGATCGAGTTGCTCAAGATTGAGGGGGATGTCAGTGTAGGGGGTTGATGTGATATAGCCAGAGACGTGGATTTTCTGGTGAACGGCGCGAGGAGGACGAAGCGTTTGGGTTTGGGTATGTTCGAGTTACAGTTTCAACGAAAAGGTGAATTTCGATTTCGAGTCTTTCTGTGTCGAATCGAGCTTTGGTTTCGAGCATAGGGATGAATTACGACTTGCCGAAGGTCGCGAAGTCCACCGGAACGGCGGCGCGACGTCGTGCACGTGCACGACGTCGATCTCGTGTCAGGAAGTTTAGGTTGGGAAGAGACTCGAAGGAACGCTCGAGTAGGAGATATTTTGGCTCGGGTTCCTCGCGTTCATATTGAATGGGTACAGCAGTATGTAACTTAAGAAAAAAAAGGAATAAAAAGAAGAAGAAGAAGTAAGTACGAGAGGAGGGGAGGAAGAACTCGAGGAAACGTAGGGGGGAAACTCGAGTGGCTACTCGAGTAAAACCGGGAATGCTCGGGCTTTGTTTAAAAAAGGGTTAAGCCTTAAAATTTAAAGTTAATGTTGTAAACATGCCTTGGTATTAATAATGTAATTATCGTTTGACAACTTAAATAAGAATTTGTTCAAAGTTTTAATAAATTAAGTAAATACTTAACAATGTTTTAAAATCTAATTAATACTTAAACTAAATAATTAAATTAAGATTAGTATTAATGATGTAATTATCGTTGACAAATAACTATTATTAATAAATTGTTTGAAAGGTAATTAAGAATGATTAATTTCTAATTATAACAAAAAAAATGGTTAATTTAAAATTTAGTGTTTAATTTATTTGAAATTAGAATGGTTAATTAGATAAATTAAAGTTAATTAATTTATAATTAGTAGTTAATTAAGTTAATTAATTAATGAATAATTAATAAATAAAAGGGATTAAGATTTAATTAATTTATCATTAAAGACAAGTAACCATTGCTTTAAATAATCAATAAAAATAGGTATGTGGTTAATTTATTTAAACCACATCCACCTTAATTGAAAAATAACTAACTATTGTTGTGCACTGGAATGATATTTATGTTGTGGTTGTGATTTTGTGTGATGCGAATTACTCTATGCTGGATTGTGATTTGTGATTTAAATTTTGTATTGATGTGAAAACCCTTTTGCCCATAAAACGGCATTTAAACTTCGATGCGACAGAGAGTCGAATTTCAGTTGGTTATCCGATACCCATATCAACCCTGAATGTGAATCTTTGTGATAGATACATCCACGTGTCTAAAATTAAGCGCTTACTATTCGGTTTAGCCGAAAGAGGACCTTTGTGTCATATAACCCATTCCGAATAATGATACGTCAAAATGGATAGCATTTGAAGATTGTGTTGAAGACCGGGTGTCTTCGAAAACGATAGGATAACCTATCTAATGTCTCTGCACTAAGTTGCTCCGGTATAGAGATCTCCACATGTGATGGGGTGTCCAATCGGGATTGTGGATACCCGGATTTGCAAGGGCTTCCTCCTTTATTGGACGAAGTGCCTTCGGTTATGTTCGAACCCGGAACAGACTTGTATGGTCGTATGCCTGACATTACACTTTGAAATATAAAGTGGATTTATTTCAAATACATATCTGTTGGTGACGGAGAATTTATTCTCTTAGCTTAACACCCTTCTCTGAGACGTACGAGCTCAGAGGTTTTGTAGTTGAAGGTTATCAGCGATATACTCCCTATTTGGTAGTGTGGCATGCTAAGTGCTGCTGTGTGTTGAGGATCATTTGTTGATCATTTGTGATCAAAGCATGGATTTCATAAAGCGTAGCTTTGTGGACGAGACCTCATCGGACCTCACAATCCGGAAATGGTCGAAAGAGGAAAGATGCGGCAAGGTTATGAGGGTCGCGCCCTTTAGGGTATGTCATTTCCTTCTGGAAAAAGGTGATGTCATGGTATGGAGCCTAGATATTTACCAATGTGGTTGCTTCAATCTCCTTTACTGTGTGGTTGCTTTGTGGTAGAGGGCCCTCGAATAATGGTCACAAACGATCGGGAGGTGGCATACTCGACTAGTAGTTACCTAGTTACAGAGGTAACCGGCCTTGTGTTGGCAGAGAGCCGGGTAGGTTCTCGGGACGTCCCTCCAGAGGCGTACCCATGTGGCATAGGAAGTTCCTTAGCCTGACCATTTGTTGAAAACTCAAACAAAACAATACGAACCCAGTACGGTTTAGTTTGTAGAACCTGCCATTTAACATGGCGGCTATAGTAGGCATAGTATGATGGTACCTATGCTGGCTAAGATTAATATTATATTTTCGAAATGTTTTCACACTATGCACTAGTAATAATATCAAGGACTTTTCTCGTATTAAGCATATTTGACTATCATAAGGGGATATCTCCCCCAAGTGTGCGATTGCATTGTGTGTGTGCCGGGAGGCCTTATGGTAGTTTCATTTTCCAAAAAGCATAACGAAATTTCTTTTACAATTTTGTTTTATTTAAAAGCAACTGTTTTTGTTTATTCATACCAGTCCCATGACTGACCTGGAGTTTATTGTTTCTTTCTAAACTCTGGGTGCCCATCATTTCCACACGGGCAGCCTAGTAGTAGGTTTCCATGTTCTGGTGTTAGCAGTATTTTGGAAGCTCTTATCTTGGAGATATTTTAGAAGCTTTTGGGATCTCATGTGCTTAGTTTTTGGAATTTCGCTATCGCTTCATTTCTTCGAAGACTTTTTGGCATATGATCACTTGTTGTTCTATTATGATGTTCTGTTAGGAGTTGTGATATATGTATAAAAATACTCTGATGTAGTAATGGATATTATGATGATGTTATATCTGTGATGTAATACATGATATTCATTTTGTTTCCGCTGTTTTATATTCATCTGATGTTGTTATAAGCTCCATCCGACTAGAGTTTGTTGTTTGAATCTTCGGTAGTCGAATACAAGTGAGGTATTTAGTGTCAATTTTCGAACATTGGATTTCAGATCGTGACAAGATTGGTCTGAGTCTAAGGGAAGAAAGTCCAGTAGAAGGCATGAGAGGTCCTAAGCTTTTCTTCGGTAAGCCTTTCTCTCTAAAATTAGGATTTTGGTTGCATTGTGGTTGCTAGATTGGATTGTAGGATAGAGTTTCTCCGCTTTTTTATAGTCACTTTACGCTCATGTAGTAATTTTATGCATATATAGGGTATTTGCATACATACTTGCACGACATGATTATGCACTCATGCTGTAATTGAGCTCATTTATAGCATGTCTCTAGTACATAATCACATTGCACTTTGGTTGAGTAGATGGTTGTGCAGATAAATTGATTGTATAACATGATGTTATTGCACATTATGTTGTTCGCCTCTTGGAGAGATTTCGGAGACGAAATCCTTTTTATGGTGGGAGAATGTAACCCCCCATAAAATCTGTAAGAATTAAATAAGTAAATTAAATTAAGTAGGTGTAAAAAATAGAATTCAATAAAAGAAGGAATCTGACCACAAAAGTTATTCCTTTGTGTTCGTGGCGAAATGCTGATCAGTTTCCATATAGAATATGCTGAAAAAGAAGCTCAAACAAAGAAGTTATGAACATTTGAAGTTTTTGGGTTTAAAATAATTTAATTCGAATTCAAAGTCAAATGAATAATAAACATGAAATTTAAAATTTGAAAGTTAACCGAGGTTAGACTTGGAAGTTAAGTAAACATAAAATTAAGAGCTAACATTAAAAATATAATTAAGGAATAAAATAATTACGCAATGAAAAAATAAAATAATGTACCCAAAATAAGTGAAGCGATCGATCTGTAGACCAGACCAGTCGACCCCTAGCGATCGACTGCCTGTCGGCCGGTACATAGAGGGTGATCGACCGCTCCTCATGGTGGTGAATAGGGATTTTGAGGATTTAATATTCCAAAATTTTCCGTTTTTGCCCTAGTTTCATCCGACGGTTCTGGTGCATTTCAACTTCTATTAATAGAATCATACCCTCTCCACTTTTATACACAATATTTTAGGAACATCGGTGAAACTCTGTCAGCTCATCTCTTCTTAGATTCAGAAAACTCCATTAAGGTTTCAGACAAGAAATCCTATATACCTATCTTTGTTTGTTATTTAATTTCTAATCCTCTTCTCCTTTAACCTTTATGTATCTAATTTATATACAAATACCTTATTGTATATATTAATAAGAAGATATCTGAAGGAGATTATAGTGGGCATTTCGATTCCAAAGAGAAGCAAAGCTAAGGACCAACCATGACTGGCAATCTTAGAATTTTTATTTCAGTAATTGATTAGTATATTATGGATTTGAATATGCCTTAGGGGTTTTGGGTTTACGAAAATAAAAAAGAATAAGACCCCTTGTAACATCCATAATTTTTGATAACATTATTTAGAAAATTTAATTAGATAAATTAAGTAGAATAATGATGATAAGGAGATTGAGATTTGATTAAATTACATAATACGACTATGCTTATTAACAAAGTAAATGGGCTTTAAAATTGTTTTATTGGTTTATTAAACTACACATGGGCATATTAGTAAATTAGTCGATTTATTATACATGGCTATATCTTTTTGGAATTGCCCATTTAGTTTCATTTTCGCTTTCACAAACGAATATTCTAAAACCTAAACCAAAGCTGACCATTACCATGGAAGAAAAGAAGAGATTTGTCAAAAGCTAGGGAGAATTAATCTACAACAAATCTCAAATTTTTTATCAAGTTTAAGGTGAGTAATAATCTTCTACCATCTCTATTTTTATTCTATGATTATGTAGTTTCAAATTTATGATCTAAATTCATTTTTGGGGATAAATTGGATGATGACATGCTTGAGTTATATTGTGATGATTTGTTTTAATTCATAAGCACATGAATTTGCACGGTTTTGGCATGAAACCGAGATTATATGATTTTAGAGTGCGATAGAAATTTTTAGGCTGAGAAGAACATGATTTTGGAGATGGGTTTTAATTTTCAGAATTTTCCAAGCTATGTAAATTTTATTATGAATTTTTGATGAAAAAAATGATATAATTAGGTTTAAAATTTATTTTGAGAATTTCAGGAAGCAATTGGGTCTAAAATTTTAATATGTTTGATTACATGATGAAATTGAATTTCTGTGATTTTTGGGAATTTTTCCTAATTGATTTACTAGGGAATATAAATTATTTTAAAAGAAGGACTTTTTTGAAAACATTGGTTTTAGTATATGGAAGGCTTAAACCGTATGTTTTTATGCTTTTAAATTAATATAAAATGTGGCAGTTAAAAAGGCAAAGTATTTGAAAAGTTTTTATGGCAACCAATCAATAGTTTACAAATAGGCAAGTTGTTAAAAAGTAATTACAAAAGTTGTTATTTTCAGCCTTTAAATCGGAAATAGGTGTTTCGGAAAAGAAAAAATACGCATGTCTGATGAAACGATTATTTCTATCTGCTCCAATAACGAATCATTGGTTTAACTGAATAACTAAAGAAAATAGATAGACCTTTCTCTTCGTCTCAGGTCGATGGATCTTCTCAATTGGAAGATCTCCCATATGGATAATACATATTTCGGTTGACCGAGCCTAATTCTAATTGTTTTGTTCCGAAGCAAAGATATCCATGGAGGTGGTTCGTCCTATTCACGACCAAGAGGTACTGGATTTTCTTTCGGATAGGCCCTGAAAAGAGGTATGCATTTTCGTGTACTAGCTATGTCTAGTGGAGATCATATTCACGCTGGTACAGTAGTAGGTAAACTGGAAGGGGAACGTGAGGTGACTTTAGGTTTTATTAATTTATTACGTGATGATTTTATTGAAAAAGACCGAAGCCGCGGTATTTTTTCCACTCAAGATTGGGTTTCTATGCCAGATGTTATTCCCGTGGCTTCCGAGGGTATTCATGTTTGGCATATGCCTGCCCTAACTGAAATCTTTAGAGATGATTCCGTCCTACAGTTCGATGGAGGAACTTTAGGGCACCCTTGGGGAAATGCACTTGGTGCGGTAGCTAATCGAGTAGATAGTTGAACAATGAAAATAGATGGCGAGTGCCTGTTGAATTGGTAAGGTCGTGTAGGAACAAGGTTCAAATCTCTCGGTCTGTTAGGATGCCTCAGCTGCATACATCACTGCATTTCCACTTGACACCTATCGTAATGATAAACGGCTTATCTCGCCGTGACCTTATCTTGGATTCTAAATACTTCTGTCGCTCCATCTCCATAAGGGCAAAGAACCCATCGCTATCTCGGCTGTGCTATCGAAGGCTCTCGGGAAGTCGGAATAGGAGATCACTCATCTTGGGGTGTGCTTACTACTTAGATGCTTTCAGCAGTTATCCGCTCTGCACTTGTCTACCCAACGTTTACCCTGGGCATGATAACTGGTACACCAGAGGTGCGTCCTTTCCGGTCCTCCCATACTAGTGAAAGGTCCTCTTCCGCCTCTATTAGTAAGAACCTTCCGCCTCCTTTGATTCTGCCTCGTCACAGTCGAAGCCAACACTATCGATACCACCATAGTTGAAACCAATACACAAGATATCACTTAGATGGTTTGCAGTTTATTGGAAGGAAGGCGGAAGCCTTGGTGTCGAAAGGTTAGCTTCCGATGGAGTCCAAATCTTGCTTTGTTTTCAAAAGTTAAAGTGTTGCCTTGTTTTACTTAAATCTTTTGACATAGTCGAAATGTATGTTTCTGAAGGTTTTTATAATTAGCTTTCGAAGAAGGTTGTCATATTATGTTAAAGTCTTCGTATTATGTTAAAGTCTTAGCTTTCGAAGGATACCTTTTTCCTAAAATAAGAGCTTTCGAAAGGATGTTTTTGTCCCAGTCGAAACCAAACTGCTAATTCCCCTTTCGACTACATTGAAGTCATCTATGTTGTCGAAGTGGTTACTTTGTTTTACTTAAGCCTTTTCCTGTATGCTCTCAAAGGGGTTGAAGGTTTCGAAGGTAATGGAGTCGAAAGGGGGTTTCGACTCTGTCCTTCAAAGTTTCTGTTTTAAAGGTTTTGCTTTCGACTAAGATGGTTCCCACACCATCAAATTTTTCCCCAAACTAATTTTGTTGGTTTCGAAAGAGATACTTTCGTATGTAATCATTTTGACCCAAATGATGTTTTTAAAAAGTAAACTTAATACTTTCGAAAGAGGTACTTTCATTTGTTTCGAAGCTCTATGTTTTAAAAATATGTTTTGATACCATTGAAACATATAATAGGTTTCGAAAGAGAATGTTTATTAAGGGCTTCGAAAGGTATGTATATAATGTTTTGAAAAGAGGTCTTTACTTTTGAAGGAGACTATACAAGGGGTTCGAAAAGGAATTTTTTTATGGTTTCAAAACATAAAACCATCTTATTTTAAAGTAATAACTATGTCATAAATAAAATTTTTGTAATGTTATTATTAACCCATAACTATATTTTGAGAAAATGGCAGAATAACCACATAGGCTGACCCGGTAGTGAATATAACTTATTAGATGTTAAAATTTAATTTAATGATACTAGCAAAGGCCAATATGTGTACAGTAAGCCCATGAAAACTGTATGATATTGGCAGGGGTCAATAGGTTTATAGTCAGCCCATGAAAACTATGATTTGATACTGTCAAGGGCTAGTAATTTTGTAGTTAGGCCATCAAAACTATATCTGGATTAAGATATTGGCAGTCAACCAATAGGTTCCTATTTAGCCCATGAAAAGTAGGATAAGAAATAAGATATTGGAGTTACCAATAGGTTCTTAGTGATCCCATGGAAACTAAGTAATTGGATAGATAGTCCTTAACATTTAATAGGTTAATAGTAACCCTAGAAACTATAATTGAGATAGATATTCAGAACGAATGGCGATGGGTATTCCATAATTAATTTATTTGTTTTGCATATCACTATAATGTTTTGAAATACTAGATTTTAACCATTGTGGATGCAGGAGCACGGTGTATGGTTTTACAAATGTTTTAGGATACTAGTGAGGGAAAAACCCGTTCTGCTAAGCGGCATGGTCTCATTAGATATCTAAATGGATACCATGCTTTATGTTTGACTCGAAGTTTTTGTTTTCCCCTTAAACTCTTGGGTACTCAATTGATTTTGAGTAGATTGAGAGTTAAGGTTTCCAGGTTTATTTTAACGAATAAAGCTTCCGAGGACGTATAGGAGGCAAGCTTGTTGTTAGAGTGTTTTTAATTATGCTATGTGTTTTGTTTGTAAAGGCAAATCGTTTTCTTTCCTATCTGTATACTCCGATCTACCAAAGAGGCATCTTCATATGTCATTCTTGGCGTATTTTGTAATAACTATGTGTTATCTGAACGTGGTTTGTGAACTAGGATCATGTAATCAATTTGGAGTATTTTGAAATTGAATGTAAAATTTGTTTTGTTGTTTAATTTTTTTCCGTATTCTTGTGTTTCTGTGTATCAATGTATCTAATGTCGTCGTATTTGGTCATCGAGGATTGATAACTATGGATGACTACATCAGCCGTTAGTTTTGGATCCCCCAATATAGGGATGTTACAAGTTGGTATCAGGGCATTGGTTTACGAAACTTTAAAGAAACTTAAACCTAAAAGATTTCTCAACATAATCCAATGAATCAGATAATAAGATTGGAGTTCGGGTTAACGCTATAGTAACGTACTTGTATTTGTTATATGTAATTATATATGTATATATATAAGTACGTATCCTCCGCTCTCTTAGATCATTCTTCTGTATCTTACTAAGGCTAGTATGTAGATTTATGAGAAGGAAGATATGGAAGCAGGAAATGAAAGAGGAAATCTCAATGGAGGAAGCACCACAACTAATGGAAATGCTCGACCCACTACCAGGAGAAACTTGGGTGACCGGTTACTGCTAGAACCCAAAATGCTGAAGCCAATGTGGGTATTGGAAATCCACCAGTAGATATGAGGATGATGTATCATTTCTTTACCGGTTTAATGCAAACCGAGGCTACTAGCGGAGTTGCTAGAAATGCTGGAGGAGCAAATCCTGTAGTTCCAATTGGGAATATTACTTTGTTGAGTAGAAATTACACCAGTTTAGGTGGGAAGCCATTCTTGGGAATGAAGAGTTCCATAGAAGTTCAGAATTGGCTATTGCATTATGAGTGTATATTTACCAATTTTGGCCTAAATGATGGACAAAAGAGAAGGTTCGCCTCCAGACAGTTGCAGGGGTCAGTATTACATTGGTGGAATAGTGTCACCGCTAGAGTGCTAGAAAAGTAGTTTACTTGGAATGATTTTAAAATGAGATTTTAGCAGAAGTTTGTATTTGAATTTGCTAAGTCTGAGCTGATGAGGAAGTTTATGAATTTAGCGCAAGGAGAGATGTCAGTAGCCGAGTATGATACTAAGTTTGAAGAGCCGTCCCAACATGGATATGCTATTATAGATTTTGATACCAAATGGAACGAGAAGTTCATTCGAGGATTGAGGCCCGAGCTTGCTAGAATGACCATGTCTCATGTCCATGATCCTTGTAATATAGTGGTGGAGATGGCCATTCATCATGAGGAGTTACTTGCTTATTTAGTTAAAGAGAAGTCAGTGGAAACCCATGGTTCTCATGGGAAGAAGAGGAAATTCTTTAAGAAGTCGGGAGCCCAGAGAGGAGACACATCTAAGAAGTCAAAATCCAAGGTAGTTCGCTATAAGTGTGACAAGAAGGGTCACTTTGTTAATGAATGCCGGTCAGGAAATGTGAAGAAAGCCGCAGTTAAGAAGAATGTGAAATGCTTCAACTGTGATCAAGTTGGACATTACAAGAATCAGTGTCCAGAGCTAGTTAGAAAGAACAAAGGAAAAGTTTTTGCTATTGGACCAGCTTGGCCTACAATAGTAGACAAAAGAAAGACTGTGATGGAAGGTACACTTTTGATTCAGAGTATTTCAGTTAGAGTACTTTTTGATACTGATACATCACATTCATCTATTTCTCAGTGTTTGTTGATAGATTATGTCTAGAACCCACCTACCTTGTTACTTTCTTAAGGATTGTGAATCCAATAGGAGGGTTTCAACTCTAGGATTAAGATGTGACCAGTTATAGCATTACTTGTTAGGTCATAAATTTGCATACAGTTTGTATGTTATTGATTTCATAGATTTCGGGACCATTCTGGGTATGGACTGGTTGACTAGGTATGAGGCTAGAATATTTTGCCAGGATAGAGAAATATCACCGAGACATCCTGATAGTCATAACCGAGTGATATTCTCAGTAGAGAATACTGACCGAAGTGTTAGTGCCATGCTTAATTCTATGGTGGTAGGAAATGAGTTAAGTCAGGTTCAGGTAGTAAGAGAATTTGCAGATGTCTTTGAGCTAGTCATTGGACTCCCCTACAAAAGAGCTGTTGAGTTTAGAATAGATCTTGTGCCCGGAGGCGAACCTATAAGTAGACCACCTAGCAGGATGACACCAACTGAGATGAAGGAATCGAAGGTGTAGCTAGTGGATCTAGAAGTAAGGAATTTTATTAGACCAAACAGTTCGCCTTGGGGAGCGGCAGTGGTGTTCGTTATGAAACCAGATGGGTCGTTAAGGATGTGCATCGACAATCGAAAGTTAAACGAAAAGACTATTAAGAATAAGTATCCTTTGCCAAGAATAAATGATCTGTTTGATCAGTTAAGTGGAGACAGAGTGTTCTCCTAGTTGGGCTTGGCGACTGGTTTCCATCAGTTAAGAGTGGCGGGGATACTATTCCTTTGACAGCATTTCGGACTAGATATGGTTCATATAAGTGGTTGGTAATGCCATTTGGATTGACGAATGCACATGCTTTCTTCGTAATTTTATGAACCGAGTTTTCCTAGATAGGTTTGTACTGGTGTTTATATATGATATTCTAGTACAATCTAAGGATGAGAAAGAGCATGAAGTTCATCTTAAAGTGGTGCTTAAGATGCTGAGGCATAATCATCTAAAGGCGAAGTTTACCAAGTGTACTTTCTGGAAGAAAGAAGTGAAGTTTCTTGGTCACATGGTTTCAAAGAAAGGATTGTCAGTAGATCTAGATAAGATCGAAGCTGTGAATAATTGAAAGAGACCACAGACAGTGACAAATATCAAGATTTTTCTTGGAATTGCTAGCTACTATCGGAGATTCATTAAGGATTTCTCATGGATAGCATCACCATTAACTAAGCTAACCAGGAAGAAGGTGAGATTTGTTTGGTCCGACAAATGTGAGATGGCATTCCTTAAGTTAAAGCATTTGTTGACCAATGCACTCGTATTAGTAGTTCTAGAGGGAAACTGAGGATTGGTGGTGTATATTGATGCATGTGGAACTGGATAAGGAGCGGTACTGATGCAGAGTGGTAAAGTCATTGCCTACGCATCTAGGAAGCTTAGACTGCATGAAGTTAGATATCCTACTCATGATTTGGAGTTGGCAGCTGTGATCTTCGCACTGAATATTTAGAGACATTATCTCTTAGGAAAATATTTGAATTATATACCGATCATAAGTCTTTACGCATTAATTCTCTCAGAAGGAGTTGAATATGAGACAGTAGAGGTGGTTGAAGTTTTTGGCTGCACATGACTTTGGTATAGAATATACACCAAGAAAAGGTAATAAAGTGGCCGATGCTCTTAGTAGAAAACATCAGAATGTGATGTTAGCTATGTTGGCGGAGTGGAAGGATTTAGAAGCTTTAGTCAGTTGTGATGTGCAGTTAAGATCGACCGCTGGTTCTAGTCAGATTACCGCCATGTTGCCTTGTTTAGAAGTTCGACCGGTATTGATTGAGAGAATTTATTCTAAGCAAAAGGAGGATCCAGTATTAGCCGAAAGGATCAGAAGACTTGAGGTTGAAATGGAGATTGATGATTTAAAGGATTTTAGCCTTAACCGGAGAGGGTGACTAAGAAAGAAGGGACGATTGTGTGTTCTAAATGTGGAGGACTTGAGGAAAGAAGTTCTTGGAGAATGTCATCGATCCAAATTTGTAATTCATCCTAGAGGAACTAATATGTATCAGGACATGAAGAGAAGCTTCTGTTGGGAAGGCATGAAGAGGGATGTTGGCTTGTGGGTTAGACAATGTGCAAACTGTCAACAAGTAAAAGCCGAACATCAAAACCAAGTGAGTTACTTCAACCTTTTGAGATTCCATTTTGGAAATGAGATTCGATATCTATGGGTTTTATAGATAGGTTGCCAAGGTCAAATAGAGGTAATGAAAGTATATGGGTTATAGTGGATAGATTGACCAAGAGTGCCCATTTCATTCCAGTTAAGTCAATCAGAACGACATTGGTTTTAACTAAGTTGTTCATGGAGGACATAGTTAGACTGCGTGGAGCTCCTAGTAGTATAGTCAATGACAGAGATGCATTGTTCACAAGAAAATTCTGGAAGAGTCTATAGGAAGTGATGGGTACCAAGCTTAATATGAGTACTGCATACCACCCATGGATGGATAGGCTACATTTGGTTGAGTTTTCCTATAATAATAATTACCTGACTTTGGTGGATCTTGGGAATATCACCTACATTTGGTTGAGTTTTCCTATAATAATAATTACCAGACTAATATAAGAATGACGCCTTTTGAAGCTTCGTATGGAAGACCATGCAAATTACCAGCATGTTGGTTGGAGACTGGAGATAGATTAGTCTTAGGTCCAGATTTGGTTAGAGAGGCGTTAGAGAAGATTGAGTAAATCCAAGGAAGGATGAAGGAAGCTTAGTCCAGACTGAAGAGTTACATAGATAAGAAGCGTAACGACCTAAAATTCTCAGTTAGAGATAAGGTTTTCATTAAGGTATCGCCTATCAAAGGTGTGATACGATTTGGAAAGTCGGGAAGTTAGCCCCAAGGTATGTATGTCCATTCCACATTATAGAGAGGATTGTAATGCTTGTATATAGAATAGAGTTATCGAGAAGTTTAGCAAGTTTCCATAATGTATTCCATGTGTCTCGTCTTTGCAAGTATGTGCATGATCAAAAGGCTACTATTCCTCCGACAGGGTTGGATGACTTAGTGGTAGAGCTTGATTTGACTTTTGTTAGACAACCTGTTCAGATTGTAGCTAGAGATGAGAAAAGATTAAGGAACAAGACAGTTAGGTTGGTGAAAGTTCAATGGACCGAGAAGGACTTTACTTGGGAGATAGAGGTTGGAGATACTTATCCTGATTTGCTTTGTGGGTATATCTATATTAGATTTATATAGATAGTTGCTAGTCAGTTAGACTAGTATGGTTGTTAGTAGTTGTTACAGATGATTGCTATGTTTAGTATTTAGTCCTTGCTGAATTTCGAGGATGAAATTCTTTAAGTGGGGGGAGCCTGTAACATCCCTAATTTTTGATAGCATTATTAAGGAGATTTAGATTTGATTAAATTACACAATAGGGTCGTGCTTATTAACAAAGTAATGGCTTTAAAATTGGTTTATTAGTTAATTAAACTACACATGGGCATATTAGTAACTTAGCTAACTTATTATACACGGCCATATCCTTTTGGAATTGCCCATTCACGTTTCATTTTCACTTTCACAAACGAAAATTGTTAAACCTTGACCAAAGCTGGCATTCCAAGGAAGAAAGGAAGGGATTTATCAAAAGCTAGAAAGGATTAATCACAATAAATCCCAAATTCCTCATCGAGTTTAAGGTGAATAATAATCTACTACCATCTCTATTTTTATTCTATGATTATGCGGTTTCAAATTTATGATTCGTTTTTGGGATAAATTGGATGACGACATACTTGAGTTATATTATGATGATTTGTTTTAATTCATAAGCACATGAATTTGCGTGGTTTTGACATGAAACCGAGAATATATGATTTTAGATTGCCATGGAAAAAATTATGTTGAGAAGAACATAATTTTGGAGATGTGTTTTAATTTTTAGAATTTTCCAAGCTATGGAAATTTTATTATGAATTTTTGATGAAAAAATGATATAATTAGGTTTAAAATTTATTTTGAGAATATCAGGAAGCGAATGGGTCTAAAATTTTAATATTTTTGATTACACGATGAAATTGAATTTCTGTGATTTTTGGGAATTTTTCCTAAATGATTTGCTAGAGAAAATAAATTATTTTAAAAGGGCTTTTTTAAAAACAGTGGTTTTAGTATGTGGAAGGGCTTAAACTGTATGTTTATGGTTTTAAATTGATATAAATGCGACAGTTAAAAAGGAAAAGTATTTGAAAAGTTTTTATGGAAACCAATCAATAGTTTACAAATAGGCAAGTTGTTAAAAAGTAATTACCAAAAGTTGTTATTTTCAGCCTTTAAATCAGAAATAGGTGTTCCGCCTCTACTAGTAAGAACCTTTCGCCTCGTTTGATTCCGCCTCGTCCCAGTCGAAATAACCACGGTGGATACCACCTTAATCGAAACCAATACCCAATATATCACTTAGATGGTATGCAGTGGATTGGAAGGAAGGCGGAAGCCATGGTGTCGAAAGGTTAGCTTCCGATGGAGTGGAAACCCTACTTTGTTTTCAAAAGTTAAAGTCTTGCCTTGTTTTACTTAACGTTTCGAAAGGGTTTATAATTAGCTTTCGAAGAAGATTGTCATATTATGTTAAAGTCTTAGCTTTTGAAGGGGTACCTTTTTCTCTAAATAAGAGATTTCGAAAGTACTGGTTTCATCCCTGTCGAAACCAAACTGCTAATTCCCCTTTTGACTACATTGAAGTCATCTATGTCGTCGAAAGGGTTACTTCTGTTTTACTTAAGCCTTTTCCTACATGCTTAGGAAGGGGTTGAGGGTTTCGAAGGTGATGGGTCGAAAGGGGTTTTCGACTCTGTCCTTCAAAGTTTTTGTTTTAAAGGTTTTGCTTTCAACTAAGATGGTTCCGACACCATCAAATTTTCCCCTAAACTAATTTTTGTTGGTTCCGAAAGAGATACTTTTGTATGCAACCATTTTAACCCAAATGATGTTTTTAAAAAGTAAACCCAAACTTTCAAAAGGGTTACTTTCATTTGTTTCGAAGCTCTATGTTTTAATAAGATGTTTTGATACCGTCGAAAGGTATAATAGGTTTCAAAAGTGAATGTTTATCAAGAGCTTCAAAAGGTATGTATACAATATTTTGAAACAAGCTCTTTACTTTCGAATGAGGCTATCCAGGGTTTCGAAAAATATTTTTTTATGGTTTCAGTACATAAACCCAATCTCAATTTGAAGTAATAACCATGACATAAATAAAGATTTTGAAATGTTATTCATATTATTATTAACCCATAACCATATTTTGGGAAAATGGCAGAATAATCAGTTAGGTTGACATAGTAGTGAATATAACTTATTAGATGTTAAAATTTAATTTAAAGATATTGGCAGGGGCCAATAGGTTTACAGTAAGCCCATGAAAATTGTATGATATTGGTAGGGGCCAATAGGTTCATAGTCAGCCTATGAAAACTATGATTTAACACTGGTAGGGGCCAGTAGGTTTGTAGTTAGCCCACGAAAAATATATCCAGATTACGATATTGGCAGTCGGCCAATAGGTTCCTAGTTAGCCCATAAAAACTAGGATAAGAAATAAGATATTATAGTTACCAATAGGTTCTTAGTGATCTCATGAAAACTAAGTAATTGGACTGATAGTCCTTAACATTAAACAGGTTAATAGTAACCCTAGAAACTATAATTGAGACAAATAGTCATAATGAATGGGATGGGTAATCTAAAATTGATTTATTTGTTTTGCATATCATTATAATGTTTTGAAATACTTGGTTTTAACCATTATGGATGTAGGAGCACAGTTTATGGTTTTATAAATGTTTTAGCATACTAGTAAAGGGAAACCCGTTCTGTTAAGCGGCGTGGTCCCACTAGATATCTAAATGGTTTGAGATGATAAATTGTTATTCATACCAGATTTTATGTCTGACTCGAAGTTTTTGATTTCTCCGTTAACTCTTGGATACTCAATTGATTTTGAGTAGGTTCAAAGTTAAGGTTTCTATGTGTTTTTGGATGATAAAGCTTCCGAGGATGTGCTGGGGGCAAGCGTGTTATTAAAGTGTTTTTATTTGCGCTGTGAGTTTTTTGTAAAGGAAAATAGTTTTCTTGCCTTTGTATATACTCCGACTACCAAGGAGGCATCTTCATATGTCGCTCTTGGCGTATTTTGTAATAATTATATGTTATCTGAACGTTGTCTGTGAATTGAGATTATGTAATCAATTTGGAATATTTTGAAATGGAATGTGGAATTTGTTTTGCTATTTAATATTTTTCCGTATTTTTGTGTTTTTGTTTATCAATGTATCTAATATCGCCGTATTTGGTCGCCGATGATTAATAACTATGGATGACTGCAGCATCCATAATCATTAGTTTTGGGGCTTGCAATAGGGGTAAGTTACACCCCTTAAGGCACCTATAATCCGAAATATCAATCCTTGTTCAAATTCTAAATTGTTCACATTAAATTGTTGGGATATATAGTTTTGTAGTTTTTGGTGATTTCAATTTCTATTCCACTCCTCTTTGAATACTAATTTGATTTTGAAGTTTCAATTAAAGGATGAGGTGTAAAAGTATGAATTTATTTGTAGTTTATATCATTTATTCCATATGAAAATAAAAGAGAAATCTCGTTGTTTAAATTCTTTGTAAAATGGGGTTGAATAAAGATTGAAAACCGGAACTGCAATGTGTATTTTTAAGATTATTACCTAATTTTATATGATAGATTAAGCCGAGATTTTTATTATATACAAGTCTGTTTTTATAGTTTTTGGATACGAATAAATTCATCGTTAATGATATTGAAATCCCATGTTATGTATATTGGAAGTTTGATTGATAATATGAAAAAAGGACTTGTATTATTATTGTTAAAAAGGAATTGACATTTAACGTTAATTAGGCACAATCTCCGCATGCATAGAAAATAATAAATGCATATTTATTTATATATTAATTAGCATAATAAATGCATAATCATAGCACATAATTTGCATTGTTAATTAAATAATAATTATCATTAAATCCACCTTATGAAAGTAATTAATATTTGAGCCGTAATAAGGAAGATTCCTTATAAAGCCTTAATTGTAAACTGGTGAGATGAGTTTATGTAGTTTATGTATATAGAATAGAATTTAAATTATGGTTAAGTCATAGTGATGTAAGTTCGGTCAAAAGGGTACACAAAAGTCCGTCTAGCTAATCTGGTTACAAGCAGTGTGACTTTGGGGCATATGTGAGACATCACCTATAATAAACAACTACAGGGTTATGAGGTATTACGTGGTTGTTTGAAGGCATGCTTCTTTTCCGCAAATGTAGTATTAAACAGTCGGGATTAGGTTTAGGGATAGTTTAGGATATCTTAGAAAGGTCCTCTTCAATAGGAAGTATTAAGTGTCCAAGAGATTTCCATGCAATGTCAGCTAGGTAGATGCCTATATGGAGTTCGCTTTGGGAATACTTATTAAATGATGGGGGCCTACCTCAATTGAGGTCTTAAATAGATAGATTTTTTCTATTATCTATTAATAGGTATTAAGTGGCTTGAGCTCTATCTCTCGTATTGTTGGACATTTATGACATTGGTTATGGGTTATGGGATTGAGAAACCTGGTTCGGGAATGAAAGGTATTAAGTGGTTATTGAGGGCCCACCTCCTTTCCTGAAGTATTAAATGGTTTAAGCACATAAACATATTCTTCTTTAAATTATACAACCTAAGTACTGAAATAGTAAGGCTTGAGGTTTTTATTCACCAGACACTTGTTGTTATGACTCCCTCGTCATTACAACATAAGTTAGAGAGAGTTAATGATGCTTGAAGATAGCGAGAGCGAAGGTTGTGTTAGTTGTTATCTATTTTTTCAAGTTATTTTTTTATTGTACCTATAAAAATGTATTTTCAAACATAATGTAGTAACAGTTGTTGTTATGTATTGTGACATTTGAAATAGTTTGAAATAAATAGATACTATTATTGTTATTATATTATGTTTCTTCTGCTATGAGTTTTGAAAGAATAGACGGATGGCTCTGTATTGTTTTTCATTTTACCAACCAATGGCAGCTTCGGATGGGTCTATGTTTCGATGGCCTTTTTTGGATTGGAATTTAGGTTTGTTTCGGGGAAGATTATTATAGAAGTACCACCTCTTCCACGAAACACATGATTATAATGCTAATGAATGTACACATTTTCGAGATGTAATTAAAGACTTGATTTGAAAAAAGAAACTTATGTGAAAGCCCTGTAGGATGGTCGGCAATAAACGTTCAACACTCTGGTCAAATACTTCAATGGGGCCAATTAAGGCATAGTGAGGGCAAACCTAGGTAGCGTGGAAAAAGACTTGTTATTAGTACGATCTCTAGTGGACCTCTCCGATTGAGAAAAACCAGAATAAGAACGAAAGATATAAGAGTTATTTAAAACATGTTGTTCAGGAAAGTTATTTCTCCATTAAAGATGGAGCTCCAATAAAGAAGTTAAGGACGATGAAAGATGATATTGTATTCAGAAATAATGATTCTGATAGGTTAGAACCGCCGATGGTTGAATCCCTATGATAAAGGCTATGATTGGGCTGACAACTGTGAAGCGAGTTCTTATCGACTATGGAAGGTCAGTGAATATGTTGTTTAAGAAAACCTACATCCAAATGATGATGAATAGCCAGGACCTAAAGCTATGTAAATCCTAAATTCAAGGATTTACTTGGGGGGTTGCACAGCGTGTGGGATGTGTTGACTTGCTAGTTGAGTTTGGTGATGGTAACGCAAAAGAGTGCAGGTTGTGACCTTCGTTGTGAGGGATACATTTTCTACATATAACGCCATTCTTACCAACTAGCCCTTGACAACAATCAGGTGGTACTAACTCCATGGTGTTTAACAATGAAGTATCCCATGGAACATCGGGTAGGAGACACCAAGGTGACCAGAGTGTAGGGCGTGAATGCAACGTTGCAGCGCTGAGAGAGGCGAACCGACATGAAAAAGGGAAGAACGTAAAGAAGGCTCTCTATGTCAAGTTGATTGATGCATAGCAACCATCACCTAAGCCTTAACTCGATCATCATAGTAAATTCCACAAATCTATGGATCTAAGGAAAGAGCAAGAGGATCCGAGGGTGGCCCTAGTTGATTTGACGATCATCATCCTAGTCAATCAGGATGTTCCTACTTGGGTCTAAAGATCAGATCTCAATTTTGTACGAAGATGAAGAAGGAATTAGTAGGTTCCTTCGAATAGAACTTGATATGTTTGTCTAGACATTTCGATATGTGTGGAATATCGATGGAAATAGCATGTTATGCATTGAATGTTAACCCTTGTCCTCCTATGAAGCAGAAACAGTGCAACCTTGGTCCGTAGCGATCCGATGTGTTAAAAGAAGAAGCGGATAAGCTGAAGGCTAACAGCTTCATTCGCGATGCTCTATACCTCGAATGGTTATCCAATCCTATGCCAATCAAGAAGCTTAATGGAAAATAGTGGACATGCATCGACTATTCAGACTTGTATAGGACGTGTCCATAAGACAGCTTCTCACTTCCAAAGATTGACCAGCTAGGGGACTCAATAGCCAAATGTGAATTGCTATCATTCATGAATGCTTATTCTGGCTACAATTAGATACTAATGTATGTTCGAGATCGAGAATACACCAACTTCATTACTGATCTGGGACTGTATTTCTATCGTGTCATGCCATTTGGTTTGAAGAATGTAGGAGAAATCTACCAAAGATTTGTAAGTTCGATGTTTAAGATTCAAATCGGACGTATAATGGAGGTCTACGTGGATGGTATGCTAGTGAAGTCATAACGTTCACATGAGAGACCTCTTGGAGATGTTCGATGTACTCTTAAGATACAAAATGAACATTGAAATGTTCATTTGGAGTTGCATCAGGCTAATTTTTGGGTTTCATAATGAACTTAAGGGGCATGAAAGCTAATCTAGAGAAAATTAAGGCACCGAGAGATGACAAAGTCGTAGAAACATGGAGGGGATGTAAAGTTTGATTGGAAAGGTAGTTTTGTTGAGATGATTTATTTTGAAAGCTATAGTTTATTGTTCTTTGATACCCTCAAAAAAGAGAAGGGGAAGTTCTTTGGACATATGAGTGTAAGGATGCTTTCCTAGCCCTATTTGGTGATATTGAGAGACTACCCATTTTATCGAAACTTTTGGAAGGAGAGGACTTATTTGTTTATTTGACAGTATCTGTTCATTCATTAAATGTTGCCCTTGCACATGAAGGAACCTGGATCCAAAGGTTAGTGTATTACGTCAGCAACAATTTACTGGAGCCGAGAAAAATTATCCGAAATTGGAAAAGCTAGCCCACTACTTTTTTGTTGAATCGAGAAAACTGCATCCCTACTTTCAATCTCATCTAATTAAATTGCTGACTGATTAACCCCTGAGACAAGTACTGCATCAATCCAAGACTTTGGAAAGGCTGTTGAAGTGGACTATCAAATCAAGTTACTGTGATATATCCTATCATCTCAGGAGGAAATCCGATGACGGGCATTGGCCGACTTCATTGCCGAATTTACCACGTGAAATAAAGAAAGAGAGGAAGGCGGGAAGCAGAGTTCTTAATGGAAATTATATACGTATGGAGCATCCAGTAAGCATTTCTCGGGGGCAGAAGTGATCTTGATAACTCCCAAGGAATGATCAATTAGTTATGATTTGAAACTTGAGCTTCTCGCAATGAAGAACGAAGCTGAGTATAGAGGACTCATTGTGGGAGTCAAAATAGCAATGGAATCGAGAATCAAAACATTGTCTATATATAGTGATTCACAATGTGTGGTGTGCTAGGTGAGGAAAGAATTCCAAGCTAAGGGATCGAGATTAGCCTCACACTTGACGAAGGTTCTGAAACTGTTGAATGGCATAGAGTACTATATGATAATGTACATTCCCAAGGAGGAGAACATGAAGGTTGATTCGTTGGCTAAGCTAGCTGGCTCTAGAGATATGCAACTTATGGGTTTGGTTCCAATGGTGGTTTTATCAGCTCTAAGCATCAACAAGGTGGACATCGACTGGATCTTGGAGGTTGAAGTTGAAAAGGAGTCATAAATAACTCCGATTAAGGAATATTTGCTAAAAGGAAGTCTCCCGAACAGAAAGAACAAAAGGACAAAGCTCCTATGTAAAGTATCATAATTTATCATTCGGAAAGGAGTATTATACAAGAGAGGATTTTTAGCTCCCTTACCGCGCCACCAATGAAGAAGCTACCTTATGGATGTGCACGAAGTAGCCTACGACGATTACTTAGGTGGCAAAATTTGGTAGGAAAGATTCTTTGCTATCGATATTTTGAGCCAATAATCAGAGGAGATATAGCTGATTACACTGGGAGGTGTGATAGATGCCAAATATTTACGAAGATACCCAGAGCCGCACCTACGGAGTTCACACAAATGGTAAGCCCATGGCCATTTTTGGTTTAGGGATTTGACATCATCAGTGTGCTATGAATGTCAAAAGGCAAAATGAAATACGCCATTATTACAGTTGACTACTTTATAAAATGGACAGAAGCGAAACCTATTTCCATGATCATGATGAAGAAAGCAATTAGTTTCATAGTAAAAAAAATTATCTACCGATTTGCGATTCCATAAACCATCATTTCTAACAGTGGAACCTAATATGACAGAGTCAAATTTAATAATTTTTGCAACAAGTATCGAAGTAAGAAGAGATTTGTAGAGGTAGCGCATCTATAGGAGAATGGATAGATGGAAGTGGAAAATAAAATCATCAAGTCTATCTCGAAAAAGCGACTGATTAATGATGAGGGAAAGTGGGTCAATGAATTACGTCTAGCATTACATGCTTACCGAAAGACCCACAAGTTCACGACCAACCACACTCCATTCACCGTGCCCTATGAATTAGAGGCCATGATACCAATTTATTTGGAGGTGTCTTCTCATCGAAAGTTCCATTATGATCCCAAGACAAAAGAGAAACTCCTGCTTGAGTCCCTCGACATGATTGATGAGAAGCGCAAAGAAGTTGACTTAAGGGTTGCAGCTCACTAGAAATGAGTAGCTTGGCAATTCAATGCAAAGCTCAATAATTGGACCTTCAAGATCGGTGATGTCGTTCTTAAAATAAATCTTTCATAGCCCAATGAATATAGGCCTAAACTGGGAAGGTATGTATGCCATTGAACATAAGCTTGGAGGTGGAAGATTTAAGCTAACAACTGTTGATGGCATGGAATAACGAACATCTACGATGCTACTTCACCTAAATGTATCTTTGTAAATATTTAGTAGGCTCTGATGTAACACGAAAAAGTCTTCCATTCTTGTGAATAAAAAATTGGATTTGGGGACCGATGAAATTATGTTATCCTTAGCCTAACCTTAGCTGTGAATAATAGTAAAACTAAATGCTCTATATTTTGAAATTGCAGGTATGTAGGTGCCTAAAGATAAGCCCCGATCAAGTCTTTTGATTCATTATTGGATCCTTAGAATATAACCATTCATCCAGAGAGATAGATACCAACTAACTCCTTCAATCCAAGATAGGAATGTTGGAGTATAAACACATTAGGGTCAATCATGATGATGCGCCCTATGCTTCTATCTTAAGACCTTTGCCTGTGGATATGCAGGGCCTATGACCATTTCTTGGAGATTAGCAAGGTAGACTTGTGAAGCCTAGAGATAGGCATCTTACCCATGAAGCCCTAAAGACAGGACCCAGCAGAAGAACAATTCCCCTAGTGAAAAACAATCAACGCCCAAAGTTAGGCGAAACTGAATTCAAACATTTAGGGAGGGATTGGCATTCAAATCACCACTTAGGATGAATGGTCGAGGTCAATGCCCAGAGATATTGTGTGTGGATGTCTATAGATAGACATCCAGAATGTTATTACTTGGAGACAGGGAACGAAAGAAAAATCCAACCTTGTTACTAGTCAAACAAAATCTGAATAGAGAAAAGCTAAATGAGCCACAAAATCAGTTAATTAACTATGAAAATTATCGAAGCGCAGTAGCTATGATGGATGATAAAATTAGTTAGATTCAAATGTAATTACAATTAACGTGAATAAACTTAGTACATAGGTAAATGAAGTAAAGATTTGAAAAGAAATACTATTTTATTCACTAATAGAAAACTTTGAAAACAAAACTGGGGGCTGTAGCCACACAACGATAGCATATCTATATAGATCAAAAACTATACAAACAAAAAATGACAACATAACAAAAGCAGGAACTAGGCGTTCTTCTTCCTCTCCCTGGAAGAATGTATGGTATGCTTCTTGCAGGGATTTCCATCTTTACCTCCCTTGGATAAATAGCCTTTGGGGTCAGCATTGCAACCGTAGTCTCTCCATGGAGATTATGAAGCGTCTGTTTAGATGCTCTTAGAGGTAGGAGCAATAGCGCGAACGATAGTAGGTGGTATCGGCAGCATGAATGATAGGGGAGGAGGAACGTCATCTATCTTTTCGTTCTTGATGTTTCTAATGTTTATTGTTTTCAACTTCTTTTCCCCTTGCATTGAAGGCCTAGATAAATGCTTAATGATCCTAGTGATGATAATGTCTACGTCCCCTTATGTCACATTAGGATTTCCATTACCTCTTCATCAAAAGCATCAATCATCTCAGCATCGAGACCTAGAGTAGGACCCACTAAAGAGGCTTGTATGCCTGAAGATAATTCTCCTCCAGGCAAGGGGCAAGTGCAGGTGGACCTAAAATAAGAAAATTGAAAGTTGGAGTTTAGACACATCAATAAGAGTAATGTGAACCATCTCGAATATAAGTGAAGTCAAAGATATACCTTCGGGAGATACGAAAGTCATACGAGATGGAGTCACTATTCAAGTTCCTTCCATGATAGGAGATATGATAGGTAACTTCGAAAATGACTCTGGTTCAGTATAACTTGGTTGCTCGATGTTATATTATACGTCGGCCGAAGACGTTAAAGTAGTCTAAATGCCCAAAACAACAGCGGAGTCTAGAAGTATCAGAAAGAGAGGAATAACACGCTCAATAGCCCGTGGCCTCGATGTGGAAGAGGTGACGGCATCAGATGTACCCATCATTTGCATTGAAGTCACTACCGCAAGTCTCACCCAAACCTTTAGAGCTAGTTTCAGGCTGGGCCTTGGCAGGCACACTGGCTCAGAGGACAACCTCAGATAGTAAAAGAGGTCTGCCAGCCTCGAGTGCTTCTATGTCTTTATCTACCAAGAGGCAAGCTTCAACTCCTCTTCATCGATCTTAGCCCCATCGAATGCTCTCATTCCCGCTTTAATATTTCTTCATAGGTCATAGTTAAGTTCCCAAACATAGCAATGTTAGCGTAATATCGAACAAGAAAAGATTCGATTCCATATTTAACCCGGTCCTTCGCTACCTTGACCAGGACATCGATGGTCCCTACTAGGGCTTTGGTCTCTTGTTTCGCCATTCGAGCATCCAATAACTCGTTGTGGTATTCCTAGGCTTGGGTGAAAGCATCGACTTTCTCCTTCTTCTTAGCATTTAATGCCTCTTTAAACTTTTAAATATCCGAGGCTTGCTCATCCATGGTCTTTTGAAGCCTTTCATTTTCTAGCATAAGGGTGTGGCTCTTAAGGTGTGCGGCTTTAGTTTGCCTCTGTTGGGCCTTGTTTTTCTCTTCAAAAGACTTGGTCTTTTTCTCAACTTCTTCTTGGCATTCACCAACAAATCCTTATCCCCTTTAACTTCATTATCAAGATTATCGATGATGTAGTAGCTGTCCTTTTCAATCGGTTCTTTTCCTTGGAGAGCTATTGATATCACCTTATCACTTGTGATATTGGTCGCATATGTCACCCGCATAAGCCGGGACTTCAGGACTAATATGTTGAATATCTTTTAGGCCACGGATGAACTTAGCATCATAAAAAATCTTTGGAAAGACAATTTTCATAGCATCCAAATGTAGGTTCAAGCCAATTTCAATCTTGGCGATCACAATAGTGATAGGAAGTTACTCTTTCCCAGGCCTTCGCTTAGAAGGTTTAGAAGACACAAGCTCAGATGGCTGTTCACATTGTTGGGGTGCCTGAGAAGGTACTACTGATTGTGTTACAAGTGGGACTAAACATGGAGCAGTTAGGACTCGAATCGTAGGAACAGGATCATGCCTCGTTGAATTTCTATCCATGTTATGAGGTAATAGAAAGGGAGATTTTGCACGAAGAAGGTGTAGTCTAGCCAAACTCTCCTTGGCAATAGTCAAAATGCCTCTAATCTCTATCCCATTCTCTATACTCCCTCCCACGATGCTTGCTTGAGTCTAACTCGTGAGATGACTCATAAGGAAGACATGATGTACCAAGCCTTCTATATTTTCCTTCGAAGCTTTAAGCACATTAAAAAGATATTGGCGATCCAAGGAACCAAAACAAAGTATGGATAAGTTAATGCCACGAAGCCCAAGAGATAACACGTGTCTTAACATGTAGTGATTTGAAGTGTTATGTTATGATGATGTGTCTTAGTGCCTCTCACGGACCGTAATCTTAAAGCTTACTTACAGGGGTTATCTCCCCTGCACCTATTGTAGGCACATCTGTAGGAAAAATAATGGGAGAATTAATATCGTGGATGCTGATGTTGCCTAGACCAAAAGAAGTCGTTTCATTTAGTATACTTCTAAACAATCCATATATATCTAGATAGAGGGTTTCATATCTCTTCTGCTGTGGAAGCCGGTAGTGACCGTGAAGTTGAGCAAGATGAAATTGTCTTCAGTTTTGGCCGTCGGGGAATAAGTGGCACCTGATCGTCACCGCCAGTATCCCTAGCTAATTCATTACCAAGATCTATATCCTCCATGTCACCACCACCTCCATCATTTTCGACATCATAATCACCATCACCGCCTTCCTCGGTGATGTTACATCTCTATCTCCTCCCATGTTCTCCTCTAGATTGATTTAGGGATCTTGGATAGAGGGACATCTACATTTTATTCAACCTAGCATCATGTTGGGCCCCTACATGAATAATGGGTGTGATGCCCAAGCTACAGTTAGAAATTGTCACATTCTCTCATCAGTCAGTAGATAACTTATCTCTTATTCTTCCGTAGGGATGACAGGCAAGCGACGAAGAATACTAACTAAGGTAGAGATGCCTCCAAGCCTTCTTTGGATTCTGAAAATTCAAAAAAATAAAAAGGGTTAGTAATTTTGATGGGTTAGCATCGCATGAGTCATATATGATGGTAAAACTTACGTCCAAACAGCCATTTTGAGAAAATTTGGGAGGACACCACATAAAGAAAAATTCCTCTATAAAGTAGCTAAGTTTATAGTAAAGGCCTCGAATGACATGACGGCTAGCAAACGACTCCAACTAGACAAGCAAGAGACTTCCCTTTTGTCTCTTGAAAGCATACAATTTTTGAATCTTCTCTTATGTCAGAACCTTGCCCAAATGTTATAGAGAAACCACATACATATTATTCAATGAAGCATTAACTATTCGACTGGAGCTGAACTAGGGAAAGCCTCATATATAAATAGTTAGAAACAGATACTATCTGAAGAAAATATGGATTGTTTACCGTAATGTGCATTTTGTGTTAAGTCTAAGAATCAATTACGAGAATAAATCAAAATTTAATTATTAAATAATAAATTAGATATATATGAATTGCTTTATAAGGAGTACAATTTTTTTGATGAACATTAAAAGAAAAGGAAGAAGATATTTAATGTAAAGAGGGAAAGCATTAATTTCCATGTCGTAGAATTAATTGCCGTAATTAATGAAATATACGTTACATGTGTTTGAAAGAAAATGTAACAGCATATTTTAGATGAAAAGGATATATCTAATGTTATTTGTTTGAAAAGTGTATATGTATGAAAGTAAATGGTAATTTTAAAGGGAATATATTTACATGCACAAAGGTAAAGACATTAATTACCGAATTAATGGTGGTGTTTATTACTATATATATTGCTTATGTTAGAAAAGAGATGCAATAATATACTTAAGGAGAAAAATATGCATGTAATGTTATAGAAATGAATAAAACAAAATATGGAGGTAAATTGTTTTTCAAAAGGGATGGTAAAATATGTTATCTCCTTTTCAGTAGAGAATAAAAGGGTGAATCCAAATTTGAGCTTGGAAACATAAAGATCAATCAATTAATGTAATTAGTTGCATAGTTAATGGTAAAAAGTATGGTCTCTAATACACACACGTTTGAATATAAATCCAGGATTCCACATAAACGTTAATAACATATACATGTATGTGCGATATAAAATAATGGTATTGATTGGAATTAAATTAATGACATTGGTTTAAATTGTAATTAATTTAGGTTATATTAAATGGTAATTAATGACATTAATAGAGAGGATAAAGATGCTACTGCCTTTAAATAAAAAGAAAACGAAATGGATTTTCGTATACTTAAAGGTAAGCAATTTGTGAATAAACATGTAATTTTTTTATACAGTTTTCAACTATAAATACATAGCCAAATCTCATTCTTCTCATTCTAAAAACCCTACCCATCAGTAAAAAATCCTTCGTTTTCTTTCCCCCCAAAAATTATTAAAACATTTCATATTCTCTTCTCCAAATTTTCTTAATAAAAATAAAAAGAATACACCAAATTAAAGGGGAGAGAATCAAAATAAAAGAGAATGGGAGAAGAAAGAACAAATCAGCAAAGGAGAGAAGCAGCGAAATAAAATCAAAGTAGAAGAGGAATCCCTTCAAGGTGAGTGGGTTTATTATTATCTATGTTAATTTACATGTAATCGAGTTTATTTATACACCTGTTCAATCTAGAGATTTATCCGATTTAATCTGTAATATTGTTAATTACTAATTACAACTAGTTATAAATTTGATGGAAGTTTAAACCTTATGAATACGACCCTATTTGATTTAATTTTAATCAAGGTAAAATTTGAGATATAAATCGACTTAGATTGATTTTAATACAAACACACCTTTTTGGTTCGCTCTGAATTGGATATAGAATTTCAAGTGTATGCATCTATACCCTCTTGATTTTACCCTAAATTAAATTGAGATGCAAATATACCAAAATAATTACAAAGTCGATAATGTTGTAATCATGTAAATGAAATTTAGTCGGAAATAGGGTTCATTGTTGGAAGTATATATTTAAAAGTATAATTAACTATTAAATAAATAAATAAAAACAAATCAGAAATTTACACTAACAAAAAATAATCGATCGATATGCTCATTATAGCTGGCTGATAGCAAGCTGGTTGATAGCAAGCGGTCGACTACTATAGTAGCCGACGATCGATGATTGTTCTACACAAGTTGAACTTCAACCTAAGGCCCAGGTTTTATATATATATAGTATGATATTAGTAGGGAAAGTAGCTCTCTAATTCTTGTTAGGGATGTACGGGACTAGTTAGGTGTGTATGTAGGCAATTAGGCCTAGCCATTTAGCGCATTCGATAATTGACAAAGGTGATTCAATTGGAAGTGGCACTTATAGGAGGTTCCTCGATGGATGCACAACACTATTGATGGATGCTTGAAGAGGTGCATGGCCCGACACTAATGGGAGGTTCCTCAGTGCATACGATGATTGGAATATGATACTGTTTGTGGATGTCCGGCATGGTGCAATAAGTGACATTTCCATTGAGCTTGGACATAGATGTTGCAGATCCTAAGTCATCTGGATGCAAGTCGGCATCGAGGTCTCCTCTCAATATGTAAGTACGATACATTGTAGTAGTAATTTAGGTAATGTAGTCCCGTAGGTATTATTTTATGCAACCTCATGTTAGGAGTAGTCCCGAAGATTATTAGTCTGATCCGTTGATGATTATTGGTTCGATTAGTTGTTTATCCTTTAAGTATAAACCTCCACAAAATGTTTGGGTGAAGGTATATTTGGAACTATATTCCTTAGGTTAATATGACCAACCCAAGCAAGTAATTCACAAACACAAGCAGGATACCCTAGGTCACATCGATTATAATGAAAACAATTGCATGTGATCAATATACATTAGTATTACAACTCATTCATTGGACTTTTGTCTGACCAACTCCTTTCATTTTCCCCCACCATAGAAAGATATGGCAGTAGTGGATTTGGTCTAGATATAATATGTGAAGACCCGCAAATCCGTACCCCTTGAATATACACTAATCTCCATAGATTAATTCAAGATGAACAGAAATACGAATTATCAATGTTTTTAGAAAAAGAAAGAGATAGAAGAAGAGAGCGAAGAATAGAGAAAATAGAGAGAAAAGAGAAATAGAAAATAGAACGGAACAGAAAACAACAGAACAACATCAGAATCTCACAATTCGCAGCGGAACAACATATAATAATAAATGAATAATCTTTAACAAAGAACTATATCAGTTATTACATTTTATACATTACATTTCATTACATCATCAGAGTGTACAACAACAACAACATCAATAGTGGAAAAAAAATACTATATACTAATAATACGCCATGCCATCCAGCTTTTTAAAAATGAGACTACCATAAGGCCTCCCGCACACACACACAATGCAAACGCAGAATCGGAGGAGATTTCTCCTTATGATAGTCAAAGATGCTTGATACGCATTTAAAAGAACATTTGATATTATTACTAGTGCATAGTGTAGGAAAAATTCATTTCGAAAGTAGAATATAAATCTTAGCCAGCATAGACATTTCGAACTATGCCTACTATAGCTACCATCCAAACAGTGGGGCGCCACCATAAGTGAATGATAGGTTCTACAACTAATACCGTACAAGATTGTATCGTTTCTTTGGATTTCCAACGAATGATCAGGCCAAGGAACTTCCCATTGCCACATGATAATGCCTCTGGATGGACATCCCCGAGAACCAAACCGGATCTCTACCAACACAAGGCCGGGTTACCCCTAACTGAGTAACATCAGACCGAGTATTTTTACAGCTTGAAGATTTTCAGGCCGTGAAGTTAGAGAGAGAGGGGAAAGCACTCCACTAAAGTTTTTTTCTAGAAAATTTTTCTTGTACTTAATAGAAAATAAATTGTTCCGCTGTATAAAATATAATGCATTGTACAAACTCTGATATATGTAAGAAAAATTATTTATGAATAATATTATGATTATTCTGTGATTCTGTGGCTGTTTCTGTTTAAACTTTATAAACTGAACAACAATCCGTCATTTTGAACGTTTCGAGTTGGTTTAATTACCGACTAGAGGCGGTCAGGACGGCGGGTCGTTACATAATACATGGAGAAAGAAGTGATGCATTGGAGTTTTATTATTCCTCATTAGCTATTTATTTTATTAGATATTTATCAGACTTTATATTGTACTTTGGAAACATTATATATGATCTAAGTATTTTTTATTTCAAATTTTTAAACTTTAATAAATTTTTCATACGAACTCTGGTTACAAAACTTTATATATGAAAAATAGCCGGAAAATCGCCACGAATGCAATGGTGCAAGTTTCGTAGCCAAATTCTAAAATTCATTCAAATTTTATTTTTATTTTTATTACTAATAAATTAACTTTTGCTAATAAATTTTTGATAAATTTTGTGGGGTGTTGCACAAGGGGCAATGATGCATTATCTAATCTATGTAGCGTGTGTTTGATGCCTAGAGCACAGCGAATGCAAACACTATGTGTAGCTTGCTTGTGCTGGAAAACAAGCATCATTACCCAGTGGAACCATGCGTCATATTTTATCCTTTATCATATGATTTATGATTTCGGAACCATTGTTCGAAGCGACGTAGAATTTCTCTTTGTAGGGACATCAGAGTAAAGTTTCAAGTTAAACTAGTAGTGGAAAGTCCATTTGAATGTCAAAGTGTGTTCAATATAACCATTATCTGAAACCATCCTTATGAACCACAGTTTTGGATCACCACATGGCTAAAATCGCCTTAGAACTCCACTTTTCCCTTCCTTTTTGACTTACAGAACTTCCTATTCAAAATATTTCAAAAACCTATGGCCATTTGAAAAACTCAGGCTAAGCGTAGGTAGGACCGAATCTAACTAAATAAAGTTGTAACGACCCACCTTTTTGGACGGTTTAAATCGACAATAAACCACACCTGTCTAATTCAAACCATTCAAAAGGGGGCACAGTCAATGGGGTAAATAAGAAAATAAGAGAAAAGTAGGAAAAAACATAGAATCTCATAGCGGAATGAAAAAATATAATACTTAATAAATAGTTCATGAAGTTGTTTTATAATATACATTTGATTACATAATTTTTACAATAATCAGAGTACAAACAATGACATATCAATAATGATGCAGTGGAAAATTACTAATAATATAATATACCAAACTCCGTCTTCGTCCTCCAGAAATAGAGTCTTCAACAGAAAAATGCTCAGGCTGACCCGAGCGTAATGAAAAGACAAAACACTCAAGTCAGAACTAAAAGATCTTATGTAAGTTAAATCAACAACAAGTAAACATGAGTGAAATGGCTTCAGAGATGTTTATGGGATTTTATATCTCATATCTAGTGTATAATGTACATGCAATAACTTAAGCGATGTTTTAGGATTTTACATTCCCTAAGGATCCATAAACTATCTATATGTAGTAGTATACGCTATATATGTAGTGTCTATTAGTAAAGTATAAATATTAAAATAGCATTAAGGCGTTACCCATAACTCCCTTAACACATATTTATAAATTCCGTAGTCTATACAGTACTATAAACTCCACCAAACAGGTGGGCTATCAGGGAGTACTCCATAGGTACGACACAAACCAAAATCATAGTGGGCTCGATAAGGCATATAACAAAGCATGCGAGGCAATGCCCAGGGTAGGATTCTACCATTTTGCACACCCAGACTGGTGGTAACGCATAGCAGCTACTACCACCCACCTCATAACACACTCCCATAATCAATCGAAGGTTGCCACCAATCAATCACAAAGTAACAGATAGTATCGAGGAAGCATGTCCGATAGGAGAAGCGACATCACTTGGCCCGGGATAACTCCTATTTTAGTCATATCAAGCTGACCCGAGGGTTAGGGCTGTATTCTTACCTCATACCAGTAGTGTTCTCCAACCATCCTACTTCATTCTGGATTCGCTACAATGTGCAGAGTTGTTAAAGTGGTTTCGAAATTGGCAGAGAGTATGACAATATCCGACTGCAGTCTCTTTAACAACCAAATGCTTATTTCACACCGTGGTCATTTCATAAAATATTTTTAATAATAAATCCAGAAAATAGTTTATACCTTGATATCAAGATATCCGTATACTTATTTCAAAAGTATAAATATACTCATAAATACCGAGGAAGATTTTTTTCAATCAATTTCGAAAATAAATTATAAATCTCTCTTAAAACGTTTTTAACTATTTATATGTTTTAGAACCATTTATAAGGCTATTTATGAATTCTAAAACAGTTTATAACTCTTCCTTTGTTCATAAACTTCTACGTAAATTCCTTTAAAATGCTTTCAAATCCCTTTATACAAGTTCTTTTTATAAAATCCTTTAAAACCCTTATAAACTCCTTTATAAAACCATTATAAAATCCTTTATAAAAACAATCTTTTATAATAATCCTTTTTTATAAAATCCATTATAAAATCTCTTACAAAACTCTTATAAATTTCTTACAAAACCTTTTACAAAATTTAAAAATCTTTTATCTATTAAAGTTATTATAAAAGTCTATATTTATTATGTTAAATCAAAACTATATTTATTATATTAAATTGAATTCAAAATACATATGATAAAAATATATTAAATATTTTATTAATTAAATTTTAAACTATTTAAAAAATATATTTAAACTAAATAAAATTATAAGTTAAAATCTTAAATTTACATTAAAACCATATATTAACTTATAATTTGACGCTTTAAAACATATAAAATAAATTATTTTCCAAATATAAATTTTTAAATAAAATGATTAAATTAAATTAAAAAATCAAATTTATAAATCAAACATAATTCACCATTTAGAAAATAATTTAAAACCGACCAACGGTGTCCGTATATAATTTTCTACCATATGGTCAAGTGATTGCGTATGTATCATTTCAACCCAAAATAGTTAAATTTCCCGAGTACATATCATTTCAACCCATCAATAAAATCACTCGGGTATGTATCATTTCAACTGATAACGATTTTCCCTAATCTATAAGATCATTTAGGTATGTTTCATTTCAACCTATTGTGATCTTCCTCCCAACAAACTAAGGGAACTTGAGTGTGATAACAACATATATAATAAACGTAACATCCAATCATCCAATCATCAAACCCCAATTCCATTGTATATAGAAATTAGCTTTTAAAAATTAAATTATATTCATTTAAATTCTATTAATTGATTTCTACTTTTCGAGCTTGCAAATCAAATGATAAGTCCGATCATCACGAAACTTAAAATCCTATAATAATTCACTGTTATGGATCGGATGAAACTGGTTTCGTCTAAATCTGAGATAGTGCCCAAAAACCTAATTTTACACGTTAATTAAATAAATTATTATTTAAAAATCAATTTAATAACCTTTAAATTCTAGATTAAAAGCTAACAATTTCATCATTCTTGATTAAACAAGAATTTATAATCTATTAAAATAAATTTTCCATGTTAAATCCAATATTTTTATATTGCACTAATTTCAACGTTCAGTTACAACTGTAATAAATCCAAGTTAATTATATTTTAGTTTCAGTCAAATTCTTTTATTTCGATTGACACTCTTATTATTGAATCAACTATTACTTTATGAATATAATTAACGTTAGTTTACATTTTATTACATTCATATTCTACAGTTATCATCTTAACCCATATTAACTGCAATATTTAATTATATTAAATTCCATGGATTTCTATATTAGTTTCAACGAATTAAATAGTAAAATAATAATTAAAACAATTTTTACACATTAGCAATTCAAACGCATTTCTAAGTCTATTGTTAACAAATACAAGCAATAAATTTAAGTACTAATTAATTAATTTCATATTCTATAATAACCTGTTTCAATTAATAACAGATAATTTTAACATTAAATCCAACATTTAATTTATTCCTTATTTACAATTATTTCAATTGATTGAAATTACATTGAAATAGTTTTCAATAAAATTTAAACAATAAATTAAATTATATTCTAATTATTTTTTCTCATTAATAAATCATAAATTTCAATTTCTCATAATATTAAATTTTAAAATCTTATTTAATTTAATAGTTTTAATTATTAAAAGTATGGGTTGTTACACTCTCTCCCACTCAAAACATTTCGTCTCCAAAAAGGAAAAAGAAGGTATTAAGAAACTTGATATAATTTTATTCAAATTATTCAACTTATAAACACTTTAAATTTACATCATTAAGTTTTAACATAACTTAGAAAATAACCACGTTTTCACAAAAAAATTCTAAGTCCTAAATTTTTGAAAATTTTCGATAGAGTCTCCTTTGCACGGTTTGGTCCGAAAAAATAATAATATCAATAATTACAATATATATATATATATATATTATATTTCAATAATAAGCATCCCTAACCATGGGAAAAACAATAAACTATCAGTACAAAAACCGTAATAAAAAAATGTACCTATTTGTCGGGCAAATAGACTTTATTTTTATGAAACCAAAAGCAATAACTATGGCTTCCATAAACCTGTATTTCACTTATAGAGTCCAAAAGAGTTAAAATTTTATGTAAAAGAGCAATATATTAGTTGTTTCAATTAATAATACAAACATCACAACATAACAATAGTCATATGCAAACAAAACAGTACAACCATTGAAATCTAAGTATCCATCATACATCCACATCAATCAGAACTAATTATTTGTTTAGTTTCAGAAACTACACATCGTTCAAGGGTGGTAAATGAACTACCAACTGTACCTTACGCTCAACAGCCTTAGATAATTACTTAATAGATTATTCATACATCCTTAAACAATTTGAAGTATCATTTCCCAAACTTCCCATCAGCCAAAACAACAAAGAATTTAAGTATTATTTAAATTTGCATGATGTACGTAAAGCTTCTATATACAATACCAATTCTAATAGCTTGCTTGAATACACACATTCCAGTTTCGAACTAGTATTGTTGACCCGACCACTCTTGTGCGGACTCTGATCTGATTTCTTGATTCGAAATTTCTGTTTTCTTTGCATAGTCATAAACCATGATAGAAAACTTCAAAATCATATCAGAAATTCGTATCAATTGTTCGCCATCAAGAATCGAGCAAAAAATCCTAATCCGAACTGGTATGATTTACTACAAATCTTGTATTTAAATCTGAATTAGAACTATTATGCGAATAAAATAATTTACGCATAATTTACATATTTTATTCTATTGATTTCTTTTCGCATCATTACTTACTTTTCATTTTTTTAATTCATTCATTCAATAATAATCTTTTATTAATTTTCCTTCATTACTTACATAATTTATTTCCTATTTAATATTTGAAATTATCAATGAATCCATTATTAAGGTATTACGCACATTTCATTGCAGTTTATTTCACATTTATTATTTACTTATAATCTTGATATCCATTTTAATATTAATATTCATCAATGAATCATTTCAGTCATTTTATTGAGTTTATAATCATTTACTTAAACCGTATTCACTTTTTTCTATTTAATTTAATTACTAGCATTTCAAAATATTAACTTATGTTTAAAATATTTCTTGTACATCATAATTTTTATTTGTAGACATAACTCCATTACTTAAGTTTTACTTGTATAAATTTTTATTACATACTCATATTAATATTTCAACTTTTATATATTTCACGTAAGTTTTATATATGTTTTAGAATGTAATTGAGTGTTATACAAATTTATCTTATTTATTTTAGTTATAAAAAATATTCAATAATTTACATTTTCTAAATTTCATTACCTTTAATTTACAAGTGACAAATCTCCAATTTCTTTAGAGTTTCATTAATCGCTTAGCTTCTAATTTCTTATTTTTCATTTTAGAAGTTTCAAACTATTAAAATTTCACTTTATTTCTACAACTGAAAATCATTAATTTAACAGGAACTTAATTACTAAATACTGGGTTCGTTTCAAATCAATTTGAAATAAAATATTTATTTGTTTCTTATATATATATATATATTAAATCATACTTAAGAAAATAAAATAAAAATTTGTTTATCAAAACAAATGTGTAGCAAAGCTACAACCGTGTCTTCCTACTTTTAAACTCGAAAATGAACGTCGGTAATGTTACGATCATCGTCGAAATTATTTTCCAACGACAAAAGAGGGGAGTATAGAACTTATTTCCATTTAAAATTCTTTTAAAATGTTTCTTTCAAATCACATTGAAAATATTTATATCCGAGAATACTCCCAAATAATACTAATATTATATTCCAAAATCTTTTCAAAACTAATTTCAAACTCCGGAACTTAAGTTCTCAAATTTTCAATTCAATATTCACTTTATTTGTAAATCCTATTTTGCAACCAACATTTATAAAATTTCACTTTCTAACAAACAAACATATCACATACAACTATATCAATTTATAAAATATATTCTTTTATATACAAGATATAATACTAGGTAAAATTATTTCATTTACCTATATTTCAAATACAATATTGTGTCAGTCTGCCCTATTAAGTGTTTAGAAATCTCTATCGATGCCACAACATTCTATGTATCGACCATAATTCATAAATACTCAACAAAACAAATTAACGCAATATAAAACAATTTTTATAGCACTAATAAATACGCTCTCTTATATATATACTCTTGAACTCATTCTAGGGTATTAATAACCCTATCTCTAATGAGTTAACCCCGAACAAGCTAAGGTATCCATAAACCAAAGCTCTGATACCAACTGTAAAGACCCACCTTTTTGAACGGTGTAAATCGACAACAAACCACGCCTATCTAATTCAAACCATTTAAAAGGGAGGATTGTCAATGGGGTAAATAAGAGAATAAGAGAAAAGAGGGAAAAACAAAACACATAATCTCACAGCGGAATGATAAAATATAATACTCAAATAAACCGTTCGTGAAGGTGTTTTATAATATACATTTGATTGCATAATTTTTACAAAAATCAGAGTACAAATAATGACATATCAATAATGATGCAGCGGAAAATTACTAATAATATAATATACCAAACAACGTCTTTATCCTCCATATATAGAGCCTTCAACAATGAAATGCTCAGGCTGACCTGAGCGAAATGAAAAGACAAAACACTCGAGTCATAACTAAAAGATCTTATGTAAGTTAAATAAAAAACAAGTAAATATGAGTGAAATGGCTTCAGAGATGTTTACGGTATTTTACATCTCCTATCCAGTGTACAACGTGCATGCAATAACTTAAGAGATGTTTCAAGATTTTTCATCTCCTAAGGACATGTTAAACTTTCTATATGTAGTAATATACGCTATATATGTAGTGTATAAGGTATAAATATTAAAATAGCGTTAATGCATTACCCATATCCCCCGTAACACATTTTTATAAATATCGTAGTTTATACAGTACTGTAAACTCCACCAAATCGGTAGGCTATCAGAAAGCACTCCATAGGTACAATACAAACCAAAATCATAGTGGGCTCAATAATGCAAATGACAAGGCATGCGAGGCAATGCGTAGGGTAGGATTCTACCGTTTTACATGCCTTAACTGGTGATACCGCATAGCAGCTACTACCGCCCACCTCGAAACACACCCCTATAATCAAATAGAAGGCGACCACCAATCAATCACAAAGTACATAAGATCTTTTAGTTCTGACTTGATGTTTTGTCTTTTCATTACGCTCGGGTCAGCCTGAGCATTTCAGTGTTTAACATTCTATTTCTGGAGGATGAAGATGGAGTTTGGTATATTATATTATTAGTCATTTTCCAATACATCATTATTGTATGTCATTGTTTGTACTCTAATTGGTGTAAAAATTATATAATCAAATATATATTATAAAACACCTTCATGAACTATTTATTTAAGTATTATATTTTATCATTCCTCTGTAAGATTCTGTGTTTTGTTTTTCCTTCTTTTCTCTTATTTTCTTATTTACCCCATTGACAATCCTCCCTTTTAAATGGTTTGAATTAGACAGGTGTGGTTTATTGTTGATTTAAACCATCCAAAAAGGTAGTGCATAACAAAACTCGATTAAAGATCTAGTCTCCCCTTGAAAATTCCTAAGCATGCATCGAGTTCTTCCTAGGATTACTAAAATATAAGGCCGACAATTTTGTTTTACTAAAAAATTTGAATTTTTTTCCAAGTCCCAGTTTGAACATATCTAAGCAGAGGGATAAGTAAAGTTCAAACTGCGATGGCCGATGGAAAACCACTAAAAACAACATTGCCACCTACCGAAATCAACTTGGAGAAATTCGAGCTTAAGTTTTGTGCGAATTTGAGAAAAGAAAAAAAATTGAATCAAATTGAAGGTTAAGTTTGAGTATTCCAAATATAAATCCAATAAGCTTCGATGTCGATAAGGATTAATGGCGGTGCTATAAGGGAATGGTGATCATCAGAGACGCATGTCAAAGTAGTCGATATGGTTCGACAATGGGGAGCTCAATTTCGAGAGTGCTTGAATTTGAAGAAGCACATGAGGAAAAAGGATGGGTCAAAATCATTAATTTTCTATAACGAACTTGAACTACAAGCTTCAATGCTTCTGTTACCTATGAGACGTGAATCCAAGAGCAATTTAAAGTGAGATGATGATCTAGAGAAGATACGCTGATCTATGATGAAGAGTTCAAAGAATTAAAACTTCAAATCAAAGAAAAATTTGAAATCGATAGCCTACTCGATCCAAAGCATACTTTGTTTGCAACAAGGCATCCTTTGGGGAGCAAGTGCTATCTTTCCTTTAAGCCAGGCTATATCTACACGAGCCAGAACCATCTAATGATTGAATAGTAAGCCAAAAATTGATAACTATAGCTCAGGAAGTCAGAATTCAACCAAAGCTTGGAGATGGTATAGAATCCTACTACCAAGCCAAGAGAATTTAACCATCCCCTAAAGGAATTAAGGGGTTCAGAGAAAAAATTGGCAAGGATATTTGAAGTGCTAGATCGGCATAGAGTTGACTCACACAACTCGGTGCCGATCCTTACAAGCGAACCAACCAAGAAATTTAAAGGTGATCGAAGCATGAACCTGAGATAGGAAAAGAACTTTGAATAAGAGGAGATTGGTCACATGATTTCAATTAAAAGAAACAAGGGATCGATGAACCAGAGTCAAGATAAGACTTGTGAATGCGGCCATAATCTTCTTTCTGAACCTCCTCCGGATTGTGGAGATTGGGGGTAACCGACATTAGAGCTTATTTTGCTGATCCACATCTATAAGTAGGAGAAGAGGGGAACTATTTTTAGATACTTTTCTATTTTTTTGAAATTTCTAATTTTACTTTATCACTTTAATGAATTCTTATTCGTTTATGAGCACTGAGTTGTAAGAAAACAGTTGTAAAATCTCTAGAATTCATTAAAGAATTCAACTTGACGAAGGCCAAAGTTTATCCAAACTATTATAAATTGCTATGTGTTGTTTTATCTCCATTTCCATTTAATTTACTTCATTTTATTCCTTACTTCAATCTAATCGAGTGTTTTTCCAACTTCTAGCACAAACTCTATCTGATGCTAGAAGAAAAGAAGATGTTGATGAGTGTTATCCACCATTTGAATGGAGTGACTTCTAAATGAATCCGAACATCGAAGCGAAGATGAAATGGTTCAAGAACTTACGAGAATGCTTGGGATGATGGGGGTAAAGAGACATAAAAAGTTTAAAGTTAATTAGAATAAGTCCAACATGGTCAGTACCGACTATAATTATGGTCGATGTTGAGTTGATTTCAAGAGGGGAACCCCACTTCTAGGTTTGGCAACTTGAAATATAAATAAGTTTAAAAGAGAAATCTAAATGGAGAAGAGTGATTATGCTTGGTGCTAATATGATTTGGTCAAAACAGAGTTGATTGTTTTTTAGGGCTGCACTTCTGAATGTGTAGGTGAACTACTTCAGAACTTTGTAGAAAAAGATAAGTCTTACATAGGAAAAATCAAGTCAGTACCGATATGAATTGATGAAGAAATTTTGGAAATGAACTTGGAAACTTGATATGAGCATGTATAAGAGAAAGGTGTTCCCCCGCCAACCGAAATATGGTTGATACCTATGTAGTTAAAGCGCTTAGCGGTTCTATAGTGGTGAAAGCACAAAAAGTTATGGTGGGGATAAAGCAGGGATATACTGGAAAATAACGGAGGTGCGAAAAGCTTTGTTGGATATGTAACCAAATATTTGAAGTTAATTTATTCTCATTCTCACATCATTTGTGTAGGAAAAGAAATATTATTTAATCTTACATAAAAAATCAATGAATATTATGATTTATGCAGACTAGATTTGATGACTACAACAGATTTGTAACTTATACCGAGCACTCAAGACTTTTATTTAGGCCTTTGCCCTAATTTTGTTGATTTGGTTGAAAAGAGAACTAGTCAAATCAACCATTGTATAATAATGTTGCTAAAGCTGGTGTTAAAAAGCCTTGATTTCGTGGGTGTGGCGGAACATAGTGGGGCTTAAAGTAGATCCACTACTTAATAGCGCTAGATTGAAATTGCCTACTGGTCAAATAGCGCTATGTGCTATAGCGGGGATTTTGTAGGGCTATAACGAGGCTTTAACTGCACATATCGTCACCGACAAAATTTTGGTGCATGCATATGACTTTCTTCTTCCCTATCCTCATATATCTGAACTCTTACCTAGTCTTCCATAATCTAATGACTATGGTGAATAATTTCAGCTATAAATAGAGGAGTTAAATCAACGCTAGAAGGGTCTTTTGGCTCTTACTCATCATTCTCTTATCTCTACTCCAACCTTTGCCATGAGGTGTCGTCAAATCCAAAATGCCTTTTTCGTAGATCTATAGACTCTGTAAAATTGCTTGTGCTTATTACAAAACTATAATCAATAAAATTAAGTGTTTGTAGGCACTTGATTTGGCTAAACCATTACAAAAATTTGTGTGAACTTGCTATTTTTACTTGCTTGAGATTGACCTATTCTCATTTTTGACCGATTGGGGGTGTTGTGTCTCTTTCTAACTCAAATTTTTTGATGCTTTCATTGGGAAATGATCTTCTTAGGTGAAGATCTAGCTTAGGATTTCGAATTTTGAGCATCCAAAAGTTAGATCCAGAAGATCGTTGTTGTAGATTCAAAGCTACTAAGTTCTGGAAAAGAATATGCATCAGATCTGAAGATAATGTCCCCAAGGAGAACTTCTATTGGATCTAAAGCTATCGCTAGAGGAGAATCTAAAGCTTCTCTACATAATGAAAAACCACTCAGCTAAAAAATGCTTTGTAGGACCTTCTTCCCTGTAGGGGATGGTGACAAAGTTGAATTCGATAGGATGATGCATGAATTAAAGAGTGCTTTATAGTTAGAAAGCCATCTTTGATGAGATGGTGCAAAGTTTTGCTTTGTCGACCCAGTAGTCACAAAGGCATAGGAAGAGCCTTAAGGATTTGTCATCTTCGAGATCTGAGGAGGAAAGCTTGTCCTCGTTAGATTAGAATAGGAGAGAAGGCAAGAAAAATATAAAGGGAAAGGCTGCTGGAATGTCAAAAAGGTATAGTGGGGGAAGTGGTGACGTTTTGGCGATGGCCAACATAGTTGGTATTGACCAAAATCCTATCGATTCCGACAATGTTGAAGGTAGGGAGGCATGCAACCACTTGATGCTATTGATTTGTCTAACAGTGAGGATGACTTATAGGGTACTAGTAATAACTTTAGGCGGTACATAGAATGCTAGTGTTTAGGAAAATGCCACAATCAGGGAAGGCATTGTAGATGATCTAGATGAGTGGCTCTCCTAAAGACGAGAGAAACTAGATGTCATGCGACGAACGATGAGTGTTTATAGAGTCAAACACACGAGGTTGTCCCTAATGATCGTCGTTTGACTACTTAAACTAGTTAAGAGTACATAGTTGATATGGTAAGCAGACCGCTGAATGAAAATCATCAAAGAAGAAACGATGCATGGGACTTGGAGCCTAGAAGAACCCCATTCATTGATGATATCTTGCAAGAGAAATACACAAAAAACTTTGTTATGCCAACGATGTCATCATAATACAGGACAACATATCCTAGGCAACATTTACTGAAGTATGAGTGCCATATGGATTGTGCCCGTACAACTGACGTAGTGAGGTGCAGATGTTTCCTCAAATTTTTAGATGGGGTTGCTATGATGTGATTCACTCAGCTCGTGCCTAGGTCCATATTTTCATTTGACCAACTAGTAAAGAAGTTTATGGAGCAGTTCAGGCTCTATACAGCTCGGTTGAAGGATGTCATGTCCTTATCGAGCATCCATCAGATTTTCAAAGAGACTCTGAAAGATTTCTTGAAATGTTATAACACTACTGTAAATGAAGCAAACTTAAGGAAGAAATTGTGTTGATGGCATAGATATATGAGGGGCACCTAGATATATAGTTTAGTAGATGGCTTAGAAGAGACCAGATGCCTACTATGAAAGAATTATATTGTAAACCGTCCTAGTTTATCCGCTTCGAAGTGGAGAACCTAATCTTTGGATTGATTGGTGGTAGAGCATCGAATGAGGTTGTGTAGAGCAATGTCACTATTAATAAAATCATTGAGAGTGTTGGGAACATTGTGGTACACGTCAGGAATAATAATCAAAAGGGGAGAAGCCAAGGCATTGGTGGGAAGAAGCAAGACTCCAGGAAGTGTTTGGAGTACATGAGACTGGTAGATTACACTCCCTTAAATGATACAGTCGAGAACATCTGCCTTTCCATTCATGGTATAAGGAATTATAAGAAATCACTTCAAAAGGAGGCAACAGAAGATGAATGACGCTCAAGGAAGTATGTCGCTCTTATGAAACTCATGGGCACAATATCAATGGCTGCCATTGTTGACAGTACTTTTCATCAACCTTGGAATTGCACCATGAAAGCATATTTTACTTGCTAGTTGTCCGGTTTAAGAGCTAAAATGAGCATTTAAAGGGTAAATGACACAAGTTATAAAGTGATTCAGTAGAGCTGCTACATCCATTATGAACTCCTCTTGTTATACGACTCTCTTATAATTACAGGAAATTATAAGAGATATGACAAGATAAAAAAGGCAGCTCAAGACTAATGCTACTCCTAATCTTGAGGGCTTGTTGAGCTTAGAACTACAAACAATAAGCTATTGTGAGAATTTATTGCTTGATGCTAAACTGAAGACACAGGATTGTGAGTGAATGATGGATCCTTCAAATAAATTGACCATCAGTGCGACCAACAATTGAATAGTTGACCCTTGATGAGTGACGACAAACAACTAAGTAGTCAGTGGGTGGAGACTGACAACCCCTTTGAAGTTTCCATGCATAGAGTATTTATAGTGGTTGAAACTGATGCTTAAATAGTCGGGATAGCACTGAACCAGTAGGAAATGCACTATATCGTAGATCTAATTAATGAGGAACAGTTGGAAAAGTGAAGAGAGTCATTGAAGGAGGTCAAAATCTATAGAAAACCCCTGTAAGATACATGCCCTACTCTTACTGTTAAGGTAATGTTCATGAACAGTGGTAGCATGTTGTATAGCATGCACTGTGTCCAAAGAGGACATACTTGGTTTTACTTCTTTGTCAGCTTTGCCCACATGCTATTGTGGCGAGGCGAACCAAGTAGGCCAGCCCTTTCCCAGTGATATGGAATAAGATAGGGAACTGTCATGGGTAGTGTTCAGGGAGTGATCTGGGCTGGGCAAGCTGGCTGAAGTGCTCAAATGGATATGGAGGACTTACTATAAGATTGCTTGTGGGGCCTGGATCCAAGTCGGGTTTGCGATGTGCCAAGAGAGTTACTCGAATAGATGAGCTGTCTTGGTTTTAGCTAGTCATAAGAGGGGGGTTAGACGATGGGGACCTACTTGAAATTCAATAGAAAGGATGGGCTGATAGGGGTCCAACCGAACGGTAGTCGGAAGCGACGTGCTGGCCTATTTTTGATTCTCAAGTAACTTGTGGTAGGCTGGCTGGGACCCAAACCTGTCCGAACTGAAGTGAGTTAAGCTAAGAAGCCTAGAATATCCAATCTTCTTATATGATGGAGTGATGGTTGTGAGATAAGCGGCTGGCACCATCGTCCACAAGAACTTAGTAGATATAAATTGTTAAAAGTGAACTTACTTGTGCATTAGATATGGGGTATGCCGTTGCAGGCGTACATCCATTTGTAGGTGCACCCTGGTGCAGTGGGAAGAGATGCCTCACCTTATCCCTTGGGGAAAAGGGACAATCCCCAAGCAAAGAAATGAATACATGATGATTTGAATTTGCTGGATAGCCAAACAATCCCCGACAAAGAAATAAATTCTTGGCTATTCATCCTAATGGATAGGCTATCAACAAGTAGGGGATCGACGACTCATGTGCTCTTGGAAGACGAAAGGCGGTGGTCTCTAAACTTAAGAACATGAAAACTCATCCCCATTGGATAACCTAGGCATTCCTTGACAAAAAATGAATTTTAAATAAATCATCTAGTCTTGTGCGGTGGTCCCTAAATAAGATAATGAGAATATGAAAAATCATCCTCGTTGGATAGCTTGAGAATTTCCCGGCAAGGAAATGAATTCTCAATAATTCATCCTCGTGTATAGCCTATTGGCCAGGAAGGGAGCGATGACTCACACGGTGCGACGACCGCCCTACACGACCGATGCTCATATAATTGAATAATATGCTGCTGAAGCATCCGGCTGATATAAGACGATTGACAAGGGAAGGAAAAAAAATAGAGAAGAGGAATGGAAAAGTAGAGAATAGAAGAGGAGCAAGAAAAAAAACATCACACACTCACATAACCTATCGTATATTCCACAGTGCATCAAATAAAATATAATAGTCATTCCAGATAAAAAACAAGCGAGACAGTAATAACTATATAAACCACATAATCAGAGTATACAGGCTCATACAGTTATACAAAGCAGTAATAGAGTTTATACAACTGATAAAAAACTCAACCGATAAACTGTCTCTAATAACAATAAGTCAAACACTGTCAAGGCTCCACAGTGTCACACGACGGAATAAACAATAATAAGTCTCAAAATATAAGTGTATAAAGCGTCACCTCCTGCCAGTCCATCTGCACAGCTCTAAGTGCTGTTTACACCTGCTATCTAGTCTACTTATTTATGAATACCCGAGATAATAAGCAAAGCATAAAACCTCGAGTCAGACAACATTTTGATGTGAGCGATAATAATCACAAAACACAATAAAAGTCCGTATAGTATATGGAAAAAAAGGCAAGGAGAATCATACCTGACATGTCCCAGCATCCGCACAGTTAGAACAGAACACAGGATATATGCTACTCTATTATGGCCATCACGGGTATATTGTACATTAAAGTACTAAGGTGTCTAGATATCGGGATCAGTGATATCTACATTTTATGACATTCCTAAGGAGATAAAAATAGTCAAACAAACATGACATCCATCATCTACCCTCACATTTACTCACTCAGTGCATTTGATATACGGGCTACCTCCATAGAGCCAAAGACTACTTAATGTCTCAAGTCCTCTGTACTCGAATCCATGCCACTTAGGCTAGGAACTAGACTACACTTCTATAGACAACTCAGGGTACAATAGGTCTGCACCTGCATAGACAACCCAAGTGAGCGTCCTCACATACCCTCCACTTTACGAGTACACTGCAAAACCTATGAGTATCAATGTTCCCTTTGCACACGTCATTCGTAGCGGAGCCTATTTTGAAATTGCCCATACAAATTTCATTGAAGTCGCCGTAGTTGGGAATTACACTAGACAACCATCATAAGTCACCAAGTGTCATCATTTGTCCTGTAACCCACCTCCAACAATCCCCTCAATCCTACTCGTGATCGCCTACTCCTCCTCTCAAAGTATAGCTATCCATCATCGGAGCTATCACTTCCTATCATCGAAACATTATCGTCGAATCATGAAGTCATTGCGTCGAAGCATCATGTCTTCGCTTCACTACCAAAACCACCCATCGAAGAACCATATCATCAATATCGAATATCGAACGAATGAGCAAACCATCACATCGTGCTCCTAGAAGCCTCTTTGTCATCCATGTTAAAATTGGTCGAATTGGCCATCATCAATAGTGGTAGATATCTACAACTCTAGAGTAATCGATTATTACCACTTTGGTCATGTACTAAACAAAAATGGTAAAATACAAACCAAATGAAAACATATGGCATACTCCCTAAAGTTAGAAGCGCATCTCTGAGTCTACCATTCTTCGTCTTCATATCACTCGGTTGCATGAAACTCTGTGCATGAAATCCTATCCTATAGGATACTTTCTAATCCTATATCGCCTTCAAATGACATTTTCGACCAACTAACAAATAAGCATTCATGCAACTAACAAGCATCGAAATGTCTATAATAGCCTACATATATCTATGATAATACAATACAATACAATCAAGCAACCAATGTGGGATAAATATAAGTAATAGCCTAACTCTATCGATATCATCAAAATAGTGTGTCAACGAGGGGAAATTGTGATATTTAATTTAAAAACATTTTAAAAAACTGTTATATTCTTATATAAAACAAGATATAGGTTTAAATACTTTAGAAATTACATTTTTGAAGCATGCCCCCCATAGAAATCACGTTTATACTCCGAAATCTCCATGCTCTGGACCTGAAAAGACAGAGCTTGGCTCCCTATAGAAAAATGCGACCTAAAGCACGCTCTTACCTACGCATATGATGCGTTTTGTACCTCTCGACTGCATGGTATGATATTTTAGGTGAAGGTGCTATTCACCATGAGAAACATAACAACGACCTCCATCTTGCCTATCGTCGCCCGAATCTTCGGAAATGTGAAACCCTAGGCGTGGCTAAAAATGTCGATCTCCGCCAAACACAACCTATCAAAATTATGCCATGGTCATCATGAAATCTCTTCGATAGGGATGTAATGAAACTGGTTTCGTATTTTTTTGCAGAGTGAATTGCTTGAAATTATCTTTTGAAGGGTATAAAATAAGAGGCTGCAATTTATTTTGCTTAAGGAATGGAACAATAAACAGGTTTCGGCTATGAGAGAGGAACGAGAGTTTAGGTGATTTTAGCAATAATATTATATCTCCTTTATTTGAATTCTCAGATAAAACAATATTATATCTCCTTTATTTGAATTCTCAGATAAAACGGTCGTGCATTTTGAGCTCGCACAATTAAATGGTGCACTTGACCATAAGGAAACTTATTTGCATGCATCATCTTATTTTTCCGGTCCCGATGGCATAAATTTTGTCGCTATCGAGACAATGCTCCGTGATGATAATTTCATGCTTTTCGAGATCGTTTTGACTATCAGATCGTCCAATCTCCAAATATAGCGGTCCTTATACTCATTTAATCGGAATGTCGATACAAACTCAAGAGAAGTGGTCTTGTGTCCTGATTCGATCATATGTGAAAAATCACATTTTTGAGACAGTTAATTAATCAACAAATGATTATTTAAATCAGTTATTTAAATATCTTATCGTTAAAAATACGGGCCGTTACAGGCAGTCCTAGGCGGCGAAGAGTGGTAGTCCACAAACATGGTAATGAGCACATTAGAACCCATCCTCATCGGATAGGCTAGCCATTCCCTAACAAGGAAATGAATTATCAGTAATTCATCCTCGTGTATAGCAAACTGGCTTGGAGTGGAGTGACATCTTACGGCAAATGGCGATGGTGATCCTCATACAAGGTAATGAGCACATGAAAACACATCCTCGTTGGACAGCCTGTTGGTCGGGAGGGAAGCAACGGCTCGTCCGGTTCTGGGTGGCGAAGGGAAGCCGTCCCAGACAATGTAATGTGCAAATGGAAACTCATCCTTGTTGTATAGCCTGGGCATTCCCCAACAAGAAAATGGTTTCTTATTAATTCATCCTCATAGATAGCCTATTATCCAGGAGGGGAACGACAACTCATGTGGTCCTTGGTAGTAAAGGGCGATGGTACCCAAATATGGTAATGAGCATATGAAAATTCATCCTCGTTTGATAGCCTAGAAATTCCCCAGCAAGGAAATGACTTCTCAGAACTTCATCCTCATGGATACCCTATCGGCCAGGAGGGAAGCAATGGAAACTCATCCTCGTTGGATTACTTGGACATTCACGATATGTAAGTGAATTCTCAATTATTCATTCTTATGGATAACCTATTGACCAAAAGGCGACAGATGACTCGTGTGCCCCTAGGCAGCCCCAAAAATTTGTATCTATGTTGCGAATTAAAATGAGAACAAGGACTGCTTTATTTAGAGATCGAATAATCAGATGGTCGAAACGATCTTGAAAAGCACAAAATTATCATCTAAGAGCGCTGTCTCGAATAGCAATGAAATTTATACCATTTGGATCAGAAAACTAAGGCGATGTACGTAGATGAGTTTCATTATGATCGGACACACCATTTGATCATGCGAGCTCAAAACGAATGACTGTTTTATTTGAGAATTCAAATAAAAGAGAATATAATATTATTATTTAAATCACCTAAACCCTCATTCCTCTCTCATAACCCAAACCCGTTTACTGTTCCATTCCTAAAGCAAAATAAATGGTCATCTCCTCTTTAATCCTCTTCAAAAATTAATTTCAAGCAATCCACTCCACGAAAAAATACGAAACCAGTTTTATTAAATCTATATCAAAGAGATCTTCACGATGAGTATGTAGGAATTTTGATTGATTATTTTTAGCGGAGATCGACATTTTTGGCTGCGCCTGGGGTTCCTCTCCGCCGAAGATTCGGGTGATGATAGGCGAGACAGAGGCCGTCGTTGTGTTTCTCACGGTGAATAGCACCTTCACCTGAAATTTTTTCACGCACGGTCGAGAATTACTTAACGCATCGTATGCCTGGGCGAGAGCATGCTTTGAGTTGCATTTTTCTATGGGGTACCGAGCTTTGTATCTTCGGGTCTAGGGCATTGATATTTCAGAGTGGAGCACATAGGAGAAATCTGTTCATCTTTCATGGACCGTAGCTCGAGTTAGAGAGGAGAGAAGGTGTGGATGGATGTGGGTTTCATGTATAAGTTGTGCATGGACAATTTGGGAAATAAGGTAGGTTAGTGGCTAATAAGGTAATTAGTGATTAATTAATGATTATTTAATCTAATTAATAGTTTGTATGATATGTTATCTTATAAAATATGCATCTTTTGCATACGAGGTCCGTTTTGGATGCAGTTTCTTGCATTACGCTTGTGATGGAGAGCTCATGGAAGTGGTCTCGAATCTTGATTCAATTGTAGTGAAAAATCACATTTTTCGACTGTTTATTAATTGACAATTCAATATTTAAATCAATTATTTAAATATCTTATCATTAAAAATACGGATCGTTACATTCTCCCCTCCTTCAAAAGATTTCATCCTTAAAATTCCAAGGATGAAGAGACACAACCCCGACTCCCTCAAATAAGCAAAGATACAAGAAAAATCATCACTTTTCAACTCTTAACAACGATCGTGGAAAGTGATCACAATAAAAGGAATAGACATGGAATTAGTTGGAACCATCATCCTCATCCTTAAGTACAATCACTATCAAATCTGAAACCAATATGGCTAAACCAAACGTCAAAGTTAGGCTCTCATTTCCAAAGAAACGGACAATGGAAAATAAAAGCACCAGCTTACTAATCGAAAGGTAAGTCAACTAATATCACACACTACCGAATCTCTCAACTATTGGAAACTTATAATATCATATACGATGAATTTTCTCTCAATTTTTGGCTTATGATATGGATAATTTCGACGGCACCTCCTTTGTGCGACTAGGTCTAGAAAAAAATCTCGGTACAAGATTGGTATATATACATCTCATATCTAAGGCAACTGATTTCCGAGGACAACCAAACATATATCACAAAGTCTACATTTAAAATATTACATACCTCTTTTATAACAAGAGCATACCATTTAGATGTGAATATATGCAGGTAAGCATCCAAATAGCCAACACTTGCTTCTATTTACCTGATCGAGTACTCAACAAAAAGGATTAAACATGATAGCAACATCATAATGAAAATAAGCATACTAGATCATATATATGGAAATCATCTCAAAATAAGTATGCTATATCAAACGATAACTATCCCGCATGCCTAACAACCATATGAGCATAAGTAATCGTATCAAGTGCCAATAATCAAACATCAAAAGTAACATTCATGCCTATCCTAGCATGCATGATACTAAACCATCCAGTATAAAACATAAAATATGATATCCAATATGAAAGGATAAAAGTAGAAATCTTCCTTAATGAAGAGCTCCAGATAAGCGGTTCTCATGCTCTCATCGGTCTCTCATATGCAACCACCTTCACTTTCAATCAACTGAACCTATACTACTACATCCCCTTCCTCCTAACCTATGTTTGTATCACGTCTATCGGTATAAATATGCTTACGAGGTCTCGAAGATCTTGGTTTAGTCTCGATATCATCTAGTCAATTTAGTGTCAAATTTCCAAAGCCTCTCGTAAGTTCACCCAAAACCCAATAGTGAACTATGGGTTTTTTCTGTATACAATGCTCTTTCACACACCGTGGAATTACATTATCCTTTCCATGTATAGCTTGACAAATTCAAATGCCATTCTATTGGACTTAAGGAATACAAATCTAGCATTCTTCATCAATCAATCAATTGTGACTCAAACGCTATCATACTATCCTCGGTCCTCGACAATCCATTAATGCAGACTATAGATATATGTTCCTACTATTCGAGAACAAATAATCTATCATCTCTACGGAACCAACAGTCTCGGTCGAGATAGTCAAGCTAGCCGTCATCTTGGCTCTAGTTCTCATCGAGTTTTGTAGTCATAACTAGCAATAAACTCAAGCAATGTCTACTCTACCAATAGCGTTCCCAACTTGGTATGTTTTTCCCTCAAGGAAAATATTATAGCTACCAACTCCAAATCATGAGTTGAATACTTCCCTCATGTGGTTTTCGTAGTCAACTAACATACACGACAACCTTACCTTTCGGCATCAATACCGCATGTAGTCAAGTACCACAAGCATGTGTGTACCATCGACTTCACATTCCTACTTAGAATGAGTAACATTGGTGCACTTGTCAACATCTATATGAGACTCATCAACACATGTTCACACCTCGCGGCCTAATAAGAAGTCTGATTCTTCATGTCAAATCGGTTAATGGTGTTGCTACCATTAAGAAGTCCTTAGTAAAACGTATATAACATCTTGCCATTCTAAGGAAACTTCTCACCATCAGTAGGTGCTTTCTCAACACCTCTAATACAATCATTAATCGTGTCTTGTACTCCTCTTTTATGCATGAGTAGATGAAAGTATCATCAACAAGCACAAGCACAAAACTATTTATATGATCTCCCGAAACACAGTCCAAGAAATCAACAAAGCATGTCGACACGTTGGTTAGCCCAAACAGCATAAATAATCAATCAAAAATCAAAATAGCGTACGAAGTGTTGTGATTGGCACACTCTGTCTAACTACTCTTAGTGGGTAAAATCCCATCGTAATATCCAACTGAGAGAACACCTTTGTGCTATAGAGCTGATCGAATAAGCCATCAATAAGTGGGAGTGGATACTTGTTCGTCATCCCATTTAGCTCACGACATTTAATATACAATCTTAAAGAGCCATCTGCCTCAGTGGTGAATAATATAGGTGCATCCTACTCAAATGTGCTTCTATAAATGAACACTTGCTCAATACATCATTCACTCACAACTTTCGTCTCCTATGCTCTTTTGGCATCATTTGCCTTAAAGACATAACTACAGGTCAAGCACGTCTAACCATATCGATATGAAACTAAATCCCTATATGGTGGTAATCCGGTCACCTCATCGAATGTGTTCGAACACTCTCTAGCTAAAGGCACAGATGACAACTCATCATTTAGAATATCGAGCAGATATGTAAAGCTAACCATCACCTCATCGTCAGGTGGGCAGTCGAATACTACCTTCCACTCATCGACATTCCCTATAGCCAATAACTACCTCTCGCAATCCACCACTATTCCGTACCCCTCCAATCAGTCAATTCCAAGACTATAATACTCTAAACAAAAACAAATTAATAACAAATAAACGAACGAACATCCATGACTCAACAAGACAAAGTCTCAACGCCATCTATAGGCTAACTGAGCCTAAAACAAGGTTCGTCAAAATTTAAAGATCGATCAACAATTTTGGGTCTCAATCCTAAACTATGTACAAATCACTAAATATGAAGGATTAAGAAACCTCAACATCGAATAAAACACTTATGAAATCACCATTAGTGGAAAGTAGACATCAAGTGGTGATGCCATTTCCCTTCTCTTTTATCGATGGAGCGCTCAACGAAATCAAACGATATAAACCGCATATGCTTCAACGGTTTCTCGCTACTCAGCTTATTTGGGTCATTCCTTCACATTGAGTCCAAGATCTCACTTTATAAATCCCTTAAGATCAACTTCTTGAAGCTATCATCAATATGACCAATCTATTGCTTCCCAAGATGATCGCTCAATCCAATGGTAGACTTTTCATTCTTTCTAAGTGGAATATCAAGGGAAGATAGACCGTACTTTGACAGCGCATCAAATTCAGCCACATACTCTAATACAGACATGTCACCTAACTTCAAATCGACAGTCTTCCTAAACAATACCGACTTTTGAAAAGTCGAGATAAATTTCTTCAAAGCGAACTATGAACTAATCCCAAGTAAAATGATCCTTAAGAATCGAAGCTATAAGGATAGCTCACTAGTTCATTGTTTGTCCCTAGAGTCATCTAGAGGTTAACATCTGGCTTATTATATCATCTAACTCCAAGTCGTCGAAGGTCCTTTTGCAAATATCCTTCATGTCTAGCACCTCAATAGTTGACTCCATTCCAAGGAACGGTATGCCTCTTAGACTCACATAGTCTTTATATAGCATGGAAAAGTTGACTCTAGGTGTTTACACTTGAGCACCATAAACATTGGGAGCAACTCGAACAATCCAGAAATGATTCACACCATCTCTATAAACATATTCTGTAAATCGAGGTTAGTGGTCCTCAATCTTGCCCACTCTTCAATTTCAAAGGTAGAGTCGGTATCAACATTTCTAGTATGCCAGATCACTCCTATTCTATAATATAAATGATCAGTCTCTCATAGAGAAAACTACATCAATAGTGCTCGTGTATGCAATACAACTTATATACTACTATATAGTTTTGAAAACCAAAATATATAACAAATACGCCTCTACCGTATATATACACTCTCAATCTAGTTTAAGGTGACAACTCCTACCGTATCTCTACTAGTTCACTTTATCAACTCAGTTTAATCATGTTACTTAAGTTATGGTACCAGAGTGATGACCGCCCTACACCATCGATGCTTATATAACCGAATAGTGCTTTGCTGGAGCATCCGGTCAATGTACGATGGTTATCAAGTGGAAGAAAAAATAAATAAATGAGAGGAATAGAAAAGAAGAGAAGAGAGTAAAAGAGAAGAGAAAGAAATAAAACATCTCAAAATCACATAACATGTCATATATCTCACAGCACATCAGATAAAATATAATGTCATCCTAGATATAAAACAGGCGAGACATTAATAATTATATTAACTACATAATCAGAGTGTACATGCTCATACAGTTATATAAAGCAGTAATAGAGTTTATACAACTGATAAATAAACTCAACTGATAAATTGTCTCTAATAATGATGGTCAAACACTATCAAGACTTCACAACGTCACACAGAAAAATAAACAATAATAAGTCTCAAAACATAAGTATGAGAAAGCATCACCCCCTGTTAGTTCATCTACATAGCTCCAAGTGCTGCTTACACCTGCTATCTAGTCTACTTATTCAAGAGTACCGTATATAATAAGAAGCAAAGCATAAAACCGAAGTCGGACAATAGTCTGGTGTGAGCGATAATAATCTAAAAATACTATAAAAGTTGGTATAATATATGGAACGGAGTGTATGGAGAATCATATCTGACCTATCCTTACATCTATAGAGTTAGCACATAACACATGATATATGCTACTCAATGATAACCATCATGGGTGTACTACACATCAAAGTACTAAGGGTGTCTAGATATCGACATCGGTAATGTATACATCGTGTGACATTCCTAAGGTGGTAAAAGCAATCAAAAAATATTGCATCCATCATCCATCCTCACATACACTCAATCAGGGTGCTGGATATATGGTACTTATGTGGCCACCTACATTATGCCAAAGTCTACTCAATGTCTCAGTTCCTTTGTACACGAAACTATGCCACTCAGTAGGCCAAGAACTAGACTGCACCTCCATAGATAGCCTAAGGTACAATGGGTCTGCACCTCCATTGACAGCCTAAGTAAGCATCCTCACGTACCCTCTGATTTACAAGTACACTTCAAAACCTACGAGCTTCGACGTTCCCTTTCCACACATCGTCCATAACGGAGCCCATTTTGGCATTGTCCATACAACTTCTGTCTGAAGTCGTCGTGGTTGGGAACTACTTTAGACAACCATCATAAGTCACAAAGTGTCATCATGCATCCCATAAGTTGTCTCTAACAGTCCCCATAGTCTGAATCGTCGTCACCTTCTTCGCTTCTCGAAATATAGCTATCCATCATCGAAGCCATCACTTCCCATCTTGGAATCATCATCGTCGAATCATGGAGTCATCACATTGAATCGTCACATCTTTGCTTCACCCCCTAAACCACTGGTAGAAGAACATGTCATAAAAATCGAATTTTCAACCAATGAACAAACAATCACATCATGTGCCTGGAAGCCTCTCCATCGTCCATGTCAAAATTGGCCGAATCATGCATCATTAGTAGTGGTAGATACCGACCACTCCAGAGTAATCGATAATGCCCACTTTTGTCATGTACTTAACCAAAAGTGGTCAAATACAAACCAAATGAAAACATCTTCCCTATAGTTCAGAGCACATCTCTGACTCCATCGTGCTTCATCTTCAGATCAGTTAGCACGCACGAAAGTCAATGTACAAAATCCTTTCCTATGAGATATTTCTAATTCTATATCGGTTTCAAACGGCCTTTTCAACCAACTAACGAACAATCATACATGCAACCAACAAGCATGGAAATGTTAATAATAGCCTACATACATTTATGATAACAAAGTACAATACATCTAAGAAACCAATGTGGATAAATATCATTAATAGCTTAAATCTACCAATATCGTCAAAATATTGCTTCAATGGGGGAAAATTGTGATATTTTATTTAAAACCATTTTAAAACACTTTTATATTCATTTATAAGGTTTTAATACTTTAAAAATCACATTTTGAAGTTAGAAATCATTTCAAAATGTCTTTTTAATACTATACTAACAATCATAGTATGGTGAGAGATAATATCACTCATCTCAGCCAAATCTGTCAAACCGTCACCATGTTGTAGAGCTCCCCATCATGAGCGCAACGCAAGAAACTTTGTCCAAAATAAATCTGTGTGCAAAAGATATGCATTTTATAAGATAATGGATTATATAAACTATTAATTAAATTAAATAATCACTAACAAATCACTAACTACCTCATTAGCCACTAACCTATCTTCTTCCCCAAAGTGACCATGCACAACCTATACATGAAACCCATATCCATCCATACCTTTTCTCCTCTCTAACTCGAGCTATGATCCACAAAACTATGAATAGGTTTCACCTACACATTGCACTTGGGAATCTCCATGTCGCAGGCACGAACAGATAGAGCTCGGTTCCCCATAAAAAAGATGACGAAGCACTCTCTTGCCTAGGCATATGCTGCGTTTTTACCTCACCACACACGATTAAATTTAAGGTCAAGGTGCTATTCTCCTTGAGAAACACAATGACGACCTCTGTCTCGCCTATCGTCGCCTGAATCTTCAGCAAAGTGGAACCCTAGGCATGTCTAAAAAAATTGATCTCTGCCAAATATGATCGATCAAAATTCCACCATGGTCATCGCGACGATCTCTTCGATAATGATTTAATGAAACTGGTTTCGTATTTTTTATAGAGCAGATTGCTTAAAATTGATTTTTGAAGGGGATCAAAGAGAGGTGGATATTTATTTCGCTTCAGGAATGGAACGACAAACGGATTTTGGTTATGAGAGAGGAATGGGAGTTTAGGTGATTTAAATAATAATATTATATTCTCTTTTACTTGAATCCTCAAATAAAACGGTCATGCATTTTGAGCTCGAATGATCAAACGGTGCGTCCGTTCACAACAAAACTTGTTGGCATACATCATTTTATTTTGCGGTCCCGATGGTATAAATTTCATCGCTAATGAGATAACACTCAAGGATGGCAATTTCATGCTTTTCGAGACCATTTCGACCATCGGATCGTCCGATCTCCAAATATAGAAATCATTATACTTATTTTAGTTTGCAACATCGATATGAACTCAACGAAAGTAGTCTCGAGTCCTGATTTGATCGTATGCGAAAAATCACATTTTTGGGACCGCTAATTAATTGACAAATCAATATTTAAATCAATTATTTAAATCAATTATTGTTAAAAATAAGGATCGTTACATGTGGTCCCGGACGGTGAAGAGTGGTGGTCCCCAAACACGACAATGAGCATATTAGAACTCATCTTCATCGGATAGCCTAGGCATTCCCTAACAAAGTAATGAAATCTTGGTAATTCATCCTCATTTATAGCAAACTGGCAAGGAGGGGAGCGATGCCTTATGGAAAAGGGCGGTGGTGATCCTTAAATGAGGTAACAAGCACATTAAACTCATCCTCATTGGATAGCCTATCCGTCAGAAGGGGAGCAACGACTCACGTGGTTTTCGACGGCGAAGGGAGGATGTCCCAAAAAAGGTAATAACATATGAAAACTCATCCTCGTTGGATAGCCTGGGAATTCCCCAACAAGGAAATGTTTTCTTAGTAATTCGTCCTCATAGATGGCCTGTAGTCCAGGAGGGGAGCGACAACTCATGTGGTCCTAGGCAGCAAAGAGGATGGTCCCCAAACAGGGTAATGAGCACATGAAAAATCATCCTTGTTTGATAGCCTGGACATTCCTCGATAAGGAAATGACTTCTCAGTAATTCATCCTCGTGGATACCCTACTGACAAGGAGGGGGCAATGGCTTATCCTAAATGATGAAGGATGGTGGTCCCCAAACTAGGTAATGAGCACATGGAAACTCATCCTTATTGGATTGCTTGGACATTCATGACATGTAAATGAATTCTTAGTAATTTATCTTTATGGATAGCCTACCGGCCAAGAGTGGAGCGGTGATTCATGTGGTCCTGGGTAGCCCCAAAGAAGGTAATGAGTACATGAAAACTCATTCATGTTGGATAGTCTGAGAATTCCTCTACAAAGAAATGAATTCTTGGTAATTCATCCTTGTGAATAGCCTACCAATTAGGAGGGGAACAATGGCCCGCATGGTCCTAGGCGATGAAGGGCGGTTGTCCCAACCAAGGTAATAAGTACATGAAAACTCATCCTTGTTGGATAGCCTGTGCATTTCTCGACAAGGAAATGAATTCTCAGTAATTCATCCTCATGGATAACCTGCCCATCAAGAGGAAGGACATAGCTCGTGTGGTCCTGGACGACGAATGGGGACAGTCCCCAAACAATGTAATGAGCACATGAGAACTCAGTCTTGTTGGATAGCATGGGTATTCCCTGATAGGAAAACGAATTCTCAGTAATTGATCCTCACGGATAGCCTAGTGACCTAGATAGGAGCGATAGCTTACGTGGTCCTAGATGGCATAGGGTAGTGGTCCCTAAATAAGGTAATGAACATATGAAATCTCATCCTTGTTAGATAGTCTTCATAGCAGTGAAGAACAATGGGATCTGAAGAATTAATGCTTTCTTCACATGAGGCTGTGGACTCAGGAGTAAGCTAGAGAAAGTCATTAGTCGCCGATCTTGGATGACCATAGACATGTAGACGGTACTTGGTTGCTCTTGAAAACCTTCGAAGGCGAAGATAAAGGAGGGACTAACTCAACAGCTCATAAGGGGTTGCTCAGGTATTGACATGAGTGTTGGGCTACATAGATTTTCGAGGGAGGTGCGAGGGAGAGATCAAGATTACCAACGATGGTTATCGTTCCCTCAGGTGTAGTCATGAGATCGGTGAATTAGGACATATTGTAGCGGCATGCTTAGCGAGTGGTGGGAGGCTCGTTCCCTATGTTGGGATGGTCTTTCTTATGATAGGAGGGGCAAGTGGGACTGCACTTGTAGTTGGCGTATTTTAGACTGGATGTGGGATACCAAGTACAAAAAGAGCTCGTAAAGGAGGCTACTAACCAAGGTATAGGAGGTTCTACAACCCTCCTTATAGCACTAAAATGTTGACTGTATTTTTAGTAAACCTCAGAATTGCACCATAAAAAGAAAATATTACTTATTATCGTTCGATTTAAGAGCTAAAATGAGCATTCAATGGGTAAATGAAACAAGATATAGAGTCGTTCGGTATAACTGCCTACGTCCACTATGAATTCCTCTTATTATAGCCTCATTAACAATTACAGGGAATTATAAGAGATACAAAAAGATAAAAAGGGTGGCTCAAGACTAATGTTGCTGCTAATCTTGATGGCTTATTGGGCTTAGAAATGCAAACGGTGAGCTGCTATGGGAATCTGCTGCTTGATGCTAAGCTGATGACATAGGATCATGAATGGCTAATGGATCCTTTGAATAAATCAACCCTTGGTGGGTGGCGACTAATAACTGAATAGTCGACCCTCGGCCGGAGGCAACCAACAATCATATAATCAACTCTTGGCCGTTGGCGACCAATAACCAAATAGTCGACCCTTGACCGGTGATGACCAACAACCTCTTTGAAGTTGTCATGCATGAGGTATTTATATTAGTCGAAGTTGATACTAGGATGGTTGAGATGATGCTATAAAACTGATTGGAAAGGCATTGCATCATAGATTTGATTAATGTGAGACAGTTGGCGAAGTGAAGAGAATTGATAGTGGAGGTCAACATCAATAGAAAAAATCTTCTAGGATACATGCCTTGCTCTTACTATTCATGTATAGTGGCAGCATGTTGCACAGTATGCCTTGTGTCAAAAGAGGGCACACTTGGTTCTACTTCTTTCATGGCCTTGCCCACATGCTGATGTTGCAACGTGAACTAGGCAGATCCACCTTTTCCCAAAGATATAAAAAGAGGTCGAGAACTACCGAGGGTAGTGCTGGGAGTGCAGGCCGAGTCAGGCGGTTGGCTGCAATGCTTTGAAGGATACGAGGATCAATTATAAGTTACTTATGGGAGATGCATTGGAGCCAGGTTGGCGATGGGCCGAACGAGGTGCTCGAGTTGACGGGTTGTTTAGGAGCCAACTGGCCGTAAGAGAGGGCGGACGATGGGTATCGAGCTGAGTAGTGTAGATGCCTTGCTTTTCTTAACGAGTTGGTTGTTTTCTTGTCTTCATAGTGCACTAGCAAGGGGCAGATGTGAAATGCCATGGAGAGGATGGGTTGACAAGGGTCTAACCCAGATGACGGTCCGGGGATACTTGTTGGTCTATTTCTGATACTCAAGTAGCTATGGTAGGTTGCCTAAGTCCAAGCCGACCTAGACCTGTAGATTAATCTAAGAAGCCTTGATTAGCCTATCTTCTTATTTATGAATTTTTTTAGTAATAGCCATCATTTAAGAGATGTGATTGAGGATTTAATCCGAAAGAAGAAATTATAGTAGTACATGAGAAATTTATAAGACGATGGACAAAATGCCAGATCCCAAGGGCAGAATGCTCAAAGGGATTAGCTTGGGTCCATTGGAGAGGGAATAAGGTGACTAGAGAGTAGAATTTTGTTAAATACAATACCTAGAGGACCTCGTCCAGTGGGAAAGAGCTGGAATGAGATGGAGAGGTATGGTAGTTCGTCGAAACATGTGTCATAAGTGAGTTGTCTTGTTGCTGAAGGCGGAGCTCCAGCTAAATAACAAGGAATAATGAATGAAGTCATTATTTTCTAAAACGGGGATTTTGATGGGATCGAAGCATCGATGCTTGATCCTATGGTAGTTATGGCCATGTTGGGCCAATGAAAATGCGTCAAGTTTTGATTTACCATGGAATCTCATTTAACATTTTATTCAAAAAGAGTTTGACAAATGAAAATATGTCTATAGGATCCGAAGCCATATATATATCTAACATCCAGGGATTTAGGTTAAAGAGTCCGTTGGATTCATTGACTTGTCCCTAGAATTGAAAAGGGGAGACCGCAAGATATTGTGGGTGTAGACTCTCATGGTGATTGATGGATTTTAAACTTACAAATTTTTTTGGACCAACTAGCCCTTACTAGTTTTATAATAGCACTGGCTACATGTGTTTGATAATGAAGTTTCTAACTGAGAATAGGGTCGGAGCTATCCAAGGTGACCAGAGTACTGGTCGAGAATGCTATGTTTTTGAAATCAGAGAGGCAAATCGATGTTAGAAAGGAAAGGGTATTGAGAAGGCTCTCTGCATCAAAATTGCATATACATAGTAACCACTGCTCAATCCCCTGGCTACGGTGCCATAGTAATTTTTACAAGCCTATGGACCCCTAGAAAGAACTAGATGATGCGAGGGCAGTGTCGGAGGAGCCAACGATCGACATCCCTATCGATAAATGATGATCCTACTCGATTCCTCAATGTCGAATTTCAATCATCATAAAGACGAGGAAGGAGTTGGTAGGGTTTCTCCAGGCTAACATGGATGTGATTGCTTGGACACATTTTCATATGTGTGGAATATCATCGGAGGTAGTGTGCAAATGATACCCAAGATACGCTCCAAAGAAGCAGAAAAGATGCAGCCTGGGTATGGAGCGACCCGCTGCAATAGAGGAAGAAGTGGATATGCTGAAGCCAAATCGCTTTATCCATGATGCATTATACCCTAAATGGGTTTTGAACCTTGTGCTGGTCAAGAAGCCAGTAGGAAAGTGGTGGACAAGCATCAATTATTTGGATTTGAATAAAGCATGCCCGAAGGATAGCTTTCCATTGCCTTGAATTGACCAGTTTGTCGTAACAGCTGGACATGAACTACTACCCTTTATGGATGCGAGATCCGACTATAGTCGATATCAATGCATGTTCTAGATCAAGAGTATTTGAGTTTTATAATAGATCCAGGGCAACATTTTTATCCAGTGATGTCATTCGGTTTAAAGATTTTGGAGCTACTTACTAGAGATTGGTGAATATTATGTTTAATGATCAAATCAGCCAGACAATGGAAGTTTATATGGATGAAATGCTTATGAAGTCATAACTATTGATGAACCATATGGATGATCTCTTTGAAATGTTCGATGTGATTCAAAAGTATAGGATGAATACGAACCTGTTGAAATGTTCTTTTGAATTAGCATGGAGAAAAATCCTAGGTTTTGTTCTGATTCAAGGGGTATTGAAGCTAATCCAAAATAGATTCAAGTGATGAAAGACGTTACTGCCCTAATGATAAGAAGGGAAATGCAGAGCTTGAATGGAAAGGTCACCGTACTGAGTTGGTTTATTTCAAAGGTGACAGGTAAGTGCATATTGTTCATTGATGTCCTCAAGAAGTAAAAGGGAAAGTTTGTCCATACAAGGGGATGCCATGAAGCTTTCCAAAAACTATTGGGTCATATGGAACGACCACCAGTCTTGTCGAAGCTTTGGAAGGAGAAGATCTATTCATTTACTTGGCAATATCACTCATGCACTAACTACAGCCTTGGTGCATGAGGGGTCTAGAATCCAAAGGCCTATATGCTACATTAGCATGTGGTTCACTAGAGTGTAAAAGAATATCTAAAGCTAGAGAAACTGGCATGCTATTTTCTGATAGCTACAAGGAAGTTGGGACCATATATCTAGCCTCATCTGATAAAGGTGCTGATTGGTCAGTCCCTAAAGCAAGTACTGCATTGACCTGAGACTTTGAGAAGACTGTTAAAGTGGAATACCGAGTTGAGCTAATATGATATATCATACCATCCAAGGAGGGCAATATGAGCATAGAGTTAGCTGATTTCATAATCAAATTTACCATTTGGAATGGAGAAGAGGAAGAAGATATGGTCTGACTTTCCCAGTGGAATTCATACATAGATGGAGCTCCAATAAATATTGTGCCGGGTTAGGAGTGATTCTCTTAGCCCGGAAGGACGAATGATGCTAGGGTTAAAATTGGTCACCAACACCCAATTATGCAAAAGCTCCAATATCCACTCCAATCATAGAAATATGAAGAGAAATAAATGAAGAACAAAATTAAAAAAAATCAAAAAGAAAATGAAAGGAGACAAGATTTATAGTGGTTTGGCTAACTCTGGCCTACATCTAATCCTAAATAATCCTTTTCATTATACTGAGGTTTGTTTACAGTTACAATCTGAAATCCAAGAATAAAATTAACAGAGTGTAGCCTTGGTTGAAGATATAGAGAATTGGAATAGAAGACCCCTTTTCAAACGATATTCCTACTGTATTTATAGAGAAAAATGTGCATGGGTTGGGTTGAAATTTAGAGAGAAGGTTCGAGAAACCAAGACGAGGCTACCCAAAAATTTCCAGGCCCATTGGGGCCCACAATAGGAATTGGTACTGACTCATATTTTAGTTTTCAAATGACATGCAATCCCACTGGGTGATTTCCCTTGATGTTAGCTACTTGCCCTCCAAATTTCATGTCATTTCGACTTACAGTTGTGAGATACCGCGTTTTCAGTGAAGTGGTGTTATTTGAATCCTGATTTCTGCCGATCCTTATGGAAGGATAGGTATCGATCCCTCCAATCTCTTCCAAATGCCATAAGATTCTTGGGGGAGTTCTTCATGTTTTGTTATTCTTAGACACCAAGTTTCATGCCAATTGGATTGGTAGAACTCGAGTTATTGATCAATCTTTGTTGCAAATCCAACTAAACCAATTCTGAATAGGGATAAGTGTCGATCCCTACCAGGGGAAGAGTGTTGATCCATTCAAACTCCTCCAAATTACATGCAATCAGTATATGGTGTTCCTTATGTTGTAACTAGCCTATGCTACAAGTTTCATGACAATTGGATGTGTAGATGTTGAGATACTGATCGATCTTCGCTGTAAAATTTGATTTAGCTGATCCTTATAAGGGAAGAGGGCCGATCCCTCTAGAAGGATAGATGTTGATCCCTCAATCTTCTCCAAATGCAATGCGATCCCTAAAGTAGACTCCCTAGAGTCCCCTCTTCTTGTTTCCAAAGTTTCACTTCAATCCACCTTGTGGTTGTTGAGTTATGGAGCGATCATCGTTGAGTTGTGCTGCTGAGCTGAATATGATCCGATCCCTCTCTTTTGCCCATAACTTGAGCATACGAACACTGATTGTCTTCAATCTGAAATGTTGCCTCACGAGGCCTTCCTCATCACTTCATACCAATTGCATCTTGATTGGGACAAAATTAGAGATCCGAATCTGCTTGACCATCATCCATGGTCTCGTTTATAGCCGATCTCCGAGCCTGGTAACCATTTCTTCGAGCTTCTGCACTTGATGATCATGAAGTCCATTGGGTTAATTCCGCTTGTGTACTGCCTTACCAAAAGTCGGATTAACAAATGACATGTTATGCTTTAAAGCTAGAGTTCCCTGCAATAAAAAACAAAGTCAAATATGAAGCGTAGATAGGACTCAAGATAGCAGAAGAACTTAGAGCCATAAAAGTATGCATATTCAGTGACTCTTAGTTGGTGGTCTACCAAATTAGGAAGGAATTTTAGGCTATGGGAGCGATACTTTCCCATTACCTGACAAAAACGTTAGAACTGTTGAATGATATTGAATATTACACAATCAGACACATTCCCAGTGAAGAAAATACGAAAGTTGATTCATTATCCAAACTGAACAGCTCTAGGGATGCGTAGCTTATGGGACTCATTCCAGTAAAAAAATAATTGGCTTCATGCATCAACAAGATGGATGTTGATTGGATCATGGAGGCCAAGGAAGAAAAGAAGTCATAGATGACTCCAATTAAAGATTATTTGCTAAAGGGAACCCTAATGAATAGAAGGAGTGAACAGTGAAAACTTCTGCATAAATGCCACGATTCATCATGCAAGAAGAAGTTTTATATAACAGAGATTTATCGACCCTCTTGCCGCAGTGTATCACCAAAGATGAAGCAAAGTAAATCCTTGTGGATGTACACAAAGGTAGTTGTGGTGATCACACTGGGAGGCAAACTTTGGCAAAAAAGGCTCTTCGTTATGGAAGCCTCTAGCCAACGATCCATTGAGAAGCAACTAATTACACCAGACAATGTGATAGGTGTTCGAGATTTGCGAAGATGCCGAGAGCATCATCCATAAAATATAAGTAAATGGTTAGATCATGGCACTTTCTGACTTGGAAATTTGATATAATTGGAGTGCGACCAATGTTGAAAGGTGGAGCAAAATATGCTATGTTAGCCGTGGATTACTTCACAAAGTGGGTTGAAGCCGAATCGCAAGCCATGATCACTACGATAATGGTGACCATTTTAATGGTGAAGAATATCATATGTCAATTTGGAGTTCATCAAAAGATCATCACTGATAATGGAACTCATGTCATCAGTGCCAAGTTCAAATATTTTTGTAATCGGTATTGAATTGAGAAGAGCTTTTTGGCAATAGCACGCCTACAAGCAAAGGAGTAGGAGGATGTAGTAAATAAGATGATTAAATCCATCTTGAATAAATGATTGAAAAAACGAAGGGAAACTGAGTTAACGAGCTATCATTTACATTGGAGGCTTATAAAAGAACCCACATGTCCATGATTGGGCACATTCCATTTACTTCGGCCTATGGAGTTGAGGACAAAATTAGGATAGAATTGGAAATCTCTTCTCATCAAAAAAAGCATTATGATCCAAAGATAAACGAGGAACTCTTACTTGAGTCCTTCAACTTGGTCAAAAAAAGCAAGAAGAGGCTGAATTAAGGGTAGCTACTCACTTCAAAAGTGTCGTGTGACATTTCAAAGCCAAGATCAGGAACTATTCCTTTGAGACAGGGGACTCTTTCTAAAATGTTTCCTCTATAGTACGGGAACACTTGGTCCAAATTGGAAAAGTCCCTATGTGATTGAAAAAAAGCTTAGAGATGGAACTTTCAAGCTGTCGATTGTGGATGGGACCTCAATTCCATAGGCATGGAATATTGAATGCTTATTGTAATGAACCACCTTTCTTACTCCGAAAGATGATCCATTAAGGGTAAAAGAAAACGAAAGATAAGATAGAAGAGAAGAAACTAAACAACACAGAATCTCACAACGCAATGGAATAATATATATTACTTAACATAGTATATTACAAAATCATTTCAAAAATGTTACGTCAGAGTCATTCTAATATAAATTCTAGTCTTGGACAGTTCTAACAGCCTGTCCCTACCTAACAGATATAATATGCAGATAATATATTGGAGAAAAGGTAATAACTAGCTATCAATGAAACCACCTGGTCAAAGCTCCTCCAAGATGAATCTGCAGAAAACCTGAACTGCTTTTTTTTGAAAATCGGTTAATAATTTTATTGCCTCAAAATAAGTTCGGATCAAAGATCATAATTACAAGGCAGCTGACTAAGCAAGAATAATTAGCACTCAAACTTTTCCTTTTACAACATCTCAAAAACTCAAACTTCCACTTCATGGCGGCTCCCAAGAGTCTCGTAGAGTTCCTGAGCAATCTACCTTCCACTTCGTCCTCTCCAGCAGTTGTTTTTCTGGTACCATTAGGCTGGTGAGCTTCTTTTTGTTAATTCGATTGATTATCATGTTCATATGCCTATTGATTTGAGAATTCACTAATTGAATCTCCTTTCTTTTGTTGTTGAAAGTCCCATGATTCCTTTCTCTCCAGATGTGCCATACGGAAATTGTGAGGCTAACTTTGAGTATTTCTTGCATCAAGTGCGATTTGTTGCTCCTATTGTTCAAGTAAAAGATTTCTTCTTTCAACATTTTAACTTCATTTGAAAAGACGCATTTCATTTTTTGTAGTCCCCATATAGTTTTGGTATAAGGACAATCGAAAAACAAATGTTCATGACTTTCGGCTTCTTCATTACATATATTGCATGTGGTTTCGTCAATTATCCCCCATTTTTGTAGTCAGTCTTTAGTGGGTAGCCTGCCTAAAATGGCTTTATAAGTTACGTGACCCATCTTAGGATTAACAGATTTGCTCCAAACGATATAATATCAGTCAACCTTCTGATGTTTGTTCCTCGTCTCCTCCCACACTTTGTGAAACAAGAACTTCCCTTTATTTGAATTTTTCATGTACCAAACATCATCTGTTCTATCACTATATATTGGTATCCTTCGTATCTCTTCGGTAAAGTTCCTAGTTATAAGCTGATTATCACATCTCCACATGCCCTCTTCTATAATGCTTGATACAGTATAACTAGGTTTACCATAGTCTGAGAAACCTTCCCATCCTACTCTTTTAATCAGATTTTGATTGTTGAACCATGGGTCTTTCCAGAGATCGGTTTTAAACCTGTTTGCAATTTTTCGTGCAATGAGAGGCTTATGTTCTTCTCTGAATTTCAAAATGTTTTTCCAAATTACTGATGCACTATTGTCTGTTGGGCCTGTCCAAAAGTTATTTTTGATATACTTTGCTCTCTTCCATTTAGGCTATAAATTCTCAAAGGTTAATATATTCCAGGCCATCTTGATACCATAAACCTTTTTAAGTTCAAAAAGGTCTTTTAATCCCACTCCATCTTCTTTCTTCGATTTGCATAAGTCTTTATAGCTAATTTTATGCAATTTTCCCCTCCAAATAAAGTTTGCACAAACTGAGTTAATCTTTTCTAAAGAACAATTTGGAATTTGAAAAGTTTGGAGCCAAAATCTAACTTTAGATGTAATCACTGTGTGAACTACCTCAATCCTACAGCAAACGACAAAAACTTAGACCTCCATCCTTGTAATTTCTCTCTAATAATATCTATGAGTTTAGCACATTCTCTATCTGTAATGGTGTTGTTGATAGTGGAATCCCCAGATATTTGACTGGTAACTCCCCTTCTGAGACTCCTATTCTTCTAAGTAGGCTTTGTCTGCCTTTACAATACTTATTAAAGTAGCATTTTGTTTTCCCCTCATTAAGTTTCAAGCCACCAAACAGCTCAAGATGATAGAAAATGTCTTTAAGAGTATCAATTACATATGTAGAAGCTTTCATGACTATGATAAGATCATCAGCATATACCAGGTGAGTTACTTTTGGTATTATTTTGTGCACTCGGACTATATTATTTTGATAACATGCTATCTCCATTTGTAGGGAAAACCATTCCATTGCAACTGCAAAAAGATGGAGGGAGAGAAGATCCCTTTGTCTTATTCCCCTCTTACTTGATATGTATCCTTTAAGGACTGCATTGATAAGAATTGAAAATGTTAGGGTGGATATATAGTAATCTATCAACTTTAAGAGCTTTTCTGGAACCCCATAGATTTAAGCATATGTATAACAAATTTTCTATTCACTTTATCGTATGCCTTATGTAAGTCTACTTTAAGACACATTATATCTAACCCTAGTTTATTGAAATCTTTGATAAGCTCATGAGCTAGGAGTGAGTTTTTAGATATGTATCTACCTTTAACAAAGGCACTTTGATTCTGGAAGATTAAATCTGGTAGCACTTTATTAAGTATCATGCAAACTACTTTACTAAGAATCTTATAAGAAACATTGAAAAAGGTATTGGTCTATATTCCTCCATCCTATCTGGTTTTTTGACTTTTGGGATCAGGGAGATAAAAATATGCTTTATTTCTTGTAAAAACTCACCATTGTCTAAAGCTTCCCGATATGCTTGTAACATGGGACTTTTCAGGTGTAACCAGTGCACTTTAAAACCTGAACTACTTGGCTGCCCATTCAAATTTGAGCACCCAAGAATTTAGAAAAAGGAAAAATAAACTCCGGGTCAGATATAGGTTTGGTGTGAGTGAAGCATACATTTTAACTTTATAAAAACCTTTAAATCAAAGGTAACTCGTAAGACCACACCGCATATTAACACGGACGGATTTTTACATTAAGATAACCAAAATATTTTCTGTAAAAGCCTAGTTATATTATAATAATGCCTAGAGTACAAATACTTATTAACCATAGTCAAAACTTTTACAGTAATTAAATTCCAGCATAATAGGTTTACAACTAAAACCGTAAAGGCTCATATTGGAGAATGGATTCCATACAATGACTGAGCTACTAGGGTACCGCCTGTCACATGCATCTCTGGATAAAATAACAGTGAGGACCTCACCGGGATCCCCTGCCAACACATAACCGGCCTACCACTTGACTAGTAGTACCAATTATGACCACCCCTTGGTTAATGGTCCCTGAAGCATACAAATGAGAGATAATATTGACTCTAGATAGGGATGATCATACCCTAATTGTGAGCGACTACTTAGCCCTGTAGCATCTCCTCTATTTTAGTCATTCCCGGTTGATGAGGCTGGAGGTTACGCTTTGCCTTTTATTTAGTACTTTCCACTTGGAATGCTAAAATTTCCCTCTAGGAAGTAATGTAATATCAGCATTCATCCATACAAGTTGTCCAGGAGATGGATAAATTGAAGACACTACTTCTACTACATCCATTTTGTAATCACCCTTAGATTAGTAGCAAACGACCCTTGCACTTCAAAGAGCTCCATTTTTCATTCCATCATCTTCAGGATGTCTTCACATCGAAACGCTTGAGTTGGATCGAAGTGGTTTTCGGATAACATATCAAATCCTTATCTCTTCAAAACAACATTCGGTAGTTTTTGGTAAACTCAACCTCGGTTCTTTAGGAAATAAACAGTCAAAAATAAGAGAGGATATCGCCTCCTAACCGTTAGTGGATGGATTTTCTTATCATTTGTCCTAGACAAATGAAATGAGACTATACGTACAGTACAACATTGTCGGAGATGACTGTGGCATGTAACTCACATGTTTCTCCTAGATATTTCCAAAGTTACATTTTAGGTCTGTATTTGATAGTCGGTTATTTAACTATCAAATAGACAAACAATTACTAATTTCATTTGAGATTCTTTTATCCATAGCAACCACTAGGCCTCAAAACAAATCTTTATTTAATAAATTTCTTTTCAAAACGTTTGTCTAAACCACTCATATACTTATCTCTCTGACATAAGCATACTCATAAAATATTTGCGAATAACTTATTACTTCCAAATCATGTTAAAAAGGATTAAAGAAATGTTGCTTAAATTGGAGGTAAGGATAAACCTAAACATTATCCCCTTGATGTTAAATGTGGAACGAATGCTCCATACAACCATTTTTAAAGGTCAGTTTAAAACTAGATATTAAATTCATTTTATACTTGTTTCGATAATTTTTTTAATCAAATCTATTTCATTTATGAAATCTTTTTTACTTGAATTCAAATCCATTTCAAAATGTTTTCCAAACTCCTAAATTCATTATAAAACCTTTTATAAATATTCAAAATAATTTATATAAACTGCTTTAATAGATATCCAAACTTTTTATATAAATTTCTTATCAATATCTAAACCTTTTTATAAACTCGCTTTATGATATCCAGATTATTTTCTAAAAATTCTTTTATAAATACCATAAAATAATTTATAAAACTTCTTTATAAACCTTTCCTATTTAACAACTTCTTAAATAACCTTAAATCAATTTAGCTTCCTTTAAAAAGCAAATCCATTTTATAAATCTTGCTTCTTTATAAAATCTTCTTTGCTTAAAACTCAAATCCATTTACCCAAAGCACTTTATAAGTTTCTAAATTTCTTTATAAAAATCTTTTCAAAAACTTCGTTTTATAACATGGAAAACCATTCCTATTAGTTAAAAACATCTTTAGTAAAACCATTTGTCAAATCATCCTTTAAATATCTTGTTCAAAATGAAATAACTTTGAAACCGTTTCAAAAACAAAAGAAAATATTTATCCTCACAAAGTCAAACGAAGGATTAGCGACCACAATGGTGCTTTTAATTCGGTTTTACTTATCCAGTTTTAATATGGCATCATATAACAACAAGTATATAAAGGATCAACACATAACCATCAATCAACTTAAGTAAATGTCCAAGCTAATTATAATAGAATAATGGTGTTTTGTTCCACTAATAAATGTCATTTAGTTTTCCTATTCATATGGGGTTACTTAAGGGTAAGCGACATAGAAATCCCTTGATTTAGAACAAATTTGGCAGAAAATAGTTTAAAAAAACTGATTACTTAAGCTCAAAATGATTCTAAAATAAATTAAAAACCCCTGTAAATGAGAATCAAATCCTTGTTAAATCGTAACCAAATTATAATTAAGAGTAACTAAACCTTAATTACATCTTATTAACATAATTAACTTAAATCAATGATTAATTAAATAAAACCCCTTTCTAAAATAATAATTAATTAATAATTATATTAAATAAATAGTTAAATTGTAATTAACTAATCTGTAATTAATAATTAAATAATAATTAACTTTAGTTAAATAACAAATCTTTATTAACTTAATTGATTAACAGTTAAGTTTAAAACCCATTATTAACAAATGATTAAGTGCCACTTACCTTTATTAATTAATTAATCAATTAAATAATCATTCAATAAATAAATAATTAAATAATTTTTCTCTAATTACTAAATTAAATTTAGAAATCATTTTCTGTAAAGTTTTTAAGTGTAAATACTTAAGATTTAGAAAATTTAGTTTGTTTTTCACGAATTGCGTGTATAGGGACTATCGCTATACGGACCCGTAATTTCAAAAACTTTAAACTTTTTTTTCGAACTTTAAAAGTTCCCTTTTTGTACTCTTATCCTCTTTAAAACATGAAAATAAACTTTTGAAAACCAAATCAAAGTTTCTTGAAAACTTTTCACTTTGAAATAAAAATCAAATTTTCGACAAAAAGCGGATTTCTACATCGCTTTTGGTTAGCGAATCGCTATCTTTATGTCATGAACCCACATGCAACGAATACAACATTCAAACATAATATCACATCATAACATTATAACACCATTATAAACAAAGTAATACATCGTAGTACTAACTAACTTTTCCAATATTCATGGTATAATCTTTAGTGCCTACTCAAACTTCGGCATAAGCAATCAACACCAAATAAACATACATTCATGCGCACACAGCATATAACATTACTACACACTCAAGAAATATTTTAAATTATAAATTTTACAACTTTAAAAAAGTTAGTAACTTGAGATTTAAAAAAATGACCTTTACTCATCAAACTTCTACTAAAAGACGGCAAACTTCTACGAAAATGAATATACTCCTAGCAAACCGCCTTAACTTGAAAACATGACTTTGTGTAGCCTTGGAGGGACAAGTTTGGCTCGGCCTTGGCTAGTATTGCTTGGCCATGGAGGTTTCAGGGTGTGTAGGTGCTTGTATTTTGGAAGTGAAGTGTAAAGGCTTGTAGCAAGGTTTTAACATATTGTGGAAGAGATTTAAGGTAGAAACATATAATTTTTAGGACTTCGAAAATTTAAATCCATAGTATTCACATGCCGAGCACCCAAGCGCCAGAAAGGCAGAACGATAGGGTAAAACAAAAGAAGAAAAGAAAATAACATAATATCAGAATCTCACAACAGAACGATAACATATAATGTCAAAATGATAGTTTGACAAAGGAAAACTATATAAGTACAATAATCTGAGTAAGCTAATCTATCATCAGCCTGGATAGTTATAATAACATGTCCTCACAATTTCTGGTATAAAATAAACAAAGTAGAGGAAATAAAATCTACAATAAGGAACTATCCAACTCCACTCTCCAAGAGCTCCAATGATCGTCAATGAAATCTGGAATATACAAGAGGCTGATTCGAGCGATATAAGAAGAATAACACCCAGATCAGTTTGGTAAACCAGCGTGAGAAAACTCAAGTATTTATTACTATATTTGTAAAAACCTTTTAAAGAATAAAGGTATCCCATAAGACCGCGCCGCATATATACATGGACGAGTTTTTCCCTTACGATAATCGAACCACTTTATAGGACAATTTAGTGATATTATAATAATGTATAGGGTGTTCAGTATAAATATAAATCATAGCTGAAATGGTTACGTTGGTTACATTTGACAGCATATTTAGGTATACAAACAAAAACCGCTAAGGGGCATTTGTATAAAAATGGATTTTTCCATTGGAGGGTCATTAATACCTCGAGGAAAGTCTCCTAACAAGGGTCAAAAAGTACCTTTCGAGCTCTGTATATCTCTAGATAAAATATACCAATTAAGGAAGTCAAAGCCGATTCACGTAGAGAAAGTACCTGAATACATTCAACTCCTGTTAGCAAAATCGATGGGCATAATCTTGATAATAGAGTTGATTAGTACCCTCCGAGGTTAGTTGAACACCATTAGCTATGGGCCTACTCTATTTTTAGCCATTTTCAATGTCGAGGTCACGTTCGGCATTTTCATGTGAGTTTTCAACAAACTTGATAATGTAATGAATCCCACATGGATTCCATCATCTCAACAGATTCCATAAGCACACATAGTTCCCATTGTTCACTTCCAAAACAGATAACAAGTATCTCAGCCTTAAAAAGTTTTTGATAAGTAGAATGCTTACCGATCTCGGTCTCTCCAAGACCGAGTCAATGAATTTGGTCTTATTCAACAATAATGACAATGATCGCATAAGGGAACTAAGTACCGAACTCTTTATCGTAAGCATGTAAACATACCTGCACTATCATTTCATACAAGACATGTTCAAGTCACATAAACGGCTTTTAATCCCTATATTATTAATTCATCCTTTATTAATTAAAACCCTTTTTATTAGTAGAACACTTCTTATCCAATAAAATTTCTCTTTTATAAATCAACACTGCCTTTATATACTTGTATAAATATATTGGATTTCTCTTCATAAACGATATATACTTTTGTTTATAAATTTAACTATTCATTTATTCTTTTAATACTTAAAAAGTATTCATATACCCGTTCTAATGGTATAAGTACATTCATGAATTACTTAACAAGTTTTATTTACTTTAAAAAATAATCAGAGATATTAGAACAATTACCACCAAAAACATTGTTATAATAAACCCCTTTTCTTTTATAAATTAAGCATACAACATATTCTATCTTTTTATAAAAGATTCCTATACTTGTTATCTTTAAAATTCCAATATTAAATATCTAAATATTTTTATAATCTTTCGCCCAAATTAAAACTCAAGGGTTTGAAAAAATCATTGCCAAAACATTGTTTACTACAAACCCAAAACCATTTACTTGTATTTTTGTACAAAATATCCATTAGTAAATATCTAATCATATTCCCAAGTATAATTAATAATAAGAGTTCAAACAACTGTTGCTAAAAATACCGTTTACAATAATAAAAAACTATTCGCTTATCCATTAATAACTTTATACATTTATTTAAAGATTAAAGCATATCCACACTTATTAATTACGGCATTACACTTTCAGGTAATTCCTCAAAACCATTTATTTTATCTCAAGTATTAAAATCCAAACTTCTTTTATTATATTTATAAAATACTTAATTTAATATTTAAAACTTATATATATAGAAATATCTTTAAAATACTTATTAATGTGTTAAAATACTTTTAAAACTACTTAAAATATATGGTAATTATTTATATAGAATATTATGTAAAAATAAGGAATTTCGAAATAAATAGAAAAACAAGTTTTTATTTTAAAAGCTACTTAGTTTAAAAATTCATAATCAATTGTTAAAAATATATTTAAACTTGAAACAAATTTTAAAACACACTATTATAAGTTAGAAAACCCTAAAAAGATTAGAGAAAAACAGATAATTTAAATATCAATTTTAAACAAATTATAGTTTCAAACAGCAAAGATTGCACTTCTACAAATGCTACCAAACAATTCGCAACAGCTCAAAAGTGTCTCAGAAGCACAAACAGCACTTCAGAAGTGCTACCAAAAGTCCTGGGTTGTTGTTTAATGTGACTTTGCTACAACTTTGCGCTTAGATTTCGATGCCTTAACAAACGATTTTTAATCCATTCTTTTTCAGTAGTTACTATACTTTGGGTACTTGAAAATCATGAAAAAAAATCCTAAAGAATATCTTTTAATTATTCTAGAGAATTTTCTGAAGCAGGATATTTTACCGAGCTACACTAATAGCGACTATTTTGCTATAAAATTTTGCACTTCGTTCAACTAGCCATTAATTGTATTAGGCTTCAAAACTTTCCCAATAATAATAATGTATTATTTATTTGATTAATTTCTAAAGAAACCTAACAAACTTTCCACAAAAAATGCGCATTATTTTCAAAGACGGACTATTTTTAAAGGTGTAACTATAGCGACCTTTTTACTTCGGTCTTTTGTTATTTTAATCTACTTCTTTTATAAGTTTCCAAAACATATTATTTACTTTTCAGAACACATATGGAATTGTATATAATGACCAAACAAGTTATTATTAAGATATTTTATTAAATCACCATTTTTATAAGTTATAGTTTAAGGGATTCAAAGTGCGTTTGTAGCGACTATCGTTATACGGACAATCGAGTATTCAATTGAACATTAAGTGTCATCTATTTTACGCACATATATGATTCTAAATTCAAACCATATCACTGCTAAACATATATTAACATATGTATTAATAATCATATCCATTTTAGATGTTTAAATGTGTTTAATTTAACCATCATAATTTCATTATCTTTAAGGCAACTAGTTTAACAAATCATATGCTTTTGGAAGCATAAAATAAAAGGTTATAACTTTAAGTAGTTAGTTTCTACTATTATGTAATAGAAAGCATATTAACTATGATTAAGAAACAATTATCAAATGATATAACAAGCAATTATCAAGTGATATAACAAGCAATTTAACAAGCAATATTACTTGATTCGAAATGGGATTAACTCACTTTCATTTATAGCAAACATTTTCAACTTCCTACAACCATTCAAACAAACATCATAACCTCCTATCATCACCCCTATTTGCTCCCCTCCTCTCTTTTTCTCACGCCTATGCCTAGAGAGGCATTATTACTCACGGTCGAATGGGAGGATCTCCCAAAACTCCATCATTTCCTCACTTTTAGAAGCTAAAGCACATTCTAATGATGGCCTAAGACCTTTGTGAAAGTTTGGAATGGAAAGGATTGATTTGCATATACTTGTAGAAAGTTAGAGAGGAGAAGACATACAAAGAATGTAAGTTTTGGAACTTTTGATATGTGAATAAATGAGAGAGAGAGAGAGTGTGTGTGTGTGTATTTATAGAGTTGAGAATAAGATGGAAAAGATCACAAAAGCCCCTCCTTAACCATGAAGTAAAGAGGAACATATGAGAAAGCCATGCCCTAGGTACATAGAAACCATGCTCTTACACAACCATACTCTCCTTAATTTATGCCTTGATTTAAGGCTTGTTTTTGGGGTCCTTTAGTACTATTTGTTCTCTTTAATATGTTTACTTTAATTATTTTGATTAGTATAAGAGAATTTTTAGTACTTGTCATATGTTTACGTATGATAACTATTCAAGTTGCAAAATATTTACATAACTTGTATTGAATAAAAAGTTAATTTTTAATAAAATGTTTTCCGATATTTTTTTTAGTATTTATCCAAAGTGTATATTTTTGTAAACACATTTCAAAAATAAGTTTTCAAACATTAGTTATTAATGAAAAAGTATTTATGAAATTTATAAAATCATATCTAATCACATTAAATCTTGGATTCAAATATATAAATAATTCTGATATTTAAACACGAAGTGTTCGAAATTCCGGGTCGTTACGCACAATATATACAATATTACACAATAAGGTCTTCGTCACCATCTACTTCATGTCTTTATGCTCCCTCAACTTAAACAATAAAAAAAAAGAGGAAAATGTAGATAGTCGGACAAAAATTTGGGTGAGTGAAACATGTATACTCTAGATATACTACAAAGGTAATGGTTTAATGTAATCAGTGCCTAACACGCATGTAAACACTTCCTAAGTACTGCCTTATATGCTATGGGATCCTTTTACAACCAAATATTAAATACACATGTAAACTCATTCTAGACCTGCCCTATATATTATAGTCTTGTATCCTACTATCTAATACATGTATAAACACATCTCGGACCAGCTCTATATGGTACAAGATCGCTTTATAATGAATTGAACATTTACTGAACTCGCCTCATGCACTACATAATCATATATAACTAATTAAACATTTCCTAGACCAGCCTCATGCGCTAAAGGATTACGTGTCTATGATATGTATTGCATTTTCGATCATCGTCCCCATCGCCCCATAGCTTACGCTCGCTTCACCTCCTTGCGGTCGCTTGGGTTAAACATCTCAAAATTAGTATAGGGAAGTCAAGAAAGTCTTGTTTGGAACCAATTTCCTATTCGAGATCACAATGTTTGGGTCTAAGTTCAACCTGGCCCAAACAAATTTCCATCGATCGATCGATTAGAGAACGGCCAATCGACTAATCGTTGTGCAATGGCGAGTATTTTGCTTGTTTGTTACACTATCTCACCCAATTTTTCAATGAATTTGCAAATTTGGTTGTTTTTGGTTTTTTTGCTTCATACAAAGGGTACATACTTCAGTTATACACTATATTTAGACCATTATACAGAATGAGTATTATCTTCACAAACGAAGTAATATGCATTTAATCAATTTATCCCGTTTTAATCTGAAACTAAATCATATTAACTTCATAATTTATCTTTATTAGACCCCGTATTATCACCATAACAATATAGTTGTGCTATATAAAAAATCAAACATAATTTACTCACTTTATCTCGTTCAAAACCTCTAAAATGTTAGAAATCAAACACTGCCTCCGCTATCCTACAATGTAGCAACTAGAAACCTTCGTAATCCATCTAAAAACTGATGTAGATCCATAGTACTCTTTACACCCATCATCTTGACATTAATTTTGCAAAATTTCATCAATTGTAGCAAATTTGTGGTTGATCAAAGGTAGTGGTTTAATTTGAAAACATTAGGGAAGAAGAAAAAAAGGAGTTTTTGAATGTACATATCTCTTTTTATACAACTGGAGGGAAATGAAATAATTCAAATTGCTAAACTCAAAACCCGTTATGCCCGCTTAAACTCAAAATTTGCTTTCCCAGAATCCCTCACATGTTTTCCGTTTTAGACAAGTTTATAGTTGAAAACGATCAGAAAAACATGCTCTATGCAATAGTGCAATTCACACCGTAAAAAATGATTGGAAAGGCACAATCAAGTTTTGAACTTTTCCTCTTGAAGTCTTTCCTCCCTTTTGTTTCTTATTTCTCCTCTGATACATAATAAACATCTTCTTCTGCCCCATCTTGGGTCTAACATAAGCTTTATTCTTTTATTAATACAAAAGATCATACCTTCTTGCCATTTCCACCACCATCTCAAAAGGAGACAACAAATGCGCAATCATCTATAGTTTAGTCCTTTCTTCCGCCCTTCAATGAACTTTTCATTCATTTTCAATGAAGTTCTGATATGCTTCATTCCATACTTTAACAAAGCATTATAACATTGAATATACTCTACAACTGTCATTTCTCCCTGTTCAAATCAATAACTTACAAAACAATACACTCTTGTGTGATTCATATATAAACCGAGTCTCAAATTACTCCTTACATTGGTCTCATTCCAAATTAACCTTTTCCACCAGAAATTCAACTATCGATACCCCCACTAATCCAAAGTATCCTTTTAAAACCGATGAGAAGCCAACCTCTTCTTTTAAGCATCATCATACCCATAGCTCCAAAGGTACAGTCATACACTTTTAACCAATGCAGCGCCTCCAAAGTGGGTTCTTTTCATTAAACACCTTTACTACACGATTCATACAATCCCGGTTCATCTTGGAAAAGTCTACCCCCTCACTATTGGCTTAGGCTCAACAATATTTCAGTCGTTTCCTCATCGTTTCCATCATATACTGGTGGAAAAAACATTCATATCCATTGGTCTAACTACCGGGCATGCGTCTGACTTCCAGTCTCGATACCAACACCAGGGACTACCTCCCCTCATTGACCATTAGCCTATGTATTTGCAGTTTTCCCCACTAGCATTTTCCTTAGCACCTCCTAACATGAAACATCTGCTTTAGGTTTCCATTCATACTTTCTGCACAAGCAAGCGCTCGTAAGAAATGGAAGTAAAAAGTGAGAGCAATAGTAGAAGAATAGATATATCCACCTATATATCCAACCTAACATGAAACATCTACTTTAGGTTTCCATTCATACTTTCTGCATAAGCAAGCGCTCGTAAGAAATGGAAGTAAAAAGTGAGAGCAACAGTAGAAGAATAGATATATCAACCTATATATCGATGTCGAAAATACAATTATGTCATATGTACAAGTGATAACCTTTATAAGGTATTCGTTTTCAACTATTAGTTTCTACTATATTTGTATTTGGATTTGTTTTACTTAAGTGTACCATAACCTAAGCTTTAATATCAAGTTATAGCATCTCTAATTTGGGTACCCAATAATGAATGTCGATGATGTTGAAGTCATCACCACAATTGTTTTTGTTGACAAAATAAAATCGTTTTTTTTCAACAACACTAAGTAAACAGAGCGGATAAATATTTTTCAGTACATTAATTGTCTTTACATTTCCATAATCCAAAATCGTGCCCATGCGGGTGTTAATATAATATAAACATAGATAAGAGTGTCTTGCCTATAAATGAAGATGCTATCATGAACACTTGGCCTACTATATAATCTGGTTTTATATTGTGGAATCCAATATAACTTTTGTCATCTACTAAGCCCCCAATTTTTCTTTGGATATTACATTCACCTCTAAAAAAACTCGTCCAGTCTCATAAACTCAATATATTCGAATGAGCACTCGTGGGTCTATGGAAAAAACAATAATAAAAACATAAGTTGGACTTAAAACTCGACATGAGTAATACATTTCCTTAAACATACATATAGTGAGACCATGTTGCATGGCGGATTGAGTTTTCCCCTTACTAAATCAACAATAGTAATTACATCATATCATGTAATAAAATAATACAATGACCATATATATATAAGCATCATTCCGAACATAAGTATCACATGTGCTTATTACACATTTATGAATTACGTCATTTATATATCCTCATCCATTTTAGTTTAAGTACGCTTATTGACAATCTTTATAAACCATATCATACAATCATTATACATATTCATGTGCATCATATAGACTCTTATTTAGGTGTAAATCTTAAAATTATCCTTAACTTTATCTTGTGATTCCTTCTAGGTCTTTCTATTACTAATTAAATTTTTACCTAAGAATGTCACCGATGCAATGACCACTCTTTTCACCATGAGAGCCATCTTGACACTTCTAGGAGGTTAAATGTAAGTACTATAAAAACATTCTAGCAAGCATCCTTACTGGGCATAAATAGCCTTTCCTAGCCCCGTAACACTTTCATTTATGTTGTCGATTCATTCATTAAAATACGTACATTTTGATATTATTACTCATAAAGAGTTAGTAATTCTAAATTAAACCTTACAGAGTTTATAAGTCTTGGCATCATGCCTTATACCACTGAATATAGACTTCCCTAATCCTTGGCCCTCGATAATTCAATAACTACATCGGTTGGTATATTCTTCGATCTTAGGTTCGTTCATTTCTTTTACTCATTTGTTGTGTACCCTACACATTATTTAGACCTTCCTGTTAGATTAAAATCTTTTAATTCTTTAGCTAAAACATTTTTACTTTCTCTTTAATTAATGCTCTTATCATTTCTTAGCTTCCTTTAACTTAACTCGTTTTCTCATTTTTAATAAGCTATTACTTATTATTTTCCTTTATAATTCCATCGGTATGAATTTTAAATTAAACATCTTGGAATCTGACTTCCAAAATGTTATCCAAAAATTTACATATTTAAATAATTGAATTATTATAATAACTATCACATCTATGGTTATCAACCTTCTAAAACTATGTTATCACATAATTAGCTATCACATGTTTATAGCTGTTGCAAGTATAGAATAATAGGGTTTGTGCACGTATAAGTTCAATGCCACTACATGTATAATCTACAACTATTGCAGGTAAAAATTGGTGCTACATATATGTGCGTTCAAGGGTATCGCATGTATAACCTACAACTATCACAATTATAAATTATCGGTGCTATCATATGTATAAACTCAAGGCTATTGCATGTATAATCTATAGCTATCGCAAGTATAAATTATTAGGGTAATCACGTGTTTAAACTCAATGTTGTCGCATGCATAATCTATAGCAATCATAAGTTTTAAGTTAAGGGGGCTATCGCATGTATAAACTCATGGCATGATATATAGATATAGAAAGTATAAGTTATTAGGGTTATCACACGTATAAATATAGCTATAACATATCTAAATCAGTTACCGCATGTCTAGCTATCACAAATATAAACCAGATGTTATTACAAGGATCATTTTAAGTATCGTCACATGTATAAACACTGCTATCACATGTACAAATTTACGTGCCATCGCATGTATAAACATACGTGCTATCGCATATATAAAATGGGTAAATATGCAATTAAATAAAAAAATATTTATTTTCCTAAATAAAGTGACTACTTTTTGTATAATTCCTTACACATTCCATTGTTTATTTGTTACTTTTATACCGTTTAGAAATCTCTAAGGATAGTCGAAATTAATTATCTGATCATGCCTTAGTAAATTAGTTTCCTTAATTATTTTTTTAATTTGAGTATTTTTTTGTCTTACCGTTTAATTCACAATAATTCAAAAAAATTCCCAAAAATCCATAGAAATTCGAAAACATCTTCCTTTACCTTCAGCAAAAATTTTGAATCAAAAAAATTAAATTTAAACATTTTCAAACATTAATTATAGTTAAAATTGCTCATTTTTAACTTAGAAAATTCATAATAAATAATTTTCTCATCCAAATATTGTTTTAATGTTGTAAAAATCGCATTAAAATTTCAAAGCATTTGGAGATGATTAATTCATATTTTACCCTTAAACATATCAAAGACAAGGTCATTCAATATCCAAACATAGACTGATTTATTCTACTATCACTATTGATTGCAATCCCTAAAAACATCAAAATATATTATACCATAAAGCGCATCAAATAGTGCTATTCCAATACTTGACTTTTAAATATTGTTGTAGGCAAACTCTACCAACTGCAAATGATCTTCCCAAAATCTAGGACACGTGCTCTCAGCAAATCCTACAGTACTCGATTTACTCCTTTCGTCTGACCTCCTATCTAAGGATGGTAAGCAATACTAAAGTTAATTTTCATACCCAATGCATTTCGCAAGTTTTTCCAAAACTCACTAGTAAACAATGGATGTCTTTTACTAACTATGTTGCTCAAAACCTCATTGAGTCTCGTAACATTCTCTACATATGGCTTTATTAAGCTAACCATTGTTCTTATTGGTTTCATTGGAATAAAATTGGACTCCTAGTCAATCACTCGACTATTACCCATATACTATTATTCGTTGTCCTGGACCTTAGCAATCCAACTATATAATCTGCAGATACAGATTTCCACTTCCAAGTCAGTACTTTCAAAGGTTGAAGTAATCCATTTGGCTTTTGATGTTTAGCCCTAACTTGCTGACATGTGAAATACTTCTTTACACATTCATAACCATCCCTCTCTATATGAAGTTTTAGACTTATATCATTCTATTTTCCATTTTTTAGGCCGACGTGCCTGATCGGCCCCTATCGTTTTTACTATTGGTCCTTCTATCAAGTCCATTACCATTGATGTTGTCATTACTACCACAATGGGTCTAGGACCGACCTTGACGTAGAAAAATTAGAGCACTATTTGAGGGTGATAAGCTGAATGATGACTTAGACGAGAGAGGATATTACCATCACTCGTACCTCTGGTGCTAAGCCTGCCTCAGCCAAAATTATCAAAGCCCGAAAGGTCATTCTCAGAAAGGTGAAGGTAGAATAGCTGGACGATGCTCCTTTCTAGCAATTAACTACCCATCTTTATACTTTGAAGATTTCGATATCACTTTCGACTATTGCTAATCTCGCTGCCCAAAGGTATCCAAGAAGTTCAACGTGAAGTAACATGTCATATTAGCTGATGAACCTAACTTCAAAGAAGATACCCTACTTGAAGGCGGCAGTACACCAAAGAAGCTAGGCACAACCAAACTCAGTCAAGTGTAAGTAGTTGAAGAAATGATGCATTTGTCTCCAGCATTCTACCTTTTTCGCTTTTTTCCATTGTATATAGTCCAGTAGTCAATATTCTCCCTTGAAACCCTTATTTCTTGTTTATTGGATTCCAATATTATCTTGATTCAATAATTTATTAAATAAAATTGAAAAAAAAATAAGGATTCGATACAAAAACGAAACATTATCTATATCTAGAAATACAAAAATCTAACCGAGTATACAGCTTCTTATCTAATAAATGAAATATAATATTAATAAATTCCATTACTTAGTTTAACGTATTAGTTATTAAATTCTCTTTTTCCGTCTGACTCTTTGGTCTTAAGAATGACGGTTTTATTTTAAGAACAAGTGATTGCCCTTCTCCGACCCTTACTGCCCAACTGGAGAGTGGATAGCTAATGCGTTCCACTTATTAAACAGAGTCTATGGTCAATTCGTGACCCCTAGATGTCCTTGGGGCGATCTCGTAGTTCCTGTAGAGTGGAGACGACGGGTTGGTCCATGGATTTTCCTTCCTTTTGCCACATTTCCCTAAAAAAAAAGTTGAAGGGAGATAGTGCATCAAGCTATTCGCAAGGGACAACTTGATCCTCTTCCCCATGGATCCCAGATGATGGAACCCTAGGAGAGCCGCCGACTCCAACAACCGTCCATGTACGATCCATACTAGATCGGACCAACTTCCCATCCTACCTCCTCTATGTTCTTGACAGCCCATCTTGTTGTCTCAATAGAGTCTTTCAGTGGCAAAGAGGAGAAGTTTGGTTTCAAACTCCGATTCGAACATAAGGAGTGCGCCATGCTAATATGCCTTGGATGATATACATCTACGGAACAGGCGTTGATGAGCACATTGAACTATCCATGTGGCTGAGAGCCCTCATAGCCCAGGTAAAACAACGCAATTATCAAGGACGTGCTCTACCACTAAGCTAATAGCCCTTCGTGCGGGCCTCCCAGTGGGAGGCATGCTATACCAAAAGTGAGGAAAATCCCATCCCTCTCTTTCCCTTTTGCTCACCATATCCCTCTCGTATAGCTGCATCGGGACATAAAAAGTGGGATCCTACCAACTTGTTCCGACCTATGATATTAAGCTCATAAGCTTGGTCTTAGTTCACCATCGAGAAACGAAAGAAGACTTCAATATCCAAGCTTAGCTCAGATGTAGTTCGCTTCTTTTTGAGTGTGAAGCAGTGTCAAACAAGAATATACAACAAGCATAAGCATTAGCTATCCCTAAAAAGGAGGTGATCCAGCCGCACCTTCCAGTATGGCTATCATTCCAAACACTATCCCCACCTTCGGCATCCCCCTCCTTACGGTTAAGGTAACGACTTCGGGCATGGCCAACTCCCGTAGTATGACGGGCGGTGCGTACAAGGCCTGGGAACAAATTCACCGTCGTATGGTTGACCGGCGATTACTAGCGATTCCGGCTTCATGTAGGCGAGTTGCAGCCTACAACCCGAACCGAGGACGGGTTTTGGAGTTAGCTCACCCTCACGGGATTGCAACCCTTTGTCTCGCCCATTGTAGCATGTGTGTTGCATAGGGCATAAGTGGGCATGATGACTTGACATCATCTTAACCTTCCTTCCGACTTATCATCGGCAGTTTATTCAAGGTTTCACACTCAATGGTGGCAACTACACACGAGGGTTGTGCTCATTGCGAGACTTAACCCAACACCTTACGACATGAGCTGACGGCAGCCATCCAATACCTATGTTCGCGTTCCCGAAGGCACCTCTCTCTTTCAAGTGGATTCATGGCATGTCAAGTTCTGGTAAGGTTCCTCGCTTTGCATCGAATTAAACCACATGCTCCACCACTTATTCGGGCCTCCGTCAATTCCCTTGAGTTTCATTCTTGCGAATGTACTCCCCACATGGGATACTTAACACGTTAGCTGTAACACTACATGGGTCGATACGTGTAGCGTTAGTATCCTTCGTTTGTGGCTAGGACTACTAGGTATCTAATCCCATTTTCTCCCCTAGATTTCGTCTCCTAGTGTCAGTGTCGCCCAGCAGAGTGCTTTCGTCTTTGGTGTTCTTCCCAACCTCTACGCATTTCACCACTCCACCGGAAATTTCCTCTACCCTTACCATACTCCAACTTGGTAGTTTCTACTGCCTGTCCAGGGTTGAGCCCTGGGATTTGACGGTGGACTTGAAAAGCCACATACGGACGCTTTACGCCCAATCATTCCAGATAACGCTTGCATCCTCTATCTTACCACAGCTGCTGGCACAAAGTTAGTTGATTCTTATTCCTCAGATACCATTATTGCTTCTTCTCTAATAAAAGAAGTTCACGACCCGTGGGCCTTCTACCTCCAGGCGACATTGCTCCGTCAGGCTTTTGCCCATTGCAGAAAATTCTCGACTGCTGCCTCCTGTAGGAGTCTGGGTCATATTTCAGTCCCAATGTGGCTGATTAACTTCTCGAACCAGCTAATGATCATCGTCTTGGTAAGCTATTGCCTCACCAACTAGCTAATCAGATGCGAACCCCTTCTCGAGCGGATTCCTCCTTTTGCTCCTTAGCCTATGGGGTATTAGCAACCATATCCAGTTATTGTTCCCCTCCTAAGTGAAGGTTCTTACGCGTTACTCACCCGTCTGCCACTGGAAAGTCCACTTCCCTTCTGACTTGCATGTGTTAAGCATGTCGTTAGCATTCATCCTCAGCCAGCATCGAACTCTCCATGAGATTCATTGTTGCATTACTTACAGCTTCCTTGTTCGTAGACAAAGATGATTCGAAATTTATTTCATTCTAAGCATAACTTGGATCCGTGCGCTTCATATTATCCTGGAGTTCGCTTCCAGCAATATAGTCATCCCTACCTATCACGTCAATCCCATAAGCCTCTTATCCATTCTCGTTCGATCACTGCGGGGAGCAAGTCAAAATAGAAAAACTCTTGTTGGGTTTAGGGATAATCAGGCTCGAACTATGACTTCCACCACGTCAAGATGACACTCTACCGCCGAGTTATATCCCTTCCTGGCCCCATCGAGAAATAGAACTAATTAATCCTAAGGAAAATGATCGAGAGACTCAACGCTACTATTCCTGAACAACTTGGAGCCAAGCCTTCTTTTCGCACTATTACAGACAACTTCTTTTTCTTAGGAAAACATACAAGAAAAAGAATAATGGTGACCCCACCGTTAACTACTTCATTTTCATTTATGAATTTCATAATAATAGAAAATACATGCCCTCTTGTCTAGCAGGCCAAGATTGAACCCTGTGGAAGGACTGACTCATTCGGATCAACATGAGGGTCCAACTCCATAGCATTGCCAGAATCCATGTTGTATATTTGAAGCAGTTGACCACCTGCTTCGCTCATGGTACGACCCTCTTCCCGCAGAGCCAGCTTTCTCCTCGGTCCATAGAGAGAAAAAATGTCGGACAAGTGCTAAAGTTCATGACGGAAGAAGGGACCCACTGAGCCGTGATCATTAACTATTACCAATATAATAGAAAAGAACTATCTTTTCTGTATACTTTCCCTGATTCTGTTTCAAACACGGGTATTACACAATCGATGTGATCATATTGGGACCAAATTGGTTATTAGGAAGTAAAAATTATGACAAGCATGCCTAATGCTCTTCCTATAATAGGATCTCCTTTGGTAGAGTTAATACGTGGAAGTGCTGGTGTGGGTCAATCTACCTTGATTCGTTTTTATAATTTACACACTTTTGTATTTCCTCTTCTTACTACCGTATTTATGTCAATGCACTTTCCAATGATACATAAGCAAGGTATTTCAGGTCCTTTATAGTTATAGCTTTATTTTATAGAGAAAATAGAACATAGATATTTGTAATTTCTAATATATCCTATCGGGAAGGAACAATAGTATTTCATTGCTACAAATATGTATTATTGAAGAAATAAGACATGTTTTTTATACTTCTCTTCAACTCCGAAGTAGTTTAGTTCTTATTTGATAAGAATAGTTGAAGTGTATTCTCTAAAGAGAGGATGGATGGATTATGGGAGTGTGTGACTTGAACTATTGATTGGGACATGCCGATATATTGTCTTATCCGCCATGTTGAGATTCACAACCAAACGTGTCTACGCATCCAACCACCACATAAATCCCCCTATGTAGCATAGGATAGGCTGGTTCATTTGAGGGGAATTTTTTCTATGATCATGTCTGAATTATGTCATGCATGAATACGCTCCATAAGTTCCTGTAGAATAAGTGATGTGGCATGATCCAATGTTTTACCTATCCAACTTACTTGTTTATAGTATGGAAACGCATTCATTTCTTTTGCATCGATCTCAATCTATAATATGATACTATCGGAGTGAAATAAGATACATAAGGAAGAATAGGGGCTAGACTTTATCAATAACAAGTAAAGACTTTGTATGTAAGAAAATCGAGATGTTATGGGGAAAAAATCGAATAAAATAAAAATGACATGAGACGGTCCAAAAAGACTTGATTGTGATCAAATTTTTAAGCTTACTTGGATATTGTGCATTTATCTGTAGGAACTAAATTATTTGCATGGAATACGAATAGGTGCAACTTCAGAAATGGGACCTAGTAATCCTTTATCACTAACATAGAATCATTCTATTTTATATGTGTGGATATCTATAAAATATAGATTTTCTATCAATCTATTTCTGTAATTCTTTTGAATCTAGCTCGAGTCGGATGATGAAAAATTATCATGTTCGATTTTTTCGAGGGATGTATCTATAAGAATTCACCTATCCCAATAACAAAGAATCCTGACTTGAACGATCATGTATTAAGAGCTAAATTGGCCAAATGGACGGGGAATAATTATTATGGAGAACTCACATGGTCGAATGATTATTTATATATTTTTCCAATAGTAATTCTAGGTACTATTGCATGTAATGTCAGCTTAGCAGTCCTAGAACCATCAATGATTGGTGAATCGGCAGATCCTTTTGCAACTCCTTTGGAAATATTGCCCGAAGGATACTTTTTTCCTATATTTCAAATACTCCGCACAATGCCTAATAAATCATTGGGTGTTCTTTTAATGGTTTCAGTAATAATAGATTATTAACATTACCCTTTTTGGAGAATGTTAAGAAATTTCAAAATATATTTCGTCGTCCAGTAGCTACAACAGTCTTTTTGATCGGTATCGCAGTAGCTCTTTGGTTAGATATTGGAGCAACATTACCAATGATAAATCTCTAACTTTTGGTCTTTTTCAAATTGATTCGACTGTGAAATACCACGATGTAGGTATCTAGGGAATAGTCACTTCTATAGTAAATCCTCCCTAGGTACATGAATTTTATTATAATCTATTTCATGAAAATACGAATTGTGTATCGAAGATAAAAAACGAAGTTTTTTTAATAAAAAAAGAATATGAAAATTTTTCTTTAAAATGAAAACTTATTCTTGGGTAAATGGATTGCGAAATGCTTCTACAAAGTGTCCAATATCCATTTTACATATTTTGTACGAAAATATTCAATTCTCATAAGAACCTCCCGACTGTTACTCAAAAGGTCCAATAAGGCATGTATATTGGACTTTTTGAGACAATTATAGGCCCCAGGAGATAGTTCTAATTTGTCAACAAAAATACATTTTCAATGGAATTCCTTTTTAGTTTTTCCTTAGCTTAGTTAATCCATTTTGAAAGGTAAAAGGAGGTAGGGTAAACCTATTTTTATTTTCCTCGAAATGAATGTTCCTTTCTTCCACATGTAGAAAAGGAATAAATGAATTAATCAAATTACGAGAAGCTTCACAAAGTGCTTCCTTAGGAGTTAAACTTCCATTCGTCCATATTTCTATAAAAAGTATCTCTTATTTTTCATTTCCATTTCCATAAGAATGAATACTATTATTTGCATTTTGAACAGGCATGGATACAACATCTATAGGATAACTTCCATTTTGAGATTTATTTACGGGGTTCATACGGTATCCGCGATCTCTATTGATTTGTAATTCAATACGCAAATCAATTGGTTCCTGGTTATTTTTATCCTATGAACTTTAAGATGTATGAAGCCTCATATTTGACTCTTGTAGCGGAGCGATAGAGACTCCATTTAACTTAGGGTAATCTAGGCCAGAGGCAGACATAAGTCAAGGTAACCCCTCTTTGAAACACTTTGATATTGTCCTAGATTAGAATACAAATCATGAATCACAGAGCACATGGAGCCATCTTATTATCTTCCTATAAAAAGGAAAAAATATGGTGGACTAACTGATCTTTATATCAATCAGTTGATAAAAGAGCCCAATGCAAGAAAATGCATGTTGGGTCTTTGAAACAGTTCGCATCATTTCGATAATAATTAGTCAGATCTGTTTTACCGAGAAGGTCTACGGTTCGAATCTGTATATCCCTAACAAATTCCACTTTTTTCATTTTGATTGAAATAAAGAAGTGGAAATTGATTAAGAATTAAATTAATGCATTTTATATCTGTATTTTTATAATATAAAATGAACTAGAAAAATATAGTTATCATAATACAATTTCTTATGCTACAATTAGTCTTATTTATTAGTATTCTACTTATACTATTTTTTGTATGCAATTTAATTACTTTTTAAAAAGAGAAACCGAGATAAAGTAAGAGGGTTTTCTTTGGGCGGGAACATCATATATGGATATCACATCTAAATGGAATCAAAAAAAATGGTAAGTGGGGTTCCATTGTATGAATCTTTGAATAAGGCATGCACCATGGCAAACAAACTCTAAGCTATGTAGTATTATTTGATCGAAAAAAATTCCCTATGGTTGTAGATCCAGCCTTTTGTATTCCCAAAGTAAATAATAAAATTCATTTTGTCCAATTGTGTTAGTTACTTTTTGTATTTTACTTTCCTGCGTTTAATTTATAATTTTTGCAAATATTCATATATAAGTGCCAGTGATGTCTTGCCTTTACACCATGCCTATGTATGTTGATATGTGTAATGTGTTTACTTATTATAACTATGTACATATAAATAAATATATGTTGTTATCGATTTTATTTTCTAATTATTTTTATTCGTTGTTGGTTAGACTTGTTATATTCAACCTTAAATAAAACTCTGCTTCCTTGATAATTTTTACACGACTTTCCGCTCCTGTCCACATGAGCACCATTTAGTATTGTTGATTGTACTGCATAAAATTATTTATACATCGATACTTATCTTTGAATGTTGAGTATTTGTCGATGCCTATCTCCAGACATCATTGGCATCGCCTATCTCTAGGCGTTGGTTAAGGATTGAATATGTGGGGATGCATTATCTGACTCCAAAATTATATCCAAGAAATCGAACTTGAGAAGTCTAGTAATACCTATCTTCATATACCTAAACATTCGATTTTCAAAATATGTCATATTTGTGTTGCTGATCTGGTAACATGGAGTTTAACATAATAAATATGATTCCATTGATTCAAAAAGCAAAAGTTATTGAAAATCCTCATAGTGGATGCCACTGTATTGCAGCGAATTCAATCAATCGAATCTTCAAATAGGAAAATGTCTAAATATAAAGAATCAAGTGTGTAAATGCTCACTATGCTACACCTAAAGAATCGGGTCCATCAAATGTTGATATCTTATATGTACTAATCTGCCTTACCACGTAAGGTCTTTCCCAATTCGAACCAAGCACCCCAATGTTTGGAAAGATCCGTTTCAAAACAAGGTTTTCAATTTTGTACGTAGTTCAAGACCTTGGTGTTAAATTGTCACGCTACCCTTTGTTGATAAGAAATTAACCTTAGATTCGCCGCCTCACATTTTCTCCACCAAGTCAAGGGATGCTAATAATAGCTCCTTATTCGTCTTATGGTCATAGTATATGCATCAGTGAGAACAGATTTCCACTACAATTGGTATCATCACTTCAGTTCCATAAGCTAGTGCGAATAGAGTATATCCAGTTGTAGATTTACAGATCGTCCGATAAGCCCACTGAACAGTAGTAACTCATCAACCTAGTGTCCTTCTGCTCGCTTCAAAAGCTTCTTAATGACGAATTTAATGATCCCATTCACTGCCTTCACATGTCTATTCATCTATGGATGAGGTACTCTCGAGAAACACTTCTGAATTCGATACCGAGCATGGAATTCACAAAATTCTACGCTCTCAAATAGAGTTCCATTGTCACTATAATCTTCTATACTACTCCAAACCTACATAAAATGTTCTTTACAATAACATCAATCGCTTTTTCCGAAGCAATTTTGATCGGTGGCTTCGTCTCAATCATTAAATTCGCGTAAATTACTTCCACAAATAAATTATAAATCAGTCATACGATTTAGTACTTCAAATATCATACTTTTAATGCCCATATAACTATTAATAAATATAGTTAAAGCAACTAACTATTTTTATCATATGTAACTTCAATGAAATATCCAATTCAACACACTAAGATGTCGTTCATAATTAATAATTTTATGTTATTTTTTTCAATTATATGCATATCATTTATTAAAAAACAAATAATTAGTTAATAACTATAAACTAATTAAATTAATAATCACAATTTAAATACCCCGATCAAATACCTCATTCATAGCCCCAAATGCATTCCACGTTCACTCGACTTCCCCACTCCGATTCCCCGTTTCCATTCATTACAAACGCACCCTAAATTTTCATATACTTTTAAATAGTTTATTTACTTCCTTGTTTGTAGGCAACTCATTAATAAATAAATGTATCATTTTATGTTCAACTCATGAATGTAGAAAAACACAACATGTATGTTCATTTGCAAATCTACAGTTTGGATACTCAAATTTTATCATAAGAAAAAGAATAATATATGCTCAAGCAAATCTATTCTATTGTATCTAAAAGAGAATAATGGACTTTTGTGTTCTTATCTCTTATTCACTCTCTCAAAATACTCTTCTCTTATCATTCATGGTTAAAAATTCATTTACCCCCATTAAATTAATTATTCTCATTTTGAACTAAATTATTTTCATTCTAAACTAATAATTTCTCCAATACATATCTCAGTATCTTATCCACCTCACTCCCTGCATTTATTTTTCTTAAATAATTCAATTGACATCCTCTTCTTCTTCTGCATACTTTCAAAGCAAGAAAATAAAATCTTGGTTATTTTACATCTTCACTTTCTTCTTCCTCCTTGATTATTTTACATCTTCTCTTCCTTATTCCTCCTCACACCGTCTATTTCTTCCCCTTTCCAGTTACTTATATAAAAAATTCAATCATAACTCTATTTCTTCACATTCTCTGGTTTCATCTAAATAATTCAATTCTTAATTCAAAGCAAATTAGGATTCCTTTTGAAACAACTTATGTATCAATATCATAATTATCTTAACATTAGTATAATTTAATTGAATTCGTTAATAGTTCTTCACCTTTGAATACTCCATAATTATTTTTGATTTTATTCATGTTTTGCAATGATTTTTTTAATGCTTGGTGCATTTAGGTTATGGAATATTATGAAAAACATGTCTAAAAGCCATTATAAACCTTAGCTTACTGGATCGACGAGCTCGAATTAAAGATTTTTATTTTATAACCTATTTTTCTTATAGTTCAAGTTTACATTTGTTGTTATCCTAAATTTTATTATCCGGATTATGGTTTTCTCTTATTTTTGTTTGGATCAGTATGCTTATGAATATCATTTTCTTCATTTATTTTGCAGATTTTTATTGAAATTATTAATGCGTAAACATCTTCGAATATTTAGTTGTTTTGAAAAATTAGTATATATAAAGTAGAACTATTTTTTGTTCCTTACGTTCTATTTTCATTCTATTTTTGTTTTTATTGAAGATTATGACTTTGATCTTTCATTTATTTTGTGAAGAATTATTGTGTTTAGTAACGTGTGTATATATACCAATGGACCTTAAGTTGTCATATATAAGTAAATAAAGGTAAAGTTGGTCTTTTTTTCATTCTTAAACATAAGAATATAAGAAAAATGAAGTTGAGAGAAAAAAATTATACCTAAAGTAAAAGAAAATATAAAAAATAATTTTTCAAAAAATAGTTTAAGGGAAAAATATAAATGCATAGACAACATTTTTAGATATCTTTAATATGCAACTTTAAACTTTTGTATAAGTTTAGTTTTACCTACGTATATTACAATTTTTTTTAATTCTTTTTGTTGTTTTATTCACCTGAACTTACTTTTTATAAATTTTGTATTATTCTTTTTAACCAATTTATATTTTATATATATTTCTATCATGTTGTCTAATATACTATGAAATATTTACAAAAACTCACATTCATGGTTTCCACCAAATTTTTAGTGATGTTACAAAATAATGAGGAAATTGTTTGTGGTTTTTGTGAATCTTTTTCATCATATAATATTTTTAATTTTTATGGAAATGGAAACATTCATTCATAACTATACATTGAAGATGCATAGTTTTATAATGTTTGTAATCAAACTATTTTAAAATAGATCGGATAATATCAAATATTATTACCATTTAATTGTTAAAACAAATTATTTCTTTTGATTTGACAAGATTGAATTCAAAGTAATTAAAAAATCTATTACAATTAAGTCTATTTTATTTGTAACTCAATTTGTATTCTTTGCTCTTGATCATCCTTAGCTTCAATACTCAATTCACCTTTATTTTGAGGAAATTTTTGCATTCAAGTCTTTCTATTTCTTCTTTATTTTCAAAATGCCAAAAGCATTAAACTCTAAAATTTAATGCACATTAATCATATACTCATTCTTTCTAACACCTTTTGTCGTGTTGTTCTCTTCTTCTTTCCAACAACTCTATCTAAACATTTGGGAAAAACCTATCTTTTTTATATTTGTCCAAGTTCTACTTCTCTTGCTTATTTCCCTTTCAGTTTCAAAAAACCTCTCAAAAGACAGGAAAAAAGATTTTTTTTTTCCATTTACAAAACTTATTCTTTGAATGTAACAAAGACTTTTTGATTTAATAGATTCAAAGAAGTTCAATAAATTCGAAGAAGTTCAATCAATTTTATCTTTGTCCCACCTTTTCCCTAACTAATTTGTTTAGTCGTCCTATATTTACCCTAACTCCCAGTTTGTTCAATATTGAAGATTTGAATGTTTGAATTGCTAACGTACCATTAAATTCAATTATGGATTTTATTTTAGTGGAATATATTTTTAACAGTATTTAAGGAAAATTGAGTTGAAGTAATAAATTATAAGGTATGTAAGGAATATCCCTTATGTTTAGAGTCTATTCTATTATATAAGAAAGATATGATTTTAAACGAAGTCGTTTAAAAACTTGAATGTCTTATTCTCACAATCTTCAATGTTTCAACGTTGAATAAAGTGGACATGTTGAAAACATCTCATGATAAGATTCAATTATTAAATTTATTTGTTTTGGATTTTTTTTAACTTTTTTAATGTCTTCTTAAAAGAAAGACAAAACTGGATATATAAATCCGAAATGTTTTTGTTTTCTTGAATTTGTATATTTAGTTATCTTATTTTCCTTTTTAGTTTATTTAGGCGAATATCTTCATACAAATAAATAATATAAATGACTTAGCGATTGTATATCATGTTCTACATAACTCAGTTAGGTTATTAGCATAACTATTTATTTCATGACACCTACTTTCAACTATTATCCATTTATGCTTATCACAATTAATTGTCACAAAGGTATAAGAAAGTTCATCAAATTTCAAATTAATTTTGCCTATACTATATTATGAAAAGTAAAGTTATAAACACAATGTTGCATTTTCAAATTGATTGATTTAGTTATGATCACTTTTTAAATTTATGTGAAACCAGGTGATAATTGTCATTAAAATTCAAATGTAATTTTATATGTCCAATTGGTTTTTATTAGTTTATGGCAAGCTTTTATGATTTTATAATTTGGTGTTGAAATTTTTTATCGGATTTGTTTATAATTCTATTCACTTTTCTATCATCTTAAATGGATCATCAACTTTGTTATTCATTCCATTTTAACCATGTTTAACTATTATGCATTCATTTTGTATTATTTAGTTATAACTAAAGACGCATCTTGGTTGTAATAGATCTATTTAAATTTAAATTTCTTATAAATTTTGTGTTATTTTAGTATTTATATTCATACTTTGTATTTTTAGTGTTTATCATACAATTCTGCTAATCATATTTAACACTGTTTATTGATAACTTACTAATTGATGTGGTACATTATAAGAATGTCATGTGTGCTTAAGGTTGAGATGTCTTTGATATATTCATACTATATATACTGTTCTATATGATATAGGATCAAATTGTTTCCTAAATATTTTTTCTTCTTTATTTTATTATTTAGTTTGTATTTGCCATTTCTTGATTTTATTATCATTTTCTTTTTCAAATCATTATTTCCTTTTCTATTTTTCAATTGGGTTGATTTTCAATCAATTCCATACTGGTTGGTTCGATGAAGGGAGAGAAAAAAAGTAACACTCAAGAGAATTAAAATTTGAGCATTAAATATAAGAGATAACGGAAGTCATAAATAGAACGACCATTACGATTCACTTCAATTTAATTACTAAGTTTGATAGTAAATAATTTTGTGCTCTTTACTATAATAAATAAATTTCACGATACACGTCTATTCTTATATAAAATGTTCAAGTTTTTGACCATTTGTATTCATCTTTCTCATAATTTTAAGAACAAATCCTAATCTTCTAGCATCTTTACGTCACATATTTCCCCTTACTATATTGTTATTCCATTTATCCCACTTTTTATTCTTATCAAATCCAATTTATTTATCTTCTCTTCTAACTACATTAAATACTTTAAAAAAATCTCATTTCCTCAAATTTTTCCATCTTCAATTTCTTCTCCCTCCTCTCATAATCTTGTTCCTTCCCATATTTGGCATCACATAAAAATTCAATTCTAAATCAGATTTACTTTTAGAGACTATTTCTATATAATTTATTTCTTTATCTCCTTATTTTACTAACATGATTATAATTTGATTGAATTCACTTATAATTCAACCTCCTTTCTATTCAACTTAATTATTTTTTTATTCTATTCGTATTATGAAGTGGTTGTATTTATACATGTTACTCCTATGGTTAGGATTATTATGGATGAATTATCTAAATGCTTCCAAAAGGGCAATTTGGATCTAAAGGTTAGATCTTATTTTATTATATTTATTTTCTTTTAATTTAACATAGAATGTGACGTTTTAATCCTAAGTTTATGATTTCATAACTTTGATTTGAATTTTGTGCCTTAAAATTTTGTCTTCCTCTTATTATTATTTTGATTATTATAGTTACGAACTTGATTTCATCTTTTTTTGTAGGAGTGTATTAGATTCACTAACTCGTAGGCATTGTAGAAGCTTCTATTATTCAAAAGCTATTATTATTTCTCACATTGATATCAGATTCCATTTTCATTTTTTTGTTAACATTGGTGAATTATGGATTTAGGTTCCTTCATTTATTTTGCAGGGAGTTATTGGTTTGTTAATATAGAAACAAAAATAAACCTCAAATTATCCTCTATAATAAAATATCGGTAAAGTCGATCTTTATCTCATTCTTAAACATAAGTATATAAGAAAATCAATTTGAAAGAAAAATATTACACATGTAGCAAAAAATATTTAATAATAAATTTCATACTATATTACAAAGATAAATATAAATGTATAAATAGCACTTTGTTATGCTATCAGTAGATAATTTTAAATTTTTGTTAAAAGTTTAGTTTTAAATACACATTGGGAAAAAATTATGCTCACTTTAAATGCGTAGTCTTAGTCAGTCTTACATTTTTTTTGTAAATTCTAAAAATTTTCTTCTTAATCTACCTATACTTTTAATATTTTTATATTATATTATTTAATAGACTCTAAAATGTTCATTGGAAAAGCACATTCATGGTCATCATTAAAGTCTTGGTGATCATATAAAACAATAGTTGTTTTAGGTGTTGAGTTTGGTAATTTTTGAAGTAACTATAAATTATAGATACTTTTATTCTAATGGTTTTGTGTACTATTTTTAATTAGGAAGGATCAGATCAATTGTTATTATGTAATAAACAAAAGCAATCAATTTCTTTGAATTTAGATCAATACGAATTCAAAGTAATTTCACTATTAAACCATAATTCAATTTTAAGGAGAGAATAAATTACATACTAAGTCACCTTAATGCTAATAAATTATAAATATAAATGTAGTAAATTAATTCATTTTAGTTATTCCCTTTTATCACCAAATTTAAAATGCATGAAAATTCAAGAAGCTTCCATTGTTCTATAAAATATGTTTCAAGTAAAGTTGAACTATTTTTTACTTTCACGTGTTTTAGATTAAATTGCATTTTCATATATTTTTTCATTAGCAAGAGTAAGAATTGGTGTTCCTTTATTTATTTTGCATGGAATTTGTAACGACCCTGACTCGACCTTCGAAAATCAACACCGAATATATCACCCGTATTCGAATGTCGTAGATTCAAATGTCGAATCTGGTTCGCCGAAGCTTATAACACATTAAGTACAACAACACAGTGGAAGGAAAATGAAATTTTATTTATACATAATAGATACAACATCTGATCAAATGAATATCAACATATATCAGAGATACAAGACAACAATGAAAGAACAACAGCGGAAGAGATAACTCCGTCATGATGTCCAAGAGAGTGAATCCACAAACTGCATCTCTAATGCCAAAGCTCAAAAGACTCCAAGCTCCAAATCGAAAGCTCGAACCACCATCACGTTGACTTAAGCAAGGTCAGTTGAAGATGACAAATGCTATCGCCAAACCAAAAGGCTTCAAAGACCAAAGACTTCAAGGATTTCCAAACAGAAGGCTGAAAGCTACCGAATCTATATCTATTATCTGACTACCTGACTCTAGGCTACCCGTGTGGAAAATTATGGGCACCTAGAGTTTAGAAAGGGAACAATAAACTCTAGGCCATTCATGAGACTGGTGTAAGTAAACAAAAACAGTTGTTTAAGCGAAACAAACAAAGAGAAATTTAAAATTGAAATCCGCTATGCTTTTTGGAAAATGAAACTACCATAAAGCCTCCCGGTACACACACAATGCAATCACACACTTGGAGGAGATTTCTCCTTATGATGGTCAAACATGCTTGATACGCAAAACCCTTTTGATATTATTATTAGTGAATCGTGTATAAAACCTTTCGAAAGTATAATATTAATCTTAGCCAGCATAGGTACAATTATATTATGTCTGCTATAGCTACCATTTAAGAATGGAAGGTTATACAACTAAAACCATACAAGGCGCATATTGGATGATTGGATTTCCAACAAATGGCCAGGCTAAGGAACTTCCTATGCCACATAGGAACGCCTCTAGAGGGACGCCTCGAGAACCTAACCGGATTTCTACCAACACAAGGCCGGGTTACCTCTGTAACTAGGTAACTACTGACACGAGTATGCCATCTCCCGGTTATAACCGACCTTTATCCGGGGCTCCAACCACAACAACCACAAAGCAATAAATTTGCACAACCACATAAGTTAAGTATCTAGGCTCCATACCATGATACCTCTTTTATCCAGATGGAAATGGACATACCCTAAGGGGCGCTACCCCTAATAACCTTGCTGCATCCTTCTTGTTTCGACCATTTTCAGGTTGTGAGGCTCGACGAGGTCTAATCCACAAAGCTACGCTTTTCACAAAAGCCATGCTTTGATCAACAAATGATCAACAACACTTCATATGCCACATTACCGAAATTGGGAATGTATCACTAGTAACCCTCAACTACATAACCTCTGAGTTCGTACGTCTCAGAGAAGGGTGTTAAGCTAAGACAATAAATTCTCCGCCACCAAACAAAAATTTATTTGATAAAAACCAGCTTTACATCTCAAAGTGTAATGTCAGACACACATCCATACAAGTCCATTCCAAATTCGAACGGCTTCGAAGGCACTTCAAAGAAGCCCTTGCAATACGAGTATTCACAATACCGATCGGACTCCCCATCACATATGGTGATCACTATACCGCCGCGACTCAGTGTAGAGATATTCGACGGGTAATCCTTTCGTTCTCGAAAATACCCGGTTTTCACCATCGGTCTTCAAATGTTATCCATTACGTCGTATCGCTATTCGGAATGGGTTATATGACATAAAGTCCTCTCCCGGCTAAACCTAATAATAAGTGCTTAATTTTAAAACCATATGGATATATTGAGATCTTAATTAATCCGCAACTTATTACCCAAAACCTTTCTTTTAAATGGTTTAAACAAATTACCATTTTAATCTTTTAAATAAAAGATTCACCTTTTAAGATCACTTTCAATTTGAAAACAAAGTTCACCGTCTTTTACAAAGATTCATTCATAGCTTTCAAAACTATTTCAATTCCGAACCTTTTATACAAAAGATACACCTTTACGATCCTCTTCAATTTGAAAACAAAGTTCACCAATCTTTAACAAAGATTCATTCATAGCTTTTAAAACAATTTTCATTTCAAACTTGAAATCCTTTCAACACAAATTAGAAATCCTTTCTTTATATGAAAGCTATTATTATTTGAAAAATAAGGGTTTTCGTTTCGGAAAAATCCGATCAAATATACATAAGTTATATCCTTTAAAGTATAAACTTGGGTAAAATTTAAATTCCCAAACTAATACCTTTAAAATACTTTAAAGATGGTTTTATAATCCATATATATATTATATAACTTGTATAAACCTTTCAAACTAAATTTTCAAAACAATTTCAAATCTTAAACAAGATACATTATATTCAAACTAAATTTCAATTTCAAACTTCCTTTTCAAAAGCTTTTCATATTCAACCCAATTTCATTTCCAAACCAATTGGATTCAAAATTCAAATTTTAAAACTATTTCATGTTATTAAATTCAAAATATCAGTGACTTAAACAATTTCCTCGTGCAATCCATATTTATGTGTGTGGTGTAGTCCAGGGGTTTTACACACAACAATACAATATCATCGATCATCACAAATCCAAGCATAGCAATATCGATAAGCGGTATAATCCAATAACGCTTATCTTCATTCACAAATTCATAGATAAATAATATAAATTCATCACATATAAATAAATTACATTCATCACAGCTCAAATCAAAATAATTCATATCACAAAGCATCACACATCAGGGATATCAAACAATTCAAACATTCAGTAGAATCCAAACATCCATAAGTAAGATCAATTGGTCATCTGATTAATTTAAACAAGATTAATTACTAATCCTGGTTAATTAATATTAATTAATTACAACCATTTTAATTAATTATCCTTTAATTATTTATTGATTAACCTTTAATAATAAATTAATTAACCTTTAATTATTAATTAATCAATCTCAATTAATAAATCAATCAACCTTTAATCATTAAATAATTAATCCATAATTATCTAATTATTATTTAACTAATTATCCTGAATTAATTACATTAATTAACTAAATCTTAATTATTACCATTTAATTAATTATCCTTAATTAATTACAATAAGTGATTATTCCTAATCACTTATATTAATAAATCACAAATTAATTTCATTGAGTAATTATCATTTAATCACTTATTAATTAACTTTAATCATTAATTAAGAATTTAATTAATTATTCCTTAATTACTATCATGAAGCAATTATCCTTTAAGTGATTAATTATCTTTAATTAAATTACACAAAGTAATTAGCTTTAGTTTAATTACGCAAAGTAATTATTCTTACTTAATCACTTGATTACATCCTTTAAAACTTATTAAATTAAGATAAATACTTGAAATTATTATCATACAAAATCATTTAAGATCTTTCTTGATTTATTAAGGATTAATACACTTCCTTAGTTAGTTTTTCCATCACTACATTATAATTTTGTAAACACTTGTTGATTTTTGAAATTATTAAATACCAAAACAATTTTAAAAACATTTCAACTTTCAAATTAAATCTTTGAAACTTGTTTTAAAAACTTGTTTATAACTTTAATTCGAAAACTTGGTCAATATTTCCTTTGGAAATTTCGTTTAACAAATTCACTTTGAAATTTATTTAAAACATTTCAAATATACCCGGCCCAAACCCAGAAGTCACGATCAGGAACTCGGGCCACATCCAATTTTTTCCGAGAACCACCCCGAGCACCCTCCTTCTTCTTCCATTTTTTTTCTAAAACTTGGTTTTGGTTTAATTTTATAACTGTTGCAATTTCTGTACACATGCGAACGATATGAAACCCGAGTCAATTTATCATCTCCCCGAGCAACCCTTCGACTCCAACTTCTTTCTCCTTCTTCTTTTATTCTTCCTGACACAAAAATTGCACGTGCACATGCACAGATGATCAGAGCTTCTCCGATCATCGCTCCGACCACCTACATGTCGTCTACGACCTCGCCTATCAGCACAACCACCCAGGTCCTTGAATTCGTGACGAACACGAAATCGAGCATTAGCGAACCAACTGGGAAAAAATAATTCGACCAAAACCTGCTCGCACTGCCCATTTCCAACCACCGAAAATCACTACATTCGTCTAGACCTTCGCCTGAGTTCCACGCTTCCTCTTTCCTGCCTCCGAACCCACTCGATGCGTCAGTGACAACATATTTGCCTCAAAATCAACCACGACCTAAATCTAGACTTAAACCCTAATTTGACGTCGTTACGCCACCATCGTCACCTAAAAATCCATCGATCAATTTTTTCTTGAACCCCGACCTACGACCTCCCTCTGGCCACAATCTCGATGTCAACCACCCATGCGTTCACCAAAATTTGACGAAATATCCCATTCTGGTCATCTCGTGAATTCTCCTCAGTCACAAACGTAAAAATCATCAGATTATCCCCAAAAATCATCATATTTAAATACATATTGATTCAAATGATCAAAACTTAGAATTTTAAGAATCAAATTCTTGACTTGAATTTTATTTTTACTGTCAATTCTTATTTTAGAAATAATAACTTGATATATGTACTTGGAAAATTTTAAAAAAATAAGATTTCATGTTGACAAACACATCTCCTTATGACAGCATTAGCTATCAGTAATTGGTTAAAGATAATTGAATTTCTTTTGAATTTGTTGGGTCAGTAAAACCGAACAAAGGTCTGTTTATGTATATATAGACATGCACATCTAAATCTACATATATATATATATACACACACACATGCAGATATTCATACAAACATTTTTCAAGTCATCATCATCACAGGCATACAAAATCAAGCAACAACATATAAATATACTGAGGGTTGAAAGTTTGCTTACCTTTGATTTGAAAGCAGAGACCTGGAAATGCTCTGGAATTTGGAACCGAGGCACTGGAACTTAGCATTTTGATTTGAACTGGATTTTTTTTTGCTTTTACTCTATTTCTAGGTTTTGAATTTGTCTGAATTGAATTGATCTTTGAGTTGCTTATGAATCAAGTTGAAGATGTTGTTTTGTAGTTTGATTTCAGGTTGATGATTGATTTTGAACTTTAAAATCTGCTTTGCTTCAGGTTTGGATCTGCTACTTGATTTGCTGAATTGAATCTTTTCTTTGAATTTAGTTTCCTGGTTTGCTTTCAGATTTTCTGGTTTGTGTTTTACTTTGTTTTTTTCTTTCCAGGTTTGTATTTCTCTTTGGTTTTGATTTTGAGTTTCTAGGCTTTTGTTTTGTTTTTAGATTTGAAAATAAAGATGAGAGAAAGAAAATATGAAAACTAGTTCTCTTCTTTTAAAAGAAGTTGTTTAATTATTTTTTTATTAATCTTAAATTAAATCAATTGCCACTTGTTCATTTAAATTAACACTTGTTAAATTCACGTTTTTAAAATCTTACACTTGTTTTTTGCTTGTAAAGATGATTACACATGTAATCTTTCGTGCATTAATTATTTTAATATGTTTTAAATATATTTCCTTTTTACATTAGCATATGGTTTACATATATATATATATATATATGTTTTTTTATATATTTTTAAATGTTTATTAATATATATATATATACAAATTATTTATTACAAATATAAAGGAAAAGTGTTTTAAACCTTTTATTAATTTAAAAAATTTATACTTAGTTATGTTTTATACATTTTCTATTATTACTATTTGCATAACTTTTAAAGAAAATTATTTAAACTTAATTATACATAAATAAATATACACACATGTATATAACATATATATATATAGAATTTAACTAAAAATAGATTTTGAAAATTATTGTATTAGATTCAAATCATAACTTTCAAATCACAATGTGTACATATATACATATATATAAATATATATAATAGAAAACAAATTTTATCAAATTTTTATTCTAAGCTATCATCCCTTTAAATAAATGAGTATATATTTTTATTTTATTCAAATCATAACTTTCAAAATATATGTATATTAAAATTAGAAAAAAATTCTATTAGTATTAAATTATAGAATTTTCAAATCCAAATATTATTTATAAGATATTTATCTTATGAATTTCAAACCAAAATTCTATTTTTATTCAATTTATATACATATATATATGAATAAACAAACAAATATCTTATTAAATTTGGAAAAATTCACATTTATTCACAATTTAATTCAAACATTTATTTTAGTTACCAATTTAATTTTTGACTTAAAACCGGGATCGTTACATATTCCCCTTTTAATAAAATTTCGTCCCCAAAATTTGCTAGACAGGGAGACAAACAAAGGATAGATGGAGAATGTTTTACCAAATCAAACTGAATATCTATTTTGCATTTGGCTTACCAAATTAGAATATCATCAATAAATATGAAAACAACTTGTTCAATACTTCACAAGATACTCAGGTCACCAGATCTATGAAATATGCAGGGGCATTGATTAGTTCGAAGGGAAACTAACCATTCGTAGAACATATCTGGACCCCAAGAATAGACAACTGGATACAATCCAATTTAACATCTTATTTTATTAACCAGTTTACTTCAATTTAAAATTTAAATTTCATAAAGTTAAAAACAAAAAGATGATAGGGAATAGATGAAGGGAATATGAATTAGGAACTTATCTACAACGATTCGCAGGGCCACCATCACACCAAAGCTTCTTCTTGTAGCTTCCACGAAGCCATCAAAGAATTGATATCGGATGATGATCAAAGGAGATTGATGGAAAAAGTTGTTCCTTGTTGTTATAGGGTATTGACCATTTGTAGTGGTACTCCCCTGTCCCCTACCTCGTCCTCTTCTTGCACTCAAACTCACTATCAATGGATAGTAAGAGAATTTACTGAGGCATACAGACGGATATCGTAGGGACATACTAATTCTAGGGCATATATAACCCTATCTCTAATGAGTCACCTAATGTGTTATACTCCTAAGCTAAAGTTCTTACTTAACCTTTAGCTCTGATACCACTTGTAATGACCATGACTCGACCTTCGAAAATCTGCACCAAATACATCATCCGTATTCGAATGCCGCAGATTCAAACGTCGAATCTGGTTCGTCGAAGCTTATAACACATTAAGCACAACAACACAGCGGAAAAAAAATGAAAATTTATTTATACACAATAGATACAACATATGATACAAATGAATATCAACATATATCAGAGATACAAGACAACGGCGAAAGAATAACAGCGGAAGAGATAACTCCTTCATGATCTCCAAGAGAGAGTGAACCCACAAACTGCATCTCTAATGCCAAAGCTCAAAAGACTCCAAGCTCCAATTCGAAAGCTCGAACCACCATCACGTTGACTTAAGCAAGCTCAGCTGAAGTGAACAAATGCTATCGCCAAATCCAAAGGTTTCAAAGACCAAAGACTTCAAGGATTTCCAAACAGAAGGCTGAATGCTACCGAATCTATATCTATTATTTGACTACCCGACTCTAGGCTGCCCGTGTGGAAAATTGAGGGCACCTACAGTTTAGAAAGGGAATAATAAACTCCAGGTCAGTCATGATACTGGCGTGAGCAAACAAAACAGTTGTTTAAGAAAAATAAACAAAGAGAAATTTAAAATTGAAATCCACTGTGCTTTTTGGTAAATGAAACTACCATAAGGCCTTCCGGCACACACACAATGCAATCGCACACTTGGGGGAGATTTCTCCTTATGATAGTCAAACATGCTTGATACACAAAACCCTTTTGCATAGTGTAGAAAACCTTTCGAAAGTATAATATTAATCTTAGCCAGCATAGGTACCATTATATTATGCCTACTATAGCTACCATTTAAGAATGGCAGGTTATACAACTAAAACCTTACAAGGTGCGTGTTCGATGATTGGATTTCCAACAAATGGTCAGGCTAACGAACTTCCTATGCCACATAGGAACGCCTCTAGAGGGACGCCCCGAGAACCTAACCGGATTTCTACCAACACAAGGCCGGGTTACCTCTGTAACTAGGTAACTACTGACACGAGTATGCCATCTCCCGGTCATAACCGACCTTTATCCGGGGCCCCAACCACAACAACCACAAAGCAATAAATTTGCACAACCACATAAGTTAAGTATCTAGGCTCCATACCATGATACCTCTTTTATCCAGAAGGAAATGGACATACCCTAAGGGGCGCTACCCCTAATAACCTTGCTGCATCCTTCTTGTTTCGACCATTTTCAGGTTGTGAGGCTCGACGAGGTCTAATCCACAAAGCTACACTTTTCACAAAAGCCATGCTTTGACCAACAAATGATCAACATCACTTCATATGCCACATTACCAAAATTGGGAATGTATCACTAGTAACCATCAACTACATAACCTCTGAGCTCGTACGTCTTAGAGAAGGGTGTTAAGCTAAGACAATAAATTCTCCGCCACCAAACAGAAATGCATTTGATAGAAACCAGCTTTACATCTCAAAGTGTAATGTCAGACACACATCCATACAAGTCCATTCCAGGTTCGAATGGCTTCGAAGGCACTTCAAAGAAGCCCTTGCAATACGGGTATTCACAATACCGATCGGACTCCCAATCACATATAGTGATCACTATACCGGCGCGACTCGGTGCAGAGATATTCGACGGGTAATCATTTCGTTCTCGAAAATACCCGGTATTCGCCATCGGTCTTCAAATGCTATCCATTACGTCGTATCACTATTCGAAATGGGTTATATGACATAAAGTCCTTTCCCGGCTAAACCGAATAATAAGCGCTTAATTTTAAAACCATATGGATATATTAGGATCTTAGTTAAGCCACAACTTATTACCGAAAACCTTTCTTTTAAATGGTTTAAACAAATTACCATTTTAATCTTTTAAAAAATGATTCACCTTTTAAGATAACTTTCTATTTGAAAACAAAGTTCATCATCTTTCAAAAAGATTCATTCATAGCTATCAAAACTATTTCAATTCTGAACCTTTTATACAAAATATACACCTTTAAGATCCTCTTCAATTTGAAAACAAAGTTCACCAATCTTTAACAAAGATTCATTCATAGCTTTTAAAACAATTTTCATTTCAAACTTGAAATCCTTTCAAAACAAATTGGAAATCCTTTCTTTATATGAAAGCTATTATTATTTGAAAAACAAAGGTTTTTGTTTCGGAAAAATCCGATCAAATATACACAAGTTATATCCTTTAATGTATAAACTTGGATAAAATTTAAATTCCCAAATTAATACCTTTAAAATACTTTAAAGATGGTTTTAAAATCGATATATATATATATATATATATATATATATATATATATATATAATTTGTATAAACCTTTCAAACCAAATTTTCAAAACAATTTCAAATCTTAAACAAGATATATTATGTTCAAACTAAATTTCAATTTCAAACTTCCTTTTCAAAAGCTTTTCATATTCAACCCAATTTCATTTCCAAACCAACTGGATTCAAAATTCAAGTTTTAAAACTATTTCATATTATTAAATTCAAAATATCTGTGACTTAACCGATTTTCTCGTGCAATCCATATTTGTGTGTGTGGTGTAGTCCAGGGGTTTTACACACAACAATACAATATCATCGATCATCACAAATCCAAGCACCGCAATATCGATAAGCGGTATAATCCTATAACGCTTATCTTCATTCACAAATTCAAAGACAAATAATATAAATTCATCACAGATAAATAAATTACATTCATCACAGCTCAAATCAAAATAATTCATATCACAAAGCATCACACATCAGGGATATCAAACAATTCAAACATTCAATAGAATCCAAACATGCATAAGTAAGATCAATTGATCATCTGATTAATTTAAACCAGATTAATTACTAATCTTAGTTAATTAATATTAATTAATTACAACCATTTTAATTAATTATCCATTAATTATTTATTGATTAACATTTAATAATAAATTAATTAACCTTTAATTATTAATTAATCAATCTCAATTAATAAATCAATCAATCTTTAATCATTAAATAATTAATCCTTAATTATCTAATTATTCTTTGACTAATTATCCTGAATTAATTACATTAATTAATTAACTCTTAATTATTACCATTTAATTAATTATCCTTAATTAATTACAATAAGTGATTATCCCTAATCACTTATATTAATAAATCACAAATTAATTTCATTGAGTAATTATCCTTTAATCACTTATTAATTAACTTTAATCATTAATTAAGAATTTAATTAATTATTTCTTAATTACTATCATTAAGTAATTATCCTTTAAGTGATTAATTATCTTTAATTAAATTACACAAAGTAATTAGCTTTAATTTAATTACGCAAAGTAATTATTCTTACTTAATCACTTAATTACATTCTTTAAAACTTATTAAATTAAGATAAATACTTGAAATTATTATCATACAAAATCATTTAAGATCTTTCTTGATTTATTAAGGATTAATACACTTCCTTAATTAGTTTTTCCATCACTACATTATAATTTTGTAAACACTTGTTGATTTTTGAAATTATTAAATACCAAAACAATTTTAAAAACATTTCAACTTTCAAATCAAATCTTTGAAACTTATTTTAAAAACTTGTTTATAATTTTAATTCAAAAATTTGGTCAATATTTCCTTTGGAAATTTTGTTTAACAAATTCACTTTGAAATTTATTTAAAACATTTCAAATATACCCGGCCCAAACCCAGAAGTCACGATCAGGAACTCGGGCCACATCCAATTTTCCCGAGAACCACCCCGAGCACCCTCCTTCTTCTTCTTTTTCTTCTAAAACTTGGTTTTGGTTTAATTTTATAACTGTTGCAATTTCTGCACACATGCGAATGATATGAAACCCGAGCCAATGTATCATCTCCCCGAGCAACCCTTCGAGTCCAACGTCTTTCTCCTTCTTTTTTTATTCTTCCTGACACAAAAATTGCATGTGCACATGCACAGATGATCAGAGCTTCTCCGATCATCGCTCCGACCACATATATGTCACTACGACCTCGTCTATCAGTAGAACCACCCAGGTCCTTGAATTCGTGACTAACACGAAATCGAGCATTAGCAAGCCAACTGGAAAAAAATAATTCGACCAAAACCCGCTCGCACTACATCTCGCCTAGACCTTCGCCTGAGTTCCACACTTCCTCTTTCCTGCCTCCGAACCCACTCGATGCGTCAATGACAACGTATTTGCCTCGAAATCAACCACGACCTAAATCTAGATTTAAACCCTAATTTGACGTCGTTACGCCACCATCGTCACCTAAAAATCCATCGATCAATTTTTTTCTTGAACCCCGATCTAGGACCTCCCTCTGGCCACAATCTCGATGTCACCCACCCATGCGTTAACTGAAATTTGACGAAATATCCCATTCCGGTTATCTCGTGTATTCTCCTCAGTCGCAAACGTCAAAATCATCAGATTATCCCCAAAAATCATCATATTTAAATACAAATCGATTCACACTACAACAAAATATATTATTGATAGCCTAGTATGACAGCGTTGTAAACAAACTTGCTGTATTTTAGTTCGCTAGGTATCCAAAAATTGATGACGCGCTATAATTTGACTGCACCGCAAAATTACCAAGACAAAGGCGGCAAATTTTTTTCACTCTTATTTCTCTATCCCCCTTTGAATACACCTCCCCTTCCTCATCGTAGAAAAAAAACCCCAATTTGTTTGTTTTCTTCAACCTTACTTCTAAATCCCTCGTCGTCTGCACACTTAATCAGTTTTACCACGTTCCATTTTTGCAGATCTATCTCGCCTCTAAATAGTCGAATGTGATTGCAAGCATGATTTACATTGTCAGTGAAAAATGCAACATAATTAGAGTGGTATAATCATGATAATTACGTGGATTTAGCCATCGCTTTGCAGCTGCTTCACTAGACACTTTTTTCACTATAGAAAATTGAAAAGGATTCTAAAGGTCGGTATTTTCCCTAATTTTGGGTGACTTTATTATTTTACGTTTTGATTTGATTTTGTAAGTACATAGTACACAACTAACATCTAGTTTGAGTAAATTGAATGTATATTTGATTTTAAATGGTTGTATGCATGTAGTTGTTAAACAAACAAGGCTAATTTATAAATCCTAGTTCTACTACGTAATTTAAGTTTTGTAATTTTGAAACCTATATGAAAGAATGATTGAATTACTATTGAATTGATTATGATTGACTGTATTTTGAGTATGTATGAATTAATTTATTTTCGATTAGAAGCCAATTGAAGAAATTAATAACATTTTCTGTAGAAGCCAACTGAAGAAATTAAAACATTTTCTGTAGAAGCCAACTAAAGGATCTTGAATATGTATGAACGTGTTTTTGAGTAAATTAAAAAGCCAACTGAAGAAATTAATAACATTTTCTGTAGAAACCAACTGAAGGATCTTGAATATGTATGAATGCGTTTTTGTGTAAATTAAAAGCTATTACTACTGAATCAATTGCATTTAACTGAAGAACTGTATCGGAATTTTTATGATCGCTGTCTTCACATAATGAGGAATAATAGTAATTTATTTAGTGAAAATCCTAGTTTATAAATTACATACTCAGTGATTACACAATAATTATAAAAACTTAGATAATTTTAATTGTTTGTAAACAATACTGTACATATACATTGCACTGTCATGGCATGTTATAGATATCAAACTGGACATCACATTTATTTTGCTTTATATTGTGTTTTCCCCCTCTTTTGTCAGTTCTTCACAACATTCCTACGAATGTACATTAGTTTCTTCTGCTTATTCATTTGGAAAATACATCTATGCAGGTGTGAAGGATCTTTTTAAATTATGTGTAGCGAGAATGATCCATAGGAAGCCAAACAGAAATCGCAAAGTGTTGAAGAAAACGATCAGATCCATTGCATGAACTCTTAAAATCAGAACACAAAAATTTGGTTGACTAATGGTGTATGGAATTGGATCGACTGCAAGTAATATAAGCTGGCTACCTCTTTCTTTCTTTAAATCCAATGTATGATCACTATCCTACTTATTTTCGAAAAAAAAAATATACCATTAAGCTATACCTCTATTTGTCCGAATCCCACAGTGGACACGAGTGTGGTTGTCATCAAACTCTTAGGTGTATTTTGAATTCCATAAACAATAAGGCAGTGATGTAGAGTAGTATCCATTCCACATCATTATAACCTATATAGGCTTATTCTATACATATTGTGAGATGCATATCTTTAAGTGTGTAAATTTGAATTGGTTTATTTACGCAGTGAGTGGCCTAATAGGACTGCCTAACACCCAAGCAGCTACAGTAAACAATGTTGACACATGAAAATAAATAACCATGTTTATAAAATTAAAATTTAATGTATTGCATATTAATGTAACAAATTAACTTTGACTTCCTACAACAAGTATGCAAATGGTAATCAACGGTAGTTTAACATTTTCTGTTATTCAATAGCTGTCACTGCCTAGGCTTGGGGGTGGGATCTCCTTTTCTTTGGGTTATGTTATTGAGCAGTATCATTCCGTCACAACCATGTTTATAAAAAATAAACTTGGTGGTTTTGGCAATGCGTTGCATTTTAAAGTAGCAAATCGATTTTGACTTCCTACAACATTTATGCCACATAAGTGTATTTTTGATAAGGTTTATTTTAGTCTTCAATTTAGTCTACACTTCTTCTTACCTTGTATTTACGTGGTGTCAAATGTCAGTCCTTTTCTTCTCTTTTTTTTCCTTCTTTCATCATCGTCATCGTCATCATTATTTTAAAGAAGTTCTTGCATATCACAGATTCATACTGGTCATCGTTATTTTAAAGAAGTCCTTGCATAACACAGATTCGTACTGAAACTCACCTTAACTAGTAAATTTTCTGTTTTGGTAACTACTAGCATATTGCAGTCACTTGACTCAAACCATTTCTTAATGAGTGTCAAGTCTTGTTGAAGTTATGACAATATATGGTGTTGAAACCAGCTGGCATGAGGTGGAGGTGATTAATTAACCATGCTATGCGATAGAGGGGCTATATTTCTTATGTATTTTGTTGATACTTGAGTTAATACAATGTTTGTGGAAATGGAAACAAGAGGATTTTTTGTTGCTCTTTTGCCACAACTTCTCCCACAACCGTTTAAAGCATATGTAAAGCCCGATAACACACTCTTATGTTTGAGTGAGTTAGGATGAAGCCAAAGAATCAATCAAGAAAAGAATTCTCTATTGATACATTTTTGGTAAGAAATCAGTCATGTAAAAGCTATGGCTGAAATTTTTGATTAGTACGGAAAAACTTGTTACCAACTGCATGTAGTTACTGGCTCAATGGTAACCAACTGAAGTACACTACACCTTTTGATCAAAAAAATTAAAAGTTTCATCATGTACAGACTGCACCAGTGATTGTTATTATCTAGTTATTATTAGTTTTAAGCAATGAATTATCTTATGTCTAATTTCCTGATATGGTTAAATGACTTTAAATGCACATTATACAACATAGGTTCAACTATATAACTTCAATATGATCTACTCCATTGCAGATAGGTCAATATGTGTTTTTCTATTTTGATTGATTCTCAAGTGTCACTTCAATTCTCTAGTTACTTCAAGCTAATTTGTGTGATCAAGGTGAACAATGTTATATCACTCTTAGTTGATAGTTACTGTTGCGGGTCACTAAAAATGGACAGCTATTTTTAGAATTAGTTCCCTCTCTCTGACCTAGCTTAGCTGATAACTATGCATTTAAATCCCACTTAGCCGCTACGTTTTGTCAACCTAGCATTCTTAAATATGGATTCATTTGAAGACCTGTTATTTAATGCCAAGCCTGTAAAATCAGGGATTTTAGCAGCCGTTTTAGCATTTTTGGTAATAATAATAACAAAAACAATATAGTTCGTCCAGTTCTCATTTTAACTTAATTAACAAAGTTTGGGTAAATAGCTAAGTTCAAGGTTTAAGCACCAAATTTAAGTTAAATCAATATTCTAATCAGAAATTTGAACTATATGTATCAAGACATTCTTAAGTTTTGTAACATTTGTTATATTGGTCGAAACAAGTTTTATTCTTTTTTTACATCAATGACATTAGGCAAATAATAAATTTATTTTGGCAACTAGATTTGTTTCGAACATAGCTTTTTCCACCTCCATTGTTTCGTTGTATCCTCCCTATACCACTGCCATATTTTTTGCATTTTCATCACTATGAAACTGTTATACACTGAAACTCCATAGGGTGGTAATGATAATAAAATGGTGTCCATGACCGAGTATAAAGAAATATAGGTTGAGTCTGTCAATGACTGACAAGGATGCTAGTTCAGGACTAACACCAAGTTATAACTTCATTTAGACATAATATATATATATATATATATATATATATTCTGCAGAAATGACAAAATAAATACATTACAAAGTGATATCTATAACTGGAATGATTTGGGATAAGTGTACTTGATTTAAACTTTTGTGCTATGCAGGTGGGATTGATCGACATGTTTCTTCAATATGGTGGTGGACATCTATCATAAGTTCCACATGCTAAAAGTTTGTGCCAAATCAACATACCATCAAATGCGTGATTACAATAAGTAAGTTTTCGTTGCAATTGCCTACATTTATCCCGCAATGTCTTTTAAATTTAATATACGATCGTTAATGCTTTTTGGATTGGTTGATTTGAAAGACCTTTGTTCACTGAATAATTACGTTTGAAAGAGAATATTGGATAATTCTTTGCAAATACAGCTTTATGAGTATTTTATGTTTTCTAAATTCTTGAAATTTAGATAAAATTGAGCATGTTTTTAAGACATGGAAATACCAAAATACTTGTTTCCTTAAAACGAGTTTAAATTGGGGACCAAAGCTTTTTCTGTCATATTTACTACACATGTTTTATGTAACATAGGATTTCTATACCACCACGTATATTATAATTATGCAATGCTTAAAACTGGGAGTTATAGTCAAAAGTATTCTACTTAACTGGTGAGTATCTAGTCAGAAAAATTCAAAAATATTTGGTCAATAATGTTATTAAATTAAGGTTCTTGAATATCCACAATGTTTGAAAAGTTTAAGGTTTAATTATGGTTATTTGCGATTTGCATTAACATGGGCTAATGCTTAGCTTAATCTGAATTTTTTCACCGAGAAGTTTCGTTACATTTTATTCCTCTTATGAAGTCTTATTGTAGTGACAATTCTACACTACAGCTGGATATATAGTATTTCAAAGATGGCGAACTGAGTATTATTCCTATATGCTCATAATTTTGCATTCTTAACCGGAAACTATAGACATAATTGCCAATATATATATGCTGATTTGTAAAAAAACGGAGAAATACTAGAACCTGAAATATGTTGTGTACCTCCTACAACTTTACGGTTGTGTATAACAACGACAATTTTTCTTCAATTTTTAAAGAAATAGTTTTACTCCCTTCCTGATGTTTCTAGGTGTATGCCTGACTTCAAAATTATCCTTAGATTATGTTTTAGATAAGAATGACTAGCTGTACTGGTTATTTAGTTAGTTGTAGTTAAAGTGTGGACATCTGTTTTAGATATTCTTAAGAAATGTAAGAATATGCCTTAAAGAATAAAATTCTAGACATGGTCCAAGTAAAATAAAAAGTTCAAATTAGAGTCCAGTGTTTACAGTGTCTCGTTTATCCAAATATTCAATAAATGAAACCAGTGCTTTTGAGATTTTAGTAATATTTGAAGATGACAAACATGGACATTCTACGTTCATAATAATATTAGTAGGGTATAATTATGAACCTTCAACGTTTTACACCATATAATATTCAAATTAGAGTCCAATGTTTACAGTATCTAGTTTATTATCTTCAACGTTTCACACTATAATAATATTAGTACCTTAATATAATTATGAACTTATATCATTAACATGTTAACAAACAGAATGAGTTTATAAGAAGGAACCAATCAAAAGATAGATTATTACCACTCAAATCACCATCATAGCTACACTCTACAACTGGCGTTTGAACATCAGACACCCTCTTTCCTGGACACATACATATATATTAGAAAACAGTAAAATGATAAAACCTAATGAAAGAAACTATACACATACCTTTAATAAATGCTTCCATTTTCAATTCACGAGTTTGTTCCAGACTCGGCTGCTTTAATATAGAAAGCATCCGATGAACATCATAATAATAATTTTCAACTTCAACGGTCTTATTCTGGTTATCTATATTTTGCTGCAATAGATATGTATGAAATTAGAAAGGATTCAATCAATAATTATGAGATTTATTTTGAACAATGATAAATTAAACGAACCTTGATCCCATTAACCTCATTCGCTGTATCTATTTGCTTCTGTATGATTGTTTATTTGGCAGTTGAATCAATAATTCAAGATTCTTCGCACTATACTATGTTTTCGGAACCACACAAATAATATTTTTAACTTTATATATGCATTTTTCCTTTAAATCTTGTGCTTTAACAAATTGAGGCATGTGAGACATACAAAACTTAAGTCTCGATGCCTCATGCCGATGAAGTGTATGCCTTAGGGTAATTTTTATTTCCTCCAACTAAAGTAAAAAGTGCATTCAACCAAAGTTACCAAAGCTTAATCATACAAGACTATTTTGTAATTCTAGAACAGAATCTTATGAAAGTATATCTATTTAATTGGCTCCAGTGGCTCAATTCGGTTTGAAGAGAATGGATTACGATATGAACTGCTTTTTCAAAGTTTTTAAATATGAATATTCATAAATAATCAATTGTCTATATTATTTAAAATATATACATCTATGTTATTTTTCTTTGGTGCCTCAAGCAAATGATTAATGCTGTATATATCATTTGGCTGGTAATATTTTCCATGTGGGCAATGAGGTTATCATTTGTGTTTACTGTTGGATTCCACTTTTATACCGTTCCTTTGAAAAAAGAAAAGTAGATATTTATTAAATGAATGCTAAAATCAGTAAAAACACATGCTAACTTGAAATTTCCTTATGTTGTCTACTAAATATTAACTTGTACCTTTTGTAGGTCATTTACATAAGTTTTAGAGCACGAAATGCTTTTGAACCAAACCTAGATGCCTAGGCATGTATATCCCCTATAATAAGTATGATAATCACAATTGAACTATATGTTTTTAACTTGTATACTCAACAAAAGTTTCAACACTACACCAGATTGTTGTTCCAGTATTTAAATTTTTATTTTTCTAGTAAACCCACAACCACAGGAATGCTTTATGCATTTGGATTATGATTTCATCATGTCAAGTTCCATATGGAGTTAGGGATTTACCAATATGGAATTATGGACCGCTGAGACATCATATGAAAAACTTCAAATAATTCAATGGTTTCAAAACTGACTAGCGTTGTAAGGTAATCGCAGTGCTAAACAAAGGGGCAATGCATCACCTGGACGCCTAGGTATGTATATCCCATACGTTTGTTGTATGAAAGTGATATTATTCGAGTATGACAACCATGTGTGGAATGAATTAGAAGTGAACAGTGTCTATTAATTGCTCTATATTGTGTTTAGTTTTCGTATTCTTTTCATGTCGTCTCTAGTGTCCAAATAATCATGACTCCATAAACTATCTTTATAATTTGTTTACCTTAACATCAATAAATATTCTTATAATTCTAATTCTACTTTTATTGCAGATAACAATGTTAGTATTAATTTTCCGATGTCCATGAGTATGGCAGGTTTCAAAAGTGCAGAGAGTCGCAATTAGAGATTAAAATGGAAGTGCATATATTACTAGAACTACAAGGATTCAGAGTAAAGGTAAGTTTGTCGTTGGTATTTTCTCCCTTTGTTATGTAGTCTTATGACATATCACGTTTATGACGTGTCTTATGACAACGGTTCAATTGATTTCTAGCATTGAATGTATGTGAATAGATTATATTCATTTTTTTTACACAATAAGTTTGAAGTTAAAAGCGAATTATTCTCTGTCTTTTTTGGGTAAACAATATGTTAATGGTTACATCTTAGTCAGAAGGTTAGGCCAAATTCGTAAAGAAAATAACAATTTAAATTGATGATTAGCTAATTTGTACTTATCTATTTTTCCTAACCGTCTTCTCGAAAGAAAAAAAAATCACTGACCATTTAGATATTTGTATATTTGGTTCCATGCCTAATATTCTTTCAGGATATTTTATCTTAAACTTCATAATATATCCTCATTTACAATATGGTTTACAAAAAGTCTTAGAAAGGAATCCTCTATAATCTTTGGCATTTTATTATATTACTTAATTTACTTATGAATAAGACAGAATAAAAAGATGATATATGACTATTTTCATGAATATATATTTGGTCATAGTAAAAATATTGATTCTCTTGACTTACTAATACTACTGTGCAACAATTTGATTATTTGGAGGATTCATCACAGCATGATTTGTTTTATATGCTAGAAGATTTTGAGTAATTTACTAATTAATGCAGGCATCTATGGAAAAAAATATGGTGGGCTTGTACCAAAAAAGAAACCTTTGATCTCAAAGGCAAGTTTCGTTTTGTTAATCATGTTTACATAAAAATTAACAAATAATTTTGTCACATTGCATTCAACTAGTGTATTTCATATAATGATCAGGACAATGAGCGTGCATACTTTGACTCTGTAGATTGGGCTCTCGGCAAGGTTTGTTAGTACACAATACATTCAGTCACGAAATTTAAAAATATATAACACAGAGTATTATGTTATTGCATACTAGATCCTCTAAATTTTAACTTTGATTGGAGTTATAGCGATGGATATCCTTTGCATAATACATGAAGAAACACCATTGTTGTAATACTGGTTCACACAAACATGTGTTTATGAACTAACTGAAAATAATAAATTGTGTATATTAGCAGCAAGGTACAAATTTAAGCCAGATAACTGTAGCTTCAGTTGAATCCCTCAGGCCTAAGCTCCAGGCATGCATAACTTCAATGATTTTATCTTCCGTTTATCAACAATTTTTTTTATAAATTTTCACACTATAAAATAATCAATTACAGTATAATCACAATAAAAATATATATCATCATTAAAATTCAAGATTTCAATTCTGTGTTAGCATTTTGGTACTTCACAAGATGAATCTCTTTGACTGCTGTTTCTAGTTGTCTTCATTTAAGTGTTTCTAGTTATCTTCATTTAAAATTTGTAGAGCCAAAACTAGTACCCACACTATATTATGCAATTTTCCACTGATATGTGATAAGAAGAATTCAACCAGCATTGTATACTATGAATGCATAATTTTTTGATTCTGTACTACTTAGTTTAACTAATCACGCCAGTTAACATACATGGAAAAACCCAGAAGACTCAAACTGTACAATTTCCTCAACTCCTATCCCTTTTAGCCTTCCCCTATGCATCTATCACTTTTTGTAAATCTGTAGTGCCCGTGAAAGATCATTTTTCATGTTGGTCCAGATTCAAATAGGCGATAGGTCAAGCAAAGATTTTGGTATCTAATATCGATTTCAGTTACAAGTCTGAGAAATAACTGTAAGTAATAAGCATTTTTTATTTTGATAATTCCACGTCATTATCAGGAACTAGATACAATCACTCTGGGGTGACACTATATTTTTTGTCTTGACAAATTATCTTACATTTGAACAAAATTTCTTCAGGGAGGTATAAATAATAATTGAAGAGTTTGAGAGAAAAACTTGGCTTGGATCTCAGTGACCCAGTTATTCCTTTCTGGCTTACCTTGGGAAATTCAGCTACTTTGGGGTAACTTTTTCCAACATTTACGGAGGTACAGTTCAATTTTTCATATAGGTCCATGATCATGCAGAATAAAAGTGAGTACTGCATTAAATTTGTGAACTATTATGTGTACCATCATATAATAACTACTATTGTTTGATGCAGTTGACTACTTCCTATGGCGTTCCTAGCATTCTGATTCTGTTTGCATCTGTAAGCATCAGTACTCTCTATACATAAAATGTTGATATGATGAAAAACCACAGGGGAAGCCAATGTAAGAGAGCCATTGAGACATGATGAATTGGAGTATTGCCGATATGGTGAATACTGGCAGTCAACAAGGTGATTCTTTCATATCTATACTTCCGTTAACACATGTTCTATCCTATTTTATTATCTAAAGGTTTGTAAACTTATTATCCTATTTTATTCCTACTGGTTATTTTTAAACGTCTTATTTGATTATGTCGTGCATTTAACAGTGACTTTTTGAATATGATGTACATCTTTTGTACTTAGTTCATTTGGGGTTATGCTAGTTTCAGTAACTTAGTCTTTGATGATGCATCTTTTGTACTTATACATACTTGTATATATTGACTAACATATGTATGTTTGTGTTTCTTCTTCATAGGTGTTGTATGATGCTTTTGAGGTTGATACATGATGTCGCACTCTTTCTCCTTTAAATCAGTCATGCTTATCGACGGTCATTAAAATATTTTTAGTATGTATCGTTTTGGTATGCTACACTCAATTTATGTACTTATGTTTAATTTTTATCACAATTTTTTTTTTAATTCTTCATGTATGAAATATTATGGATACATATATTTTGTGATTTGGCTTATGACTCAATTTGTGTACTTATGTTAATGTGATGAATGTGGTTTTTTGAGTTATAATATATAAATAGAATTGAAAATTGTAAGCTTTGAATGTTATGACAGCAAAAAATGTGCAATAGAATTTTTTTTATAGCGTTCTAACTATGCAATAAAAAGAAAATTTGTCCAGCTTTGTTATGCTATAACATCATGTTAGTGCTATACAAAATATTTTGCAAAGAGTAAATAGTTTTCATAGCAATAAGACGGTGCTATAATAGATAGTAATGAATTTTCTATAGCATTTCAATGTGTCATAAAAGGTTGACACGATGATTCCATAGCACGTTCAAATGTTATAATAATATAGCATGTCGACATATTTATAGCAACTAAAATGCGTCATAAAAGGTTCTATAGCACGTTTCATAATGCTATAGAAAAGCAGTTGAACCAATATGGCCTATTTTAGATGGCAAGAAAAATACGTTTTCCATTGCCAGTATGACACGCTATAGTATCTACCAAATTTTTTACAATATGTTGATCTATGGCGATTATAGAATCGCTATAGAAAGTTTTTATAGCGGTTTTTACACGCTATAAAAAGTCCTTTTTGTTGTAGTGATAGCAGTCATGAAAACGCTATAGTTTTACTTCATAGCGACTTTCCAAGGCTATTAAAAGTTATGTTTACAGCACTCATAAAACGCTATGAAATGTCCTTGTCCATAGCGTCTCTTATAGCGTTTTGTATGTTGCTGTTATAGGTCACTGACCTATTACAACATGTTAATATACAGCGTAAGAAAAAACGCTATAATAGCTTCTAATAGCGTTTTTTAAACGCTATTAAAGGGTGTTTTTGTTGTAGTGTCAAATGATCAAAACATAGAATTTTAAGAATCAAATTCTTTACTTGAATTTTATTTTTACCGTCAATTCTTATTTTATAAATAATTACTTGATATATGTACTTGGAAATAATTTTAAAAATAAGATTTCATGTTGACAAATACATCTCCTTATGACAACATTAACTATCAGTAATTGGTTAAAGAGAATTTTATCAAAATCACAATGTGTATATATATACATATATACATATATATGTATATATAATAGAAAACAAATTTTATCAAATTTTTATTCTAAGCTATCATCCCTTTAAATAAATGAGTATTTATTTATATTTTATTCAAATCATAACTTTCAAAATATATGTATATTAAAATTATAACACAAATTTCTATTAGTATTAAATTATAGAATTTTCAAATCCAAATATTATTCATAAGATATTTATCTTATGAATTTCAAACCGAAATTCTATTTTTATTCAATTTATGTACATACATACATACATACATATATATATGTATGTATGTATGAATAAACAAGAAAAATTCACGTTTATTCACAATTTGATTCAAACATTTATTTTAATTACCAATTTAATTTTTGACTTAAAACCGGGATCGTTACAGATTCCCCCCTTAAGAAAATTTCGTCCCCGAAATTTGCTAAACAGGGAGACAAAGGATAGATGGAGAATGCTTTACCAGATCAAACTGAAAATCTATTCTGCATTTGGCTTACCAAATCAGAATATCATCAATAAATACGAAAACAACTTGTTCAATGCTTCACAAGATACTCAAGTCACCAGATCTACGAAATATGCAGGGGCATTGATTAGTTCGAAGGGAAACTAACCATTCGTAGAACATATCTGGACCCCAAAGAATAGACAACTAGATGCAATCCAATTTAACTATTTATTTTATTAACCAATTTACTTCAATTTAAATTTTAAATTTCATAAAGTTAAAAACTAAAAGCTGATAGGGAATCAATGAAGAGAATATGAATTAGGAACTTATCTACAACGATTCGCAGGGCCACCATCACACCAAAGCTTCTTCTTGTAGCTGCCACGAAGCCATCAAAGAATTGACATCGGATGATGATCAAAGGAGATTGATGGAAAAAGTTGTTCCTTGTAGTTATAAGGTATTGACCATTTGTAGTGGTACTCCCTTATCCCTTACCTCATCCTCTTCTTGCACTCATACTCACTATCGGTGGATAGTAAGAGAATTTACTGAAGTATATGGATGGATATCGTAGGGATATACTCATTCTAGGGCGTATATAACCCTATCTCTAATGAGTCACCTAATGTGCTATACTCCTGAGCTAAAGTTCTTACTTAACCTTCAGGTCTGATACCACTTATAACGACCCTGACTCGACCTTCGAAAATGGGCACCAAATACATCATCCGTATTCGAATGTCGCAAATTCAAACGTCGAATCTGGTTCACCGAAGCTTATAACACATTAAGTACAACAACACAACGGAAGAAAAATGAATTTTATTTATACACAATAGATAGAACATCTGATACAAATGAATATCAACATATATCAGAGATACAAGACAACAGTGAAAGAACAATAGCGGAAGAGATAACTCCATCATGATCTCCAAGAGAGAGTGAACCCACAAACTGCATCTCTAATGCCAAAGCTCAAAAGACTCCAAGCTCCAAATCGAAAGCTCAAACCACCATCATGTTGACTTAAGCAAGGTCAGTTGAAGTGAACAAATGCTATCGCCAAATCCAAAGGCTTCAAAGACCAAAGACTTCAAGGATTTCCAAACAGAAGGCTGAATGCTACCGAATATATATCTATTATCTGACTACCTGACTCTTGGCTGCCCGTGTGGAAAATTGGGGGCACCTAGAGTTTAGAAAGGGAACAATAAACTCTAGGTCAGTCATGGGACTTGTGTGAGCAAAAAAAAAACAGTTGTTTAAGAAAAACAAACAAGGAGAAATTTAAAATTGAAATCCGCTACGCTTTTTGGAAAATGAAACTACCACAAGGCCTCCCGGCACACACACACAATGCAATCGCATACTTAGGGGAGATTTCTCCTTATGGTAGTCAAACATGTTTGATATGCAAAACCCTCTTGATATTGTTATTAGTGCATAGTGCAGAAAACATTTCGAAAGTACAATATTAATCTTAGCCAGCATAGGTACCATTATATTATGCCCGCTGTAGCTGCCATTTAAGAAGGGTAGGTTATACAACTAAAACCGTACAAGGCACATATTGGATGATTGGATTTCTAACAAATAGTCAGGCTAAGGAACTTCCTATGCCACATGGGAACGCCTCTGGAGGGACGCCCCGAGAACCTTACAGGATCTCTGCTAACACAAGGCCGGGTTACCTCTGTAACTAGGTAACTACTAACACGAGTATGCCATCCCCCGGTCGTAACCGACCTTTATTCGGGGACCCAACAACAACAACAACCACAATGCAATAAATTTTCAAAACAACATAAGTTAACTACCTGGGCTTCATACCATGATACCAGTTTTATCCAAAAGGAAATGGACATACCCTAAGGGGCACTACCTTCAATAACCTTGCTGCATCCTTCCTGTTTCAACCATTTCCGGGTTGTGAGGCTCGACGAGGTCTCGTCCACAAAGCTATGCTTTTCACAAAAGCCATGCTTCGATCAACAAATGATCAGTAGCACTTCATATGCCACATTACCAAATCGGGAATGTATCACTAGTAACCATCAACTACATAACCTCTGAGCTCGTACGTCTCAGAAAATGGTGTTAAGCTAAGAGAATAATTTCTCTTCCACCAAACAGAAATGTGTTTGATAGAAACCAGCTTTACATCTCAAAGTGTAATGTCAGACACACACCCGTACAAGTCCGTTCCGAGTTCGAAAGGAACCGAAGGCACTTCAAAGAAGCCCTTGCAATCTGGGTATTCATAATCCCGATCGGACTCTCCATCACATATGAAGATCTCTCTACCGGCGCGACTTAGTGTAGAGACATTCGACGGGTAATCCTTTTGTTCTCAAAAATAGCTGGTATTCACCACTGGTCTTCAAATGCTATCCATTACATCGTGTCACAATTCGGAATGGGTTATATGACATAAAGTCCTCTTCCGGCTTAACCGAATAAAGAGCGCTTAATTTTAAAACCATATGGATATATTGAGATCTTAGTTAAGTCACAACTTATTACCCAAAACCTTTCTTTCAAATGGTTTAAACAAATTACCATTTTAATCTTTTAAATAAAAGATTCACCTTTTAAGATCACTTTCAATTTGAAAACAAAGTGCACCATCTGTCTCAAAGATTCATTCATAGCTTTCAAAACTATTTCAATTCCAAATCTTTTATACAAAAGATACACCTATAAGATCCTCTTCAATTTGAAAACAAAGTTCACCAATCTTTAACAAAGATTCTTTCATAGCATTCAAAACAATTTTCATTTCAAACTTGAAATTCTTTCAACACAAATTGGAAATCCTTTCTTAATATGAAAGCTATTATTATTTGAAAAACAAGGGTTCTCGTTCCGGAAAAATCTAATCAAATATATACAAGTTATATCCTTAAAAGTACAAACTTGGATTAAATTTAAATTCCCAAAAAAATACTTTTAAAATACTTTAAAGATGGTTTTAATATCCATATATATATTATATAACTTGTATAAACCTTTCAAACTAAATTTCCAAAACAATTTCAAATCTTAAAGAAGATATATTATATTCAAACTAAATTTCAATTTCAAACTTCCTTTTCAAAAGCTTTTCATATTCAACCCAATTTCATTTCCAAACCAATTGGATTCAAAATTCAACTTTTAAAACTATTTCATAATATGGAATTCAAAATATCTATGACTTAACCGATTTCCTCGTGCAATCCATATTTGTGTGTGTATGGTGTAGTCTAGGGGTTTTACACACAACAATACAATATCATCAATCATCACAAATCCAAGCACAGCAATATCGATAAGCGGTATAATCCTATAACGCTTATCTTCATTCACAGATTCACAGATAAATAATATAAATTCATCACAGATAAATAAATTACATTCATCACAGCTCAAATCAAAATAATTCATATCACAAAGCATCACACATCGTGGATATCAAACAATTCAAACATTCAATAGAATCCAAACATCCATAAGTAAGATAATTAATCGTCTGATTAATTTAAACTAGATCAATTACTAATCTTGGTTAATCAATATTAATTAATAACAACCATTTTAATTAGTTATCCTTTAATCATTTATTGATTAACTTTAATAATAAATAGATTAACCTTTAATTATTAATTAATCAATCTCAATTAATAAAGCAGTCAGCCTTTGATCATTAAATAATTAATCCTTAATTATCTAATTATTCTTTAACTAATTATCCTTAATTAATTACATTAATTAATTAACCCTTAATTAATTACCATTTAATTAATTATCCTTAATTAATTAAAATAAGTGATTATCCCTAATCACTTATATTAATAAATCACAAATTAATTTCATTAAGTAATTATCCTTTATTCACTTATTAATTAACTTTAATCATTAATTAAGAATTTAATTAATTATTCCTTAATTACTATCATTAAGTAATTATCCTTTAAGTGATTATTATCTTTAATTAAATTACACAAAGTAGTTAGATTTAATTTAATTACGCAAAGTAATTATTCTTACTTAATCACTTAATTACATCCTTTAAAACTTATTAAATTAAGATAAATACTTGAAATTATTATCATACAAAATCTTTTAAGATCTTTCTTGATTTATTAAGGACTAATACACTTCCTTAATTACTTTTTCCATCACAACATTATAATTTTGAAAACACTTGTCGATTTTTGAAATTATTAAATACCAAAACAATTTTAGAAACATTTCAACTTTCAAGTTAAATTTTTGAAACTTGTTTATAATTTTAATTCGAAAATTTGGTCAATATTTCCTTTGGAAATTTTGTTTAACAAATTCACTTTTAAATTTATTTAAAACATTTCAAATATAGCCGACCCAAACCCAGGAGTCACGATCGCGAACTCGGGCCACATCTAATTTTTTCGGAGAACCACCCCGAGCACCCTTCCTTCTTCTTCCTTTTTCTTTTTATTTTAAAACTTGGTTTTGGTTTAATTTTATAGCTTTTGCAATTTATGTACACATGTGAACGATAAGAAACCCGAGCTAATTTATCATCTCCCCGAGCAACCCTTCGAGTCCAACTTCTTTCTCCTTCTTCTTTTATTCTTCCTGACACAAAAATTACACGTGCACGTGCACAGATGATCAGAGCTTCTCTGATCATCGCTCCGACCACCTACATGTCGTCTACGACCTCGCCTATCAGCACAACCACCCAGGTCCTTGAATTCATGACGAACACAAAATCGAGCATTAGCGAACCAACTGGAAAAAAATAGCTCGACCAAAACCCACCCGCACGACCCATTTTCGACCACCGAAGATCACTGCATCTCGCCTGGACCTTCGCCTGAGTTCCACACTTCCTCTTTCCTGCCTTCGAACCCACTCGATGCGTCATTGACAACGTATTTTCCTCGAAATCAACCACGACCTAAATCTAGACTTAAACCCTAATTTTACGTTGTTACGCCGCACATAAAAATCCATCGATCAATTTTTTTTTTTTTTTGAACCCCGACCCACGACCTCCCTCTAGCCACAATCTTGATGTCACCCACCCACGCGTTCACCGAAATTTGACGAAATATCCCATTCGGGTCATCTCGTGAATTCTCCTTAGTCACAAACGTAAAAATCATCAAAATCTCCCCAAAAATCATCATATTTAAATACAAATTGATTCAAATGATCAAAATTTAGATTTTTAAGAATCAAATTCTTGAATTGAATTTTATTTCTACTATCAATTCTTATTTTAGAAATAATTACTTGATATATGTACTTGGAAATATTTTTAAAAATAAGATTTCATGTTGACAAACACATCTCCTTAAGACAGCATTAGCTATCAATAATTGGTTAAAGAGAATTGAATTTCTTTTGAATTTTGTTGGGTATGTTAAACCAAACTAAGGTCTATTTATATATATACAGACATGCACATCTAAATCTACATATATATATACACATGCAGATATTCATACAAACATTTTTCAAGTCATCATCATCATCATCACAGGCATACAAAATCAAGCAACAACATATAAATATACTGAGGGTTGAAAGTTTGCTTACCTTTGATTTGAAAGCAGAGACCTGGAAATGCTTTGGAATTTGAAACTGAGGCACTGGAATTTAGCATTTTGGTTTGAACTGGATTTTGTTTTGCTTTTACTCTATTTCCAGGTTTTGAATTTGTCTGAATTGAATTGATCTTTGAGTTTCTTATGAATCAAGTTGAAGATGTTATTTTGTAATTTGATTTCAGGTTGATGATTGAATTTGAACTTTAAAATATGCTTTTCTTCAGGTTTGGATCTGCTACTTGATTCGCTGAATTGAATCTTTGCTTTGAATTTAGTTTCCTGGTTTGCTTTCAGATTTTCTGGTTTGTATTTTACTTTATTTTTTTCTTTCCAGCTTTGTATTTCTCTCTGGTTTTGATTTGAGTTTCCAGGCTTTTGTTTTGTTTTCAGATTTGAAAATAAAGATGAGAGAAAGAAAATATGAAAACTAGTTTTCTTCTTTTAAAACATGTTGTTTAAATAATTTTTTTATTAGTCTTAAATATAATCAATTGCTACTTGTTCATTTAAACTATCACTTGTTAAAATCTTACACTTGTTTATTTTCTTGTTAAGATGATTACACATGTAATATTTCATGCATTAATAATTTTAATATGTTTTAAATATATTTCCTTTTTACATTAGCATATGGTTTACACATATATATGTTTTTTTATATTTTTAAATCTTTATTAATATATATATACACACAAATTATTTATTACAAATATAAAGGAAAAGTGTTTTAAATCTTTTATTAATTTAAAAAATTTATACTTAGTTATGTTTTATACATTTTCTATTATTAATATTTGTATTACTTTTAAAGAAAATGATTTGAACTTAATTATACATAAATAAATACACACACGTGTATGTAACACACACATATATATATATGTATATGTATATGTATATGTATATGTATAGAATTTAACTAAAAATAGATTTTGAAAATTATTATATTCAAATCATAACTTTCAAATTACAATGTGTATATATATAATAGAAACCAAATTTTATCAAATTTTTATTCTAAGCTATCACCCCTTTAAATAAATAAGTATTTATTTATATTTTATTCAAATCATAACTTTCAAAATATATGTATATTAAAATTAGAAAACAAATTTCTATTAGAATTAAATTATAGAATTTTCAAATCCAAATATTATTCATAAGATATTTATCTTATGAATTTCAAACCAAAATTCTATTTTTATTCAATTTATGTACACACATATATATGAATAAACAAACAAATATCTTATTAAATTTGGAAAAATTGACATTTATTCACAATTTAATTCAAACATTTATTTTAATTACCAATTTAATTTTTGACTCAAAACCGGGATCGTTGCAGAATTATTAGTTTATTAATACATAGATACAAAAAATTCTATATAATCAAGTAGATGTTAAGTTGATATTTATTCCATTCCCAAATATAAGTATATAAGAAAATTAAGTTGGAGTAAAAACATTAGACCTGAAGTAAAACGATATTCAAATAATAAATTTCATATTTTATTTTGACGAAAAGTATTAATGTATAAGAAACACTTTTATTCCTTCTTCACTAGATAATTTGAAATTTTGGTTAGTAATTTAATTTGAAATTTTTTAAAAGCTTTCTTATTTCCAAATGCTTTATGAATTCTAAACCAATATTAAATTGAATTTCGTTTGTGCATTTCGACGTCCGGCACATGGCGAAATATGCAAAACGGTTAGCCGTATCGGTTCCGCGTTTGAGCCTTTTGGTTTCTCATGTTCTTTTAATTGTCCACCATGGAAAATATAATAGCCAATAGCCTTTTAAAATTCCTAAAAATTAAATGGCTAACTTTTCTATTCCTACCATTTCAATATAATTCTGGTTCGTTCTTTTTCTCTCCTCTTGTTCATTTTTTTCTTGGTTAAAAAAAACGTTATAATATATATAGTTATATACTTGCCTGCTCATCCCTTTTTCGCTACCCATCCTTCTACTCGACCAACCTTCCTCTCTATGCAAGCAAACCCACATCCGCCAGTGCCAAGCTTCCCTGCGACCAAGCCTTGCTCCACCCGCATCCTCATCACAGTAAGCCCAGACACTCCCTCCTTCTCCTCCACATAGCCATCTCAGTCTGCAACCCTGCTCCATCCTAACTTTCTACCACTGGCCACATAGCCTTCACCGAGAAGCTCCTATGGCTGTGACCAAGCTTTTCCACCCATCAGCGGCACCATAACCGACCCAAACTCCTTCGCCACCAATGCTCCCTCCACCAAACACAGTCGTCGTCCCATCATAGCTTGCCGCCTAACCCATAAAATCCTCCACCTCCCTTTGATTGTCAAACCTCCCCTTCATCAGACCATCTCCCTCAAACCTCCGACCCATCACTTCATCAAACACCCCACATTCGCCTTCAAGCAGCTGCTCAGCCACCCTGTACGCCATCATCACTAAGCGCGCCTGTCAACACGTAGCCCACCACTCCTCCTTCCCTCACTCAATCACTCTACCACGCCCTATGCTCTATCCTCTCTCTGCGCAACAGCCCATGACCTTGCCATGACAGTCTCCTCCACCTTGCACCCGACCCGCCATCCAACCCACACCCTTACTTCCCCGACCACATAGTAGCCTCACCGTCTCCTTCCAGGCAGCTTCACATTCCTCCAGCCGAGCAGACTTGCTTATCCACTTCAGTCGAAACCCTAGCCTTCTCTCCTTAATTAAAAGAAGAGAAAGAATATATATATATATATATATATATTTCATTGAGTTCAAGATCATGCCAGCTTCGCTTTGCTTGGCTTTGGATTTGTCATAGAGTTCGTGAATCAAGATTCGTAGCTTGTCGTATTGTCTATTTCTCTAACCTCGAAAGATGAGCGATCACTCACGATTAACATTCTTATATTTAGTAAATTTAATTCACATGAAATGACGATTGAAATGTGTGGTCAAAATTTAATTTGATAGTAATTAAATTATTGAATATGATATGTTATTATTTAAAATGTTCACCTATGATTGATATATGACACCATAGCATGTTGTATATAAATTATATTTAAATTTATTAATTATGATATATGCTCAACAATGATATGTTATGTTATTTTATTCTTATTCTATTGTTCTCGCTCTGCAAGTTCCCTCATAGTTAGGAAAATCTCTATGGGTCGAAATGATACATACCCAAACAATATTATAAACTAGGAAAAATATTTATGGGTTGAAATGATAAACCCAAGCAATTTTACTGATTTTTGAAAATTTGGGATCGTGGATTGAAATGATATATACCCATAAATATTAAATTATTATGGACTGAAATGATAAATATCCATATCATTTGACCATAAGATGGAGAATTATATACAGACTCTGTTGGTCTATGTACCGACCCAAAAATTTTGAACATTCGAAATTAAAATGTTTAATTGATTTTAAATGTTTGAAAGTTAGTTTAACTTGATTTTCAAATATCACTATGAATTTCGTAATTAAATTTTTGAATTTAATTATTGAAACATGGGAAAAATATTAAATCCAGAGTTTTAGGCTTGTTAAAAATATTTTTAAAAAGATACGGAAATTTATATTGATAATGCAGAAGATAATAGAGGTATTAAAAATTGGAATTTGAAGTGTTTGTTAAATTTAGAATTTATATCGTTTAAATCAGTATTTAAAAATAGCCTTCCGACGCACAGTCTTGGATTTCAACGAAACCAGTTCCATTGGATCCATAATAGTGTATTATTATCGAATTTCAATTTTCATAATGTTTGGAGTTGTTATGTGACCGTACGGTTGACAAACGTGCAAAAATTTATATCGAAATTTAATTTAATAGTTGGTCCAAAAAGCTATCTTCTCCATACGATTGAATTTGGACTCGAAACCTTTTCCATTGCATTTATAATAGGTGTTTAACCTTATAAAAGCCTGGCGACATGCCTCGATTGGAGAACGAAATTTTGAGTCGTGGAAATCAAAACGATTTGAATTTGTATTTAAATTAAATATATACATATATGAATTTAATAATATTTTCATAAGACAATTCTGTATGTGCCTTTCCTTCTAACATTTGTCATATTCCTGGATACACGTTCGTTTTAAAATCAAAGCCAGATGAGAAAAATCGAAAATATCATTCTCGTTCAAAAAATTTCTAGTGGCTTCAAAGAAAAATTAAAAATGGCTGATACCTTCCTCTATTCAATTTGTTCGTTCTTCAGTTATTCACCGCATGCCTTCATCAAATCGAAATAGTGTTTGAGAAGAAAAAAAGAAATTTATCAATCGAATCGATTATTCGATCGGAAATGGGAGGGATCTCACGAGCGTGTGGGTTTAGGAAATGCAAGAATTCGAGTTCAAGCTCGAGGTAATGGCAGTCGCGTGGTCTCTGGGAGTAGCGTTTGAGTAGGATGGTGCAGTGACGGTCGGCGCCGCGTTGACCTGGAAAAGTTTCGGCAGAGATGGATTGTGGCGTGATTTTGTGGTCGGGCACAAGCGCGTGCAAGCCAAAGTGGTCGCGCGAAGCTGGGCGTTCGCGAGGGCAGGAATGGGTGGCGTGTTCATCTTTCGATCGATGGGAGGCTCGATCTGGGCTTGGTGTTTGCGAGTCGGCAGTAAGGTATAAATTTTGCTGTTAATTAAATATACTGGATATGTTCATAAGTAAAGAAAAGGTTTCAAACAGAAAAGAATATATATATATATATATACACACACACATAGATACGCAGACATGTTTTATTTTATATAAAAGTAAACAGAAAATATATAAAGGCAGGTTTTAGAAAAATATACATTGGCACATTTTAATTTACTGGATTATTTTAAAATAATTTATAAAAAGGAAAATTAGTTTAAACTAAGATTATTATTTTAAAAATAAAATCATATTTTAATCTACTAGTAATTTCAAAATATTATAGTTAGGGTTATTAATTTTTTAACAAACTTATTTAATTATTTTGTCACTAAAAATATTTTATTAAAAGGAAATTAGTTTGAAATTAAATTTTTAGATAAAATAAAATTATTAAATGGAGATTGATTATCCAATTGTTCAAAATATTGATAAATTGTACAAATGTTATACAAGGTCAAAAATTGTGAAAATAAGCTGGAATGGAAGTGGATTGCAAATAAAAAAGGGTAAAGGTGAGATCATCTCACTTACTTGGTTTTCTTGTTTAATTTAAATAGTTAAATTTAAATTCTGAATGTGCTTGGAGATATTAGAGTATGTGTGTGTGTGTGTGTGTGTGTATTGGAGAGATTGATTTCCCGCATTATATAGTGGACGACACCCTATGCGCTGCATAATAGCGGATGATATGATATAATCCCATATAATGTGATATTCCACCTCAAAGTGGAATTGGTATTTAATTGTTTTGCTAACATCTGTGGATGCAGGGAAACAGGTTGGAGGGATCCAACTAGATTGCTCAAATTGTCGAATTTATTTCATATGTTGTGATGTGGTTATTGATAATCTGTGAATGATTATATTGGTGATTGAAATTTTTTTAAGGCTATGGTTTGGCCGAATATATTCTGGTGTTTTTAAAATACCAGTATATATAATTGGACTTTTGGAAATTAAAGTAGAAAAATTTAAGTAAATTAATTTTAGAGAATTGAATAAATTTAAAAGAAGTAATTTTAAAAGGGTGAAGATTGATTTTTGAAATCCTATCGAATTGATTCCAAAATATCGAAAAAGATTTTAATAAATGGATTTTGAGTAATATTATTTAAAAGTTGAAGAATTTATTTAAAATTCAGATTTTAAATAGTTTGGAAGAAATAAAGGAATTTGTTATAAAAGATAATAAATTTCGAAATCAATTTGGAATTTGATTTGATGTTTGAAAGTGAATATTTGGAAATCAATTTGAAAATTGTATAACTATGGATATTTGGTAATTTAAATTCACAATAGGAATTTATAAAGGAATTGGAAATTTATTTTAAAAATAAAATGGATTATTTTTAAAAGCGTGGAAAGAAAATTTACGAGTTTGGGACGTAAATTTAAAATAAATCAAGAAGGATTTATTAATTGATTTAAATGGACCATTTTGAAATGGAAAGTGTGTTTTCCCTGGAAAGCCGAGTATGTTTTCAAAGTACCTTATAAATATAAATTGAAAGTTTTAAGGTTGGTTCTAAAAAGGATGCTTTAGAGAAATTATTTTCTTAAGTTGCTTTTAAATCTTTAAAGTAAATATTTATTAAGTTAATTATAGAAGCGATTATTATAAACATTTAATTGATATTTGATTTAGAAAAGGTTATTTAAATAATCACATTAATTTTAAAAAATATTTTTAAAATTTGTTTTGGGCTTAAGTTTTATATGAGATATTAGTATAAAAATTTCATAACGAATATTTTAAAATAAAGTGTTTAAAAATAGTTTACATTTTAAAGTATTCCCAACTATATATTTTGGGATAAGTGATTTAGATTAATTTAAAGTATTCGGACTCGGCAAATTTTCAGTGGGAATAAATAATATTGGAAATTTATTCTGCAAAAGGAAAGTGATTTGAAATTTGTTTTCAAAGGGTTGAAGTGTGAAAATATATATTGCGAAGATATTTTGAAAATAAATAATTTGGGAAAATTATTTAAATCTGATGGTTGTGTAAATGATGTTTGATAGTTAAATAACCAACTATCAATATAGGCCTTTAAACGGCATTTGAATTTCGATGTTACCGGGGGTCGGATTCCAAATGGTTATCCGAAAACCACATCGAATCTTTATGATGGATCTTTTGTTTAAAAGATCAAAGTGGAAATTTGTTGTGACTTACTTGAAATCTGAATGTAACCACTTCTTTTAAATTAGCGCACATTATTCGGATTAGCTGGGAGAGGACATTGAGTCATAAACCCCATTCCGAATAATGATATGACGAAATGGGATTGCATTTGAAGATGGTGTTGAAGACCGTGTATTTTCGAAAGCAAAAGGATTACCTGTGAATGTCTCTGCACCGAGTTGCTCCGGTATAGAGATTTATATCACCCTTTGTGATGGGGAGTCCGGATGTGATTAGTGAATATCCAGATTTGCAAGGGCTTCTTTCCTTAATTGGAGAAAGTGCCTTCGGTTCCGTTCGAACCCGGAACGGACTTGTATGGATGTATATCTGATGTCGACTTTCGGATGTCGAAAAATTAGGTCGTTACAGAGTGGTATCAGAGCAATTGGTTAAGCGATAACCTTGGCTCTGGTGGGGATTACTCATTAGAGATAGAGTCGGTAGTACTCTAGAATAAGTTTGAGTGTATTAATAGATATGAGCGCGTATTTGTTAGTGAATATAAAAAAATTGTTTTGTATTGTGTTGACTTGTCGATTGATTGTCTATAGATTCTGGTCGGTGCAGGTTGGCCAACTGTATCGATAGGGGTTTCTAAACTCTTAAACAAGGTAAACCGATACAGTATTGTTTCAAAATACGGTAAATGAAATAATTTTACGCAAATTATTTTTGTACATAAAAGGAAATAATCTTTTAAATTATTATAATATATGGTTGCTTGATTGTCAGGAAGTGATAATATTAAATTAATAGCATTGATTATTGAATAAGAATTTGAAACAAAAAGCTAAGAAAATAAAATTCATATGCAAATAGGATTTGTAAATGTAATTGTAAATGTGATTTATAATCTGAAATAGAATTCCAGAGAAATATTTGAAAATGTTTATGAAAGGATTTGAAATTTGAAATTTTGGTGAAAGGTTTAAATCACTTTTGAGTTTGAAAATGATTTTCAAAGGTTTTGGGAAAAGTAATGGTGAAATTATTTGGGAAATGTTTTTGAATTGGATTTGAAATTTGGTGGAATTTGGAATTAAAAATATTTGGAAAGTATTTTTGAAGGGATAAAAGCACTAAACTCTTTTCGGTCGCTGGAAAATAACTTCGGTGATGACTGCAGCATCATCGATGGTCATTTTCGAGTTTTCGTAAGAGGAATTGCTGCCAAATTCTTTTAAATGGAAGTTGTTTGCAAAACTGAGTTTGTTTTTGGAAATTTAAAAAGATAATTTGAATTGATTTCAAAAATGATTTTGAAATGTTGGAAAGACTCTGGAATCCTATTTAAAATACTTATGGAATCATAAAGGGTTGATAATTTCTAAAATTTGGGAATTTATTTGGAATGTAAATAAGTTGGAAAACTTATCAAGGCTTAAAATTTGAATTGAAACCAAACATTTGAATTGAGTTAAATTAAGTGAAATGGAAAATTTTGTCAAGTTGAACCCAATGAAGCAAAGTATTGAAATAAAATTAGTAAGTGAAACTAATTGAAGAAATGACAAATTAAATATGGTTTGAAATGAATAGAATTCAAATAAATTTGAAAATGAATTTTTTTATATAAAAGTATAGATAAAACCAAAGTGGTGGAATGAAATTAAGTATGACGTGTATGTTGAATATTTGCATTGAACTTAAGAAAAAGGTGGTTAAATTCTTAAGTAAAATTGAAGTCAGAAAAAATATATTGAGTAAAGGTTTAACAAAAAAGTGCTATGGTGAAGTGAAAATTGTGAATAAATGGATAGAAATCAATATAAATGTGAATAAAAAATTTTGATATAGCTAATAATCAATAGAAATAAATATGTAGGATGTACGTATATTATTTATTCACATAACGATTTGATTCAAAATTCGAGCATAGAATTTCGAGATAATTATATCGATCTGAGTTGGAATTTTTCACTCGACTTTCGACGGCGAACCTGGACACGGATTTTTGGTTGATTCTGGAAATTCTCTATCATAGTTTACGACTATGCAAGGAGAATGACGGTTTCTGATCAAGAAACCAGATCTGAGTCTACACTAGGAACTCGGGTGGACGATACTAGTTTGGAAGTGAAATTGTATGATCGAGTGAGCGACCAGATTTGATATTGCGTACGAATGATATACGGACATCGTACAGACTTGAATTAAATAACTATTGAAACTTTTGCAAGGAAATGTATAAAATGATTTTGAAAGCTATGATTGGGTATTATTTTTAAGTAGGATATGCAGGTGTTATAAAGGAAAAAGGAATTGGGATTTTCGATTTTGAAGATAAATTTTGAATTGCTCGACAAAAAGGTATGTTTTTAAATCTTTACATGAAATTTGATGATTTTCTTTTCTAGTCACTTGGCCTTTTGTTTTCTTTTTAAAATCTGAGGGGGCCGTTGTGGCATTTTGTAGTCGTACCTAGCTAGGCGCGCAAAGGAGAAGCTGGCGAAAATTTTCGAAAATTTAGGGAGTTAGAAAATTTTTGAGAAATTTTTTGATAGTTTAAAATTTGAATCTAAATTTAAATTTCAATTGTTGAGAAAGTAATGTTGTTGGAAACTATGGAAGATTTGGAAAGTTAGTTGGAGAAATAATGGATCTTTAATAAAAAGATTTGTTTGGCAAGTTGATAAAACTATTTGGATTGGAAAAATAATAAACGGGTTAAGGATCATTCTTCTTAACTGGTAATTTAGGGACGAAATTCTTTTAAGGAGGAAGAATGTGATGACCCGAAAATGTTGAACATTTGAAATTGAAATGTTTAATTGATTTTAAATGTTTGAAAGTTAGTTTAACTTGATTTTCAAATATCACTATGAGTTTGGCAATTAAAATTTTGAATTTAATTATTGAAACTTAGGAAAAAATATTAAAACCTGAGTTTTAGCCTTGTTAAAAATATTTTTAAAAAGCTTGGGAAATTTATATTGATAATACAGAAGATAATAGAATTATTAAAAATTGAAATTTGAAGTGTTTGTTCAGTTTTGAATTTATATCATTTAAATCGATATTTAAAAATAGCCTTCCGACGCACAATCTCGGACTTCAACGAAACCAGTTCCATTGGATCCATAATAGTGTATTATTATCGAATTTTAATTTTCATAATTTTTGGAGTTGTTCTGGGACCGTACGGTTGACAAACGCGCTGCAATTTATATCGAAATTTAATTTAATAACTGGTCCAAAAAGCTATCTTCTCCATACGATCAAGTTTGGACTCGAAACCTTTTCCGTTGCATTCAGAATAGGGTTTTAACCTTATAAACGCCTGACGGCATGCCTCGGTTGGAGATCGAAATTTTAAGTCGTGGAAATCGAAACGATTTGAATTGTATTTAAATTAAATATATACATATATGAATTTAACACTATTTTCATAAGGCAATTCTACACGTATCTTTCCTTCTAACATTTGTCATATTCCTGGACACGCGTTGGTTTTAAAATCAAAGCCAGATGAAAAAAAGGGAAATATTATTGTCGTTCAAAAAATTAATAGTGGCTTCAAAGAAAAAATAAAAAATGGCTGATACCTTCCCCTCTTCAATTTGTTCGTTCTCCCGTTATTCACCGCACGCCTTCATCAAATCGAAACAGTGTTCGAGAAAAGAAAAGAAAAAGAAATTTATCGATCGAATCGATTGTTCGATCGGAAATGGAGGGGATCTCGCGAGCGCATGGGTTTGGGAAACGCAAGAATTCGAGTTCAAGCTCGAGGTGATGGTAGCCGCGTGGTCTCTGGGAAGAGCATTCGAGTGGGATGGTGCGGCGATGGTCGACGCCGCATTTACCTGGAAAAGTTTCGGTAGAGATGGATTGTGGCGCGATTTGGTTGTTGGGCAGAAGCGCGTGCAAGCCGAAGTGGTCGCGCGAGGCCGGGCGTTCGCGAGGGCAGGAATTGGTGGCGCGTTCATCTTTCGATCGATGGGAGGCTCGATCTGGGATTGGTGTTTCGAGTCGACAGTAAGGTATAGATTTTGCTGTTAATCTAAATATACTAGATATGTTTATAAGTAAAGAAAAGGTTTAAAACAGAAAAGAATATATATACATAGATACACAGACATATTTTATTTTATATAAAAGTAAACAGAAAATATATAAAGGCAGGTTTTGGACAAATAAATATGTATTTGCACATTTTAATTTACTGGATTATTTTAAAATAATTTATAAAAAAGGGAAATTAGTTTAATCTAAGATTATTAGTTTAAAAATAAAATTATATTTTAATCTACTAGTTATTTCAAAATAATATAGTTAGGGTGATTAATTTGTTTAACAAACTTATTTAATTATTTTGTCACTAAAAATGTTTTATTAAAAGGAAACTAGTTTGAAATTAAATTTTTAGATAAAATAAAATTTATTAAATGGAGATTGATTGTCCAATTGTTCAAAATATTAATAAATTGTATAAATGTTATACAAGGTCAAAAATTGTGAAAACAAGCTGGAATCGAAGTGGATTGCAAATAAAAAAAGGCAAAGGTGAGATCTTCTCACTCACTTGGTTTATTTATTTAATTTAAATAGTTAAATTTAAATTCTGGATGTGCTTGGATGAATTTGATAATTTATCTATTGGTGATATGAGATATAGTAGTATATACATATATATACGTATATATTGGAGTGATTGATTTCCCACATTATATAGCGGATGAGACCATATGCGCCGCATAATAGCGGACGATAAGATATAATCCCATATACTGCGATATTCCACCTCGAAGTGGAATTGGTATTTAATTGTTGTGCAAACATCTGTGGATGCAGGGAAACAGGTTCGAGGGATCCAACTGGATTCCTCAAATTGTTGAATTTATTTCATATGTTGCGATGTGATTATTGATAATCTATGAATGATTATATTAGTGATTTAATTTTTTTTGAAGGCTATGGTTTGCTTGAATATATTCTGGTGTTTTTAAAATACCTAGATATATAATTGGATTTTCGAAAATTAAAGTAGAAAATTTTAAGTAAATTAATTTTAGAGAATTGAATAAATTTAAAAGAAGTAATTTTAAAAGGGTAAAGATTGATTTTTGAAATCCTGTCGAATAAATTCCAAAATATGGGAAAAGAATTTAATAAATGGATTTTGAGTAATATTGTTTAAAAGTTGAATAATTTATTTAAAATTTGGATTTTAAATAGTTTGGAATAAATAAAGGAATTTATTTTAAAAGATAATAAATTTGGAAATCAATTTGGAATATGATTTGGTGTTTGAAAGTGAATATTTGAAAATCAATTTGAAAATCAATTTGAAAATTGTATATATGTGGATATTTGGAATTTAAATTCACAATGGGAATTTATAAAGAAATGGGAAATTTATTTTAAAAATAAATATTGGATTATTTTTAAAAGTGTGGAAAGAAAATTTACGACTTTGGGACGTAAATTTAAAATAAATCAAAAAGGATTTACTAATTGATTTAAATGGACCATTTTGAAATGGAAAGTGTATTTTCCCTAGAAAGCCGAGTATGTTTTTAAAGTAGCTTATAAGTATAAATTGAAAGTTTTAAGGTTGGTTTTAAAAAGGATGCTTTGGAGAAATTATTTTCTTAAGTTGTTTTTAAATCATTAAAGTAAATATTTATTAAGTGAATTATAGAAATGACTATTTTAAATCTTTAATTGATATTTGATTTAGAAAAGGTTATTTAAATAATTACATTCTGTTTAAAAAAATTATTTTTAAAATTTGTTTTGGGCTTAAGTTTTATATGAGATATTAGTATAAAAATTTCATAACTAATATTTTAAAATAAAGTGTTTCAAAATAGTTTTCATTTTAAAGTATTCCCAACTATATATTTTGGGATAAATGATTTAAATTAATTTAAAATATTCGGACTCGGAAAATTTTCAGTGGGAATAAATAATATTAGAAATTTATTCTGCAAAAAGAAAGTGATTTGACATTTGTTTTCAATGGGCTGAAGTGTGAAAATATATCTTGCGAAGATATTTTAAAAATAAATAATTTGTGGAAATTATTTAAATTTGATGGTTGTGTGAATGTTGTTTGATAGTTAAATAACCTAATATTAATATTGGCCTTTAAATGACATTTTAATTTCGATGAGACCGGGGGTCGGATTCCAAATGGTTATCCGAAAACCACATCGAACCTTTGTGATGGATCTTTTGTTTAAAAGATCAAAGTGGAAATTTGTTATGACTTACTTGAAATCTGAATGTAACCACTTCTTTTAAATAAGCACACATTATTCGGATTAACCGGGAGAGGACATTGAGTCATAAAACCCATTCCGAATAATGATACGATGAAATAGGATTGCATTTGAAGATGGTGTTGAAGACCCTGGTATTTTCGAAAGCGAAAGGATTACGTATCGAATGTCTCTACACCGAATTGCTTCGGTATAGAGATTTATATCACCCTTTATGATGGGGAGTCCGGACGTAATTAGTGAATATCCGGATTTGCAAGGGCTTCTTTCCTTAATTGGAGAAAGTGCCTTCGGTTCCGTTCGAACCCGGAACAGACTTGTATGGATATATGTCTGACGTTGCACTTTGAGATGTAAAGCTGGTTTCTATCAAATACATTTCTGTTGGTGGCGGAGAATTTATTCTCTTAGCTTAACACCCTTCTCTGAGACATACGAGCTCAGAGGTTATGTAGTTGATATTTACTAGTGATATATTCCCAATTTGATAATGTGGCATGCTAAGTGTTGATCATTTGTTGACCGAAGCATGACTTTTATGAAAAGCGTAGCTTTGTGGATGAGACTTCATCGAACCTCACACAACGGAAATGGTCGGAACAAGAAAAATGCAGCAAGGTTATGGGGGTCGTGCCCCTCAGGGTATGTTCATTTCCTTTTGGATAAAAAGTGGTATTTAGCATGGAGTCCAGATATTTAACTTGTGTGGATAAAAAGTGGTAATCTGGTATAGAGCCCGGATTATTTACTTATGTGGTTGTTGGTTGATGAGGCACCTTGGATAAAGGTCGGTCCAGACCGAGGGGTGGCATACTCATGATAGCTAGTTACCTATTTATAGAGGTAACCCGGCCTTGTGTTGGCAGAGAGTTGGTTAAGTTCTCAGGGCGTCCATCCAGAGGCATTCCCATTCGGTGAAGGAAGTTCCTTAGCCTTGACCACTTGTTGAAAATCCAAACAAAACAATACGAGCCCTGTACGGTTTTAGTTGTATGATCTGCCATGCAGCGTGGCGGTAACCCGCCATAAAACATGGTAGCTATAGTGGGTATACTATAATGGTAGTATGCTGGCTAAGATTAATATAATACTTTCGAAATGTTTTCCACACTATGTACTAATAACAATATCAAAAAGATTTTTCGTATCAAGCATGTTTGACTATCATAAGGAGAAATCTCCTCCAATTATGCGATTGCATTGTATGTGAGGCGGGAGGCCTTATGGTAGTTTCATTTTCTAAAAGCATAGCGGATTTCTTTTCCTTTTATTTTGTGAACATAACTGTTTTAAGATCACACACCAGTCCCATGACTGACCTGGAGTTTATAGTTCCTTTTCTAAACTCTGGGTGCCCTTCCATACGAGCAGCCTAGAGTCGGGTTAGCAGTTGTTCTGGAGCGAAGTCAGGAAGATATGCTATGGAGATTAGAAGTCAAGATGGATGGCGAGTCGTATCTAGTATGTTATGTTATTATTCCGTTGTTTTGTTGTTGCAATACACTGATGATGTAATGTACAAACTGGTATAGTTCTTTTGTTTAAATATATTCATTTATCTATTATATATTGTTCCGTTGCGAATGTGAGATTCTGTTATTGTTTCTGTTTCTTCTTCTATCTTTTCTTCTTTAACTCTAGCAGTTTGGTTTTTCGGCATTCGATTGTTCGACATTTGATACTGTGGACATATTGATGTCGACTTTCGGGCGTCGAAAAATTGGTTCGTTACAGTATATTTTGAAAAAAAACGATTTCCAAAGTTTTGAAAGGAAATAGATGGGTTTTAATAAATATTGATTTTTAAATATAATATAAAGATCTTATTTTGTATATGTGAAAATTTTAGATTTTTAAATTATATATTTGAAAATTTTAAATTTTTAAGTTAAGTTTTAAAAAATATAAATTTGAAGATTTTACTTATATTTTTATTATTTTTAAGTATATAAAACATAGTCTAATATAAAATAATATAGATTTAATAAAATCATATTTAACTTAATAAAATTTAATATAATAAAATTTAATTTAATTGAATGGGTATATATATTGCATTATAAATATTTATTTAAAATTTATATTAATATTTTTTAAATATATATTGTAATAAATTTAATAAAATAAAGGTTGAGAAGATGAATTAAGTTAATTTATAATTTAATTTGTTTTAGAATTAAATATAAATAAGAATTGACTGGGAACTTGTTGATTTTGAGATTTTGAAAGGTATGATTTTATAACTTAATTTAATTAAAGATGATTAAATAAGTATTTTCAAATTTAAATGAAGTTTGATATTTAATAATTAATAATGATTTAAATTTATAATTTGATATTTTAGTTAAATACTTATAATGGTGATTAAATAAATATTTTTAAATATAAATATAATTGAAGATGGATACTTAATTATTGATATTGATTTAAACTTATAATTTGAGATTTTATTTAAATATCATTAAAAATGACTAAGTGAATATTTTCAAATTTAAATAAAATTAAAGTTGAATGTTGAAATAAAAATGAAATTTATCAAATTCAATTATTGTAAATTGTTTGAATATTTAAACTTTTAAACCTATTGAATTGGAAGTGGTTTAAATTTGTAATTTAAACGTGTATTTGAAATTAATATAAATTAAAAAATGGTTTTAATGAGAATTTGAAATGAACCTTTAACCTTTTTAATTGAAATTGTCGAACTGGGATTAATTCAAATTGAATTTTTGGAACTAAAGTTGATTTGAATTGATTTTTGAAATCGGAAGAAATAATTCTAATTTGAAATTATTTTAGATATAAACTCTTTTTAGTATATAAAGTATTTTTAATATATAAACTATTTTAATCTATAACCTATTTTTAAATATAAGCTATTTTTAGTGCATAACTAATCAAATATATACTACTTTCAATATTCAAACTATTTAAGTTGGAACTGTTATGATTTAGATTTAATGGATTTAAATGCAAATACTTTGATACGATGGTTTGACCTATTTTTGTGGTTAGGATTTTTTCGAAACGAATATGATTTATAGTGAATAATGATTTCGAAAGTGAAATTGAAATGAATATGATATTTTGATATGAAGTATAAACTGTTGAAATGAAAAATGACCATAGTGTGAAATAAGCGTTTGGTTGTTAAAGAGACCGGGATTGGATATTGTCATACTCTCTGCCAATACCCAAAACCACTTTAACAACTGTGCACATGGTGGAGAATCGAGAACGAAGTAGGATGGTTTGGCGACATCTATATGGGGTATGAACCAGCCCTGACTCCTACGAGTCAGCTTGATGTGACTAAAACAGAAACTACGCCGGGCCAAGTGAGGTCGCACCTCCGATCGAGAATGCTTCTTCGATATCATTCTATTACTTTATGATTTGATTGGGCGCACCTTTGATTATGGAAGTATGTCTCAAGGTGGACGGTAGTAGCTGCTATGCGTTACCACCAGTCCAAATGTGCAAAACAGTATTATCCTACCTTGGGTATTGTCTCGTGTGCCTTGTCACATGCCTTATTGAGCCCATTACGAGTTTGGTTTGTGTCGTACCTATAGAGTACTCCCTGATAGCCCACCGATTTGGTGGAGTTTACAGTACTGTATAGGCTACGACATTTATATAAAATGTGTTAAGGGGAATATGGGTAACGCCTTAACGCTATTTTAATAGTTTACTTTACTGTAGACATTATCAATCTACGTATTATACTATGTATGTAGATAGTTTGACGGATCCTTAAAGGATGGGAATCTCAAACATCCTTTAAGTTAATTGCGTTTCACTTGGACATTTCATTTAAGTTGATTTACTAGCATAAGAATGTTAATCCTGACTCGAGTGTTTTGTGTTTTGCTTTATACTCGGGTCAGACTAAGTGTCACAACATTTGAGACTCACCTTTGGAGCTTGGAGATCTACCTTATCTGTTCAGCTTTCCAGTTATTTCCAGTTATTATGTTTCAGACTTTCCATTTACTTTTGTGTAGGGACTTCTGTGTATCTGGGAATTTTATTGTATTTTGTTTTATACTCTAATATTTCTGTAGTAGCTTCATGAACTACTAATTATCTATTCTATTGCTTATTGTTGTAAAACTATGTGTCTGTGATTGATTTATTTAGTGTATATGCTAAGTTTTGCCAAATATAAATTAACAATCTGTTGTTTTGAGCAATCTAAGTTTGACTTGTGTGGATTATTGTTGATTTGAATGGTTCGAAATGGCAGGCCAGTGCACAATCTTGGCTTCTAATATTTTTTTGTTATGTTATTTTAAAAGAATATAAAATTTCTATAATCAACACATATTCATGGCTATCATTAAAATCTTGGTTATCTAACGCAACAATGAGGTAATTATTTATGATTTTTTACAAAATTTGTTTTTTGTTCCATTATTTTGAATTTTTTGCAATTTGAATATGTTTATAAATAACTATAAATTAAAGACATAGTTGCTTATAGTGGTTCTAAGTTAACTATTTTCAAAGTATGAAGGAATATATCAAATATAATTGCTAAACAATAAAGAAAAGAAATTAATTGATTTTAATTTTGATTAATTTGAATTCAATATATAAACATTAATTCAATTTAACGGGAGAACTACATATTAGTTGTCCTTAATGCTAATCGATTGTAGAATTAATATATAATCAATTGATTCATTTATTTATTTCTCTTTATCAGCATAATTTCGGATGCCTGGCAGTGTGATGGAAAATGTAAAATGAAGTGTTTTATAAATTTGACAAATATTCCATCGATGTAATAAGTATGTGTATCAAAGAAAAATGGTAACGTAGGAACTCATTACCTATTCATAATACATAGTTTTCTTTTTCTTTAAGAAGGTCAGTAAAAAACTAAAATGATCGAGAATAAATATATTAATAGATAATTTTATTCAGCAAATTACCAAACTAATATTAGGATAATACTTGCTTTTGCTTTTAAGACAGCTTGATATTTTGACATATTTGTAAATGCTTGAAAGTCAACATTATATATTCAATATTGAATATACTTTAAAAGTAATTATAATTTTGTTTTATAAAAATTGTATTAGTTATATATATATATTATAATATGTCAGTATATGCAGTACGAATATTTTTTTTACAAGCATTCATAATGGGATATAATTGCATGATATTTTTATAGTTTGCTATGTTGATAAAGTTTTGATCTTATAGTTATCTTAAATGTCGTGTCATCTATAAATTTTATGCGTATCCACGGGTATTTTTTCTCACCGTGGTGTATTATTTTTCTCTGAATTATGATGAATTTTGTATTTTTTAGTTATTATGTGGTATAATTATTTGAAGGAAGGAAAAAATTATTTGGTTGTTTCAAACATTAGACAATGATGTCCTTGTTTAGTGGCTAGGCATTAGACATAATGAAAATGTGCAATGATCAATTCTCAATGACAAATTAAATCAATTTGTTAATTACCTGGAGCGTGAGGATTATGTGATGCACTCCTCATACTCTCAAGAATTAATAAAGCAGTCGGTTTACCTAGGTATTTTAAAAAGATAGCCCACAATGTTTATGGTTTACGTATATTTCTTATGTTATATTATGTCATGTACATTAAAAATATAACTTTTCAAGCTACTGAAATATTTTTTATTCAATTAGTATTGGATAGCGTGAAATAGTTTACTGATGAAATGTTAGGATGCTGTTTATTGCAGCCAAATTTGAAACATTATTTATCTCTTAGCATGATTGCTTTATGCCATATATATGTAACGTTATTTATTTGACAGCGTGATTTCTTAATGCCATTAAATGTGTACATATTTGAATTTATATTTATATATATATAAGATATATTATATATAAGATGAACCTATGTTGAACATATGCAGTGCATAATAAATAGCCACGTTCCACAATGATATGCCTACCAAGTAGGAATAATTGATAGTTGATATTTTTTGTATAAATCCCTTATTCTCCAAAATGAATTGCTATAATTTGCTGTCTATGTAATTATTTAAGAAAATTTATTAATAAATGTTTATCAGCAGTGTTCAAGGGAAAAACTAATTCAAAAAAGTCAGTCTATAAATAACCTTCTTATTTTCACACAACTAATAAAATCAAAAATGCAATGCACCGCTAAAATTCAAGTGGTGAACTAGTGTGCACGGGTTTGCACTAGAAAAATTAATTGTTATATCAACAAAGTTATATTTACATGCATTTATGATCTATAATGTTTATTTTGACCATTTCTAGATTTTGGAGGATAAAATTAACAGCCTCAATTCCTAGAATGATAAAACTATGTTGTTTTATGTACATAATATAATGACTTGGATATGAAATTTAAGATAGAAACCAATGTTTTAATTGACAATATCCACTCCCTATTTCATATACAAAAAATAACATTGATTAAAATATACATATTGTTCAAAATTACATGGCCCCTTTTCATGTAAAATTTAAGATAGAATATCATACATAGAATTGTAGTTTTAAAATAAAAACAAAACACTCTTTTTTATAAGCATAAAGTTTATTCAAAACATTTTTGATCAATTCAATGTTTCTTCATTTCTATTTTACATGAACAATAATTTTCAAAACAACTCGAAATTTGGTTCCTTCAATATCATTATACATTTATCAAAAATTATCATGCATAAAACTTTTAAAATTATATATAGCTTATGGATGGTTCATGTAAGGGTCAACTGAAACTGATGAAGACTTCAAGTAAATCTGCCTTTTCATATACCAATCTGATTATCTCCTAATTTAAGCTTATACTTACTAAAAAGAATCTTACTAAATTTGAAATGTCATTACTAACATTATACAAAATTTCATATTAGGAAATATTATAGATATAAGATATTTTTAAAGAAGGGTTCTGCATCGTTTAGTGCATGTACATGTAACTCATTTATCAAAGAAATTCTCAAACTAATTTGTGAGGATTATAATAATACTCAGAGAGAAGAATAATAATCTTAGTAGTCTACATTTGCAAGTATATCACATTAATTTGCAAACGTTTTATCTACCCATAATTTACGAATATACGGGCTAACCACACAAAGGTTCCTAAGATTACAAGATTAATAAACATAAAAATAAAGTAAGAGGAAATGAAAAGGAAATTATATCCATATCAACTTTTCATTCGATATTCTACTCTCACTTAGCGTAGATTCACATTTTCTCAAAATCATAGTTTTCCTTCTTCAATGTCTCAACCGCCATCACGGAAAATTGATTTAGTTTCACTTATAAATTATGAGATTTCGATGGACTAAGAATGGTAATAAGAGATGAAAGCTTATTGAGTCATTGATGTACCACTATCTTGAAAGCAAATTCAGCACGATTATGTGTAATCAATAGTTCTCATCGGCACCTCAAGGTTAACATAACAATTTTTCATACTTGTGCACTCAAGATTAAAGGATTTGGACAAGTATAGAAACAATTTGCAAGTATAGGCATCTCAAGATCAAAAAGACGATTTGTTTAAAAATGAAGTTTTATAGAGAGGGAGAGATGAAGATTGGATTAGTTTACTAAATTTTTTCTCAAATAAGAAAGTGAGAAAGGAAGAAGACGATGAAAAAAGAACCAATATTTTGTTATGAGTCTCCAAACGATATTGTGCTAATAAACACACCAAATGAAAATGTAGAAAAGAATAAGGAAATTAGAGAAATACATCAGAATCTAGAAGGCTGAAACTCTAAAAATAAAATAATATGTATGTCACACATCTACAGTAAAGAAGATAGAGATGGAAGGCGGAGCGCTAGGGCCGATGGTTAAAGAATCTGGCAAGAGAGGGACGATGGTGATTGGGGTCAAGTAATCCCTAATTTTATAATTGAAGAGGGAAGATGCATTTTTTATGAACATATTTCAAAAAAAATGGTGGTTAATATTGGGCTTAGGGTTTCAAATTTCTAATCTCATGCATCCTTGATCTCACGCGTTCATCTCCTTCGATAGCACCTTAAGATTGGGAAAGCGCAAAGGGAAGAATATCTTCCGCCCTGTAGCCGACTTACTGAACTATTTTGCTTCAGCCTCTCTATATCTTGTCTCAATCTATGCTGGCAACGAGTTTGAATCTGGTATGGGCCACTCTGGTGAAGTTATGGCCTATACCCTTCAACCTATCTATGATCGCTCTTCGAGGTCAAGTTTAACCTGGGGATGCCTTTTCCCATAAGTTTATGGAAGTGAGCATTGATGTTAACAAGTTCCCCCACTCCCACTTTTCATCGATCTGATGTTGCCTTGTCGAGGGAAGGAGCAGGAAAAAAATGCAACGATCCAAAATTTCAAACACTTCGTATTTAAGTATTTGAATTATTTAAATATTTGAATCTTGGATCTAATGTGATAAAAGTAATTTTATAATCTTGTGAAGCCCCTTTTAATAAGTAATTAATGAAGGTAAACTTTTTTCAAATTATGTTTACAAAAATAAATATTTCGAAAAAATATCGATAATATAACCGAAAATCGTTTTATCGATAAACCACTTTTTACTCGATACAAGTTGTTCAAACTTTTTGGGCTTGTTTAGAATATTAATGTGTAACTAATTAGCAACTAAAATATATTGCACTGATGGTAATTAGTAGGGTAGGATGATGTCATGGGTGATGTCATAAGGTAGAAGATATTTTGATGAGATATTTTCTTCAGGAAAATGAGGAGCAAAACTGGCATGTGAGAAGATTGGTGCATGGTGACCTTCCAAAGAGGTTTGGAGGTGTAGTAACCTATTGTTAACATTTATTTAATCACTTCACATGTTTCATAAATCGCTTTTTTACAAAATTAAAAAGATAGAAACGCAAGCTCTTCACTCTCTTCCTCTTCATTTTAAATTCATAAACATTATCAAAACACCTCCAAAATTCACCGAACTCAAGTATAAGGCTTAGCACAGCTTAGGAGACAAGCATATCAAGTCCAAAATGTAAGGAAAGGAGCACAAGGAGGAATCAAGTTGGACCGTGACCAATATTTGAGGAAAAGAGGTTGTCGAGTGCAAAAATGGAGCAAAGATTAAATCTTTTGGCTTATGGGTGGTAGCGGGAAGTGTTCTAGTGTTCTTATGGCTTGTACTTGGCTATGAGCATGGTTTTAGGTGATTTTACTCAGCATTGAAAAGTATATATTGTGTAATATATGTTGTGTGCAAATATAAAGTTAACAAACTATGCAAATTAAAAAAATTGGACTCCTCTTTGCTTCTCTTGCTTTGGAAAGCAATTGATAACTTTATATGTAATATTGTCACTTTTATTATCCTCTAAAACATGCATCGTGGCCTAGATTTTGCGTTTTCATGTTCGGTTTGGTTGTGTGTGAAGTTGAAGTGTGTTTGAAAGTATTTAAAGCGAGAAATGTCTCTATGAGTGCTTTGAAGTCTCTTGTGTTAAACTTGTGTTAAATGATTATGTGTAAATATGCTGTGAAAGAATATATCTTGATTGTACCCTATACTTATATAGTGTATGGGACAATGAAGAAATGGTTTGGAAATTATAGAAATGATAGAACGAAGTTGTAAAAGCTAAAAGTGAAAGTCACTATAAGTGGACTTTGAAATACCTTGTTTTTTTGTGAATTTTTTTAGGATTTTGTAAAACATCCTTAAGGATTTCTTTGCATAGTTATTGCGTAAAATGAGTAAAGTACTTGCTGTAAAAAGAATTGGACTTTAAATCAATAAATAGCTAGTTGAAAATGGTCAAATATTTAGAATTTTAAAACTAATTTTGTGGCAAAAACATAAAACTGCAACACTTTCTGGATGCATTTTTGTTAAATGCTGTTGTTTGTTGTTTGAGACTTTAAATTGGTTAAAAATAGTATTTAAATAAAGTATTTTTCGAGGTGCTTTTAGGGTTGTTTAGTAATAATAATTAGAGTATTTTGAAAGTGGTTTCAAGTTTAAATATATTTATAATAATTATTTATGAATTTTTAAAGTAAAAAGTTTCGAATATAAAGCATGCTTTTTTATGATTTTTGTTAAATTCGAAATTAGTTATAGCGAAGTAATTTTTTATAGATATTTAGATCTAATATATAAGTACCTTTTATAATGTGTGTGTGTGCATGTGTGTGTATGTTTGGAAATGTAAGTTAAGTATTTTATAAAAAGATAAAGTGGTTTTGTTATAACATTAAGCTATAATGAGTAGTTTTTAGAAGTTATTAAAAAGTACTTTACCTTGTAAAATAAGTGTAGATGTAAATAGATCATTAAAATGAATGTGTTAAATATGATGACAAATGTAAAATGGTTTTGGATTTATAGTAATAATGTTTTAGCAACATTTGTTTTTAACCCATTTGAATATACTTCTAAAAATGTGAACTTATTAAGAGTTTGTGAATATTCTTATACCATTGGATAAGGATATAAATACACTTTTAAGAATGTAAAGAGTAGAAATGATAGTGAAATAGTAGTATACATTTATATATCTTTTGTAAAGTTGTTATATATATATATACACTAGTAGAAAAAGGAAGTAAATAAAAGCATCATGGATTTATATGGTTTGAGTCTGCGGGGAGGACTCATTCGTATAACACGTCTCTTTCTTTTAAAACATATATATTCGAAATCCCCCGAGAATGACTCCTATATATATATTGTTCGCTTACTTCTAAAGAAAGTAATTAATCCATATAAGAGGTTTTAATTAATAAAGAATTAATTAAAAAAAGGGAATTAGAAATCACTTGCTTGACTTAATCATGTGTTAACCTACTTTGTTGACCTGCTTTTTAGCAAAGCAGATTTCAGTTGGGCTTGGAAGATTCAAACGAGGATGAAACCACTTGAAATCTAGAAGGTGCACTCAAATAAACTAAGAAAACAGCTTGGGTAAATTTCAGCTAAAAATATGCTAAGTCCAAAACTCGATACCGAGTTATCACCATAGGTTGGTACCGAGTTATCAAAAAAGCAGCTTTAACTGGACCTAGAAGATTGAAACAGAATCGGAATAACTTGAAACTAGACAAGAGAACTTAGGAAAGGCAAAATAAGAACTTGGAAAATTTTCACCAAGATTGGGCCAAGCACCTTAACTCAGCCCCCAGTTAAGGCCATAGGTCGGGTCCGACTTAGGGATGCTCATCCATTCACTCCCATAACTTCACGCACCATTCATGTTACTCCGCTGGTTTGTGACTAAGTGATTCTCTAAAGATTTGATGAATTACTCCAAGGATTTACTAGAACACAGCAAAGGAAAACGGATATCAAAGAAATTGCAAGAACCAACTCGAAGGTGATGGAAAAGGGGTTCGAACGACTCAACTAGAAGATGAAAACAACTTGCAAGTGGTGTGATGCAAATTGCACCAAGAGATATAACTCGGGTCTGACCTATAGGGCTTAGGTCGGTCTCGAGTTACCATTTTAACTCGGATTGGCTTGACTCTCCTGGTGTGACTTTGAGTTATCTCCTGGATTTCATTGTTATTGGGCCTTTGACTCTATGTTGATCAATTCCCTTATAAATACAAACCACATAGCGGCCAAAAACAGGATCTGGATTCTTTGACTGTGGAGACTCTACTGCTTCTCCACCTCCAACCCCTCATTCATTGCATAGAAAACAATTATTTGCTAGTCTAGGACTTGGATTAGAAAACTCTTAGTACCAATGACTCACAACAACCTAGAAACTTTATTGTAAATATGAGATCAACTAGATTGTAGTCAGATTTGAGATAATTAGCTATAATCCAGATAGAGAACAACTAATAAAATAGATTTAAGTGGATATAGGTGGGAGATTATGCTAACCCACTATAAAAACTTCTATGTGTTCTTGTCTACTTTCTGCCTTTTCTTTTTCTTTTATCTGAATAGGTGCTTTCATCTTGATTTTGGGTGTGAACTTATTTCTTGGGTTAACATTTTGGAGCTTTCATTGAGGACAAAGCTGGATCTGAAGACTGGAAGCTTGAATCTAAGATGTGGAGAAGATGATGTGGCCTAACACCGTATATAAGCTGGAGGAAGAACACCATAGCTTAGGGCAGCCAGGAGGTGTCTTCAAATTCACATCAATCCAGCTACGTGGCCAAAGAAGAGACAAAACGATGAAAGAAATGAAATATGGAATAACGAATTGATAGCAGGAAATGTCAAAGGGATTTAACAGAAGGATTGATCAACAATGAACAACCGAAGAAGCTGGGATTCGGAACAAAAGACCAAAGACCAATGTAGAAACATTTGGAGATAGTGCAAAGCAAACTAAAAAAAATTCCCCCACGACTCCGGGACGCAATCAATTTGGATCTAGGATGAGCTTTAATGCCCGGAATGAATAATGTTGGAGCCAGATGGGAAAATTGGAATACGAATGCATAATAGCAAGAGCTGGAACCAGAAACTCATCATTGGAAAGGGAGGCAGAATAAAGTTTTGAGTAGAAACTTCCATCGGATGACAACCCTATAATGGGGATGGAATGGGGTTAGGTTTGATTCCTTTACCCTAATTCTAAATAAATGATGCAATACAACTCTCGAGCCGCTTACACGTATATGGGATCCCGAACGGTCCCTAGGCACGCTCTGAGTTGGATGCCTAAAATGATTATTTAGGACAATAATAACCCCAGACCATATCGACATGCACAAAACCTAGATTGGTTCCTAGTCACGCTTTGAGTCGTATGTCTAGGATGAACACTTAGGATTTCTGCTTATTTGCTTTGATTCGATTTGAATATTTTAATTTTGAAAAATCAAAATTGAATGTGATGACTGATATTGATCGCTTTAAGTCTCGACTGGAGAGACGGGACTAGAGTGTAAGGTGAAAGCTCCGTATTTAGAGAGCAAGTGGATGGACTTGTACGAAAGTAAGTCCCCTCACAAGAGAGTGAGCGGATGGGATTTCTTGGCCGTTGGTCAGAGAGCAACATACTTGGCAAGGGTCCGAAGAGATCAAAACCCTATGTTGGGCAAAAAACGATCCGTAGAGACTGTTCCCCTTAACTTAAAAGATAAATAATATAGAGAGATTTTCCTCTTAACTTAAACACTAAGCGATTCTGAGAGATCATGCATTAAACTAAATATAAGATGATCCAGAGAGATCTAGCCTTAGAATGGTTACAGATTTGATAAAAGGATTTGAATACATTGTAATTAGAATAAAACAAACAAATCCAAGATAAACGCGAAAAGATTTTGAATATGTGATATAATAACTCCAAAGAAGTCGGAATGATCATGATGTATGAACTACACTTAAGCAGAAACTAGAGTTTTAGTTGTAATAGGTTTGGAAACAACCTCTAATTTACAAGAGAATCTAAAGAAACGGGACGATTCGTCGAGACTGAAGCAGCTGGAAAGCTCAACTATCGAAGATTGATTCGGAATGAGCAAAGCACACCTCATATTGAAAAGGCGTACTTTAGAGACAAGTGTTAACCCGCTTTTTAGCAAAGTAGATTTCAATTGGACTCAAAAGATTCAAACGAGAACAAAACAACTTAAAATCTGAATGGCGCACTTGAATGAACTAAGAAAATAGCTCGGGAAAATCCCAACCAAAAATATGCTAAGTCCGTAACTCGGTAACGAGTTATTACCATATGTTGGTGCCGAGTCATCACTGAAGCGGGTTTAACTGGATTTAGAAGATCGGAATCAGAATGACTTGAAACTTGGCAAGAGCACTTAAGAAAGGAAAAAGAAGGACTTCAAAAAATTTCACCATGATTGAACTAAGCACCTTAACTCAACCTCGAGTTAAGGCCATAGGTCGGGTCCGACTTACGGATGCTCACCCATTCACTCCCATAACTTCACACACTATTCATGCTACTCCATTGATTTATGATCAAATGATACTCAAAATATTTAATGAATTAATCCAAAGATTGACTGGGATGAAGAAAAGGAAAGCGAATATCAAAGAGATTGCAAGAACCAACTCGAAGGCAATGGAAAAGAGGTTTGAACGACTCAACAAGAAGACGGAAACAACTTGCAAGTGGTATGGTGCAAATTGCACCAAGAGTAATAACTCGGGTCCAACCTATAGGGATTAGGTCGGCCTCGAGTTATCATTTTAACTCGGATTGGCTTGGCTCTCCTAGTGTGACTTCGAGCTATCTCCTGGACTTCATTTCTATTGGAGCTTTGACTTTATGCTGCCCAATTCCTCTATAAATACAAAACATAGAGCAGCCAAAACAGGATCTAGATTCTTTGACTACAGAGACTCTGCTACCTTTTCACCTTTAACCCCTCCTCCATTAAAATCACACAGTAAACTACTATTTGCTGGTCTAGGACTTAGATCAGCAAATTCTAAGTACTAATGACTCATAGACAACCTAAAACTCTATTGTAAATCTGAAATCCACTAGATTGTGATCAGGTTTGAGATAATTAGTTGTGATCCAAATAGAGGACAACTAATAAGATAGATTGCAATGGACGTAGGCTGGAGATTACCCCTTACCGCTATAAAACCTTTTGTGTGTTCTTATCTACTTTCTGCTTTTTCTTATACTTTTATCTAAACTAGTGCTTTTTATCTTGATTTTGGGTGTTGATCCATTTTTTGGGTTAACATCGTTCTCTGTGTGTTCACTTATTTATGGAAAGTACTTAATCATGTACTTAGCACCTATGCAGTTAAAGCGCTCGATAGATTCAATGCGGTGGAGGTGTAAAATGTCATAGCGGGGATACAGCGAGGTTATATCGAATGATTCTAAAATCGCATATAAAACTCGTACTTAATGTTTTTACAAATATATAAATGGTAATTAAATGAAAATTAACATTCATTTGAATTATAATTAATATATAAATAATTTTAAATAAAAATATGTGCGAATATACTGTAAATAAACGAAAAAATGATATATAACATAATTGGATTTAGAAGAATATTAGAGTATTTTCATTTCTGAAAATATATTAAAAATGTAGAATATGCTAGTATATGATTTTTGTTTGATGATAATAAACATATATATATATTCATTTAAATGTCTTTGTTATTGTACTATTTTATTTTTTACATAATTAAATAAATATTTGTTGAATAAAATAAATAACACAGAATTTAAATTCAAACAAATATTTTATTACAATCTTGAATAGTACAAATTTCAGCTCTCACTACATATATACATTTTTAATTACAATACAATTTCGATTACATCACAAATTTCAATTTACAATGTTCACCTCACTACATATCACTCATTCACTCGTATTTATCTTCATCACTATTCCAGCCTGAATCCAGCATCTGAGCTACCTGCAAAATAAACACTAACGCGTTAAAATTGAAAAAGAAATATATTTGCAGTCTAAAATAAAATAAAACATGTGTTTTTGAAAATAGTAGTTGCCTCGGTTATTTGGGTTGTTCTTCATCATATCTATTTTGGATTCATCTTATACGAACAAACTTGTGACATGCACAGTGTATCACTGTATATGCCACAAGGTCGTGCACATCGATATACAATTGATAATATTCCATAGACTGGTGAGCACAAGGTCAAACCCGACCCGAGGCTGGATTCAATTCATCTGCATAGAGTCTCGATCAAATCAATAACAACATGAACCAGCGAAAGGTGCACCAGACTCTAGAATGATGGACTAGACAAGTACCAGTCAGACCTCACAAACATACATTGGGTCAGAGGCCAACAAGAAGAAAGTTCAAAGGCAACATGATAGCTGCCTTTCAACAAGACTACAATTAAATGGAGCAACCAGCAATAAAACAGTACATATGAAAGAAACCAGAGGCCAGAATCACAGACCAATATGAACCAGACCATTTTAGCTCAAAGTAGACCATCAACTAGAGAATATAGTTCGAACAAGGAACAAAACAGCTCAAATGCAACAGAGGCAAATATACATACACATATTAGCACAAGTTCAGGTAAACCAGAGAATACATATGACAACTAGTACAAGGAAATGAAAGAGATTCGCAGTAAAACAACAAATCTAGACCAAAGGCACACAATGGCACAAGATAGTGAACAGTGAAATGCAACAAAGTCACATGAACATGTACACACCAGCTCAACAAACTGTACAAGCCCATGGAACAAGACTGCACACTGAAGTGCAGACCACAACCTACAACACAATGCAATATGAAGTGCCAAATCAAATTCAACATGAATGCAACTATCCAGATGAAAAGAAACATATACAACATGACAACAGAGAAAATAGATGAAGCTTGAAGCATGTGCGATAGACTACACAGTGCAGTAAAGCTCTAAAACAAAATCAAAGGCAACCAGATCATAAAAATAGAAATGCCTCAACATACATATATACATGAATACACATGTGTGTGTGCGTGTATGTGTGTGTGTATGCAGTGGAAACCAGACTAGACTTGACACCGGAGTATATGAAGTATATAGGCATTCAAATGATACCAGTCATCATCAACAAAAATGAATACAGCATGAACTCAGTGACAGCATGCAAGTGGAACAACACCAAACATGTTACAAGATCAGACTCGAGTAAATCACAACCAGAGGCAACAATAAATCAAGGTGGACAGCAGTTCTACACATAATTGAATGCAAGGCTACCAAGTCCAATTAATAAAAGTAGCAGTTAAAGATAAAAGCCGTGAATTATATCAATATTAACATAACAGTTTCAAACAAGTCAAGGCTGAGATGAACAAATTCAACAAGAGTCACAAGCGTGATGAACAGGCATCACAGATCCTAAAAATCAAACGCAAGCCGTGGTGACCAACCAAGCATAACAGAAAAATATTCAAATTTAACCATTCAGAATAAATCAACATCGTCCAAGCATAAAGCAATGCAAGGGATAAATTCGTTAAGAATTCAAAACAAATTATACAAACGTATGTTTAGGGATTTAATCCCTATAAAAGCCAAAAATCATCATCTGAAAAATTCATCGGATTCGAGTTCAAACAAATACCAGAGCTAGCTAAATCATTAACAAACATAAAACTCGAACCAAGTCAAGAATAATCAAAATTCAAAAAAGGCAATTCACATACCAATATAAAGCATTATTCGATCTCGACAAAATTGGAGTAGCCGTAAGCGAACGAAGCAACATTCGATTGACTAGGCAATCCAAAGCAAACGCATACTTCTGTTGAAGCATAAATTTCAATCAGTAACTTCAATTCACGAAGCCTTAATTTTCTCAAAGAGGAACAAAGCAGAAATTACAAAGCAAAAAAAAAAGGAAAATCGGCTTAAGTATAATAAAAGAGAATAAAGGGAGACTTCTTTATATCTTTTATGGGCCGGTTTTATTTTTTGATATTTGGGCTTAAAATATAGGGTTTTGTCTAGTTTATTTTATTTGTAATTTTTTTAAACCGTGTAATTTTCTAGTCGTGTGACTAGGGTACAAACTACGGGGTGTAGTTTGAGAATTCGCAACTCAGTGGCTGAGTTGTGGCAGTGTTTTAAGCGTAGAGTTAGGTTGGTCGATAGCGGGTGTCGCAAGTTCACTGTGTAAGCGTCTGATTACTTAATTTCTAGTAGAAACCTTGAGGGTGGTACGTAGGCAGGGCTTTGCCGGAGCTGGGTAAATCTGTGTTGTTCTATTTCTGCTTTTATTATTCTGCTATTATCTATGCTGCAACTATTTTGTATATATTCGATTAATTATTATTATTATTATTATTATTATTAGTATCACCATATTCATACCCCTTCCCCCTCTAGGGTTAAATCGAACCTACAAGTGGAATCAAAGCTAAGAACAAAAACCATTTTTTTGTTTTAAAAATTTGATTTTTCAAAAACCAATTTTTTGTTTTAAAAATCTGATTTTTTAAATGGCATCTTTTAATAATGCTTTTGCTGAGAGTCAGTCCATAATTAGGCCACCCATGTTCAATGGTGAATATGCATATTGGAAAAATAGGATGAAATTTTTTTGAAAACCATTAATGCTTGGAATATTGTTGAGACAGGATATAGGATGCCAACTATAGTGGTAGATAATCAAGAAATTGAAAAAGTGATGGATCAATGGATAGATCTTGAAAATAAACTATAAAATGCTAATGCTAAAGGTATGAATTCTATTATATGTTCATTGGATCAAACTGAATTTAATCATGTCTCACATTGTCTAACTACGCAGGAAATTTGACACACACTTGAAGCGACTCATGAAGGAACCTCCCAAGTCAAAGAATCTCGCCTTGCCATGCTTAGTAGCAAATACGAGAACTTCACAGTGGTCAAGGACGAAAATGTCAAAGAGATGTATGGATGAATTTCTAATCTCGTATATAAATCAACAGCTCTCGAAAAACCATACACAGAATTGGAAATAGTCGGAAAAATCCTCAGACTCCTTCCACGAAATTTTGAAGCAAAAGTCACTGCCATTTAAAAATCAAAAGATTTGAAACAAGTTAAAGTTGAAGAACTCATCGGAAATCTCACCACTTATGAGATAGAAATGAAATTCAAGGAAGAACGTGAAGGAGGTGATACTCGTAAGAAATCAATAGCTCTCAAAGGAAAAACGGAAAGTGATGATGGTGATGATGGAGCAGCCAAACTAGTGCTGATAATAAAGAAATTCAAAAGGTGGAATCACAAATACGAAAATCCAGCTCTAAATCAACAATTGGAACGCAGAATAGTCAAAGTACTAGACAACTCGAAGGAGTATGAGATCATCCGTCAAAACTGCAATAAACCCGGTCATATCAAGCCAAATTGTCCTCAGAATCGACTCAGCTGAGGAAAGAAACCGAAAAGGAGAAGTTTTTGAGATACTTGGGATGAAACTGATAAAGATGGAAAAAGCATTGACAGTGAGAGTGAAAACGGAAATCTATGTCTTCAAGCAGAAACAACTATCAATGATGATGACAAGCCAAGCGAGGTATCAAAACTTACTCACTTAGAATTACTTATATATTTTCAAGAAGTAAATGGATGTTTTGAACAACTTAGGAAGAAGTACGCTAAAATTGAATCATAAAGAGATAGTTTAATAGAACTAAATAAACAACTTGATCAATTGGTTAAAAACTATCGAAACAAGTACCCTATGTGTGATAAGTGTCCATCATTCGAAGAAGAATTTAAAAAATAAGAAATTAAAATTAAATCACTTGAAAATGAAATTTTTGATTTTGAAAGAAAGTGAAAATACTAGGAGATAAAATTCTAGTGGAAAGTGCACTCTATTATTGAATGAAAATGAATCTCTCAAAACACAAGTCCAACAATTGTCTACAACTTTAAGAAAATTCTCAAAAGGAGAAAGATTGCTAAATATGTTATTAGGGAAACAAACTGTTAATACTGTTAGACAAGGACATTGGTACACTCAATCTGAATGAGTAAGAGGTAAAATTAATCATGTCAAATCCGAGTGCATAATTTGTAGAAATTGGACACAATCAAAACAATTGTTGGTATAGGTTCAAACACGTGAAAAACATACCAATTTGGGTTCCAAAATGCACGAATATAAAATCCTAAAGTTAAACAAGTTTGAGTGCCAAAAGGAACAAATATAGATTGTCTAGGGTCTGCCAAAATCATTTGCAACTAACAACTATGGACCTATAAAAACAAATAGGTCATAAAAATCTTTTCTCGTGTAGGTGTAGTGGCAGACTAAGAAACAACAACAATGTTACTTGGATTCTTGTTGTACCAAGCACACGACGAGTGAAAAATCAAAGTTCTTTAGCCTAGTATAAAGGTGGCAGAGTCACAATGGGTATCAACGAAAAATTATCAGTAAAGGTAAAATAGGCAACGGTACATTTATCTTGAACGGTATATTAATGTGAAAATCTGCACCATAATCTGATTTAATTCAGCCAGTTATGTGATAACGAAATAAATGTTGATTTTGATTTTAAAAATGTTGACCAACCACCTATGAACTATTTCATATAGATTTTCTTGGACTAACTATATTGCAAATTTAGGTGAAAAGATATGTTGTTTTGTGTTGATTGATGATTACTCGAGATACACATGGATATATTTGTTTATTTTACTAATTCTAGACCTGACATTATATTCACTGTTTGTTTATTTGCACGGTTTCAACTCAAACCCAAAACAATTTCATTTAGAATCTATAAAAAGAATTTAAGGTATTTGTTGCTACATTTCACGATTTGGTCTATGATATCTATCTAACGATTACCTTGAGTCAAAGGGAAACTCAGATGCAGATTACACTGGTAATCTAGCTGATAGAAAAATTACCAGTGGAATGTGTTTTATGTAGAGACATTCATTAGTTGCATCACATTTTCAGAGAAAATATCTACATGTTTTTCATTTCAACTGATTTTCAAATAGCAGACATTTTTTTATATAAAACCCACTCTAGAAAATAGTTTTTGTTGACTTCGTTTTAGATTAGGCATTTTAGAAAAAAATGATTTTGTAATTATTTTTGGATTTCATCTTAAATGACTACAATAACTAATCCGACTCCCTACTGATTATCGAAAAGATAAATAGTGATTGAAAAAGCGATGAGTGTTGATATTAATCATATTTTTTGACTTGAGACAGTATATTTAATAAATTTCTTTGAAAATTTAAACAAGAGTTATAATAACTTTTGATGGTAAAAATTTCATGACCGTCTCTATTTCTATCATATTTCTAATGACCATCACTCATTAAAATCAAATATAGTATGTCAAAATATGGTATTTTAAACGAGAAATTATTCGTTTTTTATTTTTTTATTTTTTGTAGTAAAAACATCCAAAGCATTCTCTCATTTAAAAGTCCTCACGGTTATGCATGGGTGAATTACTTGGAATATTTGTTTATGTGCTTTCATGCTCATTTAGAAGTCCTCGCGTTATGCATGTATGGAACACATATCAAAATTGGTTATTAAATAGACAAGTTAATTCTAATCTCATTTAAAAGTCCTCATGGTTATGCGTCGTTAGAAGATGCTTGAAATTCATTTTTTTATAAAAATTGGGAATACTACTAATTTCATTTAAAAGTCCTAACGGTTATGCATGGTTAGTGGATATTCAAATTTCTTGTATAAATATACCACAAAAGGACACAACTATATGGTTTTATATGCCGACATCATCCCTCACACTCTAAAGTGGAATACACGCCTAACAAAGTATTTATGTTTTTTGTTTGATTTTTTTCATTGAATTCTAATAATTATACTCGACTGGGTATTAATGTTGTATTAATATATATCACTTTATCTCTATTTTTCTAACACTATTACTTTTTTGCTAATAACAAAAGGGGGAGACAAAAGTTAAGATTTTGGCAAATAAAGGTCAAATATTTTATTATTTTTATTTGCATATTCCCATCTAGGTTCATTTTCATTTGCATATTTTTATTTATTTTCATGCATATATGAAAGGGGAGCTTTGTTGTAGAGAGGAAGCATTCGAATATGAGGAGCAAATAGAGTTCATCAATGGCCAAATACATTTAATACATTCAAAATCTTATTATATGTTTGTTATGAGTTTGTTTGATGATAATAAACATACATATATTCATTTAAATGTATTTGTTATTGTATTATTTTATTTTTTACATAATTAAATAAATATTTGTTAAATAAAATAAATAACACAAAATTTAAATTCAAAAAAATATTTTACTACAATTTTGAATAGTATAAATTTGAGCTCTCACTACATATATACATTTTCAATTACAATACAATTTCGATTGCATCACAAATTTCAATTTACAATGTTCACCTCACTGCATATTACTCATTCACTCGTATTTATCTTCAACTCTATTCCAGCCTGAATCTAGCATCTGAGCTACCTGCAAAATAAACACTAATGCGGTAAAATTGTAAAAGAAATATTTTTGCAGTCTAAAATAAAATAAAACATGTTTTTTTGAAAATATTACTTGACTCGGTTATTTGGGTTGTTCTCCATCATATCTGATTCGGATTCATCTTACACGAACAAACTTGTGACATGCACAGTGTATCACTGTACATGCCATAAGGCCGTGCATCCCGATATACACTTGATTAAATTTCAACGACAAGTGAGCACAAGGCCAAACCTGAGCCAAGACTGGATTCAACTCATGTGCATAGAGTCTCGATCAAATCAATAACAACATGAACTAGAGAAAGTGCACCAAACTCTAGAGAATGATGGACCAGACAAGTATCAATCAAAGGCCAACAAGATAAAAGTTCAAAAGCAACATGAGAGCCGCCTTTCAACAAGACTACAATGAAATGGAGCAACCGGCAATAAAACAGTACGTATAAAAGCAAGAAGAGGCCACAATCACAGACCAATATGAACCAGACCATTTTAACTCGAAGAAGACCATCAACCAGAGAAAACAGTTCGAAAAAGGAACAAAACAGCTCAAATGCAACAGAGGAAAATATACATACACATATTAGCACAAGTTCAGGTAAACCAGAGAATACATATGACAACCAGTACAAGGCAAATACAAGAGACTGTAAGTCAAACGACAAATCTAGACCAAAGGAACACAATGGCACAATACAGAGAATAGTGAAATGCAACCAAGTCACATGAACATGTACACACCAGCTCAACAAACTGTATAAGCCCATGAAACAAGACTACACACTGAAGTGCAGACCACAACCTACAACGCAATGCAACATGAAGTGCCAAATCAAAGCCAACATGAATGCAACTACCCAGATGAAAAAAAACATATAAAACATGACAACAGAGAAAATAGATGAAGCTCAAAGCATGTGCAATAGACTACACATTGCAGTAAAGCTCTGCAACAAAATCAACGACAGCCAGATCATAAAAATAGAAAAGCCTCAACATACATATATACATGAATACACATGTATACATACACACACACATATATATATGCAGTGGAAACCATTCACACCAAAGTATATGAAGTATACAAGCATTCAAATGTTACCTGTCATCATCAACGAAAATGAATACAGCATGAACTCAACGACAGCATGCAAGTGGAACAACACCAGACATGTTACAGGATTAGACCCGAGTAAATCACAACCAGAGGCAACAGCAAATCAAGGTGGACAGCAGTTCTACACATAACGGAATGCAAGGCTACCAGGTCCAATTATTAAAATTAGCAGTTAAAGATAAAAGCCGTGAATTATATCAATATTAACATAGCAATTTCAAACCAAGTCAAGGCCGAGATGAACAAATTCAACAAGAGTCACGAGCGAAATGAACAAGCATCACAGATCTTAAAAACCAATCGCAAGCCTTGGTGACCAAGCAAGCATAATAGAAAAATATTCGAATTTAACCAGTCAGAATAAATCAACATCGCCCAAGCATAAAGCAACGCAAGGGATAAATTCATTGAGAATTCAAAGCGAATTATACAAACGTATGTTTAGGGATTTAATCCCTATAAAACCCAAAAATCATCATCGACAAAATTCATCAGATTCGAGTTCAAACAAATACCAGAGCTAGCTAAATCATGAACAAACATAAACTCGAATCAAGTCGACAATAATCAAAATTCAAAAAAAGCAATTCACATACCAGTATAAAGCACTGTTCGATCTCGACAAAATTGGAGTAGTAGTAAGCGAACGAAGCAGCATTCGATTGACAAGGCAATCCAAAGCAAACACATACTTTAATCGAATAACAAATTTCAATCAGCGACTTCAATTCACAAAGCCTTAATTTTCTCAAAGAGGAACGAAGCAGAAATAACAAAGCAAAAAAAAGGAAAGTCGGCTGACGTATAGTAAAAGAGAATAAAGGGAGACTTCTTTATATTTTTTATGGGCCGGTTTTATTTTTTGAAATTTGGGCTTGAAATATAGGGTTTTGTCTAGTTTATTTTATTTGTAATTTTTTTTAAACCGTGTAACTTTCTAGTTGTGTGACTAGAGTACAAACTACGGAGCGTAGTTTGAGAATTCGCAACTCAGTGGCTGAGTTGTGGAAGAGTTTTGAGCGTGGAGTTAGATCAGTCGATCGCGGGTGTCGCAAGTTTACGTGTGTAAGCGTCTGCCTACTTAATTTCTAGTAGAAACCTTGGAGGCAGCATGTAAGCAGGGTTTTACCGAAGCTGGGTAAATCTGTGTTATTTTATTTCTGCTTTTATTATTCCGCTATTATCCATGCTGCAATTATTTTATATATTTCAGCATTAATTTTTATTATTATTAGTATCACTCTATTCACCCCCTCTAGGGTGAAATCATCCCATAGAAAATTCAACTAAATAAATTAATTTCATAATTTTTATAATGCATGAATGTCATTTTTCAATTCAATTTTTTAAAGCGGAAATAGCGAAATATAGCAAGAATAACGGGATATAGCGGAAATAGGAGGGCCTAAAGTGGAAAAGACCATATATGGGGCTATATGGACAAATTGTAGCGGCAAAATCTGCTATGAGATATAGCAGGGTAATAACGGGGCATTAACTGCATAGCTTAGCACTAAAAGCCGACAAAGTAGACTAGTTTTATTTGTAACAGTTTAGAATGAAGTGTCAAGGTATGGTTTTGATGCAACCAATGCTCTAACCTACCTGGCTTCACTGTTGGAGTGATAAACGTAAGTTAAGAAGGTCGGAAACGGTGATAAGTATACGAGACTTGGTTTCCATATGAAATCATTTTATTGCTATTATATTGACCAAATTAACTTAGAAAGTATATAAAAGCTTCACAGATTCATACGGTTTGAGATCCCTTAAGGACTCATTGGTATGAGTCGTCTCTTGCTTTAAATACACACACACGAGATGCCCCCAGGAAGGACTCCCTTATATCGTTCGTTTACTTCTAAAAGAATCAGAATTGAGTTAACCGAAAATCCACCGTTTTACTTTTAAAGAGTCCAGGATCGGATAAGTATACATAGGTATGACCTACCAAAAACCACTTCAAAACTAATATACGAGTTCTATGTTTTTGAAGCGGTTGAGGGGTGAATTTTATAGAGTTGAACTATCTATCATAAGGTTAAGTCCAAGGGAGATGCCAGTTTTAACATTTCAGACAAATGCTATAGGGTTGAACTGCCTATCATAAGGTCAAGTTCAAGGGAGAGGTCGATGTTAGCATTCGTCAAACAACTTATGTTGGGATCCATGGAGAGAATCGTGATATGTTCGAGTTATGAAGACATGTATAAGAGATGCTGAGTGTGACTTCCCCATCAAAAATGACAGAAAACAAAGTAGAATGCAAAGTCGAGGGTTTAGCTAACCCAAGGGTACATCAACTCCAAACATCTAAAGATGCTTTCAGTTGTTGCTAGCGGAAGTTGTTGGTATCACATGTTCAGATGTGGATAAGTTGTATTTACCTTTGTGATATATTTATTCTAGAGATATATGTGGTTTCGAAAGGTAGCTTCTGACCTTGTAAAGAGGTCGGCCTCGATGTACTAAGGAGACCTCTACGGAAATTCATACGCGAACGTATCTTAGCAGTTTTAGTTGAACTTCTAATAGTGTTGGGTTGTGACATGCAAACAGCACATATATTTTCTGATTTATATTTTACACCCTAGACATTATCTATTATATCGCCATATGTACTCATTAGATTGTTTGGTTCTTTTAAGGAAATACCGTTACGGTAATTTGAAAGGTCTCAAAGGATACCGATATGATAGCCACATATTTATTGAGTTTCTCACACTGGACTTACGTCTGACTCGAGATTTTATCTTTTCCTCAATTCCTCGAGTGCTCTTTCAAACAATCTGAGAAAGACAGGTTTGTGTTAATATTCTCTAGAGCTTTAAGAGACGAGTTGGATGCTTCCATTCGCCTATAGTTGTATTTTATATCCACTGCACTGCCATTATTTATATATCAACACTTGTGAGGATGGACTATTATAACTGTCCAGACTGATGATGGTACTTAGGATTGTAACTCTGAACTGCTATGTATCTAAGAGTAGCACTTTATACTATCTTTTGATATTATATACTATCGTTCTATGGCGAGATTCAGACGTTTTGTTCTCTTCTTTCTTGTTCCTTTTCTTTCTGCTTTTTCTTTGAATTTTAATAAACCGTCTTTCAGACACTTGGATGCTCTGCACGTGAATACCGTGGATGTATTATTGTCGACGTTTGATGGTCGAAAGGGTATATTGTTACAGGTGTGCTTGTCAATAGTAAACCATGCTCAAAGGTAAGTGATAAACATTATCTGTAATTCATAGCTCCGCGTAATGTGGCTGGTGAAGAAAGGGCTATTGTTGGTGAAAGCATGATGCAAAAAACCATTGAAAAATTGGGCAACTCAATAGTTCTTTATATGGTTGGATTTTAAGCTTGTTACATCGACTTACGTGCTTATATTTGTCGCATTTGGAAACCGATAGGCGAGTTTGAATTATTCTCAAGAAATGATTTTTTCCTTATGATTTTTAAGAGTGTGGATGATTGTAAGAGGGTGTTACTCGATGGCCTGTTTCTATTTGATTCTACATTGATTATCCTTCAAAATGAAAATCGAGGATCCTTCTCATGTTACGTTTGCTTTGTTTCGTCTAATGTTAGCCTAAAAATTTATATACTCCACGGTATCAATAACGCTTTGAACGTTAAATCATGGTGAAATTCGAACGACCGATAGGTTGTTATACGCTAAATTTATTATTGAGTCTATCCACACTAAAGTTGGTCCATTTAAGATATCCCTAAAGTGGTAGAAAACATAAATGCTTTGTTCATCGATTATCGCCAAATTGTATCGAATCCCGTTAGAGTAGGCACTGTGGCTTGGAGGAATTCCATTAGAAACTAGGTAGTGATATAGTGTTTACGTATTAAGGGCTTACATTTTTCCTCTCTCGTACTTTACCTTAGGTCGAAAAGCAAACTTTTATAATGTAATAGATCTTTTTCCTTTAAAAGAAGATGGATATAACAATTCAATAATAATTTAATAAAGAAAATTCTATTGGATACAAGTTGGTCACACAGTTGATAAAACGATGGATCTGAACTACTAAATTATCCTTTAATTTCAATTCCAAATTGAACACAAATGAGATCCAACAGTCAAGATCTATTGTATCATATTTATCTCCAAATAAGCATCCCCTAGACTAAAAAGGATAGGTTTAATAAATATCTAAGTTCAAAGATAGAAAAAGATGAAGAGACAGAGAAGGACATAACAAAACGAATCATGACAGATTAAATATAGACAAACTAATGTTATTTTACGTCATAAAATATAACACGTCAATTAAAAAGATTTTATGAAACAGTGATTTGATCCACTACATCGTACGAAGCAAACTATTAACCTCTAAAAAGGAAACAAAAAGTTATATTGTATGTTGGAAAAGTAAGGATGTTAAGGGATATTCTAATTAAAGGTTAACGGAGGGATGAAAGTTTAAAAAACAAACCAAGAGAAAAAAATTTGGAGTTATTCAAAGATATGACTTTAGAAACGTACAAGAAAAATAGCTCATGTCACAAACACTATTTATGACATTCGCAAACAAATTGCAAACAAATTGCATTAAATGTTGAAAGTTACGACGTTGGCAAAAATTTAATTAGAGGTTGGTTAAAAATTTGTTATGAAATAAAGTGTAATGAACACTGTTTATTTTTTATTTGCAATAATTATTAATTAATTACTATTAATTAATATATAGTATTAGATAAGAAGTATTATTAATTATTTAAAAAGTACTCAAAATTCAAAAAAAAAAAAAAAAAAGAATTTCATCTGATTATTTTAGTTACATCCCACGTAACTATTACATCGTACCCAACCATTGCTTTTTTAAGAGTCCAAACGTTCTCTATTAAAACGTCGACATTATACTTACGGATTAAGTCTGACATAATTCCCACTAGGGCTCCGTTTGAAAGTTTGTAATACCGGTTATGAGAAGTTTTAAGAGTATCGATTTTGACCGTAAATGACCGTAGCGGTTTTGATTGGTTTACATAAAATTTTGTTATAACCAATCAATACATGTTGCTTGAGAGTTTAACAAATACCAGTTTGAGAGTTTTTCATTAAAATGGCATTACATATACATATATATCCTTATATTTATTGTCTGGTTTTGTAAAAATTAATTCTATAATATAATTACTGGAGTTATAATCAAAAAATATATATTAATAACTCTTCAAAACAACCTAATTTGATGGGTTGCAAATTGCAATCAAGTTTCCACTGGATTTGGAACCAACAACAATTGATATGAAAAAAAAAAACTTACAAAGAACATTTGAAATACAGTTTCATCCAAAACCAATCAAAAGCGGTAAAAAATAAACTCTCAAAAGCCAAAATGTTTTTTCAAGAAAGCGTTTTCCTGTTCCTTAAAGCATCCTCAGTTGAGAACAAGGCACAACATGAGACATACATATTAAGGATATGAAATTTCATTTGTAAATTGCAAGTTAAACGAGCAAGATCATATTATAACGTAGCCAATTAGATCTCATTGATTTCACGTTATTTTCATGAACCGATCAACATTGAATGCACCAAATTCGATCAGACGTCATCACTACGTTTTCTTTATTAACACGAAATATGATGATAACAGCAGTGTTTTATTTGTTGAGAAAATATTCACCAATAACTTTGGCCCCATTAGCCTAGTTGATAAATGGTAAACACGTGACAGAACAAACGTTATTGTGCACAAGCTGGAATCCAAAAACACATATTAATAAGAAACGGCTATACGTTCATATTCACGTTTTCCTAGCAAGAAGATCCATAAACCCTGCACTGATTTTTTTATATTTTGCAATAAAACAGAACATACCTTGAATACGTTATACATTCCTACGTTCACTTGTTTCTTCTCCACATCCAGTTCCATCTCATAATCTTCTTCTTCTCATTCTTGTAATCTTACCTCTCAATCATCCAAATTCCATCCTCTCAAACACACCATGAAACCTCAAATGCATTTGATTCTTGTGACACCAAATGGAACAGAAAACCCAATTGAAGTTCAACTTTCTGATACCGTTCTTGACATCAAGAACAGGGTAGAAAAGAGTGAAGGCATCTGCATCTCAGACCAAATCTTGATCTTTAATGGTCATACATTAGAAGACAACAAACAGATGCAGTCATACAAAATTCTTGAAGGTTCAACCATCAAATTATCTATTCAATCTGAAACAATGGCTGTTTTATCATTCAAAATGCTGATACCAGAGATGAAGTTTACATTAAAATGCAATGCCATGGACAAAGTATTTCAACTGAAGAAACAAATTCAAGAAGAAAAGCTCAATCCTGAAGATGGGTTATCATTATATTTTCAAAATGAAGAGATGATGGATGCAAAGAAACTATGTGATTATGGAGTTCATGAAGACGCAGTGATAGAAATGGTGGCCAAGTGGAGGATATTTGTTAGATTTCGTATGAAGAAGATACCTATTGAAGTGAATCCATATGATAGTGTTGAGGCGATGAAGAAAGTGTTGCAGAATTTGAACGAGCAATTGCATATCAATCTGCCACAGCCGGAGGGCTATGTATTTCTTTACAAGCAGAAACCGATGTGTGATGAGTATACAGTGAGGTCTTATGGTGTTCAGCCAGATGACATGATTGGGATGTTTGAGGGAAGCATCGATTCCTGCAAGAAGAAGTACATGTCAGAGTAATCATGTGTCTCAGTTTTCATAGTAGATGAATGATGTGCTAATGTTTGATTAGTGTGAAATCTTGCAGAACTTCATTAAATGTCGACAGTAGAGTTGGTAATCAATATGTACTCTAGTATATTTCATACTGCCTTTGCGACTTGATTGCTCTTTCAGCTAAAATATCCATAGTTGGTTTTATTTCATTTATTATTATTTTTATTTATTTATTTATCATCATATCGAATATCTACCTTTAATAGAATTAAATGTCATTTGTCATCCATAAAATATATTACTAGACCACAACAAAGATCAATTCAAAATTAATACAAAAAACTGAAAAAATCACTAGCCTTTTTTTTAACCAATCCTGAGAGTAAAAATCAACCATTTGCAATTGGTCTTGAGACGTGTCATACATTATATTGTACTGCTTTCAGTGAGATGAACAAGATGAATAACTAATAACCTTGGTTATGAGTTCATCCTGAAAGCAATCCATGTCACCAACTTGCTATTTCTTCCAATCCTGGAGCATGAATACACCAAATTTTGCTTAATTTAGATGTCATTGCCGTTCCACGTTCCATGTTCTACGTTGTATGATTTAGTTGCAAGTGTGAAATTTCTCTATAAAAGAACATAAAACGCAACAGTAGTAGTACTAGTAATAAAGTGATAAGCAAAAATCTTTTACATAAATCTTGTAGTATCGTACTGGTTTCAATAATAAAATGGATGCCATAGGCGTACAGTATCTACCAGCAATTTTTTTTATGACTATTCATCTAGACCGAAATAGTAATTTCACATATTCGTTAAAGTCAAGACTCAAGAGTATCCATTTACAAAATAACAATTCTATTAACAAAACGTAATTCACAAAGTTCATAACAGCCGCAGCCAGTGTTCTAGAATTGATTTCATTACAGTTGATGATCACAACTTAAAATTTGGTTCTCGGCATACAAAATATACGGGGAACACAGACAAAAAAGGAGGATGAAAATACTCTAATTTTAAGAAGATGCTTTTTATTTGGATTAGAGAAGGGAATCACCATTTAGGGTGGTCTTGCATGTTACCACAGAGATGGTCAGATAAGGAGACTGACAAATGATGACTCCACCCCTTTTCATTCTAGTTTTCTCTCTTTTCTAAACAATAATAAACCAGTCTTTTTCTAAACGGTAAAAGAAACAACTTCAATTGGTAACCATAAACAATATCAAACATAAAATAAACTTCATTGTGTAAACACTGTACAAAAATTTACAACAGCATTGAAATCAAATGTCTACTATAAGATTCGATGTTTTCTTAGGTGAGTTTTTGCTACAAAAAATCAATTAAGAAACATCAAAGTCTCCTAAAAAAATAAACTGTTTGATTTTGATGCTAAAATAAACTTTGTTCTTGCTACACACAATGAAGTTGAATTTGTGTTTGGTTAAATTTGGAAGTTTAGTATTACTTTTGATTATTAATTGAAGTGGTATATCTTGCAGTTTTTAAAAAAAATGAGTTTAATGTTGTTAAAAACATCATTTGCAAGTGTGTTTTTTGCTGTCATTACCAACACTACGAATTGGCATCATTTGTTGATGGAGCTTAATAAAGCGACAAAAGGTATTTAGAGTTTTTTTGCGTTTTAAGACAATGTCCATCAGAGAAGGAGCCGATGATTGTCCCCCATCTCCCCCCACCCCACCCCACCCCCCCCCCCCCCCCGATAAACTGTTATCAAACAATAGAAGATACAACTTCAATTAATAACCTAAAGTGCTTTCAAAAGTTAAATGCACAAATTAAATTTCACAGTATAAAATATGAAGAAAATTAACTGTGGCATTAACGTCAAACATCTTTTGAAAGTTTCTGATATCTTCTTCGGTGAATTCATTTGCTATAAGAATCACCTAAGAAAACATCGATTATGTCTTCCAGAAAACAGATTGATTTTAATGTTGCTTAAAATTCCTGTTCATACTTTATACAATGAAGTTAACTTAATGTTTGGTTGATTCTTGGATGTCTACTGTTGCTTCTGATTATTAATTGAGGTTACTTTTTCTTGGACTAAAAAGATAATTTGGTTTATTTGTAGAAAAACATCCATAAATTGGAAATTTCAAAGACTGAATTTAGAAATGTGTTTTATGGTGTCATTACAAACATTATGGATTGACATGATTCATTCACGGAGCTTAACAACGCAGCAAAAGGAAATCCATAGTCTTGCCAAGTAGATCTGCCAATGAATATGTAAAATTCTTTAGCATACCCCACAGTTGTTATTTGAGGAAGAAAAAAAAAATCTAATATCTGAGAAAACAGATAAAAAGATGAAGATAGCCACATCTGAAAATTATTCCTTTGATTTCCATCAAGATGATAGTTTATATTAAATGTAATTTAGGACTATGAATGATGATAGTTGTTGTTTCCATTTCACTAAGTTAATATTTTATGTTATATCTATATAAATGCAAATTTGTTATTTTAACAAATTTTTATCATCATATTATATATTTTTTGTCAAGTTATAAGGTACCAATTGGTACGCCAAAATTTTGGTCGCAGCAGACCAGATCGTACCAATCATAGCAGATCCGCAATCGGGCAAGAAATCCTGTTCCAAACTGTTTAATTAAAACAACCCTAATTTTTTCACCAAACTTGAATCTAATTATTTCTAGGATTATGCGCAAATGAAAAAACAGTAAATAAAAGAGTGAAAGAAATTGAAGATTGAAAACACACCAAAATAACAATCGAGCCATCCTTGCCAATTTCATTTCAATATTGGGATTCCCCTATGTTAAGCAATGTTTTATTTTTTTGTTGTATCATGCTTTTCATTACGGCTGAAATAAAGATGCGGAGGGAGAGGATTGAGGAGGAGAATGATTTGGATTGGTTTTTATAACAGTAGGGATGAGCAGGATTGATTCTCTTTATATTACTTGGACTTAGGTTTGGGGCAGGGTATGGGTTGGATTAATTAATAGGGTTATTAATCAGATATTTTGTCATTTAAATTGGATTTTGGCTATGGTTTTGGATAAGTTAAATAGGATTTAGATGTAATGGTGTTGCATATTGTATTTTATTTTCCAATAGCTTATACTTTGCAGTTTATTTACCATGATTGCTATTGCATTTCCACTACATACAGAAATTCGATATTGAACTGAACCGAACTTTCTGAAATCGACTGAAACAATGAAAATTTCAAATGACTTAATCGAAACCGAGTTCTTAAATGACTTAAAAAAATCTGATATTCATCGATAATCCATGAATATAGATATTCGATATCCGAAAACGATTTTGGATACAAATGCACACAAGGCCGGTTCTATATGTTTGGTCGCCCTAGACGAGCACAAATTTTATTGCCTCATCAAAAAAAAATCTAAGTGAGTGAAATTGTGAGCAATTTATTATAATGTTTTATTAATTTTCCTAATACTAATTTGTCTAATAATTGTGAAATGTTTTTGTCTTATAGAAATCAATTTTTAGAAAGTCTAGAACATAAACCTAGATTGAAGACAGCCTATTAGAAGAAAAAAATGATAAAATGATACAAAATAATAAAACAAATCTAAACTGAAAATAGCTTAACTAGTTTCTTCCCGATTGTAGTACATACATAAATTCATTAATTTTGTAGAATATAGGCCGAATTCAGAATATTTTACCAAACAATAAAACCAACCTATACGTGCTAAATTGACCTGATTGAAGACATTAACCTTTTTTTAAAAGGAAAGAGGAGGTAGTATTAATGTAGACTATAGATAGCGTCTACTAGAGAAGCAGATTTGTCACGAGTTCAGATTTGCCTAAAACTAGGTTATGTATTTTTTTAAGAATTTGGTTGCCCCTATGAGTGGGTTGCCCTATTCAATGGCCTAGTTGGCCTACCGACAAAACCGGGCCTGAATGCACATATGACCTATGTTGTCCGAGGCAAAATGGAGCATTAGGCGCTAAGACTGTCCTTGGAGTCTCAAACAAAGCCTACGCGGAGTCTGGACCAAAATAAACAGCCACTGCATAGTTTGGTACAAACCGAACTTCTTGAAAATAAGCTACTTGCTTCTAATATCTTCACTTTTTAATTTGTATCTTTTAATAATTGCTCACGATCTGATAGTATGAGTTCCAATTGAAGTAAATAGGAGTTTCGATACTTTGAAATGCTCTTTTATCCCGTTATACTCATAGATGTCATGCTAAAGTAGTAATAGCCATATCCACTAATTTGTTGAGTGATTTGTTGCCATTGCTATTTGTAAAACCGTCCGAAAATATTGTCTACGTTGCAATTGCTGCTGGTTGTGATTTGTAGCTTTGCTCTAATGTTCTGCCAAGTGATTTGTAGTAAGAACATTAAAAAAAATGACCGTGATTCATTCTCTTGCTAACATAGTTTGCGTTTATTAGTGGATAAATCGCTATTTTTATTAATTCAATTCTATCAGCTACATTCAGTGTTTTATTTTTCCATTTGGTGGTCTTTTTGTTTATTTGCACCATGTTTGGTACAAACAAATTTTACGTTATAAAAAACATATAAAAGATTAACTACGAGAAACCTAATCTGTTTTGATTAGATCCAAAGTTGTCATAGCGAAAAAGCCTCATATTGACGTCTAGCACTTTTGGATGCCCTATGCATTTTTGGACGCCTTGAGCGTGACTTTTCTATGTTCAACACAAAACACTGCACTTTCAAAATTGCTGCTAAAATTGAATTTTGGACTTAAAAACTGCATATACATGTATTATTTAATTAAAAAAACATTATGGATTTCATCACAAACTTTGATTTGCTTTATCCTTTTTATCAACTTTGCCTTGCTCTTTAAAATTTTAAACTTCAAACTAGAATTTCAATTTAAGATTAAAATAGGTTCAAATTTCATTCAATCAAAATTAACTTCGTTTATAATTAAAATTAAATTTTAGTTAAAAAAAAATCATTTTAAACATAATTTATATACTTCAAATTTTTAATATTAAATTTTAAATAGGCGCCGATTTTTTGATCAAAATTTTAAAAAAAAAAAAATTCTACTCAGTTTGTTTTTGTGAAGTTTAAAATTTTGAACTATACTAAATTTAAACTAACAATAAACACGATTTAAATGCTTTTATATATAATACTAGTTTCAGAAAGAGAAAAAATTGCCCTAGTAGTTAGCTAAAACTTAGCAAGGTGGAGAAGTTGAGAAGTTGGATGCGAGAAGGTGGAGGCAGCAAGTGGGCAGCTTGGGTTCGGTAATCAAGGATTTTTTTTTCCTAGAGTTCAACGTCGATCTTGAGATATCGAGTTAGGTGCATTGGATTGATTTTTTCCATATAACCCAAAATTGAGCTCGATTTTGGGCTGCAGTGCTATTTTTTCAGAAATCCGTTGGCTAATAAAAACGCATTTTTTAGCGCTTCACAGTGCTTGAGGCCTTTTCCACTGCCTCGAACATCGGCGGCGCCTGGCTAGCCAGAAAAGTCCGAGGTCGGCTCCTAGCTCTTTTTGGCACCTAGGTAAACTGTGATAGCATTGATTAGACCGTCACTATTCATTATTATAATATAGTGATATATAAATAGAATTTAGTTTGTTGGTAATAAATTTCAAAATAAACAAACCACTATTATAATTTACAAGCATAATAAAATTTATGTCAAGTACCGTAATTAAATATTTGTGTACTAAATAATCGTGAATTCGTTAAATCAATAATAGTGAACAATTTAATTTTTTTTATTCATAAATATATTGTTTTGGTTTGTACTTAAAAAATATTTAGAATGAAATTTGAAAATAAATAGAATAAGAAAAAAAAAACTGGTAAATTCAAATTTAAAAAAAGTGGAAAAACTAATGAGTAACTACTACTAGGTTTATTTTTTGAACCGGAGAACCAATTAAGCTATAGACACCTAAACATTATATCTTTATTTTGGACTATAAACAAGAATATTTATTATACGAAGAATATTTATTATACGATGATCGACTACATATTTTGAAATGGAATATATATAGTGTGATTAAATTTGAAAGCATATTAGAAGATGAAAAGCTTTATTAAATAAACAAAGTAATTATATGTTCTAGTAAAGCCCAATGAGGCAATTGAATGTTCCTATTTATCTATCTTAAAATGAGAGCAGGTTTGAAAAAGGATCGATTATATTCAATCTAGTGAAATAAAATATACTAAAAACATCTATTTTTTCAACGTCCCAACAAAAACCTAACGTTCAGACGACGCCTCAAGCAAAAGCTAGAACAAAGCGCTAAAGTAAAAAAGTGAGGCGTCAAAATAGTAAAATGGCACCTAAATGGTGCCTCAGCGGCACCCATAACAGCATAGCATATAACGTATCCGTTTGTATTCGTTCACAGAGCTATTGCAAAGTATACGTGTTTATGATTTTACATGTATTTGACAAATGATGAAATATCAAAACTTATTTAAATATAAGTTAACCTAGATAGCCTACGAAAACATACAAGTAACAGTTTTCGTATGGACTATATTGTTGTAATGTGTCACTGTGTGTTATAAGTTGTCTCATATCGTGCAATTTTCTTAATACATATTGTAATAGGGAGTTGCTGCAATATTGCAAGCAGGTTTAGTTTCTTAATCATACACTTAAATTTAGTTCCCTATGGTGCAACAACTACTCGCACCTCTTCACAGGAAATATCATGAAATGCACGGTTACATGATAAAGTCACCATCTACATATTTTTTAATGCCAGTTCAAAATTATAATTAGAGTTATGTGTGTCTGCATTTCATACACAGCTAACTTTCTACACTCACATCGTTTTGTATTAAAGTACGCGTATTTTGATTATATTGTTGTAATGTGTCACTGTGTGTTGTAAGTTGTCTCATATCGTGCACTTCTTTAATTCTTATTGTAATAGGGAGCAGCTGCAATATTTCAAGCAGAGTTAGTTTCTTAATCATAGACTTAAATTAAGTTTCCTAGGGTGCAACAACTACTCGCACCTCTTCACAGGAAATATCATGAAATGCACGGTTACATGATAAGGTCGCCAACTAAATATTTTTAATGCCAGTTCAAAATTAAAAAGAGTTATACATGTCTGTATGAAGCACTTCATACACAGCTAACTTTCTACACTCACATCGTTTTGTATTAAAGTACGTGTGTTTTGATTCTAAATTCAAGGGGTGTACTGGGTAAATGGTACATTCTACATCTTCACATTAACAATAGTTAGTCGGAGTGCAGATACCTTTTGCTGTTAAAATTATTAAGGCTAAATTCTTTTTAGCCATGTTGTAAAAAATGACTTATAAGTGCAATTACAAGAGGGATGGTTTTTTGCAACTTCTTTTGAAGTTAGAGATGTAAAATGATAACCATAGCATGCAAGAGGAGAAAGAATAAAAAAAGAACATAAGAAAAATAACAAGAACCATAAAACATATATTTAGTACCTTTATCAAAGTTGGCATGGTTATTCCAAGAAAAAAGCCAGATGACCCCTGCTGCAGATTTCTGCTTGCTATTTGGCTATTTTTGTAATACGGAGCAGAAGGGTTGGGTTGCAGCTGAACCTTATGAACATGACATGTCAGTCTTTTCACACTACACTTGCATTTCAAGCATCTCTAAGAATTCTTAGATTACCTCATAAGATTTGGCATTATATCCTCAACCCTTCTCATGACCTCCTTAAATTTTTAGACTTCTGACAAGTAAACCCCATATGCCATGGTATTTCACACAGCATAAAACAGTTCACTTTCAAGTTTCAGTAGTAAACAAAGTAAAAGTTTCTATAACAGGCAGTTATACATTATCGCTTCAATTGTATATCACAGTATCAAAAGTTTCCAAGTAGGTCTTAGATTCTAAAACACTGTCTTAACAAGTTGAAAAAACAAATCCATAATAATCAATCTTTTCTCAGCCTAAGTTTCCACATATTGACAAGCATATGATGAGCATTTTGAAAAACAATTTCATATAACAAATTCTTCACATCCGAACTTTGATTTCATACAAAAATTACAGCAACCTCTTTCAAACACCGCTATATTACTTTTTGGGTTTTTCCCCCTCCTTCTATGCCACTTGAATTCGGTTGTAGACTAAGTTATGAATTTGCTTTATGCCTCCAGTTTTGAGATACCTCGGCTCGTATTATAAGCAAATGGATTCATATATATATCAATCATTGTTGATAAAGAAAATGTATTTACATCTACACCATTCTCCAATGATTCATTTATTATGTCCATATCCAGAAAGAAAGGAAAAAGAAAATTAAATAACATTCATACTAGCTTTCATAACTTAGAGTATTTAAATTACAACAATTCAAACTTTTGCAGATAATAAACGCAGCACTCTATACAAAAAGGAGTTTATGTATAATCATGAAACTCACAAGAAGAACAAAAAAAAACAAGTATATACCCTCCATCTCAAATTTGAAAAGTTAAAGTTGGATCAACCTCATAAACAAAGCGCGAATTCTCCGGAATCCAGTTTGAAATCTCGGAGCTGTTCTGATTGAATAAACAGTTGCTTCCCTTGCGAATCCTTCGATTGTTTCCACGAATAAACTTAAGCTTCGAATAGGAGGAACATATAGAACTAATGGTGCAGCAGAAAATCCGACGGCGAAAAACATCTGCATCAACATAATCATCTAGCTAAATTTGCTCTCTTTTTCTTTTGGGGAACTAATCGTGTACAGATTTGTATACTTGGAAATTGAGGACGACAGGTCGGTCTAGTTAAGGGAAAGGTGCTGTAGACTCTTCTACAAGTTCTAGTTAGGGCAACTATTGGACCGGGTCATTTCAAAACAAACCCGGATCCAATTTACTTGCTTCATATTGGACGGGGAAAAAGTTAAAATTGAAGGCATAATTAAAACATAATAGATTGGCACATGAAGTGTTTGAGATAACCATTACTTTTGGACGCGTGGTTCTTTATTTCACCCTAGAATCATTGAGTGTTTGCTCCTGCAGCCCTGCTGCAACTCATCACGCTTTGTTAACTAAAAGCTTCTTCTTGCTGAGTCGGCGCTGTTATAACATGTGGTTTAAATTTTACTTTAACCTTGTAAGTTCATTAATTTACGATGAATGTTGTAGAACCGTTGGGCTTTTTAATTTAACCAGCTAAACTCAACAGCCTATTTGGTGTATGTGTTGGGTCAACTAAATACTTTTCATGTATGAAATCAACAATCTTTATCATCGTCTTGTTTTTCTTGGATTTGATTCTTCAATTTGTGGTCAAATCGTTATTCTACCTATGAAGACATGTATGGAATATATTGTTACCATATGCATGAATTGCTGATTTGCATGAATAATTCAATGCTAGATTTACCCAATTCTCTTTCCAGCGTTCAAGTCAGTTAATATTTTGCTAAGTACAAAGGTAAGCAATTCTTGGTTAAACCAGTCAAACAAATTTATTTCGGTTGTTTTTGGTTTGGTTCTTAAACTAGATTAGTTTATAATCGATTCAAACTAGTTCGGTTATCGGTTTAACCAAATTAACCAAACATTTTTAATATATTGTCAAAATTGCTAGTGTTATAATAATTTTTTTGTTGACTTGATGGTCTAAATAAATTTTATTTATCGTATATTTGTCAAAATTACTATAAAATACATAGGAAAATCCAAAATAAGAATACTTTAATCATATATTTATAGTTTTTGTCTAGGCAAGTCAGTTTTATAATGGTCGTGCTACTTTTTATAAATCGCTGAAAAACAGATGTGGGGCTGAAATACCAACGGCTACATCGAGTAAAGAGCAACAGTGACGTTGACTACACCAACTACTAAAAATTATAATAACAAAAATACCAAAGAGAACAACAACATAAGATATGGCCTTTGAGAAAAGCTAACCATTTAAATCCTCAGCGTTACGGAGCCAAACGACCTATCTGATTGGGCCACACCAACTACTTCCAACAACGGTTTGGTAATTTCCCATGAGGAGACATTAGAGCATAAAGTGTATATCCCATCCCCGTTCCAACTACCATTAGATAACAGTTCTATGTTATGATCACCCAAATGCCCTTCTACTACAATAATAATAATAAGCACTTCCTTAACTGAAACATAATATAGACATTGAAGGTTTTGAATGTCATCTGAAACGGGTTTGAAGAATTGCTTCTTGCTAGAATCTAACACATGCTAGAGCGATGAATATTTCAAATATAAAATGTGAATTATTTTTAGTTCGGTTAAATTGGATAACCAACCAAACTAACCAAACTTAATTCGATTGGTTTGGTTTGATTTTCATTTTTATTGGTTTTGATTTAGTTTAATAAATTTCATCATCGGACCAGCCAAACCAACCAAACTCTCACTTCTTGTTAAGGTACTATTCATGGTAATTTTTTGTTTAAGTTGAGTTGCCATCTAGGTAGTGCCCACTTTTGCTCCGTTAGGGGGACTGGTCAAATTAATATGTTCCAAACAATTGATGATAATTTACCTTCGATACCCCCTCCAAACCAATTTAATTAAACATTTCAATTCATAAATGCTACAGTTTCAAACGAAGCCCATGGAGCAACAAGTCCAGCTAGTATATAGCATAAGGGAGCTTGTTTAAGGGAGAAACCAATTCATTTTTCTTTAGGCAGCTGACCTGATATACACATGTATATCCTTATTGTTGGATAAATTTATTTGTTCACTGCTAAGTCGTAGCTACCATTAAATTTTAAAGCCAATACATTTTTTTTAATCTAAATGTGATTAAGAGCTGTAGCTATCACGAAAAAATGCATGTTATGTTGTTAATTAAAACATAAACAAAATATTGCAACAAAAATGTATCACTTACTACGTTCGCTACTATAAATTCAAATCTAGTAACTTGTACCATTCCTTTGCCAACCAATGTAATTGTACATCTGTTCCTATAATCATTACAAAAACTACACATTTAATACATTGGCAAACAAAATACATGAATTATTGTCAAGGACAAAATTTCTCAGCATTTCAGCCTCAAGGACAGACCTTTAGTATTTTTTTCTGAAAGACAGCATTCTTTAGGTATCACTTTTTAGTTATTGATAGCAGTTTTTAGGTATCATTTTGTAGTTATCGGTAGCATTTTTAGGTATCAATTTTTAGTTCGTTAGCAGTTTTGGAAGAATATTTGTTCTTATGAATAATTTTGGAAGAATGTTTGTCCTTATGATTAATTTTTAGAAAAATGTTTGTCCTTGTGGTTAAATATTGAGGTCGTGTCCTTGAGGCTAAAAATATACAAATTTTTGTCCTTTAAATTAATTCCCCCAACAAAATATATACAAGTTAAATCCTTATATATATTTATATTACGAAACTGATGTTGTAATTTAAAACCAAAACAAAATATTACAAAATTATTTGCTTATTGAAGTTTTATCTTATTTCTACAAATAAAATTCTTTTATCTTTAGTGTATAAATTATGAAAAGCATTGACAGAGGGAGAAAGAATTGTTATGCTTTTGATGGTCTAATCGATCGAATTTTGAAAACCTTCAACCGTGGAAGATCATGGTTCTATCCATGGTTCGATCTTCAAAATTATGTTCCAAACACGTATTAATACCATAGTCTCATTTCCAACAAAAATAAGTAATGATTTCAAACATAATTAATAGTAACAAGACAACTAATTTTACTTTCAAATGCCCTTTTCAAATGCCTCTTTCTTTTAACAAAATAATGCACCATAAGCGTTTTTTCTTTAGATGGAACATGTGTTGAGATATATGGTTCTAAGTTGAATTAATTGTTAATTTTCATTAATGTATTTTTACTAGATTTTTCCAACTCTCTTACTAGTATCGAAAACAAATCATGAACATACCCTGCTCATTCTTCCGTAGCTATTTGAATTAACTTCAATGATTTTTGCTTACACTGGTCTATTTATTATGCTCTATGAATTTATTTAACTACCTACAAAAACATATATTTGTATATAACACAGATAAAATGTAGGGGTAGTTTGACTAAAGTCTCTATTAAGTTCCAAGATACACCAAACATCCTTACCAAAAAAGTATGTAAATTAGGTCTTTAGAATAAAGTTACTGAATAAATACATTTATACGATTATTCGGTGAATAATTGCAAACATTTATGCAATTATATTTAAAAACTGATAACATTCCATAATTATTCGTTGAAAAATTAAGAAAATTTCCATAATTATTCATCAAAAAAATTGTGCAAATTTTCGTAATTATTCATTGAATAATTACAGACATTTATGCAATTTTTGGATATAATTGCATAAACGTCTACAATTATTCGCTAAATAATTGCATAAATCTCTATAATTATTCACTAAATAGTTGCATAAATGTATGCAATATTCAGTAACTAATTATAGGGACATTTACGATATTTTTTTAGGGGGGAGTTTTTGTGTATTAAGTTTGATTTTAAGGACCTGAGCCTAATTTTCACTAAAATATAAGCATAAATATAAACACTTTTACATCTTAATCAGCAAACTTACTAAAATTAAAGAGGCAAAGAAAGCCCATGTTTCTTTATATTAAAAAGGGTCTAGTAATACTTCTTTGTATAAGAAGATAAATGAGAAAATAATCTTATTTTGGAATATTCTAATTTTATTAAAAAATTGTTTTCTTTTTAAATGGAGCTCGTATGACTTTTTTAATGAGAAAAGGGATAGTAAAAGAATATAAAAAGACATGGCTAGTCTACCAAAGATAAATTTTATAATATGAATGACCAAAACATGGATGAGATGAAAATTTTAAATGTGAGTTAGTAGGTTTAGTACCTATATTAGAATGTAACTATATGATTATAATTGTGTTATCCTTATATTTTGATGATAAATGTAGAAAATTTGTTGGCATGGACACTTTTAAGAAGTTGTGTACTTTCCCTATGATGGAAAGCTTAAAGGAGGTATATTGGGTAAAATCAAGGGTTTATCACAAATTTAGAAGTGAAAAGTTCTATTACTTTTTATGATTTCTTTTATGCTAATATTCATGTACATATGTTAGGATTGGATTAGTTAATAATAAAATGGTAAGATCTAATCGCCAAATAACCATTATTTGATAAAACATTTAGAAATAAGGTAGAATATTATAAATATACATGAAACCTTTAAATTTATTCCACATACGAAGCGATTTGTAGAGAGTGACATCTAATTAGTGATGACTAATTTGTTTAGTTATTTGGATGGTAACTACATGATTTTGGTTGATTATTGTTGGATTGAATCATTAGTTTACCAAATGGAATGGTATAAAAAAAAACCCATAAAGAGTTCATACAACCCTATTATTAAGCTAGAGAAATATATTACAATGTACCCAAACTGTCTGTACAAATTCCTAAAAGGGTAAGAAGAACAAAACTTGAAAGAATCTGTTAGAAAATCCTACTGCAAACCATCAATCTATCGAGTGAAACCCACGAGTTGATAGGTCAAGCTTAAGAAAGAAAGAAAAACAAAACAAAAGGAAAATATGCCAATTTCTTAATCATTCATTGAATTGGTTCAGTAAACTAGTAGATTAAAATATTGACAAATCGACAAGCCAACCCTAGTAATTAACGAGAATATTATTCAATGATTGGTCGACCCTACCTGTTGCCTGATGAGCTAATGCAGGGTGTATTTATTCTTGTGTTGGTTTAGTTGCCTCTAAGAACTTTGTTTATGTGTCGAACATGAACTTGAGCATGTCAAGGAAGATTCTTAGGATGTTCAGAGGATACTTTTAGCATGGGCCTTATGGTGGTTAAATCAAGAGGCAGGTGATATCAGTACATATTAACGATATTCTTCATCAACCTTTGAGTTATGATAATACATTATGAAGAGAAAATATTACTTTCTAATCATTTGGCTTAATGACAAAAAAATGAGGGGAAAAAGCATTTAAAGGTAAATGACATGAGAGGTGAAGTGATTCGATGAAGCTGCCTATATCCATTATGAACTTCCCTTAGTATACGACTCTCTTATAATTGCAAGGAATTACAAGAGGATAATAAGAAAAGATGATTCATCTAAGACTAATGAAGTTGCTAACCTCAAGCATCTGCTATATTAGTAGATTTGAGTGAAGGATTCTGGGTCCCAATCTTCCAAGTCCCAACCCCTTTGAAGTAGCCATGCATAAGGTTCTTATAGTAGTTGATCTAATGCTTGGATGTCTAAGATCATGCAAAAAAACAAGTATGAAGCATGCCTGGCTATTAATTTGGCTAAATGGACTTGATGAGAAATGACCGATGAAAGAAAGGAATGTGTGGCTCAATAGGAGAACTATACTAGGAGCATGCTTTACCATGCTTTGTATTAAATGTGCTTGCATTTGTAGTATGCTTGTAGAAAATGGAACATGCTTCTTGTCGGTAGTAGGTGCATTCGGTTGTACCTCTTGTCGCCTTGTCCCCGCATGCCGAGGAAGTAGAATAGGCTAAGATGGTTTGTTAAGATCGTAAGAGGATGAGGAACTGGTGAGAGTCTAGGGCACGTCGAGCCGGACGAGACGAGATGAAATGTAGGTTGTAGGTGGCAATATCGAAGCTAGATCAATGACAGGCCATCCTTGAGACAACATTAAGCTACCAGTCGAAAGATAGCCAAAGGATAGATGCTTAAGCAAGCAGGTTTGTCTGGAGTCAGGTTACAAGCATGCCAGAGGGAGTTGGTCGGCCAATGAGATATGAGCCAAGCTAGGCTTGCATCGTGTCTTGATGGGCGAGCTGGTCAATGTGGTTGCTGCATGGGGAGGCTTAGCCAATAGAAGGCTTGATATGCAATTGAGCAGGGGAGCCGATGCGGGCTTAAGATAGATTTGGGTTATCATCATATAAAGAAAACCCAATCAACCCACCCACAATAATTGTTAGCTTGCAAGCTGGCCTGGACCAAGTCGGCTTAGACTAGGTTGGGCTAGGCTAAGATATCTTGATTAGTTTTCCTTCTTACTTACAAAAAAAACGAGTATCATTTTTCCCTCCAACTCTTATCCTATGAGCGGGCATAGGACTGTAAAATCATGAAAATTCCATCAACTGACAGTTCCGCCATGAAATTAATGCACTACCCACATGGCATTGTACCATTGGCTGCAGTGGTTGTGCTTCTCGAGATGTGGTAGGGATATATTGTTTCGCCTATGCGGATGGTGTGACATAGTATTATCACTCTTGAACCATTGAGTTACTTTTAGCTTTGTTGATCATAACAGGCGCAATTGAAGGGAGAGGCATATAAACACCCCCTCTTCTCCCTAATTGAACTCATGAGGCTATTAGCCATGTAATTTCTTTAGCAAACTCGAACTTTGCATGGTTTTCTATTGGTAAGCTTAGTTAACTTCATCTTCCTGTCCTATTTCTCTTGAGCACGTGTGTTTTTATCAAATTTAGTTGGGATTAAAAGGAAGAAAGCAGATCTTTATGTGTCGAACTGTGTTTATCGATTGCAGTTCAGACCGTCGTTTGGATTTCTACTGCTTGATATGGATCTTGCATTTGGTTTGGATGTGTGCTTTTTGGCTATAGTTCTAGCAGTGATCAATCATCGGTCTTAGACTAATGATCCAAGTGAAGTTAGGGAACTTCCTTTCTTCAATGCTATGACATTACCCACCTTAGGTCAATTTGGATGCTTTAACGCCTTACTGGAAAGAGTAATAGCTATCGCCTCTGCCTCTTTTTCCATGGTCGAAGCCTTGGTGTGCTTCTTGGTCGAAGATGGTAGCATACTCAATTTTCTTTAACAAGTTCTTAATCGCTTAAAGCATTGGGGGAGTGCCGCTGGTGCAGCCGAGCGCGGTCTAGAAGGTAGTAAGAGCGCAAGCCGGCATGCTTCTAAAGAGCGTTGTTGGTATGCTTCTCCTTCTTCTTCTCTTTCTCCTTTTCTTCTTTTAAACCAATCAGCAATTGAAAACATCAATACGCTTAACGCTGCGGGTATTGTGCCCTCATAATCATTTATACTGAATAAAAATATATCCTTTTGTTGTAAATTTGTTGACTATGAAACTAGTTATTGTCTTTGATTGTTCACCTGTAGTCGACAGGGTAGCATATCTTGGATAACTAGGAAAGTCCCTTGCACTATGTTTACCAATCTATTTTAACTGATAGGCCGAACTAGTCAGTGGACTCGAAAGTAAGTGTTGATCGATCAACCTGGTGGTTCATCAGATGTCGAGGCCGATAAATGATAATTAAGCATCAATGTGCTTTTTTGTTGATGTGCGGTCTTGACATGAACCTAAGCATTGAGTGGCTTGAGCTTCTCCTAGTTGACATTCGGTCAAGGGGAGTTCCTGCACTTTTCTCAAAAAAAATTCCTATTTAAAACATGCTAAGTAGTAATTTTATCATGCGATGGGATGAACCAGAGCATTGATAAGAGCCAAATGTCGGTTATGTACCAACTTCCAGGTGGCATTGGTGTAGAGTTGGAAATCATGTTGGCCCATGGGTTCTCCTGGATAATAAGTGGTCATGTGTAGAGTGGTGGACAGGCCTGGCTTCAAACGAAGTTATGGAGGCTCGAGGGTTCTTTTGGATGACACATCGCCTGTCGTTAGATGGCCATAGGTCTCGGCTCGAATTAGGGTGCAACGCTGGCTCAAGCACTCTTGTATAAAGGTGCGATATAATGGTGAGACGAGTGGTAGGCATCATCATTCATAAGAATTTAGTAGGTAGAAATTGTAAAAAGCGAACTTACCTGTGCGTCGCTCAGTTGTTGGGCGGTCCCATCACGAACCTAAGAAATGAGTGACTTAAAGGTTCTTTAGGGTGAGACGCTGCAATAAGATGCTGACGGGCAGTCCCATCTCGAACATGAGCACCAAGTAACTTAAAGGTTCTCCAATGTGACATGCTATAGTAAGGAGCTGACAGGTAGTCCTAGTTTGAACCTAAGCACTGAGGGGATTGAAGGTTCTACAAGGCAACATGCTACAGTAAGAGTTGGGTCTGGCTTATTTCTATGCGGGCACATTATATTGAACTGGCATCACTTAAGGTAACGACACCATCCTGTTAATAATGCCCCATCTTATAAGGAGGATGGATGGCATCATGGGTGAGGGATATGGACCATTGCAGCCATGTATCCGATCGTCGATACACCTCGACATGAAGGAGAAAGATGTCTCACCCAAACTCATGGGGCACTGAACAGTCCTTAAGCAAGGAATTGAATGCATGGTGATTTGATCGTGTTAGATAGTGTGGCAGTCCCCTATAAAGAAATGGATTCTCGGCAATCCACCCTCATGGATAGCTAGCATGACAAGAAGGGAGTGGATGCTCATACAGTCTTGTGAAGCAAAGGTCGAGGGCCCTCAAACAAGGTAATGAGCACATTATAACTCATCCTCCTTGGATATCCTTGGTGAAGGTATTGAACGATGCAGGCTCTGTAATTTTCGATGCATTCTTTACAAAAGGTTACACGCTTGAAAGTGAGCTTGAGAAAGGCACCGACTGTGGAGCTAGGGGATCCTGAGAGATGCAGGCGGGCGTCCAACCGCTTTTGGATGCTACCGAGGGAGAAGATGAGTGAGAGAACTATTTGGCGACCCGTAGGGGCTGCTCTGGGCATTAATAGAAGTGCTCGACATCTAGGATTTCTGTGCAAAGGTGCTCGGTGGGTTGCCCAAATTGCTAGAGGGTACCTTACCTATAGGTTTTGCCATGAAGCAGGCAGATCAGGACATCCTTCTAAAGGCAGATTTCTGAGTAGTTAGGCTTGGAACTCACATATGACGTGCGCATGGTAGTTATAGTTTGGTTGATAGTAGCAATGTGAGGAGATAAGTGGGTGCACAAAGCAACTGTACATGACATGAAGCCTAACAGATACACTTGAGAAATTTTATTGGTGATTGGAGGAGGTGGTGGAAAACTATCCACCGCTACCAATGTCGATGCTAGATGTGAGGTACCAAGCATGGAAAGAGTTTAACTAGAGGCTTCTAACCACAAAATCAGAGGTTCGACTCTCTTTCTGGCGCCAAAATGTAGACTATTTTTCGTTAACCTTAGAATTACGATAATGCATTATGTACAGCAAATATTACTTGCTAATCATTAGGCTTAATGGTGGAAAATAAGGTGAAAAGAGCATTTAAATAACACAAGAGGCGAAGTGGTCCAATGAAGTTACCAATGTCTAGTGTGAAGGTCTCTTACTATACGGCTCCCTTACAATTATAAGAAATTACAAGAGAATAATAAGAAAAGATGATTCATTAACACTAACGAAGCTGATAATCTCATAAAGCTAATATATTAGGAGATTTTGAGTAAAGTACTTCGGATCCTAACCTTTCAGGTCCCAACCTCCCGGGGCTCAAACCCTTTGAAGTGGCCATGTATTGGGGTTCTAATAACAGTTGAATTGATGCTTGGATGGCAAAAATCATCCAGCAAAATAGGCATAAAGCACGCTTAGTAATTAATCTTTCTCAATGGACTTTATGAGAGACAACCAGCGAAAGAATGGAATGTATGGCTAAGATGAAGGTCAATAGGAGAATTATACCAAGGGCATGCTCTTACATGCTTTGCATTAAATGTTTTTCGTACTTGTAGTATACTTGTAAAAAAATGGAACATGCTTCTTTAACAACCCATCCTTCGTAATACCCTGAAATCAGCGTCGAATGACAGCGTCCGACTTTCGAATACCACAAAAAACAATTTATCAAGGTAAAATTAAAGCAAAACACTATACCAAGGCATGATGATGGAATCTCACAGTAGAATGATAACATATAACATACTAAATATTAATGAAATGAAAGTGATAAACAATATATATAAGAGACAGCATTGGAGGAAGTAACTGATAAATATATATACATATAGAAAGTTTAAATATAATATCTAATACAAAAAGTCTCATATATAAATAACATATTTATCATGTATTACTACAATATCAAATATATATCCAAAGTATAGACATCATGCCTCTAATATGCTGCAGCTGCGCTACTCCGATAGTGTATCTTCACAAACACTTGACTTGCAAAATACTTAATTGAGTATATAAGAGTATTCATGACATAAATAGACAAAGACAAAAAACAGGTCAGACATAAAGCTTGGTGTGAGGGGAACTATCTTAAAATATTGTATATCAAAACTACATACATATATAAAACATGAAGCTACTAAGGTACATCTGGTCCTCTCGATAAACGTGGCTCAGGGATAATCTTGATAGCCCATAAACAAGTAAAATAAAGCCATCATAAAAGATGGGAATCATACCGCAACCGTTCTTCTCCTATAATCAATGAATCAGCACAATTGGTATAATGTAACTGATACGTAACATTATTCCATGGTAAGGTCATCCAATATACAAATGCAATGGTAATATAAATATCATAATATAAGCATATCCTAGAATACATAATAATAATATCAACTAACTAATATAACACATACTATATAGCAATAAGCAACAAACATAGTATATAAACTGATACTCATCATCGTTGATGAGTGGAGTTCTCATAGCCTCGTACCAAGATAAATAAAGTCGGTACCGAATTATACAATATACTCCAAGTTGCATCTAGTATGATTGAACTTGTGTAGATCTCACCATATCACACATCGAGCATAAGTAATGTACGATATGCTCTAGATATCTGAAACCTGAATCTGCATTGGACATCCATCTATAATTCAAATTATTGTGATCCAATGATTCTCGTTGAGGGTCCAAAATAAATTAGTCAGCACCGACTTATAGCATAGACACCGAGACACCTCCAGCTTTGATCGAACTCATGTGGATCTCACCGTATCCCACATCGAGCATAAGTGATATATGATCTACTTTAGATGTCTAAAACCTATGTGAATCTCACCATACCCCATTTTGAGCATATTTGATATACGATCCACTCGTAGATGATTGTTATCATATCCCCCTTAGTCATCATGGATTTCTTAATAAATCTTCATAATGTCTCTATAAAAGAGAAAGATGGACGTGTCCTATATAATACACTATTGGGACCATAAAGGAACGCAGATGCCGCATATATATATAGGCCAATAGTACGTATGACCACTGATACAAGATCAATACGAATATGTTCTCTAATATAAGACTAATACGATGTGCAGTCACTAATATAGACCAGTATGATGTACGATCGCTAATATAAGACCTATACCATTCGTCAAAACATATCTACCGTAAGGTCGAAACCAAGAAGTATGGACTAACTCTGCTTGATCGTGCACACCTGTCATACGTGACCGATCAACCAATAATCTTGTCGACCTCATCCGATCGTTATTGATAACATAAGCATCAACTATATTAGTACCCAAATCCTAAGCTTCACCTTGCATTCCACTTTCCTAAGTAGCCCAAGGTCTTTCCGAAATCAAGCCAGAGCATCACACCAACTCAAGTCTGGAATCGAGGAAAAACCATTGTGCCAACTCACGTCTAGAATCGGGGAAAAGCCCACATCAAATTGCATATTGTCCGGGCTTACTGCCCAGGCCTGCACCCCACTAGCGCACCCGTGGTAGCCTGTCCTAGGAAGTAAGCCTAGGAAAGTGCCAATCGGGCAACTTCGGTCATCGATTTGCACAATGTTTCCTCTATTGCTTCACCAGATGAACAGCCTATCTCCTCTAGCCTGCTTACACCACATCAAACCACTTTCAGAGTCCATTGGTTGATATTTTGGAAGTGGTTACTTATGTATTCGAAAACCAATTTCGATATAAAATCCACATTTTTAGGCATAGAGTTCCATGGGACGTTTCAGCTACCCGACCTCTTCTAACATTCCAAAATGAACACAACTAACCATCTTGCCTCACATGATGTTCACATGTGTGTCGATGCATCTGCTTGTGCATGCATATGCTCATACGTATACGCAAACATGTATAAACTACACAAATCTCATTTCGAGCTTCACCGGAGTGATTACTTGACTCGGTATTCTCTCACGCGACATAGCACACCCGATAGTCGCTGTGGCTATATGAGATTGCTCGTAACTTGCTTATATACACGTATAGATATTTCCATACACATATACAATTAATCACATAATTAAACTTATATTCACATATATACAACTATTATCAACAATTTCGATTACAATACAAGTACTATATTTATTATCATATAACTTTAACCCATATACTTACCCATCACTACAACAAAAAGTGTCTTTTATAGCGGCATATAGCCGCTATTAATCACAACCATAGCGGTTTGATAAGCGCTGTATATCGACATGTTATAAAAAACTGTTGAATATCTATAACACAAAATATGCCGCTATGGTTGAGCTTAGTTTTATAACGCAAATTCGCCGCTATGTTACATTAATTCAATAACTCATTATAGCCGCTATAATACAGCTAAATCTCAACGGAATTGGAAATCTTTATAACACCATTTTGCCGCTATAAAATACTTATTCAATAGCGGTCATTTCACGCTATTAAATCAACATGTTATAGTATTGATACACATCCTATTAATAAACTGCAGTATTAAATACCAATATCAAAAGGAACAATAATAATCATAAAAGATAATAAATATAGAGATGTAACACATTACATTAAACATACCAAATATTCATACACATCAAAACGTAGTAGCAAATATTTTAAGCACACCCCAAAAAATAGTAGCATAGTTTAACAAAAAAATCAAGTACATATTTGATTGTTTGCATTAAAATGAAGATCACAACTTTAGCATCTTCTTCTTTCACACACCTGCAAATAAGATAAATAATTACATTAAGAACGATACATAATTAATGATAGATGTTTTTACATGTAACAAAAAGCTAAATTATTGCATATTATTGCATGTCTCATTTTATATTCGTACATGTTACTATCCATTTGTATCTACATCAAAATCCATCAGCTTGCATTTATTGTTCGTTCTTGAATTTGCCGTCTGTAAATTAACAAAAAGGATATGTTGTAGTTGGTTTATGTTGATAAAATATATCGATTAATCATTATAAAAACATAATTTAAAAGACATGACAGTGCATAAAAATCAAGTACCATAAATGTTTGCATTATGTCTAAGGCGTAGGCCATGCTGTAACGACCCGGAAATTTCGACCCCGAAATTTCCAGATAGTTAACGAAAGAAGAAAGAGAAAGAAGAAGAAAACAACAACAAGTCACAGAATCCTCACATTCGCAGCGGATCAAATATAATATCAAATAAGATATCAGTTATACAAAGAAAAATTATATCTGTTAATTTACATTTAAATACATCAGAGTTACACATATACATAAATATGGACAAAACAATCATGCCCAGATACTACAATATCACAGTGGACACTCTCCATACGTCCCAGTCATCTAGCTCGTCTCCTGAGCTCCAGAACGCCCTTACCTGAAAATCTGTAATACTCGGTCTGACCCGTTACATCAAAGTAACACCCGGGTCAGGCTGGAAACCAGCGTGAGTAAACTCATCTAACATGGAATACCAAACAGACAACTTATTTAAAACCCGGGTAACTAGTATTAATTTCCTTCACAAGTCATTATATGCAACTGACATCACACATCCATTTCTAAGTACCAAAAGTTAGATTAAATGGTCCAATTCACTTAAATCATTCCATACCAGCCTGTTGATTTCACAAATCAATCTATAAGAATCGAAGTGGTTCCGGGTATTAACTAATACCCAACTCCAGTCTCTTCGAATCTAATGTCATCTAAACTCAAGTTATTCCAATAAGAACATTTCAGCTTTAATTACCGGATAACAGATTTACACAACAATTCATATTTAATAGATAATCACATTATCACAATCCATCCAATCATATCATATCACAATTCATATCAGAGATATTAACCAATCCAAAGCATCTATCCTTATTCAATCATTCATAAGCAAAATTGATCACTTCCATTAATTATATTAATTTATCTCTAACGAAATTAATTACAAATCTTAAATCACATAGATCATCTTTACTTAACATTTATTAATTGCAAACCAAATAATTAATCCCCTTTTTTATATCCATCTTAATTAATCATCCTTGATTAATTATTCCTTAATTACAATAAGTAATTAACTCTTAATTATTTACACAAATTAATTAATCTTTACCCATCTACCTTCATTACATGGATCCTTGATTAATTACTCAAATTAATTATCTTATAATCAACTGCATTGATTAATTATCCCTTAATTAATCTCCTTAATAAATCAATTCTTTACTTAATTACACTAAGTAATTAATTCCTAATTAATTCCCTTAATATTATACCTTTAATTAATTTCATCAATTTATTATCTCATTGGTTAATTATTCCCAATTAATTAACTTTGATCATTAATCAATTTAACCTTTAATTGCTAATTAAATTAATTAACCCTCATTAGATTAATCCTTTAATTACTCATATTAAGTAACTATCATTTAAGTAATTAATCTCTAATTACTTAATTAATTTATCTTTAATTATGAATTAATTAATCTCTAATTAATTTACTCATAATTAATTAAATTAATTAACTACTCTCACATCATTAATAAATTAATTACTCTTAATTACTTATTACTTTATTTAGTCTATGATTATCCAAGTCCTTAATTTACTATAATATAAACCCTTAAATCTTTATTACTACTAAATCATTTTTAAGGTCTTATTAATCAATCTTAGAATCACCTATCATTAACATATAATCCAAAAACATACTAATTCTTTAATTAGCTACTTAATTACATATTAAGTTAAATGAACTTAAGAATTAAATAAATTAACTAATTTAAATAATATAATTGTTCAACTTCTTAACCCAAAATAAAACATTGATTACATAAGAAAGAAATTTAACCCACTACCTTTAACCACTGATTTAAATTCAAGAACTGACAACACACTCGAACTATCGAAGGGAACAACAATAACTCGAGTTGAATACCGATACAATTCTTTCCTAGAAACGAATATGCGTACAATCCCTGATCACATGCTCGAGTAAAAACTTCACCTCCTCGAGACCATACACAGGTTTCCACTCTTCTTTCAGATTCCATCGTTCTCTCTTCAATTTTTACCTTCTTCCTCTCCTACCTCATGCTCTGACATACACAAACACCTCCACGGTGCACTTGCACATGGCTCCGCCTTGCTGAAACTCGTCGCTGTTCCCATCCACAAACCATCTCCGAACTCCTAATTCACCTGAGCACCTCAAAATTCCACAACCATCCCCGTATCAAAGTTCGAACAACGAAGACCACTTACAGAAATCAGAACCCCACACATTCCTCCTCGTACTCATTTTCCCGGCCACCGTAATTCTCAAAAACTCGCCAACGCCAACGCCATTGATTCGTTATCCTATTCCCCCCATACCGCAAGCTTATCAAATCTCCTCGATGCCGAAAATATCGAGTAACTGATCCCGTTCCCAAACCTTTCAAAAACCCTAACTGGTCCAACTGCGGCCACCTCGGCCACAAATAAAATCAACGCCTAATTTTCTCAGGGTCGTCAACTCCCCAGCCAGCCTCGACCACAATCCTGACGTCATCCACCATGCTGATTGCTAGAAATTGGTAATAATTCCCATTTCATTCAAATTCAATTATCTCCTCAATTCCCAAACTAGAAATCTAAGTTTACCCACCTAAATTCTTGATTTGTTAACACGATCATAATATAAAGTCCAAACTTGAATTTATAAACATCAAATTTTTGACTTGTTTCATATTTTTACTGTGATTTACTCTTTTGAATTTTCCTTATATAAATTCTTGAAATTATAAAAAGAAAAATTTAGTTTATATTGCCATAATCTTCTTTACTTTAAGGATCAAGGTCTGAAATCATTTTATTAGAAGGTATAAATTTGCAAATGTACTAGAATCCTGTTTAAATCAGAGGATATGTATATTTCAAAACAAAAATATACAGGCCTATACTATTTTCTAACATGAAAATCACAGCAATCCTTCAGGCAAACCATTTTACACTATATCACTGCAAATTTTCAACATGCATATCAAATTCAGTACCAGATTTAAACTTTGTAAACAACTCACGGGCATTTCTATAAAACAGAGAAAACTAGGTCAGAACACTCACCTGTTACAGGAAACAGAACACAAGCTTCGAGTTTAAATCTGGAATTTGCAAAAGGACTTGAAACTTGATTTTAAAGACTTAAGTTGCTGGAAGTGTTTGATTTAAAAACTCGCATTTGTTCCCAAGTTTGCATGCAGTAGCCTGATTTGGTTTGTTTGTTTGAAGCTTTGATACCATCTTCAACTTTGTCATTGTACTTTGTTTTGAGTTTTGCCCTAGATCTTACATGAAATACTTGTTTCTTTCATTCCTTCTGATCTCTGGTTTATGTTCCAGGTTTTGATAGTGAGTAGAAAATGAAAACCTGAGTTCTTTTTTTTTCTTCCGATCTCTGTTTTCATTTGTATTCATTTTTGTTGAAGAGAATAAAGAAATTTCTTGGCTGAAAATAAAACTCTCTCTTTCTTTTTACAATTTAATTTTAAATAAAATTCTCAAGAGGATGACACTTGTCTACTTAAATGCCTAATTATCCTACACATATACACATGATTTACAAGTGTTTTTTTTAATGTTTTTAATTAATGATTAACAAATGTTATTTCTTTAATTATAAATCTGTTTAAACTATGTATATGTAATTATAATATATATATATATATATATATATATAATGTATTGTGTATATATCTTATATAAATAAGCTTTAGATTTTAATAAATATTCAAAGGTGAATTTATGTAAACACTCATTCATAACTTATATTTTTGATTCAAATTAAATGCATCATGTGTTTATAAACTTGAGAAATTGATATGTATATATAAATTTTAACAAATCTATTTCCACTTGTATATATTAATTTTATTTAAAATCAATATATATTAACAACCCATTTATTATTGTTTAAAATAACAATTTTATCATTTTAATATAACAATTATTATAGTTTTCAAATTTACTTATATACATCCCAACATTTTTAATTATCAAAATCTCCATTTTTTTATTAAATCCAAATGGAATTAGTATCTCAATGATTCAAAACCAGTTAATTATCAATTAACATATATTAAAAATCCTGGTTGTCACATTCCTCCCCCCTTTGAATCTTTTCGTCCTCGAAAAGAAACGAAAACAGAATTTAATAAATATTAAAAAACCAGTTAAAATATTCTTTGATCATTTTTCAAACACCTTTAAAATCCATATAATATTGCCAAAATAGTTTTTATAAAGATATCATTTTATAACTCGATGTTTCAACAAGTCCGTCCTCGTTCTTGTAGAAATTCGGTCATACGTTGATCAGGCGTAGGACTGAAAATCTATAAGTACTTAGTAGACCCATCTTCAACACCCAGTGAAAATACTTTAGAAAATAATTTTATTGAAAATATAGAAAACAATTTTTGAAAATAGAGGATATATTTTTGGTGAGGATGCTCTGGAAATCATCACCCCCATCCATGGTCGCAGTTAACCCGATGGTTACGTTGCCGTCCCGACAAAATCCACAGATAACTGTAGGCTTCTGTGCCCCTCGATTGCACCATGGAACCCGCTACAGATCGCAGTTACAACTGGGGTTACGTAGCTATCACAGCAAAAACCCATATAACTATAGGCATCAGCGCCCTCGAATTTCGCTGCCAAAAAATGAAACTTCTCCACTCCACTTGACCATAGATCGCAGTCTACCGATGTTGCGTTGCCTTCTCGGCAAAATCAAGTGTAGACCGTTGGCACTCATCCTCCACACGATTTTCGCTATGGTTCCCACAGTAGATCGCAGTGACATCGAGTTACACTGTCGTCACAGCATAACCCAACTGCCCCTGTAGGCATCAGCGCCCTCGACTTGCGCTACCCAATAATCCTCAGGAACTAGTTTGTCCGGACTCCTCACAGTATCAACTTTAGAACCCCCCCTTGGGGCTCAAGGCAGCACCACCCAGTGGTACTCCTGAGAAGTCCATTCCAAGGGAGCGCCTTTTTTCCCAGAGTCATCATCAAAACATTTTATACTATACATATATAGTATCTTTAAATCATACACCTAGTATGATCTCATACAAAGCTCCTTTACACAAAATCGATTATCCCAAAATCGATAATTCTCAAACTAGGCTTTCCAAATTCAATATTGATTTTACCCAAAAATCAAAAGCCTTTCCAAATCCAAAGGGTTCCCAAAACCTTTTCTAAAATCCTCATAAGATCCTTTGTACACATATATATATATATAGATATATATAAAATTTTAAAACTTTGGATCATTTCAAACCTGTACAAAACTTCTTTATACTTCAAACACCTCCAAAAACCATTTTCTTCCAGCAAAAGATTCATCAAGGGAAGTTTTATCTTATATAACAAAGATATATAACTTTGTTTATTCAAAAATCAAATATTCAAATTTGATTACCCTTTTCAAAAAAATCAATTTCATTCAAATTCGTACGATGTACACATATCATTTGTACGCCATACCAATCTGAGCGCTCACTCGACCACACAATTTCACTTCCAAACTAGTATCGTTCACCCGACTTCCTAGTGTGGACACAGATCTGGTTTCTTGATCAGAAACCATCATTCTCCTTGCATAGCCATAACTATGATAGAGAATATCCAGAACTAATCAACAATCCATATCCAGGTTCCCCGTCAAAAATCGAGTGAAAAATCCCACTCGGACCGATATATTTATCTCGAAATTCTGTGCTCGAATCCAGATCAAATTATTATGTGAATAGAATAACATACGTACACTCTACGTATTTATCTTTATTAGTTATTAGCCAAATCAATTCTATTTCTATTCGTATTTACTTTCATTCACTTACTCTCAATTGGGTATTTAACCAATAACAATTTGAACTCTGTCCAATTTAAATTTAAAATAACTTGAAAAGTTAAAGAAATAGATAAGTAGTTGAAAAATAATCACTAGTTTGTAAAATAGCTGTAAAATAGTTTAGTAATTGCAAAATAATTGGAAAATAGTTAAATAATCATAGAAATTTTAAATATTTGCAAAATAGCTATAAAATAGTAGTTAGTAGTTGAAAATAGTAATTAGTTTACAAAATAGTTAGAAAATTGTTAAACAGTTTCAAAAATAATTGTAAAACAAATATAAGATAGTTTGGCTTTTAAAAGAAAGGTTGTATATATAATGAATAGCTTCGAAAAATAGGTTTATATTAAAACAATTTATAATAAAAATAGTCCAGAGTCAAAACTGTTCAATTCCCAATCTCCATTCCCATCAATTCAATTTAAATTTTCTCTTCATTTAAATTGAACCAATTCTAATTTTAATAACTTCAATTTCCATTGGACTTGATTTATTCCCAATTCAAGTTGAAATAATTCTCAATTCCTTTTTCAATTTAAATCAAATTCCATTTGATTTTAAACATATTCAACTTTAATTACAATCCCAAGTTATTCCAATCACTTTGGATTAATATCCATTCTATTGAACCCACTTCAATTTCAAATCATTTCCAATTCAAATTTTCCATTTGAATCTTATACTCATACATCTTCAATCACAATTTCAATTAATTCGAATCAAATTCAATTTGAACCAACTTCAAATTCTAGTTCACTATGAACCATTTCAAATTACATAAATTCAAGTTAATACTTCAATTGTTGATTTAATTCCTTTAAATCAATTTATTTTTTTATCCCAACAATAGATTACCATACCCATTTCTCATTCATTTAAACAAATCCAATTCACATTTTAAAGATTATTAATAACAATAGGATGATATCATCCAATTATTTCAAAACATCCATCCATTTCCAATTTTCGGATCTCAAACCCATTTTGAGATCACTCAAACTTCTTAATTCAAATCACCATTTAACTTTCCAAGTTAAATCTTAATTTCATCTTGAAATTTCTAAATCAGGTTGATCATTCCAACTTATTTAACTTTTTTTCCCATGTTAAACTTAATTCACTTAATCCAGTCAACCTTACCCAATTTGAACTTCCATTTCAAATTTTAAACTTCACATAAATAATCTTCCCACTTTTTAAGTTCAAAAATTCATCACCTTGGGTATCACATCTTATTTCAAATTTAAAACTCACCATTTAGAGTTCATTTCCAACCACCTTTGATATTATGTATATCCACATGTATACATATTAATTTCTTTTACATACCAAGTTATACTTTAAAACTTTAAACCACCTTTGGTTTTAGTTCAAAACAAATCTCTTTTTAAATTTTCAAACAACTCTTGTTTGAAATAGGACCTTTTCATTCATATGCATTAAATAATATTATTTGTTATTTCTTTAAATTAGTTACACCATTAATTAATCACATTCGGTAATTAACTTATTTTCTTAATTATCTTCATTAAGTAACTGTCCCTTAAATTACTTACCTCTAGTTACTTCATTAAGTAACTCCCTCTTTATTTATCATTTCCAATTATTATCCATTAATTAATCTCATTAAATGAAGTTTAATTAATTACATAAATTAATTGATTATCCTTCTCCTGAAACCTTTTCCAAATTCAAGATTTCAAATTTTAGTTTGAATTCATTTCAAACTTATATTTATTTAATTCCAATTTCAATTTGGTTGCATTCTATTACTTCTTAATTTAATTCTTACTATTACTTTTAATTTAATTAATACTACAACCGATTTCCTTAATATAATAGATAATCCATTTCTTATATAAGATTCATTTACTTTTGAAATCATTTAAAAACCTTTATATAAGAAAATAACAAGTACGCTCTCTTTCATATACACACACACACACACACACACACACACACACACACACACACTCAACTCATTCTAGGGTACATTTTACCCTATCCTTAATGAGTAATCCCAACAGAGCCAAGGTTCTCGCTTAACCTTCTGCTCTGATACCAAATGTAATGACCCCGAAATTTCGACCCCGAAATTTCTAGACAGTTAACGAATGAAGAAAGAGAAAGAAGAAGAAAACAGCAACAAGTCACAGAATCCTCACATTCGCAGCGGATCAAATATAATATCAAATAAGATATCAGTTATACAAAGAAAAATTATATCTGTTAATTTACATTTAAATACATCAGAGTTACACATATACATAAATATGGACAAACCAATCATGTCCAGATACTACAATATCACAGTGGACACTCTCCATACGTCCCTGTCATCCAGCTCGTCTCCTGAGCTCCAGAACGCCCTTACCTGAAAATCTGTAATACTCGGTCTGACCCGAGCATTACATCAAAGTAACACTCGGGTCAGGCTGGAAACCAGCGTGAGTAAACTCATCTAACATGGAATACCAAATAGACAACTTATTTAAAACCCGGGTAACTAGTATTAATTTCCTTCACAAGTCATTATATGCAACTGACATCACACATCCATTTCTAAGTACCAAAAGTTAGATTAAATGGTCCAATTCACTTAAATCATTCCATACCAGCCTGTTGATTTCACAAATCAATCTATAAGAATCGAATTGGTTCCGGGTATTAACTAATACCCGACTCCGGTCTCTTCGAATCTAATGTCATCTAAACTCAAGTTATTCCAATAAGAACATTTCAGCTTTAATTACCGGATAACAGATTTACACAACAATTCATATTTAATAGATAATCACATTATCACAATCCATCCAATCATATCATATCACAATTCATATCAGAGATATTAACCAATCCAAAGCATCTATCCTTATTCAATCATTCATAAGCAAAATTGATCACTTCCATTAATTATATTAATTTATCTCTAACGAAATTAATTACAAATCTTAAATCACATAGATCATCTTTACTTAACATTTATTAATTGCAAACCAAATAATTAATCCCTTTTTTTTATCCATCTTAATTAATCGTCCTTGATTAATTATTCCTTAATTACAATAAGTAATTAACTCTTAATTATTTACACAAATTAATTAATCTTTACCCATCTACCTTCATTACATTGATCCTTAATTAATTACTCAAATTAATTATCTCATAATCACCTGCATTGATTAATTATCCCTTAATTAATCTCCTTAATAAGTCAATTCTTTAATTAATTACACTAAGTAATTAATTATTAATTAATTCCCTTAAGTATTATACCTTTAATTAATTTCATCAGTTTATTATCTCATTGGTTAATTATTCCCAATTAATTAACTTTGATCATTAATCAATTTAACCTTTAGTTGCTAATTAAATTAATTAACCCTCATTAGATTAATCCTTTAATTACTCATATTAAGTAACTATCATTTAAGTAATTAATATCTAATTACTTAATTAATTTATCTTTAATTATGAATTAATTAATCTCTAATTAATTTACTCATAATTAATTAAATTAATTAACTACTCTCACATCATTAATAAATTAATTACTCTTAATTACTTATTACTTTATTTAGTCTATGATTATCCAAGTCCTTAATTTACTATAATATAAACCCTTAAATCTTTATTACTACTAAATCATTTTTAAGGTCTTATTAATCAATCTTAGAATCACCTATCATTAACATATAATCCAAAAACATACTAATTCTTTAATTAGCTACTTAATTACATATTAAGTTAAATGAACTTAAGAATTAAATAAATTAACTAATTTAAATAATATAATTATTCAACTTCTTAACCCAAAATAAAACATTGATTACATAAGAAAGAAATTTAACCCACTACCTTTAACCACTGATTTAAATTTAAGAACTGACAACACACTCGAACTATCGAAGGGAACAACAATAAATCGAGTTGAATACCGATACAATTCTTTCCTGGAAACGAATATGCGTACAATCCCTGATCACATGCTCGAGTAAAAACTTCACCTCCCCGAGACCATACCCGGGTTTCCACTCTTTTTTCAGATTCCATCGTTCTCTCTTCAATTTTTACCTTCTTCCTCTCCTACCTCATGCTCTGACATACACAAACACCTCCACGGTGCACGTGCACACGGCTCCGCCTTGCTGAAACTCGTCGCTGTTCCCATCCACAAACCATCTCCGAACTCCTAATTCACCTGAGCACCTCAAAATTCCACAACCATCCCCGTATCAAAATTCGAACGACGAAGACCACTTACAGAAATTAGAACCCCACACATTCCTCCTCGTACTCATTTTCCCGGCCACCGTAATTCTCAAAAACTCGCCAACGCCATTGATTTGTTATCCTATTCCCCCCATACCGCAAGCTTATCAAATCTCCTCGATGCCGAAAATATCGAGTAACTGATCCCGTTCCCAAACCTTTCAAAAACCCTAACTGGTCCAACTACGGCCACCTCGGCCACAAATAAAATCAACGCCTAATTTTCTCAGGGTCGTCAACTCCCCAGCCAGCCTCGACCACAATCCTGACGTCATCCACCATGTTGATTGCTAGAAATTGGTAATAATTCCCATTTCATTCAAGTTCGATTATCTTCTCAATTCCCAAACTAGAAATATATGTTTACCCACCTAAATTCTTGATTTGTTAACACGAATCATAATATAAAGTCCAAACTTGAATTTATATACATCAAATTTTTGACTTGTTTCATATTTTTACTGTGATTTACTCTTTTGAATTTTCCTTATATAAATTCTTGAAATTATAAAAAGAAAAATTTAGTTTATATTGCCATAATCTTCTTTACTTTAAGGATCAAGGTCTAAAATCATTTTATTAGAAGGTATAAATTTGCAAATGTATTAGAATCCTGTTTAAATCATAGGATATGTATATTTCAAAACAAAAATATACAGGCCTATACTATTTTCTAACATGCAAATCACAACAATCCTTCAGGCAAACCATTTTACACTATATCACTGCAAATTTTCAACATGCATATCAAATTCAGTACCAGATTTAAACTTTGTAAACAACTCACAGGCATTTCTATAAAACAGAGAAAACTAGGTCAGAACACTCACCTGTTACAGGAAATAGAATACAAGCTTCGAGTTTAAATCTGGAATTTGCAAAAGGACTTGAAACTTGATTTTAAATACTTAAGTTGCTGGAAGTGTTTGATTTAAAAACTCGCATTTGTTCCCAAGTTTGCATGCAGTAGCCTGATTTGATTTGTTTGTTTGAAGCTTTGATACCATCTTCAACTTTTTCATTGTACTTTGTTTTTGAGTTTTGCCCTAGATCTTACATGAAATACTTGTTTCTTTCATTCCTTCTGATCTCAGGTTTATGTTCCAGGTTTTGATAGTAAGTAGAAAATGAAAACCTGAGTTTTTTTTCTTCCGATCTTTGTTTTCATTTGTATTCATTTTTGTTGAAGAGAATAAAGAAATTTCTTGGCTGAAAATAAAACTCTCTCTTTCTTTTTACAATTTAATTTTAAATAAAATTCTCAAGAGGTTGACACTTGTCTACTTAAATGCCTAATTATCCTACACATATACACATGATTTACAAGTGTTTTTTTTAATGTTTTTAATTAATGATTAACAAATGTTATTTCTTTAATTATAAATCTATTTAAACTATGTATATGTAATTATAAAATATATATATAAAATGTATTGTGTATATATCTTATATAAATAAGCTTTAGATTTTAATAAATATTCAAAGGTGAATTTATGTAAACACTCATTCATAACTTATATTTTTGATTCAAATTAAATGCATCATGTGTTTATAAACTTGAGAAATTGATATGTACATATAAATTTTAACAAATCTATTTCCACTTGTATATATTAATTTTATTTAAAATCAATATATATTAACAACCCATTTATTATTGTTTAAAATAACAATTTTATCATTTTAATATAACAATTATTATAGTTTTCAAATTTACTTATATACATCCCAACATTTTTAATTATCAAAATCTCCATTTTTTTTTATTAAATCCAAATGGAATTAGTATCTCAATGATTCAAAACCAGTTAATTATCAATTAACATATATTAAAAATCTGGGTTGTCACACATGCTGAAACATTAACCATCTCCTGTCCTTGGAAGAAGGTCCATCAACAGTCTTTTAAGTGCTGATGTAAAAAACAACTAAGGTCAACTCAAATGGAGAGGATGTCTTGTATAAACAATTCGGCTTAATTTAAGTTGGTGTGTACCAATGATTGAATGTACGGTGGTCATCAATCCCTCGATGATTCTAAATTTAATTGTTCATTGTGCCATAACATATCATACACTGTTCATAATGCCACCCTGCACACCCAAAACCCCTTTACCAACATTCTCTGACCATCAAGTACCCTCCTACATCCTACAACCTCTCATTACCAGCTCTACCAATCATCGCTACAACTTTGACTGCCTTCCACTTCAATTCACTTAACTGCATACACACATACTCCACTTTATACACACATATTTCCTCTTCCACTTCAATTCATTTAACTGTGCCTGCATACCAACGCCATTCCTCAAACTGTTGTGCAACTATCACCTAAATACAACCATCTCCTCACCTAAATTCAAGTGAAATTATTATATTATAAATTTAGTGATTTATCATAAGATTAGATGAATTATTACTATTATTATAAAATTGGTTAATTTTTATAAATTTTATAATGTGTTATTATTATTCAAAATTTAGTTAATTTTTATCAATCTTAATTAAATTATTACATCACCCATCGAACAAGTTCCTTATCTGCTTTCGGATCACGTTTTCTGGTTAAAATAGGAATTCATATTCATTTTCTGGTTACATGCATAGATATTATCCTAAACTTGAAAAGGCTGCACTCTACTATAAATACCAATTTAAATGTAAAAAGAAATTTGATTCAAAGAAGAAATTTAGTTATTAAATAAATTAAATCTAACTTTTATTTATCAAATCTTCTATAAACGATCAATATCTTTTTCGACTATTTTATGAATTTGTTCCATTATTTTATAAATAAAATACTAGCTTATGTAACGACCCGGTTTTTACGACGGCCGAAAGTCGACATCGATACGTCCACTGTATCCAATGCCGCACAGTCGAATGCCGGAAAGCCGAATCGTTAGGGTTAAAGAAGAAGAAGATAGAAGAAGAAACAGAACAACAAAAACAGAATCTCACATTTCGTAGTGGAACAAATATAATAGATAAATGAATAATCTTTAAAATAAAAGCACTATATCAGTTTATACATCACATGATCAAAGTTTACATCGACACAATACAAACACTGGCAGTTATAATAACTTGTGTACAAGAAAATTTGACTTGCACTAACCCAGACGCAACGGACACTACATAGTATAAGTTGTACGTTTCGCCACCCGGCTTGAACTCCAGATCTCCACAGCAACTTCTTGACCTCGCTCTAGAATAATGCTAACCTGACTCTAGGCTGCATGTGTGGAAAATTGTGGGCACCCAGAGCTTAGAAAGGGAACAATAAACTCCAGGTCAGTCATAGGACTGGTGTGAGATCTTAAAACGGTTATTTTCACAAAGAAAATAAAAGGAAATCCGCTATGCTTTTGGAAAATGAAACTACCATAAGGCCTCCCGGCACACACACAATGCAATCGCGCACTTGGGGGAGATTTCCCCTTATGACAGTCAAATATGCTTGATATGCAAAATGTTTTTAATATTATCATTAGTGCATAGTGCAGAAAACATTTCGAAAGTATAATATAAATATTAGCCAGCATACGTACCATTATAGTATGCTTACTATAGCTACAATATTAGATGGCAGATTCTACAACTAAAACCGTACAAGACGCGTATTGGTGATTGGATTTCCAACAAACGATCAGGCTAAGGAACTTCCTGGGCCACATGGGTACGCCTTTGGAGGGACGCCCTGAGAACCTAACCGGATCTCTGCCAACACAAGGCCAGGTTACCTTTGTAACTAGATAACTACTACACGTGTATGCCATCCCCCGGTCGTTTGCGACCTTTATCCGGGGATCCTCAACCACAAAGCAACAACCACAAAGTATAATAAATTTGCAGCAACAACATAAGTAAAATATCTGGGCTCTATAGCATGATACTACCCTTTTCCTGAAGGAAATGACATACCCTCAGAGGGCGCTACTACCAAATAACCTTGCTGTATCCTTCCTGTTTTGACCATTCCGGGTTGTCAGGTCCGACAAAGTCTCATCCACAAAGCTATGCTTTTCACAAAAGCCATGCTTCGATCAACAAATGATCAGAGCACTTCGTATGCCACATTACCAAGCTGTGAATGTATCACTAGTAACCATCAACTACATAACCTCTGAGCTCGTACGTCTCAGAGAAGGGTGTTAAGCTAAGAGAATAAATTCTCCACCACCAACAGAAATGTATTTGATAGAAAGCAGCTTTACATCTCAAAGTGTTACGTCAGACACACATCCATACAAGTCTGTTCCGGGATCGAACGGAACCGAAGGCACTTCCAAAGAAGCCCTTGCAATCCGGACATTCACTAATCACGTCCGGAATCCCCATCACAAAGGGTGATAAAATCTCTATACCGGAGCAACCCGGTGCAGAGACATTCGGCAGGTAATCCTTTCGCTTTCAAAAATACCGGTCTTTAACACCATCTTCAGATGCAATCCCATTTCATCGTATCATTATTCAAAATGGGTTTTATGACACAAGGTCCTCTCCCGGCTAATCCGAATAATGAGCGCTTATTTAAAAAAAAAATAAGTGTTACATTCAGATTCAAACAAATCACAACAAATTTCCACTTTTGATCTTTTAAACAAAATATCCATCACAATCACAAAGATTCGATGTGGTTTTCGAATATCCATTTGGAATCCGACCCCAGGTCGCATCGAGATTCAAATGCCATTAAAAAGGCCAATATTGATAGTCGATTATTTAAATATCAATGATCATTCACAACAGTCACTGGATTCCAAATAATTTTCCCCCAATTATAATTTCATTTTTCAACACTTTGAAAACAAATTTCAAATCAATTTTCATACTTCAATCCTTTGAAAACAAATTTCAAATCATTTTTTTCCTTACGCGGAAAATATTTCCAATATTTATTTATTTCCACTGAAAGTCTGATGAGTTCAAATATTTTAAATAATATAAAATACTGATCCAAAATATACTTGAAAACGTTTAAAATAAAACTATTTTAGAATACTTTCTTAAGTATTAGTTATGAAAAATATTATACTAATATCTCATATAAAAATTCAAGTCCAAAACTAATTTTAAAATAAAATTAGTAGATAGGATATAACTATTTAAAAATCCAATTTCTAAAACAAATATCAGTTAAAAATTTAAATAAACACTTCTATAATAGTTTAAAAATATTTTTACTTTAAAGATTTTTGAAATAACCTAAGTAAATAATTTTCCAAAACATTCTTTCCATCAAACCATCTTTAAAACTTCAATCTATATTTATAAACTATATTGAAAACATTCTCGGCTTTCAGGTAAAGTACACATTCCATTCTAAAATGGTTCATTCAAATTAATTTATAAATCTTTCTGGATTTATTTTAAATTTACGTTCCAAAACTGTAAATTTCTTTCCACACTTTTAAAAATAAAACAATATTTATTTTTTAAAAAAAAATTCCCCTTTCTTTTGTAAAATTCCCATTGTGGGTTTTAGATATAAAATTTCCACCGATATACGATTTTCAAATCGATTCCCAAATATTCACTTTCTATAGCAAATCAATTTTTCAAATTGATTTCCAAATTTATTTCTGTTAACGGTAAAAATAGCTTTAACGCTAACACCCGGTGTATATCGTGATGAAGTGAAAGCACCACCCGCTTGCACGGGGACCAAAGTAAATAAAAAATAGCAGAAAAGTAAAAGAGACAGAGATTTTTATAGTGGTTCGGCTTCTAGCAAGCCTACATCCACATTACATCCTCCATTACCTTTTTCGAGCACACTTCTACAAGATTACAACACCTTTACAACACGATTGATTGATTACAACACTTTTACAATTCACTTTCGAGTTTACAACACAATTGAAGAAGGAGATTAGAACTTTGATCATAGATTGTTCCTCGGATCCATACTTGATGGACTAGATGCATTGATGAAGAATCTTCAACGGTTGAGGTGCTCGGAGAGTCGAGAAATCAGCAGAGTGTAGGCGCCTTGAAATCCAAAAAAAGTCCCCCTCGAATGTGGAGTTGGTGGAGTATTTATAGGTGAAAATCAGGTCTAGGTCGGTTGGAGCGACCTATGGTGGGTCGTAGGTCGTTGGCGACCTAGTGGAGCGGCAGAAGAAGGAAGGCGACCTAAGGGATAATGGCATTAGAATGTATGGCCTAGAGCGACCTAAAAAGGCGGGGTATGCTTTAGGTCGCGAGCTACGGGTTAAGGTTAGGTCGCGAGCTACGGATTAGAGTTAGGTCGCGAGCTACGGGTTAAGGTTAGGTCGCGAGCTATGGGTTAGAGTTAGGTCACGAGCGACCTAACTTGGAGGGATAGATTGCTAACTCGTGAAGTCTTAGGTCGCTAAGTTTTTAGGTCGCGAACTCTTTAGGTCATCCCACTTTTAGGTCGTGATATCTCCTAGGTCGCTGCATCCTTAGGTCGCGACTTCCTGTGAGTTGTTAACTCGTTTAGTTTTAGGTCATTGGACCACTGGGTTACTTTACGCCTTAAGTCGCTGGCCGCTTAGGTCGGCAGGAAGTAGGTCGCTGAGACCTGGAGAATGTTAGGTCGTTGGAAACCTTAACTCGTTAAGTCGGATACACGGCTAAGTCGCTAGGTCGTGGACTTTTTAGGTCGCTAACTCGCTGCATTCTCTAGGTTGTTGGATACTCCATGCCCTAGGTCACATACCGTTTTGGACGGGGTGCTGCCCCGCACCCCGCTGGGGGCGCTGCCCCCTGGACCCCTGCGACCTGACCGGTCAGGTCGAACACCGTAGCGGTGGCGTTGCCCCCGCACCCCTACCTTGGGGGGTTGGAACCCCCCCTGGACCCCCCTCCGTAGGGGATCTTAGATGAGAAATCATTCAACGGAACTTGCTTTGTTGAGATGCTGAGTTGACCAATCTTTGAGACGAGCTATCTTGCTTTTCTCGGTCGATCTTTTGATATCACGACCTTGCTAAAAAGGCGGGATAACAATTTCAAATACCAAATCAAATCCCAAACTGATTTTCCAAACATTTATTTCAAACACCAAATCGATTTCAGAATCGATTTCCCAAAATTAGTTTTTAAACACCAAATTGATTCCCAAATCAAATTCCCAAGGATTTATTTTTAAAACACCAACTCAATTCCAAATTGATTTCCCAATCTATTTGTTTTCAAATACCAAATAAATTTTCAAATTGATTTTCAAATTTATTATTTTTTTATAAATAAATTCTTTTATATCTGCTAAACTAATTAAAATCTGGATTTAAAATAAACTCTTCAACTTTTAAACAATATTATTTAAAACCCATTTATTAAAATCTTTCCTCATATTTTGGAGTTAATTCGATAAGTTTTCAAAATAAACTTTATCTATTTAAATTCCTTCAATTAAATTCACCCAATTCTTAAAAATGAATTTACTTAGAATATTCTACTTTAATTTCCAAAAATCATACTTTATTTATTCTTGGCATCCTACGACGCCAAAATATATTCGGCTAAATTATAGCCTTCAAATAGTTCAATCACAAATATAATCACACACGCATTATAAATAATCAATACAAAATATTGAAACCAATTCAATTGTTTGAGGAATCCAGTTGGATCCCTCCAACCCGTTTCCTTGCATCCACAGACGTTAGCACAACAATTAAATACCAATTCCACCTTAAGGTGGAATATCGCGGTATATGGGATTTATAAAATATCATCCGCTATTATGCGGCGCATAGGGTCTCATCCGCTATATAATGTGGGAAATCAATCATTCCAAATAAATATATAATACCAATTCCACTTCGAGGTGGAATATCGCGATATATGGGATTTATAAAATATCATCCGCTATTATATGGCGCATAGGGTCTCATCCGCTATATAATGCGGGAAATCAATCACTCCAAATACATATATAATACCAATTCCACTTCTAGGTGGAATATCGCGGTATATGAGTTTAATATAATATCATCCGCTATTATGCGGCGCATAGGGTCTAATCCAATACAATTGATAATTACTTATCATCCAAGCACATAATCAACACAAACAACAATTTTAAATCTAACTATTTAAAACTAAATCAGAAAAAAATCTGATTGAGTGAGAACATCTCACCTTTAACAATGCATGCCATCCATTTTCATTCCAGGTTGTTTTCTTCATTGTATTAGACCTTGTATAAACAATTATATAACTTTATTAATATTCAAATAAATTGAACCATTAAATTCCCATTTATGAATTTAATTACCAATGATTTTATTTTAAACTAGTAATTTAAATTTGAACTGATTTCCTTTAAATAAATTTATTCAACCAAGATTTTATTTTAGACTAATATCTTTATTTTAAATCAATTCCTTTTAATAATTTATTTAACAAAAATTAAAATTAAAACTAAATTTCCGTTTAAATAAATTAATCAACTAAAAATCTAGTTTAAACAATTTAAAAAAAATATCTTTTAGTAACTAAAAATAATTAAATAGTTTAACCAAAAAAAGTTTAACCACTAAAATTTTATTGTTTAAAAATTAACTATTAAATTTAACTAATAAATTTCCCTTTAAATAAAATATTTTCTTTTCCAAAACCTTATATGTGTATGTTTACTATTTTTTTATCCATATATAATATTTAATATGTAGGAGTATTAAATTTTAAATAGAATTATTTTACTGTAAAATACCCTTTTTTCTGTTTATCGATTCGGACTAAAATCAATTAAATAAATTCCTAGTTTCCAAATGAATCAACAGATTTTTTTCGCCAGTTTTAAACCTTAATAGATTTTAATTAAGATGTTAAAAGAAAAACAAAATTACATTACCTGTTCGACAAGAGAACCCAAACACCAAGCTCCTGCTCGATATCTGCATTGAGCCTTCGCCGCGACCAGCTCCTACGCGTGCGCGCGACTGAGGCCATCACGCTTCTCGACCCTCCCTCTACATGAGCGCGAGCCCAAGCATTGCCCTCGACACCACCAAGAATCCCCAAACGAGATCGTGACTGCACAGCTCCCCTTCCCTTTGCGTGCTGAAACCCTAACTTCGCCTTAAACTGCACGCGGCCTGCCTTAATCACCAGATCACCTCGAATCGCCACTGCCTTGAACTCGATTCGAGTGCGACTCGAGCTAACGCTCGAATCTTTGCCGCTGACCTAGTCGCGTGGGTGACACCATAGCATTGCGAACACAGTTTGCAAATCTTATCGAAATAGATTATGATTTCATTAAGGAGCGAATTCGATTACTGCTCGGTGAATTTGAAATAATTTAAGAATAGAGGGGGAAAGGAGGGCGAACGAATTGAATTACAATGGGAAGGTGCTCGACCATTTTCGTGAATTTGAATTTCAATTCGATCTGCTATATTTTTTTCTTTGAGGAGCGGATTTGATTATAAAGCGATTCGTTTGGCCATTTTTTCGATTTTGAAACTGCTATTGATTTTGAACGACAGAAAATGTTTTCGTTCATTTTATTTTATTTTTCTTTTTATTAACGAAAGTGGACACTTGTACGTGATTCATAAAGGTGGAGAAATACATGGTAAAAATTTCAATACGTGTTTATTCAGGTACCGGACACAATATTTTAATGCAACCATACTATTTAAATTCGAATTTAAATTTAAATTCAAATCATCTCGATTTCCGCAACTCAAAATCTCGATTTCTAATCGAGGCATGCCGCTGGGCATTCATAATGTTATACGCCTATTCCGAACGCAATGGAAAAGATTCCGAGTCCAAATTTGATCGTATGGAGAAGATAGCTTTTCAGACCCAGCTATTAAATTAATTTCGATATAATTTTTAGCGCGTTTGTTTATCGTAGGGCAAAACGATCGCTCCAAAGACTATGAAAATTGAAATTCGATAATAAAACAATATTACAGATCCAATGGAACTAGTTTCATCGAATTCCGAGACTGTGCCTCAGAAGGCTATTTTTAAATATCGATTTAAACGATAAAAATTCAAAACTGAACAAATCATTTTCAAATTAAATTTTAAAGCCCATTTTCTTCCGTATTATCAATATAAATTTTCTAAGCCTTTAAAATATTTTTAATCAGCTTATAACCGAAGATTCAAATTTTTATCCAAATTCAATAAATTAAATTCAATAATTTAATTGCCAAATCCATAGTTAAATATGAAATTCAAGTTAAACTATCATTCAAACATTTAAAATCAATTAAATATTCCAATTTCAAATATTAAAAATTCTGGGTCGTCACAGCTTATAAATCATTTTAAGACTTCAATTATAGTACTTAGTTTCTTTACTAAAATTAAGTATTCATTTCATAATTATTTTATAAAACCTTATATCCATTTTACTAAAGTTAAGTATTCATCTCATAATTATTTTATAAAACCTTATAGCCATTTTATAAAATAATTCCTTCGTACTATTTTATAAAATCTCATACTTTTACAAAGTATTTTTATACTATTTTATAAAATAGGAAAATGGGCTGAAGAAAAAACATATCATGTTTTTTGCCTGAGAGATGCACAGATTTTTTTTCCTTTCTTAAGGATGCGGGTTTTATAATTTCGGCAGAAGGAAAATCTTTATAAAAAATTAAATCGTGCGTCTTCTTCAATGCCGTTTCTCTTCAGTCTCAATCTCATATCATGCCGACTATCAAAAATTAAATTGACCTTTGCTTCTCCTTGAATAAACTTCCCCGCTCCGTCTTCCCAAACTCACTGTTGTTATTCGCCTGAAGATGCCGACTCGAAGATGCATCTCACTTAAACACTTCTCTCAGAGGAAGACTGAGATCATCTCTCCTCCATTCTAGATTGCTTAAGTGGAGTTCACTGTCCTCATTATGCTTTGTGATGTTGAGAATAGGAGAAGATGCTGTGAGCATGTTGGGTTTGAGTGCATCGCCGCCTACTTGTGAACGTTATGGAGTTCTAACACGATGTTGATCTTAACTGGAGGTTTGACATGTACTGGAATTATTGATGATTGGTAATGTTTTTTAATCAGTTTTTTTTTTGTTTCTACATGTGATTACTATAACTTTCATATTATTATGATATATGAAACTGGAATTTCTTTGTATATTATGCAATTTAGACATTTATTGTTTTATTATTTTGTATCTGATGTTGAACATTGCTCATGTTAGTTCCAAATGGTGTATTTGATGTTGATTGTATTTCTGGTAAGCTTCAAGCTATTGTTAAATTTGTTAAAGTGTAATGCTATATGTATATAACATTTTATGTTATAGTTAACTATTTGTATTATTTATAAATATTATGGAATTTATAGGTGTATTTAATATTTTTTTAACATTTCTAAGTACTCAACAATATATGTTGTTTATGATTTTCATAGTACAAATATTGAACATCAAGTTTTTGCATTATGCTAGTTGCATATTGCATTTCAGTATAATTGAAAGTAATAGGAATAAACATACTATACTGTAATTTGAATTTGCATTACAAACTTTTCATACTTTTACAATTATCCAGCAGTTCATCATTCTAGAAATATAACAATTGACTTCATACTTAAATGTCACATCAAACTATCATTTCAAATATCTTATAAATGCTACCGAACCTTGTAATTGCAATGCTACATTAAACTATCACTTTACATATTTTACACATGCTAGTGGACTTCATAGCTCAAATGCCACAACAAACTATCATTTTAGATAGCATAAACATACCGGTAGACTTTGTTAAAAAATGCATCATTAAACTATCGCTTTTCGAGTTATAAACACTCTAGTATATTTCAAAGTTAAATTGTCATATTGAACTATCATTACACATATCACAAATATACTACTTGACCTTGTACAAAAATGCTACATTAAATTATCATTTTACTTTTTTTGATCATTCTAGTGGATTTCATAGTTAAAATGCTACATAAATCTATCATTTTACATATCATAAACATGCTATTGAACATTAGATTAGGTTTGACATCTAGTGTGCTTTTTCATCCTTGTGCACCCAATTCTAGTTTACTTTTGTATCCATACATACCTGAGTAAGCTTGGCATCCGGTTAGCTTTTGGATCCATACATACTTGATTAGGCTTGACATCCGACTAGCTTTTACATTCAATTGTATGCTCGGTTAAACAATATATCTTGGATATAGATTGGTTTCATATGAACCCGATTTGGCTTGGCATCTCGTTAGCTTTTGCGTCCATATGTACCTGATTAGTCATGGCATTCGGTTAGCTTTTGCATTCATATGTAGTCGATTAGGCTTCAGTTTCGGTTAGCTTTTATATCCATACGTACTCGATTAGGCTTGACATTTGGTTAGCTTTTATATTCGATGGTACGCTCAGTTAAAAAATATATCTTGGGTATAGATTGGTTCATATATACCCAATTAGGCTTGACATTCCGTTAGCTTTTGCATCCATATGTACTCGATTAGGATTAGCATTCGGTTAACTTTTACATTCAATAGTACGTTCGGTTAACAATATATCTTACAGATTGGTTCCATATATACCCGATTAAGCTTGGCATTCGGTTAGCTTTTGCATCCTTACGTACCCAATTAGGCTTGTCATCCGGTTAGCTATTGCATTCATATATACCCGATTAGGTTTGACATCCAGTTTACTTTTGCATTCATATGTACCCGATTAGGTTTGACATCAAGTTGGATTTGCATCCATGCATACTCGATTAGGCTTGACATCTAGTTAGCCTTTTCATTTGATGGTACGCTCAGTTAAACAATATATTTCGATGACCGAGTTTGTGACCAAGCCCGTGAATGATCCTATTACCTATCCCATGATCGAGCCTTCGACCGAGCCCATGACATGATAGTGGATTTTGTACTTAAAATGCTACATTAAAATATCATTTTGAATACTTTACACATGATAGTGAACATCATAACTATAATGCTATATTAAACTATCATTTTACATAAACATGTTTGTGGACTTTTTAATTGAAATTCTATATTAAAATATCATTTTGCATATTGTAAATATGATAGTGGACTTCATAGATCAAACGCTATGTTAAACTATCATTTCGCATAACTTAAATATGCTAGTGGACTTTGTAATTAAAATGTTACATTAAATCTCATTTTGCGTATTGTAATCATTGTATTGGACTTCATAACTACAATGTTATATTAAACTATCATTTTGCATATTGTAAACATTGACATTGGACTTAATAACTCAAATACTATGTTTGACTATCATTTTGTATTCCTTAAATATACTTGTGGACTTTGTAATTAAAATGCTACATTAAATATCAATTTGCATACTGTAACTTTAATATTGGACTTCATAAGTAAAATGTTGTATCAGACTATCATTCTGCATATTTTAAACGTGATAGCGGACTTTGTGATTAAAATGTCATATTAAATCTCATTTTGCATATTGTAGTCATAATATTGGACTTCATAATTAAAATGCTACATTAAACTATCATTTTGCCTATTTTAAACATGATAGTGGACTGTATAACTCAAGTGCTACATTAAACTATCATTTTTTATATCACAAACATGATAATGAACTTTGTGATCAAAATGTTGCATTGAGAAATACAGATGCTATATGTAATTATCATTTTTCTTAAACTATTCATGATAGTTCTCTTTAGGAATGCATATTTCATTTTGTATATTCTATTCATGCCAGTTCATTTTAAATATACTTATGCTAAATTCAAGTATCATTTTGCATGTTTTTTCATCCTTGGTCAATTGAAATATGCTTATGCTATATCTAACTATCGTTTTGCATAGTCAAGTAATGGTACTATACTTAAAAGTGAAAATGCTATGTTAGTCTATTATTTAGCATATTAAACAAAATCTACTATGTTTCAAATATAGAAATTCAATATCTTAACATCGTTTGAAATTCATGGTACTTTTTGGAATTTTTTCTTCTTCGTATAGAGTTTTCTTTTCCATTCATTTCTTAGAGCTTGAATTTACATCTCTTGAATTCAAAGGTTGAGTAATTTCTGACATAGGTTTGGGTTGAGATGTCAAACTAAGCTTTCTCGATTTTGGAGAAATTAATGTCGACAATGGAAAATTCAGTTTGATTCAAACATGATAAGAGAGAGGCTTGGACGACGACGGCTTGGACGATGACGACTTCAGATGACGATTGCTTGGACAGCGGTGGCTAGGGCAAGCAGAAGCTGAAGGTGGATGATGGCAAGGGCAAGCTTGGACGAAAGCGGAGGAAACCATCGAAGTCGGGAAATTGAAAAAAAGCGTTACTGTCCTTCTGGCTAAATTCTAAATGTTGCGTCTATGGTTTAAAAATTGGTTTGCTGTTTTTCCTTTAAACTAATTACCTCTTTATAAAATCCAATTCTATTTTATAAAATATATCATTTGTATTATCTTATAAAATCTCATTCTATTGTATAAAATATCACATTTATATTATTGCATAAAATCTCATTCTATTTTATAAAATATATCATTTATATTATTTTATAAAATAACATTTTATTTTATAATATCACATTTATATTATTTTATTTTATAAAATCTCATTTTGTTTTATAAAATATGTCTTTCACTTATAAAATTATTTCTTCATTTAAATACTATTTATAAATACTGGTTAGCCTTCATTAAGCCTTTAATCACTTTAATAATAAGCGTAGAGCTCGTAACTCACTTAGCTTATTAGCTTCATTTTATAAAATATACCATCTGCTTGTAAAATCATTCCTTCTCTTGAATAATATTTACAAGTACTAATTAAGATTCATTAAGCCTTTACTTACTTTAATAACAAGTGCAGAGTTCAAAACTCACTTAATTAGCTTACTAACTTTTTGAAAATGGATTCAAATGGTTTAATTATTACTTACTAATGACATAAACATCATTATGTAACTTCATTAGTCAAAAATCAAACAAAAACATCATAGAAAATCATCCAGTTAACCTCTAATCACTTTCATGGCTTACTAATTTCTAAAATTAGTAATTAATGTTTCAAACAAATAATGAGATAATATAATCATGTTTATAACATGGGCGCAAGCCTAAACCACTACTAAACATTCTCTAATCACTTTATATAAATTCATAATCATCGATAATTAAGTTGATGAAGTATGACATGTAAATGTAATTAGAGAATCATCCTACCCACTTCTTCCTCAAATCGAACTCTAATCGCCAAAACCCAAACTTTTTCTCTTTTGAAAACTTGGATGAAACTCCAAACATAAATTCAAATTATTTCCTTGATGGGTTTCGTGAGGAATTGGATGAGAATAATTATGGTAATTTTATCAGGATTTATCGAACTTTATTAAAACGTAAATAAATGGCTTTAAGGATTAAGGAGTAACTATGAAAGTGATTAGGAAAAGAGGAAGAAATGCTACATTGAATGAAATGTGTGTGAAGAGTTACTTCTTATAAGCTAACCTATGGCCAAGCTAATGGGCTTAGCCCAAATTCATTTCGTCAAAATGAAAACACTATTCACCATTAAAAAAATAGTTGACTTCAAACATAGCCAAGTTTGTACTCTTTCTTCTCACAATAGAGTTGCAGTCTCAATGGTAGGTGTCCTGAGTTCGAATTTGTCCATCTATAAAGAAAATGAATATAATGGGTGTTCCATTAATTAACGATTAAATATTTGAATTAATTACTTAAATATTCAATCATCAAGATTAAAGGCTGTAACATTCTCCCCTCCTTAAAAAGAATTTCATCCTTGAAATTCCTATGACAATGAGAAAGTAATAGGACTTCTGAAATTCCTAAATCTCAATTTCAAAAAAAATTCAGTAGTACTTCCCTTATGTCGCTTGCATTATGAAAAAATCCAACTTAGAATGCATCACATAACTAGGAAATAGCAGTAACTTACGTTACCCACATTTCCCAAAACTACGTACCCTTTTTAAGAAAGTTCATCATTTAAATGTAGATTTGAAAAAATAATCATTTAAATAGCTATGCTTTAGCTCTTAAGTACATAATTGTACTATACAAAGAGGATTATGCACCAATTATAGGTATCGAAGTATACCATAGACTTCGAGTCACATCAAAATCTAATCGACGTATAAATCCTACCTCGACCTCCATAAGAGGCATTGGTGATATGTAATCTATTTTTAATAGCTATTTCTATCTCTCTCCAAACATGCTATAATAGGTACCTATAACCAGCGTACAAGCAACTAGACATACAAGACAAAACAAGCAATGGCAATCAACAATCAATCAAGCAATAACATCAAGCAACAATAATAAACAATAATCAATCAAGCAACATCAAGCAATCAACAAGCAACAATAAGTAATAACAAATAATAACATATGACAACAAGCATTAACAAGCGACAACAAGCTACAACAATCAATAATAATCAATCAACAAGCAATGCCAACAACTATAATCAACAATAATCAGTCAATCAACAAACAACAACGATCAATCACCAAATAAGAACAAGCAGCAATAAGCAATAAAAAATATGAAAAACAAACAACAACAAATAATCAACAAGAAACAATAATGGGCACATAAACAACCAACATGCACGACAACCAACAGCGGTCAAAGAGTGCGTGATAAACTACAAACTCCTATGAGTCTGTTCGACATTCAGAATGAACAAAACGCCATAGTGAAGCAACCACTTTCACGGATGTAATGCCTGAAAGATTATTAAACCTCCCATTACCAAAAGGAAAACTTATATGATATGTTGGATCATCGATTGACGCAGCGGATTAATCAAAATAAACTTCAATCGGTGAAAGTAACAATCAGTGGATTGATGAATACCAAAATGCCCAAATTCATTGATCCGAATATACCGAATTCTAGCTATCTCTAACACGTTGATCGCGCACGATTCCGTGAAAGAAGATCTTCAATTCTTCAAGCGTTGATCAAGCGCACTTGATTCCGCGAATCGGCTTCAACAATCGTTGATTCGAGCGCACTCGAATAACCGAAAGTGGAGATAGGAGATTACACTCAACTACCAATTTAAATTGAAAGCACAAAGCTAACAAAAGAGAATTTTATTCAAAAATCAACAACCAAAAATGTACAACACACTCGCTATTTATAGAGTTTTGACCCTGACCCTTAAGTCGTTGCCGACTTAACACTCCCCGACTCACGACTTACGACTCAACTAAAGTCGCGCACAACCTAAGCGTTCAGCGACGTACTTATTACAACGACCTAAAACAATACAACACAAGTCCATCCCAACACACGACTTAAGGAAACACGCGACATACGACTCAACACTTATTTACAGCACATATGTGACCTTACACGACTCAACTTAGGTCGTTGACGACCTAAGACATACGGTTTAAAGACAAACAAAACAGTACACGACTCATCATTACAAACGACATAACAGAATGGCGACTCAACAACCACACGTCTTCGGCCGACTCATCATCATACCGACTTACGACTCACTCACATGCAGGCAACACAGCGGTTCAACCTAGGTCGTGAACGACTCATTACTTACAGACCATACGACTCACGACTTAATCAACACAAAACAACTCCATACTGGACGACTTACGACTTACATCCTCTCAACGACTCAAACTCCCAAACTCATAGTTTTTTCGACTTAAGTTCTCACACTCCCTGCGGCATATCTCCTCAAACGACTTAACTGAGTCGTGACCTGCTTTCGACTCAAAGCTTTTAATAGCTGGAACTTTCCCTTACTTCATGATAAGTCGTGGACGACTTATAGATAAGTCGTTGAGTCGTGTACGACTCATCAAACTCGAGCGACTCAAATCCTTAAGTCGTAACTCCTTTTCCTTTTCTTGGTTAGGTCGTAGCTCTTTCCCATGTGACTCCTTAGGCTGACTCGTGCACGACTTACGAGTTAAAACCGAAACTTCTTTATCTTGTGAACGACCTAACCTCTGAACTTCTGTAGATCGTGCTGCATCATCCTCCCCTGGTTGAGAAAAATTCGCCCTCGAATTTGTAAATTCTTCCCCATCAGATTGTTTATCTCCATAATATGGTACAAGATGCTTAACATTGAACACGTCAGAAGTGTACACATCCTCCGGCAGCTTCAACTTATAAGCATTTTCATTAATTCGTTTCACAACTTCGACAGGACCAAATTTTCTGGCTTTCAACTTGTTATAAGCGCCCACTGGAAAACGATCCTTCGTTAACACAGCATACACCAAATCATCTTCGTTAAATTCAACATTTCGTCGCTTCAAATTTGCAGTTCTCTTATACTTCTCATTTGACTTCTCCAATCGTTCTTGAACGATCTTATGACATTCCGTCAATCCATCAACAAAATCAACAGCCCGTTTAATCGTCCCCTTCGGTTGTGGCACTACCGTTAGGTCCAACGGTCCCCTTGGTAAATTTGAATATACAATCTGAAATGGACTGAATCCCGTACTACGATTCACTGCATGATTATGAGCAAACTCTGCCTGGCATAACTTCATATCCCAACTTTTCAGATTGTCCTTCACAAGACATCGCAATAAATTTCCCAACGATCGGTTAACAACTTCGGTCTGTCCATCTGTTTGCGGATGATAAGCGCTGCTAAAGTTCAACTTCGTTCCCACCATCTTCCACAAACTAAGCCAAAAATGACTCAAAAATCTGGTATCCCTGTCTGAAACAATAGACTCCGGCAACCCATGTAAACGATAGACTTCCTTGAAAAATAACTGAGCAACACGAACAGCATCTGCCGTCTTCTTACAAGCAATAAAATGCGCCATTTTCGAAAACCTGTCCACCACAACAAATATAGAATCATTCCCCCTTTGAGTTCTAGGTAAACCCAAAACAAAATCCATGCTGATATCAACCCATGGTCTAGTCGGTACAGGTAACGGCATATACAATCCTGCATTTGTCGCTGTCCCCTTCGAAACCTGACAAATATGACATCTCTCTACAAACCTTTCAACTTCCTTCCTCATCGATGGCCAATAGTAGGATTGAGAGATTAACTGCAATGTTCGGTCACGGCCCACATGTCCTTCCTCGTGTAACTCCTTGATAATCTTCAATCTCAAACTGCTCTCTGGAATACATAATCGATTTCCTTTAAACAAGAATCCATCAACCAACATAAATTCATCAGTATCTCCATCCTTAACTTTCTCAACGAACTTTGCAAAGTAAGGATCTTCGTCAATCAACTTTGGCAATAATTCAAACCCTATCACCTCAATTTTCATTGTAGTCAACAAATGACTCCTCCTACTCAAAGCATCAGCCACACGATTCGTTGCCCTAGATTTATGTTTCACGACAAAAGTAAACTGTTGTAAATAAGCAATCCATGATGCATGTCTCGCAGAAATCTTATCCTGTCCTTGCAAATGCTTCAAAGCTTCATGATCAGTGTAAAGAACAAACTCTTTCTGGAATAGATAACGCCTCCAGTGTTTCACGGCTTGAACAATGGCATAAAACTCAACAACGTATGTACTATATCTCATCTTTTCTCCTGATAATTTCTCACTGAAATAAGCAACTGGCCTCCCACTCTGACTCAACACTCCTCCAATCCCAACCTTTGATGCATCAGTGTGTAGCTCAAACAACAATTGAAAATCTGGTAATACAAGAATTGGTGCTGTCGTCAAAAGTTCTTTAATTCGTTCAAAAGCAAACCCTGCTTCCTCCAACCAAGAAAATTGCTTCCCTTTCATACAATCAGTAACTGGTGCCATCACGCTACTGAAGTGTGGAATGAACCTTCGGTAGAATGATGCCAATCCATGAAAACTTCTAACTTCGGTGATAGTTCTCGGTTGTGGCCAATTTCTAATAGCTTCAACTTTACTTTGGTCCACTTGGATTCCCTTCTCAGATACAACATATCCCAAGAATAAAACACTTCGAGTCATGAACACACATTTCTTCGTAGCTGCATAAAATTGTTCCTCACGAAGAATAATTAACACTTTTCTCAAATGTTGAACATGCTCCTCTGTGCTCGCACTATAAATCAGAATATCATCAAAGTAAACTACAACAAACTTCCCAATGTACGGTCTGAAAATTTGATTCATCACCCTCATAAATGTACTTGGTGCATTTGATAGACCAAACGGCATAACCAACCATTCATATAAACCTTCCCTCGTCTTGAATGCGGTCTTCCATTCGTCTCCCGGTCTAATTCGAATCTGATGATAACCACTCTTCAAATCAATCTTCGAAAAGATAGTTGCCCCATTCAACTAATCTAGCAAGTCATCCAACCTCGGCATAGGAAATCTGTAGCGAACAGTAATCTTGTTCAAAGCTCTACTATCGGTACACATTCTCCATGTTCCATCCTTCTTCGGTACTAACAAAGCTGGTACTGCACAAGGACTCAAGCTTTCCTGAACACGTCCCTGTTCTAGCAATTCCTCTACTTGCCTTCGCAACTCTTCATGTTCCTTCGGACTCATTCGGTAATGTGGTCGATGTGGTAAAACTGCTCCCGAAACAAGATCAATTTGATGTTGAATGTCCCTCAGTGGCGGTAACTCCTTAGGCAACTCTTCTGGAAATACATCCTCAAATTCTTTCAAAACTGGCTTTGCTTCTTCAGGAATTTCAACCCCTTCACTGCACTCTCGCCCAATCAACAAAAACACTTCAGGCTCCTCTTCAATCTCCTTGACAAACTCCTTCAAAGATAGCAAAGTTTTCAGTTCTTCGATCTCTTCTAGCTTGCTTTCCTTCTGTTGCTGCTTCTTGGGAACTAAAGTGATTTTAGTACCTTCAAACATGAAACTATAGCTATTAGCACGACCATCATGTTGCACTGCTCTATCAAACTGCCATGGCCTGCCCAACAACAGATGACACACATCCATGTCTACAACATCACACCAAATTTCGTCTTTGTACTTCTTCCCAATAGAAAAATTAACACAAGCCCTTCGACACACCTTCACTTCACCACCCTTCCTTAACCATGCTACTTGTACGGTTTAGGATGCTTCTCAGTTTTCAAGTCCAATTTCCTTACTGCTTCAGTAGAGATAATATTATCACAACTCCCAGCATCAATAACGAACTTGCAAACTTTTCCCAAAATAGTGCATGTCGACTGAAAAATATTGCTTCTCAACCAACTAGAATCTTCCTCTTGCTTTGGTGTAAGACAAGATCTCCTCATCATCAAATTACAACCTTCATCTCCGGACAATAAGTCTTCCTCCTCAACACAAGGTGCATTTGAACATTCAGCTTCTACTTCTTCATCTTCAGCTTCCGCAACCATCACTCGCTTCTTAGGCTTTGGACACTCATTGCTTTTATGACCCAACTCTTGGCAATTGTAACATTTGAAACCACTGCTAACCTTTGCCTTCTCAGCCTCCTTCACCACTGGCTTACTGACAGGTTTAAGAACATTAGAACTCCCACTAACACCCTTCACTTGATTATTGGAATTAGTAAACACACCACCTCCACGCCTTCCCTGCTTCTCCCAAGCCAACGCTTTCTGATGTGCCTCTGCTACTGATCTAGGATCAAACATATTAACCATATCCTGGATCTGCATTCTCAATCCCCCAATGAATCTAGCAGTTAGCTGTTCTTCCGTTTCCATAATATCATTCCTGGCAATGAGTTGGTAAAATTCATCAGCATAATCACTAACAGACTTCGTCCCTTGCCGCAGATTCTGCAACCTCTGGTACATAAGTGATTGGTAGTTGTAAGGCAAAAATGTAGCTCGCATCAACTTCTTCATCTTCTCCCATGATTCAATCTTTGACTTTCCCATTCTTTCCCTTGTAAGTTTAGTTTGTTGCCACCATGCCAAAGCTCTCCCCCTCAACCTCGTAGCAACCAACTTCACTCTTCTATGCTCAGGAACCTCCTTGAAATCAAAGATCTCTTCAACATTTGACAACCAATCTAAGAATTCTTCAGCTACTATTCCACCTTTAAATTCAGGAATTTCCATCTTCATACCCGATTCCCATCGACGATCATCCTCTACATCCCGATAAGAATTTCGAACTTGGTCTCGATCTCGATAATGAATGCTAGCTCTATCACCCTCTTCATCAAAATCAAAATACGCCTACATCGATCTCGACCATTGTCATCCCTTCGTTCATGCATGCTTCTTCGACTTTGTCTCTCTTCATCTCTATATGCCTCATTCTCAAATTCTCGTGAAATTCTTCTTTCTTCATGTCCATAGTCATGATGATCTCTCCGTGATGAAATTGATGTTTCTCTTCTATCTCTGAAAGAATGCGGTGATACCCTCCTCGCTTCCGTAACCGATGGCGAAACTCGGTTTCCTCTATGGTTCGAGTTTGGTGATCTCCTCCTTTGAGTTTGATTCAAATCATTCATCAACTTCTCTAACTTTCCAATGCCTTCATCAAATTTCTCATTAATACATTGTTCCATAAGCTCGGCTTCTTCTCTTCTATACAACGCTTCAAAATTTTGATGACGGTTAGCTCTCCTTGGCGGCATGATTGGAAACTCTTCACAAACACTTCAAAATTTCTCAAATACTTCAACAAATCAAACACAAAACTTCAACACAAGACCAATAAGTCACGGCCTCAACCTTGACTCGGCTCAAGGTCTCCAAGCAACTTCAAATTCAAACACTTCTCCAACTCTAGATCCAAAATGAAATGGATCAAAATCTTCAAACTCGTTGCAACTTCAAGATGAACACGATAAACTCCAACTTCAAACTTCAACTTCAAAAATTGGCTCCAAGTCTCGGCTTAGCTATGATTGGCTAAGTCTAGCTCTGATACCAAACTGACGCAGCGGATTAATCAAAATAAACTTCAATCGGTGAAAGTAACAATCGGTGGATTGATAAATACCAAAATGCCCAAATTCGTTGATCCGAAGATACCGAATTCTAGCTATCTCTAACACGTTGATGGCGCACGATTCCGTGAAAGAAGATCTTCAATTCTTCAAGCGTTGATCAAGCGCACTTGATTCCGCGAATCGGCTTCAACAATCGTTGATTCGAGCGCACTCGAATAACCGAAAGTGGAGATAGGAGATTACACTCAACTACTAATTTAAATTGAAAGCACAAAGTTAACAAAAGAGAATTTTATTCAAAAATCAACAACCAAAAATGTACAACACACTCGCTATTTATAGAGTTTTGACCCTGACCCTTAAGTCGTTGCCGACTTAACACTCCCCGACTCACGACTTACGACTCAACTAAAGTCGCGCACAACCTAAGCGTTCAGCGACGTACTTATTACAACGACCTAAAACAATACAACACAAGTCCATCCCAACACACGACTTAAGGAAACACGCGACATACGACTCAACACTTATTTACAGCACATATGTGACCTTACACGACTCAACTTAGGTCGTTGACGACCTAAGACATACGGTTTAAAGACAAACAAAACGGTACACGACTCATCATTACAAACGACATAACAGAATGGCGACTCAACAACCACACGTCTTCGGCCGACTCATCATCATACCGACTTACGACTCACTCACATGCAGGCAACACAGCGGTTCAACCTAGGTCGTGAACGACTCATTACTTACAGACCATACGACTCACGACTTAATCAACACAAAACAACTCCATACTGGACGACTTACGACTTACGACTTACGACTTACATCCTCTCAACGACTCAAACTCCCAAACTCATAGCTTTTGCGACTCAAGTTCTCACGCTCCCTGCGGAATATCTCCTCAAACGACTTAACTGGGTCGTGACCTGCTTCCGACTCAAAGCTTTTAATAGCTGGAACTTTCCCTTGCTTCATGATAAGTCATGGACGACTTATAGATAAGTCGTTGAGTCGTGTACGACTCATCAAACTCGAGCGACTTAAATCCTTAAGTCGTAACTCCTTTTCCTTTTCTTGGTTAGGTCGTAGCTCTTTCCCATGTTACTCCTTAGGCTGACTCGTGCACGACTTACGAGTTAAAACCGAAACTTCTTTATCTTGTGAATGACCTAACCTCTGAACTTCTGTAGATCGTGCTGCATCATCGATCTTCAAAACTCTTGAATAAATCAAGCAAGCTAAGTCTCAATTTTCCTTTCCTTTCAAATAGAACTCATTCTCCAAAGGGGGAAAATTTTACTAAGCAAACCATTTTTAAATGACAATTTACAAATGCTTGAGCTCGATCTGGTTCAAACTCAACTCAAACGCATAATTTAATAAGGGTAGTATACTAAGTTTACCATGATGCTTGCCTAGGCAAGTATCATATCGCTACTTAGAAGATTATTTGAATTTTCACAAAACTAGTCGAGAGGTCCTTCACCGAACTATCATAATCTACGTCAACCTATGCAGTTAAAGCGCCCTGCCACTCCATATCGTTTGAGGTGCGAAAAGTTGGAGCGGAGATATATCAGGGATGTAGCAGGATGTAGCAAATGACTTTAAAAAGAGGAATGATGAATGTTCTACATTAAAAAGAGGAACAAGTATTACTTATTATTTCACACCAAGCAAAACAAGTTATAATAAAGTAAAGTAAACAAAGTTGACACTTAAAAAGTTAGAACTAGTTATAATAGCCAACAGCGTATATCATTGTTACATCAACTTTGAAGTTACCATAAAACTTAAAAGCAAGACATCAAGCAAAATGCTTATTTATAGGAAAGGGGGATATAGCGGGGCAACAAAATCGAGGATATTGCGGATCATTGTGTCAATATCAGGGATAATAGTGGATCCGCTATATTGGGCCGTTATATTGGAATATCGTTGCCCCAAAAGTCCGCTACGAGATATATCGGGGCAATATAGAGGAATTGACTACATAGACATCAAATAACTATATTACAGATAAATTTACAATGAATAAAGATTACCCAAAATAATATATGATGTCCATCCCAATCCTTTATTCACTCGCACGTTTTTTTTGTTAAACTAGGGTCAGCCACCTGACTCCTCCCATGCAAACTCTGATCCAATTCTTTAGTCTGACCATTGAAATTTCCTCGCATAAACAAAATTGTTCTTTAGAAATATCTTGGTCACCTTAAGAATCCAACTCAAGTGCTCGCCTTTAAGAATCAAGTGAAAACGTCTTGCCTAACCGGTGCAAATCACCTAGAAATCCTACACTCAAACTAGTGATTGGGAACTCGTATGTGAATAGATTGATCCCTAGAAAATATCTCTTTAGCGCATGGGATTAACGCCACTACCAAAGGTTTACTAACACAAGAACAAACAACTTCTAACATGAATAGCTCTAGAGTCTACACAAAATGCATAAAATCATGCGCTCAGTCTTTGCTTATTACGGTAGCCGTCGAATCATACTTAGATGCAAATCCAAGTCACACTTCATCGACCAACTTCACTCAACTCAACAGCTCATCGAGTCTGAATAGGATTACTCTCGATCACCACAGCACCCTTAACATCTATCGCAGCTGCATGTGTACCCGTCTTCTCATACAGATAACCTGAATGGAGTTACCTTCGCAACTAGTGATAGAAATAATTTAGAGTTCGGAAGACAAGTGGTTTAAGCAATATTATATAGTAGAAAAATACAAGTACGCACTCTCTACGCATCTCCTTCTACCAGGTTGTTTTGACTTAAACCGGTCTACTTGGTCCCGAGTATTGAATCTGAGCTCTGATACCAAATGTAATAATTTGTCCTTCATAATAACTAAAAATCAACCTCAAATGACAATGTCCAACTTACAAATACCATAAAAGATAGTTTGTTAGGGTAAAATTAAAATAAAACACTATAACAAGGCAGCATGATGGAAATTCACGGTGAAATGATAACATATATTATACTGAATATGCATGAACCAGAATAGGATAAACAATAATATAAGTAACTGCATAGACGGAAGTAGCTGACAAATAAATATAAATATAGAAAGTTAGAATAGAATATCTAATACAAAAAGTCTCAGATATAAATAACATATTTGTCATGTAGTGCTACAATATTAAGTATATATCCAAAATATCGACCTTACGCCTCTAACATATTCTTATTGCACCACTCTGATAGTGTATCCCTAAAAGCACCTGACTTCCAAAATATTAAATTTAAGACCCCAAAGTTGTCATGACGTAAACTAAAAAAGATAAAACATGGGTTAGACATAAGCTTGCTATGAGGGGAACTATCTCAAAATACCATATATCAAAACTATATACATATATAAAATAGGAAGTTACTAAGGCACATCTGCTCCTTTCCATAAATGTGGCTCAGGGGTAATCCAGACAGCCTATAAATAAGTATAGTAAACCCATCACAAAAGTAAAGAATCATACTATAGCATGCTCTTCTCCTGTAATCAACTATCCATCATAACTAATACATTGTGACTAATACGTAAAACTGTGCCATGATAATGTAACCCAATATACAAATGCTTGGGTAATATAAATATCATAATATATGCCTATCCTAGAATAAACAATAATAATATCAATCAACTAATATAACACACACAACGTAGCGGTAAGTGATAAACAGAGAATAGAAATTGATAGTTTCATCGTTGATGAGTGGAGTTTGCGGTAGAATCTTGCCCAAGATAAATAGAGTCAGTACTAAATTGTACCATAGACCTTGAGTCATGTCCAAAGTGGTCGGACTCACGTATATCTCACTGCAGCCACATCGAGCATTAGTGATATATGATCTATTTTAGATATTTGAAATCTGAGTATGTATTGAACATCCATCTATAATTCGAATTATCGTGATCCAATGACTCCAATTGAGGGTCCAAAATAAATAGATTCGGTACCAAATTATACCATAAACATCGAGCTGCATCCAGCTTTAATCGAACTTGTGTAGATCTCACTATACACCACATCAAGCATAAGTGGTATATGATCTACTTTAGATATCTGAAACCTCCTTAGATCTCATCATAACCCACATTGAGCATAAGTGATATATGATCCCTTCATAGATGATCGTCATCATCTCCACCTTAGTCGTAATGTATTTCTTAACAAATTCGCATAACGTCTCTAAAAAAGAGAATGATGGGCATGTCCCATATAATACGCTATCGGGACCACAAAGGAAAACCGATGCCATGTAAATATATAATTAGTTAAATATAATATCAATACGGCTATCAAAAACGAAGAATGATGTATTGTCATCGTCTATCTACATGGATGGCCACTACTATAAAGCCAATAATACTTACAAACCACAAAATAAGGTCAATACGACGTATGTTCACTAATATGAGACCAATACCATGTACGGTCACTAATATAAGACTAATACCATATACAGTCAATAATATAAGACTAATATTGTTCATTAATACATATCTACACCAAGGTCGTAACCAAGAGGTATAACTAACTCCGCTCGATCGTGCACAACTATTGGACATGATCAGGCAACCAATCATCGTACTAGCCTCTTTCGATCGTAATTAATCATATAAGCATCATTGATATTAGCATTTGAATCCCAAGCTTCGTCTTGCATTACACTTTCTCGAGTAGCCCAAGGTCTTCCTAAAGTCAAGCCAAAGCACTATACCAACTCACATCCGGAACTGGGGAAAATCCCCATTAACTTACACGTTGCTTGGTTTACTGCCTGGGCATGCACCCCATTGGTGCATAGGTGTTATAGCCACCGGTAGGCTGGTGGTTGCTTATCCTATGAAGTAAGCCTAGGCAGGTGTCAATCGTGCCATTTCAGTCGTCGATTAACACGCCATTTCCTCCATTGCTTCACTCGATGGACCGCTAGCTCCTCTAGCTTGTTTCCACCACATCGGACCTCTTCGAATTCCATTGGTTGATATTTAAAAAGTGGTTCCTTATGTATTTGAAAACCAATTTTGATACGAAATCCACTCTTTTATGAGTAGAGCTCTACGAAATGATTTTAGTGAATTGGCCTCCTCTAACATTCCAAAATGAACTCAACCGACCATCTCGCGTCACTCACTCATGTTCGATGCACCTACTTGTGCATACATATGTACACAAATACATGAAAACACATGTAAATTTAACAAATCTTGTTTTGAGCTTCACAAGAGTGATTACTCAACCCGATATTCTCTCACGCAACTTAGCGCACCCAATAATCGCAATGGCTACATAAGATTGCTCATTTGCTTATATACATATATGGATAATCCCATACATATATACAATTGACTACACAATAATGTTTACATTAAACATGCACAACGATTATCAACAATGAGGGAACCAGGCCGGTAAGTGAGATACATGGGTAGATTTCAAAAAAAAAATGTCATTCTAGATCTTATTGGATCTATGAAGTCTAAATTAATTTATTAGATCTGATCTACTTACTTTGAATAAAATCCAATTTTATTTTATTTTATTTTATTTTCTGATTAAATAATCAATGAATTTAATTATTAGGCATTTTGTATATTATATGAGTACATCATAATATACTCATGTGTAAATATAGTGCATGTGAAACATATAATAAAGTGTGCGTAGTAAAACACATTAATTTAATCATAAACCGTGGGTTGTGGAATCATGTATCTTAAAACTAAGTAAACACTAAAGGGGGTGAATAGTGTTTTCTAACTTATGTAAATCTTTTTAAATTTCTTCTAAGATTAATTTTAAATCATATATTATCAACATATAAATATACCAATAATCAATCACAAATGCAATCATAGATAAAAGTAAAAATAAAAAAGTAAAGTAGAGAGTTAGAGAGATGACACTAGGGATTTTATACTGGTTTGGATTTCTCCAACATCCAGTTCCGCATAATTGCTTGTACATATTACTTTTCAAACTCCAATCTTTAAATAGGTAGAAGGCAAACCTAAATACAATCTCGATTTGAGGCTACGAGACACACCCTCTTGAATTTCTTCGCTCAAGGTAGACTCACTTAATTTGATAGGGAAAAAAACATACACGCAAGATTTTTGGGCTATTAAGCACACCCACTTGATTTGAACAGGCTACAAGCACGCCTAAAGCAAATACAAATAGAGTTGATAATTTTTCCAAAGATAATAGCTTGAACTTTAGATACAATGGATCCTATAGCCTCTTCGACAACACTTTGATCTTTGATTTGAGAGAGAGATGTTTGCAAAACAGTAAGAAAGTAGTATTAAATCAATATAATGAAGTATGAATTGATTCTATATGATTTTGAAGAGAATAGATTATATTTTTCAATGTAGTTTTTAAGTGAGTAAGAAGAGGGAAGAAATTAAGCAAATAGATGTCAAAAAATTCATTTGCACTCCACTTTATATAGTAAATGAACAGATGTGTCCGTTGGTGAAAAGTTGCGACGAATAGATACTTTATATCAAAATTTGAAAAATCATTTGGCGGTATGTATGTTGACATATCCATAGCATGTATGTTGACATATGCTTGTATATTTTGAAAACTTATTTCTATTAAAATGTTTTGAAAATCCTATACTTTTTATAATAATTTAATACTTTGTAAAATAATTTGAACATGGTTTTAAATTTGAAAAACATTTATAAAATATTTAGAAATATATTTTGGTTAAAAATATAAAGATTAAAAAATTAGAGATAGGGATCAAAGTTTGCTATCAAGGATTATAATAATATATGCTACGACTTTATACACTAAATTATAATATTGAAATCTTCATATTTTGGACTTTGAACTCATGAATCTTTTTGTCTATTTCTTGTGCTTTCTATATTTATCTCGTCTGTGATTTAGCAATCCCAAAGTTTCTTTTTTTTGTACTCTTTTCTTCGTAAGAGAAATATCAGAAAAAGGCTTCTGGTGTGGAAGAAAACGGTTTGTGACGCTGAAATGCACTCCCGACATAGAAGATCAAGTCGGAAATAACCTTTTTTCATACTACTATCTCGATAGAAAATATCGTGTTAGAAAAAACAATAATAGTTTGTAAAAAACACAAATTTTCGTTTTTTTCTTATAATTGTTTCCGATTCACCAATTTTTATTGCTTTTCAAGAAAACAATAAAAAAATGAAAAAAATAAGATATGAAATCTTAAATATTCTTATTTTACATTTTTCTTATTTTTTCTGATATTTCAAAATTTTGAAAAGTTATAAATTGTTGCTTAACGTACTGTAATTTATATGATTGTATGTAATTGTTATCAAGGTTGTTATTATCAAAATCAATAATGAGGTACTAATAATCTCCTTATTTTTGACTATGAAAACTATTAAACATTCATGTATATAAAATACAATATAGCTCCTACCGAATTACATAAATCCCCTTAGATAAATGCGTGTGTATACTTTATATTTTTCTCCTCTTTTGTCATTAATTAAAATGGGTGAAAAATAAAACTCCCCCTAAATAAAGTACTTTTATGGAATATGAGGTCAAAATCGATAATGTTCGATATTAAATAATTAAAGTATGTATAATGATGCAATATGATACGATTGTAATATATGATTATAAATAAAGCTAGATATATGATATAATGATGATAAATAAGATAACACAAATTATATTCACTAATTCAAACCCATTTGTTCAAATCACACTATTAATTCATACATACAGTCAAACCTAAGCAAAAAAAATCCAAATATCAATCCAAACTAATCCAAACCTAAATCTACACATTAATAATAGGTTATACACATATTTACTATAAAAAAACAAACCGAATAACTAGATATTCCTTGAAACTTCAACCCAACCATCAGATCCAAAGATTGGATTTGCTTAGATGGCATCCCAATCTTCATTATCCTTATTGTTAGAGCACTCTAAATTTCTAGTTTTATCATCTTTGATTAAGAAAGAAAGAAATCATCGAAATGCTTTTCTTTCTCTTTGATCATTTTCATTTAACTTAATCTTAAATGCCTTTGATTTCTTAAGATAAAGGAGTGAATGTCTTTGAAGTATTGAAGTGTTTCTTCAAGGTTTTCACAAAATTTTTGATGCGGAAAAGACATTTTAATAAGGAAGTTTTGAAAAATGAAGAGGATAAAAGGGTGAAATGAATAATATAATTTTCGAGAAGAAACAGGCTTAAATAAGAGCGAAAATTCGTTTCAATAGATAATAGTTATTTCATTTTTAAAATTCGAATTTTTTTCCAAACGCTAGGATATGTTGACATATACCATATATGTATGTCAACATATATACGTGAAAATGCAAATTTTATGTTTTTGTTTTACTTAACATATTTATATTTTTCTAGTTTCCAAAGACTAATAGAACAATATAGAATAACAAGAATTTGATTTCATTACTAATGATAGGAAAAACACATGAATTTCAAAGAAAAAACATAAGAAATACATGAATAAACCTGGAAACGTACATTACTAAGGAACATAAAGTTAGATAGACAAGTATAAAAGGATGATCATGAAGAGCCACCAAGTTTTCTAATGATCTTCCTAAAATATCTGTCCACTTTATTGGAGAGAGAAGTGAACTTTTTACTAAAATAATGTTTAAGCTTCTTTTGGTTTTGAGAAGCTTCTCTTGGTTCTTTAGAATCTATTTGTTAGAAGGGTGAGATGATTGTTGAAATTTTCTCAAGAAGTATCCATTTCCCCCTCCTCTTCTTCTTGATTTCCTTCTTCTTCTACATTCGGCCGCCTTCTTCCTCTTCTTTTTGTTGTATTTCCCACTCCTCTTCCTATCTCAGTCTTTCTTCTTTTTTAACAAGAGTTTCATATGGTTTGAAATAGGGAGGAATATGCATAAGAGCTTTAAGAACTTTTTGAGTATGGTTATTGTAGCTACCCGTCCCTGGTTGATATTTTGTTGTAAACTGAGACTCATAAGTCATTATTTTGGTCTAAGATTTCTATGTTTAAAATCAAGTTCTTTACCACTTTCCAAAATATCATGAAAATCTCATGATTTTTTCATCATTTTAAAAGTGGAGAGATCAATTTCACTAGATTTGCAACCAATTATGTGACCCAGAAGTTCATAAATCAAAACAATTTGAGTGCCATTTACACTACTACAACTTTGTCCCTATTCTCCTTGAGAAAAAAATTCCATTCAAATTTATATAAAACATTTTAACCAAATCCGGATAACATACAAAATCATTTTGAGAATAGTGGATTAAACCAAGAATTTCATTTTGAAAGTAAAGATTTTAAAGACCATATAAGAGGAAAAATCATCAAATTTTGTAAACCTTTCGAAAAAAACTTTTTCGAAAGTAGCATACTCTATATAAGTATCAATGGCTTCTTTATCATTGGAAAGAAAGCTTTTGGTTCTCTTTGAGAGCCTTATGATTTTAGGGGTTTGAGGAGGCCATTATGAGTTTTCAAAGAGATAAAAGAATGAAAATGTATTTGAATTTTGAAATAAAGTGAGTGAATGAATGGATAGATATAAGATGAATTAATTGAGAGTGAAATGACATGTTCCCTGGTCAAAAAGATGCCTTTTCAGAACATGAGAATAAATGCAAAAGAGAAGAAAATTAAGATTTTAAATTTGAAATGAAAATTCAAAATTTCAGTATGTATGTCGACATATAAGGTATGGATATATTGGCATATGGGCCGTAAAATCCAAAATTAAAACCAGTATAAAATATTCCTATATATAGATTATTATATTCATCTAATAGTACTATTAATCTATATGTTATTCCTAAACCACAAAAAATCAAATAAAAAATAAATGTATAAAGTACCGTCTTTTGCTACGTTCCTTTAATCTATTCTAATTAATCTACTATTGTCGAAAACACATGTTTGCGTCCTCAATATCTGGTTCATTTCCACTTGAAGTTGTATCTGAATCATCTAATGTTGTTGCACAAGTCCTCTTTCCTTTTCTAGATGAATCAGTAACTGGCGAGATCTCTCATTTATTCTGATGTAGACAATCTCTTTGCAACTGACTAGGTTCATCGCAGTTGAAACATTTAATTGTAGTTTTAATTCCAAGAGTCTTGTTTTCATGTCTTCGAAAGTTGTTCATCTTTTTATACTTTAGGAACTTTCTGAAATTTATGGTTATGAAACCAGATTCTTCATCCTTGTCATTGTCTAAATCCTAATTGTCGGTTATTGCAATAAAAGAATTTGATTTATTTTCTATTGTCTTGCTTTTTCTTCTGCCCTGCAATTGTGCTTCATAGGACATTAAATTTCTTATTAACACTTCAATTTTTAGAGTACTAATGCCTTTAGCCTCTTCTACTACCAATGCCTTCTGTTCCCACTCTAAAGAGAGTGAATTGAGGATTTTTCTAACTTGATCTCCTTCAGAAAAGTTTTTACCTAATGATACTAAAGAATGGAGCATATATTTGAAATTTATAACACGTGTCAAAATTAGGCTCATTTGGATTCATTTTAAACAATTGAAAATGATTGGTTAACATGAAAATTTTGGTCTATTTAATTTTACTAGTTCCCTTATGTGTAACTTGTAGTATTCTCCAAATTTCATTATAGACTTACAAATAGAGACTTTATTAAATTCATTTCATATTATAAGCAAGATAAAATATTTATGGCTTTAGAATCATTCTATGCAAGTGTCTTTTTGGGTTTAGACTCTATTAAATTTTGGTCTATTTAACTTTACTAATGCTCTCATGTGTAACTTGCAGTGTTCTTCAAAATAAAGTTAGTATGGGGTTATGCGTACTTATTCTATGTAATATTCAAAATATCTAGACCATTAGTTTGTAAATAAATCTTCATCCTACATGCACAATAAATGTAATTACTGCCATTAAAAAGTGGGGGTCTAGCAGTAGATTGTCCTTCAACAAAAGTGTTAACAAGTGTACAAACAGGGCTGCCAGACATTTATACTTTTCAAAAAAAATAAAAGCAAATTGCGAATTTTTGAAAATCTAGTGCCTTGATACCATATGTGGGTTGCAGAATTATAGACCGCAAGGCTAATTAAACACTAGAAAAGGGGTGAATGATGTTTCTAACTTATGTATATCTTTTTAAATTCCTTCCAAGATTAATATTAAATCACAGATTACCAATATAGAAATATATCTGATGTGCACGTAAATGTGCATATTTTTACCACTATATTTAATCTATTTAAATTAAATAAATGATCATATTGGGTATTTTAACTTGTTTTAACCAAAATCCATATTAATTCCAAATTGTCATATATCCATCTTCATATATGGGCAAAACGGTCATTTGTGTGCATATATTTCTTTATGAAAAATTAATTGAAAATTTATATATATTTGTGTAGGAATTCGATCTCAAATAGGAGTGGGTTCATGAAGACACATGCATGCACAAAATAATTACAAAGGAATGAAGATGGAAATAATTCAAAGTGAAGAACATGGAGGACCCCACCTACCTTAATGTACAAATTAGTGGCTTATGCACATGTTTATGGAATTAATGGCTTCATGTACACTTAAATGATGATTAGTAGAAGTTAATGATTACTTGGCCTCCACACTTCCTTAAGGGCATTTTGGGCATTCCCCAAATTATGGATTAGGGTTTCATACTTGTATAAATAACTCATTATGTTTATGTAACCTCCTCTCTTACTTAGTCTCTCTTTAATTAGTTTAGGCTCAAAAATAAAAGAAAGCTTCTCTTTTCTTTTTCCATGGCTACTTAGTGGTGTGTGTGCATATTGATGGCAGAGGGATTTTGATGGCAGAGGGATTTTGATGGCAGAGGGATATTGATGGCGGTATATGTGTACACACTTAGCGGTGTGTGTGTATACACACACATCAAAACCCCTCTACCATCAGTATACATGGAAAAAGAAAAGAGAAGTTTTCTTTTATTTTTGAGCCTAAACTAATTAAAGAGAGACTAAGGAAGAGGAGGTTACATGAACATAATGGATTATTTATACAAGCATGAAACTCTAATTCATAATTTGGGGAATGCCCAAGATGCCCTAGATGTAGTGTATATGCCAAATAATCATTAGCTTCTATTAATCATCATTTAAGTGCACATGAAGCCATTAATTCCATAAGCGTGTGCATTGGCCTCTAATTTGTATATTAAGGTAGGTGCGTAAGTGGGGTCCTCCATGTTCTTCACTTTGAATTATTTCCATCTTCATTCCTTTGTAATTATTTTGTGCGTGCATGTGTCTTCATGAATCCCCTCCTATTTGAGATCAAATTCCTGCACAAATATGTATAAATTTGTAATTAATTTTTCACAAAGAAATATTTGCACATAAATGGCCGTTTTGCCCCTATATAAAGATGGATATGTGACAGTTTGGAATTAATATGAATTTTGGTTAAAACAAGTTAAAATACCCAATATGATCATTTATTTAATTTAAATAGATTAAATATAGTGGTAAAAATATGCACACTTACGTGCACATCAAATACCCCCACACTTATCTTTTTATTCGTCCTCGAATAAAGGGAAACTAAGGTAAATCCGTTTTCATAGGGAGCACGATTGCATTTGAGCGTATGCAACAAGCCGTTAAATCTCTGGGTGTCCCCAGTAGGACTAGTGTTGTCTCATGAGGGTTCTCGGCGGATGCTACCCATAAAATCCAAACACAGGATGAAAATATTTACAGAATGCAAGATTTATTTACAAAGAGTTGAATGCAAGTTTTTGAAAGTATTTACAAATGAAGGATTTATTTTTAAATTGACACGAATAAGTTAAATATAGGTTTTGGTTAATATCTTAAAAATTTAATCGTTAAAATTTTCAACAAAAATCAAGTTATCATAACAAATATACTACAGTTCAACTCGTTGTTTTGGTTAATAACACAGTGTAACTATGAAATGGATCCTTAGTTGATAATCAAAGTTTATCAAAGTGGTATTTTCATTTCTTTTCAATAATAAATCAAATCAAATAAGTAAAAATAGTGCTTGGATTTCAATTGCTTGCTCTCCCATTATTTGCAAGAAAAATTACACACCTAGCTCAGGTAAACTGAGGCCAGATATACCACCTATGTACTGCCTTTCGGGCTTATGTGAGGGGAGTACAGAGCGTGGTGAGTGCACACACTTTCGTGCATACACCTATCAACCATAGGTGGTTTTTATTAAGTCTGTTTTTTTACATGTGTTCCATACATGCATAACCTGAGGACTTTTGAATGAGTATGAAAGTACATAATCAAAGATTCCAAGTAATTCACTCATGCATAACCGTGAGGACTTTTAAATGAGAGTGAATATTTTGGATGTTATTATTTTTTATTTTTAAGAGAGAGAGAGTTTTGCAAAATCATCTTAGCATCATTTAACTTAGAAGACAAAAAAATGTTATATCTTTACTTTAAATCAACCACTTTTTAAATCAAAGATTTTCAATTAGGATGTATTTCATAATTAACACGTATGAATCTTCTTACATACTAGTTAAACCATTGTTATTTGTAATCAAACTTCATTTTTATTTTTTTAAGATAAATAAAATTTTAAAAATTTCAATTTAATAAGCCAAAACCATATATTTATCCTATGGTGTTTCTTTAAAAATAAATCAAAATGCTTAAAAAAAATAGTTTTTTTGGGTTTGAAAAGAAAATGTAAAGTAAACTATGAAAAATCAAAAAAGAAGGTGAATCTCCCCTCACACTTGATTTTGACTGTGTCCCCACAGTCAACCCAAGTGAAAGGAACGTTTATTATTATTTACATGAAAATGAGATGTATTTACACGACATCAGAAAGTATGTCGTTAAAGAGATAATGAACCGGTCTTCTAAAAATCGGTTCATTTGTCTCTCCAAGTATGCGAGACAGAGCTTAAGCGTAGAAAACCAAATCGTAAAAGATTTCAAAATTGAATATTGATTTGAAAAAACAAATGTCGTTGAAAATCGTACGAGTTGTCTTATTTTCGATGATTTTTGGGGTTGATAAAACAACTGATTGAAGTTCAAATTTATTTTCACCGATTTGAAATTCAAGCTTATCATTGAAAACATTTTCAAAATTATTGATTTTGAAAATGGTGATTTTCATCTTCCCCGTCGGAATTTAACAACTCATCTTCAAAAAGTCCATAGAAATCGTGTTCATTAAATTCGCCTTCCTTTGTTGGATTATCAACAACTTCATTGTATATATCAATTTCAAAATCCAAAGTTGTATTCAAATTTTCGAAATCGAGAAAAGGAAGGTCGAATTTTAAATTTGGTTCCATACCCTCAAAAGAATTGAAATCCAACTCAATTATCGTTTTTTCAACAACTTCATTAAGATCATCATTTTCAGTTTCAAAAGTTATTGTTTGAAAATCGCCGATTGTGGTAAAGATGGATTATCGTTTGACTCGTCATGCAGTGGAATTTGATTTTGTTTTTCATGTTGTTTCATATATGTTTCAAATAAGGAATTCGTGTGATCATTGTAAATTTCATTCGATTGCTCAAAAAATCCAATTTATAATTATTAACTTGAGAATTTTCACTCGTATCGTAATCAAGATTATTCACATTGCCAAAATTATTTGAAAAGTGGATCACATTTTCATTTTAATTTTGAAATTCATTTTGGAATTCAAAATTGAATTGGCATGGGTTATCATCGAAATCGTTTAAATTTTGAATTGAATTCAAATTTGAAATCCTTGAAAACTTTGACTAGAGTTAACGCAGAAATACGAATTACACAAATCATTTATCATTTGATTTTGTTGTGTAGAGATTTCAAGTAAAGACGAAATTTTATTTTTAAGATTTGAGGGTTGCTCATTATTTTGAAAATTTTGTGTTTCGAAATTTGAATCTTTTAAACAATAGTTGGTGTCAAAATATCCATACGAATTTGGAGTGAAATCATATGAATTATATTGATTTTCACAACTGTTATTAAAATCGTGTAAGTGGGGAAACTCAGACATTTTTGAGAATGTTTTTATTTTTTTATAAAGGAAAAATATTTGCCAATAGAATTTATTTTCCAAAAGGGAAATTTACTTTTTGGTTTTGGATTTTCAATTTTTTTTGTTTTTGAAAAGATTTTTTTTTTCTAATTGACTTTTGAAATTTCAAAGGAAAAGGATTAAAATTTTCAAAGGAAAAGAAAAGGATATTTACAAAATTTTTTAGTTTTGGATTTTTGAAGTTTTTTTTAAATATGCATGAACTAATGCAACTAAATGAATGTAAAAGTTACTTACAAATGATTTATCCTAAGTTAACCCAAAATTGTATAATCACACTCTGTCTTCAGTCAACAAGATAGTTCTCTGCCAGGTAACAGACAGGAATTATCAGTGCAACACGAATCACCGTAGCAATACAGCCGACGATTTAAGTACCTTTAGAGGAATAACCACTACAATATTTACGAATCACCGTAATATTTAAATGGTTATTACTCTACCGTAGCCTAGACATCAAGAAATTAATTTGTTTAAAGAAGACAAATTGTCAATACATAATTAAGTGTCATCGATGTCTAATCGTTATTATTAACAAAAATCTAAGATGAAATGCAAAACTGAAATTAAACGTGTATTAACAGTGCAACTAAAATGAATTTTTTTTTGGTTTTCTGATTTTTTTTAAATGCAAGTAAGAAACAATGCAAAACAAACAAAAACAACAGATATATACAATGCAAGGCAATAAAAAGAAAAGTATAAACAAGCAAGCAGTTTTTTTTTGTAAGCTCAGCAAATCAAACAATTTATTTTAGCAAGCTCTTCTATTCCTCTGCAATTATGCTTTGGCAACCTGAAATAAAAATAAGATATATACAGTTTTTTTTTGTTTTTTATTATAAATATTAAAGATGAAACCAGAACAAACGAAACAAAAGGAAAGAAATTTTAAACGAAAGAAATTTAAACAAAAGAAAAAAAAGGCAAGTCTTAAAGAGAAGGATGGAATGGAAGTTTAAACAAAAGAATTTGTTTTTTTTAATAAGATGGCAAAACAAAATGAAAGAATTTTTTTTTTTGGAAGAAGACAATTAAAACAAAACAAAACAAAACTGAAGCAACACAAGAAGTTTCACAAAGGTCGACCCACAACTATAACCCGGCCCGTTAAAAAAAAAGACCCTATCCTCAAAATGTTTTATAAACAAAAGCAAGGCAGTGAATTGAATAATTTCACGTTGCCCAGCACTATTAAAATTCTCAATTTGCAAATTCATATTCCCCCACATCCATGAAATCGGTCGAGGCTCGCTAGAGGGGTGTTTGCTGTATTGTTGGCAGTGAAGGCCGAAAGAGGGTGATTCGTGGATTGCGGTGGGTGGAACGGTAATGATGTATGGTGGTGGGTGGAAGGGTGGACGGTGGTTGTCAGGTGTTAGCTCGATTTTGAAGGAGTGACTTGTGTTGATGTCGCTTGATGGAATTGGGGTGGTGACGCGTTTTGCGATGGTCTCCAGAAATTGGGCTGCAGGCGATTTGGGTTTGAGTTCGATTGTTGCGATGGGGTTGTTCAAATTCCAGCAAGTGATAGGGTTTTGCGATTTGATGTGGTGAGGCAGCAGTGATTAGGAGGATGGTTGAAGAGTTTTTGGATGCAGATTTGGGTTTAAGGGAGGTCGATTATTTGTTCGTGGTTTCAGTGGGATGTTAGATGGAACTCGAGGATGGGTTGCTCTGGTTGTCGTCTCGGCAGTGGTTGTGGTATTTAACAGTGAAGCTGAGGTGGTCGATGGCTGTTGGCGTGGAGGTGAATTAAGGCCTGAGTTGGATTAGCAAGGTTCGGCAGCTCTCTGTAGTCGAGGCAACACAGTGGGATTTTGTGGGTAAGTTGAGGAGGAATGGAGGCAAGGAACTGTGGTAAGGATTGTTGTGTTTTTTTTTTTTTGAAAAGAAGAAGCAGAGGGATTTTGATGTGTGTGTATACTGATGGCAGAGGGACTAATGGCTGCAAGGCGAATGTGGATTGGCTGGTTGATGACTACAGGAGGCGGTTCAGGTTGTAGGTTAGTAGAGGAGGATGACGTAGGGGAGTGTTGTCGTCAGGATGTTAGCGGTGTATGGGCAGTGGTGATGATAGCTTCAGTGGTTGTCTGGTGGACAGTGGATGATATGCTGCTTTGATGAAGGAAGTCGTAGACTATGGTGGAGCTGATGGTGACGGTATATGAAGTTGCTGGGATGGCAATGAGTTAAGAGAAGTCTTGTAGTGGGTTGTAATGATTGTCGGCACAGTTGAAGTTACTGTGGTCGAAGTTTCAGGGATGTTGCAAGTTGTAGGACAATATGGTGAAGTGGTTAGTAACAGAGATTTGGAGATAGGCAATTGTGGACGGTAGTGATGGTTTGGCAATGAAGTATGTTTGTTAGAGTGGATGTATTGTGAAGTAATAAAGGCTGCTGTGCATAGTGGCGAGGGAGGCAGTGTGCATAAAGATATGCACACTTTGAAGCAGTGCCAATTTGGTGGATGGACAGAGCTGTAGTATGCAGAGGAGAATGAAGAAATGGGCAAAGTGAATTGATGTCAAGTTGGTGGTGGGTTGACTGGTTGTAAATGGTCTAAATGGCAGTGGAAATAACAGTTGAGAATGGAAGGAATGGAAGCAGTTCTGCTATGTAGTGGACAGAAGTATGAAGGAGGAGGTTTTTGGCAAGTTAGAAGTAATGGAAGGAAGGCAGAAGTGTAGTGAAGTGTTGGGCTGTCGACAGTATATTGAAGTATGTGAAGATTTATGAAGTATGTGAAGAAGTTGTAAGAAGATGGATTAAGTGGAAGTTGGTCTGGACAGTTTGATGTTGGTCAGTTTGATTGTGGTGAAGTGTTTGAAAAGGAGGAAGACAGTCGGGTAGAAGGAAGCAGGGGAATGTTAGCAGAGGAAGAATAAATTTTTGTTGGTGCAGATTGGAGATGAAGAGGCAGTGGAAAATTGCACAGAAACAAAATGCACAGAAATGTTGTTTGATTGTTTTTTTTTACTTGGTCAATATAACAAGAAGAAAACGAAAGATGTCAATGTAAAAAAAAAATTGTATATATGCAAATGTGAGTGAAAATGTATAAGAAATGATTTTTTTTGGATGATATGCAAATGCAAATGAAACTAGAAAATTAGAATAACATGCACACAAACAAAATGTCACAAAAATCACACACAAAACAACACACAAAAATCGAACAAAAATAATTCGAAGAACAGAAAAATAAAATCAAAGCAATTTCCCGGCAATGGCGCTAAAAACTTGTTAATCGACGCAATTTCTATCGAATTAGAAAACTGTCGAAAAATTTAGAAATAAAAATTATATCGCAAGCACACAGCGTACACTTGTATGACGTGACGAATACGGGTGGATCCGCAGGGAATTGTTGATTTTAAACTTCTATTCAATCAAATTAAATCGAAGTTGAGAATTGTTTAAGTTAGATAAGGAGAAAAACAAATAAAAGAAAGTTGATAAAAATATGAGAGTGTTAAGACAATTTAGAGGCAATTTCCACTCTCTAGATCACATAAATCAACAAATTGAAGTTATGATCTCTCTTTTCTTATCATTAGTGTAATTAGTTGATGTGCTTATCATAAGTATGGTATATTTGTGCTATTAATTAGCCCAATATAAACCATCAAACTGCAACACAACCACTAATACACATTTAACTTTCATTAAGTATGACAACAAAGTTGAAAGTAAAATCTATTTTAAGCATGACCTGTTAACTATTGTTTAGAAATATAGGCCATCAAATTTTAATTTCAACAATCACTTCATTACCATCATCATATGTGAAGAAGAGGTAATTATTGTTTTTAAATGTTTAAGCATAGCCTGTTTGATGTCAACAATATAAGCTATCAAATTCAAATCAACCACTTCAAAACATTTCATTCAAGCACAAAAGAGTGCAAACAACAAAATGTTGAATCTACGTACTAGAGAGCTTCATTACCCATAAATTGAAGGGATTAAGCTCTCATATTTGTTATCATATGAACAAATGTAGAAAACAACATGAAACAAGAAAAGAAAAGGAGAGCAAAATGAAAGGAAAAATTATTCTACTTGCATAAAGTAAGATAGATCTACACTAAAACATGAAAGGAAAATAAACAAGAGAAGAAAAGAGAAATATATTAAAGTTGCATAAAAAATTACATGAAACAAAATGACTAAGTAGCCATGGAAAAAAGAGAGAAGCTTTCTTTTATTTTTGAGTCTAAACTAATTAAAGAGAGACTAAGGAAGAGAGGAGGCTACATGAACATAATGGGTTATTTATACAAGCATGAAACCCTAATCCATAATTTGGAAAATGCCCAAAATGTCCTTGAGGTAGTATGGAGGCCAAGTAATCATTAGCTTCTACTAATCATCATTTTAAGTGTACATGAAGCCATTAATTTCATAAGCATGTGCATTAGCCTCTAATTTGTACATTAAGGTAGGTGGGTAAGGGGGTCCTCCATGTTCTTCACTTTGAAGTATTTCCATCTTCATTCCTTTGTAATTATTTTGTGCATGCATGTTTCTTCATGAACCCACTCTTATTTGAGATCAAATTCCTACACAAATATGTATAAATTTTCAATTATTTCACAAAGAGATATATGCACACAAATGACCGTTTTGCCCCTATATGAAGATGGATATGTGACAGTTTGGAATTATATAGATTTTGGTTAAAATAAGTTAAAATACCCAATATGATCATTTATTTAATTTAAATAGATTAAATATAGTGGTAAAAATATGCACATTTATGTGCACATCAATACCAATAATCAACCACGGATAAAAGTAAAAACAATAAAGTAAAGTAGAAAGTTAAAGAGACGACACCAGGGATTTAGACCGGTTCAGATTTATTCCACATCCAATATCATACAATTGCTTGTATGGATTTCTTCTCAAATGCCAATCTTTAACCGGGTAAATGACAAACATAAATACAATTTCGACTTTGAGGCTACAAGACACACCCTTATGAACTTTTAAGCTCAGTTAGACTCACTTGATTTGACTAGGATACAAGCACACCTACTAGGTTTCTGGGCTAATAAGCACGCCCACTTAATTTGAATGTGCTACAAGCACACTTAAAGCAAATACAAATAGAGTTGATAGCTTTTTCAAGATAATATCTTAATCTTTGGATAAATTGGATCCTACAGCCTCTTGGAAAGTACTTTGATCTTTGATTTGAGATAGAGATGTTTGCAAAAAAATAAGAAAGTAGTATTGAATCAATACAATGAAGTATGAATTGATTCTTTGTGATTTTGAAGAGAATAGAGTATATTTTACAATGGAGTTTTCGAGAGAGTAAGAGAAGGGAAGAAAGTAAGTAATCAAATGTCGAAAAATTCATTTGCACTCCCCTTTACATAGTAAGTAAATAGATGTGCCCGTTCGTGAAGAGTTGCAACGAATAGACACTTCATTTCAATATTTAAAAACCAATTAGCGGCATGTATGTCTACATATCCAAAGCATGTATGTCAACATATGCTTGTATATTCTGAAAACTTATTTTTTTAAATGTTTTAAAAATCCTATACTTCGCAAAATAATTTGATACTTTTTAAAATAGTTTGAACATAGTTTATAAACATTTTGAACTTTGAAATTTTTTATAAAATATTTTGAAATGTATTTTGGTTAAAAATATAAAAGATTAGAAAACTGGAGGCAGAGATCAAAGATTGCTATCAAGGACCGTAATAATATATGCGATGACTCTATATATTAAATTATAATATTGAAATATTCATATTTGATTACTTGAACTCATGAGTCTTTATGCCTATTTCTTGTGTCTTTATACTGTACACTCTTCGATTCAACACCTGTATGATATTCCACACTATATACTACATAACTTGGCAAAATATTAGTATGTATTTTTATGTGATTGCAAATGGTTGTTACCAATGTTGTTATCATCAAAATCAATAATTAAGGTATTAACATAGATAAACGGGTGAGACAACATGTATAAATATGGAATCGTTGAGTAAATTATCCAATAAACAGTATACTTGGATTATAATATAAATAAGAGATATACCTAGCAGATCTCATCATTGATCCCATCTTGAATGGTGGATCATAATATATGCAATTTGAAAAAATCTTGCCCTTTGTAACGCATCTCACGTAGATCACTACCCATCTTTTCAAAACAAGGATGGACCACTTATTTTATTATTTATTTGATGTTTATTATAATATAGTATGAAATACGAAACTCCATTCAACCACTTATCATGAGATTTTATTTCATTCACCATGACTGATTTACAATCGAGAGTTTTAGCTTAAAGAAATTATCTCATAGAAAATAATTTTCTACATGAAAATATATTTTTAGAATATAAATTATATTTTTCATTCCATATTAAGTATCTTTAGTATTTTATACAGTTCTCGTTTCCGATGTCTCGTCATGAAGCAGAGGCGACCGATCATTCTCTTCATCCTAACTGTGTTGAAGTTACATCCACTTTCATACATTCGCTTCATTTCCAAAAGGTCGAACCATTCAAAGGAAATTCTTAATATAATCAATCATATCGAATACACGATCTCGCACTAAGATTTATTTGCGTATTCCAAATGAACTAAATTCATCGAAGTTTCGTACATTACGAATGATGACTTTTGACCATACAACTTTTGTATGTGATTAATATGGATCAAATACTCATTTACTAGTATCTTACAAGTTCAAAAATCAAAAGACAATACATAGGCAAGTAAATTTCAAGTGATCAGAGTACGAGCATGTGTAGTTGTAGAATTAGGCTGTGGCGACCCGTCCTTCTACTACCAGAAAGACATATCATCATTAAGAAAAGAAAGGGATAGAAGTAGAAAGAAAGAGAAAGAAAGAACAAAAACATCAGAATCTCACAGCGGAACGGAACAAAATATAATATATCACATAAATATTACATAGTTTTACATATATCAGCGTTATACAATATCAATACACATGACAATCATACCTACATCTATCACTACATACATCAGAGGTACAATACACATCAACTACTGGCACAACGGAACTAGATAGATAACTACAAACGTCTGGAAACTCCTGCTTCAAGCTCCTCCAGTAATTAAAGTCCGAAACCTATCACTTGGCTACTCATAAAAATTTGAGTACCCAAGAGTTTATGAAAACACAAAATATAAACTCCGGGTCAGACATGGGTCTGGTATGAGTAAATGGTTTAAATTGTTTAACTTTGAAAAACATTTGAAAATAAAGGTATCACATAAGACTCCCCACAAATAAATACGGGTAAGTTTTTACCTTACGCTAACCAAAACATTTCATAGGAAATCCAGTGATATTATAATAGTGTCTAGGGTTTTCAAGTAAATAGAAAATAGCCGAAATTGTTACATGATTAAATTCCAGCTACTAGCCACAAAAGTGGGTAATACAAATCAAAACCGTAGGGTCTCGTAGGGAAAATGGATTTCCAACAATGACAGGGCTACTGGGGTACCGCCCGTCACAGTACGGGGCCTAGATCACCGTACCGAGGATCACTCCCGACCCCTTGCAACACAAGGCCGGAACCATTCCTTACTGAACAGTTCTGAACAAGATAAACCCCGCAGTTGGCGTGACCAACCGCTCACTAAGCCGAAATATAAAAGGGACATCTAGACAGGGGAAATATCTTGTCCTGCTTGGGCATGACCCACCTAACCTTGCTGCATCTCCCCTGTTTCAGCCATTCCCGGTTGATGAGGCTTGAGGCTGCGATTACCTTTAGAGAACAAATTCGAATGCTCATCGCCCGCCTGACGATGTGTTGAAAGCATTCAATCCATACAAGTTCGTTCCGGGTTCGAACGAAACCGAAGGCATTATCTCGTCACACTCGTTTTGGAATCACCCTCAGAGTCAACGACGATAACCCTTGCATTCTGCAAGCACCATCTCGATCTTCATTTCAGGATTTACGACCTAACGTTTAAATTGGATCGATGTGGTTTTTGGAGAATCAAATTTGATTCTTCCGATCCCGGTCTCATCGAATCCAAACTTCATTTTAAGGGCCAAGTTGTCTAATTAACTTAACAGTTTTAAATTCAACAATTGAATTCATATAGCAATTTAACACAGATAAATAACATCAGATAAATCATATAACAATTTAACATGGATAAATCATACACAATCATCACAGATATATCCAGAATATCACAGAACATCACATGATATAAATAAACATCAAAGGAAATCAATATAATCATCGATTCATATCAACCAGTTTGATTTGTTTAAACTTAATTGCATATGTAAGAGTAAACTATATTTTATTCTTACTAAATTAATTACTAATAAATTAACTTATTTTAATTCATTAATTACTTATTAAATTATTCACTTAATTAATTAATTATTAATCAATAACCTTAATTATTGATTTATAAAACTCAATTACACAATCCATTATTACTATTTATTTAATTAATCATTAATTATTAATTAACTTAATCGTTTAATCATTAATTAATTATTTAATCAGTTAACTATGATTTGTTAATTAACCAACTTCAAATAATTAATTAAATCCTTAATTACACATGGGTTTACACAAGATTATGATTAAAATCTTTAACTACAAATTTGATTAAGCATTATACAACTTATTAAATCTTAATTATAAAATTTATTACATTCTTAATTATCTTGGATTTAAATTAATTACTCGTTTTATTTTCTGTAAAACTTCCTTCATAAGTTTAATCACAACCTAAACAATTTGACAACATTAATAACATAATTGATACTTAGCTTATTTAACTTCAATTGTTACTTAATTACTCAGTTAATTAATTTATTTTTACTTGTTAATTGATAAGTTACTTATCAAAAATTAATTACTTATTTAACTATCACAAATTACTTAAATAAATCAATTAGTATCAATTTAATTAAAGAATAATTCCTGATTAATCACTTAAGGTAATTTTCATTAATTAACTTCGAGTAATTAGCTAACGTTATTAAGTTTTAAATTGATTTAACATATGATTTATTTTTAATTACAAAATTAATTTAAAGTTATCAATTAAATTTCAAATATGAATTAATTAACATTCTAACTACTTGTTTAATCACCTAGACTTCTTTAATAACCTTTTAACTTAAACTAACAAACTATTGTTTAATTTAACTTAAATATAACAAACACTTAACAAAAATTATATGCACGTCCATTTAGAAAGGTACCCGAGACAAACCCCTTCCCTACTCGAGACAGTCTCGAGTTATCCTTGAGTCTCCCCTGCGTCCCTCTCTCTCACTCTCTATCTTCTTCTCCTTTTTTCCTGATTCTTTTCTTCTTATCATTTTTCATTTTTTTAGTAAAATTTATAAAACACTGCTGAAGCCACACACGAGAATGACCCAAAGTCACCTCCCTGTTCTTCTTTTTCCCAGTTCTTCTTCTCCTCATTATATTTTTTAGTAAAAATCGAACTGCAGTAGTTACTCATGCACACGCGTGTCCTAACTCGAGCCAACCTACCTCCTTACTCGAGTACCCACTCGAGTATCACTCGGTACGCAACCACCACGACCTCACTCACACACTCACGCCACCGTGCACGTGTACGGTGGTGCGCTTGGCCTCCGGCGCCTCGCGACAGCCCCCGCAAACCACAAATTATCCACTCAAACGAAAACAAAACTCAGATTCTAATTTCAAGTTGAAAACAAAAAAACGACCTTATGCTCGAACAAGCGACTGCAACACCCACTGTCAAATCATTCGTGCGGCCACCATACATCACCGGAGGTGATGAAACTCCACCAGAACGTCACTCACATCCCCTCTAACTCCACCTAAAATCGCGACCAACTCGGTTTCATGATGATGCCGAAACACGATTTTTACAGAGCATCAAAATTTTAAGCACTCAAACCCTATTTTCGACTCAAACTCAAAATTTATGCATTTGAAAAATAATTTTACATTTTTCTAGTGTTAATACTACTTCAAGCTTGCTTCATATCGATTTACAATAGTTAAAATTAACCCAAACATCCAGAGTTTACAAAAATCACATTTTATTTCTATTTTAAACTGCTCTTAAAACCCTTGTTTAAAAATCATAATATTTATGTTAAAAATCATAATTAGGTGTATGGAATCTAAATATGTTAGGGAATTTACCAATTTAAACATTTGAATTTTGAACCTTTAATTTGTTTACCTGCAACTTGAAAAAAAAACAGTGTTTATAACTTACTGTTATACTTCAATATATTTCTAGGCTTTGTTTTATGTTAAACACTCTGAATTACTTACATCTTAGGTTTAAAATTAATTCAAATGGAGAAGTGTAAATGTTCTTTACTTCTTTTACTTAGAAGCTTGACAACAAATCAGGAAACAGAGATTTCCAATGCATCAATCAATACAGATTCATATGTTATATATATATATATATATATATATATATATATATATAGTAGCACAATCATCAGAAGTTAATTACCATACCTAAATTCAAGAAAAATATGTTTACTCACCTAATAAACTTTGATCAGAAAGTGATTTTGATGAGGGAAACTGCAAGTTTGATTTCTGAAAGCTTCACTGTTGTTTTGCTGTTGAGTTAAATCTAAGTTTTCAAAGCCACAAATGTTTATCCCCTCCTTCTTTGGTTCTCAGTTTTTCTTTAAGTTTAAGTTTTTATAAATGAATTGATGATATATAGGTGGATATATATAGATTGAAGCTACTGAATAACAAGTTGTAGCTGGCCAGTTTGTATTTGTTTGTATAGCGGATTTCCCGCATTGTATAGCGGATAAGACCCTAATGCGCCGTCTATTAAGCGGATAATATTTTAAATCCCATATACCGCGATAATTTCATACTGGAACGGAATTGGTATTGTGCTAATGTTTGTGGATGCAGGAAAACAGATTGGAGGGATCCAACTGGATTCCTCGACAGTATTTATTTGATTTCAGATATTTTGATATTTGATGGATTATCATATCGATATATGATATCGTTGTTGTCGTGATTGACTATTTAGTGTGTAGCATCATTGGACCAAACTTTGGAATTTTAAAATGGTTTTTAAAGTGATTTCTGAAAATATACTATATGTTTGGAATTGATTCATTTTAAGTAAATAAACGTTATAATTTTAATGTTATAAAAATTATGATTTTTGAGAAATATAGTCAAAAGTTGATTTTTGAAAATATGGGATTAATGATTTTATAAAATAGTTTAATCGTGATTTTTTTGAATTTATTATAAAAAGTTTAAAAATAGGATTTATAAAATTTGATTATTTTATAAATCAAAATGATGAAATTATAAAGGACTTTAAAGATGTTTTAAAAGAATAATAGTATAAATTGATTTATATAAGAAATCTATAAATTGATATTTATAAATTAAAATATTTGAATTATAAAACGAGTTTTTATAAGTGTTAGAATGAATTGTGAATGAACTTCAAAAATGAATGAAATTTATGGGATTATAAACGGTGAAGTTATAAATGGAATTTTATAAGCAGTAGGTTTATAAAATTTGTAAAGGTTATTAAAGAATGGATTTTTGATAAATAAATGAATCTTATAAGTTATAAGATTTATAAATTGGGAAGTTTAAAAGAATGATATTTGTAAACGAATAAATTATAAGTGTTTAACTTATAATATGAATTTTTAGAATATCATTGAGATATGAATTGAGATAGGTTAATAAAGGAATTTATAAAAGGAGTTGATATAAAATAAATAGAAATAGAATTTATAAACATTGTTTTATAAATTCGCAACGACTTATTTTGATAAGTAAATTGTTTTAACTTATTTATGGAGTTATATTCACGTTATAGACAGTGAATAATCCTTTAAGATAAAATGTATAGAAGGATGAAATTTGTTAACGAAGTATATTCACGTTTTTGAATAGTGAATAATATGTTAAAGAAAATGTTTTGAATGTGATGTTTTAAATAGAATTAAAACGATCTAACGATGTTTTCAAAACGTTTTGAGATTCGAAACCATAGATTTCAACATTTATTGTTGAAATAGACATTTTCGAGAAATAGAAGGAAATGGTGGACTATAACACTGTTGTTATAGTAAATGATTTCCGAAAGGAAATGTTTTGTATAGTATTGGGATTTATATATCCATCTTAAATTCGAATCCCTATACTAGTGATTTTGGGTTGTCGTAACAATGTTTTACGCAACATTCGTTTTGACCCAAATAAATATGGTTAAGAGAATGATTTCCTTAAAGAATGAAATATATACTTAATTTCGATTTAAGTATAATGAATATTTTCCAAGTGTAGAAAATAAATGGATTGAGAATTACTTAATAAGTAAGCATGGAAATGTTTTCCAATATAAAGTGAATATTTTGAGAATTTATCTTTTTGAAGATAAATTGAAAATAAATAATTGAAGTTGTATATTCATAGATATTGTGAAATATAAATTCACTATGGAATTTACAAAAGGAAGTGGAATTTGTTTAAAAATAAATATTGATTTATTTTTGAAGTGTGAAAATTATTTATCTTGTAAAGATATGAATTTTGGGAAATAAATAATTTGGAAAATTATTTGGAATCTGGTGATGTCGTGCATATCCATTGATAGTTCAATAACCGACTATCAATATTTACCTTTGAAAGGTATTTGTTGTGATTTGTTGAACCTGAATGCCACACTTATTTTTAAATTATTGCGCTCGTTATTCGGATTACCCATTCCGAATAGTGATACGACGTAATGGATAGCATTGATGACCGCTGTTGAAGATCGGGTATTTACGAGAGCGATAGGATGACCTGTCGATTGACTCTGCACCGAGTTGCTCCGGTATAGAGTTCTCCATATGTGATGGGGAATCCGATCAGGATTGTGGATATCCGGATTGCAAGGACTTCTTTGTAAGTGCCTTCGGTTCTGTTCGATCCCGGAACAGACTTGTATGGATTGTATGTCTGACATTCAAATTGAGATATAAAGCCGATTTCTTTCAAATATTTTTTTTTGGTGGCGGAGAATTTATTCTCTTAGCTTAACACCCTTCTCTAAGATGTACGAGCTCAGAGGTTATGTAGTTGAAGGTTATCGGCGATATATTCCCAATTTGGTAATGTGACATGCTGAGTGTTGCTGTGAAATGATCATTGTGTTGATTATTTGTGATAGGATCATTTATTTGATCGTCTATCTTGGTGATCATTTCTATGATCATTTGTTGACCCAAAGCATGGCTTTTGTATAAAGTATGTTTTTGTGGACGTGACTTCGTCGAGCCTCACACCCCGGGAATGGTCAAAACAGGAAAGATGCAGCAAGGTTATGAGGGGTAGCGCCCTTTAGGATATGTGCATTTCCTTCTGGAAAAGGGTGGTATCATGGTATGGAGCCCAGATACTTACTCATGTTGAAACACTTTATTTATGATTGTGTGATGATGGTGACGAGCGCTCGGTGAAAGGTCCCAAAGGACTGGGGGATGGCATACTCGTGTCAGTTGTTACCCAGTTAGGGGTAACCCGGCCTTGTGTTGGCAGAGATCCAGTTTGGTTCTCGGGGACGTCCTTCCAGAGGCGTTCTCATGTGGCAATGGGAAGTTCCTTGGCCTGATCATTCGTTGGAAATCCAATTCCCAATACGAAACCCTGTACGGTTTTAGTTGTAGAACCTGCCATTTACTTATGGTGGTCACCACTGTTTGGATGGTAGCTATAGTAGGCATACGATAATGGTCGTATGTTGGCTAAGATTTATATTCTACTTTCGAAATATTTCCTACACTATGCACTAGTAATAATATCAAATGTCTTTTTAATGCGTATCAAGCATCTTTGACTATCATAAGGAGAAATCTCCTCCGATTCTGCGTTTGCATGTGTGTGTGTGCGGGAGGCCTTATGGTAGTCTCATTTTTAAAAGCATTGCGAATTGACTTTAAAAATATTCTTCTATTTTGATTTTAAAGATAAATAAACTATTTTGAGTTCTCACACCAGTCACATGACTGACTCGGAGTTTATTGTTTTCCTTCCTAAACTCTGGGTGCCCACCAATTTCCACACGGGCAGTCAAGAGTTCAGGTTTATCAGGATATTCTGGAGTTGCTGGAGGCAAGATGGATGGCATGGCGTATTACTAGTTTATATAGTATTTCTTTTCCGCTGTTTGTTGTTGTTTGTTGTTGTACACTCTGATGATATGATGTAATGAAATGTGATGTAATGTAATAACTGATATAGTTCTTTGTTTAAAGATTATTCATTTATCTATTATATGTTGTTCCGCTGCGAATTGTGAGATTCTGATATTGTTCTGTTGTTTTCTTTCTGTTCCGTTCTATTTTCTATTTTCTTTTCTCTCTATTTCCTATCTTTCCTATCTCCTTCTGTCTTTTTCTTCTTTTTCTTTTTCTTTTTCTTAAAACCCTAAATGTTCGGTTTTCCGTCGTTCGATTGCTTGGCAGTTGATACTGTGAACGTATTGATGTCAGTTTTCGAAAGTCGAAGAATCGGGTCCTTACATCTGGTATCAGAGCATATGGTTAAGCGACAACCATGGTTCTGTTGGGTATTACTCATTAGAGATAGAGTCAGTAGTACTCTAGAATGAGTTTGAGTGTAATAATAGATACGAGTGCGTATTTGTTAGTGAATACAAAATTGTTTTATATTGTGATGATTGGTTTGTTGAGTGGCATATGAACCTTCGTCAGCACGGTCAGGACAACTATGCTGAAGGGGTTTATAAACACTTGAATAGAACAATTCGACACAGTATTGTTTTAAATTGGGTAAATGAAATAATTTTACCTTGATTGTATTTTATATATGAAGAAATAATTTTTCAGAATTATGAAAGTGTATATAAGTTGATTGTTTAGTTGTTTGAATAATCTAAGTAAAAGATTAATTGTATAAGCAAAAAGAATTATAAGAATTGAATTATAGTTAAAGTGATTTACAATTGTGAAATAAACTTATATATATAAGAAGTGAAACTATATGAATATATTTATTAATATGAGTTGTAAATAAAAATGAATTTAAAGTTAAATGAAAATTTACTTTAGAATTGGAATCTGAATTGATTTATAAGTAGGAATTTAAGTTAAGTAAAACCAAGTGATGTTTGTAAAATGAAATATAACTTAAGAGTTGTTGGATGAAGTTGATATTGGTATCAAAGTAAATTAATAAAGTTAAGTGATAAATGTGAACTTAAGTTATGTAAATGAAATTCAACTTTAGTAATTGAATTGAATTAATGGATTGAAGGTTAATCAATTGAATGTGAATTAAGTTGATATGAAATAATGAATGTAAGTGTTAATTCATTAAAATACAATGTTATTGTAAGTTGAATAATTGAATGAAAATCAATTTAATTAAACTAAATTGAATGAATATAAGCAAAGGAATTTGGTTGTAATTAATATACATTGGTTGTTATATTGTTGTTGGTTGATTGTATATAATTCATTAAGTGTTAATGAAATTGAAAGTTAAAGTAATTGAAATTCAATTGGAAGTTAAGTGAATCTTAAATAGAATTGAATTTGATTTGGAAGTGAACCAACTTGAATATGAATTAGTGAATATAAACTAATTGAAAATGAATGTTAGTAAAAACATCCACTGTAAATGAATCAAATGTGATTAAATTGAAAACCCATTTCATTGAATATTAATGAGAATATGAATGAATATTTATTGGTTATGGATGTTAGTTGGTTGATGGTTGAATTTATTGCTTTTACTACATTTGCTATGTTGGCATATATAGTTATTATGTTGCTATATGATGTATATTGAGATTATTGTCTATATACATGTTTCTCATGTTGTTGTTGAGTGTTTAGTAGGTGCAGATCGCGTTTGCTTCGCATTTGGAGCTCGCTTTCGCGCTATATTAGCCGTATATGCTCGCTAATAAAATATAAGGTACATATCTCGGATTACATACCGTACTTTTACAATTTTTTCCCTGCGGGATGCCTCATTACTTGATGAGATGTATATTTGTGATATATATACTGTCATTTTTTTTCCCGGATCGAGCCGCGCAAAGGAGACTATGGCGAATTTTTCTGAAAATTTAAGGCGTTAGAAAAATTTGAGAAAATTGAAAAATTGTGAAAACTTTAACTTTGATTTGGAATTGAAAGTTAAACAATAGTAGTTGTTTTCGATAAAGATAACTAAGTATGATTTGGAAACTTAGTAAAGTATTGTAAGAACTTTAACTATGGATTTTGGAAAAATTAATAGATTCTATAACTTTTCTTACTTGTTAATTTCGTGGACGAAATTCTTTTAAGGGGGGAAGTATGCAACGACCCAGGAATTTTAATTAATTAAAAATTGAACATTTAATTAATTTTAAATATTAATAAGTGAAATTATAAGTCGAATAAATTTTTATTTCGAATAATAGGATTTAATTGAATAATTAAATCAATAATTTAATATGTTAAATTATGGAAATAATTGAAAATTGGGTTAAATATGATTGAAAATGATTTGTAAAATTTTATTTTATCATATTTAAGTTAGAACGATATTTTAAAACTTTTAAACTCGAATTAAAAGTTTATTTGTGAAAATTGAATATTTTAATATTAAATCGACTAGTGAAATTAGTCAATTTTCGAACAGTCTCGGATTTCGACGAAACCATTTTCATCGGATCCGTAATGTGATATTATTGTAAGGTTTCAAATTTCGTGTTAATCAGATTTACCGTTTGTCTGGTGCAAGCTAAAATGCCTAGAAAATCGTTAAATCGGTTTAATTTTAAATTGGACGTTTGTTGCCATAACTCGCACAGATGACCGAATTAGCTTCCGAAACCTGTCCCATTGTGTCCGGAACGCGGGATAAACCCTAGGAACGTTGGTCACTGCGCGTAAATCGGAGTTTGGAAAAATCGAAATGAATAGTGTTCGTTCGGTTCCCTATAAATACCCCCATAATTCTAAAAAAAAAGAAAAAAGGAAATTGAAACCCTAGCCGCGGCCATTGTTTTCTACAGCCAAAAACTCTTGCTCTTTCCCCTTTATTATCTCGCAATCCGCTCACCTTCACGTCTCAACCTCTAAAGCAATATTGTAGAGCTCAAAGAGAGCTACAAATCTATACGACGGTGATCAACTATTGAGTGACGTGGTGGCCAGAAAGTGGGGAGGAAGCGCGCGCGTTTGGGCGCGAACTGCGAGGCTTAGGCTCGACCGAGCCTACCGTGGTTGAAGGCGAGAGTGGGCGTAGAGCTTGCTAATGGTGGTCGTTGATCGAGCTAGAGGCGATCGAGGAAGCGGCGTTTTTAAACCCTAGAAGGCGGCATTTGGGTTCTCTGGTTCGTGACTGGAACGAAGGCTGCGGCTATGATGTTGGGGGGGTGAGATCTACGGCCATGATTTTGAGTAGGGTTAAGAAATTAAAATTTATGTTGTAAATTTTATATAAAATTCATGTAAAACTTTGAAAATTCATAACCTTTTCATACGAGGTCGAAAACGTGCGAAACCAGTTGCGTTGGAATCGTATGGACGAGCACTACGCTATGGAATTGGATTGGAGTCGTTTGGAGTTAGTAAAAATTTCGGATAAAATTAAACGCGCGTTTAATTTTATTCGAAATAAATCGCTAAAACGAAATTTGAAATCAAGGTGAGAACTTCTCACTCAATCGAACAGTTTCGATTTTATTTTAACTAGTTATATTTAAAATATTTGAATGCATGTTTGAATGATGATTGTTATCTATTGATTGTTAAAATAGACATTATGCGCCGTTAGTAAGCGGATGTTATTTATTAAAAACATATATCGCGAATATTTCATAAACAGTGGAATTGGTATTATATATATAATAGCAATATATATATATTGGCATATGTATATATTGCAGTTATTGATTTCCCGCATTGTATAGCGGATGAAACCCTATTGCGCCGTCCATTAAGCGGATAATATTTTAAATCCCATATACCGCGATAATTTCATACTGGAACGGAATTGGTATTGTGCTAATATTTGTGGATGCAGGAAAACAGGTCGGAGGGATCCAACTGGATTCCTCGACAGTATTTATTTGATTTCAGATATTTTGGTATTTGATGGATTATCATATTGATATATGATATCGTTGTTGTCGTGATTGACTATTTGGTGTGTAGCATCATTGGACCAAACTTTGGAATTTTAAAATGGTTTTTAAAGTGATTTCTGAAAATATACTATATGTTTGGAATTGATTCATTTTAAGTAAATAAACGTTATAATTTTAATGTTATAAAAATTATGATTTTTGAAAAATATAGTTAAAAGTTGATTTTTGAAAATATGGGATTAATGATTTTATAGAATAGTTTAATCGGGATTTTTTTGAATTTATTATAAAAAGTTTAAAAATAGGATTTATAAAATTTGATTATTTTATAAATCAAAATGATGAAATTATAAAGGACCTTAAAGATGTTTAAAAAAAATAATAGTATAAATTGATTTATATAAGAAATCTATAAATTGATATTTATAAATTAAAATATTTGAATTATAAAACGAGTTTCTATAAGTGTTAGAATGAATTGTGAATGAACTTCAAAAATGAATGAAATTTATAGGATTATAAACGGTGAAGTTATAAATGGAATTTTATAAGCAGTAGGTTTATAAAATTTGTAAAGGTTATTAAAGAATGGATTTTTGATAAATAAATGAATCTTATAAGTTATAAGATTTATAAATTGGGAAGTTTAAAAGAATGATTTTTGTAAACGAATAAATTATAAGTGTTTAACTTATAATATGAATTTTTAGTATATCATTGAGATATGAATTGAGATAGGTTAATAAAGGAATTTATAAAAGGAGTTGATATAAAATAAATAGAAATAGAATTTATAAACATTGTTTTATAAATTCGCAACGACTTATTTTGATAAGTAAATTGTTTTAACTTATTTATGGAGTTATATTCACGTTATAGACAGTGAATAATCCTTTAAGATAAAATGTATAGAAGGATGAAATTTGTTAACGAAGTATATTCACGTTTTTGAATAGTGAATAATATGTTAAAGAAAATGTTTTGAATGTGATGTTTTAAATAGAATTAAAACGATCTAACGATGTTTTCAAAATGTTTTGAGATTCGAAACCATAGATTTCAACATTTATTGTTGAAATAGACATTTTCGAGAAATAGAAGGAAATGGTGGACTATAACACTGTTGTTATAGTAAATGATTTCCGAAAGGAAATGTTTTGTATAGTATTGGGATTTATATATCTATCTTAAATTCGAATCCCTATACTAGTGATTTTGGGTTATCGTAACAATGTTTTACGCAACATTCGTTTTGACCCAAATAAATATGGTTAAGAGAATGATTTCCTTAAAGAATGAAATATATACTTAATTTTGATTTAAGTATATTGAATATTTTCCAAGTGTAGAAAATAAATGGATTGAGAATTACTTAATAAGTAAGCATGGAAATGTTTTCCAATATAAAGTGAATATTTTGAGAATTTATCCTTTTGAAGATAAATTGAAAATAAATAATTGAAGTTGTATATTCATAGATATTGTGAAATATAAATTCACTATGGAATTTACAAAAGGAAGTGGAATTTGTTTAAAAATAAATATTGATTTATTTTTGAAGTGTGAAAATTATTTATCTTGTAAAGATATGAATTTTGGGAAATAAATAATTTGGAAAATTATTTGGAATCTGGTGATGTCGTGCATATCCATTGATAGTTCAATAACCGATTATCAATATTTACCTTTGAAAGGTATTTGTTGTGATTTGTTGAACCTGAATGCCACACTTATTTTTAAATTATTGCGCTCATTATTCGGATTATCCATTCCGAATAGTTATACGACGTAATGGATAGCATTGATGACCGGTGTTGAAGACCGGGTATTTGCGAGAGCGATAGGATGACCTGTCGATTGACTCTGCACCGAGTTGCTCCGGTATAGAGTTCTCCATATGTGATGGGGAATCCGATCAGGATTATGGATATCCGGATTGTAAGGACTTCTTTGTAAGTGCCTTTAGTTCTGTCGATCCCGGAACAGACTTGTATGGATTGTATGTCTGACATTACAAATTGAGATATAAAGCCGATTTCTTTCAAATATATTTTTGTTGGTGGCGGAGAATTTATTCTCTTAGCTTAACACCCTTCTCTGAGACGTACGAGCTAAGAGGTTATGTAGTTGAAGGTTATCAGCGATATATTCCCAATTTGGTAATGTGACATGCTGAGTGTTGCTGTGAAATAATCATTGTGTTGATTATTTGTGATAGGATCATTTATTTGATCGTCTATCTTGGTGATCATTTCTATGATCATTTGTTGACCCAAAGCATGGCTTTTGTATAAAGTATGTTTTTGTGGATGAGACTTCGTCGAGCCTCACACCCCGGGAATGGTCAAAACAGGAAAGATGCGGCAAGGTTATGAGGGGTAGCTCCCTTTAGGGTATGTGCATTTCCTTCTGGAAAAGGGTGGTATCATAGTATGGAGCCCAGATACTTACTCATGTTGAAACACTTTATTTATGATTGTGTGATGATGGTGACGAGCGCTCGGTTAAAGGTCCCAAAGGACCGGGGGATGGCATACTCGTGTCAGTTGTTACCCAGTTAGGGGTAACCCGGCCTTGTGTTGGCAGAGATCCGGTTTGGTTCTCGGGGACGTCCTTCCAGAGGCATTCTCATGTGGAAATGGGAAGTTCCTTGGCCTGATCATTCGTTGGAAATCCAATTCCCAATACGAAACCCTATACGGTTTTAGTTGTAGAACCTGCCATTTACTTATGGTGGTCACCACTGTTTGGATGGTAGCTATAGTAGGCATACGATAATGGTCGTATGTTGGCTAAGATTTATATTCTACTTTCGAAATATTTCCTACACTATGCACTAGTAATAATATCAAATGTCTTTTTAATGCGTATCAAGCATCTTTGACTATCATAAGGAGAAATCTCCTCCAATTCTGCGTTTGCATGTGTGTGTGTGTGCGGAGGCCTTATGGTAGTCTCATTTTTAAAAGCATTGCGAATTGACTTTAAAAATATTCTTCTATTTTGATTTTAAAGATAAATAAACTGTTTTGAGTTCTCTCACCAGTCACATGACTGACTCGGAGTTTATTGTTTTCCTTCCTAAACTCTGGGTGCCCATCAATTTCCACACGGGCAGTCAAGAGTTCAGGTTTATCAGGATTTCTGGAGTTGCTGGAGGCAAGATGGATGGCATGGCGTATTACTAGTTTATATAGTATTTCTTTTCCGCTGTTTGTTGTTGTTTGTTGTTGTACACTCTGATGATATGATTAATGAAATGTGATGTAATGTAATAACTGATATAGTTCTTTGTTTAAAGATTATTCATTTATCTATTATATGTTGTTCCGCTGTGAATTGTGAGATTCTGATATTGTTCTGTTGTTTTCTTTCTGTTCCGTTCTATTTTCTATTTTCTTTTCTCTCTATTTTCTATCTTTCCTATCTCCTTCTGTCTTTTTCTTCTTTTTCTTTTTCTTAAAACCCTAAGTGTTCGGTTTTCCGTCGTTCGATTGCTCGGCAGTTGATACTGTGAACGTATTGATGTCAGTTTTCGAAAGTCGAAGAATCGGGTCCTTACACAAGTTGTCTACAAAAATTATATGATGTGCAGGAAGAATGCTTTATGGGTGTTGAGGAATCAATTCACAATGGATAAATTGTGCAGATCAAAAAGAATAAATGGATACTCGATAGTGGATGCTCTAGACACATGACTGGTAATCTAGATATGCTGAATGATAAATATACAAAGACGGAGGACTGGTTAACTTTGGAGACAACTCAAAAGGCTATGTGATTGGCATCGGCGAAGTCGGTAACTCTGAAACTCCTATTATTACTAATGTTTTGCTAATTAAGAATCTGAAACATAATCTGCTAAGTATTAGTCAACTTTGCGATAAAGGATATAAAATTAAATTTGAAAAAGTTATGTGTCACATTAAAGATAATAATTCAACCATAATATTTGAGGGAATTAGGAAAAAGAATATTTATATTCTTAGTATGAAAGTCTCAAATGATAACCTGTGTCTTTTTTTAAAGTAGATAGTTTATGTGATGCATGTCAATTAGGAAAACTTAGAAAAAGTTCCTTTAAATTAAAAGATATAATTTCAACCTCAAAACCTCTTGAATTACTTCATCTTGATTTATTTGGTCCATCTCAAATTCTGTCAATAAATCATAGTAAATATGTTTTTGTAATTATAGATGATTATTCTAGATTTACATGGACAATATTTTTGAAACATAAAAGTGATACTTTTGAATGTTTTAAGAACTTTACAAAAAGGATTCAAAATCAACTTTCTCTAAAAATTATAACCATACGTAGTGATCACGGTGGAGAATTTGAAAATGAAAAGTTTGAGGAATTCTGCAATAAAAAGGGAATAACTCACAATTTTTCATTTTCAAGAAGTCCACAACAAAAAGGAGTAGTAGAACGTAAAAATAGGACGATTCAAGAGTGTGCGAGAACTATGCTTTCAGATAGTAAATTACCAAAGTATTTTTAGGCAGAAGCAGTTGCTACCGCCTGTTATATTTTAAATAGAATTTTATTAGACCTTTAACTGATAAGACATCTTATGAACTTCTTCACACAAAGAAATCTGAAGTATCTTATTTCAGAATTTTTGGAAGTAAATGTTTTATTTTAAATACAAAAGATAACTTAGATAAATTTGATCCTAAATCCGACAAAGGTATCTTTATCGGATATTCTAATAGAAGTAAAGCATACAAAGTGTTTAATTTAAGAATTAACACCATCGAAGGAACAATGCATGTTTCATTCGATGAAAATCTCAAAATTTTTGAAGATACAAATGATGAAGAGGATTTAATCACTCAAAATCAAGAGTCAACTGAAACTAATAATGAAATTAATCATCCTAACAAAAAGATTAAACTTTTAAAAGATCATCCTATAGAAAATATACTAGGAGATATGAAATCTGTTGTTACAACTAGAAATCAACTAAGCAAAAGAGCAATGTAGCCTTTATATCAACTATTGAACCCAAAAATTCAAAAGAAGCATCAACTGATGATTCATGGATTTTAGCTATGTAAGAAGAACTAAATCAATTCACTAGATATGATGTTTGGAAACTTGTTCCTAGACCTGAAAATAAAACTATAATTGGAACTAAATGGGTTTATAAAGATAAAATGAATGAACAAGGAGAGGTTGTTAGAAATAAACCACGTTTAGTCGCTCAAGATTATTGTCAAGAAGAAGGAATAGATTTGATGAAACCTTTGCTCATGTAGCAATATTAGAAGCCATTAAGATTGTACTTGCTTTCGCAAATTATAATAATTTAAAATTATGTCAACTGGATGTTAAAAGTGCATTTTTAAATGGATTTGTAAAAGAGGAAGTATATAGTGTACAACCACCACTTTTTGAAAATGAAAAATTTCCAAATCATGTTTACAAACTTAAGAAAGATCTATATGGTCTAAAATAAGCTTCTAGAGCCTGGTATGATAGAGTAAGTTCTTACTTATTACAATCAAACTTTGAAATTGGTAAGTAGATAATACTTTTTTATTAAAAGAAATAAAAATGATATTCAACTAGTACAAGTTTACGTAGATGATATCATTTTCGGATCAACTAATTTTGAAATGAATAAAGAATTTTCTGAAATAATGACAAAAGAGTTTGACATGAGTTATATGGGTGTATTAAACTTCTTTCTAGGATTACAAATAAAACAATTAGATAATGGTATCTTTACTAGTCAAGAAAAATATGCTAAAGACCTAGTTAGTAAATTTGGTTTGACTACTGCAAGTGGAAAACCCACTCCTATGGCAACCAATGAGTACCTAAGTAAAGAAGATCTCTCGAAAGATTTAGATCAAAAATTATATAGAGGAATGATTGGATCACTACTCTATATCACTGCTAGTAGACCTGATATCATGCATAGTGTTTGTCTCTGTGCAAGATATTAATCCTAACCTAAAGAGACCCACTTAAAAGCTGTAAAACGTACCATAAGATATGTTAAACACACCGTTGATTATGGCTTATTTTATCCTAAAAATGATTCTTTTGAATTAATATCTTACTGTGATGCTGATTATGCTGGTTGTAAATCAGACCGAAAAAGTACAAGTGGAACTTGTCACTTTTTGGGGCATTCTCTGATTTCTTGGTTTAGTAAAAAGCAAAACACAGTTTCTTTATCAACAACTGAAGCAGAGTATATTTCTGCTGCATTGGCTTGTTCTCAAGTAATATATATGCAACAAACTTTAAAATATTTTGGTTTAAATATATCAAAATCACCAATTTATTGTGATAATGCTAGTGCAATAAATTTATCCAAAAATACTACTCATCATGCTCGAACTAAACATATTGATATCAGACATCATTTTCTCAGAGATAATATAAGTAAGAAAGTAATTACTCTCGATTATATCAATTCCGAGAACCAATTTGCTGATATCTTAACAAAACCCTTAGATGAATCTATATTTACTAAATTAAGAAGAGAATTAGGTATTTGTTCAATAGCTGAAATATAGAATATATATAACAAAGTATGATTAAAAATTAAATTAAAATAAATCAAATAGCAAAAATATAGGAACCATGTCGACAACCTCGTCTTAACCTTGTCGACATGTAACGATTTTTTTAGTTTTGAAAATTTCCCACCAAAATTCAAATATGTGGTTATTACTCTTCTTAATTTGAAATTTTTTTCATTCTTTCTGTCCTTTCTCTGTTCTAACTTCTGAAAACAATAAAACAATGGCCTCCTCTTCCAAATCAAACAAAAATTCAACATTTTCGTTCCCTTCTCCTTCTACTGGGCCATTTCAACGAACGACGCTCGCACGATTAATGAAAATGGAGGATTCCTTAAAGGATGCACTGCAACTAATGACTGAAATTCAAATAGTGCAACTTATAATGGCCAAAGAACAAGAATGGCAAGGCAAATCCTTAGAAATTTGCAAAAGTTTCTAGTGGACAATTGCGCTAATCCGATCTTGATTAACGAAGAATCTTTAGGAGATCAAGTGCAAGAGGACAGTGAGGAGGAGGAAGAAAGAAGCCTTCATGGAAGAGGAGCACGCTGAAGATGATGACAAAGTCGTTTGCGTTGGCGAAGTGTGCTTTGACAAGGATGGAAATCTAGTCGAACACCGTGGAAATTTCTGTTTCCACTACCCAAATTGTTCGGTTCATAGATCTCCCATTTTCAAAGACACACATTAGTTTCTTTTCTCTATTTTCTTTTGCTGTATGATCTTACTTTCGTTCTCAATGCAAATGTAAATAAAACAATATACAATTAATAAATAATTTGTGTTCTTATATTTGATTTCTCACATTATCACTATTATAAGTATTATCGTATATGGATTCTTAGTTAGGATAGGTAGTAATTAAGGACTAAGTTTTAGTTTTAGAATTAAGTGATGATTATTTATGATAACACTATCATTATAATCACATGTCGTATAGTATTAGTTTTAGGGGGAGTTATATAGTTTGGAGATAGTTTTTGTTGATGACAATGGGGGCAAAGTATAAAATAGGATAGTTAGGCATAGATTAAGGGGGAGTTATTAGGATAGAAGTAATATTTTATAAAAAAGGTTGTCATCATAAAAAATGGGGAGATTGTTAGTCCCTGAGAAGATGGTTTTGATGACAAAAATCCTAGAATAAGATTATAAAATATAAATACTAACATTATAGTTTAGATGTACATGTATATGCAGGATTTAACCATACAGGTATCAAAAATGAAGACTGTACAGTATAGAGATTCAAGATATCAAGATTGAAGACTCATGAGTATCAAGATTATCAAGAGTTCAAGATTTCAATAATAAGTAATTTAATTAGGAATTTTGTTAAAACTCGCAGAAAAGCACTGGCATCTTAAAATCCAATTTATTCATGGAACGGAATCCACTTCGAGCCTGTTAAAGGGATGGAACGCTAAGTAGGATGGAACCTATGAAAAATCTAGTGGAACATTGTTTTGTATCCACTAACTTTTACTCAAATGTTTTTACAAAATTATATCTTGTTTTTCAAAATGATTTCAAAACCTTCCATTTAAAAGAATCAAAAACATCTATCCTGGTTTTGAATACTTTTAACCTCAAAATAATCTTTATTTTCAAAATCAAATTATCATTGGTTTTAAACTATCTTTTAATAGTATATTTAATTTTTAATATTTATACTTAGATTTAAATATAAAATTATAGTAAAATTTTATATATATCAAAATATTATTCTCTATATTTATTTATGTATTTTAACTATAGTAATGTATATTTATAAAGTTTAAAAATAGTTTTAATACAAGATAGAAGTTATTTTCAACGAAAAACAAATCACCAAAAATACCATAGGCTTGTCGACAACGCCTAGGTACCCCTGTCGACAAGGTGGCAATTGATTTTAAAATTTTGAATTTCAAAAGAAGTGTCTATTCGTCATATCCTTTCATGAATGGACATGGCTGTTGTTCTACTATAAATAGGGGCAGTTTTAAACAAATTTATATTCATATTTTCTCTGATTTCACTCCTCTTCTTCTTCCACATTTCTTTATATATATATTTTTACCATTACTCTGCCGAAATCACCATTTAATCTAACTAGATCACCTCTGAATTGATTCTCTATCACTATCTCAATAAGATCTCAGTGCTATTCAAAGCTATAGGCTTCTTTGTAATAAATTAAGTGAGAAAAGGTGTGATTGTAGCTTGTGAAATCATTCAAGCGAGAAAAGGTGTGATTGTAGCCTGTGAAATCAATTGGGTGAACTTGTTGCTCGTTAAATCAAGTATCTCTATCCAGAGGATTGTGAATCTGGAGAGGTGTACCTCGTGGCCTTGAAATCGAGAGTGTAATTGTAACAATTGCTTTTTAAAAAAATCCGTACTTGTGTGCAGGACTGGATGTAGGGTAACTATGAACCAGTATAAAATCCGGTGCGTTCTTTCCTTTTTGCTCTTACTTTAATTCTGTATCTGTTTTTGATTCTGTGATCATATCTGTGTTTAATATTGCATACATTTGTGTTCAAATTAACATAAACTCAAAAGGATTTAGTAATTCCTTAAAACACTATTCACCCTCCTCTAGTGTTAATTCTAGCCTTAAGATCCGTAATCCGCATTTCTCACACAATTCACCTTTTTAATGTAACGGGCCAGGATTTTCAACCCTCGAAAATTGACATTAATACATCCACTGTATAGAATGCCAAGCAATTGAATGCTAGAAATTACTGGTTCATTAGGGGTAAAGAAGAAAAGGTAGAAGAAGAAACAGAAACAACAACACAGAATCTGGATCGCAGCGGAACAAAATATAATATATAATAACAGATTTTAAATACAAGAACTAAATTGTTAATGCACATACCATTATCAGAGTGCAACAATTAATACACCAATCTAGACAGTTTAATAACTTGTCCTCACATACATAACATACACAACGAAAATAAAAACCAAAAACGAGAATATGTCTTTGTCATCCAGCTCGTCTTCTGAGCTCCACAGCATCCTATCCTGAATCTGTAATACTCGCTCTGACCCGAGTATTATAATAAAATAACACCTGAGTCAGTCTGGAAAACCAGAATGAGAAAACACACTCAATTTGAATTATTAACGCTATCAAAATAATTTGAAAAGCAAAGGTATCTTGTAAGACCATGTCACATATAAACAGGATGGGTTTTTACCTTGCGATAACTAAAACAATTTTTTATAAAGTCATCTGATATTATAATAGTGTCTATAGAAAGTAAATAAAAAAAAGATGAAATGCTTGCATCTCACGTTTCAGCATAGTTGTGCACAATTAAAACCATAATGCACTTATTGGAGTGTGGATTCCATACAATGACTGGGACAATGGGGTACCGCCCATCACAGTACACCTCTAGGACAATGCACCGAGGACCTTGCCATGATCCCCTGCTACATAAGACCGACCTACATCTAACCTAGATAGACCGAATATGTTATCACCCCGGGTGTGCCCCCTTCCAAATCGAGCGCTCCTTTCATGCACAACCATATCCATAATATATAGGTTTCCGAGGATATCTAGAAAAGTGATAACATACCCTAATTAGGTGCAACCCACTTAGCCTTGCTGCATCTCCCCTATTTAGTCATTCCCGGTTGATGAGGCTTGAGGCTTACAAACAATTCCACTTAAAATGCTCATTATCCTCAAATGATGATGTTCTGATAGCATTTGTCCATACAAGTTGTCCTGGGTCTGGACAAACCGAATCACCGTCTTCATCATCTTCATGGTATTCATTCGTAACGTTCAAACCGAATCGAAGTGGTTTTCGGATAATTAAATCTGATCCCGGTCTCTTCGAAACGATTAACGAAATTGGATAATATTGATAGTTGGTTATTTACTATCAGATAAACATCCACAAACAGTCATTAGGCCTATATTATAAAATTTTCAAAATATTCATTTCAAAAATATCTTTTTAGAGATATATTTTCAATCTCGTATGGTATTTCAATATTTGAAAACATTTTGCAAATCATCTCAAGTATCCAAACTTAGGAATTTTCTTAGCCTATCTCTTACATTTCCGAAAATTTATATTAATTCCTTTTCATTTTGCAAAGTCGATTATACACGCTTAAATTCTTGTTTATCCATTCACAACTTCTTTGTGATTTTTAATTCATTTTTCGAAGTTCTGTATTTAAAACACTTTGGAATTTCCTTAAATTTCCAAAGTTCTATTTATAAGACCCATTTATGAATCTTGAGAAAATTTATAAATAAACTTTCAATCACTTCAAGTCAATATATGTATATAAAATAAGCATTTAAAAGAAAAATATTTTTTTTTCAAAAACATGTTCAAATAATTATTTAAAATATCGAAAACACTTTTGTAAACATCAATAACAAATCAATTTTCAAAGCTGATTTTGAAAAAATAGAATTTACTTAAATAAATACTTAATATTTGAAAATCTACATACCGAAGTATTTCAATCTCAACCAGTTTAAAATTTCATGATTTAAATAATAAAATTTTCCTTTTAAAAACAGCAAACTTAACTTCTTAGAAACAAAAAAAATATATTTTTAAAATCATAATAACCAATTCAACTTATAAATTCCTCTTGACTTCCATCACATCACTTCTATTCCGATCACCTTAAATATTTCCACTTTCGAAAATAGTATCCACTATTTTTTTCTCACCCTATTTTCATATTTAATATAAATTCACTCTATAAATTTTATATTTCCAAATTTTCATCTATTATCAATTTCCCTTATTTATAACCTTATTTATAAATGTATAAATTATCTGAATTTCACTTTTTATTTAAAATAATCGAATTTATAAATTCAATTCCTTACAAATTCTATTCATTTCTGCCAATCTATCTTTAATATCGATTTCAATTTTTCCATATTTTACAGAAATATCGTTTTGAAAATACATCTTTTTGAAAAAATCCTTTATATAAATTATTTTAAAAATCTCCATTTAAGATATTTTTTTCCGAATAGTTAAATACAACCCAAAAGGTAATTTATTGTTTTACCCAAATCAATTTCTTTTAAAATAAATCCAATTCCGATATGAATATTTTTATATTCAAAAACTTATTTTAAATTTCTTCAAATTCCAAAAATAATATTATGGTATTTAAAATACCAAAATTCAGGCCAGTGCTACTTTTGCATCCAATTATTCAATCATAACAATAATCTATAACAGATCATTTTAACACATCATATATCACTATATATGAAATTTAAAATCAACATTTTTGAGGATTCCAGTTGGATCCCTCCAACCTGTTTTTCCTGCATCCACAGATGTTAATACAGTATAAAAATACCAATTCCATTTTGAGGGGGATATCACGGTATATAGGGTCATCTGTTATTATGCGGGGCACATATGGTCTCATCCGCTAAAATGTGCGAGAATATCACTCCAACTACTAATATATATACTATATATATATAACATCCAACAGATAATAATTATTAAATTCAATAAACATTCAATAATTTATTTCAACTATTATAATTTAATCCAGCAAATTCAGAATGAGTGAGATTTACTCACCTTGGTTTTATTTGCAATCCGTTCCAACCCTTTTTTAATAGCTGCCTTTAGAAATATCTAATTAATTTCAGATTATAATTTGCGATTTTAGCACATCGTATAAATTTAAAATTTTCATTTATAATATTTCAAGATAATTTAAATAATTAAGTTTCTTATTAATCTACGATAATTAAAAGGGTTAACTGCCTTCCTAAACTTAACTCTTAGGGACGTGCATAACCCACCACTGCTTAGGATTTCCAGGCAATCACTACTCGTGCCCGCTCTTGATCACCTACACATGGTTTGCCTTGCCACCACTATGCTAGCCCCTCTCCTTGCTGCCACGACCTAGCTTTACCGAATATCACATAGACCCAGGTCTACTCCTTTTGAAAGTAAGGCCCCCCTATCAATACGCTCAACCAACAGCCTCCTCGTCACGCCAACCATGCACGACCTGACACCTTAGTGCAAGTCGTGACACATCTCACTCGACCGCCGCCACAATCGCTCTCCACCACGGTGCCTCGCGCCCCCCTCCCTCGCAAACCCATCGTGACCCACAATGAACGATGTGCCATCCCTCAACTCTGAGCGCCGCTCCATCGCGATTAAATCCCATAAGAGTTTTTTTAATATTGTCTGGATTACGAACGAGGAGGAAAGGGTATTGCGATTCGTTTGTCCCTATATATATTTTTTCGTTCCTGTGAAATCAAACTGAGAAGAGGAAGAGACATTCACCTTTCCTTCTTTCTTTTTTCTAATATTGTTAACCAATCCGTGTATCAATTTTTTTCTCTTTCGTTATGTTGATTTTGAAAGGGAAGGTCGCGTGAAATTCAAAGGAGAGGGGATGTAATGTCGGCATGCAAAGGAGAGGCTATAGTGTTATGAGGTGAGTAGAAAAACAACTGATGTGAACCAAAGGTCAAAGTCAAATACACACACACACACACAAAACACACACACTCACACTCACACACATATTTATATCATATAAATTTTCAAACCATCTTAATTCACACAACTCAAAATCTCGAACCCCTATCGAAGCGTGTCGTTAGACGTTTACAATGTTATACCCCTATTCCGAACACAATGGAAAAGTTTCAAGTCTTAATTCGATCGTATGAAGGAGATAGCTTTTTGGATCCAATTATTATATTGAATTTACGATATAAATTTCAACTCGTTTATATCCCATACTACCAAATGATAACTCCAAATGCCACGAAATTTGAAATTCCATAACAATAAACTATTACGAATCCAATGGAACTGGTTTCGTTGAGTTCCAAGATTATGCCCGGAAGACCATTTTAACTCGTCGACTAAATCGACGATTTCTAATTTTTCTTTTTCGAAATCGCTCAAAATTTCAGTTTTAAAATCTTACTAACTCGATTATAAATTCCAAATTCAATATTTAAAACCATTTAAATATTCCAAATTAATCGTTGAAAAATCTGGGTCATTACATTCCACCCCCTTAAAAGAATTTTGTCCCTGAAATTGCTAAATCGAGAAAAATGCTCCAACCTAATACTTATTAAAACCCACTTAGTTCAACCCAACACCCACTTTTCTAAACCATTTTGTCTTTTACGACATTACTTTCCATTTCTAATTCAAATACCTTTTATTTCAGTTGTAATCCAAAAATTAGCTTTTTAGTTAACAAATTTTTTCCAAAATTTGCAAAAAAATTCTAGCACCCTAAATTTTCAAATTTTTTTGGCAGAGTCGCCTTTGTACGCAGAACCTTTTGCAATATAACAAGAGAGATAAAAATATATAGATCGACCCACATGGTCGAAAATAATATATCAATATTTTATATTTTTGTTGTACTTAATCCGTAACATACCTTATTTTAGTATTTTTTAAGCAAGCGGCTTATTTTATACGAGATTAGCGCAATCAAAATCTAACCCAATGGCCTCCGGGTACCTGTACTTGCTCAATTTAAACACGTAAGATCCAAAACATCATATTCAATAATATTTTGTACATTTAAGTAGTTAAAATACATAAACTTCATAACCCAATCATGCCAAACATACATTATGAGCAATTATAAGGTTACGATACTAGTTTAATTGCTTTCAGTCGATTCATATATCATTTTAGTCAATTCGAAATGATTTACAACCAAGTTTATTGCATTTAATTTATTCTTATACCAAACAAACCCATATCGATTCCAAATCGATTTAGAAATCAATTTATTCACTTCCTATTTATTCGTAGAATTTTATTTACTTCCGTTTACGTCAAACGCCAATTTTGCTATGCAAATTCGGCGCTATTCATTTAATAAAATAACCATTTGAGCTTATGCTATTTTAAATTGATTCCAAATCAATTTATATTCAATTTTATGCCATTTCAAACTCAATCCATTTATTTGCATTCTATTCATATCTACATTATATTCAAATCTATTTTGTTTAGCTTGAAATCATTCCATGCTATTCTATTAAATAATCATTTCAAAAATTTATTTAAGCCATGCTTCCATTCAAAATATTTACTCATGTTAATCCGTTATTTTAAATTATTTACACCTTATAACTTAAGTTATTTTCATTTCAACCAACTTCCATTTCATTTACTAATTAATTTAATTAGTTCATTCATTTAATCCACTTCAATTTCAATCCATACTCAAATTCATTCTTGAATTCATTTAAATGACATCATGGCCATATTTAATTTATTTATACTCAATTTAAATTTGTCTATAACTTAAATCATCACTATTTCAAACCATTTCTATTTTATTCAATGGCGTTTCAAAATATATTTAAGCTGCTTACTATTAAGTCGAACTCTCTTTATAACTCAAGGTTCAATTCCAATATTCAACCTATTAAATAATATATCTAATTAGTTAAATCCATTTTCCAATCACAATTAGATTTTTATTCCAAAAATCACTCCATTTAAGTTATTTGAGTTAAAATTCATTTTTTTATGATTTAACTTTGGATTTTATTCCCTTCACCAAAATATCGAACCATTTTTATTTTGGAGTTCCTATTTCACTTTCCAATTTTATAAGTTACACAACTAATTTTCCATATTTCCATCAATTCTATACTCGAATATATTCACATTTTATTTTTAACTCGAGATTATACATTTATTTATGGCTTAAGTATGTTTTATTCTATTAATTAATAAATTTCAAGTTATACAAACTCATTTATTCACAATTACATATTTTTCACTTAAATTTCATTTCAATCAAAATATTATATACTTCACAATTCTAAATTTATATTTACTTCAATTCGATATTATTACTAATCCAATTCAAATTTTATAATTTATAATCATATAGTCATTTTATAATTCACATTTACATATTTAATTCAATTCCACGTGATTCAAATCCAATCCACTCTTTTATTTTAATTTCAATTCCTTTTAACCAACATTTCAAAACCATATTCAAGTTATTCGTACTTAAATTAAATTTCACTCCAAACAAATTTATTTTGAATATATTCAATTTCATCAAGTAAGAATTCAATTCCAATTCCAAAATTTTCCACTTCCTTACTTATATTTATATAGCAATTTCACCTGTCTCAATTCCCAAAAAATTAATTTAACTCTCCATAAATTCAATTCACACAATCTATTTTAACTTATTTAAGTTAAAATTTATTTCTCAAAACTCAAATTCCATGCTTTCCTTTCTTATTGAAATCAACCTCACTTTATAAGTTCATAACTTATTGCTGAGGTTTTTCCCAACATTTATATTAAAATTCCAGAATTCAAACACCCAATATATATTTCAAATTACTTTTAAATCAAATGCACACACACACACATAAACATACACTCTTTTTGGTTTAACAAACCACTTCCTTAGAGCTTCAAAATCAACTTGATTTTATCCAAAATAATTCCCTCGAAATTTTCAAAACACTTGTTTTCACCAAAAAAATCTCTATATTAATTACTACGGTAGCAATCCGTCACTTAAAAACTCAAAAATAAATACTGATGATGCTACAGTCATTACCAGGATTATTTTCCAATGACTGAAGTGAGTTAAGTGCTATATCACTTCCAAAATCCATTTGAAACTATTTTTCTATTCAAAAATATCTCCAAAATAATAATACTATTATTATCTTCAAACACTTTGGGAAATACTTTTAAAAATCTTCGGATTTAAATTTTCCAAATTCTGGTTTGAACCCGTTTGTAGTTTTTAACTTATTTGTATAATTCATACTTATACAATCTTCCTTTGGTTAAATATAACCATTTCCAATTTTATAACCTTATTTTGATTATATAATAACAACCAAACACACCAATTTATATTATAATAATTTCAGTAAATTATTTCTTTTATATCAAAATATAATTTAGGTAAAATTATCTCATTTACCCGCTTCAAAACTATACTGTGTTCATTTTTCATGTTCACGTGTTTAGAAATTCCTATCGATTTAAGTGGCCTCCCACTATTCGACCAGAATTTATATATCACTCAACCAATAAATCAACACAATACAAAACAATTTATATTCACTAACAAATAGACGCTCATATACAACTCATTCTAGGGTACTACTGACTCTATCTCAAATGAGTAATCCCCACCAGAGCCAAGGTTCTCGCTTAACCTTCAGCTCTGATACCAACAGTAACGGATCGGGATTTTCGACCCTCGAAAATCGACATGAATAAATCCATTGTATAAAATGCCGCGCAGTTCAGTGCCGAAAATTACTAGTTTATTAGGGGTGAAGAAGAAAAGGTAGTAGAAGAAACAGAAAGGACAACATAGAATCTCACGATCATAACGGAACAAAATATAATATATAATGACAAATTTTAAATACAAGAACCGTACTGTTAATATACATACCATTATCAGAGTACAACAATCAATACATCAATCTGGATAGTTTAATAGCTTGTCCTCATATACATAACATACACAGCTGAAATATAAACCAAATATTGGAATACGTCTCTATTATCCTGCTCATCTCCTGAGTTCCATAGCGTCCTATCCTGAATCTATAATACTCGTTCTGACCTGAGTATTATAATAAAATAACACCCGAGTCAGTCTGGAAAACCAGCATGAGAAAACACACTCAATTTGAATTAGTAACGTTATCAAAATCCTTTGAAAAACAAAGGTATCTCGTAAGACCGCGTCACACATAAATATGACGGGCTTTTACCTTATGATAACCAATTTTTTTTATCAGAACCATCTGATATTATAATAATGTATATAGAAAGTAAATAAAAAATAGCTAAAATGCTTGCATCTCACGTTTCAGCATAATTAGGCACAATCAAAACCGTACGGTGCTTATTGGAGAATGTATTTCATACAATGACTGGGCCACTGGGGTACCGCACATCCTAGTACACCTCTAGAACAATGTACCGAGGACCTCGCCGGGATCCTCTGCTACCCAAGACCAGCCTACCCATTACCTGGATAGACCTAATATGTTATCACCCCGGGTGTTCCTACCCTTGCAAATCGAGCGCTCCTTCTTTTATGCAAACCATAACCATAATATATAGGTTTTCGAGGATATCTAGAAAAGTGACAACATACCCTAATTGGATACGACCTACTTAGCCTTGCTGCATCTCCCCTGTTTTAGTCATTCCCTGTTGATGAGGCTTGAGGCTAAATGTTACTTTTTTAGAAACAATTCCACTTAGAATGCTCATCGTCCTCAACTGACGATGTTCTGATCACATTCGTCCATATAAGTTGTCCTGGATCTGGACAAACCAAATCACCGTCTTCATCATCTTTACTGTATTTATTTGTAATGTTCAAACCGAATCGAAAGGGTTTTCGGATAATTAAATTTGATCCCGATCCTTTTGAAACGATTAAAGAAATTGGCCAATATTGATAGTCGGTTATTTAACTATCAAATAAACATCCATAAGCAGTCACTAAGCCCATATTATTAAAATTTCAAACATTCATTTCAAAAATATCTTTTCAAAGATATATTTCCTATCTCCTATGATATTTCAATATTTGAAAACATTTTCCAAATCATCTCCCAAGTATCCAAACTTAGGAATTTTCTTAGGTTGTCTCCTGCATCTTCGAAAATTTATCACTTGAATTCTTGTTTATTTATTTACAACTTCTTTATGGTTTTTAGTTCATTTTTCGAAGTTCTGTATTTAAAACACTTTGGAATTCCCTTAAATTTCCAAAGTTATATTTACAAGAACCATTTACGAATCTGAGAAAATTTATAAATAAAACTTTCAATCACTTCAAGTCTCTACATGTTTATAAAACAAGTATTTAAAAGAAAAGTAAATTATTTTTATTTTTTTCAAAAACATGTTCAAATTATTATTTAAAATATCGAAAACACTTTTGTAAATATCAATAACAAATCAATTTTCAAAGCCGAATTTATAAAAATAGAATCTACTGAAATAAATATTTAACATTTGAAAATCTACTTACCGAAGTATTTCGATCTCAACTGGTTTAAAATCCATAGTTTAAATAATAAAAAATTTCCCTTTTAAAAAAAATAAACTTAACTTCTTAGAAATAGAAAAATATTTTTAAAATCTCAATAACCAATTTAAATTATAAATTCCTCTCGATTTCCATCACATCATTTTTATTTCGATCTCCCTAACTATTTCCACTTTACAAAATAGTATCCACTATTTTCTCTCTCACCCTATTTTCATATTTAATTTAAATTCTCTCTATGAATTTTATATTTCAAAATTTTTATCTGTTACCGATTTCCTTTAGGGGAATTTCACTAGAAGGGCAAACTTTGCAGTCCAATTAGTTTCTAGGACACACATCCATAGAAATTAATTTCAAGGCCAAAGTCATCAGAATAATTATTTTTAAGGACAAAGTCAGCAGTCAAATTACTTTCAAGTACATAATTTCATAGGTTTTTAGGCCTTAGAAACTAATTATTTTGCATTTTGTCCTTAAAAGTAATTATTTCAATTGTGTGTCCTAGAAATTAATTGCACTTGCTAAAGAGGCTCTTGTGACTAATTTCCACTTTCCTTTATTTATAACCTCGTTTATAAATATATAACTTCTCTGAATTTCACTTTTTATTTAAAATAATCTAATTTATAAATTCCATTTGTAAATTCAATTCCTCACAAATTCTATTCATTTCCGCCAATCTATCTTTAATATCAATTTCAACTTCTTTCCATATTTTCCAGAAATATCGTTTTAAAAATCCATCATTTTTTAAAAAAATCCTTTATATAAATTATTTTAAAAATCTCCAGTTAAAATATATTTTTCGAACAGTTCAATACAACCCAAAAATCAATTTATTGCTTTACCTAAATCAATTTCTTTTAACATAAATCCAATTTCGATATAAATATTTTTATATTCAAAAACTTCTTTTAAATTCCTTCAAATTCCAAAATTAATATTATGGTATTTAAAATACCAAAATTCAGGCCAGTGCTACTTTAGCATCCAATTATCCAATCACAACAATAATCTATAACAGATTATTCTAACACATCATATATCACTATATATGAAATTTAAAATCAACATTTTTGATGAATCCAGCTGGATCCCTCTAACCTGTTTTCCCTGCATCTACAGATGTTAATACAGCATAAAAAAACCAATCCCACTTCAAGGGGGATATCGTGGTATGTAGGGTCATCTGCTATTATGCAGGGCGCATAGGGTCTCATGCGCTAAAATGTGTGAGAATATCACTCAACTACTAATATATATGTATGTATGTATATATATATATATATATATATATATAACATCCAATAGATAATAATTATTAAATTCAACCAACATTGAATAATTTATTTCAACTATTATAATTTATCCAACAAATTCAGAATGAGTGACATTTACTCACCTTGATTTTATTTGCAATCCATTTCAACCCTTTTTTTTAATAGCTGCCTCTAAAAATCTCTAATTAATTTCAGACTATAATTTGCGATTTTTGTACCTCGTATAAATTTATATTTTGCATTTATAAGATTTCAAGATAATTTAAATAATTAAGTTTCTTATTAATCTACAGTAATTAAAAGGGTTAATTACCTTCATAAAATTCATTCTCAGGAACATGCATAGCCCATCACTGCTTGCGATTTCCAGGCAATAATGCTCGTGCCCGCTCCTAATCACCTACACATCGTTTGCCTTGCTGCCGCTATGCTGCCCCCTCTCCTTGCTGCCCACCGAATATCGCACAGACCCAAGTCTACTCCCTCTGAAAATAAGGCCCTCATCAATACGCTCAGCCAACAACCTCCTTGTCACGCCAACCACACACGACCTGACACCCCAGCGCAAGTCGTGACACATCTTACTCGACCGCCGCCAGAATCGCTCTCCACTGCTGTGCTCACACCCCCTCCTCCTCGGTAGATCCTTCGCGACCCACAATGAACGATGCGCCATCCCTCACTTCTGAGCGCCGTTTGCAGAAGGTTTTTTTTGGGTTTGGATTTTGAACGAGGAGGAAAGGGCATCATGATTCATTTGTCCCTATTTTTTTCCGTTGTTGTGAAATCAAACCGAGTGGAGGAAGAGACATTCGCGTTTCCTTCTTCTTCTTTTGTATATGTTGTTAGTCGATCTGGGTTTCGATTTTTTTCCTCTTTCTTTCTGTTGGTTTTAAAAGGGATGGTCGCGTGAAATTTAAAGGAGAGGGGATGTGATGTTAGCGTGTAGAGGAGAGGCTACAGTGTTCTGAGGTGAGCAGAAAAACAGCTGATGTAAACCAAAGGCCAAAGTCATATATGTGTGTGTGTGTCGTATAAAATTTCAAACCGTCTCGATTCACACAAATCAAAATCTCAAACCCTTATCGAGGCATGCCACTAGGCGTTTATACTGTTATACCCCTATTCCGAACACAATGAAAAAGATTTCAAGTCCTAATTCGATCGTATGGAGAAGATAGCCTTTTGGACCCAATTATTATATTGAATTTATGATATAAATTTCAGCGTGTTAATATCCCGTACTACCAAACGATAAATCCAAACGCTATGAAATTAGAAATTCAATAATAATAAACTATTATGGATCCAATGGAACTATTTTCGTCGAATTCTGAGAATGTGCCCTCGGAAGGTCATTTTAACGTGCCAATTAAATCAACGATTTCTAATTTTTTTCTTTTTGAAATCGCTCAAAATTTCACTTTTAAAATCTTATTAAATCAATTATAAATTCCAAATGCAATATTTAAAATCATTTAAATATTCCAAATTAATCGTTGAAAAATCCGGGTCGTTACATTTAATAAGGCACCCGGTAGACTTTATGTTTCTCAAAACTCTAAGAGAAAATACAGAAATCTTATCATTTCTGCAGTGGGTGTTAGGACTCGTATGTCTTGAGATTTCGACCTTGAGGAAAGCTCAACAAATCATAGGCCCACATATGATGAATGACTCCTTATCATTTATTTCATTTGCAACCCAAACTCGTGGTTCACTATCCTAATCTCATTTTTACCTTATGGGAAGCTCAACAAATAAAAAGAGATTATTCACTCATACCCACCATTTCCCGAGGGCTTAAGCATAGGAACATACATTGAGAAAAGCTCAACAAATATCTGTAGTTATATTACCTCGTCTATTCAATATATTAATAATACTACACTTAACATCCCTAGCTTGAGGAAAGCTCAATAATTAAGGAATATGCAATAATATATAACATATAAATGGTAAAGGACAAATTTAAATTAAGAATTCATAATCTTTAATCTTTAATATGTTTAATTGAGTGATGTAGGCCAATGGAATAATGCATTTCTTATGGAATACCCTCGTAATTCAAGGGTCGAACACATCAAAAATCACGGTATATGTATTATACGTATGTATTTATTCTTTAGATCTAATTTGGGTTTCTTTCGAGTTCCACCTTTAATTATTCATTCATATTATATAAGTTTAGTTAATATATAACTTTTATAATTTAATTAGCTTATATAATAGTGTTATGTATATTATATTAAATCTTCTTAATTTAATTAGTTAATATTTTAAATAATTTTATGTTATTCAATTAAACATTTTAATTGAATTTGTATACCATAACATTTATGGTTATACAGATGTATCTTTTTATATATGTATTTTAAAATTTGTTAATTAAATTTTAATTAAATTATTATTTAATTAAACAATTTCAATTAAATATTAATTTATAATTTTTTTTATGTGTATACATATATACTTACATTATCTTAAACAATTCAAGGTCATGTTGCATATATCATCGTATATGTTATACATGCATGTACTTTAATTATTAAACTATTAATTAATTAATTTAATTATTAAACATATTAAAATTTTAAAATTTTTGAAATAAGTTTGTTATATTTCCAAAGCACTTTTGAAATCTACATTATAGCATTTATAATACATAGAGTTTTCAATTTTTTTTGAATATCACATTATAACATCTATATTATAATTCTTACTCTAAATTTAAAATTTTATTTTAATTTCACAACAGTTTCGAAATTCACATTATAACATTTATAATGTATTTCTTATTTAAATTTATCTTTTAAATTTAAAATTTTGATTTTCAAAACAATTTTGAAAATTATCCCAAAGCCCAAAGTCAAATTGGGCTTTGTCTATTAGACGCACCCTTTGGGCTTAATTCACCTTTTGGGTCAGGCCGGTAGCTAGGAAAGGCATGATACTTGATTGCCCAACCTTATGCCTAGACAATACTTTTCTTGATACCCTATTATATTGGTAAGCTTAATTGGTTAGCCTTGACATGACTAACTTAGACCGTATAGACTAATTGGTTTCGATACCATTTAGGAATCGTGCCAATCGAAAGCAGGTTAAACGGATAAATTTAAAAAAATTTACATTTTGGATCTTATTGGGCCTATGAAGTATAATTCATTTATTAGATCTGATCTAATTACTTTAAATAAAATTCAATTTTATTAAATTTCCTGACTAGACAATCAGTGAGTTTAATTATTAGGTATTTTTATGTTATTTTAATATATCATAATATACCGATATGTAAATATAATGCATGCGCAACATATAATAAAGTGTGCATAGTTAATGTGTATGTATATAGATGTTGAGATTTACATCTATAACAGACACATTTTCCATCCATACATGCATCTGCTTTCCCAAAATTATTATTTAATATATGTATGCATTTAATTATATATGTTAAGATACATAATTAAAGCATAAGTGGCTTTAAAAGGAAGGAGATCAAGAGACAAACTCACCTTAATTTACTCCTTCCTTAATTACCATTTGCTTGGTCTAGATCTAGCGATTCTATTGCCTCATTGACTTTTTAAAATATGTATTTTTATATACATGTATACACTAAGTTTCCAACCAAAAGTGTTTTTTTTAATTTGACAAAGTCAAGCTTAAGATTTGAAATTTAGTACCGATAAAATCTAACTTTGATTTGAAAACAATTTATAAGACAACCATCCTTAATTTACTACTACATTCATTACAATTTATCAGATCCAAAACCAAAATTCAAATGCTTGTAAATACAACTTTGGTACATATTTGGTAAAATAACATTTTGAATGATGAATGATTTTAATACAATAAATTCAAAACATTCGAATCATAACTATTTATTAAGCTATTTGATATCTATGGTCGTACAAATTCAACCATCGATATAGAATCAAAACATTATATAGAATGGCATATTGAATATTAGTTTTGAAATTCAAACTAAAACAATGATGTGAGATATTGAAATATATTGTAATCACTTTTAAGATACAAAATCACATATAATATATATATATATATGTGTGTGTGTGTGTGTGTAACGACTCACTATTTTGGACCATTCAAATCGACAATAAAACCACACATGTCTGACTTGAATAATTCAAAACAGTAGATTGTAATATAATTTGGATCAAATAAAACGAATCACAGAATCACAGACAAAGGTAAATCAAAATAACTCGCAGCGGAAATAAAATAACCATAGTAGTTCATGAAGCTATTACAACACAGAGTCATAAAACAAGTACAAAATACCATAGTATGAAAGTAAATACAACAGAAATCCAAAATTCATAAATTTCCACTAATACATAAGTTGAATAGGAAATACTGAATGGAAATAAATAAGAACTAGATAGATAGATAAACTCCAGCAAATCTTTTCCCAAAAGGTGAAATCCAAAGCTGATGTTGAGGCTGACCCGAGTGTAAAGCAAAACACAAAACACTCGAGTCAGGACATACATACTTATACAATGTAAACCAACTTAAGTGAACTGTAACAAATTGCATAAGTAACTTAAAGGATGCTTGGGACCACCCATACTTTAAGGATCCATTAAACTATTTACTATGTAGTAATATACGATATTATAATAATGTCTAATGTAAAGTAAACATACTTAAAAATAGCGTTAAGGCCTTACATTTTCCACCTTAACACATATATAGTGCCAGTAGTCTATACAATATCATAGTCCCTCCTGATCGGGAAGCCACCAGAGGATACTCCGTAGATACGACACAAATCAAAACTCATATAAGGCGTTCTAGGGTAGGTGACATGGCACAACTAGGCAATGCCAAGGTAGATATTCCAATTACACTTCTAGTCGGTGGTAATGCGTAGAGCCACTACCGCCCACCTCAGGCCACACTTCCAAAATCAAAGGTGCGCACCATATCAATCACAAAGTAATAGAATGGCATACGAAGAAGTGTGTTCGATAAGAGGAGCTACCACATTAGCCCGTCAATTGGTCTTGTTTTAGCCACCTTATGCCAACTCACGGGAGTCGGGTCCACGTATGTACCTCAATCGAACATCGCCACCATCCTACTTCATTCTGGAATCTCCACCACGTACACAGTTATTAAAGTGGTTTTCGGAGTTGGCAGAGAGTATGATAACTTCCGATCTCGGTCTCTTTAACAACCAAATGTTATTATTACCCGTGGTTATAAATTCCATAATGGTTTATATTTCAAATCAAAACATATTCATTTTAAAACATTTAAATTCAATGTCAATGTCTTTCAAAAATAATATATTCATTTCCAAAGTTGTAGCATTTCTAAGTTCATTCATTCAATTATAACAATTTCAAAATACATTGTACAATAGCATTCGTAGCACTTGGAAAATGTGATAATACATGTAGTAGTAATCCGAAAATATTATCCTTCAAAAAACAGCAGCACTAAAAAAACGTTACAGTAAATATAATAGTATTTCAAAAATATTATCTTTTCAGAAACAGCAGCACTTGGAAAATGTTATTGTAAATATAGTAGTATTTTAGAAAAACAGTACATTTCCAGAAATGGTAGCACTTAGAAAACGCTACCTTAAAACTACAGCATTTTGGAAATGCTACCAACACAAATCTAAGATTTATTATAATATTTCAAAAATATTATAATTTCAGTTTTCACCATTTTTAACTTATAAAACATATCTCGCGTTTTAGAAATATTTATTTGGATATCATTCAACTTATGATTAAATAAAATAAAAATTTTATAAATAAAATATCCACATTAAACTATAATTCATTTATTAAGTCAAAAGTACATTATTTTACTTAACTTTTTATCTTAACAAATAACATAATACTTTATTTTAAATTACCCATTTGATAAATAAAATATTCTTATTACTAAGTTAAGCTTAAAATTTCCATTTGAAAACTAAATTTTAAATTATCAAGTTAAGTCATATTTTAAGTTACATTTTAAACCATTTATTTGCTTATACCTTTTAACTTATAGAAAATCACTATAACACTTAATTGGATCACTTAAATCCAATTTGAGTTTAAATTTCAGGTTTTAAATTTCAAAAATACTTAATAATTTTCAGAAAATATTTAAAATTTACCACGGGTCTGTATGATATTTTCTAACCTAGGTCAAGTGATACGAATGTGTATCATTTCAACCCGTAATTTAAAAATAAGAATCCGGGTTCTATCATTTCTAACCTGCAATCCCAAGTCAAATAAAATAAAATAAAAATCGCTTGAGCCTATCATTTTAGCTCATAATGATTTTTCCCTATTCTAAAGTCTGTTCGGGTATGTATCGTTTCAACGCATAGTGATTTTATTCTAACAGGGAACTGCATTGTGAAAAAAAGTAAATAAAATAAACAGTGTAATATGGCATATCATATCAGGTGATGTAACAGGCATATAATCAGGTTATACATCATGGAATGTCATATCACAGGCATGTATAAATTACTATTAACATATCATATCATCAACTACAATCCACATGTCATTGTTTCACAATTATATAAGTACGAATGTCGAGAGTGATAAACTCACCTTCTAAAGCTGGAGTTAACAATTCAAGACACGCAAACGAACTTCGAAAAGCACGGCAAAGCATAATTTAGATTCAAGTGGATGGAGAGCCAAGATTCAAATCTTGTAAACAAACAAATATAACATATATAAGCAACTATAATTCGACACATAACAATTGAATCAAAACAATGAAAAATATGAATTAAAATGAACTAGATTGGCTAAACCAATACAAGTGGCTCGGCCTCAACACAAAATGGCTTGACCATCATAAAGTCATGCTCGGCCATGGTTAGATCTAAAGTGCTACTAGGCTCGGCTATGGCTACAAATGAAGGGATGGCAACCAAAAGTCAAGTGGGAAAGCAAAGAGGCAAGGCAACATGGGTTTGGGTTCGGCCCTATGCAAATTTGGCTCGGCCATTGGTTCATGGGATTGGATCAGGTCTAGTCACATCAGAAAGGGTGCGACCATGGTGCGTTCACGACAAGGGGATGGAGTAGGTGGAGTAGTAAGTGGTGGTTGAGGCTAGGGGAACAAGGAAGGGGATCAACATGGTGCTCGGCTAGGGTTTTAAGCAACTTTTGGTGGTAGGTTTTTGGATCATGGTTCACGGCAAGGCAAGGTGGAGGTGACGAGGTGGTGGAGGCTGTGGTCAGGTGGTGGTGCTGAGGAGGAGATGGTCGGCTAGAGGTGAAGCATGGCTGAGCATATGCTTGAAATAAAAGAGAAAGCAAAAAGAAAAGGAGGAAGACATGATAGGAACTTACTGTAAGTTTTCTTTTTGCTGAACGCAAATGAGAAATGAGATGAGAAGTATTTGTTTTGTACATGAATGAGAAGGGAAGTGAGTAGTTTTGTGTACGACTAAGAATAGAAAAGGAACGACTATGGGTGTAAATGCTTGAACGGCTAGAAAAGGAGAAGCCTTTGCTTCATTTTCAAGAAAAGAACTTAAGTCTTTTGAATTTCCAAGCCAAAAAATCAAATAAAATCAAATAAAAAGTCCAAACAAAATAGAAAATAGAAAAATAAAAAATAAAATAGAAGTGAAGTAGAAAATATAGAATAGAAAATAAACAGAAAAATGCTGAAAATAATTGCGTGTAAAACGCTGAAATTTATCAAATTTAAAAAGTATAAAACAGAATTTGATGAAACAAAAGGCATAACCAATATCAGAACCAAATTCCGCTTCAAAGAGAAAGATTAGAAATTAAAAATTCAAATTTAAAATTTTCAACTGAAAGTCAAAGTTTGACCACAGTTGACCAGAATATAAATTTTTCAGAAAATCTTTATTTTATTATATTTGGACAATAAATTATGAACAAAATCAAAAATTACAGTGAAAAATTTCAAAATTCCAAATATTAAATAATCTAAAAATCCAAGTTTCAAATAAAATGAATTAAATATTTATTAAAATTATGGGTGTTATACTCTCCCCCACTTAAAACTTTTTGTCCTCGAAAAGGAACGAGATAAGGAAACAGGGAAAGATAAGATAGAAAAGCAAACAGCACCTGAAACAAACAATTCTGGGTTCGAAGCACGCATTCTTTCCTCCGTTTGCCAAGTATAATCCCGATCATCCATACTCCATTGCACTTTGACCAGGTTGACAGATTTCCTTCTCAGCTGCTTCGTACCTCTTTCGACAATACGAAGTGGCTTTCTCTCGACAATTAGATTAGGCTCAATATCCAAACTCTCGAGAGCAGAAGACTGGACTATCAAAGATGGATCACGCAGATATCAACGAATATGCGAAACATGTAATACATTATGCACTCCAGAAAAATCCTCAAGCAAAGCCAAACGATAAGCTAAAGAACCAATCCTCTCAGACATACGGAAAGGACCAACAAACCTAGGAGCAAGCTTCTCTCTCTGACCAAACCGAATCACATTCCTTAAGGGAGAGACCTTAAGGAAAACCAGATCACCAATAGCAAACTCCAAACTCCTCCTACGCTGATCAGCATACTTCTTCTGCTTATCTTAAGCACTCCTCATCTTCCTCTTAATCTCCTCAACCTCTTTAGAAGCCTCCAAAATAACATCAGGACCAAGAACCAAAGGATTACCGGATTCAATCCAGCAAGATGGAGATCTGCATGGTCGTCCGTAAAGAGCAGCAAACAGAGACATTTCAATACTGGCCTGAATTCAAAGACGGAATGAGAAAGATAAAAGGCTAAGATAAGATTAAAAGTAGAAGATTGAAAATATACCTAATAACTGTTGTTATAAGTAAATTCAACAAGATGGAAATGATCTTCCTAGGATCCTCCATAATCAAGAACATAAGCACAAAGAAGATCCTCAAGAATCTGATTCACTCTTTCCGTTTGATCATCGGTCTGCGGATGGTAAGCAGTGCTCAGATTCAAATGAGTACCTAAAGATTCCTGAAAAGCTTTCTAGAACTAATTGGTAAAGATATGATCTCGATCACAAACAATACTAAGTGGAACAACATGGAGACAGACAATCTCCCTTATATAGATCTTAGACAAACTGGAAGCATAATGGGTAGATTTGACAGGAATGAAATGAGCTTAGTCCTCGGCAATCCATCAATAAAATCCATGGAAACCTGTTCCCATTTCCAATTGGGAACCTCAAGGGGCTGCAACAACCCAGGGATCTTCTGATGATCTGCCTTGACTTGCTGATAAGTCGCACAGCTACTAACAAAGATAGAGATATCTCGCCTTATACCTCTCTATTAATAAAGCTTCTTCATATCCTGATACATCTTTGTCACACCAGGACGAATAGAAAGTCTGGATCGATGATTTTTCCAAAGTAACCCTTGCCTCAATCCATCATCATTCGGGACACAAATCCGAATATTAATCCTCAAAATCCCTCTATCATCGATCTGGGCCCCACTACCATCAGGATTACTACCTCCAACTCTGCTACGAACACTCTCCTTAATCAATCTGATAATTCTATCTTCATCCTGCTTAGCAATGACATGATCCAGAAGTGGAGAAGAAGAAACAACAAGCTGACACAACATAGCCTTCTTCCGACTCAAAGCATCGGCTACAACATTAGCCTTCCGAGGGGTATAGCTAATGTCGAGATCATAAGAAGCAAGAAACTCAAGCCACCTAACTTGACGCTAATTCAAATCCTTATGGGTGAAGATATATCTCAAAGACTGATGATCAGTAAAGAGCTCAAACTTAGCACCCAAAAGATGATGCCTCCAAATCTTCAAAGCAAAAAACCACAGCAAGCAATTCTTAATCATGAGCTGCATAATTGGCCTCATGGGTCTTCAGCTGGCGACTGGCATAAGCAATCACCTTCCTATCTTGCATCAAAACAGCCCCCTAACCCTCATGACTAGCATCAGTGTACACTGTTAATCCCTCATTTCCATTAGGAATGGTAAGCACTAGTGCGGAAGTAAGCTTACGCTTCAACTCACTGAATGCAGCTTTACACTTATTATTCCATATAAACTTAGCATTCTTACGAGTCAAAGCAGTGAGAGGTGCAGAAATCCAAGCAAAATTCTCAATGAATCTCCGATAATAACCGGCAAGGCCAAGAAAACTACGAATATCAGATGGAGTCCTAGGAGTTTCCTAATCCTGCAGCAGAATAGGGAGAAATAAGGACCACAGAAAAGATAGAATGATCAATTTACAGAAAGAGAAGAAAGAAAAGACTTACATTGATCGCAGCGATCTTGACTGGATCAACAGAAACTCCATTACTGGAAACAATATGCCCAAGAAATTGGACTTCATCCTTCCAGAAATGGCATTTCAAGAATTAACCTTCAACTGATGATTTCTAAAAGTCTCCACAACAAATTTCAAATGCGACTCATGCTCATCCCTTGACTTAGAGAAGATAAGGATATATCGTCAACAAAGACTAAAATAAATTTGTCAAGCACATAACGAAAAACACGATTCATCAAATCAACAAAGAAAGCAGGAGCATTAGTCAAACCGAAAGGCATGACTAACCATTCATAAAAACCGTTCTCAGTATGGAAAGCAGTCTTGGGAACACTTTCCTCAGCAACTCTGAGCTGGTGAAAACCTGTGGCAAAATTAAGCTGAGAGAAAACAATAGCTCCATGGAGCTGATCAAACATATCATTAATGTGAGGCATAGGATATTTGTTCCTCATAGTGAGCTTGTTCAGCTCCCTATAATCAACACACATCCTCGAAGAACCATTGGGCTTCGTGACGAAAACCACTGCTGCTCCCCATTCTGAATGGCTAGGTCTGATCAGACCCTTGGAGAACAGGTCCTCAATTTACTTCCTCAACTCAACCTTCTCATGGGGTGCCATTCTTCTAGGAGGAAGAACTACAGGTCGAGCTCTAGGAATAAGATCAATACGGATATCAATTTCCCGCTTAGGAGGTAAAGAAGTGACTTCACCAAATACATCAGGGTATAGTTTGACCACAGGAATCGAATGAATATCACTAGGAGAAGCATCAAGAGAATAAATAAAGCTGCCAGCAAAATCCTAGGGCAAACAACACTGAATCACCAAAGAATTACCAAAATCATCCATAAGAGAGACAGTCCGGGTTTTACAAAAGATAACGACATCATGCCTCTTCAGCCAATCACCTCCAAGCAATAGATCAAAAGCATCAAAACCCAGAACATAGAAATCACCATAAAACCGATAGCTAGAATGGAAGAGTTTCACATTTCTACAGATCCTACTAAGGTTCGAAGGACCACCAATAGGAATTGAAACACACAAAGGCACAGGAGCAAACTCGGGAGGAAGAAGATGCTCAAATTATCACAAATATCCACAGAAATAAAGCTATGGGAAGCTCGGGTATCAAATAGAACATGAATAGGAAAATAAAACAGAGAAAAAGTGCCCTGAAGTGTACCTTGGGCATCACCAGAAGTAAAAGCAGGAGCAGGTACAGGTGCAGTAGGTGGAGTTGGTGAAGATGCAGAGGTAACATCAAAAATACCTGTTGCCTTCCCCTTTTGCTGAGTAGGGCAGTTGTTCTGTAACAACCCTGAATTTTGTGATTTATTTTAATTGTTTATTTTGATTATTTTATTTGAAAACTTTATTATATTTATTAAAATGAATAAAAAAATTTATTTTATTTTATTTTTTGATTTTTATGTTAATTATAATTTCAAACCTGAATATAAAGAATATTTTCCAGAAAAGTGGAATTTTGGTCAATCTGGTCAAATTTTGACTTTTAAATTTAAAATTTAAATATTTGAATTTTTTGAATTTTATCCTTTATTATGAAAATAAATTTAATTTAAAGAATACATCTTTTCGTTTAGTTGAAATCCGATTTATATTGTGAAAGTTATGCTTTTTACAATATTGGGTGTAAATTGATTTATTTAATAAAATTGTCTATTTTAATTTATATAAATAATATTTTTATTTGTCAAATCATGTTCTAATATGTGTTATATGACATGTTAGGTATATATTTTATTGTTAAATACTTTTAAAGTGATAATAAAATTTTCCAAAATTTATTGCATTTATTTTCTATTTTTAAAGCCTAATTTCCATTTTTCTGCTATTTTCTTCATTTAATTATATTTAATTAAAATTTATTTATTTATTTTTATGCATGCATTTTATTTTTGCATTTTTATCTTTATTTATAAGTATTTTTCAGGTACATAGAATTTTTCCAAAATTTATTGCATTTATTTTCAAATTTTTAAGCCTAGTTTACACTTTTTGCTATTTTCTTAATTTAATTATATTTAATTAATATTTATTTATTTATTTTTGTTTATTTACTATATTTTCGTGTTTTTTATCTGTATTTATACATATTTTTCAGGTATTTAAAATTTCAAAAGAATTTTGAAAATATGAAGAGTTTTGACCTTTTGTATACCTTGCATTTTCACCTTTCAACCTACCTTTTCACACCAAGCATCACATGCATTCAATTGCTCACCATATATCCTTTGTTCAGCTGACTTCCTCATCATTTTTCACAAAAAGTTTTGTTTCTCAACTCAAAAAATTTGGCCTCCATCTCCTGGGCAAAAACTTTGGTAAATAATTCTTTGTTTTTCATTTTTCTTCTTTGTTTTCTTATCTCTTTGCACTTGCCTTCATCTCTTTGTGTTTGGCCCTGCCACCTCCACCCCCTTGGCTGCCTCAACCACCACCTATTCCAGCCACCATATCCTCCTCTCCACTGACATCCCATGGCTGAAGTTCCCCATGATGAAGATCCACCTAAAAAAATGAACAAACTTCACTTTAAACTCCATAGCCGAGCCTACTTGTTGCCACTACTTCAACCACCATGTTTTGGCCGACTATCCACCACCACCACAAATCTGAGCTTTAGACCCTACCACACCTGTAATTTACCTCACCAGATCAGGCCGTGCCCAATCCATGCTTGGGCGAAGTCATTTTGCCTTGAAACCCCACTTGTAGTTGCCTTGTTTTGAAATTCAAGCACATATCCTTCATCTCTTCTATATGTTGTTATGGCCGACCCCTATATGACCTGAACCTGATCCAAACCTGATCCAAAACCATCCCATAACAGTGCCTTTCCAGTCCATAGCTGAAGCATATGATGTTGAATGCAAGCGCAAAAGTTCTAGCTTTGAATTGTGTAGTTATTTCTAACTTTGTTTATTATAGTTTGGTTTGAAATTTATGTATTGTACTTTGTTTTGTTTGTTATGTAACAAGGAGATTAACTTTGGCTCTCCCAATCTCAAATCTTATTCGTGCTTTCATGCCTTCGAAGATCTTTGTTGTGTGCTTTGGTTGTTGTCTTCAGCTTATACCAGTGAATTATTCTCACCAGATAAATTTATACTTATATGACTAGTAAACCGATTTCAATTGAATCTGTAAAATATATCACCATCCTATATTTGCTGTGTTATGATCATATGACGTTCACCCATGCTTATTTACCTTTTATATCATCTGTTACTGTTATATAATGCTATTCTATTATTTATATCAGTTTATCACACTGGAAGTTCCCTTTAGATTAGAATCACTATGTGTTGAAATGATACATACCCGAACGGACTTTAATGTAGGGGAAAATCGTTATGGGCTGAAATGATAGGCCTAAACGATTTTCAATTATTTCCTTTTACTTGGGACTGGGGATTTTAAATGATAAAACCCGGGTTTTCTTTGTAAATTACGGATTGAAATGATATATTATCCATACTTTACCTAGGCTAGAAAATTTAATACAGACCCGTGGTTAAAATATGTTTTTCCAAAAATTTTAAAATATTTTAGAAAGGTAAATATTATAATATTTTGATCTAAAACTTAATTAAAAATGATTTTTATAAAGTATTATTGATTTTCTAAGAATTTTTAAAGTTATTTTGGAAATTTTGATTTGGTTATAAATGGAATTTAAATTAAGTAGGAAAATATGATAAATAGATTTAAAATTTGATTTAAAATGAATTAAAATGATTTTTATAAAGTATTAATGATTTTTGAATAAATTAAAAGGTGAAATGAATGAATATTTATGTTGAAATTTTGAATATAACTTAAATTGGAAAATTGTGAATTTTGTTTTAAATTGAATTTTAAGTTAAGTAAATAAAATAAAAAAAAGTTATATTTGGAAATTTTAAACTTAAGTGTTAAGTTAAAAATTTAATTTAATGAATTGAAATTTAATGCTTGAATTTAATATGTGAATTATACTTAAATATTGATTTTTGAATGGAAATTTAACTTTATAAAATCATTAATATAAGGATAACTAAATGATTGTTTTAAAAGTGAAAATATATGATTTTATAAGTTTAAAATGATTTAAATAAAAATTTAATTGTTTGTGAAAATATATTGAATATTTGGAATTTAATTAACAACATTTTTGAAATGTTATTATTTCTAATGTAAAGAATATTATATCATTTGTAAATGCTGTATTTGATAGAAATGAACTAAATGGCTAAATTGAATTAAGGGCTATTATAGCACTTTGTAAGTGTTGTAGTTACTGAAATTAACAAAGGTTTTATTTGAACTAAATTAAACCTATTACAACATTTTAAATGCTGTCTTTTGTTAAATGAATTGTTTTCAAACATAACTTTCCGTAGCGTCTTCTAAGTGCTGCGATAGTTGAATTTATACCGTTTTGATAAATTTAAAAGAATAAATGAAGTTTGAAAGGCTAAATTTATGAGAATTTGATATTTGATTATTAAATATAATAACTTCACTTTTAAATGATTTAAATGGAATATTTAAATGCTTTAAATGGAATATTTAATTGGTTTAATTGGAATATTTAATTGGTTTAAATGGAGTATTTTGATTTGAAATATAAACCATTTTGAATTGTGATTTGAAATGGTATTTAAATTAAATAAAACTAAATGAGGTTTTGAAAGATATGATATTTTGATATTTTGAAATGGATTTCTGAATGATATTGAATTTTGAAATGATATTTGATTTCGAAGTATAAATTACTATTTTGAAATTTTAACCACGGGATGTATATAATTTATAGTTTAACTGATCCTTAAAGAATGGGAGATCCCAAGCATCCTTTAAGTTATTGTACATCACTACTATAGTTCACTTGAGTTGGTTTACATTACATAAGTTTATATGTCCTGACTCGAGTGTTTTGTGTTTTACTTTACGTTCGGGTCAGCCTGAGTATTTATAGCTTAGCTTTGGATTTCTTTTCTAGAGCTAGGAATCACTGGAGATTCTGCTTGTCTAGTTTTCTGTTCCCTTTCAGTTTTAGTTGTTCTATTTTAGCTCTGGTATTTATAAACTGCTATGTATTTGAGATTTCTGTTGTATATATTTTTCAGACCGATATTATGTATTATGTTTTGAGAGTTTGTTATAGTAGCTTCATGAACTACTATGGTATTCTAATTTCTCTTTGAGTTATTCTGATATTTATGGGTCTGTGATTATGTCATTGTATTTCATTTGCTCCAAATTTATTTACAATGCGGTATTTTGAGCATTCACGTTCGGCATGTGTGGATGCGAATGGCTGAAAATATCAGGTTGCTACAGTTGGTATCAGAGCTTTGGTTTTAGCCAAACGATAGCCTGCGGAGCAAAAACTCATTAGAGATAGGGTAGAAATACCCTAGAATGAGTGAAATCAGCCTCAGAATCATTTCCTTGTGAGAGAGCGTATTTTCGGAGTATAAAATAATTTCCAAATGATTTTTAAAGGATTTTCAAAGATTATTTTGGTATAAAAATTTTCTTATTTTGAAACTAAGATTTTCTAAACTTCGTTCCTTCTGTATCCACCTTGTTAGAAATCTCTTGATTAGGATTCTTATCGATTAGGATTCCTTGAACTTTGCAACATTCCCACTTGTTCTGAAATCCAGTCTTGTTTTCCCTATTTTATCCTTTTGATATTGGAGCATTCCTTAACTCCCCTTTGGAATGACCTCTATAAAGATCAGTGATTTCGTAAATCTTTGAATGATTTCTAAGGGGGTGAAACTCCTTTACAATTGGCATTGATTCACCGGAGATTTCGGTATCCTCGGATTTCGATGCTATTTATCTCCTACTCTACCTGGATTATATCTCTGGCGATCAAATGTCGATTTGCCTTCGATTTCCAAATTGATTATGTTCCTGAAGTCTCGGTTGACCGATTAAGGTTGTCCGCGATTTATAAAGACTTATCCATCTTCTATTTGGTAATTAAATTATCTCATCTTCGTTCGAGCTTATCTTCGAACCAGAATTCTATTTGATTAGAGTTCCTCTAATTTGAATCTCTGTTGTTTGGAATCCACCCTTGAATCATCCTTTGGAAATTTGTGTTTGGTTGTATTTTGAAATTGTGCATACATCGAAATTATTATTTTGATATGGATGACCCTATTTTGTATATAAAAGTGAAATATTTTCAATAAGGATTTTATATCTTTTGAAAATGAGAATTTGAAGCTTCGAAAGGATTTGAATTTTGAAAATTTAAAAGAATTTGACCTATATAAAATGATTTATAACTGAAGGGTTTTGAATGTGAATTTCGAGGAATCGAACTCCGGTGTTTTGAAATCGGTTTTAAGATTTTGGAAAATATATAATAATAATATGATTTAAAGATATTTTCTGAATAAGAAATGCTTAAAATGTATTCGAATGAATTCCAATGATTTCTAAGAGATTTCAAAGGAGTTTCAAGAAAATGAAAGTCCAGAACCCACTTATGTCGCTGAAAAATAATTTCGGTGATGAATGCATGCATCATCGACATTGATTTTTGAGTTTCTGAGTGGGGGAGAGGCCACTCTAGTAGCTTTGCTATGCGAGTGATTTTTGAACCAAATTTTGATTTCAGATTTCGAAGTATGGTTTGATGTTCGAAAGATATATGTATATATATATATATATTTGAAATGATTTAAAGTAAGCCGGTGTTCAGTCCTCAGGATTCAGATTTGTTTTGGTATAACCCTATCTTTTGGAATTGGTTTACTGATTTGTCGGCGATTTACAATTCTTGGATTGAAATTATGATTTATTCGACTATTTTGAAAGTTCGAGCACTTCCAAATCAAAGTTAGCTTTTCAAAGCTAAGTAATTTCGAAAGGTATAAGGTATTTGATAAAGAATATAAGTTTAGTTTGGTACGATTAAAGTGTAAAGTAATATGATTTATATAAGTTTGAAACTGTTCGTTGAGTGAAATAAATAAGACTATTTTGAATTATACTGGCATGAAATATAGATTTGAAATGTTTTGACAAAGTATATATATAGAACAATAATCTTTCCAATGGTAAATTGAATTTTTCATATAGAAATAAATAGTTTGAAGGTTTTAAAAAGTGATGGTTTTAAACTTTGTAACCATTTTAGATATTTTAATGATTGTGAAGTGGTTTTGAATGATATAATTTTTATTTGATAAAGAATGTGAACTTGGAATGATAATTGATTTTGATAAATGAATATTTAAAGTTTATATTTGTATGAAAGGATATTTGGTTTACTTGTAATTTGATTTTATTTAAAAATGATGGATTTATGAAATGAATATTTCAAAACTAAGTAATAACGAAGTAAAATTTGAGATATATGAAATTATAAAATTTAGTTTTGGAATATTGTATGTTTAAGCTTTGAAATATACTAAAGATTGAATAGTTTATTTTATGGATCAAATCTTTATTTGAAATTTCATAATATTTGAAATGGTTTTGTTGGAAAACTAAATTGAATTGAAACTGATGGTTTGAATTGATTAAAATTGGAAATTTTAGATTTGGGTTTAATTGAATAAATTTGTGAAATGTAAAGAATTAAAGGAATGTTTTAATGTATGATTTCGAAAGGTTATGATTTTCAAAGTGTAATGATTTCAAGTATTTTGGTTTCAAAAGATTTATGACTTTGAAAGTAATATGATTTTTGAAAATGAATATATGTTTGAAATGGAAATGAATTTGTTTGACTTAAATTTTGTTGATTTGGAAATTTGGAATCTATTGTTTTAAAAAACTTTGAAACTGAATATATGAAATTTGGAAGAAATGATCTGGCAAAATCATATATGATTTTGAAACTGAATTGATATTGAAATGGTTTGAAATTGAGAACCCTGTTTATTTAAATACTTTGATTTGGGAGTTATCGAACTTATATTAAATGGATTTGTATAAGTATGAAATTGATTTGAAAACTGTTGGTTTGGAAAAGGGTACTCAATTTGTAAAGTGAAATCTTATATAATCGAAGTCTATATAAGTATGATTTGATATACTATTGATTTGGAAAGTAATTGATTTGAAAATGGAATCTTATATATAATGGACTTTATATAAGTATGATATTTGAAAGTGATCTTGAAAGGTGCTATATGATACATATTTTCGAAATAAAGATATGGAAAGTGCCTTCTTCTTGATATCCGCTTTGTGGCCACAGTGTGGCTTCATTCTATCGATATTATTCTCTCTGATTTAGGTTTTCCGGATATGATACTCGAGTGTCCATCGAATTCCATGGCGATCTCCATGGTCTTATGATTGCGACTGCATAGCGTAATTCACAGGGGCTGCGAGAGCCTAAGGGTACAGATGTTTCCTAGGGGATCCAGGCGTAACCATTGTGTATTTGTGATCTATTGGGTCGCTTGGTAGCGTAATCTGCAGGGGCTGCGAGAGCCTAAGGTTTACGGATGTTTCATGGGGATCTAGGCGTAACCATTGTGTATTTGCGGTACTACCAGTCTTCATGGCGTAATCGTAGGGCTGCGGTAGTCAGCCTATGGGTACGGATGTTTCCTGGGGGATCTAGGTGTAACCATTGTGTATCCTCTATCCATGATCGACATGTTTGGTTTGGTTGATTTGTTTGGATTTTACTTTCCATATCTGTTGTTTTTAAAAGGTTTTCCATGATTTTGACTGGGTTTTGAAGCAAGTCTACCAAGTACCTGGAGAATTCTAGCTTTGCGCCTGATCAACGCATAGCCAGAGTCTACAGGAATGAAAGTAAACTTGTTAAGACATCGAGTTATAAATGTATTTTGATAAAGTATTATATAAATGATATTTTGATCATTTATTTTACTTTTCTAAATAATTTAAAATGTTTTATACTTCGAACTGTCAAATTTGAATCAAATGACAATTCATCATACTATAAAATGTTTAAAATGTTAAATATAAATTTTTTAAATTGAAACTTATATAGTTTTAAATATGGTTCATCCTTTTCTTTCAACCTATTCTCCCTTCTAGCTATTTCTACCTTCTTCTTCTTTGAGGGTACTTTCTGTATTATGGAAAGAGTTGGTTCTTTGGCTTATCATTTAGATTTGCCCGAGAAACTTTCTGGAGTGCATGATGTATTCCACGTCTCACATCTCCTCTAGTATCTTCTTGACCCACCTTTTTTTGTTTAGCCAACTGCTCTTGATAGTTTGGATATTTAGCTTAATCTGACTGTCGAGAGTAAGCCACTTCGTATTGTCAGTAGAGGTACGAAGCAGCTAAGAAGGGAATCTGTTAGTCTAGTCAAAGTACTGTGTAAGTACTGATGATCGAGAATGTACCTGGGAGATGGAGGAAATCATTCGTGCTTCGAATCCGCAGTTGTTTTTTTCAGGTGCTATTTACTTTTTCTATCTTGCTTTTCCTTATTTTCCTTGTTCGCTCGTTTCGAGGACGAAAAGATTTGAGTGGGGGAGAGTGTAACAACCCTGAATTTTGTGATTTATTTTAATTGTTTATTTTGATTATTTTATTTGAAAACTTTATTATATTTATTAAAATGAATAATTTTTATTATTTTAAATATATTTTTTGATTTTTTTGTGAATTATAATTTCAAACCTGAATATAAAGAATATTTTCCAAAAAAGTGGATTTTTGGTCAATCTGGTCAAACTTTGACTTTTAAATTTAAAATTTGAATTTTTTGAATTTTATCCTTTATTATGAAAATAAATTTAATTTAAAGAATACTGCTTTTCGTTTCGTTGAAATCCGATTTATATTGTGAAAGTTATGTTTTTTACAATATTGGGTGTAAATTGATTTATTTAATAAAATTGTCTATTTTAATTTATATAAATAATATTTTTATTTGTCAAATCATGTTATAATATGTGTTATATGACATATTAGGTATATATTTTATTTTTAAATACTTCTAAAGTGATAATAAAATTTTCCAAAATTTATTGCATTTATTTTCTATTTTTAAAGCCTAGTTTCTATTTTTCTGTCATTTTCTTCATTTAATTATATTTAATTAAAATTTGTTTATTTACTTTTATGAATGCATTTTATTTTTGTGTTTTTATCTTTATTTATAAGTATTTTTCAGGTACAATAGAATTTTTTCAAAATTTATTGCATTTATTTTCAAATTTTTAAGCCTAGTTTACAATTTTTGCTATTTTCTTAATTTAATTATTTATTTTCGTTTATTAACTATATTTTCGTGTTTTTTCCAGTATTTATACATATTTTTCAGGTATTTAAAATTTCAAAAGAATTTTGGAAATATGAAGAGTTTTGACCTTTTGTATACCTTGCATTTTCACATTTCAACTTACCTTTTCACACCAAGCATCACATGCATTCAATTGCTGGCCATATTCCTTTGTTCAGCCGACTTCCTCATCATTTTCATGAAATTTTTTGTTTCTCAACTCAAAAAAATGTGGCCTCCATCTCCTAAGCAAAAACTTTGGTAAATAATTCTTTGTTTTTAACTTTTCTTATTTGTTTTCTTATCTCTTTGCACTTGCCTTCATCTCTTTGTGTTCGGCCCTGCTGCATCCAGCCCCTTGGCCGCCTCCACCACTACCTATTCCAGCCACCATACCCTCCTCTCCACTGACATCCCATGGCCGAAGTTCCCTATGATGAAGATCCACCTAAAAAATGAACAAACTTCACTTGAAACTCCATAGCCGAGCCTACTTGTTGCCACTACTTCAACCACCATGTTTTGGCCGACCATCCACCACCACCACCACCACAAACCTGAGCTTCAGACCCTACCACACCTATAGTTGACCTTACCAGATCAGGCCGTGCCCAATCCATGCTTGGCCGAAGTCATTTTGCCTTGAAACCCCACTTGTAGTTGCCTTGTTTTGAAATTAAAGCACATATCCTTCATCTCTTCTATATGTTGTTATGGCCGACCCCTATATGACCTGAACCTGATCCAAACCTTATCCAAAACAATCCTATAACAGTGCCTTTCCAGTCCATAGCTGAAGCATATGATGTTGAATAAATGAAGTTTGAAAGGCTAAATTTATGAGAATTTGATATTTGATTATTAAATATAATAACTTCACTTTTAAATGATTTAAATGGAATATTTAATTAGTTTAATTGGAATATTTAATTGGTTTAAATGGAGTGTTTTGATTTGAAATATAAACCATTCTGAATTGTGATTTGAAATGGTATTTAAATTAAATAAAACTGAATGAGGTTTTGAAAGATATGATATTTTGATATTTTGAAATGGATTTCTGAAAGATATTGAATTTTGAAATGATATTTGATTTCGAAGTATAAATTACTATTTTGAAATTTTAACCACGGGATGTATATAATTTATAGTTTAACCGATCCTTAAAGGATGGGCGATCCCAAGCATCCTTTAAGTTATTGTACATTACTACTACATTTCACTTGAGTTGATTTACATTATATAAGTATATATGTCCTGACTCGAGTGTTTTGTGTTTTACTTTACGCTCGGGTCAGCCTGAGTATTTACAGCTTAGCATTGGAATTCTTTTCTGGAGCTAGGAATCGCTGGAGATTCTGCTTGTCTAGTTTTCTGTTCCCTTTCAGTTTCAGTCGTTCTATTTCAGCTCTGATATTTATAAACTGCTATGTATTTGAGATTTCTATTGTATATGTTTTTCAGACTGATATTATGTATTATGTTTTGAGAGTTTGTTATAGTAGCTTCATGAACTACTATGGTATTTTAATTTCCGCTGCGAGTTATTCTGATATTTTTGTGTGTGATTCTGTCATTGTATTTTATTTGCTCCAAATTTATTTACAATGCGTTATTTTGAGAAATTCAAGTTCGGCATGTGTGGATGCGAATGGCTGAAAATATCAGGTTGTTACATGTTCTTGAAATGACCAGGTTGCAGACAAATATGACAGAGATCTCGCCTAGTCAACTGAGCTGGAGGAACAACAACACCAACTAAAGTAGGACAGCTATTAGCATAGTGTCACTTCTGATTACATCTGAGGAAAGTAACAGAGGATAGGTCGATAGACTGCCTCTGAGAAAAAGAAGATCCCAAACCTGGAGTCTTGTTCCAATTCTTCTTCTTCGGATGAAAATTTGGCTTTCAAAACAAGAAAAGATTTATATCAAAAATAATTTTTGAAAAATCCTTTGAAAATCATTTGAAAATCTTTTTATACTTTAAAATACGTTCTCTCACAAGGAAATAATTCTAAGATTGATTTCACTCATTCTAGGGTATTTCTACCTTATCTCTAATGAGTTTTTGCTCTGCAGGCTAAGGTTTGCCTAAAACGAAAGCTCTGATACCAAATGTAACGACCCACTATTTTGGACCATTCAAATCGACAATAAAACCACATATGTCTGACTTGAATAATTCAAAATAGTAGATTGTAATATAATTTGGAGAAAATAAAACCAATCACAGAATCACAGACATAGATAAATCAGAATAACTCACAGTGGAAATAAAATAACCATAGTAATTCACGAACCTACTACAAGACAGAGTCACAAAACAAGTACAAATACCATAGTCTGAAAGTAAATACAACAGAAATCCCAAATACATAAATGTTCACTAATACATAAGCTGAATAGGAAATACTGAATGAAAATAGATGACAACTAGATAGATAGATAAACTCCAACAAATCCTTTAGCTCCAGAAGGTGAAATCCGAAGCTAATGCTTAGGCTAGCCCGAGCGTAAAGCAAAACACAAAACACTCGAGTCAGGACATACATACTTATACAATATAAACCAACTCAAGTGAACTATAATAAATTGCACAAGTAACTTAAAGGATGCTTGGGACCTCCCATCCTTTAAGGATCCGTTAAACTATTTACTATATAGTAATATACGCTATTATAATAATGTCTAAAGTAACGTAACAATACTTAAAAATAGCGTTAAAGCTTTACATTTTCCACCTTAACACATATATAGTGCCAGTTGTCTATACAGTATCATAGTCCCTCTTAATCGGGAAGCCACCAGAGGATACTCCATAGGTACGACACAAATCAAAACTCATACAAGGCGTGCTTGGGTAGGTGACACGGCACAACTAGGCAATGACAGGGTAGATATACTAATTACACTTCGGAGCCGGTGGTAATGCATAGAAGCCACTACCGCCCACCTGGAGCCACACTCTCAAAGTAAAAGATGCACACCGTATCAATCACAAATCAATAGAATGGCATACGAAGAGGTGTGTCCGATAAGAGGAGCTACCTCATTAGCCCGTCAGTTGCTCCTATTTTAGCCACCTTATGCCAACTCACAGGAGTCGGGTCCACGTATATACCAAAATAGAACGTCGCCACTATCCTACTTCATTCTGAAACCTCCACCGCGTACACGGTTGTTAAAGTGGTTTTCGGAGTTGGCAGAGAGTATGACAACTTTCGATCCCGGTCTATTTAACAACTAAACGTTATTATTACCCATGGTTATAAATTTCAAAATGGTTTATATTTCAAACCAAAACATATTCATTTTAAACCATTTAAATTCAATTTCAATATCTTTCAAAAAGAATACATTCGTTTTCAAAGTTGTAGCATTTCTAAGTTCATTAATTCAATTATAACAATTTCAAAATACATTGTATCATAGCATTCGTAGCACTTAGAAAATGTGATAATACATATAGTAGCAGTTCGAAAATATTATCCTTCAGAAACAGCAGCACTAAGAAAAAGTTACTGTAAATATAATAGTATTTCAGAAATATTGTCTTTTCAGAAACAGTCGCACTTAGAAAACGTTACTGTAAATATAGTAGTTTTTTAGAAAAATAGTACATTTCCAGAAACGGTAGCACATAGAAAATGCTACCTTAAGACTACAACATTTTGAAAATGCTACCAACACAAATCTATGATTTATTACAAAAATTCAGAAACATTATAATTTCAGTTTTCACCATTTTTAACTTATAAAACATATCTCAAGAAATATTTATTGGGATATCATTTAACTTATGATTAAATAAAATAAAAATTTTGTAAATAAAATATCCAAATTAAACTATAATTCATTTATTAAGTCAAAAGTACATTATTTTACTTAACTTTTTATCTTAACAAATAACTTAATACTTTATTTTAAATTACCCATTTCATAAATAAAATATTCTTATTACTAAGTTAAGCTTAAAATTTCCATTTGAAAATTAAATTTTCGATTATCAAGTTAAGTCATATTTTAAGTTACATTTTAAACTATTTATTTACTTATACCTTTCAACTTATAGAAAATCACTATAGCACTTATTTAGATCACTTAAATCCAACTTGAGTCATAATTTCATGTTTTAAATTTCAAAACTACTTAATAATTTTCAAAAAATATTTAAAATTAACTACGGGACTGTATAATATTTTCTAACTTCGGTCAAGTGATACCGATATGTATCATTTCAATCCGTAATTTAAAAATAAAAATCCAGATTCTGTCATTTCAAACCTGCAATTCCAAGTCAAATAAATAAAATAAAAATCGTTTGACTTATCATTTCAGCTTATTACAATTTTTCTCTATTCTAAAGTCCGTTCGGATATGTATCATTTCAACCCATAGTGATTCTATTCTAACAGAGAACTTGTAGTGTGAGAAACAATAAATAAAATAAATAGTATAATATGGCATATCATATCAGGTGATGTAACAGGCATATAATCAGGTCATGCATCGTGGAATATCATATCACAGGCATGTATAAATTACTATTAACATATCGTATCATCAACTACAATCCATATGTCATTGTTTCACAATTATATAAGTACGAATGTCGAGAGTGATAAACTCACCTTCTAAAGCTAGAGTTAGCAATTCAAGACACACGAACAAACATCGAAAAGCACGACTTAGATTCGAGTGAATGGAGAGCCAATATTCAAATCTTGTAAACAAACAAATATAACATATAAAAGAAACTATAATTCAACACATAACAATTGAATCAAAACAATGCAAAATATGAATCAAAATGAACAAGATTGGCTTAACCAATACAAGTGGCTCGACCACAACACAAAATGGCCTGACCATCATCAAGTCGTGCTCGACCATGGTTAGATCTGAAGTGCTACAAGGCTCGACTATGGCTAGAAATGAAGGGATGGCAACCAAAAGTCAAATGGGAAAGCAAAGTGGCAAGTCAACATGGGTTTGGGTTCGGCCCTATGCAAATATGGCTCGACCATTGGTTAGCATGGCTCGGCCATTGGTTAGCATGGCTCGGCCATTGGTTCATGAGATTGGATTAGGTCTGTTCATATCAGAAAGGGTGCGGCCATGGTGTGTTCACGGTAAGGGGATGGAGGAGGTGGAGTAGTAAGTGGTGGCCGAGGCTAGGGAATAAGGAAGGGGATCAACATGGTGCTCGGCTAGGGTTTTAAGCAACTTTTGGTGATGGGTTTTTGGATCATGGTTCACAGCAAGGCAAGGTGGAGGTGATGAGGTGGTGGAGGCCGTGGTCAGGTGGTGGTGCTGAGGAGGAGATGGTTGGCTAAAGTTGAAGCATGGCCGAGCATATGCTTGAAATAAAAGAGGAAGCAAAAAGAAAAGGAGGAAGACATGATAGAAACTTACTGTAAATTTTCTTTTTGTTGAACGCAAATGAGAAAGGAGATGAGAAGTATTTGTTTTGTATGTGAATGAGAAAGGAAGTGAGGAGTTTTGTGTATGGCTAAGAATAGAAAAGGAACAGCTATGGGTGTAAATGCTTGAACGGCTAGAAAAGGAAAAGACTTTGCTTCATTTCCAAGAAAAGAACTTAAGTCTTTTGAATTTCCAAGCCAAAAAAATGAAATAAAATCGAATAAAAAGTCCAAACAAAATAGAAAATAGAAAAATAAAATATAAAATAGAAGTGAAGTAGAAAATATAGAATAGAAAATAAACAGAAAAATGCTGAAAATAATCGCATGTAAAACGCTGAAATTTATCAAATTTAAAAAGTATAAAACAGAACTTGACGAAATGAAAAGCATAACCAATATCAGAATCAAATTCCACTTCAAAGAAAAAGATTAGAAATTTAAAATCAAATTTACAATTTTCAACTGAAAGTCAAAGTTTGACCACAGTTGACCAGAATATAAAATTTTGAGAAAAATTTTATTTTATTATATTTGGATAATAAATTATGAACAAAATACAAAATAATGTTGGAAAATTCCAAAATTCCAAATTTTAAATGATTTAAAAATCAAAGTTTCAAATAAAATTAATTTAAAATATTTATTAAAATTATGGGTTGTTACAATATATGAGTCCAAATACAATTTTTTTAATCAGAGATATATGATTCAATATTACCAAATGAGTAAAACACATCAATTTAATCATAGAGAAATGGGTAAAACAACATATGAGAATATGGAATAGTTCTATAAATTATCCAACCAACAATATATGTGAATTTAAAATATAAATAAGAGATATATCTTGAAGATGTCGTCGTTAATCAAACCTCGAATGGTAGATCGTCCTATGTGCAATGTGAAAATCTTTTGCCCATTGTAACAATTTGAGATTTCTCCGCAGATCTTAAGTAGATCACCACCCAACTTTAGAAGAGATGGATGAATCACTCATTTATTTTTATTTTTTGAGTTTTCATTTACTATTGGAGTTGATAAATATTTGGAAATATTGATTTGACTTTCAACCATGGAAAGTTAGGAAGAGAGAAGTGAATATCATATAAAAATGAATGTTTATAGGAAATGATTTAGTGGATTTGTTTTTAATTGAAAGAATGAAACCATTTCCATTTTTATAATTAAAAATTCCTAAATCAATTCCTTTAGTTATCTCTCTCTCCCCCATTCATCTCCATTCACATGGTATAGCTTTATTTACTTGCCATCAAATGGTATAAAATTTCCATAAATCCTTTCATGAAATTATCTTTTATTTAAACTTGTTTAAAAATACACGGACATCGTATATCGATACGCACAAATAATAACTTTTATATATGCATTCAAATAATTCCCATTAACTCCCAACATCAAATAAATTAAGTAATAATTAATATTTCTCAAATATTAATTACTTTAAATAATTTACAACTTTTTATAAATTAATTAAATAGTGTGGTTTTTTGAAGAATCCACAAATACGGTTGTGTGACTTGTATGTGTAAATTCAGTCAGCAATTAATGTCGAAAAATTCAAATATTAATGTTCACATGTCACCGTAACTAGTGATGTGACAATTCGAAAATATTCACCACTCACAAACCTTTTTGATAAAATCAAATTTCACATTTTCTAAAATGATACCTTTGAACAACGATTATTCATACCAATTCTCTTCATCAACACTTTATCACATTAGGACTTTTGGAATTAGGTTTTGGTCAAAATTCAAATATCGTCCCCATTCAACTTGGTTAGTCTGTCAAAATAGTCCCTGGATTAATGATAACATTCAATATTAGCTGCAATACTCATGCCAAATATTTCAACTTTGAGTTGACTAATATTGACTGTGATACTAACCTTATATAACTGAGGAGACAAGTCCTTTATTGAGTAGTGTTTTGCTTCCACTGCTTCTACTTAGAACTGACTGCATTCGTTTGTTGGACATCATGCCATAATTCAACCATAACCAAAGTCGACTGTCCACATTGAAGTTTCATAATATTTTTAAGCTAAGGGAACTGTGTAACATCGTTACTTCAAGATTCTATATTTGATCTTAGTTATATCAACCAATAGAAAACTCTCGAGTGAGTCATTTCACAGTTATCTATTAACTATCAGTACATAACCCCTCAGCACCATGAAAATTACACAACCTAAGGATTCGAGCTTCACTGAGCGATTACTCGACCTGGTATTTTCTCACGCAACTTAGCGCACTGGATAGTCGCTATGGATACATGAAATTGCTCGTAACTTGTTTACATAAACATACGAATGTTCCCATACATACATACATACATATATATAGACACACACACACACACACTTAACTACATAATTATATTTATATTCACACATACACAACCATTACAATAATTCTAATTACAATACCAGAATTGTATTTATTATTATAAACGTCAAATACGCATATATGTGTACTTACCCATATACATATACATACACGTATATTTAAATAAACAATTTGATTATTTAGAAATTAAATCTTACTTTTGTTTGTCAAATCCTTTTATAAAAGCTCAATATCTTTACTATTTTATAAAATCATTCCATTATTTTATAAAATACAATATCAACTTATAAATTATTTAAAGCCTTTATAATGCTTAGTTTCTTTATTAGAATTAGGTATTTACTTTATAATTATTTTATAAAACCTTATAACCATTTTATCAAATAATTCAATCATACTATTTTATAAAATCTCACACTTTTATAAAATATCTCTTTTATACTATTTTATAAAATCTCATTCTATTTTATAAAATATACCATTTATACTATTTTATAAAATCTCATTATATAATATAAAATATCACATCTATATTATTTTATAAAATCTCATTCTATTTTATAAAATATCACATTTATATTATTTTTTATAATCTCGTTCTATTTTATAAAATATATCTTTCACTTATGAAGTTATTTCTTTATTTAAATAATATTTATAAATGTTAATTAACCTTCGTTAAGCCTTTGATCACTTTAATAATTAGTGTAGAGCTCATAACTCACTTAGTTAGCTTACTCACTTCATTTGACAAAATATCCCTTCCACTTATAAAATAATTCCTTCTTTCAAATAAGAGGAAATTAGGGAAAATGACAAAATTTGAAAAAATTAAGACGAAGGACATCAAGTTTCATTTTTAGGTTGAAGGACAAATGCTAGTTATAATTAGCATTATATTCAACTTTTACATTATACAAAATGCTAGTTATATCTAGCATTATATTCAGTTTTACACTGCACAATATGCTTGTTATAACTAGCATCGTCCATTAGCCTAAAAAACAAACTTGTTGTTCTTCAACCTAATTTTTTTTCTAAGTTTGTCCTTGTGCCTATCTTTCCATTTGAATAGTATTTACAAGTAATAATTAAGCTTTTTTAAGCCTCTAACCACTTTAATAATAAGTGTAGAGTCCAAAACTCAATCAGCTTGCTAACTTATAAAATCAATTCAAATGGTATAATAATTATAATGACATAAACATAATTACAGCAATTAATTAGTCACAAATCAAACCATAACATCACAAAAAATCATCCATTTTACCTCTATTACTTTTATGGCTAAATGAATTATCCTAAAATTAGTAATTAAGGTATCAAACAAATAATGAGCTAATATAATCATGCGTATAACATGAACACAAGCCTAAATCATCACTAAACATTTTCTTAATTGCTATATATAACTCTATAATCATCAATAATGAAATTTTTGAAGTATAACGTGTAAATATAATTAGAGTATCATCCCACTCTCCTTCTTCTTTCCTAAATAAAGCTCTAATAACAAAAAACCCGAGATTTTTCTCTTTTGAAATCTTGGATGAAACTTCAAACATAACTTCGGCTAATTCCTTTATGGGTTTTGTGAGAAATTGGATGAAAAGAATTATGGTAATTTTGTTGGAATTTATAAGAATTTATTAAAGTATGAATAAATAGATCTTGGTTTAAAGGATTAAGGGGCAATCATAAAAGTGATAAGAAAAGGAGGAAGAAATGCTACATTGAATGAAAAGTGAGTAGAGAGTTAGCTTATTATAAGATAACTTATGAGCAAGCTAATATGCATAACCTAAATTCATTTCATCCAAATGGAAACATTATTCACCCCAAAAACTAATCGACTTCAAATATAACCAAGTTTATACTCATTCTTCTTAGGGCGGAATTACAGTCTCAACTGTAGGCATCTTGTGTTCAAATTCATCCATCTTTAAAGAAAATAAATATAATTTGTGATGACCGCCCATGACTCTTGCACCCAACAAGGAAATGGTGCGCTGTAAAGTGTGCCAGGCAGCCATGGATGATCGTCAGGGTAAAGTAAACACAGGATAGTCTATCGTATTACTCACAGCGCATGGATAAAATACAATAGAAAAGTATACATAGTGAAGCTCCATAGAACAGAATTCATCATATAAGCTCATAATAGTTTGGTACAACAATCTGAAAAGTCAATACAGCAAGCCTCACTACATATCACTCAGAGAATCATACAAACAGTGGAACATCCAGTACATATAGTAAGAAAACAATATGCAAAAGCCTCCAGCTCGTTTTCGTCATCAACAGCGTTAGTCACTAAGAACAGCACCTGTCACCTGCTACCTAGTCTGCCCATCCCAACATGGATGAACAGCCCAAGGTAATAAGAGTTAAACATAAAACCTTGAGTCAGACAAAAGTCTTAGTGAGCAGTAAATCAACTATCAAACATACCTAAAGAGCATAAAGGGTAAAAAGGAATAGGAACTCAACCATCCCACTCCACCTCTTTCTACAGTGATAGCCCCCAGACACAGCTAAGCAGAAACAAACATAGCAAAGCAGACAATTAAAGTAAAGCAATTATCACTCGAGTCAAGGTAGATGTTTTCCAAGTACAAACCCCCAAGGCCTAAACCAAGATCAGGTAAGCACCCCGAAAACATCGCTCTTGGCCCAAGCGACGATACAACCAAAATATCCAAACATCCATGACTCTGGCTATCACTGTTATCATTGCCTCGATTTCACCGTTAATTGAATGGCCGGCCCATTATTTCATCCGTCCGCCAAGGGCTAATGGTAACCCACGGTTCTAGACATAACTCCGCACGTCGTCGTGACCTGTGCCTAGGACTATCGAATCTGCCCAGAGTACCAACACGTCATCGTGACCCATGTCTGGGACGTCATCGTGACCCGTCCCGACGTACCCTTGCTTTGAGCATGCTAGAACCTTCAATAACGATGAGATCTCAGCCTTCTAGTCATCCTCCCCGACGACTATTCACATACTAGCTCAAGCGCCTCTCGAGCCAACCATTATCAACAAACTCGAACCACATCACCGAGTTATCATCATGCTTGGAATGATCCCGTCTGGATTAAACCAAGGCTTTCTCATATCATGCTTTGCTTCATCGCATCATAGCAAAGTCTCATCTCAACATCATGCTTTGCCTCATCACATCATAGCAAAGTCCCATCTCAACATCATGATCAAATCTATCCATATGAGCTTTATCGTCCGCTTCATATGCCACGAGCAGCTTTCCTTATTCAAGAGCATTTCCACTTAGCTTTTGAATCATCTTCAACCAACTTGTCCAAATTCAATCACTAATCAACTAATCAATCAAATCAATCATTCAAACAAGATGTAAATAAACAGTTATAACAATAATGGCAGTTTCGTAAATAAAGGGTCCAAATCTAACAAGCATGAATTCTAAGTAATATCTTGATGAATGAACTAGAATAGGTTAACATGGAGTAAAATGGATATCAAAACTTGATGGACAATGGATCTACATGCAGACTTAAGGAAAATGCATGAAATCACTATCTTTAACATACAAACAAACCACCGATCCAATATACTCCTTTGGGTCCGTGTGAGAGATAACCACCACTCACCGAATCACATAAAGACCTCAAAAACAACAAACTCCAGATCTGGACAGCAAAGGATCAAGCTTGATCCGACAAGGTTTCCCTTCAAATGATGAAATCTTTCCTCGATGGATGGAAATCTTCAACTTTGGCTCTTGGATCTTCGATTTGATCTTCAATCTTGGATGGAAGTAAGCACTAGATTAGAGTGGAGAAAAGAAGTGAAGAAGTGTTGTAGTCGAGCTCTCAAAATGGCAGCACTTCATCGCTTCAAAATCCGGATTCCAAAAATGAAGATAGGCACTTCTATTTATAGGCTGAAAATCCCTTAAGTCGGCCGCCCCCATAAGTCGTCGCCGACCTAACGACTTACCTAACACTCAGGCCGACCTACGACCTAAAGCTCTACCGACCTAATAATGAATACCACGGTGCAACCAAGCGACTTAACAAACGCGGCCGACCTAACGACTTAACCAAGCTACGACCTAACAGTCTAACCCTATGGCCGACCTTACACCATACGTATGGTCTCAACGACCTACAAACCAAGCCCAATGCCAACCCAGCGACTCAACTGAGATGCCGACCTAACTACCTAATGACTTAGGACCAACCACTCACAAACCCATATGCGATTTAACAATTAACCACACTGGGTACGATCTAACCCCTGCCGACCTAACGACCTACCATAAGTCGTTCAACGACCTAACTCCAACACAGGTTAACCACTAGGTCGCTACCTACCTTAGGTCGGTCAATTCTATGGGTCGGTTACCACTATAGGTCGGTCTCACCTTAAGTCGGCAACCACTATAGGTCGCTTATTCCACTAAGTCGCTAACATCTATAGGTCGATCAAACTCTATAGGTCGGTCATTCCTATAGGTTGCCCCACCGACCTAAGCACTACACGATCTAACCCCTTAGTTGCTCTATCTCCTTAACTCGCTCCAACTCCTTAGGTCGCTAGCTTCCCCTAACACGCTCAGACGACCTAACTTCCACACGCGCTAACTCTGGATGACTTAAACAATACTAACGACCTAGTAGCAACTATTTTACGATATATCGATACGTAAAATACGGGTCGTTACATTCTCTCCCCCTTAGGAATTTCGCCCCCGAAATTCCAAACAAACAAGAGCAATCAAAAACTATTCTGCATGCCTACCATCTATAGCAATCAACAAACCATGCATCCAATTACTAGCCTAGCATGCAGAATTCTAGGATTAGAACAAGTTACAAATTCATGAGATGCCATGACACCTTAGGGCCATACCTCGAAGAGTTCAGGATGAGCTGCTTTCATCCTCTCTTCCTCCTCCCATGTACAGTCGTTAACATCATCACTCCATTGTATCTTGAGCAACGTAATCGTCTTCCTCCTAAGCTGTTTCGTGTCGGTTTCAACAACACGAAGCGGCTTACGAGGTCTCGTAATAACTGGATCAACCTCTAAACCTTCATAGCTATCAGCAGAAACCACTGTACTTGGGTCGTGCACATACTTCCGTAGATACGATACATGAAAAACATTGTGCACACCCGACATCTTTTCTGGTAACTCCAATTTATAGGCGAGCTTTCCAATTCGCTCGATGATCGGAAATGGTCCAACAAATCTCGGAGTCAATTTTCCTTTCTTCCCGAATCGGATAACATTCTTCAGTGGAGAAATCTTTACAAAAACCATATCACCCACGTCGAATTCCAAATCCTTGCGACGCTTATCGGCATAACTTTTCTGACGGTCTTGGGCTGCCTTCATTCGTCGCCGAATGATCTCCATACAATCTGAAGTCTGTCGAATCATTTCTGGCCCAAGTATCAACTTTTCTCCTGTTTCCAACCAACATGTCGGAGAGTTACATGGTCTTCCATACAATGCCTCATACGGTGCCATACCAATACTTGATTGGTAACTGTTATTGTATGAAAATTCCACCAAATGAAGATGATCTTCCCATGATCCTCCGAAGTCCAAAACACATGCTCTGAGGAGATCTTCCAAAACTCGGTTGACTCTCTCAGTCTGACCATCTGTTTGAGGGTGATAAGCTGTACTCAAACACAACTCGGTTCCCAAAACTTCCTGGAAGCTCTTACAAAATCCACTAGTGAACAATGGGTCTCGATCGCTCACTGTGCTCTTCGGAATACCATGGAATCGAACTATCCACTTAACATATAGCTCAGCCAATTTCGATGCAGTCCTAGTTGATCGAACAGGAATGAATCTTGCACTCTTAGTCAATCGATCCACGATGACCCAAATCCCTTCATTTCCTGCCCTGGTTTTAGGTAGACCATCGATAAAATCCATCGATATTTGTTCCCACTTCCATATAGGAACTTCTAATGGCTGAAGCAATCCACTTGGCTTCTTCTGTTCGGCTTTAACCAACTAGCAGTTCATACATTTAGAAATAAAATTTCCAACATCCTTCTTCATACCTTCCCAATAATAGGTTCTCTTCATATCCCGGTACATCTTATTTCCACCTGGATGAATTGTCAACTTCGAGTGATGACTTTCCTTAAGAACTTCATCTCTCAATCCATCTATATCGGGAACAACTAGTCGTCCTTGTTTCCGAAGCCAACCCTCTCGATCGACTTCGAATCCCATATCCTTCTCTGGATCCAATCCAGATTCCAAATTACGGATAATCTTGACAAGCTTATCGTCTCGCTTTTGGCTCTCGCCAATTCTTCCCACGAGAGTAGGTCTTATCGATAAGTTTGCTAACATCTCAGGTTCTAATTCACATCTGGGCCTGAAGTCAAATCCAGCTAAATACTCGAGACTCTTCCATTCTGAAAACATGACTCCCAATCCTGCATGTCTTCGACTTAACGCATCTGCCACTGCGTTACCTTTTCCCAGAGTATAGGCTATACCAAAATCATATGATGCTAAAAACTCTAGCCATCGCTGCTGTCGGAGATTCAAATCCTTTTGGGAGAACAGATACTTCAACGACTTATGATCTGTAAACAACTCAAATCGGACTCCCAGTAGGTAATGTCTCCACATCTTCAGAGCAAAAACAATCGCCGCTAACTCCAAATCATGAGTCGGATAATTCCTTTCATGCGGCTTCAGTTGTCGACTTGCATACGCAACAACTTTATCCTTTTGCATCAGCACTGCACCAAGTCCAGTTCCACATGCATCGGTGTAAACCACCATCTCATCATTTCCACTTGGAATAGCCAAAACAGGAGCACTTGTCAATCGCTCTTTCAGGATTCCGAAAGCTTGCTCACACTTAGCATCCCATCTGAACACTTGGTTCTTTTTCGTCAATCCTGTTAATGGTGCAGCTATCTTGGAAAAGTCTTTGATAAACCGACGATAATATCCTGCTAATCCAAGAAAACTTCTCACATCAGATGCATTCTTAGGTCTAACCCAATCCTGGATCGCTGCCACCTTGGCGGGATCAACCGCTATTCCATTTTCAGAGATAATGTGGCCTAAGAACCTCACTTCGCTCTTCCAGAAGTGACACTTCGAAAACTTAGCCCTCAGTTGTTGTTTCCGCAAGATTTCCAAAACAATACGCAAGTGCGTCTTGTGCTCTTCCTCAGTTCTGGAATAAATCAAAATATCATCCACGAACACAAGTACGAACTTGTTCAACTGATCTCTGAACCCTCTATTCATAAGATCCACAAAATATGCTGGTGCATTGGTTAATCCAAGCGGCATTACCAGCCACTCATAGAAACCAGATGGTGTCCTAAAAGCAGTCTTTGGAACACTATCCTTTGCTACTCTCAACTGGTGAAATCCCGTTGCCAAATCCATCTGAGAAAACACCTTAGCTTCGTGAAGCTGATCAAACAAGTCATCTATTCTCGGCAATGGATACTTGTTCTTCTTAATCACTTTATTCAGCTCACGATAATCCACACACAACCTCAACGATCCATCCGCTTTGGTTGCAAACACAACTGGTGCACCCCATTCGGACACACTACGCCGAATGAATCCTTTCTGTAAAAGGTCATCAACTTGCACCTTCAACTCTTGTTGTTCCCTAGGCTCCATCCGCCTAAGAGGCATCACAATAGGTCTGGCTCCTTCAACTAGATCGATACAAAACTCGATCTCTCTATGCGGCGGTAACCCTTTGACCTCGTCAAAGACATCCTCAAATCCATTCACAATAGGCACCGATGACAGTCCATCCCGTGGAACAACCAGCGAATACATGAAGCTCATGAAGACGCCTTCTTCATGTTTACATCGTATCACAACCTTTCGCCTTTCCACATTCTCGACTGTCACCTCCAGCCTCTTACAATCAACCCTTGCCGCATACTTCCTAAGCCAGTCCATACCCAAAATAATTCCGAACCCCGCAAAGTTCAGAACAAAACAATCACAAACAAAAGAGCAATCATGACTCGATACAACTAGACCACGGCATACCATACACAAACAAGACGAACCCCCAACTGGATTAGTCACAACCAATGGTCTATCAACAATATCCGGTTCCAAACCCAACCGGCCTACAAGATCATTACAAACAAACGAATGCGACGCCCCAGTATCAAACAACACTCTAACTGGAACACCACATAAAGAAAGAGTACCTTGAACCACCACACTCTTTCCCTCCTCTTCAGCAGTAGGAGCCTTCAAAAATGATGGCACAGTCCCAAAGCATAAGCTTGCACAATCTGCTTGTCCTTCCTCAGTTCTAGACAATTCCTCTTGATATGACCCGGTTTGTCACAGTTGTAGCACTTCACTGGCACTCTCGGATTCTTGCAATCTCTAGAGAGATGACCCTTCTGCCGACAGTTGTAGCAGGTCACTTCACCCTTCGGCTTCTTCTGGCCATCCTTACCCTTCTGCTGCTGCTTTCTCTTCTTGTTTCAACTTGGCTCCTTGGTCACAGCAACAACAGATCCTTCTTTAGGAAACAAATTCTCATGCCTGAGAGCTTTCTCCACAAGCTTCTCAAATGGGTCATCCAAATGATCCACCAACTGCCTTCCAAGATAACCGTCCAAGCCTGTCACAAACTTCTCATTCTTCTGATAAGGAGATTCAATATATGACTGAGCATACTTGGACAAGGCTTCAAACTCAGAAACATACTCAAGAACTGGTCTTCCATCTTGCTTGAGTTCCACAAACTTCTTAAACAGAACGGATTTCTGAGCTGTAGAAATGAACTTAGCCTCAAATCTAGCTTGGAATTGCTCCTAAGTGATCTCTTCCTCTGGAGTATCAATGGTGACAGAGTTCCACCAATCAGAGCTCTTCCTTGAAGCTGTCTTGATGCAAGCTTCCTTTTAGTTGCATCCTCAATTCCCAAATCACCAAAAATCCTTCTACAAGAATCTATCCACCTCTGAACTTCAATGGTTGATTCTGTTCCCAAGAAAACCTTTCCTCCAAGAGCAGTATAGTCTTTACAAAACTTAGCAAAATCCACTGGTCTTGGGGCTTGAATTTGAACTCAAACATCTACTGATGGCCCCGGAGCTGGCATCCTTCTCATGATCGAAGTCATCATAGCCTCGAACATAGAAGCATAATCAGCAGCCCCTCAACAGCACGGCCTCCTCTAGCAGCTGGTCTCCCTCTTCGACTCATTCCTAATATCTAAAGGAAATGATTAATATACCCTGGGGAAACAACTACATAATAAGTTCAAATCCTTCTAAGCTACTATATTATATATAGTAATCATCCATCCAAATTACAATTACGTCTCTCATATGTAGTTACGTCAGCGAGCGTTGGCTAAAATCGATTAACCAAGGCTCTGATACCAAATGTGATGACCTCCCATGACTCCTGCACCCAACAAGGAAATGGTGCGCTGTAAAGTGTGCCAGGCAGCCATGGATGATCGTCAGGGTAAAGTAAACACAGGATAGTCTATCGTATTACTCACAGCGCATGGATAAAATACAATAGAAAAGTATACATAGTGAAGCTCCATAGAACAGAATTCATCATATAAACTCATAATAGTTTGGTACAACAATCTGAAAAGTCAATACAGCAAGCCTCACTACATATCACTCAGAGAATCATACAAACAGCGGAACATCCAATACATATAGTAAGAAAACAATATGCAAAAGCCTCCAGCTCGTTTTCGTCATCAACAGCGTTAGTCACTAAGAACAACACCTGTCACCTGCTACCTAGTCTGCCCATCCCAACATGGATGAACAACCCAAGGTAATAAGAGTTAAACATAAAACCTTGAGTCAGACAAAAGTCTTAGTGAGCAGTAAATCAACTATCAAACATACCAAAAGAGCATAAATGGTAAAAAGGAATAGGAACTCAACCATCCCACTCCACCTCTTTCTACAGTGATAGCCCCCAGACACAGCTAAGCAGAAACAAACATAGCAAAGCAGACAATTAAAGTAAAGCAATTATCACTCGAGTCAAGGTCGATGTTTTCCAAGTACAAACCCCCAAGGCCTAAACCAAGATCAGGTAAGCACCCCAAAAACATCGCTCTTGGCCCAAGCGACGATACAACCAAAATATCCAAACATCCATGACTCTGGCTATCCTGTTATCATTGCCTCGATTTCACCGTTAATTGAATGGCCAGCCCATTATTTCATCCGTCCGCCAAGGGCTAATGGTAACCCCGGTTCTAGACATAACTCCGCACGTCGTCGTGACCCATGCCTAGGACTATCGAATCTGCCCAGAGTACTAACACGTCATCGTGACCCGTGTCTGGGACGTCATCGTGACCCGTCCCGACGTACCCTTACTTTGAGCATGCTAGAACCTTCAATAACGATGAGATCTCAACCTTCTAGTCATCCTCCCCGACGACTATTCACATACTAGCTCAAGCGCCTCTCGAGCCAACCATTATCAACAAACTCGAACCACATCACCGAGTTATCATCATGCTTGGAATGATCCCGTCTGGATTAAACCAAGGCTTTCTCATATCATGCTTTGCTTCATCGCATCATAGCAAAGTCTCATCTCAACATCATGCTTTGCCTCATCACATCATAGAAAAGTCTCATCTCAACATCATGATCAAATCTATCCATATGAGCTTTACCGTCCGCTTCATATGCCACGAGCAGCTTTCCTTATTCAAGAGCATTTCCACTTAGCTTTTGAATCATCTTCAACCAACTTGTCCAAATTCAATCACTAATCAACTAATCAATCAAATCAATCATTCATCCAAGTAATCAATCATTCAAACAAGATGTAAATAAACAGTTATAATAATAATAATGGCAATTTCGTAAATAAAGGGTCCAAATCTAACAAACATGAATTCTAAGTAATATCTTGATGAATGAACTAGCATAGGTTAACATGTAGTAAAACAGATATCAAAACTTGATGGACAATGGATCTACATGCAGACTTAAGGAAAATGCATGAAATCACTATCTTTAACACACAAACAAACCACCGATCCAATATACTCCTTTGGGTCCGTGTGAGAGATAACCACCACTCACCGAATCACCTAAACACCTCAAAAACAACAAACTCCAGATCTGGACAGCAAAGGATCTAGCTTGATCCGACAAGGTTTCCCTTCAAATGATGAAATCTTTCTTCGATGGATGGAAATCTTCAACTTTGGCTCTTGGATCTTCGATTTGATCTTCAATCTTGGATGGAAGTAAGCACTAGATTAGAGTGGAGAAAAGAAGTGAAAAAGTATTGTAGTCGAGCTCTCAAAATGGCAGCACTTCGTCGCTTCAAAATCCGAATTCCAAAAATGAAGATAGGCAGTTCTATTTATAGGCTGAAAATCCCTTAAGTCGGCCGCCCCCATAAGTCGTCGCCGACCTAACGACTTACCTAACACTCAGGCCGACCTACGACCTAAAGCTCTGCCGACCTAATAATGAATACCACGGTGCAACCAAGCGATTTAACAAACGCGGCTGACCTAACGACTTAACCAAGCTACGACCTAACGGTCTAACCCTATGGCCGACCTAACACCATACGTATGGTCTCAACGACCTACAAACCAAGCCCAATGCCAACCCAGCGACTTAACTGAGATGCCAACCTAACTACCTAACGACTTAGGACCAACCACTCACAAACCCATACGCGATTTAACACTTAACCACACTGGGTACGATCTAACCCCTGCCGACCTAACGACCTACCATAAGTCGTTCAACGACCTTACTCCAACACAGGTTAACCACTAGGTCGCTACCTACATTAGGTCGGTCAATTCTATGGGTCGGTTACTACTATAGGTCGGACTCACCTTAAGTCGGCAACCACTGTAGGTCGCTTATTCCACTAAGTCGCTAACATCTATAGGTCGATCAAACTCTATAGGTCGGTCAAGTCTATAGGTCGGTCATTCCTATAGGTTGCCCCACCGACCTAAGCACTACACGATCTAACCCCTTAGTTTCTCTATCTCCTTAACTCGCTCCAACTCCTTAGGTCACTAGCTTCCCCTAACTCGCTCACACGACCTATCTTCCACACGAGCTAACTCTGGATGACTTAAACAATACTAACGACCTAGTAGCAACTATTTTACGATATATCGATACGTAAAATACGGGTCGTTACATAATTGATGTTCCATAAATTGACACTTAATTATTTAAATATCTAGCCGTTAAAATTTCTGTTTGTTGTGTTATTTAGTCGTAAAAATTTATAAATGGTTTATAAATACTGATTAAGCTTTATTAACCCTCTGACCACTTTAATAAATAGTATAGAGCTCATAACTCAATTAGTTTATTGGCTTCATTTTATAAAATATTCTATCTACTTATAAAATAGTTCATTCTCTTAAATAATATTTACAAGTACTAATTAAGCTTCATTAAGCCTCTAATCACTTCAATAATAAGTGTAGAGTTCAAAACTCACTTAGTTAGATTGCTAGCATTTTGAAAATTATTTCAAATAGTTTATTTATTACTTACTAATGCCATAAACATTATTATATCACTTAATTAGTCACAGATCAAACTATAGCATTATACAACATCATCCAATTAACCTCTGATCACATTCATGGCTTACAAACTTCTCCTAAAATTAGTAATAAAGGTCTCAAACAAATAATGAGCTAATATAATCATGTTCATAACATGCGCACAAGCCTAAATCATCACTGAACATTCTTTAATCACTTTATATAACTCTATAGTCATCAATTATTAAATTGATAAAGTATGACATGTAAATATAATTAGAGAATCATCCCAACCTCCTTCTTCTTCCCCAAATCAAACTCTAATCACCAAAACCCAAGCTTTTTCTCTCTTGAAATCTTGGATGAAATTTCAAACATAACTTCAACTAATTCTTTGATGGGTTTTGTGTGGAATTGGATGAGAATAATTATGGCGATTTTATCGAGATTTATAGGAATTTATTAAAGCATGAATAAGTGGATCTAGAGTTAAGGGATTAAGGAGCAATTACGAAAGTAATTAGGAAAAGAGGAAGAAATGTTTCATTAATGAAAAGTCAGTGGAGAGTCAGCTTCTTATAAGCTAACTTATTGGTAAGCTAATGTGCTTAGCCCAAATTCATTTCATCCAAATAAAAACATTATTCACCCTCAAAAACTAATTGACAACATGGCCAATTTTGTACTCATTCTAATTGCGACGGAATTGTAGTCTCAATGGCGGGTATCTCGAGTCCTAATTCATCCATCTCTAAGAAAATGAGTACAATGGGTGTTTCATTAATTAACGTTAATTTTTTAAATATCCAATCGTTAAAATTGTGGATTGTTACACTCTCTTCTCCTTAAAATAATTTCATCTCCAAAATTCCTATGGGCGCAGGAAAGTAACAGGACTGACCAAAATTCCAAAATCTCAATTTTGAAAAAATTTCAGCAGTACTTTACTTATGCTGCCATCGTTACGAAAACTCGCAAATTAGAATGTATCACATAACTAGAAAATATGCCATAACAACATTATCCCACATTTTCAAAAAGTAAATACCCTTTTAAGAAAGATTCTCATCATTTAAATGCAAATCCAAATAAGTAAGAATTTAAATAGCTATGCTTTAGCTCTTAAGTACATAATTGTACTTTACAAATAGGATAACATACTAATTCTATAGCAACAAAAAATTAAAACATGTAAAATTAAGCATAGTAGTTGATACTACCACAATTATACATGACTTAAAAATGGAAAGTAAGCTTAAATAAGTCGGTATCTAAGATATACCATAAACTTCGAGCCACATCAAAATGCAGTTGACTCGTATAGATCTCACCTCGACCCCCACAATAGGAATGGGTTGTATGTGTTCTATTTTAAATAGCCATTGTTTTCTCTCTCAAAACATATTATAACCTGTAACTATAACTAGCATACAAGGAATCAGATAGGAAACAACAAGCAATGGCAATCAACAAAAATTAATCAACAATCAATTAAAAGGCAACATAAGCAATAATAATAAACAACAATCAATTGATCAAGTAATAACAAGCAATCAACAAGCAACGATAAGCATTAACAAACAATAAAAGACAACAACAAGCGCCAATAAGCTACGAAAATCAATAAAAATCTATCAACGAGAAACCTCAGCAACAATAATCAATTAATCAATCAAAAAATAACAACAATCAATCACCAAGCAACAAAAAGCAACAACAAACATTAAAAAATAATCAACAAGCAACAATAATTAGCATACAAATAACCAAACATACAAAAAAAGTCTATCCTAAAATGCAAGGCAACCAACATTGGTCAAAGCGTGCATGTCAAACAATAAACTCCCATGAGTCTGTACGACATTTAGGATGAACAAAATGCCCAAGTGTTGCAGACCCTTTCAATGACATAATACAAGAAAGACTATTACACCTATAAAAAGAAAAACTTATATGATATTCTGGATCATCAATCTTTTAAAATACCAAATAAACCCAGCAACCAAAGTCTCAATTTTTCTTTCCTTCCGAACAAAACTCATTCTGCAAAGGAATTTTTTTTACTAATTAAATCATTTTTAAACGGCAATTTACAAATGCTAAGGCTCGGTTAGGTTCAAACTCATCTCAACTGCACAATGATAATAAGGATAATATACTAAGTATAACACGACGCTTTCTTAGGCAAGTATCATATTGCCATTTAGAAGATTATCCGAATTTTCACAAAGCTGGGCGAGAGGTCCTTCTCCGAACTATCACAAGACCTTAACTAAATATATCATAAATAAATTTATAATGAATAATGATCACCTAAAATAATATATGATGCTTTTCCTAATCCTTTGTTCACTCGCATGGTTTCTTTGTCAAACAAGGATCGACTGCCTATTTTCTCCCATGCGAACTCCATTTAGTTCCTTGGTTCGACCATTGGAATTTCCTCATACGACTAGAGTCATGATTTGAAAATCTCTCAGTCACAAGAATCTGATTATAATATTGACTTTAATAATAAAGTGAAACATACTTGCCTAATTAGCACAAATCACTTAAAAACTGCATGCTCGAACTAGTGATTAGGAACTGGTATGTAAATGGACCGATCCCTAGAAAATATCTCTTCAACACATGAGATTAAATCCAACACCAAAGGTTCACTAGCACAAGGGCAAAATACTTCTAACATGAATAATCTAAATTAAATCACTACAATAGAATGGAGCTTTTGTAGCATTCAGAGAACGCTATTACAGCCTACCATAGTGTTTCAGTGAACGCCATGCAACGACATGCTATGGTAGGCCGTTAGCATTACATAGCAGGGAGAAAAGCGTTATAATAAACAATAGCGTTTGTAAATGATCATAGGTCCGTAGCCTACCACAGCGTTTACGTTCTGTTATTAAACCAAAATGCTATAGGAAATATTATCCTGCAATTGATTTCTATAGCGTTTTTTGGGAATATCTTATAGCGTTTAAGCATACCATGTTATAACGCTAAGATGATTTTTCAATAGCGTTTCTTATCATACTTGTATAGCGTTTATGATTTCCTATTATAGCGTTGTTGATGCATGAATCTTACATTACATACACAGTTTCGATAGCATGTATCTAACGCTATTCTACGTAAAATTAATTTATAACATTTATCTGTTTTAGTTTCATCTTTTTATTGTATTGTATTATTATACACACACACATACACATATATAGTTCACGGTAACTTTGAACTCTACATTGCATATTATGATCATTGAACACCGAAACCAAATCAAGAGAGCCCACAAGTAAAATTAATGCCAAAGCACAATCAATAAAAGCATTCATTTCTTACAGTAACAGCCCAGACTAGGTCATAATAAACAGTTTGCCTCCAACATTACATAATAACAACATTATCTAGCATAATGCACTAATACAAGTATGAAGAGAACATAAGCATATTACTTAGCCCATGCATCCATCCTTCCTATCATTTTTGCAATCACAGGAGCTACCTTAGGATTTGCTTGATGTTTCGCCAAACTTGTAGGATTACTCGTACCTGTGCAAATTCAATGAACATATGAGATAATCTGTCGATAATTTTATACCGTCATTACAAAAGCACACTCAGAATTTCACAATAAAAATAAAACAGTAAAATTTCATGTATACATCTCATAGAACGGAGGTAGAACTATCTAACTTTCAAGTGTGCACAAACAGAAACGTGTTTCTGCATGTACAAATCAACTCAGACTGAACATCAGCAGAAACACCTACCATTGTATACATCATTCTCCAAACCACAACGTGTTTCTTTAGTTTTAACCTTAACAGTTAACAAAGTAACTCGGCAAAAAGGACATACAACATGCCTAAACTCAGACTGGACATCACTAAAAACTCCAACTGGTCTAAACTCAGATCGATCTCCGTGTAAACTATCTTTGTGTAACTCAGACAAAGAGGACATAGAACATGTATGAACTCGACCCACTGGTCCAATATGATGCACAGAAAATATGATGCCAAACCCAAAAAGCTCAAAAGAGAATGCAAAAGGATCTGGTTCAAGCCAATAAAGTAGTAATGATAGCTAAAAGTCGAACTGATTACTTTTTATGGATTATTGGTTTGCATATAAGCGAATAAATATTATAAAACTTTCTGTACAGTAAAATTAATAAAATATAAAATAGAAAGATAATAAAATAAACCAAATATTTTCTCTGAACTTTGTTCTTTATGAAATTTAGTACAAACATTTTACAAACAAATAAAATGTCAAATCTTAATTTTTAGTTTTCTTTGCTTGATTCTTCCTGTGATTTAGCAATTCTCTTATATATTTCTCTCTCCCTATATAACTATTGATTTTGCCAGAAATATAAGATTTTCGAAATAAAACTTACCTTATCATAATTACGAACTTAGCAAAAGTAAAAACTTTCTAAAATACAGGCTTTCCAAAAATACAAACTTATCAATAATTATATTTATGTCTCAAAATGGACTGGCCCACACAAACGTGCTTCTCTTGCAAGATGAATTGTCAAGTGTATCATTATATCAAAAAAAGAAGGTGGAAAGTATTATTCAAGCTCGTACAAAGTTACAATAATCTTGTCGTCAAGTTGATGTAGTTCTCTCTATCAATAATACACTGACATAATTTATTAGAGGATGAACATAAATGAGTTATTGTTTTTCTTGGCTTCTTTGGAAGCAATCCTCTTATTATAACGGGTAATAATTGTTGCATTAAAACATGATAATCATGAGACTTCAAATCGCTAATTTTGCAGTCCTCCAATGATGTGCAACCTTTAAAATTTGAAAAATAACCACTAGGTCCTCTAAAATCATACAACCTTTTTCAAAATATTTTCTTTTCTCCTTTTGATAATGTATATGGAGCTGGCGGAAGATATATCTTTTTCCCACGGGGTTGTGTATGAAGACCATGTCGAATTCCCCAATCCTCCAAATCCTTTCTAGAGTTAACTCCATCTTTTGATTTCTTGTCATGCAACATTGTGCCTAGTAGACTTTCACCAACATTTTTCTTGACGTGCATTACATCTACATTATGACGTAATGGAAGTTCCTATAAAAATTAATAATGAAACATTTTTGTTGTATAATTCCATAATGTTAGTCAGATAGAATAAAATAGAACGTGTGCACTAACCTCCCAATATGGCAATTGAAAAAGATGGATTTTTTCCACCTAAGTAGCTCCATTCTCACAGGGTCTTTGTCCTCATCATCTTTTTTTTCTTGCTATGATCGGTTCTTCCTTTATTCCCTATTTTATTTTGCTCATTAATTTTTTTTACCTTTTCTGTTAATTTTTTTTGGTTCTTCTTTGCATTTCCATAATTATTCGAAAAATTGTTTAAAATGAAAGAAAATTTTCTCCAGTTAGAATCCTAAGTCTACACCCTTCCTCCACAATGTTATTAAACAAGGCCTTTTGTTTTCATAAAGGGTTTAAAGGAGATAGAAATATTCTAAGACCTGTATAGACGGTCTTTCTGCTGGATTTAGCCATCGATGATGAGTGTTGACAACGCATAATGGACAAGCCTTTTTACCTTTTACACAACATCCAGCAAGATTACCATATGCCAAAAAGTTATTTATTGTCCAGTGCAAAATTTGCTTTCATATTAAAGATTGATTGACTATATGCATCATAGACCTCAACTCCAGTATTCCATAAATGATATAAATCTTTTACCAATGGCGCTAAATATACATCAATTTCATTTCCTGGTTGGTTCGGACCAGGAATCAACAATGTTAACATAATATTATCTTTCTACATGCACAACATAAGCGAAAGATTATCTGTCACAAGCATTACAGGCCAACAACTATATTTGGAACTTAACATGGAAAACGGAATGAAATCATTTGTTGCAAGGCCAAGCCTAAGATTGAGTGGATCTGATGAAAATGGTTTCCAATTCTCATCCACTACATTCCATGTTATAGAATCTACTGGATGTTGCATTTTTCCAGCAATGCTTTTGTTCTTGAAATGCCACCGCAAATCTTCTGCCATCCTTTTGGATCTAAACATGCTTCTAAACCTCGGAATTATTGGAAAATAATGCAATACTTTAGCTGGAATGCCATGCATAATCTTCTTTGTCCGTTGATTTACCTTCCACCTCGAAAATCCACATTTTGGACAATTATTCAAATCTTTATGTTCATTCCTAAGAAGACAACAATCTTTCTCACATGCATGAATCTTATCGAAACACATGTCAAATATTTTAAGGAATTTCTTTAATTCATATAACGACTTGGGAAGTAAGTTATTTTTTGGCAACAATAATTGCTGCACATTTAGAAGCTTATCGAAACCGTTATCAAATGATCCAGTCTCACATTTAAGATCATACAGGGCAAAGATAACAGATAATTTTGTTTGATCCTTGCAATTAGGATATAATGAGATCTTTGCATCTGCCAAATTTTTGCGTAATTCATCCTCACATCTTTGTGCATCATATTCACATTTATCATCATCAAAGTAAGTATGATTAATAAAATCTTCATCTTCATAGATAATGGCTTTAAGCAAATCATACACATCACCCGACTTTGTATTTTTACTTTTATTTATTTGCTGACCATGATTGTATCACTCACCGTCCATGTACTTAGCATCCATTCCTCTTATAATCAAATGCTCGACAATAACTTCTCCATGAAGGTGGATAAGATTTCTACAATCTACACAAGAGCATAATTTTTTTCACATTTTGCAGTTTAGTTTTGCATCCTTTACAAAATTCCAAGCTGCTTGCTTGTACTCTTTATTAGTTCTATGATAAAAAATAAACAACAAATAATAACCTTAGATATTAAAATATGTTTTAAATTCAATATTATACTTAAGTACCATATAATTACCTGTTTAAACGTACCCAGTCTTTATCCATCACTTCTTACCTTTTCAATGGAAAAATATATTAGATTTACGAACAGTAAACACTCTGGTTTCAAGAGCGATCTTCGCAAAGGTAGTTTGACATCATCTATATAACTTAATCAGATAAGCTCAAATAGTAAGCTATAAAATTATAGATAATTAGGTTGTGTCGACATGCATTTTGTGTTTTAATATATATAAAGCCTACTGTAGAAGTTGCAAAATTAGCAATCTCTCCAAGAATCTAAAAATGAATCATGATTAAAACCTAACATTCAACATCCACTCATACTGATATATGTGGAATGCAGAGAAACATGCTAACTGATATACCTGTGGAATGCCCGTTTTAGTAACTAATTTCGTACATATTTGTTTAGAGATATTCGCTAAAAAAATTGGTTCATGGGAAAATAATATATGAAGCTGAAAGCTTGCCATAAATTTATTTAGCAATTATTTTTTCTCAGCACATAACTACATGTTAAACTACAAGATATGCATATGAAGTTGTTATGCCAAAATAAATAAAGGAAAGATTATACACAGAATCATGTTAATTATTTCGAGGAATAACCAGTTACCTAGAATTAAGAAAAAAAAAGACAAAAGCATAGTAAAATAATTAGTATAAGTCGACCTATATCTGTTCTCATTATGAAAGAAGTGCTTTACCATAGAGATGTCCGAAATACTTGGTTGCTATATCTTACAGTTCTCGAAATGAAAACATATAAAAGGATTGTGACATGGAATTTGAAGAAAAGCATGAGTAAACAAAATACGAGTTCAGAAAATGTTCAATAAAAAGAAGATATTCACAGCATTGCAAGGCAAATATACCTTTGAATATAAAGAAACAAATTGCTTAAGAAAATAAATAGCCGAGGCTGCAACCACTGCAACAAATAAGCATTAACATGATGCAGAGGCTGCAACCACTGCAACAAATAAATCATAAGAGTAATAAACTAGTTAATGAAACGAAATAAAGTTTAAAACACAACAAATGTTCAAATGTAGAAATCGAAATAGCAGGAGCAAATGAATATGCAGTTCCAGATATTAGCAATCTCTCCAAGAATCACTATTGTGCATGGATGAATTGGTTCAGTTAGTTTTGCAGAAAATAAACTAATGCCATCAACAAATACATCATTGGTTAAAGGGGCCGATCATACACAATGTATTGTGTTTTTTGTGTCATTGCATATAATTTTCAAAAGAAGAAGAATATTATTCAATTACAATTTAAAATTGAATTTTGATTACCAATAAAATTATTGAAACAATTGAACCTGATATACCACAAATAGACCTAAAACAGTCCAGAATACTATCTTCCATATTTTTCCTAACCTTCGATTCCAAATCTAATAATAATTGTTTATAATCAAAGAATTTCTCCAATGGTGTAATTACAAAAGACTAACTAAAAAATGTTGAGTAGTAACTAAAATAACTATTGTCAAAATTAAAATCATCTAATATAATCTTGAGAATTAGTGTAGATGTCACAAAGAAATTGAATTATATTATGGTGAAAACTTAAATTAAAACAAAATCAGTGTTTACAGATTTATCCCATCAAATATCTACACGAGATTATGAGTAATTTATTTTCTTTCAAGTATGAGATTTACTCCAACTCAACTATAGTGGTAACAACGCATTTCAATCCCCAAAGTATGTTTAACCATGGCAATACAATAGCAAACTTATATCCATAATCTCTGAAACTCTCTTCTCCTAATGAGCTATTAATTGTTCCTTCATAATTAAAAATAGTAATGGTATGTACCACAATGAAAACCTAGGAAAGAAATTAAATTACCATTTGAAGTCTTCTGTATCGGAGCACAACTAAGGAAGAGAACGATTTAGGGATTCGGTTTCCTGATTTCTATTCGAGGAAGGAAGCAAAGTACAAGAGGAAATGAATTAAATTACCAATTTACCTAATTCACTTAATAGTATGTACAGTATGTTATTTTCTATACACATGCATACAATTTACTTACACACATGACTGTCATACGTTTCATTATTTATAAAGTGCAGTAATAAATTTTTATTTCAAGTAACTGTATCATGTTTTAGGCTATTAAATTTTGTTCCAGGCTATTGAATTATATTTCAAGTCAATCAAATTATGTTTCAAACAACTAAAACAACTTATACAAACATTGCATCTTGTATGCACGTTAACTAGAGGCTACTGCAACACTTAGTGGATGAGTTCAACTAATCCAATAACAATGTATGTGTAATAAATAAATTCAACTCGCCACTTAATTTTAGAAATAACACCTAGAAGTAACTGAATAATTTTCAGGCTAGGTTCATGAAATCATATTTCAGGCATGTGTGTGTGTGTGTGTGTGTATTTCAACAAGTATCACTTTCATGTTTCATGGTCTGGAGTTACAGTAACAAACATATAAGCACGATCATTAGTAAACTAATTCCGAATAAACTCATGGTCCATCAATATTACTCACTAACATTACCTTGGCTTGTTTAAACAATAAATTTAGATACTAATTTAAAGCAACTATAAATATTAGTAATTGGCGATTGTTTTGCCAAGTAAAGCAATTTGTTTTGCTCCTCTATATCGCTTATTATCATAAAACAGTTGATATACAGTTAGAATAAAAAACAAAAAGTACCTTCAAAGTCGAAATGATACAAATAACAACACCAAATCCAGTGAACGAAAGCTGCTAGGAAATTAGGTTTTGATTCTTTTTTGAAGATTGCAACGAAATTACACTACCGCCAGCTATGCCCTACTGTCTACACCAAATCGAGATGAAAGCAAAATCGCGATGGAAGACTAGAGATGAAAGCGATAGCTGCAATTAGGGATTTCTGTTTGCTTCTGGATCTGAAGTGAAGGTAAGTACTTGCTGGAAATGATAAAAGTAATGGCGCTTGATTTTTTTTGGGAGATGATAAAGTGAAAGAATTATCTGCTATAACCTGTAAGGAGAGGAAGTGAAAGTTGGATTCCCGCACAATTTTTGTTTCCGCCTCCAAATATAGAAATAGCATTGTACACGTACAAACAACATTTACTAGATTTACCACTACAAGATAATACGGCTATTCCAACGGCTCCTAGCCGTTGGCGGCTGTTGGAAGCCGTTGGAATAGCCGTTGGAATAAATCCCACGTCTTCCAACGCTTTCCAATAGATCCAACGGACCATTTCCAACGGCATTTCCAACGGCCGCTAACGGCCTGTAGCCGTTGGAATCCGTTAGAAACCGTTACAATAAAATGGCCAACAAGCCGTTGGAAGCCGTTGGAAATACTGGGTTTATTTTGCTGTATAACAGCAAGCCTATATACCTTCCACCACATCATTTCCAATCCATTCCATTTCCAATCAATTCTACATATATATATATATATCAATATCAATAAAAACAACACACATAAATCAATAAAACGCCAATATAAACAAACCAAACTGTTCAAACATCACAAAACATACCATCAACGTACATACCATCAACGTACCTACCATCAACAAATGTCCATAAACCATGTACATACCATCAAAATATTTCTCACCCACTCCATACCAATATATACAACATCACCATCAATCAAAACATCTCCAAGTCAATATATACATTGTTCAAATACAAATACTCAAAAACATACCTCCTCAAGGATCCTCGTCGCCTCCAGAAGCACCAGACGACGAAGGAAGGGTACCATGATTCTGCAAATACTGCATAAGCTTTTGATCCAACTGCTCCACCTGGATGGCTCGTAGACGATTCTCCTCCCGTAGCTGCTCAACCATAGCTCTAAGCTCCTTGATTTCTTCTTTGTCTTGGTCTTTTTGAGCTTGTCGAGCCTGCAAATAAAATTAATAGCAAAAGGGTTGTCTCAGCATATAAAATATTATAACATTATATATCTAAACGCTGATTTTTTGTACATATGTAAAAATATTAATTACCGTTAGGTTTCCGAAGCCAAAACGTCTACTCCGTTGCGCCGGATCCATAACAGCGGTAAAAATTGTTGATACACGAAGATTTTTGATCAATGACAATGTATAAAGGAAGAAATATATGCAAGATGGAGGAAGATCAATGAAATATAAACTTGAGTATGATTTTTATATATATATAGGTTTATTTGTTAAAATCTATCCTCAAGAGTTGCACAAACACAAGAACACATTTATTATACTTCAATTTTTCACTGAGCATACTTCAATTCTTCATAATGCATAAATTCATATGTCAGTCGACTGAACTGAATTTACCAGTCGACTGAACCGGCAAACATGTACAAATATGCACAGTTTCAGTCGACTAAATTTTCTGCACAGTCGACTGAAAATTTTCCAGAAAGATTCCTACTATAATTTCAGTCGACTAAAATTCCTGCACAGTCGACTGAATTTGAACCTGCGAATTTTGCATGAAAGGACACCTTCTTCTTCCCAAGAGTTGCGACCATTCCTCAATAGAAATGGAAGCTTCTCTTATCTACAACCCTTGGCAATACATGCATCCTTTTTACAACTATAAATACATGATTCAAACATCATTCAAGACATCAAATTCTCTTACTCTAATCTATCTATTTCTTGATCATATTTTCTAAATATTATAAAAGCAATCACTACTCTCTTTGCTTGAATCACTGTTTATATTTAATATATTTAATTCATAGCAAATTCATAATTCCTTAATCTTCACAAACATATTTCATATTCTTGAGGATAAGATTATAGGAACATTGTACTACAATAGACTCATTCGTGTTATAAAGAACACAACTAGTCAAAGCTGGTTTAGCATTGAGGTTTGAAGTCCTCTTAGGTAGTTTAAGGCAAAGAAATCCCGTTCGGTTGTTCGGGTAAGTTGTGAACCTATTCCTCCGGGTTAAGAGAGGGTTTTTGTAGTTAGTGAATACCTAATTGAAGCTTAGGGACTGGACGTAGGACAAGTGATCCGAACCAGTATAAAATCTTGGTGCGATTTTTACTTACCATATATACATTAACCATATAGCTATTCCATATTACACGATCCTATCAATTACCCCCGACTTTCAATTGGTATCAGAGCGAGGTTGTCTTATAACCATAACACCGTTATTAGACATATTGATAATATGGAAAATAACGCAAGTACAAGTACAACTTCTGCCTATAACTCTACATTTGCCGAAGGACAATCTACTCAAAGACCCCCTCTTTTCAATGGACTTAACTATATCTATTGGGCTACAAGGATGAGGATTTATATGCAAGCAACTAGCTTCGAAGCATGGAACGCCACTCAAGTAGAGTTCGTTGTACCCACAACCGACTATCCTACATGGACACAAACTCAGAAGAATGAAGCTAGTGCAAATGCCAAAGCAATGAATATGCTATTTTGCGCCTTGGATAGAAATGAATTCAACCGAGTTAGCATATGTACTACTGCACATCAGATATGGGAGACACTTAGAACCATACACGAAGGCACTAACAAGGTCAAACAAACAAAGATCTCCATGCTAAAGAATCAATTCCAAAACTTTAGAATGCGACAAAATAAATCCATCAATGACATGTATTCAAGATTTCAAGACATTCATCATGCCTTAATCGGATTGGGAGAAAAGTTTACGGATTTCGATATTGTATCTAAAGTTCTAAATTCACTCACTGATGAATGGGAAAGAAAGGTGCTAGCAATCGAGGAAGCAAACGATCTATCTTCAATGAAACCAGAAGAATTAATTGGAAATCTCATGTCATATGAAGTTAATATGCAAGCTAAGAAAGATCAAGCTCAAGAAAGAAAGAATGTTGCTTTTCACGCGGAAAAAGAAGATTCAGAATCGGAAGATGAGGATTTAGCATTCATAGCCAAGAATTTCAAAAAATTCTTAAAATTTAGAAAAGGGAACAAAAACGGATTCAAAAAGAATTTCATGAGTAAACCTCCTTCCTCAAATATAGAATGCTTTAATTGTCACAAGAAAGGATACATGCAAAAGGATTGCCAAGAACAAAAGAAGGAAAATCAGAAAAGTTTCAACAACAAAAACAAAAAGGATAAATTCAAAAAGAAGGCATTCTCTGTAACATGGGACGATTCAGATTCATCTTCATCTGAAAGTGATAGTGATAGCGACAATGAACAAGCAAATGTATGCTTCATGGCTCAAGAGTCTGAGGTAAGCAATTTAACTTTCGATGATTTAATTGAAGTAAACACTGAACTTTTAAGCACAATAAAAAGTCTTAAAAAGAAAATTAAGGAAATTCGTGAAAATCAAAACAAAGCTGAGTTTGAAAGAGATATGTTACATGATGAAAAGAAAATTCTTTAAGAAGAACTTGAAAAAGTCCAAGAATCTTATTCAAGCTCAGAAACTCAATTATCACTTTTAAGTCAAGAAATTGGAACTCAAAAGACTAAGAATGATATAATTACTTCTGAAAATCATGAGTTAAAAACAAAAATTAGACAAGTTGAGTTAGAAAACAATGGTCTTCAAGCTAGATTAGATAACATTACTAAAAATGTTTCTAACTTTAATAAAGGAAGAGAAAATTTATCTAAAATTTTAGAAAATTCTCAATCCTCTTCAAACAAACATGGATTAGGATATAAAAAGGAAGTAAAAATTTCTAAAAATAAAAATTTTAAAAATTCAAAACAACAAATATTACTTCAAGAATCTATTCAAACAAAAGTAGAAACCAAGATAGTCAAAATTTGGATTCCAAAGACTAACAATATTTTAATTAGGAATAAATATATTAAAACATTTATAGATAATGTTCACCATAATAAAAACTATATTTATAAAAAGGATACTAACCAAATTGGGTTTGGTTTCCTAAACTCTAATTTTTCTTTAGGACCCTATTAAAAGGTGGGTACCAATAATTTCATATCTATTTTCATGTCCCACTCAAAAAGAAAAAATGGATATTAGATAGTGGTTGTTCAAAACACATGACCGGAGACAAAGATATGCTTACAAACATAACATACTTTGATGGTGGCTCGGTTACCTTCGGAGACAATTCAAAAGGCTATATCATTGGCAAAGGAGATGTGAACAATTACGGTACATCAAAATTACCTTTTATAACAAATGTTTCATTAGTTAAAAATTTAAAACATAATCTATTTAGCATAAGTCAACTATGTGACAGAGGCTTTGAAATAATTTTTTCGGATAATCAATGTAGTATTTTTGATCAAAACCAAAATCTTGTTTTTGAAGGAAATAGAGATAGAAATATTTACGTTTTAAATATGAATATTAATCATAATACAAGTATGTGTCTACTTGCCAAAGACAATGATCCTTGGTTATGGCACAAAAGATTTTGTCATATAAATTTTAAAACTATTAGAAAACTTTCTAAAAATGATTTAGTAAGAGGTCTACCCAAGATAAACTTTAAAATAAATAATCTTTGTGATGATTGCCAAAAAGGTAAATTAACAAAATCATCTTTCAAATCTAAGAAAATTATTTCGACTTCACAATCATTAGAATTACTACATATGGATTTATTTGGACCAACACAAGTTCAATCCATTAATCATAATCGATACGTATTTGTAATAGTTGATGATTTCTCAAGATATACATGGACTATTTTTATGAAAAATAAAAGTGATACTTTTGAAAATTTTAAAACATTTGTCAAAAGAATTCAAAATGCTAAAGACTTAAAAATTAAAAATATTCGAAGCGATCATGGAGGAGAATTCGAAAACGAGGATTTTGAAACTTTTTGTAAAAAGAAAGGAATAAATCATAAATTTTCATTTCCTAGAACTCCTCAACAAAATGGAGTTGTAGAAAGAAAGAATAGAACATTACAAGAATGCGCAAGAACATTATTAAATGGATGTTCCTTACCAAAACATTTTTGGACAGAAGCCGTTGCTACTGCATGTTACGTATTAAATAGAATATCAATTAGACCACTAACTAAAAATACTTCTTATGAACTATTTAATAACAAAAAGCCAAATATATCGTATTTTAAAGTATTTGGATCAAAATGTTTCATTGTAAATACAAAAGATCAATTAGGAAAATTCGATCCAAAAGCTAACGAAGGAGTTTTCGTAGGATACTCAGAACGAAGTAAAGCATATCGAGTATTTAATAAACATACAAACATAATTGAAGAAACCTTACATATATCTTTTGATGAAAATTTTAATAGAAATTTAAGTATAAAAGATGATGAAGAATTAATAAATATAGAAGAAACAAATCTTGAAAATAATAATTTAAGATCCCCTCCTAGAATATTACGAGATCATCCAACTCAAAATATTATAGGAGAAATAAATTCTCAAGTTAGAACAAGAAATCAACTAAATCAAATAGGTCATGTAGCGTTCATTTCATCAACAGAACCTAAAAATCCTAAAGAAGCATCAACAGATGATTATTGGATTATTGCTATGCAAGAAGAATTAAATCAATTTGAACGTAATGACGTTTGGAAATTAGTTCCCCGTCCTAATAATCAATCAGTAATAGGAACAAAATGGATTTACAAAAATAAAGTAGATGAATTAGGTAATATAACAAGAAATAAAGCTAGACTAGTAGCACAAGGATATAATCAAGAGGAAGGTATTGATTTTGAAGAAACATTTGCTCCCGTCGCAAGACTTGAAGCAATTCGTATACTTTTAGCTTTTGCATGTTTTCACAATTTCAAACTCTATCAGATGGATGTGAAAAGTGCATTTTTAAATGGTTTTATTAAAGAAAATGTATATGTAGAACAACCTCCTTTATTTATACACGAAAAATATCCAGATCATGTCTATAAATTAAAGAAAGCACTATATGGTCTTAAACAAGCACCTCGTGCTTGGTATGAAAGACTTAAAAGTTATTTATTAAATTCGGGATTTAAAATTGGAAAAGTCGATCAAACACTCTTTATTAAAGATACTTCAAAAGACATTTTAATAATTCAAATATATGTAGATGATATTATATTTGGATCAACAAATGAAAATTTATGCAAAGAATTTTCAAATATAATGACTAAAGAGTTTGAGATGTCTCATATGGGAGAATTATCATACTTTCTTGGACTTCAAATAAAACAATTATCAAATGGAATTTTTATAAACCAAGAGAAATATTGTACAAACTTAATTAAACGTTTTGGAATGGAAAACACTTCAGCTAAACCTACTCCTATGACTACTACTACTCATCTCGATCGAGATGACAATGGCAAAAGTGTAGATCAAAAATTATATAGAAGTATGATAGGCTCCTTACTTTACTTAACCGCAAGTAGACCAGACATAATGATGAGTGTATGCTTATGTGCACGTTTTCAATCTAATCCTAAAGAATCACATTTAAGAGCAGTTAAACGAATTATATGATATCTTAACTACACTAAAGACTTTGGACTTTTTATCCAAAAGAGTGTACATTTGAATTAGTATCATTCAGTGATGCTGATTTTGGTGGATCTCGAACAGATAGAAAAAGTACAAGTGGTACATGTCATTTTATTGGAAAATCACTTGTATCATGGTTTAGTAAGAAACAAAATTGCGTCTCTCTTTCCACCTGCGAAGCAGAATATATATCAGCCGCATTAGCTTGTACTCAAGTTATATACATGCAACAAACACTCAAAGATTTTAATATAAATTTAACAAATTCTACAATATATTGTGATAACACTAGTACAATAAATTTATCTAAAAATCCAGTTAATCACTCTCGTACAAAACATATAGATATTCGTCACCATTTTTTACGTGACAATATCGAAAAAGGTATAATTAATCTAGAACATATTTCTACCGAAAATCAAATTGCCGATATATTTACTAAACCCTTATTAGAAAATTCCTTCATAAAACTTCGACGAGAATTAGGGATAATATCCTTTAAAGATATCAATTAAATTTACAATAGATATATACATATTTCAGTCGACTAATTTTTTTTTTCAGTCGACTGAATATAAATCAAGAGTTATTTTCAGCTATATTATAATCCTCACATTTTTTAACCGATTTATTAATAACATCCTTACATTTTTAACAAAGTTTTCCTTAATCATTGAATATTTATGTGGTTGCAAATCTTAGCTAAACAATAACCATTAATTGTTTAGTCAAATTCTATTATAAATTCTTAAACAAATTTAGTTCTTAAAACATCTAAATTTTACAATTAAAAACTTAACAAACTCAAAATGTCGTCTAATAACTCCTACTCTCCAATCAACATCACATCGTCAAGCAAAAACTCTCCAACATCACCAAAATTTCCCACACCAACACCACCACATGAGCCGATGTATAATTGGAAAAATTATCATACTGGTTACACTCCAGAAACCAAGAAGGCTAAGCGCGGACTTTTTATTTCTCCGGACACGAAAAGAAAGATTGATGAGATTCATCACTTTCAACAACAACAGATTGACCTTCAACGAGAACTATACTTCGAGCAAAAGATTACAGCTAGACGTTTGAACTTCCTAGAGCAAATTGGCTTACGTTTCTGTGGATCAAAGAAGAACGAAGTGGCTGAGCCCCTACCTCGACCCGTCAGTTCATTTGATCCATCTTCATCTTATCGTACACCAAACGATCCCGTCAATCCATGGATGTCTCCTAAGACACCACAATATAGTCCGAATTCATGGGATAGAAATTACATGAAGAATGAAGGAAAGAAGAATCCAAGTCCTTCTCAAAAGAAATAATTCAATTTGAAATATATTATTTGTAACTATTTTTCTTAAAATAAATTGTTTAAATTCAAAAAGAACCTGAAACAACAAAAGTACATGACTCAGTCGACTGAACTTATAAGCCCAGTCGACTGAATGTAAACAGAAAACATTTTTTCCATATTTTCAGTCGACTAAATATTTCTGCACAGTCGACTGAAACTTAACAGAAACTCTCGGGAAAATATTCAGTCGACTAAAATCTCTGTTCAGTCGACTTAATTCAAACCTACAAACTTTCGGTCTACAATTCAGTCGACTGAACAGACATTTTCAGTCGACTGAACGGCCTTTTCCAGGTAAAATTCCCTTTATTTACATCAGTTTTTCACTTCCAAAATTACTTTTTACATCTTCTTCCCCAAATTTCCCCAAAACCCTAGATCTCAAATACTTCCAATCTCCCTCAAATCAAAAGCAAATGGCACCAAAATGATCTAGAGCTTCATCCTCTTCATCCTCCGAGCCCATCGATGCTCAAATTGCTCAATGGCTATATGATGAAGTCGCGATAACCCGATGGAACAAGATGAAGAACTCAAGAATATTCGAGCATTCATTTGTAGATTTCCAAAGTCTTCACACCTACAATTTCCAAGAGCTCACTGATCGAGCAGGCTTAACTCCTCTTCTTGATTTGAAACGGAATGACATTGCCATAAATCATATTATGGTCAAATTGTTCTACGCAAATCTCAATCTTGGACACCAAACTCCAAGGAATCCAAACGACAGTGTTTGGAGCATGGTCTGCGGAAAAAAGGTTTGGTTTTCTTTGGATCGAATAGCTCACATTTTAGGGTCAACTAATATCGGAAGGAAACTAGAAGAAATAGAGTTCAATCCACAAATTCGTGATAACATAAATCACCAATTTATGGATGATAATATAAATTTCCAAGATTTTAAATCTACTTCTCTTCGTCCTCGAGCAAGAATTCTACATAAAACTCTAATGAGAACGATCACTCCTCGCACGTGCTCATATGAAATCGTTTACCCAATTAACTATCGAGCTTTATATGCCATCTTTGGCAATATTAAAGTCAATTGGGTACAACTAATCCTTGATGAGTTTCTCTCGTTTCATAATGGTAAAATGCGCACAATTTACTTTGGAGAATACATCATGCGACTTCTCCTCAATGTTGATACACCATTACCGGATTCATAAAACACAATGGTCCATCAAATAAACCATCGGACCATAAGCTTTATGCAACTCCCTACTCGACCTCCTCGATATATATCACTTGCCGAATGGGAAGCTAGGCGTCAAGAGCAACAACAACAACCTTCGCCACCTCAACCCGAAGAACATTTTGAACAAGAAGATGAAATTCGTCTTGTTGACCCGACCTACTCTACCAACCAATCCTTAGGAATATTATCAAGAAATCAACAAATTCTTGATAATCGTCTTAAAAAGGTGGATAAAAAGCTTGACAAAATCAAAGGATTTTTTAATAAGCTTTGGGATGCTATCTCGTGCTCAAGCACTACTACCGCTTCAACATCTCGTGGCAAGCGTCCTGCACCAACATTTACATGGACGTCATCCGAGGAGCATACCAGTAGCAGCACAAGCGGAGCTAGTGGTGGACAAGGAGGAAGACCTTATCGACCATCATCAGGAGGACCAGTCATTAGAGAACCAGGAGACAGAGAAGGTTCTTACGATTGGGATAAGGATCAGTAATTTATTTGAGTTATTGTTCTATTATGTTTCTTGCAACTATGACATTTGAACTATTATATTTTATGCATTTTTTTATGCAATTCTAAGATTCATTCTTGCTTAAACTGATTGTTTTAATTCCATGCAACTACGGTTATTACTTCCTTTTTGTCGATGACAAAGGGGGAGAAAATCTATGGTACTAACTTTGTTTTTGTAGGAAAGATAGGTGTACACATTCAGGGGGAGAAGGTTTAAATATCTTTAGAAAATCAAGTATTGTCATCAATCAAAAAGGGGGAGAATGTTGATACACGAAGATTTTTGATCAATGACAATGTATAAAGGAAGAAATATATGCAAGATAGAGGAAGATCAATGAAATATAAACTTGAGTATGATTTTTATATATATATAGGTTTATTTGTTAAAATCTATCCTCAAGAGTTGCACAAACACAAGAACACATTCATTATACTTCAATTTTTCACTGAGCATACTTCAATTCTTCATAATGCATAAATTCATATGTCAGTCGACTGAACTGGCAAACATGTACAAATATGCACAGTTTCAGTCGACTAAATTTTCTACACAGTCGATTCAAAATTTTCCAGAAAGATTCCTACTATAATTTCAGTCGACTGAAATTCCTGCACAGTCGACTGAATTTGAACCTGCGAATTTTGCATGAAAGGACACCTTCTTCTTCCCAAGAGTTGCGACCATTCCTCAATAGAAATGGAAGCTACTCTTATCTACAACCCTTGGCAATACATGCATCCTTTTTACAACTATAAATACATGATTCAAACATCATTCAAGACATCGAATTCTCTTACTCTAATCTATCTATTTCTTGATCATATTTTCTAAACATTATAAAAGCAATCACTACTCTCTTTGCTTGAATCACTGTTTATATTTAATATATTTAATTCATAACAAATTCATAATTCCTTAATCTTCACAAACATATTTCATATTCTTGAGGATAAGATTATAGGAACATTGTACTACAATAGACTCATTCGTGTTATAAAGAACACAACTAGTCAAAACTTGTTTAGCATTGAGGTTTGAAGACCTCTTAGGTAGTTTGAGGCAAAGAAATCCCGTTCGGTTGTTCGGGTAAGTTGTGAACCTATTCCTCCGGGTTAAGAGAGGGTTTTTGTAGTTAGTGAATACCTAAGTGAAGCTTAGGGACTGGGCGTAGGACAAGTGATCCGAACCAGTATAAAATCTTGGTGCGATTTTTACTTACCATATATACATTAACCATATAGCTATTCCATATTACACGATCCTATCAATTACCCCCGACTTTCAAAAATGTTATCCTGCTCCTCCTGTGTCAGCGCATTACGACCAGACTGCTCAAGCGCATAAGCTTGTGCCTCTTGCAACCTCGACTATAATGGAAAAAAAAACAATTTCAGTTGAAAAATAGTAGCATGTAATTATTTTGCATAGCTAGAAATTAATAAACTTATCGGTGTAAGTATTAGAAATTAAAAAATACGTACATATGCCTCGGTCGCCCTATCTTGATCACCCCACTGATATATGATATTGCCAGCCTCATCTACTTGCCTAGACGCGTGGGTGTGAGCAAACACGTCCACTAAGCCAATATAGCCTCCACGAGCTCGTTCCTGCAATTGATAATTTGGATAATTTAACTGTACATAACTAATTACTGAACTGATCAATATACAAATGTGATAATAGATAAATTTACCAAATCTTCGCGGTGATGGTGGAAAGATTTGGAGCCTCTACGGTGTGATACAGGATCCCTGCTCCTGTTTGCCGAGTTCCTAGCTGACTCCTCCTGCAAATTTACAATGATTAATTATTTATTAAACGGTAAAAAATTGCTGAGATTTACTGTAGATTTACCTGAACTCCTCAGAGTTCCACCAATCAACCCATTTCTCCCATACAGTCGCGCTCATCCACTTGGGCATCTTTCCTACTTTTTTAATCTCCGACATAGTCTCCCTATAGTTCTTCGCGATCCTGGAGTTCCAGTGTCGCTGAACTAAATTGACGTCAGGCTCTTGCAAATCTACGGAGCCCTGTACAATGAGAAAATATAACTAATTATTTATTTGTATTTAATTAATCATCTTGTAAAGCGGTATAAACTTACCAGAAAATCTTGCCAAATCGTCTCTCTCACGTCGTCGGGGATCTTGCCCCACTTGGGCCAGCAATCGGTCATCCTAGCCATGTACGCCTGCTTCGAAATGCTCAGAACCACTTTGGATGGCTCCAACTCAAATCCACTGCGTTAAATATAAAATTGAACTTTAGACAATTGTAGATATATCATGTACAATTAAAAAATTAAAATGCTATGCTCGCTAATTATGATACTTACGTCTCATCAGCCTTAGGCTGTAAGTAAACAAGTGGCCGAGCTGGTGGCTCACCACTACTCTCTCCAATATGACGTGAAGAGCCACGTCGCCGAGACCCAGAACCAGAACCGGACATAATATATATACCTGCCATATATACATACATATACACATTATAATAATCATGATATGATGAACCATTAAAAAATGTAATACAATATGCTACAAATGTGTCATGTTGTGTATGTGTTGAGTGTGTGAGTATACACTTATTGTCATTAAAATTGTATAAATTGGATAAATGCATTATTAATCAGAGATCAATGTAATGTGAATACTTTTAAAAATTACTGGATATTACTCAGTCGTCCTCATCGTTTTCTGATTCAGACTCGGTTTCGTGCTCTATGTCGTTTTCCTCTACACTCTCAAATGCTTCGACTAATACATTTGTCCCATCATTTAAAGGTCCAAAATCGGTTTAATCGTTTGTAATTGCTATTTCAGCATTTTCCCCTAGATGTGCTTGATAGGCTTGTTCGTCTGGAATATTTTTTCCATCGAACGTAAATCTTGCTTTGGTTTTAAAAACCGCAGACCAATCTGCTTTATCCCTTTTTAGAGATGGATAAGGGGCATAATAAGCTTGTAGGGCTTGTTTGGCTAGTATAAATGGGTCGTACTTTTGATAACGCAAGGTATGTTTAATTTCTATAAGATTATATTTTGGATGCACGTTAATACCAGAACCTAGAACATTGCTGAACCAGTTGCATCTAAACAAATAAACATCCTCCACGGGTCTTGTAAAATATGTCAACTGCAATATCTGAGTTAACACGCCATAAAAATCATTTATATGATTATTAGGGTCATCACTGCCTTTAACAAATACACCAGTATTGTTTGTTAATTTTTCAGCATCGTATTCTTTGGTGTTGAATTTATATCCATTAACAAAATATATTGGATACGTGTTAACTTTTCTTTTCGGTCCAAACGCCAAATGTTTCAGTCCTTTATCGAGCACATTATTTGTGGGATCAGAAACGTATTTCGAAAACCAAGTACCGAAATCTTTGCTTAAATCGCCGCTTGGATTTTGTGATTCATAAATACTGCAAACACAAACATGATATATTACATTATTATTTATTCACACGTGTAGTATTAAATTTAACAAAACTTGGAATGTGCTAATTACCTAACAAATGGTGCAACTTCAGGACAATTAAGAAGAATATATGTGTGTGCTACATGGTATTCTTTATCATCTAGCCATACTTCCTCACATTTTTCAGCATGTCGGCCATGTTGTTTAAAAATAGATAATACTGATTCAGAAGAAGAATCTTGTTCAACGGCCTGATCGTCATTACGCGGAACACTTACAAATGATACGTTCACATGGTCTTTAAAATAACGAGAGAAAAATAAAGAAGCTTCTTCTTCGATATATGATTTGCAAATAGAACCTTCAACTCGAGCTTTTTGTCTCACTTTTTTCTTCAAATGATTTAAGTACCTAATAAAAAATATTTAGGTTTTAACTACTATATTTATACTTAAATCAACATTTACATACTCAATATAGTAACATACCTTTCGAATGGATACATCCATCCATATTGCACAGGGCCTCGAAGACGTGCTTCATATGGAAGATGAACATGTAAATGCTCCATTACATTAAAGAAACCCGGAGGAAATATTTTCTCCAGTTTGCAGAGCAGTATATGAATTTCTTCTTCAAGTTTAAGTAGACGGTCAACTTTTAACGTAGTTGAACACAGCTCCTTGTAAAATAAGATAAGTTTTGTTATTACCGTCCAAACTTTTACCGGTAACAATTCTTTGAAAGCGATGGGTAACAAATTTTCCATCATTACATGACAATCATGGATTTTCATTCCACTCAGTCTTCCATTTTTATAGTCGACACATCTACGAAGATTAGAGGAAATTCCATCGGGAAATCATAATCCTTCCACCCATTGTAACAGTACTTTAACTTGGTTGATGTCTAGTTCATAGCATGCTTTGGGTTTTTTTATTGTGGGCGTCATATGAAGCTCAGGACGATTGCATATTTGCTCTATATCACGTCTAGATTTCAAATCGTCCTTAGTCTTTCCCTTCACATTCAAAACTGTATAAAACACATTATCAAATACGTTTTTTTCGTTATGCATCACGTCAATGTTATGACGGATTAATGGATTTTTCCAATAAGGCAATTCCCAGAATATACTTTGTTTGCACCAATTATGAAACGTCGATTTACCTTGAATTTCTTCTTGTTGTCCGGTCTCGTGTATCTTTACATAATCTTTTACATGTTCATATATATCCTCGCTTGACCAAACCGCTGGTGGTCGTAGAGTCTCATGTCTATTAGCTATGAAGTTTTTTTGTCTCTTCTAAAAGGGTGATTAATATGAAGAAAATATCGATAACAATCAAAACATGAAATTTTCTTTCCATTTGGCAAAGAAAATGCTCGTGTTTCTTCCATGCAATAAGGACAAGCAAAACGACCGGCCGTACTCCAACCCGAAAGCATTGCATATGCAGGAAAATCGCTAATAGTCCATAACAAAGAAGCGAACATCCGAAAAAAATTCTTTTTTGATATATCGTATGTTTCAACTCCTTCATACCATAATATTTTCAACTCTTCGATTAACGGTTGTAAGTAAACATCAATGCCCTGTGTCGGATCATCAGGACCAGGGACGACAATCGTGAGAAACATATATGGAGTTTTCATACACATCCACGGAGGTAGATTGTAAGGTGTGATTATTATAGGCCAAGATGAATATTTAGAACCAAACTGAGAAAACGGTGAGAAGCCGTCTGTACATAAACCTAGTCTAACATTTCGGCTCTCCGCTGCGAAATCGGGATATTTCTTGTCAAAATGTTTCCATGCTTCTCCATCGGCTGGGTGTGTCAACGTACCTTCTTGAGGTGTTCTCACACTATGCCATCTCATATGATGCGCTGTTATAGATGATGCATATAATCGTTGAAGTCTAGGGGTGAGGGGCAAATAATGCATACGCTTGTACGGAACTTCTTTTCCCTTCTTTTTCCTCGATTTGTATCTTTCCTGATTACATATTTTACAATTTCTAAGATTGATGTCTTCTTTCCAATACAACATGCAACCCTTTAAACATGTATCAATTTTTTGATATGGCAAACCGAAAGATGACATAAGTTTTTTCACTTCATAATAATTTTCGCACATTAAATTATCGGATGACATATGACGTTTAGCAGCTTGCACAACAGCCGTAAATCCAGCTTCTGTAAGGTTGTATTTTGACTTCATTGCAATGTATTCTGCAGTTACCGATAATTGAGAGCCACTTAAACATCCATTCCAAAGGGGTTTTTTAGCATGATCCAATAAATCATATATATGTTTAGCTCCAACATTTGGTTCCTCTTCGATATTAACATCGTTGTTATCAATAACAACGGTAGGAAACATTGATCGTGCTGCATCTTCGACCATATGTTCTATGAGATTCGTACTACCTTCTTCGCTGATGACCTCCACCGACTGTTCTTGATTATTAGGGGCTAGAATTTCTCCATGACGATCCCACAACAAATAATTGGGTACGAAACCGAATTGACGCAAATGAACCTTAGCCATATTCGGTTCTAAATAGTTCAACAATTTGCATCTACTACACGGACAACGAATTTCTTCATCGTTTGCAATATTACTTATAGCAAATTCGATGAACACTTGTACCCCTTTTAGAAAATGTTCGCTTATTGCGCCACTAGTTTACTTTCTTTGATACATCCAGCTCCGATCATTAAAGTAATTGACCATGTTTCCCTACTAGAAAACCTATGATAGAGTAAAAATGTTATAAATCATTCATTTTATATTTTGCAGGAAATTTTCCAATGGCTTCCAACGCCCGCAAACTGCTAATTTCACAAACTTTATTTTAAATAAGCAACTATTGTTTCATTGCCACTTATGTGTCTTTCTTTGGTCGGTCATCCTACTTCCCATAACAAACACGATAGTAATTATATTCCGTAAATCATATCATTTTAAACGATTCACAAAATTTCGGCAGCATTTCCCCCGTGTTCCTTGTATCGTACACAAATGCGTGTACACAAGGAATGTAAAGGAAATGCCGTCGAAATTTTGTGAACCGTTTAAAGTGATATGATTGACGGAATATAATTACTTTATAGTGTTTGTAACTTGTCCAATACTGGGACAAATCCGACAAATGATGTATCAGATGAATAGAGTTTTCCGTTTTGTGGAAAAAACGAATATCCCTAAAACGATCATATACAACACTTGTCAGACGGTGCCGAATAATATCTAAGGATTTAAATATTTGTTTATATTAAATATGAATATATAATTCTTTTAATTAATATTGGTTTATATTTTACCGTTTTATTACATAAGTACTAAATTCATTTTATACACTAAATTGGTACACAAAATTTATTTTTTACAAATTCACGTGTTCCTACAAAAACAAAAATCGTATTCGCACAAATTCAATATCCGTTCTAACGGATTCCAAATGCAATAAACTCTATCACACACATATACGTTCAATACTAACCAAATCAACATATATAAACTATTAAAATATCCTACAAGCTTATCCGATCCATTCTACATAAACTATAATGCAAATGCAATATCCATTCTAACGGATGCAAATGCAATAAACTCTATCACGCAGATACGTTTAATAACTAACCACATGAACATAAACTATAATGCAATATCTTAAATTTGCAAAATTTTCAATCGGTTATAATACCTTGTTCATTATGGTATAATAGTTGCAATTAGGGGATAACATGATTTAATATGCATACACTAACAAATAGGAATCAATCAACATTCGAATTAAACCCTAAATTAAAAAAAAATGAAATATTAGGTTTAACAATTTTACCGATTTGGAGAGCTAGAAGTGTGGAGATGGGTCGGAGGAGCTTCTAGACGGCCTTGGAGGTGGTTGGGATGGTGCCGGAAGTAGCAGCTTGGAGGTGGTGGAATGGTGGAATTGGGGGAAAAGGTTTGAAGGGGAAGATGAATTATGAACTGAAGGTCGGTCTTTGGAAAATATGCAGGAAATTTTCCAACGGCTTCCAACGGCCGCAAACGGCTAATTTCCAACGGCTTCAAACGGTTACGTCAAGATCCAACGAGCCGTTGGAAGCCGTTGGAAATGCCGTTGGAGGCCGTTGGAAACTGGACGTTGGAATACACTGTAGTTCTAGTAGTGTACAAATAGCGCACCATACCCTAGTTGCATAGCGTACCAAAGGTGGAATGCAGAAGCACTATAGATTGATGCTATCAAAGGTCCTTTTTGTTGTCGTGAATGCATGTAAGTCATCTGCTCGGTCATTTTTCATTACTGGGCATCCATCGAATCCTATTTGGTCTCAACTCCAAGTTACACTTCATCGGCCAACCTCACTCAACTCAAAAGCTCATGCATCGAGTCCGAATGGTAGTACTCTCGCTTGCTACACCACCCTCAACACCTACCATAGCTGCATGTGTATCCCATCTGCTTACACAGAGATAGCCTGAACGGAGATACCTTAGCAATTAGGAATAGAAATAAATCAGAGTTCAAAAGAAGGGTGGTGTAAGAAATATTATATAGTAGAAAATACAAGCACATTCTCTCTACGTATCTCCTTCTACCAAGTTGTTTTAACTCAAACTAGTCTACTTGGTCCTGAGTGTTGAACCTAAACTCTGATACCAAATGCAATAACTCGTCCTTCGTACTACCCTGAAATCAACGTCGAATGACCATGTCCAACTTTCGAATACCACAAAAGATAGTTTATTGTAAAATTAAAGCAAAACACCAAACCAAAGCATGATAATGAAATTTCACAGTGGAATGATAACATATGATATACTGAAAATATATGAACAGAATAGGGTAAACAATATATATTAAACTGCACTAGCGGTAGTAACTAATAAATAAATATCAATACAGAACGACATAATAAAATATCTGATACAACAAGTCTCGTATATAAATAACATATATGCTATGTACTACTACAATAACAAATATATAACCAAAGTATCGATATTGCACCTCCAACATGCTCTAGTAGCGTCACTTTGATAGCTTATCCCCAAAAACAAAAGGAAACCTTTTCAGTTGTATACGTTAAAACCATATTCCAAATCGATCATTTTTTGATCTTTTCTCCTTTTCCGTTCGTTTATTTAGTGCGCGTTGAAAACACTAAACATAAAACACGTTTTCAAACCAAAAGATACCTAAACTTCTAAATCATATTGTTACTGCAGCTTTGTTTCTAAGAGATAGGAGACACCCTTCAACATTTATGTCCAAAAGTATATTATAGAAGTTGAAATATGGAAAATAGATTAAAACGTAGTATATTGGCCAAATAATTGAAGCCTCCAACAGCAGATTCCACTGTCATATTTAAAATCATGGTGATTACCAACTACATAATTAAACTAGCATATTCAGCCGCTTTGTTCTATTAGCTAGGACTGCACAATCCACAAATTATGCATCAATGGAACAAATTTTCCGTCAAGCATATATACGCATAAATATTTATTGATACATGATATATTCCAGTAGCCGCTCCTAAATTTTATACCTCCAACAAACAGAAGAAAGGTGAAAACAATTGTAAAGCATTTTGTTGCTGTTAAAGATGCCACTGTTGTCACTGCAGTTGCTCCAAAACGCTGCAAAAGGAATCAAATTTTCTGTCTAGGTGATCTCTGCATAAAATTTACAAAATTATTGTCTTAATTTTTATATCATTTACAGTCATCTTTTGCTCAACAAGTAACACGGTGTAGATGTATATACACATATATCGAAAGATTTACACACAGTTTTCAATGTACTTCAACATTCAGAATAGCAAAAACATACAACCTTCTGAGTTCCATTAAATATTTTTATTGGTTGTGATGAGAAAAAATCGAAAAACATTTATTAGAAGTATGTAAAAGAGACATGAGGCAACGTTACTGCAACAGTTAATGTGTACACAATAGATATCTTATTTAACTGTCGGACTTACAAATGAACATGGAGAGGATACAAATGTGTTTGAGGAAGAATATACATCTTATTGACAGTATTTACATTTTTTAAAATCATATTCACAAGGCTAATAAGCCAAGAGGAAACAATTTCAACGTACATTAGATACATCAATATAATTAGTTAATTCCAATCTCCTTTAACTTCTACTTATTTGCATCTACTATATATAAAGACATGCTATGATATACTCAAAATTCATAGGTGTTTGACTTCTGGTGCAATGGAGCAAAACTACAAATTCCCTTCAAAATCTATAATCACAAAAACTGAGCGTGATTTTCTACGTCAACACACTCCGGAAAAGGTGCTCAAAATGATCAAAGAAGGCACATACGATGCTAAACTTTCTTCATTCTTGCACATAATTGACCTACCGTTAGGAACAGACAACGTTTTTATTCAGGAGCTGTTCAGAAAAGAACTGACTAGAAGCGATGTAGGGCAACGTAAAGGACTGGTCATACCCAAAAAGGATGCCGAAAAGTTTTTTCCAAAGTTAGTTGAAGAGGATGTAAAGGGTATTTTGCTTAGGTTTCTTTACAGGAAGAATTTGCAGTGGTTTGATTTCAGGTATAGTTTTTACAAGAGTAGCCAGAGTTATGTGATGACTAATGGGTGGGGCAGGTTTGCAAAGAGTAATAAGCTAAAGGAGAAGGATGTAATAAAGTTTTATTTGTGTGGAAAGGGGGAAGGGATGTATGTTATGTTTGATGTGGTTAGAGATTGGAAAGAGGAAGATATAATGGAAGTCGATGACAATGAGGTTGTGGGGTGTAAAAGGGAGAAGGGAGTTATGTTGTTTGGTGTGGTGATTGGATAAATTATTTTGAATAACTTTAGTTGACGAATATAGTGCATGATGACGTTTCTGAAGCAAAAATTGTTGTCGCCTTGAAGTTAGTGTTATACTTGAGAACATTTTTTCCAACTTACCAGTTAAGAAACATTAGTATACATCATTCTACTTGACTGTATAGAATGAATATCATGTAAGCCGGTCGAAACTAGCTATAACAAGAGGTGAGCGAACTTTGGATAAAGCCAAAACATTGACCGAACCAGTATACTTTGGTTGCTTTTGTTTTGTTTTGAAACTTGATTGGTTTACCATTGATCTGTAAAATAATTTAGTTTGATTATTGGTTTAACCAAATTAACCGAATTTTTATCATACTGTTAAAATTACTAATGTTTTAATGATTTTTTAGATTGGTTTAGCGATTTAAATAAATTTATTTATCATATATCTGTGCAAATTACTATTAAAAGGTACAAAAAATACTAATAGAATACTTTAATCGTATATTTCATGTTTTATTATAAAGTATAATGAATGCTCCAAACATAAAATGTAAAATATTTTAATTTGGTTAAATTAGATAACCAGCCAAACCAACCAAATTGAATTCGATCGGTTTAGTTTGGTTTTTTATTTTTATCAGTTTTAGTTCGGTTTAACAATTCTTATCATTAGACCAACCGAATGCTCATCCTTAATTATAACTAAATGTGTGATCCCACCTTCCACTTTTTGGTTCTCAATCGAAATGAACAAAAGAAGAAGTAAAGCTTTGTTACATGGAGGAAGAAAGTGTCACGTTGAAGCTTTGTTACAGGAAGGAAGCAAAGCTTGCTGTTTCGACTATTGTTCTTACACATCTAAGGGCAAATCAAAAAAGAATTCGTGATGAAGGAAACATACGAATATAGTCATGGTGATCGTTGGTTCGTTTTTTTAGAAATTTTGACATACATTCTTATGATTATAAAAAAAATTAAACCTAGGACGTTCTTCCTGATTTTCTTTTATAAATTATATCCTATTTTTATAAAAAATGTGAAATTCACGACGGTATTTGAGTAATTTTACTAACCTTAACATACACTCTTAGGGTATACGTTCATAACTCATAATCATCGTAGTACACGTCGGAGCGGTCATTTTTAAATTTGGAATTGAAAGAAGTAAAAAAGGAAGAAGAACGTAGAAAATAGTTTCTAGAAGGAAAGGATGTAAAACAAATAAGCTTAAAAAAGAGGAATTTCCCTTAGTTTCCACTTGTTTTATCCATATAGCGGAGGCTAGTTTGTTACCTGATAAACAAGACGTTTGTTACCCGTTAATATGATTATGGTTTTAGTGTACTATACTTTCAAAAAAAAGATTTATTGTATTAACATTATGTATGTGTGTGTGTGTGTGTGTATACATATGTGTATATATATGCGCGCGTGTATGTATGTGTCCCTCTCTATATATATAGGGAGCGACTATTGAGACACAAAATTAAACATAAAATTTGACACAAAAAATCCTGACCTAAATTCTTTTGTCTTTACATGAGAGATAGAAATCAGGAGGAGATATAATAGTTGAAATATCTTGTGTCAAATTTTATGACCATTTAATGTTCAAATGGATTTTTTTTCATATATGTATGTATGTATGAATATATGTACGTATGTACGTGTGTGTGTTTGTCTTTTTACTAAATATATTTTCGGAACAGCGTGTATTTTTTTGTAGGTTATGTTAGTTAGCAAGATGATTGATGCGAATTTGAAACTATACGTAATTTTTTATCCATTCCAACTTTTAAACTGGATGGTTATATAAAATAAAGTTGATGGTCTATATCGGCTTGCAACTTGAAAGAAGATAAAATTTGGAGAACAATTTCAAAATTTACATAGTTTTTGGATAATTATAACATACCTACAAAAAATCATTTCGATCATAAATTTCTTTTACACAAAAATACAGGGGAGTGGGTTGTGTTTGGGGAGCGTGGAGAGTGTGTTGGATTTAAGGAGATTTATAACAAAGTGAACTTAGATTCAAGTCGTTCATTATGCGTGTGGTATTTTATTTGGACACAAACTAGTGCCACAAAATCTAAAATAAATGATCTCAACGAATAGATCTCTTGGTTATTTTCATCTTTCATTTAAAAACAAAATCAAAAAAAAGTCTAATAGTCAGTATATACTATGTCAAATTCTGTATTTTATTTTGTATCTTACTAGTCACTCTGCATATACAGACAAACCTACTACATCTCTCTTTCGCTACACCTATTCTGCACTCGAACGATTTTTAGTGTAAAATATATTTTAAATCAATTAATCTTTGAGATATTCAGTTTACACTAAGATTATCAAAAAAAATGAAGCTTTATAATGTTAAAAATATTAAGTTAGTATCAGTTACTAAACATTTATTTTAATCTTCCATTTGAAATATTACTTTAAATATGTTAGGAGCATTCAAATTAAAAAGAATTTGATGGAGAGGATCATGGCATGTAATAATATATCCATTAACCCAAAAATATTCAAGGATGAATAAAGAGTAAAGCTATCAAAAGTTAACAAATGCAAGGCTATCACATATTAAGGAATGGGCTATTGCATATTGAAGAATGAAGTCATCACCAGCTAAAAAGTAATATTACAGCACATTAAAAGATGAGGCTATTACATGTTCAAGAATGAAACATATGAAGCTGTTGCAAGTTGAAGAACAAAGTTATCACAAATCGAATAAAGGAAAATCATCATAAGTTGATATTAATAAGCTATCGTATGTTGAAGAACAAAACTATCACAAGTTGATATTATTGAGATATCACTAGTTGAAATTGAAGCAATCTCAAGTTGACATTATAAAGCTATCGCTAATTGAAATTGAAGCAATCTCAAGTTGATATTGTAAAGCTATCGCAAGTTGATGTTGTAAAGCATCTTAAGTTAAGCATTTTCGATTGAGTAATTGAAGTATCACATGTGAAGAACAGAGTTATTGCAACTTGATGTTATTTGGCTATCGCAAAGTTGAGCTATCACCAATTCAGTAGTTGAAACTATCACACATTGGAAAACAGACCTATTGCAAGTTGATGCTATCGAGATATTGAAAGATGGGCTATCACAAGTTGAGTAATTGAAGCTATTGCAAGTTGATATTATAAAGCTACTGCAAGTTGAAGTATCGTAGAATGAAATATCGATGTTATTGCAAGTTAATGAAATAAAGCTACCATGGGTTGATAAAGACAAGCTATCACAGGTCGAGAAAGGTACTATCGCATGTTGAAAAAAATGCAAAATGAATTTTTTTTGGATAGCCACATGGCAAACCATGCTTGGTCCAATTAGGCCATGTCATTATAAAGATATTGGAAGGAGTTGTCCCATGGGTCAAGACAGAAATATGCATCATGTCAAAGATTATAGCCATTTATTTCTTGTGAATGCCACATGTCAAAGATCTAAGGGCCCAAATTCTCTATAAATAGGCCTACGCCCTTTACTGAAAGGGAGAATTTCTAATTGTACTTCTTTCTCATTTTCATTTTTCTTTGGCATAAATAAAATGCTTGAATTTGGGACTCTAAGGGCCGATTAGGTCAAATTCAAATCGTGACTTTGTGTGATTTATTCTTGAATTACGTATTTGCACACTTGACTATTTTTGGACATGATGAACTAGCATACTTGCCAAGAGCTCGAACACTTTCCCATGTATTACCAACCTTACTTGACTAAGCATATACGTTAGGATCAAATTCTGGCCTAACATTTTGTGTTGCTTTCACTGAGAATTAAACTCGTGGAAACATACATATTTGACCTTCCACTCTTACAAAAATGCGAAGAACAACAAAAGAAAATCAAGCAAGAACAAGAGGACCTACACCATACTAGCCTTAAGGAAAATGTAGCTACTCACTTCAATAATGAGAAGTTTAAAACATGGAAAGCATCGATGTCAGTAGTTGTTACAAATGAGGAAACTAGCATCAAAGCCGTGCAAAAGCAACTTCAGACTATGCATGAACTAATTGAGATGCTAGTTTCTAAAAAATCGCCAAAAACATCCAAAAGAAAAAAGGCTGATGGTGGGGAGGAAGCTGAATCACCCCAGAGAAACATTGATGCATCAATCTTATGAAGCAAAAACAATAAGAAAAGCGCTTTAGGCCCTCGGAAGAAAGATAAAGCTATAAAGGTTCGAATAAAACCAAAACTCTAACTTGGAAAAAGAAGTGGAAGCCAACAATTGAATGACGCAAAATGTAAATAAGGAGCCAAAGTCTCCGCTTGAGCAGTTAGCTAATTCGAGTTTAAAAAAAGAGTACAGACCATAACAGAAAGATTATATGGATGATGAGGCATACTTAAGAGATTTGGCAAACATGGTGGTTAAATATATGATAGATGTAAAAGGGAGATAAACAATGGATCCTAAAGTTAATAACAACTTTAGAGGAGTTCTATTCACCGATGAAATCATGGCTTGCCTTCTTTTACGAAAATTCCCTCGATCAAATATGATGGATCAGCTGGTCCAGATGACTATTTGTTGTCCTTTGGAAGTCAGATTGACATCTACAATGCTCTAGAAGTAGTGAGATGCATATTATTCCCCACCACAATCTTTGGTGTAGCTATAAAATGGTACAGCTGTTATCGAGAAAAAACCATTAATTCGTGAGAGTAGTTTTCTTATGAAATTTTTGCACAGTTTTGCACTTCTTAGAGCCAACCATAGATGCCAATGCCTTAGCAATTATAAAACAAAGACCAAGGAAATTATAGATTGAATATTTGAAAATATTCAACACTGAAGCTAGCAAAGTTAAAAGGGTAAGTGACAGGGAAAACCCGATGGCCATAAAATCTGGGTTAATAGAAAATACCTAAATCTGGAATGACCGTATATCCACACATGCAAGGATTTGCAAAATTTTCATTTCCAAACCGATAAATATATCTTAATGAATCAAATCTTTCATGAAAATAAAATGTCTCAGCAAAGGGAAAGAGAAGGTTCCTGAATCCTAATAAAATAGGAAAGTAGAAGGAAATGTAGTGACCTACTCTTCATAATACATTGAATCAATTTTGAATGACAATATCTGACTCCTGAATATCACAATAGGCAATCCATCAAGGTAAAATTAAACAAAACGCTATACTAATGCATATTGATATAATTTCATAACGGGAAGACAACATATGATATATTAAATATACATGAATAGAATAGGACAAACAATATACAAGAGACCGCACTAGTTGGAAGCAACCAATAGATAAATATCTATATAGAAAGTTAGAATACATAAACTCCATTCATAAGGAGTTATGAATATAGTATATGATATCATAAGTCTCATATACAAAATAGCATGTCTGTCATGTACTATATTACCAACAAGTATACATATCTAATATATCGACTTCATGTTTCCATAATGCTCCAGTTGTTCTCTAAGCTTGTCCCCAAAAGCAACTGACTTCCAACTACTTAATCAATTACTTAAGAGTTGTCTTCATATAAACACACAAAGACAAAACACAGGTCAGACATAAAGCCTAGTGTAAGGGGAACTATTTCTAAGTATTTTATATACATGCAACTTATATATATATACATATATATACATATATATATATAATTATCGTGAGCAAGGATCAATGGATAATACTAATCATACTTCGTCCTACTTTATCCATACACCAAAAAGTCAATATGATACATGATAGTGTTTCTCTAATTAAACAACACTTACTATAACAAGTCATGCCACTGAATATGAAAAACGATTGTAGGGGTAATATTACACTTCATAAGCAATAGTGTCATAGATCTCTCAATCCTTATCAAAGTATCTGAAATGCAAAACAAATACAACGATGTAACAATGCTACCAACATACTGTTCCCATGCCCAAAAATGAGAAACGAATATCTATAACCGATATCCATGCCAAATTGCCATTAGCAAACCTTCGTACACCATTCCCACATGTATACATAACACTGAAGTATTATCATCCTTGTGTGGATCATGATTCATTCTTGAAGTGCATTACTCTACCCGGTTGCCCCCAATTTAGGCATACCAAACCAATACATATAAATCGCCCAAACTTTGCATATATATACATACACACACATACACACACAACTTGAATCACATATTTATGCATTTATATAATATATTTCATCCACTATTCGATAAATCCAAGCCGAGCATACCAAACTATACATAAGCTTAAATTGCATATGATAAATCATGCTAAATTGCCATTTGCTATCAAAGAGACCTATCGAGAGTCACAACTAACTTGTGACTCCCATGAAAACCAACACCTCAAAAGAAGTTGTCATGTAGGCCCTACAGCACCCGTCCATGCAATGCAACAATATATGACCAACTCTAGATTGGTGTCTTAATTTCTCTCTGCCCTTACTCCAAACCACGTCTGTAGGTCCTGTTATCTCAATGGGATAATGGATTCCTTGCACCAATCGGTAGCTCCAAGTCGGACATATTGAAACTATATTTATACATATAGACATATGTAAATCATTTAAATGTACATATGTGTGTAACCTGTCCAACTATATGGAACTAGTAAACACATATCGTGCACTTTTACATACACAAAGGCAATACACAGTCAAAGCAACAAATCTATTATCTGAATATGAGTAACAATTCACACATACAATCACATAAACAATTCAACAAAAATGCATCTTACTTAAGTCACTAATCTAACAATTATATCTTCATCATTTTATTTTATAGAAGTCTCACGATTATTTTGTAAAATAATGCCCATGCTTATCAATCATACTAGCTTATTTTTACTTAGTTATTCTATTTAAATTAAGTTTAGCTTTGAATAAGGCTTCAAAATATTACATAGCTCATGTATATAATTTCTATATACATGTATACAGAAATATCTCAAACAATTTCCTAGGGTCTAAGTTAATAAATCATTTTATTATAATATTTAGGATTTTATAACCTTAATGAAATCCTATAAACTAATATAATAATTCTTTGTAATTTCTAACTTATCAAATCACCTTTATAGAAATTCACTAGTTAGTTAATTATTGATTTGTACTATAATGAACCAATTTCAAGGCTAGACAAATTTCAAAGCCATTTTAATACAATTTTTACCTACCTAAATCATTATTTTAGCCTTACAACTTACTCTAATGGTCATACTTTTAATTTCGATTCTCCATATTCCTATCACTAATATAAACAGAAATTCGAATTTAATTAATTTATAACCGTATTATAAATTAATATCATCTCCATCTACCTCTATTCAATATGAATAAAACACTATACATACACACACACACCCACACAAACACACACCCACCCACCCCCCCCCCCCCCCCACACACACAAACATATGAGATCATAGTCAATTATCCTATATATCTACATAAATCAATCCAGTCAAATATAGAAATAATTACTAATATATTAATCTACCACTTCTAGGTATTATTTTTCAATATATATAATTACAGGAATTTGTACTAAGATATAAATTTAGATTTATAATATCAGTCACATGAACCATAATTTCTCAAGTGTCTAATCTCAACCAAAGCTACTCCATGACATTGATAATCTCCTTACAAGTGCAATGGTAAAAACCACATCTCGATTGGACCTCATATGCAAAAGATACGAATTTTATAAGAATTCAAATTATAAACATTTACAATCAACTTAATTGATTAATTAATTAATCATGCTTAACCCCTAACCTTTCTTCCCCCACGTGCACATATCAATCCAATCCCCACCCACTTCTCTCTTCAATTCCCTTGCCTACACTCGACAAGGAATCGATGAACCATCAACTTCTAAGTGCTCTATGTCGTGTGTACTACGCAGTGGACCCTGCCATGTCACACTCAACCACCCCATGAAAATCCTACCTATAGCCAACCATGCAGTATTTATAAATTTCTTTTTACGGTAGGATATTGGAGCTTCGGCCAATGGTTCATCTAGGTGCATGCCACCAAAAACAATGGCACCCTTCGTTTCATCCAAAACTCCTTCTATCCCGACAAACCGCAACCCTAGCTCCACAGCGGTGTAAAGTCACATCCCCAATCACTATTGCACACTTCAATATTGGCATGGATGTTAAGCTCCTTTCTCCCCAAGTTTAATGGATCCAACCTCATCAACTTTCATGGCCAATTGCTCTCAAAATCTAGCCAAACTTGAACCCAATAAGCCAACCCATTTTTGACTTTTTAGGAGAGTGAAAAGAATAAAAGTGAAGAGGGAGGTAAGTAAATTTGTGATAGGTTATATATAATAAATTTTTTTAATTTAATTTCTCAAATAAATCATCACACATTTTGAGCTATTACGATCACACAGCATACCTGGTAAGCACGAAACACATCAGTTCACATCACCTCATTTTTCCAGTTTCGATCATATAAATTTTATTGCCATCTGAGATCGTGCTCAAGGATGATAATTTTATGTATTTCAATGTCATTTTTACTAATCGATAGTCTGATTCTGAAAATTCTTCAACTGTACGTCTCATAACGAAGTCCTCAACCCGAAAACACAAGTGATTTTTCTAGTCCCATTAGACCCCACTATGCATGTATTTTTATAAAATATGTATAATAATAAGTAAATCATAAAAATATCATGACTCTAAACATAGCAACATTTATACTCATTTTAATTTTTAATATCGATCCAGACTAAATGGAAGTCATTCGAGTCCTAACTCACCTGTATGCGAAAATTCATATTTTGGAGCTTTAATTAATTAAGATTTAATATTTAAATTAATTATTAAAATCCAGTCATCAGAAATGCGATTTGTCATAGGAAACACTAAGAGAAAATTGCGTCGACTTAAACCAACCTATCTTGTACATTTATATTGCAACGAAGGACGAGAAAGAGTATCCTACTCCATTTAAATTAAAGATTAACCCAGAACTTAATAGAGGAGGAGATTACGGCGCTTTTCACAAAGTGAATGGTGATAAGACTGTTGATTACGTGTGTTGGCCAAAATTATTTAAGGCATGATAAGATAGGAAGCACCTAAGGAGTTTATTGAAAGTGATAAAAAATTCTTGAAATCTAATAATGGTGAAAAGCCCTCAATCAACAATGCCAACTTCTTGGAAAGTGAAGCCCATTAAATTTTCCACCACTGATCAATTATATTGACTTAATTCATGGAGGATTGCATATTCCAGTGATGAGTAAATGAGCGAGGAATAGGTACATACATGAAGCTAAAGAGGGAATCTATTCGGCGGGAGAAGAACCCCCAGCAAAAGTATACAAAAGTGCTGTCTAAATAAAAATATGATATTGACTACAAAAGAGCTAAGAGGGGTGAGACATCTCCATAAAAATTCGCGAATGATCACAACTCAGATCCAACCATCCTTAGTGTCTAAAATCCTTGTGGACACTTGAAGCACAATAAATATGATTTTTAAGAATTCCTTCGCTCACATAGATATCCCTATAGAAAAGCTTGAACATAGATTGGAGCCTCTTTTTAGGTTTAATAGTAAAGGTTATACACAAGTTGGACAGATTAGATTATATGTTCAAATGGGGTTCCAGCCCTACAGTTAGACCTTTGAAACTCTTTTTATAGTGACGGTGTAGCATTCTTACTATAATGCCTTTTTTGAAAGGCCTGCTTTGGATGAGATAGATGCCTTCATTTCTCCGAAACACTCGCTTATGAAATTTCTTTCCAAAGTTGGATGGGGAACTATGCAAGGGTAACAATTTAGCTTAAGAGAAATTTATTTTGCAACCCTTGAGTAATGTAATAAAGAAGAAGATTCTTATTATGAATTCTGAGTTAAATAAATCAAATGATACTAAAATTGCAAGGCCCTTGCATATCGGTTATCATGAGATCTAAGGAAAATAAATAGAAGATATTAATAAAAAAGTGCGAAATGATGGATAGAAAATTCAAATCATCTGGTAAGAAGAGGAAGCATGTTGAATTAAATTAAGTAAATAAAGTTTTGAATTCTGAAGGGATCTTTGCAAAAATAAAGTTGAAAATGGATTCTAGAGATAATGAAGAAAATGTAAAATCTATAGGGGACTTAATGGAAGTAAACCTAGATATGCAAGACCCCACCAAAATAGCGGAAATAGGGAAAGGATTAGACAAGGACATAAGAGAAGAGCTCAATATTTTTCTTTAATTAAGTAAATATATTTTCGCCTGGACCAATGTTGATATGGTGGGAATAAACCATTTGCTAATGCATCATGTACATAGCATAGATCCGAAATTTACTCCTATATGGAAAATGAAGAGGCTATGATAAAATTTGAATTGTCGCATTGAAAGAGAAAGTAACGAAATTGTTGGAGAATAGATTCATTAAAGAGGCATTCTATCTATAATAGTTAGCAAATCCTATATTAGTTGAGAAGTCTAATGGAAAGTGGAGGGCATGTGTTTACTATACGAATCTAAATAAGGCATGCCCAAAAGAATGTTGTAACAAACAGGAATTTTGACCCTCGAAAATCGTCACTAATACATCCTTGTGTCGCAAATCAAAGTGCTGAAAAACTGATTGTTAGGGGAAAAAGAAAATAAAGATAGAACATAATCTCACACGAATGAAATAACATATATTATTTCAATATAATCCTTCTAGCGGAAAATTTTGAATACAATATCAGAGTCTAACCTAGATTCAGCCTGGACAATTATAAATCTCTATCCTTACGAATGCCGACAACAAAACAAAACAAATGCAGTATATGCAGTGGATAATAGAATACATCCATATGGAAATGAAGATCTCCAGCTGTCCTCTAGAGACTTCAAGCATCTTCAACTAAACCTGAAACTACTCGGATCTGACCCGAGTATCAAAAATACCTGGATCGGGCATGATAAACCAGCGTGAGATACTCGAAATATAAATTGATGCCATTTTAAAACCTTGGAAAAGAAGGGTGTTTCATAAGACCACGCCTATACATAAACATAGATGGATTTTTATCTTATGATAACTAAAATACTTTATACTAAAAATACTTTGATATTATCTTTAATGACATTGGTTTTGAAAACATTTTCAAGTAATATATCAAAATAAGGTACCAATACCTGGACTAAGTCTATGGTTAATATATCTAGACTAGGTTAATAGAATATATCTGGAAGGAATTTATGATACCAAAAGGGGTAGCTGAAATGTTTACAAAACATTACAGCTATTTTGGAACTATAATCAAAACTATAAAGCTCGTATTAGGATTGGATTTTGAACATGATAGGGAACTAGTGGCCTTTTCCTTCGATCCACACATAGCAAACGTAGTTCCTACGTTGCCTTAATCGATTTTCTCAAACAAGTCACTTGGAACTGCACTTGATACACTAATAATATCAGGTAGCCTAACGCTTTTCACAAGAAAGCCACTATATGCCTTGAGGATCCAGATTCCACTGGACTTCTTCATCCTCATACAACCGATAGCCTGAAATATATGTCCTACATACCATATAATTACCCGTATCATCTCCGGGATGTGAGGCTCATGAGGCTACGCTCAATTTTAACAATGCCATGCTTTGCTATTCACAAATCCATGCTTTATTCTTCCATAAAGCACATTCCATTAGAATGCCACATTTCCATTCCTTTATCACGCAATAGATTTCTACCAACATATAACTCCTAAGCTCGTTCGTCTCAGGAAAGGGTGTTCAGCTAAGAGAAGTTGCTTTCTCTGCCACTAAGCAGATAATACGTTGACAGAGATCAATTAATATGATCAGAAATGCACTATTAGGCATTCGTCCATATAAGTTTGTTCTGGGACAGAACGAAACCGAAGGCACTTTTCTACTACCATTAGTAGCGGGTAGTCTTTGTAATTCAAAGATTTCAAAACATGCTAGGACCACTACTGAAATAAATGTCTCTATATTGGGAATGATCCAGAGAATGTCAATAAGCAGTCCTTCCACTATGAAGATCTCTGGTCTTCAATACAACGAAGATTTTTCAGAACGCGGTCATCACTGCCATATAAATATAATATGGGGCAAACCCCTAGGACTTATGATAGCACTCCTACATCCTAAAGGTCCCCGGTCTTCAAAAATCATCATCTTCAACATGTCTTCACATCCGAACGCATAGATCGATTCAAAGTGGTTTTTGGATAGGAGTTACACAAATCTGATCCCGGTTTCTCCGAGCCAATCATCGATTAAAAGGCATTTAGTTATACTGGTGATTATCATACATCATTCAATTTATTAACCTTTTTATTTAAATCAAATTTCTCTTAGAGGTATATTTATTAAATCATTCCTTTAGATTTTTTAGAGTATATGTAATCATTAAGCCTCATTTATCAACTCATTTGGTTAATCTTTAAAGCCTTTTTAATCTTGGAATAATTCCAAATCGTCACTTGGAAATTTTCGTCTTTATAAGTTGGGAAATTTTGATCCGAGTAAACCAAATTTACTATCCAATCCTTCGGGTTAGCCCGTATAGCCAAGGAGAGTAGGCAACTGGTTTTCCAAACTCAAGCCTAGACGCTATCTCTTTGACACTCATAAGGCGATCAAGTTATTTGATCGAATCTAAATCATGTACCATTTGACCATTCAATAAGTTCTACGAATCACCTTTAAAATTACATTTTCAATTATTTAAAAACATTTATCAAAAGAATTGGAAAGGTATGGTTGCGTTTAAAACTATAATTCAAAAGTTATAGAAAAATACTGCGAAAAAGTGCTCTAAAAAGTGCTTTTTAAGCTATATTGATGAAAATGACTTTTTATCATTTGGAATTTAGTTTTATAACTCAAATCACTTTTAAACATTTTAAAAGATTTATTCCATATTTTTAAACATTAAAAAATATTTATTTAAAACATTTGCCACTTTGGCCACCGAACTACCAAAGTGCGATTTTCTTGAAAACTTGATTTGCTTATATTTTAAAACCTATTAACTGAAATCTTGATCCTTTTCTTTTGTTCGAAAACTATAGTCATAAGAGTTCAAAAAGTTCTTATTGAAAAGATATCCGACTCCGATCCATCCTATAGAAGGATTCAACTTTTACGGCGTGGAATCGCGAACTACCGTTACGTGACGCTCTATTTTTGACTCCAAATTCATTACTTGTCAAAAAAATTCCAATTTGAATTTTAATGTTTATGAAAAAATTATAAACTATTTTCAAATATTTAAACCAATATTTTTGATATTAAATCCTTTTTCACCTTTAAATCATTTCATAATAATATACTATTATAATATTCATTTTCAAATTTCTTATATTTTCAAAACCATTAAGAGGCTAAATAACTTCATATACAATCCATATGGATTTTATTTTTCATTAATTAATCATGATTAATTACTTAACTATTTTTATTATGATTTCTCATAATTTATCACAACCTAGTATCAACCATATCAACATCCATATAATCATTCGAGTTATCGAACAAGCATTTAAGTTTATATTTAAACATTCATATAATTATTTTCTTAATGTAAGTAAATCAAATACTCACCATAATCAAATCAAAATTCCTACATTCAAATCACCACAACACTTCATCTAAATCATTAATAAGCTTCACTAATACATCACTAAACAACTTCACTTCTCTTTCAAGTGCTCGACCATCATTTCTACCTTCTTTTTGCTCATGGCCTCACCTCATTGCTCATGGTCCTTGTCTCCATCATCTCCAAAGCTGACTTCCTTACCTCCCAAGCTTCCAAACTCATGGCCTAAAGCCCCTATCATCCAAAAACATAGCTATTGGCCATTGAAGTGAAGAGAAAGTAGTCAAGGTATTCAAAATGGAATGGTGTGTGTATATATATAATTACTTAAATTTTTTTATATCTTTTCTATATTTTTTTCTATTATTTTAGTTAGGAGAAATCCATTGAAAAGCCTGAGAAAGAAGAGGAAGAAGATGAAGAAATAAATGAATGAAGAAGTGAAATGGTGCATATATTTATAGCCTTGGAAGCCTTAAGGGCTAAGTAACTTCACAAAAAATATCTCTATTTCATTATCCATCACAGCTCTACTTTACGCCACCCCTCCTATTGCGTTCTACACATTGGAAACCCTCCACGTGTGCCACCATATTCTCATATCACATCATGTCCTAATTGTTGACTTATGCAAGCTTAAGTTTCATAAAATATCTTTGATATAAATATGTGTTACTGTAATTTATAATGTTGCAACGGCTTGAAGCGAATTTCATTTATTGAACCGTTGAAAATCGAGAAACTGATTCTCGTGACTCATTTATAATTTAAATTACATATATGTAATAAAAAAAAATTGAAATAAATTTCTAATCATTTTAACTAATTAAAATGATCACATTTCATTTATAAAACTATATAAATAAATATTAATAATTATTTGCAAAACTATATGTATATCTTTATAAAATTATTATAAATGATTTATTATCACTTTATAAATATTAAAAATGAATTATCATCATTTAAAATAATTATTTGAATGGTTAAAATAATTATTAAATTAGTAAATCTCAATTTATAATCAAAAATTAATTATTAAATATAAGGACATCATTAATGATGTCATACATACTTTTAATTTCCCAAAATTAAATAAATAAATTTTATTTCATATTTCTATTTAATTATAAAAATAAGTATATATATCCAGCTCTATGCGTGACATTTTACGATTATAGATCTATTTATCAACAAAACGATTTTTGACCATTTTATCGGTATTTTTCGAAAGCAAATATTTTTTCGTAAATAATTATTACCATCATTATTTATTTTTCAAAACATCATAACTTGTCTTATTAAACCTTAAATTTGAAAATTTTAAAAATAAATATAATTTATCAAACTGATAAATTAGCGGGTTGTTACAATTGTTATCCCCCTTTTAGGATTGGTAAACTTGTAGACACTATAAGTAGACATAAATTATTATCATTTATGGATGCATACTTGGGCTTAGTCAAATTCCTATGTTCATGCTAGATGAACAAGAGCTTTATGACTGATTGAGGAAGATATTTCTACAAGGTAACATCATGCTGATTAAAAAAATGCAGAAGCCACATATCAACAACTAGTAAATAGGATGTTCAAGGTGAGATTGGAAAGAAAATGCCAGTATATGTTGATGACATATTAGTAAAGTCCTAACCTGAATGAAATGTTTTGGGTGCTATGGAAATACAAAATGATGTTAATTCCACATAAATGCTCTTTTAGGATCCAATCTGGTATATTCTTGGGATACATTGTGAATGCATGGGAATAGAGGGTAATCGTGATCAAATAAAGGTAACTGGGATATGGTGAAGCCCAAAAAAGTCAAGATATAATGAGCTTAAATGGTCAAGTGGACGTACTTAATTCATCTATATCAAAAGAAAGGAATAAATGCTTTCCATTCTTTGACATAATCAAGAAACAAGAGCTTTAATGAATAAAGGTGCATCAATAGGTCGTTCAAGAGTAAAAAGATCACTTAGAAAAGTCGCAAATACTTTCAAGCCCGGTAGAAGGAGAGGATTTGTTTTTATAGTTAGTAGTATCAGAGCATGTGATCGCCTCAGTTGTAATAAGGAAGGAAAATGAAACCCAATTGTCTGCATACTATATGGGAAAAAGGCAAAAGAATCCAAAAATTAGGTATCCCATTATAGAGAAACTTGCATATTGCCTAATATTATTAGCATGAAAACTAAGATCCTATTTTTAAGTACATCTAATCAAGGTATTAACTGAATACCCACTTAAGCTAATTTTCAATAAACATAAAATGCCTGGAAGGTTGAGAAAGTGGGGGATGGAATTAAGCCAATATGATATTGAATATTTACCAAGAACATCGATGAAAAGAGAAAATTTGGTTGATTTTGTAAAGGAGTGCACATGGTTTATCAAAAAGTAGTCAGAAAATGAAAGGAAATTTGAACCAAATTGGCAATTATTTGTAGATGGTGTTGCAAATGAGTAAGCATCTGGAGTGGGATATATGGTAATCACACAGATGTGCATATATACATAATACAATGAAATTGGGATTTTTTGCAACTAATAATGTAGTTAAATATGAGTCGATGATAGATGAATTAACCTTAGCACAACAACTAAAAAATTTGAAAAATTAAAGTTTTTATTGATTCGCAATTAATGGTAAATTAGCTAAATAAGACATATCAAACAATGGATTCCCGATTAACCCAATACATTAAAAAGATCCTTGAGATGTTGGCTTAGTTTGAAGAATTTTCTATCCATTAGATACAAAGGGAAAAGAATGCCCAAGCAGATTCATTAGCAACAACTAACAAGCTCACAAGCGGTGCCATGGGTAAAAAATTTCCTTGTCTGTTTCCAACAAGACTCAAGTATGGAATTTAAGAAGGAGTATCGAACCGTGAAGCTTTTGCTTTAACCCAATTGCAATCCCAACTATCACACAACAACAAAGAAAGTTCTCAAGAAAACAACAATCATGAAGAAGCATGTGAAGCATCCAAAATACGTAAGTGTGAAAGTTAATGTATGGATAACTAGATGACACCTATAGTCGAGTCCTTAGAAAAAGGAACATTGCCAAAAAGTAAGATTGATTAAGTCAAGGAAATTAAGGTATCAAGCACCTTCTTATACCATGATGGACGGGATATTATATAGTAAGGGATATTCAATGCCATATTTGAGATGTATAACCCTAAAAAATGGAATGAAGATATTAAAGAATTTCAAGAAGGATTTCGTCGAGATAATTCCAATGAAATAATGTTAGCGATGAAAGTATTTAGACAAGACTATTATTGGCCACACATGACTAAAGACACCTTAGCTTATGTGAAAAAGGTGTGAAAAATGTCAAAATTTTTCTAGAATCCCATAACTACCTCTAAGTGTATTGTCAGTCCTTGGATTTTGATGCATTCCACTTAATAGAACCTATTCCTATCTCAAAATGTGGCGTCAAATTTAGAATAGTGGCCATCAAATATTTTATTAAGTGAGTAGAAGCTGAGCATTTCCAGGAAAGTTCTGAAGTTTGTTATAAAAAACATAGTTACTTGATTTGGACTTTCAAATAAGATCATTTATAATAATGGAGCTGAGTTCAAAAGTGAAAAGTCCACTCACTTTTGTGAAAGTAAGAGGATAATAAAGAGTTTCTCATAAGTAGCGCGTCCAATAAACAATGGGTCAGTAAAGGCAGTAAATGGGACTATCAAGAATATTTTAAGGAAATGCTTAGGGAAAGTGAAATTAAATTGAGTGGAAGAACTTCCTTTTGTCATGTGGTTATATATAACTTCCACAAAGATAGCTACAGGCTATACCTTATATTCTTTGCCATATGGATCTAATAAAATGTTACCAATGGAAGCTGAAGTTCCATAACACTGAAGAATTGCATATTCTTATGAACCAAACTAAGAATAAAAGAAGGAATCTTTATATATGCTCAATAAGCAAAGAGATCAAGCCGCATTTCAAATAATAAAGCATCACTAAATAATTTCCATATAGTATAATTCAAACATGAAGCAAATGATTTTCCAAAAAGAAGATCATGTACTTACAAGGGTAATGATAAATAGCAAAGAAATGGCGAATGACTTATTAGAACCGAATTGGGAGAGACCTTTAGTCATTAATGAATTAAGACCTAGAGAACTTATCGATTAAGTAGACACGATGGGAATTTCATAACAAGAACATGGAGTGTCGAACATTTAAGACCTATTTTTATAACATTTTCAAAAAATAATTTTCCAAAAGGGGATAAACCTTTTGAAGGAAAACTTTCAAAATCTTCGAAATATGCTTCAACAAAATCTCGTGAAAGTTTTATCAAATAACCCAACGATTTAGATTCATTATGTACAAAGAAATTCTAACCTAATGAGGTCAGTGAAATACTTTCACCAGAAGCACACTTCATATCTGAAAGAGGACAATTAAGCCTTTGATCCCACCTTTGGGCTTGATTGATGCAACCATTTGAGGGAGACAATCAAAAAGCCATTGGTTCTGCTTATATACCTTGCTAAAGCACCCATCCAAAGAGTGATGACGAATTAAACATTTGATCCTACCTCTTGGTCTGGTCAAATCAACTATCTAAGGGAGATGGAAAACAAAAATCCTTTTTTCATGTTCCTACATCCAGCTAAAACATGCTGAAAGTGTGCTATGGATCGTGTAATATGGATATATGATAACATAGAGTATAGTGATGATAGCAATACAGTAAATAGTGTGGAATATAAAAGCAGTAAAATGACACTAGGAATTTTTATACTGGTTTGGAGCACCGTCCTACGTCCAGTCCCAGACGCCTTCTAGAATTTCACTGAAATAAAAACCCTCACTTAACCTGGAGGAACAGGTCTATACATCCCTTGAGCAACTGAACAGGGACCTGAGCAGCAGAATAGGATTTCGCCTCAGCGGCCGAAGAGGGCTTCACTCGCTTGAGCAGTTGAACAAGACTTCAACAAATACAGAAAATAGTTTTGACTTTGTGTGCTCTGATAGCACGAATTTGTCACTTGTAGTACACCATTTCTATAATCTTATCCTCGAGTATAAATATATATATTTGAAGTATACAAGAATATAAAGGTATGGTAGTGCTTTAATGCAGAATAATTGAAAGTATAATAGCAAATAGATTCCAGAAAGTTAGATTAGAGAGATAAGAAAATTCGTTGTGATTCAGTGATTTGAAATCAAGTTTGAGTATGTACTTATAATGATTAGAAATCAGCGATTGTTGGTGAAGAGTTTTGATTAAAGTGTTGCATCCAAATCTTTTCGTAGAGATTTGTATCTAGTCATGTCTTTTCAAAAAGTAGCTATTGTAGAAATTCAGTCAATTGAGCCTCGGGTCAGTCGACTGAATGTTCAAAATAATATTTAAATATATATATTCGTATATCTTTTCACCTATGTATGTTGCACAAATTTTTCAGTGTCAGTCGACTGACCTGGTGAAATTTGTGCAATATGCACAGTTTACACAGGTATAAAATTATATATAACTTTAATTACTTTTATAATTTAATATATGATTATATATGTATAAAATATTTGGAGAATATAATGACTAAATATATAAGCTAATATATACGTAACCGAGGAGAGATTTTAACAACATTGATCTAAGACTCAAAAATGAAATAATATAATTGATGCACCGGTTTTGAAGTCTCGTCTCCTTGTAGTATATATTCTCTTTTTATCGTAGCAGTCGTCAAATCTGTATAACCTAGTGATAGCTTCGTGTCATGAATCAAAACCAAATTTCAACGTTCTCCTCCTTTTTGATTGATGACAACCTGTAATAGATATAGATTTCGACTGTATATATATAACATAAATATTTACTCCCCCTGAATCTTTGATGCACTATATCCTGCATTCTTAATGTTAGCAACAATATTTATATATTTCTTCCTCTTTGACATCAACAAAAAGGAATAAGGAATATATGAAGTTATAATGTCATAGATACTACGAAGAAAAACAATCATTCATACATTAAACTTCCATAAACAAGAGTCTTTGAAATGATATGAAATAGAGTGGCCATTTAGTACAAGCCATACGAAATGAGTATGAATGTTTTAAAAGAAAAAACATCTTATGCCATTGGTTGCTTACCCCTACCACTATGTGTTGTCTGACCACCACTACCCCTCCATCTCTATCATCGTCACTACTACTTGCCTGATTATCGGAAGAAGAAGAAGACCAAGTGAAAACGGGTTGCTTACCCAGATCACCTAAAGTAGCTGTGGAAGTCCTGAAAGAACATGAAATAGCTTGCCATAACTTCGTAAAGAATCCTTTAACCTTATCAAGCTTCTTGTCAACTTTGGTGATATTGGATTGAAGAATTTGTTGGTTACGGCATATTATAGAAATCGACTCACGTGGAGGAAGGCCCGAATTCGAAATCAAAATTTCGTCTTGTTGATGACGAGTTGATCTTTGACAAGATGGACCTTGAGATGCTTCTCCTTCTTGGTGTTGTGGTTGTCCTTGAGATAGTGTCGATGGGTCCATTCTTCAAAAGTGATGATTGGTGGTGGTCGAGCAACCGGTAGCTTCATTAATGCTAAGGTGCGAGAATTTAAACATTCAAAGGTAGAAATCGACGAGTCCGGTTCTGGAATCTCACAAGCCTTTAGAAGTCGCTTAATATATTCACCATAGTAGATGAAATTCATTTGACCATTGTTGAAGCTTAAGAATTCGTCAAGAATTAAATGCAGCCAATTGACTTTAATGTTTTCGAAAACAGCGTACAAACCTTTAAAGTTATGTTCATAGACAAGTTCTTAACTCCTGATTCTTGGAATTACGGTTTTCACTAAAGCGCGATGTATAATTCTTGCTTTTGGTCGTAGAGACATGGATTTGAGTTGATGCATGTCGTCTTCTAAAAACAAATGACTTATATGGTCACGAACAACCAAGTCATAATCGATATTGGCCAATTCCATACCATCATTTTTGGTTTGAAAAATATGAGTCATTCGATCTAAGGAGAAAAGGACGGGTTTTCCACACATTAGACTCCATACACAATCTTGTTGATTTTAAACGGTTTGGTGACCCAAGATTTGCATAGAATAGTTTCACCATTATTTGATTAATCTTGTGCTTATTATCGTCAATGTTGAATAACGATTCAAAATTGCTCCTATGAGCTAATTCTTGGATATGGTATGGAGAGAAATCAGAAAACTTAACAAACGAACCTTCGAAGATACGTGAATCTTGTATTCGTCTCTACCTCCTAATTACGGTGTCATCGAATAGCCATCTTTGGATTTGCTCATTTGAAGGAGGTTGAGAGGTTGAAAAAGTTTGTCCCTTTCTCTTAAGAGCCATTAATTTGAATTTTCGGAGAATAAAAATGGAGTTTTTGAAAGGCTAGGGTTTTGGAAAGCTTTGAAATCTGAGATGAGAATGGTGAAAGAAGATAAAGTAAAAGTTAAAAGGAGGAAAGTGGGTAGGTATAAGCAATAAAGGTACTCAAATTTGCGATTCAGTCGACTGCCTAAGTGCCTCAGTCGATTGAAGCTGAAAATCGAAAATTTTCATCCTTCTGGTCCAGTCGACTGAGGCACTGAGATAGTCGACTGATTATGCTATTTTTTTTAAAAAAAATTCACTTCTATGTCAGTCGACTAACCATCTGGTCCAGTCGATTGACCTGGATGAATTTTTATTGTGAATTTGTTTTGGAGTGAAATATTAATATATTATATACGTGAACGTTATAAGTTTATTATTGAATATTATAATTAGTTTTCATATTGATGAATGAAACAGAAAAAAATAATTCCTAGAATAAAACATACATACGTAGTCGAATTATTCGAAAATAAAACAAAATATAATAACAACTATGCTTTATTTTGAAAGGGCTAGGCGTCTTGTAACCCTTTAGTTGCTTGCGACGAGCATTCGATTCTTCATTGCGATCCCATGAATTCAGTGAGAACGATGGTCGTGGTGGGGATGAATTCGAAGATCGTCTAGTAGGCGAAACAACATGTTCGTCTATCGGATGTGAAGAGGCCCCGCAAAACTTCATAGCAATATGCTCGATAATTCCTAATCTTCTGGAGTTAATCTTTTATTCGTAGTACATTTCATGTTGAAGCATTAGTGATTCTTGTTGATAATGGTGCACATCATCTATCTTTTGCTTCATGTTTGGAAATATGTCAATCGTCTCCTTTCCTTTCTTTTTATCCGGAGTGTATCCAGTATGATAGGCAGAAGATGGTGAAGTTTTATGAACCAGAGTCTTTGGTGAATTGTTTGAGGCAAGAATTTCGATAGAATCAGTGGACGAAGAGGTTGACATCTTGAAAAATAGTTTTTGAAAGGAGAAACGAACGAAAGCTTTGTGGTATTTCAGTTTGGTTGTTTATAAAAAAAATGAAGTATGCGTATCTATTTATAGCATAAGTTTGGAGTAAAAGTAGGTAGAAATAAGTGCCTTGTATTGAATTCAGCCAAGTAATAGAGTAGTACCTTGGTTTTTTTGTTGTTTGTTTTATTTTATGTAATATAATGTTTATAAAAGAAGTAAAGTATTTTTATAAAGTTAAAAGTTACACATAATTTTAGTATATATTGATGTCACCATATAATAAAATTCCCATACTAGATTGTAACAGAAATAATTAATAGCTCAGGTGGTTAAGACACTTGGGCTATTCACAGTAGGTCATAGGTTCGAGTCTTAGCATGGTCAGATTTATGAATTTTTTGTAAAAATTTATTTTTGAGTTTTTAGTCAAAATTTTTGTATTTTATTTATATGTCTAGAATTGACATTATACGAGTTCATGACGTAATTTTATAAAATTATTTTCTAAAAATGGCTTAGTAAATATATCAGCTAATTGATTTTCTGATGGTACGTAGTCTAAATTTATCACTTCTTTTTCTATATTATCGCGCAAAATATGATGTCTAATATCTATATGTTAGTTCTTGAGTGGTTTACTGGATTTTTGGATAGATTTATTGCACTAGAATTATCGCTGTAAAGTGTTGATTTTGATTGATTGACTCCGAAATCTTTAGGTGTTTGTTGCATATAAATCACTTATGTGCAAGCTAGTGCCGCAGAAATATATTCTACTTCACAAGTTGATAGCGAGACACAGTTTTGTTTCTTGCTAAACCATGATATTAAAGATTTACCAATGAAGTGACACGTACCACTTGCACTTTTTCTATCTGTTCGTGATCCTTCGAAATCAGCATTGCTGTATGACACTAACCCGAACGAGCACTCTTTTGGATATAAAAGTTTGAAATTTGTAGTTTTACTAAGATAGCATAGTATTCGTTTTACGGAAAGTAAATGTGACTCTTTCGGGTCAGCTTGATATTATGTACATAGAAGTACACTCATCATAATATCCGGTCGACTTGTTGTTAGATAAAGCAGTGATCCTATCATACTACGATACAGTTTTTGGTCTATACTTTTTCCGTTTTCGTCTTTATCAAGATGTGCTGTTGTGCTCATAGGTGTTGGCTTAGCAGAAGTGTTTTCCATTTAAAAACGTTTGATGAGATTATTACAATATTTTTCTTGATTAATAAATATTCCGTTTGAAACTTGTTTTATTTGATGTCCTAGAAAATATGATAATTCTCCCATATGGGACATTTCAAATTCTCTAGTTATTATTTTATAAAATTCATCACATCATTCTTTATTAGTTGAGCTAGATATAATGTCATCGACATATATTTGAACTACCAATATATCATTTTTAGAATGTTTTATAAATAAAGTTTGATCTACTTTTCCTATTTCAAATCCTGAGTCAATTGGATAGCTTTCAAGGCGTTCATACCAAGCACTTAGTGCTTGTTTTAAACCATGTAAAGCTTTCTTAAGTTTATAGACATGATATGGATATTTTTCATGAATAAATAAAGGAGTTTGTTCAACGTAAATGTTTTCTTTAATATAACCATTTAAAAATGTACTTTTAACATCCATTTGATAGAGTATAAAGTTATTAAAACATGTGTATGCTAATAAGATTCGTATTGCTTCTTGTCTAGCAACTGAAGCAATCGTTTCTTCGTAGTCTATTCCTTCTTCCTGGTTATATCCTTGTGCTACTAGTCTCGCTTTGTTTCTAGTTATATTTCCTAATTTGTCTGCTTTATTTTTATAAACCTGTTTAGTTCCTATAACAATCTGGTCGGTCGGTCGGTCTAGGTACTAGTTCCCAAACTTCATTTTGTTCAAACTGATTTAGTTCTTCTTGCATAGCAATAATCCAATTTTCATCGGATGATGCTTCCTTAGTATTTTTAGGTTCTATAGTAGAGAGAAATGCTACATTCCCCATTAAATTTAGTTGATTTCTAGTTCGAACATTTGAATTTATTTCACCAATTATATTTTTTGTAGGATGACTTCGTAAGACTCTTCGAGGAGATTATTTGTATTAGTAGTATTTCTGTTTTCTAAATTATTAACAATGTTTTCATCTTCTCTAGAATTATAAACGATATCGCCATCATCTCTTGAATTGTTTATCATTATATTTGTTTTATTATTATTAATTAAATCATTGTCATTAATCATATTGGAAATAAGTTTAGAGTTCTCATTAAAAGGTACATGAAGTGACTCTTCGATAGTATTAATTCATTTATTAAAAATTCGATAAGCTTTGCTTCGATTCGAATATCCAAGAAATATACCTTCGTCACATTTTGAATCAATTTTGCCAAGCTGATCTTTGGTATTTAATATAAAACATTTTGATCCAAATATTCTAAAATAAGATAAATTCGGTTTTCTACCGTTAAAAAGTTCGTAAGGAGTATTCTTGGTGAGAAGTCTAATAGAAACACGATTCAAAACTTAATAGGCAGTTGCAACAGTTTTAGCCCAAAAATGTTTTGGTACGTGCTTTCATTTAGTAATGTTCTTGCACATTCTTGTAGAGTTTGATTCTTTCGTTCTACAACTCCATTTTGTTGTGGGGTTCTAGGAATGAAAAAGTTATGAAATATTCCTTTCTTTTTAAAATAGTTATCAAACTGTATATTTTCAAATTCACATCTGTGATTAGTTCTAATATTTTTAATTCTAATACCTTGTAAATTTTGAATTTTTTTAATAAAAGTTTTGAAATTTTCATAGGTATCACTTTTATTTTTCATAAAGATAGTCCATGTATATCTAGAAAAATCATCAACTATTACGAATATGTATTTATTGTGATTTATAGATTGAATTTGTGTAGGTCCAAACAAGTCCATATGAAGTAATTCAAGCAGTAGTAATGTCGAAATAACTTTCTTAGATTTAAATGAGGATATAGTTAATTCACCTAATTGACATGAGTCACATATATTATTAACTTTAAAATTCATCTTTGGTAATCCTTTCACAAGATTATTTTTAGAAATTTTATTTATATTTTTGAAATTGATATGAGAGGATCGTTGGTGCCATATCCTGGGATAATTTTCTTTAGCTATTAAACACATATATGAGTTATGATTAACTTTCATATTCAAAACGTTAATGTTTTTATCTCTATTTCCTTCGAAAATAAGATTTAATTTTGATCAAGAATACTACATTTATTTTCAAAAAAAATGATATTATAAAACTTGTATCGCATAATTGACTTATACTTAATAGATTATGTTTTAGATTCTTAACTAATAAAACATTTGTAATAAGAGGTAAATTAGATGTACCGTAATTGCTCAGATCTCCTTTGCCGATGATATATCCCTTGGAATTATCTCCAAAAGTGCAGAACCTCCATCCGAGTATGTAATATTTATCAGCTTGTCTTTGTTTCATGTCATGTGTTTTGAGCAACCACTGTCGAGTATCCATTTTCCTCTTTTCTTGAGTGGGACCTACAAAAAATATGAGGTAAAGTTGGTACCTACCTTTTTAATAGGGTCCTAAGAGTTAGGTCTTAGAAAACCAAACCCAAGTGGGTTTAGTATCCCTTTTGTAAATATAATTTTTATTATTATGAATATCTTCTGTAAATGAACTAATATACTTTTTCCTTATTAACTTGTTATTAGTTTTAGGTACCCATTTATTAATAGTTTTAGAAACTAGTCTTTTTGAAGATGTGGGTGTTTTATCATACTTAACTTTGTTTAAATTACTAGATTGTGAATTCTTGATTTTCTTTTTATATCCTAAACCATTTTTATTATTAACAGATTGTGAATTCTCAATAATTCTAGATAAATCTTCTCTTCCTTTATTAAAATTTGAAGCATTTTTGATGATTCCTTCTAGTTTGGTCTTTAGACTTGAATTTTCTAGTTCTACCATTTTAATATTAGTTTTTAAAACATGATTTTCAGAAACAAGACCATCATTCTTTTCTTTTTGAGTTTCAATTTCTTGACTCAATAATGTAAGTTGCGAATTAATATTTGAAAGAGATTCTTGAGTTTTCTCAAGTTCTTCTTCCAATATTTTCTTCTCGTCTTTAAGCATATCTCTTTCAAATTCTTCCTTGTTCTGGTTTTCTATAGCTTCTTTATATTTTCTTTTGAGACTCTTTAAAGTATCTAATAATTTAGAATTTATTTCTATCATATCATCAAAAGTTAAATCACTAACCTGATTATCTTTGGCCATAAAGCATATGTTGGCTTGTTCATTATCGCTATCACTTTCACTTCGAGAAGAAGAGGAGGAATTTGAATCATCTCACGTAACTGAAAAAGCTTTTCTTTTGAATTTGTCCTTCCTTTTATTTCGATATTCTTTCTTTTGATCTGGATAGTCCTTCTGCATATACCATTTTTGTGGCAGTTAAAACACTCCATAACTGATAAAGATGGTGGTTTATTACTGTTTGAGCTTTTCTTTCCATTATTTCTATTTCCTTTTCTATATTTCAAGAATTTCTTGAAGTTTTTGGCAATAAAAGCTAGGTCACCTTTGTCTGAATCTAATTCTTCTTGTTCTGCATGGAATGCTATATTCTTTTTATCTTGAGCTTGAACTCATTTATACTGCAAATTCACTTCATAAGACATTAGATTTCCTATTAAATCTTCCGGGGTTATTTTGGAAATATCATTCACTCCTTCAATAGCGAGAACTTTTCTTTTACATTCTTTCGTTAAAGAGTAAAGGATTTTGGATATAATATCAAAGTCTGAATATTTTTCTCCTAGTCCTACTAATGAATGATAGATATCCTGAAATCTTGAGTACATGTCATTTATAGATTCATTTTCTTTCATTCTAAAGTTTTTAAATTGACTTTTGAGCATGAATATTTTGCTTTGTTTAACCTTATTGGTTCATTCGTGTGTAACTTTGAGTGTACGCCATATTTCATATGCAGTATTGCACATGCTAGCACGGTTAAACTCGTTTTTATCTAAGGCACAAAACAACATATTCATAGCTTTTTCATTTGCTGTGACATCTAGTTTCTTTGTATTTGACCAAGTAAAACATTCTTCGGTAGGAATAGTATATTCTGTTTGAGTTATATTCCATGAATCAAAACCATTTGCTTGCATAATATTCTCATTCGTTTTGCCTGGTTGTTATAATTTATGCCATTAAATAGTGGTGGACGTGCAGTGGATTGTCCTTCAATGAAGTTAGTGTTAATGCTAGTGCTCATGCTAGATCTAGTGTTAGTGTCCATATTATTAGATTGTCAGATAACTGTGTTATGGTTATATGATGACCTCGCTCTGATACTAAATGAAAGTGTGCTATGGATCGTGTAATATGGATATATGATAACACAGAGTATAATGATGATAGCAATACAGTAAATAGTGCGGAATATAAAAGCTGTAAATTAAAATGACACCAGGAATTTTTATATTGGTTTGGAGCACCATCCTACGTCCAGTCCAAGACTCCCTGGAATTTCACTAAAATAACCACCTGTCTATACAACCCCTGAGCAGCCGAATAGGGACCTGAGCAGCAGAACAGGATTTCGCCTTAGCAGCCGAAGAGGACTTCACTCGCATGAGCAACAGAACAGGACTTCAACAAATACAGAAAATAATTTTGACTTTTGTGTGTTCTGATAACACGGATTTGTCACTTGTAGTACACCCTTCCCGTAATCTTCTCCTTGAGTATAAATATATATATTTGAAGTATATGAAGAATAGGAAGGTATAGTATTGCTTTAATGAAGAATAATTGAAAGTCTAATAGAAAATAGATTCCAGAAAGTTAGATTAGAGAGATAAGAAAATTCAATTGTGATTTAGTGATTTAAAATCAAGTTTGAGTATGTATTTATAATGGTTAGAAAGCTCGACTGTTGGTGAAGAGTTTTGATTAAAGTGTTGTGTCCAAATCTTTTCGTAGAGGTTCGTATCTCTTCACATAAAGTCATGTCTTTTCAAAAAGTGGCTGTTGTTGAAATTCAGTCCACTGAGCCTCTGGGTAAGTCGACTAAATATTCAAAATAATTTTTAAATATATATATATATATATATATATATATCTATTCACCTGAACATGTTGCATAAAATTTCCAGTGTCAGTCAACTGGACCTTTGGGTCAGTCGACTGACCTGGAGAAATCTGTACAATATGCACTGTTTACACAGGTATAGAAATATATATAACTTTAATTACTTTTATAATTTATATATGCTTATGTATGTATAAAATATTTGGAGAATAGAATGATTAAATATATAAGCTAATATATGCGTAACCGAGGAGAGATTTTAACAATATTGACCAAAACTCAAAAACAAAATAATATAATTTATGCACCGGTTTTGAAGTCTCGTCTCCTTGTAGTGTATATTCTCTTTTTACGTAGCAGTCGTCAAATCTGTATGTCATAGTGATAGCTTCGTATCATGAATCAAAACCAAGTTTCAACACATGCATCCAAAGAGTGATGATCAAATAATGCCTTTGCTTTCGCCTTCAGGGCCGATGAAAGCAACTATCCATCAAAGATGGTTAAAAAGCCCTTGTCCTTCTCCTAAAGCACCCACCCAAGGAGCGATGGTCAAATTAAGCTTTTGATACCGCCTCTAAGCCCAGTGAAAGCAAACATCCAGGAGAGATATTCCAATAAGCCCTTGGTCTTGTTTCTATTCTCGACCAAAGCACCCATCTGAAGGGTAATGTTCAAGTGAAGCCTTTGAAAATAGCTGTCAAAGGAGGGATGGACAACTAAGCTCATAATTCTATGAATAGTCTATCCAAAAACAAACATCTATATAAATTTAAGCAGGTCAATGAACAACCGATCAAAAGAAAGAGTACAAAAGATAAGTCATTTGAAGGAATTAAAGAAATATCAAGCAAGGGTGGACCAAAACCATTAATAAAGTCAATTAATGTTAATGGATAAGAAAAACCATTCAAAAGGCTTTAAAAGGACCTCCTCATTTTCAAAGGACAATTTTGAACAATGATTCTTTAAGAGGTGCATGATAAATTTTTGTGAAAAAGAATATCGTCAACTGTAACTATCAAAATATGTAAATACATATATACACAGACACACACACATATTAAATGATTACTAAACCCACCATGTTCCACAAACATTTTCATGAAAAAACAAAATGATGATTAGAAAAGGAAAAGAGGCAAAGTTGGAATAGAATTTTATATAAGCTAAAACATAAAAAAACTTAATTTTGGAGGAGGGAGGCAAATGTTAACCCAAAAATATTCAAGAATGAATAAAGTATGAAGCAATCAAAAATTAAAAAATGCAAGGCTATCACGTATTAAGGTACAAGACTATTGCATATTGACAAATGAAATCATCACAAGCTAATAAATAAAATTATCGCATATTGAAAATGAGAATATCACATGTTGAAGAATGAAACACATGAAGCTATCACAAGTTGAAGAATAGAGCTATCACAAGCTGAAGGAAGGAAAGTTATCATAATATAAGCTATCACATGTTAAAGAACAGAGCCATCACAAGTTAATGTTACTGAGCTATTGCAAATTAAGTTGTCGTCGGATGAGTAATTGAAGCTATCGCAAGTCGATGCTGTGAAGCGATCATAAGTTGATTTGTTTCCAACTGAGTAGTTAAGGGTGTTGCATGTTGAAGAATAGAGCTAGTGCAAGTTGGTATTATCGAGCTATCATAAGTTGAGCTATTACTAGTTGAGTAATTGAAGCTATCACATGTTAAAGAACAAAGCTGTTGTAAATTAATCTTATTGAGCTATCATAAGATGAGATGTCACAAGTTGAGTAATTGAAGATATCACAAGTTGATATTGTAATGCTATTGCAAGTTGAACTATCACAGGATGAAATATGGAAGCCATTGTAAGTTATTGAAATAAAGCTACTGAAAGTTGATACAATCAAGCTATCGTAGGCTGAGAAAGGTACTATCGCGTGTTGAGAAAAAACCATTAAAACCCAATGGTCTGGTTAGCCACGTGGCAAACCCTAACTACTCCAGTTATGCCACATCATCACAAAGATATTATGAAGGAGTTAATCAATTATATGTCTAAGACTTTCGTCGTCCATTTCCTATGAGTGCCATATGTCAATAATCTAAGGGCCCAAATTCTTTATAAATATACATACACCCACTATTAAGAATGGAAAATTCCAAATTGTACTTCTTCCTCATTCTCATTTTTCTTTTGCATAAATATGAAAGCTTTACTTTGTGACACTAATTGCTGATTAAGCCAAATTCAAATTGTGACTTTGCGATTTTGTTCTTGGAAAATTACCTATTTGCATACCTGACTATTTTTGGACATGAAGAACTAGCATACTTGCTTAAGAGCCCAAACTCTTGCCCAATTATCACCAACCTTTCATGGCTATGTATAAATGTTAGGATTAAATTCCGACCTAACAATATCTATAAACTTTTATTTTATTTTGAGTCGTCTAGCTTGAAATATCGCATAGTTACAAAAGTGGTGCAGTAGAATCCTTCCATATCCACACACATGTGTATACACATGTATTCACACACATACATGCATATATATATATATATGTACACACACACATATATCTATGTGTGCGCACGCGCATGTGTGTGTATATGTATATGTAACGATCCCAATTTTGAATTAATTTTAAATTGATGGTTAATGTAAATTTTGAATAAAATTTGGAATAAAATTTGAATTCGACCTTAGAATTTGAATTTGAATATTGAATTTGTATTTGAATTTAAATTTAAATAAATGACTTAGGAAAATATGTGACAATATAAAAGCAATAAATATTAGCACACATTTACATCATTTCAGCTGAGATAAAGTAATAAGACAGTAATGGGAACAAATAAATTACATTCAAGTATGATAATATGAAAACAAACAAAGCAAATACGTTAGCTTGTAAAAGAAAACGGTACAAATACATTTATATCTATAAACGAGATAGATGACAATAAATGCTAGTACCTCTAGCATACAAGGGAAGGTATCAGCCACCCTAACATACCATATCAGCCGAAGTCAACAAGTATGGCAAATGAAGACATAAAGTACTTGGTAATTAATGCCATTATGTCTAGTACACCATATAATATGCATCAGCCGAGTAAAATAAGCAAAGAAAATATAAATATCATCTCAGCCACGACTTGTTGTACAAAATAATATACCCTATTGTATAAACAAACAATAATAATCCCTGTACAAGAAAATTTCATCACTCTGTACACTTTTCTTTTATATACATCAACTTCTTCATTTCTTCAATTCGTTCATACAAAGCTAAGAAAAAAATATAAATAAATAATAGCATTCAAACTAAAACAAAATTCATCAAACAAATCAATACAAAACCAGAGAAGCAAAGAAGATCTCAGCAAGCAAAGTTTCACAGCAAGTTTCAAATAAAAACAACTTGTTCATTTTGGAATTGAGGTGAGTAACATCATCTTCTTCAAAATTTAAAAATATGAAATCTTTTGCAAATGCCAGTGAATAAGTATGCGTGCATATATTTATGAACCCTCTGAGTATATTGAATGAGTGGATAGAACTTGTGCAGGCTGTTGCAACTTATGTTCTCTGTTTAAAATTCTAAGTAAGATTTTTGATTGAAAATTCTTTCCCTCTCAATCTACTCACAGTGTGGACTTAGAATCTAAACAAAACTTGTTTGTTATAGCATATACTTAATAAAAAAAATTATTTATATTCAATCATCTTAGTATTATCACAGGAAAACGTGATATCTGAGAACAACTTTAAGTGAGTAAAAGTAGAATTTCGTAATCTATGATTTCAGGTATGAGGGTTAAATTCCTATACTATAATATGAATTTTAAAGTTAAAACCAAAATTTTTAGATCAAGAATTAATGCGCAGTTTTGGTTTGATCGAATTTCGATCTTTTGGTGGTTACTGGCGATCCATGAGCTTGGAGGGGTCGGAAATTTTGGGTGGTGGTGGAGGAACCTACGAGGGTGCTGGGAAAAATACTGCGAAGGTTGCGAAGGTGGTCAGACCACGGTGGCGGCGGCAAGCGTTTTAAATTCGTAAACCTAGTTTTGCCGTGGTTTGGTATTTGGTGTCGTTCATCGTTTGTAGGTGATCGAGCGTCGCGAGGCTCTAGGAGGTGGTAGAGGAGACATTGGTGATTGTGTGGCCGAAGTCTTAGGTCCTCCAGTGGTCGAGGCGTCGAGAACGGTGGTGTTCTAGGTTTGAAAAGTGGTGCCACTGTTGTTTCCAGGGTTCATTGTTAACTCATTTTCGAATTCGAGATGATAAGGGAGTTCGAGTGGTCGGAAATGGGTCTGGAGGTGATCGTCGACTTGCTCGACGACATGGGGTTGACCGGAGTTGGTCGCTGGTGATGTGCACGTGCACCGTGCCTTTGTTCCAGGTGATCTGGAGAATTTTGATTTGTTTTGGGGGATTCAGGCTTTTCTCGTGATTGTTTCGGGTAATTCAAGTTGTTTACTCGAAGTTTTCCTAGTATTGGATCGAAGTAAAATAACTAGTGACTTGGGAAAAATGATGTTGCACAGGTTTTAAACTTGTTTTTTGTTTGAATTGTAAAAAAATTAATTTTAATCTGACAAACAAAGTTTTCAACTAAGTTTTAATCAAAGTTAAAAATAAACGCATGTTCAGTTTTGAAACTTAAAGTTATTTAAGCATATAAGTGGATTTAAAAGAATTTGAATTTTAAAGTGAAGTTGAAATGAAAGAAAGGAATTTAAACAAAGTAAAACCAAAAGTGAAATCTGAATTTAAAACTGGATTAAAGTCAAGATTTTGAAATTAAATAAAATATTATAAATCAAATATTTAAATAAGTTTAAATGTTAAAGATATTCTTTTAATTATGTTAATCTTAAAGGAAATTGATTTTAACTCTTTGAATTTCTCTTGTAATAAAAGTGTTATCTTAACATGTAAACTTAAAGGTTTTAAGAATTAGTTTTAAACTTTGAAGAAAAAAATAAAAAAAAATTGTAGTTCATTATAAGTTTTGGAATTTAAAATGAAATTTAAAAGTAAATTTGAAAAATATATTTTTAAACATATTTGTAAGTGAAAATTTAACCATTAATAAGAATGAGTTTCACTTTAAAGTTAATTAATGATTAAGAGTTAACTAATTAAGTAATTTAACTAAAAATTCAATAATTGATTAACTAAGTAATTAAATAAGTGATTAGTGATAAATAAATGATAAATTAAGTTTTATCAAATAAATAAAAAATTAATTAAGGTTATTAATTGATAATAAATTAAGATTAATGAATTGATTTTAAAGATAATTAAGAGGTGATTAATTTGATGTTTTGAAATTAATAAAAAAATTTAATTAATGTGTTCTTAATGGTTATTCAGTTTATAATCAATAATGATCAATATGAGTGAATTTCTTTAGCAAAGCAATTGAAGAAATTTTAATTGTTAATAAAGGTTATTAACTAAGATTAATTTAGAAGTTAAAGATCAATTGATTCATAAATTAAGGATGGTTAGTTAAAAATTAAAGGGAAATTTATCTCAGATGATTTGCAATTAACTTATGTTAAGAAACCAGGATTAATGACAAGTAATACATCTGATCTAGATTTATCAGTTGATTAATAAATTTTACCTATAAATGTTTAGATCTTATTGAATGGTTGAATTGTTGATATTTCCGATGTCTGATGTTTTGTGATATATCATGATTTGTGTGATGATCTAAAATGTGATTAATTATCTGTGATGAAATTTATTATCTGTGATCTGTAAGATAAGCGTTATAGTTTATACTGCTTATCAACAATATTTTTATGTTTTGACCTGTGATGATTTAATGATGTTGCACTATTGTGTAAAACCCCTGGGCCACACTTATACACACACAAATATGGATTTCACAAGGAAATCGGTTAAGTCACAGATTTTTAAAATAGTTTTAAATTTGAATTTTTAAATCCAAATGGGTTGGAAATGGATTGGGTTTAAAGTGAAAAGCTTTTGAAAAAGCTGTTTTAAAATTTAAGTTATTTCGAATAACTTAATAAAGATTTGAAATTTGAATAATTTGATTTAACTGGAATTCAATATCTGAAATTGAATCCTATATTGGTTATGATTTAAAAAAAAATTATTATACAAGTATATACGGGTTTTAAACCATTTTTTAAAGTGTTATTTTTGGAAATTTTAACTAACCCAAAGATTTTAACTTGTATAAAAGAGATCGGATATCTCCGAAACGAAAACTATTTGATTTCAAATAATAATAGCTTTCATTTAAAGAAAGGATTTCCAAATTGTGTTAAAAGATTTCATGTTTGAAATAGAATTGAATTGTTTTGAAACCTACAAAATCAGTCTTTTATTCAAAGACTGAATAAGTTAATCGAACTTAAAATGGTATTGTTTTGAGAGGCTATGAATGAATCTTTGAAAACGAGTTTTGAAAGTTATAAGTTAAATCTTGATTTAAAGATTTAACGAGTTAATCCAATTGAAATAGAAATTTTTTTAAATCCATGAATGGAACTTTGTGTACGGGGTGAACTTTGTGAATTAAATCTTTCGTTTAAAAAGATTAAAAGTGTGGAAATTGTTTAAACCCTTGAAGGCAGTTAAAATGAATCTTTTTGTTTAAAAGATTTGAAATGGTGATTTGTTTTAACCATTCGAATGAAAGGTTTTGAACTTTAAGCTGTGATTTAACTGAGACCCCAGTATCTATATGATTTTTATTGCGCTCATTATTCGGTTTAACCGGGAGAGGACCTTTGTGTCGTATAACCCATTTCGAATAGTGCTACAACGTATATGGATAGCATTTGAAGACCGGTGGTGAAGACCGGGTATTTACGAGAGCGATAGGATGACCTATCGATTGTCTCTGCATGGAGTCGTGCCGGTATAGAGATTCCCTAAGTGATGGAAAGTCCGATCGGGATTGTGAATACCCGGATTGCAAGGGCTTCTTCGGAAGTGCCTTCGGTTCTGTTCGAACCCAGAACAGACTTGTAGGGATTGTATGTCTGACATTATATTTGAGATATAAAGCAAATTTCTTTCAAATACATTTCTGTTGGTGGCGGAGAATTTATTCTCTTAGCTTAACACCCTTCTCTGAGACATACGAGCTCAGAGGTTATGTAGTTGAAGGTTATCAGTAATATATTCCCAACTTGGTAATGTGGCATGCTGAGTGCTGCTGATCATTTGTTGATCAAAGCATAGCTTTTGTGAAAAGCGTAGCTTTGTGGACGAGACTTCGTCGAATCTCACAACCCGGAAATGGTCGAAACAGGAAAGATGCACCAAGGTTATTTGGGGATAGTGCCCCCTGAGGGTATGTTCATTTCCTTCTGGATAGAGGTGGTATCATGGTATGGAGCCCAGATATTTAACCTATGTGGTTACTGTGAATTTATTACTTTGTGGTTGTTGGTTGTTGGGATCCCGAATAAAGGTTGGTTGCGACCGGGGGATGACATACTCATGTCAGTAGTTAACTAGTTAGGGGTAACCCGGCCTTGTGTTAGCAGAGATCCGGTTAGGTTCTCGGGGCGTCCTTCCAGAGGCGTACCCATGTGGAAATGGGAAGTTTCTTGGCCTGATAATTTGTTGGAAATCCAAAGAAACAATACGAGCCTTGTACGGTTTTAGTTGTATAACCTGCCGTTTACTTATGGTGGCGCCTCACTGTTTAGATGGTAGCTATAGTAGGCATACGATAATGGTCGTATGCTGGCTAAGATTTTTATTATACTTTCAAAATGCTTTCTGCACTTTGCACTTATAGTAATAATATCAATGAAATTTGTGTATCAAGCATGTTTGACTATCATAAGGAGAAATCTCCTCCGATTCTACGTTTGCATTGTGTGTGTGTGCGGGAGGCCTTATGGTAGTTCCATTTTCTAAAAGCATTGCGAATCTATTTTAAAATATTTCTTTGTTTGTTTTTAAAGATAAACTGTTTTTGTTACTCATACCAGTCCCACGACTGACCTAGAGTTTATTGTTTCTTTCCTAAACTCTGGGTGCTCAAAATTTCTCGACACGGGCAATCTAGAGTTGGGTTTTTCAGAAAGTCGGGTTTAGTAGATTATCTGGAGCTAGTTCAATCTTTTGATGTGGACGAGACTTGCTTATCTTTATGCATCGTTATTTGGAGTTCGAGCTATTTCTGGATTGGTGCTTTGGAGTTCTCTATTGAAGACTATCTTAGAGTTATTTGTTCCGCTGCTAGTGTTATCTATTTTCTTTCCACTCTATTTCTTGTATCATATCTCTGATGTATATTGATATTCATTTTATCATCTGTTGTATCATATTGTATCAGATATTGTACACCAATGTATTATTCTTTTCCTTCCGCTGTGTTGTTTACTTAATTGTGTTATAAGCTCCAGCGACTCGGATTTGACGTTTGAATCTGCGGCATTTGAATATGAGTGTCGTATTCGGTGCCCATTTTCGAAGGTCGGGTCAGGATCGTTATAGTATATGTACGTGTGTATGTTTAGCATCTTTGTCACAAACATTACTGTTATTCGCATATTTGCATAAACATAAATTTGCTGCTCACTAGTAGAATAAGAAAATTATCATATCCCTAAATAATCACTAAACGAAATGAACTCTTGCATATGTCTCGTCGATGGTTAGGTAAGAATCAAATAAATGATTGACTGTAAAGTGATACACCACACCTATAGGGGCCCTCTTTGTTATGCCTTCACTTTGCTGCTTCATCTCTGCTAACACCCTCCCTTCATGTATTTTTTTAATACTTAATAGAACAATTAATTTTGTCGATGTCTTCCCTAGTCCTTTTCTATGCCAAATCTACCAATGCTCTACCAATACATTGTCGATGCCTTTTCTATGGTTATTTTCAGAGTAAAATTATTTGTTTCAAATTCTTTCTTATGCCCACAATATGCATTTGTTCGAAAATTAATCAAGGTTTTAGTTATTTTCTCCTATATCCATTATAAATGACCATGATTTTGGATATATAACAAAATGGATAATGCTAAGCAACAACTACCAATAAAGAGTTATAAATAAAAATAATCAAGTCCAACTACTACATCATTGTGCCAAGTAGTACATTAACATAATCAAGTCCAACTACTACATCATTGTGTCCAAGTAGTACATTAACATGTTTTAATATTGCATCGTGGAACCGGTAAGACACATATACACAAACATGCATCGTGGAACTACCTCTCGCGCCTATAACAAATCACTACCCATATCTATTATATCATCACTACGTATTTATTGAATTATAAGGTCTGCCAACGCTTTAACCGATTCTTAGAGCTATTCAATCCCTTCCAATAGATCTCTATTGACAATATGCTACGGAACTCAAACCAAGGAGGATAGCAAGGTCTTTCTAATAGTGATAACAATTTCATGAATTGGGGTTATAGTGAGAAAGTCATAGAGGTATTTGTGGACGTGTTTTATTAGAGAATAATATTATTGTAAGATATTTTTATTTTACAAATGGTATGATTAAATATTCCATTTAGTGGTCAAGGTCTTTTAGAGTCGTCTTAGAATAATAAATTCTTGTTATTATGTTAGTAAAAGTTATAAATAAACATGTATAGGAGCAACTGTCATATTAAGGAAAATTGAAATTTGGGTTATGTTATCTAAATTTATTTTGTAACTATTTTATTAGATTGAGAAAAGAAGGGTTATAGGAATAATTTTTTGATTTCTAATTCTTCGCTCCTTCTTCTTTTGTATAACCAAATTATATGGGGATCCTGACAAAACCCTAGCATTTGGTATATTAGCCTACTACATAACTTTTTTTAAAGGGTTAGATATAAATAAGACAAATATGGAACTTGAAAACCTTGGAAATTTAGAAAATGAGGATGTAACATTATTTGCATCTCGGTTTCTTTATTAACCACTGGAGAAAAAATGAAAGAGAAAGAGAGATTATATAGTATGTAACAGAGCAAAATTGGGTAATAATGAAAAAATTCTTTAATGGCTACTCAATAATTTTTGAACATTTCAGTGTTTCATATATTTATTAATAAAATTTTGCATTATAGCAAAAAGAAGGGAATTTACACATAGAGCTCAATTACAAACAAGGCGTTTCATATGACAAAGTTGGTGAATTTAAAGCTTAAGGAAGGCATATAAATTGGCGAACATCATGGGCATTTCTACGGTATCGTGAATCGTTTTTAGTGTTAACTATAAGGTGGAATAAGAAATACAAGCTTAATGTCAATGGGTAACATTTAATACTAGGAGGTAACATTTTATTTATACTACAAGATGACATTTTATTTAATGCAAGCAAAATTTTTATTTACTGTAACTTGACATTTTGTTTACTACAAATTAAAATTTTATACACTACAAAGTAACTTTTTTATTTACAACAATCTAACATTTTATCTACAATAAATTTAATTTTTTTATAAAATGTATATTGAAATTATAATTCCTTATGTGGAACCTATATTGGAATATTTGATGTTAATGCTTTATGTCTAACACAATAATAAATAAAAATTACTATACTGCAATCTAACTTTATTGTAATTAATATTTATTGTTGTTTCAGCTAAAGTAGCTAAACATCTCCCAAGGGATATTATCTATATCATTCCTGAAAGGATAATTACATTGAAATGAGATCAATATCCTCGAGAGATATTATGTATAATTTATTAAAAATTCACATAAAAGTTTAGTTATGCATATGTTTCATTTCCTAAAAATAATGAATCACATTTTTTTATTTCTTCCAGAAATGATATAAAGATTTTTAATAAATATGTTCTAAATAGATTAATTGAGAAAATATATAGGATAAATTTTATTTGATGTTGTCATTATCACTTATGGAATTTAAATAGTTATTGGAACTTTTTTGAAAACTTGATTTCCCTACGTTGGATATACTAGAAATAATTATCATTCGTAGACAATGGATTGCCAATTCCATATTAATCCCTAAAATCATAGACAAATAGTTGATTCCGTTAATATTGCATCCTAGTAGGATTGTGCAAAGTGATAGAGTTAAGTGTGTTCCCTCTGGGAAATTATGTAATTTATTTATATGACTTGACTCTTATAGAAAACCTTTTTCAAAATGCACTAAACTTCTAGTTTTTCAATTGTATTTATTATTATATTGGGACATAAAATTGTTTTAAATACATTGAATATATACAAGTAAAAAAACCTTTGGAGATGTACTTAATCGATCAAAGTTATATATATGTTTGTAACTGGGTATTGCAATGTACAAAAATAAATATTTGTCCTTAAGTGCTCCTGGTCAAGTTGTACCAAGAATGGGATGTTAGTAAATCAATTTGATTGATGACAAATTACTCATAATCGTTAGGGATACTAAGGAATTAAGTACATATAGTTGTTTGGAATAACAATAGAATGACTCACTGAGAGTCTTCTATAGGGCAAAAATCATATAGAAGATCTCACTTGATGATGTATAATGACTTTTGAATTGAGAATATTGTCAATTTTAAGTGTCTAAACTATAGTTTTTTAGTCAGTCACATGACCATGATGATCGTGTTAAGGCCTAGTTAGGTATAAGTTGAATCACTTGAAGTGAAACACTATCATGAGAGGATTTGTCTCCTTTGAATAGAAGCCTATTATCGTCATAATTGATAACCAATGCAAAGTCAAAGTATTTCTCAAAAAAAATTAACAAATCGATAATTGTTATTGGATTGAACCATAGACATTAACGTTTGAATTCACAATTAAATTTGAATATTATTATAGTTTAGACCGTTGATGAAACTAGAGATATCTAAATGATATTGTGATGATAAAAAGAAAACATTTCATGCTTAAGGGCATCTCTTTAAAAGATAATAAATTGGATTTCACCTAGATAATCTATAAGTAATTGAACTTATGTCTGCTATTATACTCCAAGAAGTCTGTGAAGACTTTAGTATTAAATTGCTTACACATTACTAGGGGTTAAGTTCACACACCTACGAGTCACACAACCACAACTCTCCGTTTTGAATGGAGATAGTTTAACGAAATAATTTATAGAAGTTATAAATTTATTATCATGGAGAAATTCATACTATTAATATAGTGGTGATGTTAATTAATTAATTACTTTTTTATTATTAGAGGGTCTAAATTAATTAATAAAATATATAATTGTTATAAAATATATAATTTTTATTTTTTCCGCTACAATAATTTAAATATAAAATATATATTATATTGGTAGTCAATTTTTTTAAGATTGTTTTAAAATAAGATGGGTCGAAATATACATAGGTATGAACTAATTAAATATATCTAATAAATTAATTAATTGAGGCAAGATCCGATTCATAATAGTCATACCTTGAATAGTGGATCTGGATAATATCCTTTGCAATGCCTATTAATGCTATGAATATACTTGGAAACCACATTTTAAATACAGAATGTTATTTCTCACCAAATTGAAAATTATATCTTAATGGCAAACTTTTTAACACCATCATCGAGTTAGAGGATTACTATCTTTAAGGAAAAACTTTCAAGATGTATTTGACTAGTTGGATTATCGAGAATCTTGAATTAAAATTATTTTAATCCGATAAGTCTATTTTAAATTATTTTGATTAAAAAATATTACGTGTATATATATATATATATATATTATAAATCCATTTTTATTTAATTTTATTTCCTTTTATTCCAATAGTAGATATTATGCGTGCATTCTAGAGATCTATTGCATATGTTGAATCACTATCATGTGATCATGGAGCACATCATTGAACTATGACTTCATCTGACCGAACACCATAGAGTTGGCTAGAATCAATGGTGTTCATCGGCAATAAACCATATATTGCATTAATAGAAATAGTAGTTTATGGGATCGTTGCAACATATTTCAAAATTATCTAGAGTTGGATTTGTTGCAGGGAAAAGATTTCGGTTGCTTTGGTTGGTTTTAAGGTAAAAAATGTCAAACCTAGTTAGAACTGAGAAAAAGCAAAACAAAACCAAATTTATTTTGGTTGTTAGATCAATCAGTGACCAATTTAATCGAACTAAAAATATTTTATTATTCAAGCTATTGATTTACTAAAAGAAAATTACAAAACTGTATTTAGAGCTTTTATTGAGTATTTTTTATATTTATAAGAAATTTAATCTATTTTGAATAGTTAAACATTATTTTTATTACTAAACCTACTATTGATAGTTTTAAAATATAAAAATTAGGATAATTAATCAAAAAATTTATTAGTTTGGGTTAAATAGATAAAAAAATATTTACAAATCAAATTCAAACTGAATTGTTTTGTAACTAAATTATACCAAATGAAATGAACCTGTGATGCCCCACCTCTATAGTCACATTAGCCAAGAACACTATAGAGTAATGCCATCGACTAGCACAAAGATTAAGGCTATTAATGTAACAACTCGCATATTTTACGATTGAATATCTAAATATTTTGTTTAAGTATTTTATCGTTAGTCGGATTTTAGTCCGAAAAGTTACTTTTTGCATACGGTCGAATTAGGACTCGGGACCACTTCCATTTAGTTCAAAATGTCGTTTGCGATCTTTATGAATATAAACTTTGATATATTTGGAGTTAGTGGAATTTTGCCACCTTTTCACTTTGGGCTTTGGGTTTGGTTCAGCCCATTAGCCTAAACTATTAAATCTAGCTCAACCCCCTCTTCTCTTCATTACTTCACTTTCATTTCCTAACACTCAAGCTTCATCAAAAATGGAGAGAGGAATGGGAAATTAAAACTCCAAGCCCTAGTTCATTTGCAAGATCCAAACTCTAGCTCCCAATTCTATGAGAAGCCATTGATTCAAGCTTCTTGTGTTGAGATTGAAGTGTGGTTGATTCTTCCTTTGCTTTCAAGCTTCTCCTTCATTTATTTTGTGAAAACGTGAGATTTTTATCTCATATCTTTGTCTATAACTATCTTTGATTGTTGGGTATGAATTCCTAACACTTATTCATGTGCATTTGCTTTTGGTTTGGATTAAATTGGTGAATATCCCAAGTTTTAGTGTTTTGGGTTCAAATCTTTAAAAATCCTAACTTTGAAGTTTGAACACGTTTTTGGTGATGCATCGAGGAGCCAATAGGACCGGGTAGCCGATGGCCGTAATCCCCTAGCGTCCGTGCTCGACCGGTTGCAAATTGAGAGAGTTTTGCACTTCTGTTCCTTAGGTCGTTCGGCCTACATATATGTCTCTCGGCCTGCAGTTAGGTCGCGCCTTGTTAGGTCGCTTAGCCTCACCTCCTTAAGTCGCTCTGCCTTCCTTAGGTCGCTGACCATTTAGGTCGCTCGGCTTGCTCGCACCAACTTAGGTCGCACCCACATATAAGTCGCACCACTTAGGTCGCTCACCTGTTCATAAGTCGCTCGGCTTGTTAAGTCGCGCTCCTTAGGTCGCTCGCCTCGCTAATGACTCGGCATTATAAGTCGCGCTCCTTAGGTCGCTCGCCTCGTTAATGAGTCAGCCGGTTAGGTCTCACCTCCTTAAGTCGCTCGGCTTGCTTCAAGTTGCAACCAGTTAGGTCGCTCATTCCTTAAGTCGCTCGGCCTGCCGCTTAGGTCGTACCAACTTAGTTCGCTCGGCCTGCTTTAAGTCGCACCTGCTTTAAGTCGCACCTGCTATGTTGCTGATCCCTTATGTCGTATGCCGCTAGCTCCTTAGGTCGCTCACTTGTGCCACTATTTTCTTAAGTCGCTCAGTTAGGCCACATGCTATGTCACCGATCCCTTATGTCGTATGCCGTGGAGTCGCATGAGTTGAGCCGCTGATTTCTTGTGTTGTATTATGTTAAGTTGTAAGTCGTGGCTGTTAAGTCGCAAGGGTATTTCCATTTTGATGGATTTGGAGTCGAATTCTTTGGATTTTATTCACATCATCGAATGTGAATTTTTTTTGATTGATTGTTTGTACAATCATTTTTGTGATTTGTCACTTTAAAAATATGAAGGTTTCAATACTAGCAGTAAATATCAAAACTCCTTCATCAAAACGATTTCAACCCTATTTTACTACAAAGCTCGTTTCTTAAACCGTTTTCCAATCTACTAGTATATACAAACTTTTACCTCACTCGTATGAGAAATATAATTAAACGGCTTAGTAAAACAAGTGGTATGAAACGCTTGTGTTTACTTCGCCGGTTAATTCTTGGACTTGTTCGATTGAATCCCTGTGACAATTTTCGAGTGGAGATCTACAATTTGTTCGTAAATATTTAAGTTAAGCTAGTGGTTATGGGACATGAGGCTAAGCTTATATATTTACTAGCTTACTGTAATTGACACTTCTTGATGAACGTTGATGATCATTTTTGTGACTTAGACTACCAAATACGCGATGTCTCTTTGTCTACGAGGGAGACTAAACCCCGTTTCTGTGGAGCTTCGGCTCAATTTGGTGTGGTACCGACCCATGGTCTTCGGGCCGTTTTGTGGAGCTTCGGCTCAATTTGGTTAGCAACCATGGAATAGCATTCCATTTTGTGATACACGTGTTGATGAGTTTTCATGCTCCCGTTTTGTGATAGGCCTCCCCCTTTTTGTGATTTCTGGATTTCCATTGATGATTTCTAGAACTGGTGTTTCACCAATTTTCATGATTTACATTGATATGTTTTATTAATATTTGTGCATTGGTGAATTTGTGTGTCATTAACTTTTGTGATTGACATTGATATAATTGTCAATATTTATGGTTTGGTGAATAAAAATAAAGAGTATGACATTCTTTTTGATCTTTGAGAAGATTCTTATGATATTGATTAATCTCTTGTTGATTTTCAATTACATACTTATCACAGTATGGTTTTATGGTTATCATACGTTTTTGTCATATCTCTTATTCTATATCATTTCATCTGATATTTATAGCTAGACTGATCCGTTATTTATTTTCTTATTAAATAATACTCGGGTCAGACCGAGTTGTTACAGGTGCTTCTACTTGACTCCTCATCAGGGATTATTATCCAGACTTTTGGCTAACTACTTAGATTGGTAGTTTATTTTGTTGTATACCTTTGAGATATAGACTCCTTGATGTATACATATTCTTTTGTCTAGCACTTGTAACTATTCTTTTGTGATATTGTGGATCTTGTCTAACCACTACTCTGATGAACACTTTTATGTGTTATATATTCATATCTATTTCCGCCTTTGTGATATGGATGTCTGTGACTGATTTGTGTTATGTTTATTTCTATATTTGTTTTCGAAGGATATATATAGCCACCGGGTAGTAGCTTTGAGTTTGTATCGGTATGTCGGATTTCCTTTTGAAACCAGATGCATGTTGTACTATCTGACATATCGGTGCTCGCATAAAGCAATTACGCGGATGGTCGTTCCTCAACAGCCTTATTCTTCGCGCTAGTTGACGGCATTACCCCGTAGTGTCCTTGGCTAGAGTGGGTATAGAGGTGGGGCGTCACAGCTTGGTATCAGAGCGAATCTTCGGAACAATGTATAATAATCTAGCAAGGATCATCGTCCTAAGTCCTTCTTAGGAGTCGTGCTTTAGGATTTAATTCGGGTCTTCGTACCGATTAATCCTATTTTCTTTATGATTCTTTGTTTTATCTATCAAGATTGCTTAATATTCATTTGGTGAATAACCTTTTCCTTCTTCTTTCTTTCTTTCTGAGGAAGAGAAATGGTTAGACCTGGCCGTCCTAGCGCCGGTCAATCTAGTGCTACTCCCCAAGATGGAATATTTATGTCTACCCAGCAGCTTCTTGATCTAGTAAAGAATGCTCAAGCAGCCGGATCTAATCCGGAGTCTACTCACCCTAAGTCTGGATTTGCACATTTGTGCAACGATTATACCAATTTGGGTGGGAAGCCATTCAAAAGTTCTGAAACTATTATTGAAGTCCAGGCTTGGCTGAGAACGTGCGATCGAATTTTTCTCGCATGAATCTTATTGATCGTCACCGTGTTTAGGTGGCCTCTAGTATGCTCCAAGAAAGAGCATTATATTGGTATGAGCTTCTTATTTTTGAAATAAAAGAAGCGGATCTTACTTGGGAGAAATTCCGGGAACACTTCGAATTAAAATTTGTGCCAGAAGCTGAGAAGGTGACTTTGGCTCGCCGTTTCATTGATCTTGTTCAAGGTGAATCCTCTGTGGCAGACTATGTCGCATCATTCGAGTCACTTTCTAAATACGGGGTCGAGTACATAAACACCCCATTGAAGAAAAACCAAAGATTTGTCTATGGCTTGAATAAAAATCTCAAGGAGCCATTACTTCTAAAATTAGAAGTTTCTTTTGATCAGCTCATTGATATCGCTCTTCGACTTGAAGAGGCTGATAGAGTAAGTGATGTTGAGGTTGGGAGTGCTAAACCGAACTTCACCAACAAGAAAAGGCCTAATAAGTTCATGGGTCCTTATCCCAATAAGAAAGGGAAGTAAGCAACTTCGGTGGCAAAGACCTAGTAGTGGGCAATGCTACAATTGTGGTTCTAAGGACCATTATGCGAACAAGTGTTCAAGGCCTCGTGCTTGTCGCTATTGCAAAAGGCCGGACCATTATATATCTTCGTGTCCCAAACTTCAAAACAGGAAGGAGGGAAAGCTTAATGTGGTACAAACTCCTAGTCACACATCTCGTGGTCAAGGTATTTCTCATTCTATCCTTGATGGCATTATTTTATTTCGTGATCACCCTATTCGAGTTCTTTTTGATACGGGTGCGTCCCATTCTTCTATATCAAAAGAACTTGTTGATACTTTTTCTTTGAGTGTTGTCGCTTTAATGACTTCTTTGAGAATTGCGAATCCGGTTGGTGGATCCTCAACAATTAGTTTGCTTTGTAAAGATGTCGAGATTATTTTGTTTGATTTTTCTTTCCGAGCCGATTTTCATGTTATGCGCTACTTAGGCTTTGGAATGATTTTAGGAATGGATTGACTTAACCGCTATGAAGCCCAAATCCTATGTCCTGAGCGGACTATTCATCTTCGACATCCTAAAACTGTTAAAAAGATTTCTATTGACCTTAAAGATTCGGATTCCAGCTTGGCTGCATCTTTATATTCTTTAAATCCTCATGATGATGATGATGACGATAAGGAAGGTGTCATTTCTCTTATTCACGTTGTTCGTGAATTCTCCAACATATTTGAGCCCGATTTAGGATTACCACCTAAGCAAGCAATTGATTTCAGAATTAATCTCATCCCTGGAGCTCAACCTATTACTCGTCCTCCTTATCGTATGTCCAATAAAGAAAATGAGGAGATGCGCAAACAATTATCCGAATTGGCAACGAAGCAATTTATTCGCTCAAGTTCCTCGCCTTGGGGAGCTTCGGCTATTTTTGTAAAGAAATCCGATGGTACACTTAGGCTTTGCGTTGACTACCATAAGCTTAATGATCTTACTATCAAGAATAAATATCCTTTACCTCGGATTGATGATTTATTTGATCGGCTTAGTGGTGCTAGAGTCTTTTCACAATTAGACTTAGCTACCAGTTTTCATCAGCTTCGTGTTGCAGAGGATAGCATTCCTTTGACATCGTTCCGTATCCATTATGGATCATATGAATGGCTTGTTATGCCATTTGGTTTAACGAATGCTCCGGCTTATTTCGTTGACCTTATGAATAGAGTTTTCAAAGACTTCCTCGATCGGTTTGTTCTCATCTTTATTGATGATATTCTTGTGTATTCAAAAACCGAGGAGGAGCATGAAAAGCATCTTCGGATTGTGTTGGAAACTCTTAGGCGTAATCTATTAAAAGAAAAATTTTCTAAATGCCACTTTTGGCAATCTCGTGTGAAGTTTCTCGATCATATTATTTCCGATTCCGAAATTTCCGTGGATCCTTCAAAGATTGAAGCGATTCAAAATTGAAAGAGACCGGAGAGTGTGACGGAGATCCGTAGCTTCCTTGGATTGGCGGGCTATTACCGTCGTTTTATAAAAGACTTTTCAAAAATTTCCGTGCCTCTTACTAGTTTGACAAAGAAGGGAGTTAAATACTTTTGGTCAGACAAATGTTAAGCTTCTTTCCACAAATTAAAAGAACTCCTTTCTGATGCTCCTATTCTTGTTATTCCCGAGGGGAATCAAGATTTTATTGTTTATACCGATGCTAGTCGCATTGGTTTGGGTGCCGTTCTTATGCCATGAGAATGCGTTATTGCTTATGCTTTTAGGCAATTAAAGCTTGCCGAGACTAGATATGCCACTCATGATTTAGAGCTCGCGGCTATTGTTTTCGCCCTTCGTATTTGGCGTCATTATCTTTTGGGAGAAAAATTTATTCTTTACACCGATCATAAATCTTTGAAGTATCTATTTTCTCAAAAGGAACTTAATTTGCGCCAACAACTTTGGCTCGAATTTCTTGCTGCTTATGATCTTGATATTCTTTATACCCCCGAAAGGGAAAATCGTGTTGCGGACGCACAGCAACAAGCGGTTGTTTCTATGATGATATCCGAATGAAATGATCTCGGGGTTTTATCCACTTGTGAGATTCGAGATCGTGTTTCCGATTTATGTTCATCTCTTGTCTTATGTAGCCTTGAGGCTCATCCTTTTCTTTTAGACCGCATTCTTGAAGCTCAAAAGCTAGATCCTGAATTAGCTCTTCTTGGCCAAAATTTTAGGGATAAAATTAATATTGAAGGTTTGAAAGACTTTGATATTGATTCTCGTGGCGGTATTCGAAAATTTGGTAGACTTATCGTGCCAAATATTAGTAATCTTCGTAAAGACTTTTTAGAAGATTCCCATCGTTCTAAATTTACCATTCATCCCGGTAGTAGTAAAATGTACGCGGACATGAAGCGACTTTATTATTGGAAGGGAATGAAATCTGATATTGCTAACTTTGTTAAGTGTTGCATGACTTGCCAACTCATTAAGGCCGAGCACCAAAGGCACGGTGGGTTATTGCTACCTTTAGAAATTCCAATTTGGAAGTGGGACCAAATTTTCATGGATTTTATAGACGGCCTTCCCCGTTCTCATTCGGGTCATGATAGCTTATGGGTGATAGTCGATAGACTTACTAAATCCGTCCATTTTATTCCCGTTCGGTCCAATCGAACCATGCCTCTTTTAGCCAAACTCTTTATCAAAGAAATTGTTAAATTGCATGGAGTTCCTACTTCTATTTTTAGTGATCGTGATCCATTGTTTACTAGTGGATTTTGGAAGAGTCTTCAAAAAGCTTTGGGAACGAAGCTTAATTTTAGCACCGCTTATCATCCTCAGTCCGATGGATAGACTAAGCGTGTGAATCAAACTCTTGAAGATCTTCTTCGTGCATGTGTTCTTGATTTTGGTGGAAGTTGGGAAGATCATATTTCTCTTGTTGAGTTTTCCTATAATAATAGCTTCCAATCTAGTATTGGTATGGCACATTTTGAAGCGCTCTGTGGAAGGCCATGCCGATCTCCTTCTTGTTGGCTTGAGGCCGGTGAGAAGCTGGCTTTAGGTCCAGATTTTATTCATGATTCCACAGAGAAGATTGATCTTATTCGTCATAGGATGAAAGAAGCCCAGAGTAGACAAAAATCCGATGCCAATAACCGGAGAAGGAAATTAGAATTTTCTGTGGGAGATCTTGTGTTTATTCGTGTTTCACCTATGAAGGGTGTTGTACGTTTCAGTAAATCGGAAAAATTAGCGCCTCGATATATTGGGCCATTTCCTATCACCGAACGTATTGGTTCAGTGGCTTATCGCCTTTTATTACCAGCTCAGTTTTCTGCTATTCATGACGCGTTTCATGTTTCTCAATTACGGAAATGCCTTCGATATTTTGATTCAGTTCTTGAGCCCGGTGTTGTGAAAGAAATTGAAGTTTTACCTAATTTAACTTATGAGCAACATCCTATTCGTATTATTTCTTCGGAGGTCAAACACCTTCGAAATAAAGACGTTCCGCTTGTTAAAGTTCAATGGTCCTCAAATCCTAAGGATTGCTCTTGGGAATCTAGAGAGTTCATCGAGCGAACACATCCGGACTTACTTTCCCGTGCCCTTTGAGGTGAATTTCTTATTTCAAATTTCTTTTGTGTTGATATGCTTTCATGGTTGTTACCTATATTGCGAGAACGCAATTTCTTGAAGGAGGGGAGTCTGTAACAACCCGCATATTTTACGATTGAATATTTAAATATTTTGTTTAAGTATTTTATCGTTAGTCGGATTTTAGTCCGAAAAGTTACTCTTTGCATACGGTCGAATTAGGACTCGGGACCACTTCCATTTAGTTCAAAACGCCGTTTGCGATCTTTTTGAGTATAAACTTTGATATGTTTGGAGTTAGTGGAATTTTGCCATTTTTTCACTTTGGGCTTTGGGTTTGGTTCAGCCCATTAGCCTAAACTATTAACTCTAGCTCAACCCCCTCTTCTCTTCATTACTTCACTTTCATTTCCTAACACTCAAGCTTCATCAAAAAATGGAGAGAGGAATGGGAAATTAAAACTCCAAGCCCTAGTTCATTTGCAAGATCCAAACTCTAGCTCCCAATTCTATGAGAAGCCATTGATTCAAGCTTCTTGTGTTGAGATTGAAGTGTGGTTGATTCTTCCTTTGCTTTGAAGCTTCTCCTTCATTGATTTTGTGAAAACGTGAGATTTTTATCTCACATCTTTGTCTATAACTATCTTTGATTGTTGGGTATGAATTCCTAACACTTATTCGTGTGCATTTGCTTTTGGTTTGGATTGAATCGGTGAATATCCCAATTTTTAGTGTTTTAGGTTCAAATCTTTAAAAATCCTAACTTTGAAGTTTGAACACGTTTTTGGTGATGCATCGAGGAGCCAATAGGACCGAGTAGCCAATTGGGGTAATCCCCTAGCGTCCGCGCTCGACTGGTTGCAAATTGAGAGAGTTTTGCACTTCTATTCCTTAGGTTGTTCGGCCTGCATATATGTCTCTCGGCATGCAGTTAGGTCACGCCATATTAGGTCGCAACCACTTAGGTCGCTCAGCCTCACCTCCTTAAGTCGCTGACCATTCCGGTCGTTCGGCTTGCTCGCACCAACTTAGGTCGCACCTACATATTAGTCGCACCACTTAGGTCGCGCGGCCTGTTCATAAGTCGCTCGGCCTGTTAAGTCACGCTCCTTAGGTCGCTCGCCTCGCTAATGACTCGGCCTGTTAAATCGCACTCCATAGGTCGCTCGCCTTGCTAATGAGTCGGCCTGTTAGATCTCACCTCCTTAAGTCGCTCGGCATGCTTCAAGTCGCAACCAGTTAGGTCGCTCGTTCCTTAAGTCGCTCGGCCTGCCGCTATAGGTCGTACCAACTTACGTCGCTCGTCCTGCTTTAAGTCGCACCTACTTTAAGTCGCACATGCTATGTTGCTGATCCCTTATGTCGTATGCCGCTAGCTCCTTAGATCGCTCACTTGTGCCGCTATTTTCTTAAGTCGCTCAGTTAGGCCACATGCTATGTCACTGATCCCTTATGTCGTATGCCGTGGAGTCGCATGAGTTGAGCCGCTGATTTCTTGTGTTGTATTATGTTAAGTCGTAAGTCATGGCTGTTAAGTCGCAAGGGTATTTTCATTTTGATGGATTTGGAATCGAATTCTTTGGATTTTATTCACGCCATCGAATGTGAATTTTTGTGATTGATTGTTTCTTCAATCATTTTTGTGATTTGTCACTTTAAAAATATGAAGGTTTCAATACTAGCAGTAAATATCAAAACTCCTTCATCAAAACGATTTCAACCCTATTTTACTACAAAGCTCGTTTTTTAAACCGTTTTCCAATCTACTAGTATATACAAACCTTTACCTCACTCGTATGAGAAATCTAATTAAACGGCTTAGTGAAACAAGTGGTATGAAATGCTTGCGTTTACTTCGCCGGTTAATTCTTGGACTAGTTCGATTGAATCTCTTGTGACAATTTTCGAGTGGAGGTCTACAATTTGTTCGTAAATATTTAAGTTAAGCTAGTGGTTATGGGACATGAGGCTAAGCTTATATATTTACTAGCTTACTGTAATTGACACTTCTTGATGATCGTTGATGATCATTTTTGTAACTTAGACTACCAAATGCGCGATGTCTCTTTGTCTACGAGGGAGACTAAACCCCGTTTCTGTGGAGCTTCGGCTCAATTTGGTGGGGTAGCGACCCATGGTCTTCGGGCCGTTTTGTGGATCTTCGGCTCAATTTGGTTAGCAACCATGGAATAGCGTTCCATTTTGTGATACACGTGTTGGTGAGTTTTCATGCTCCCGTTTTGTGATAGGCCTCCCCCTTTTTATGATTTCTGGATTTCCATTGATGATTTCTAGAACTGGTGTTTCACCAATTTTCGTGATTTACATTGATATGTTTTATTAATATTTGTGCATTGGTGAATTTGTGTGTCATTAACTTTTGTGATTGAAATTGGTATAATTGTCAATATTTATGGTTTGGTGAATAAAAATAAAGAGTATGACATTCTTTTTGATCTTTGAGAAGATTCTTGTGATATTGATTAATCTCTTGTTGATTTTCAATTACATACTTATCACAGTATGGTTTTATGGTTATCATACGTTTTTGTCATATCTCTTATTCTATATCATTTCATCTAATATTTATAGCTGGACTGATCCGTTTATTATTTTCTTATTAAATAATACTCGGGTCAGACCGAGTTGTTACAGGTGCTTCTACTTGACTCCTCATCTGGGATTATTATCCAGACTTTTGGCTAACTACTTAGATTGGTAGTTTATTTTGTTGTATACCTTTGAGATATAGACTCCTTGATGTATACATATTCTTTTGTCTAGCACTTGTAACTATTCTTTTGTGATATTGTGGATCTTGTCTGACCACTACTCTGATGAACACTTTTATGTGTTATATATTCATATCGATTTCCGCCTTTGTGATATGGATGTCTGTGAATGATTTGTGTTATGTTTATTTCTATATTTGTTTCCGAAGAATATATATAGCCACCGGGTAGTAGCTTTGAGTTTGTATTGGTATGTCGGATTTCCTCCTGAAACCAGATGCATGTTGTACTATCTGACATATCGGTGCTCGCACAAAGCAATTACGTGGATGGTCGCTCCTCAACAGCCTTATTCTCCGTGCTAGTTGACGGTATTACCCCTTAGTGTTCTTGGCTAGAGTGTGTATAGAGATGGGGCGTCATAATTAAGGAGCGACCATCTGTGTAATTGCTTTGTGCTAGTACCGATATGTCAGATAGTATTACACGCATTTCGTTTCAAGAGGAAATCTGACACATCAATTACAAACTCAAAACTACTACACAGTAGCTGTGTAATGTTCAAAAACAAATATAAAATAAGCACAATAGAAATTAGTGACATATATTCATATCACTAAGGCAGAAACATATATGAGTATATCATACAGAAGTGTACGTAAAAGTAGTGGTCATACAAGATCCACTACATCCCAAAAGAATGGGTACAAGTTCAAGATAAAATAATATGTATACATCAAGAAGTCTCTATCTCGAATGTTTAAAAACAAAAATAATACTGACCTAAACTGGTTAGCCAAAAGTCAGAAGCTATTCCCTACTAAGATGTCAAGTGGAAGCACCTGAAACACCTCGGTCTGACTCGAGTATTATTTAAGAAGAAAAATAATAAATGGATCAGTCTACCTGTAAATATCTTATAAAAAGAGAAAGGATAAGAGACATGATAGAAAATATATGATAACAACAAACATCATACAATATCTCAAATTTTCTCAAAAACACCAAAAAGAATGTCATATTCTTTACCTTATTACCCATACCTCAAATATTGATAAAGCTTATCAATAAAAATCGCAAAAATAGGTGAAACACAAAAATTCCAGAAATCAATAATTAAAAATCCAGAAAACATAAAGGTAGGAAAGGCCTATCAGAAACGGAAGCATGAAACTCACCAACACGTGTATCACAAACGGAAGCCATTCCATGGTCGCTAACCATCCAATTTGAGCTGAGGATTCACAAATGGCCCAAAGACCATGGTCGCTACCCCACCAATTTGAACCGAAGCTCCACAAATGGTGTTTAGTCCCCCACACAAACAAAGAGACATAACTAGTCTAAATCCCAAAATGATCATCATTGATCAGTAAGTGTAAATTATACTAAGATAGTAAATAAATGAGTTTAGCTTCATGTTCCATAACCACTGGCTTAACTTAAATATTTACGAACAGATTGTAGATTTCCACTTGAAAATTGTCGTGAGATTTCAATCGAACAAGTCCAAGAATTAACCGACGAAGTAAACGCAAGCGTTTCATACCACTTGTTTTGCTAAGTTGTTTAATTAGATTTCTCATATGAATGAGGTAAAGGTTTGTATATACTAGTAAATTGGAAAACAGTTTTAAAAACAAGCTTTGTATTAAAAATAGTGTTGAAATCATTTTTGTGAAAGAGTTTTTAGTATTTACTACTAGTATAAAAACCTTTGTATTTTAAAGTGACAAATCACAGAAATGATTGTAAAAACAATCTATCAGCGAAATCCACATTCGACGACGTGAATTAAGATCATAAAAATCGATATCAAATCCATCAAATGGATATTCCCAAAAATCCATAAATGAAGTCATCAAAGTCGATCATAATTGACAACAACTATCCAGATCAACTAAAATCGATAAAAATTAAAATCCACTCAAAAACAGCCCAAATAGGCAAAATTGCACAGTACGAGATGTCTGGATTGGATAGGCCAGACGTCTAACCTAGGGTTCAGGAAATTTATTTTACGTTTCCCCATTTTCTTTTTAATTTCGGAAGTCTCCCAGACGTTTGGTCCAAGGATCTGTCCTTTTTTTCTTCTGCCATATCTTTTTTTTTCTGGTGCCCTAACCAGACGTTTGAATTCTTCCACGAGACGTCTGGTTGCCTGTACTGGACAGTAGTTTGCCTAGGCCATTGATGGCAAAATGATTCAAAAGTGATCGGGCGAGCGACGGAAGCTAGGAAATTTTTCCAAGCGACAACCCAGCCTTACAGGCTCTTCGATACACCCCAAACAACATGTTCAAACATCCAAGATAGGATCTTTAAAGATTTTGACTTCAAAATACCAAAATTGAAAAATTCACCAAATCAATTCAAATCAAAAGTAATTGAACATGAAATAAATGTTAGGAATTCGTACCTAACAACAATGAAAGCTATAGACATAGATATGAGTTTAAGAACTCACCTTTAAACCTAAATATATAAATGAGAAGCTCTAAAACAAGCTAAGATTGATTTCTCTTCAACAACACCTCTAGAATCTTCAATCTATTATCAAATAAAATGAATTTCCTAAGTTAGGTTATAGGGAATTCTAAAAATTGAAGAGTGATTGAGATGGAGAAGATGAAGAGGATGCTTGTCTAAGCTTCTCCTTGATTTTAGAACTTGAATTTGAATTCCTAAGAAAAGCTAGGGCTTAGGAATTTTAATTTCCTTTCTTTTCCACCTTTTTTCCTTTTGCTTGAGAGTGTTAGGAAATTATGAAAGGATTGAATGAAGAGGGGTGGAGTTAGGGTATGTGGTAGCGGAGTTTGGGTTTTCCTGTTGGGTTGGTGGGCTAGAACCAAACCCAAAGCTCGAATGAAAATACCAAAATCTTAATCAACTCCAAACATACCGACGTTTATACTCAAACAAATTGTAAATGCCGTTTTAAATTCAATGGAAGTGGTCTAAAATCCGGATTCGACTGTTTACAAAATGTCACATTTCGGACTTTAAATTCCACTAACGATGCTATATTTAAATAAAACATTTAAATATATAATCGTAAAATATGCGGCTTGTTATAGACTCCCCTCCTTAAAGAAATTACGTCATCGCAATACTTAAGAAGAAAATAAAGAGTAACAACCACTCTAGGGCATAAGAACCCAAAATAAAAAAATTTGAAGTGAGAAGTTCACCTTAGAAGCACGAGAGAGTACGTTTGGATATGTTCGCTCGATGAATTCTCTTGATTCCCAAGAATAATCCTTAGGATTTGCCGACCACTGAACTTTCACAAGAGAAACATCTTTATTACGAAGGCGTTTAACCTCCGTAGCGATGATACGAATAGGACGTTGCTCATAAATCAAATTAGGTGAAACTTCAATTTCTTCAATAACACCGGGCTCAAGAATAGAATCAGGATCTCTAAGGCATTTCCATAGTTGACAAACGTGAAATACATCATGAATTGCAGAAAATTGAGCCGGTAATAAAAGGCGATAAGCTATGAGACCAATGCGTTCGGTGATGGCAAATGGGCCAATATATCGAGGTGCTAATTTTTTCAATCGACTGAAACGCATAACACCCTTCATAGGGTGAAACACGAATGAATACCAAATCTCCCATAGAAAATTCCAAATTCCTTCTTCGGATATCGGCATAGGATTTTTGTCTACTTTGAGCTTCTTTCATCCTACGACAAATAAGGTCAATCTTTTCTGTGGCATCACGAATAAAATCTGGACCTAAAACCAGCTTCTCACCGACTTTAAGCCAACATGAAGGAGATCGGCACGACCTTCCATAGATTGCCTCAAAGGTGCCATACCAATACTAGATTGGAAGCTATTATTACAAAAAAATTCAACAAGAGAAATATGATCTTCCCAACTTCACAAATGAGACCTTCAAGAGTTTGATTGACACACTCCATTTGTCCATCAGACCGAGGATGACAAGCGATGATAAAATTAAGCTTCGTTCCTAAAGCTTTTTGAAGACCCTTCCAAAATGCACTAGTAAATAATGGACCACGATTGGTAAAAATAAAAGTTGAAACTCCATGCAATTTAACAATTTCTTTAACATAGAGTTTAGCCAAAAAAGGTACGGTCCGATTGGACTGAACGAGAATAAAATGGACAAAATTTGTAAGTCCATCTATAATCATCCACAAATTATCATGACCTGAACGAGAACGGGGAAGACCGTCAATAAAGTCCATGGAAATTTGATCCCACTTCCAAACGGAAATCTCTAAAGGTTGCAATAACCCACCGGGCCTTTGATGCTTGGCCTTAACAAGTTGGCAAGTCATTCAATGCTTAATGAAGTTAGAAATATCATATTTCATTCCATCCTAATAATAAAGTCATTTCATGTCCGCATACATTTTAATACTACTGGGATGAATGGTATATTTAGAAAGATGAGAATCTTCTAAAATGTCCTTGCGAAGATCACCAATATTTGGCGCAATAAGTCTACCAAATTTTCGAATGCCTCCATGCACATTAATATCAAAGTCTTTCAAACCATCGACCTTACTTTGATCCCTACAACTTTGGCTAAGAAGTGCCAATTTGGGACCTTGCTTTTAAGCTTCAAGGATGCGGTTCAAAAGAGAAGGATGAGCCTCAAGGCTACACATAACAATAGATGAACATGATTTGGATTTACGATCTCGAATCTCCCAAGTAGACAAAGTCTTGAGATCATTCCATTCGGATATCATCATGGGAACAACCGCTTGTTGCTTACGATTAAGGGTATCGGCAATACGATTTCCCTTTCCAGGAGTATGTAGAATATCAAGATTATAAGATGCAAGGAATTCGAGCCAACGTTGTTGATGCAAATTAAGTTCCTTTTGTGAAAATAAATACTTCAAAAATTTATGATCAGTGCAGAGAACAAATTTCTCTCCCAAAAGATAATGATGCCAAATTCTAAGGGCGAAAACAATGGTCGCGGCTCTAAATCATGAGTGGCATATCTAGTCTCGGCAAGCTTTAATTGCCTAGAAGCATAAGCGATAACACATTCCCTTTGCCTAAGAGCGGCTTCCAAACCAACACGACTTGCACCAGTATAAACAATAAATTCTTTGTTTCCTTTGGGAATCATAAGAATAGGAGCATCAGAAAGGAGTTCTTCTAATTTCTAAAAACCAGCTTTACATTTGTCCGACCAAATATACTTAACTCCCTTCTTTGTCAAATTAGTAAGAGGTACGGAAATTTTAGAGAAGTCTTTTATAAACTGATGGTAGTAGCCCGCCAATCCAAGAAAGCTATGAATTTCTGTCACACTCTCGGGTCTCTTCCAATTTTGAATCACCTAATCTTTGAAGGATCCATGGAAATTCCATATTCGGAAATAATATGTCCTAAAAATTTCACATGGGATTTCCAGAAGCGGCATTTAGAAAATTTTGCTTTCAATTGATTGCTCCTAAGAGTGTCCAACACAATCTGAAGATGTTTTTCCATCCTCTTCCTTGGTTTTAGAATAAACAAGAATATCATCTATAAAGATGAAAACAAATCGATCGAGGAAGTCTTTGAAAATTCGATTCATAAGGTCTACGAAATAAGCTGAAGCATTCATTAAATCAAATGGCATAATAAGCCATTCATAAGATCCATAACGAGTACGGAACGACGTCAAAGGAATGCTATCCTTTGCAATACGAAGGTGACAAAAACCGGTGGCTAAGTCTAACTATGAAAAGACTCTAGCACCCCTAAGTTGATTGAATAGATCCTAAACCCGAGGTAAGGAATATTTATTCTTGATGGTGAGATCATTAATTTTGCGGTAGTCAACACAATGCCTAAGTGTACTATTGGATTTCTTCACAAAATTGTTGAAGCTCCTAAGAAGAGGAACTAGAACGAATAAACTATTTTTCTTCCAATTCTTATAATTATTTACGCATCTCCTCATTTTCCTTATTGGACATATGATAAGGAGGACGAGTGATAGGCAAAGCTCCAGGAATTAGACTAATTTTGAACTGAATTGCTCGGTTAGTTGGTAATCCTAAAACGAGCTCACATACATCAGAAAATTCATGAACAATGTGACTGAGGGAAATGACGTCTTCCTGATCATCATTATCATCATCATGTGGATTTAGAGAATATAAGGATGCTATAGAATTGGAACCAGAACCTTTAAGAACAACAGAAATTTGCTTAGCAGATTAGGGATGTCGAAGATGGATAGTCCTCTTGGGACATAGGATGTGGACTTCATAACGGTTAATTCAATCCATTCCCAAAACCATTTCGAAGCCTAGGTAACGGTTAACATGCAAATCGGCTCGGAAAGCATAATCACATAAAATAATCACGACAGCTTTACAAAATAAACTAAGTGTTGCGGATCAACCTACCGGATTCGCAATTTTCAGTGAGGTCATCAAGCCCATAACATTTAAAGAAAAAGTATCAACAAGCTTTTTTGATATAATAGATTAAGAAGCACCTGTATAAAAAAGAACTAGAATAGGACGATCACGAAACATAATAATGCCGTCAAGGACAGAATGAGAAATACCTTGACCAAGAGAAGTGTTACTAGGGGCTTGCACAACATTCAGTTCCCCTCGTTCTTGCTTTAAAGTTTGGGGCATAAACATATATAATGACTCGAAATATTGCAATAGCGACAAGTAAGGGGCTTCGGACACTTATTTGCATAATGGTCCTTAGAACCACAATTGTAGCATTCTCCACGACTAGAGGTAGGAGATTTTGCTACCGAAGTTGCTTGCTTTCATTTCTTGTTGGGATTAGAACCTTTGAACTTACTGTCGAGTTGCCTTTTCTTGTTTTTATTGAAGTTCTTCTTGGCACCAACAACTTCAACATCACTTTCTTTATCGACCTCTTTAAGTCGAAGAGCGATATCTACAAGCTGATCGAAAGAAACTTCTAGTTTCAGAAGTAAAGCCTTTTTAAGATTCTTATTCAACCCATAGATAAACCTCTGATTTTTCTTCAAAGGGGTATTAATATACTCGATCCCATATTTAGAGAGGGATTCAAAAGATAAGACATACTCGGTCACAGAAGATTTACCTTGAATAAGGTCAATAAAGCGTCGGGCTAAAGTTACCTTTTCAGCTTTCGGTATAAACTTTAACTCGAACCTTTCCCGAAATTGCTCCCAAGTAAGATCCACTTCAACAATTTTCGAAATTAAAAGCTCATACCAATCTAATGCTCTCTCCTGGAGCATGCTAGAAGCCACTTGGACTCAATGTAGATCCATAAGGTTCATGTGAGAAAAGATGCGGTCACATGTTCTAAGCCAAGCTTGGACTTCTATAACGCTTTTCAGAACCCTTGAATGACCTTCCACCCAAATTGATATAATCACCACATAAGCGTGCTAACCCGGATTTAGGATGAGTAGGCACAGGAATGGGTTTAGCAGCTTGAGCATTCTTTAAAAGATCCAAAAGCTATTAGGCAGACATGAATACGCCACCTGAGGAGTAGCACTAGATTGACCGGTGCTGGGACGACCAAGTGCAACCATTTCTCTTCTTTAAGAAAAAAGAAAGAAGAGGAAAAGGTTATTCTCAGAATGAATATCAAACAAACTTGATTGATAAAACAAGGCATCATAAAAGAAAATAGGATAGAACAGGTCCTATGACCCGAATTAAATCCTAAGGCACAATTCCTAAGAGAGACTTAGGACAATGATCCTTGCTAGATTATTCTACAATGTTCCAAAGTTTTTTTGATACCAAGCTGTGATGCCCCACCTCTATTCTCATACTATTCAAGAACACTATAGAGTAATGCCATTGACTAGCAAGAAGAATAAGGTTGTTGAGGAGCGACCAACTGTGTAATTGCTTTGTGCGAGTATCGATATGTTACATGCATTTCATTTGATGAGGAAATCTGACACATCAATTACAAACTCAAAACTACTATGTAGTGGCTACGTGATCTTCGAAAACAAATATAAAATAAGCATAGCACAAATCGGTCGTAGACATTCATATCACTAAGACGGAAAAAGATATGAATATATCACATAGAAGTGTATGTCAAAGTAGCGGTCATACAGGATCCGCTACATCCCAAAAGAATAGGTACAAGTGCAAGACAAAAGAATATGAATACATCAAGGAGTCTCTATCTCGAATGTATAAAAACAAAAACAAAACAAAAACTAATGAGCTAAAGTAGTTAGCCAAAAGTCAGAAGCTAGTCCCTGCTAAGAAGTCAAGTGGAAGCACCTGAAACACCTCAGTTTGACCCAAGTATTATTTAAGAAGAAAAATAATAAACAGGTCAGTCTAGCTATAAATATCATATAAAATGAGATAGGATAAGAGATATAACAGTAAATATATGATAACAACAAACATCATGCAATATCTCAAATTTTCTCAAAAACACCAAAAAGAATGTCATATTCTTTTCCTTATTCACCATATGTCAAATATTTATAAAGCTTATCAGTACAAATCACAAAAATAGGTAAAACACAAAAATTCTTGAAATCAATAATTAAAAATCCAGAAAACATAAAAGGGGGAAGACCTATCATAAACGGAAGCATAAAAACTCACCAACACGTGTATCGCAAATGGAATGCTATTGCATGGTCGTTAACCGTCAAATTTCAGCCGAGACTTCACAAACGGCCCAAAGACCATAGGTCGCTACCCCACCAATTTGAACCGAAGCTCCACAAACGGTGTTTAGTCCCCACACAAACAAAGAGACATCGCACATCGCTGGTCTAAATCACAAAATGATCATTATTGATCGATATGTGTAAATTACACTAAGCTAGTAAATAAATGAGTTTAGCTTCATGTCCCATAGCCACTGGCTTAACTAAAATATTTACGAATAGATTGTAGATTTCCACTCGAAAATTGTCGTGAGATTTCAATCGAACAAGTCCAAGAATTAAAAGATGAAGTAAATGCAAGCGTTTCATACCACTTGTTTTGCTAAGTCGTTTAATTAAATTTCTCATATGAATGATGTAAATGTTTGTATATATTAACAGATTAGCAAATGGTTTTAAAAACGAGCTTTGTATTAAAAATAGTGTTGAAATCGTTTTTGTGAAAGTGTTTTTAGTATTTACTACTAGTATAAAAACCTTTGTATTTTAAAGTCACAAATCACAGAAATGATTGTAAAAACAATCTATCACCAAAATCCACATTCGACGACGTGAATTAAGATCATAAAAATCAATATCAAATCCATCAAATGGATATTCCCAAAAATCCATAAATGAAATCATCAAAGTCGATAATAATTGACAACAACTAACCAGATCAACAAAAATCAATAAAAATTGAAAATCCACTCAAAAACAGCCAAAATAGGCAAGATTGCATAGGACCAGACATCCAGATTGGATTGGCCAGATGTTTGACCTGGGCTTCAGGAAATTTATTTTTCTTTTCCCCATTTTCTTTTTAATTTCAGAAGCCTCCCAGACGTCTGGTTGGTTTGGACCAGACGTCTGGTCCAAAGCTCCACCCTTTTTTCTTCTGCCATATCTTTTTTTCGTCTGGTGCCTTAACCAGACGTCTGGGTTCTTCAACCATAGTTCTGGTTGCCTGTACAGGGCAACAGTTTTCCTAGGCCATTGATGGACAAATCGGTTCAGAAGTAATTAGACGAGCGATGGAGGCTAGAGAATTATGCCAAGCGACAACCCAACCATATAGGCTCTTCGACATGCCCCAAACAACATGTCCAAACATCCAAGATAGGATCTTTAAAGATTTCGACTTCAAAACGCCAAAATTGAAAAATTACCAAATCAATTCAAATCAAAAGCAATTAAACATGAAATAAATGTTAGGAATTTATACCTAACAACGATGAAAGCTATAGACATAGAAGCGAGTTCAAGAACCCAACTTTAAACCCAAATATAGAAATAAGAAGCTCTAAAACAAGCTAATATTGATTTCTCTTCAACAACATCTCTAGAATCTTCAATCTATTATCAAATGAAATGAATTTCCTAAGTTAGATTATGGGGAATTCTAGAAATTGAAGAGGGATTGAGATGGAGAAGATGAAGAGGATGCTTACCTAAGCTTCTCCTTAATTTTAGAACTTGAATTTTAATTCTTGAGAAAAGCTAGGGATTAGGATTTTTAATTTCCTTTCTTTTCCCCTATTTTTCCTTTTGCTTGAGAGTGTTAGGAAATTATGAAAGGAATGAATGAAGAGAAGCGGAGTTAGGGTATTTGGTAGAGGAGTTTGGTTATCTTGTTGGGTTGGTGGGCTAGAACCAAACCCAAAGCCCAAATGGAAATACCAAAATCCTAATCAACTCCAAACATATCGATCTTTATACTCAAACAAGTTATAAACGGCATTTTGAATTCAATGGAAGTGGTCTCAAGTCCGGATTCGACTGTTTACAAAAAGTCATATTTTGGACTTTAAATCCAACTACTGATGCTATATTTAAATAAAACATTTAAATGTAAAATCATAAAATATGCGGGTTGCTACAGAATCGGTTCTATCGTTTAATACAATTCTAATAGAATATTAGTCGCCCATAATCTAATGTGAAGGAAACAATTAGTGCGTTTAACATTAGGGCAATGCAAAAGTGTAGTCGGTTGGGTTGAGACGGTTGATCTCAAGACGCCTAGGTTTTTCTTATCAAACTAAAGAAGATGAAGAAGATGAAATAGGTATATGAAATTTACATTTTATCTCTCAATTTTTAATAATCATAACTTAATCACTATAATTTGTAAGTCCGGTAATTTTCACATGCGACCTCCGTTTTATGTGCAACTAGTGTCATTGGGTTTATATTGAAACTATGGATATTTTGATATTACATACTTCGATATAACATTAAAAAAGTAGATACCAATGTATTTATTTATCAATAAGATATTTACAAATTAATGCTATTAATTGAAAACAGTAAAATAGATTGTTATTTATTATTTGAGATTTTTACATTCAAACCAAAATAAGATTATAAATTACTTTTTCATATATTTTATGTATATGTGTGTGTGTGTGTATAATTTATCAAATATTATCTTTAGTTAATTATTAACGAAGTTAATAAGAAAAGTTCTTTTAAATATTAAGTTAGAATAAATGTTATTCACTTCAATACAAAAATTATATTATATATATACACCTTAAATAAATTTCACACAGGTTAGTAATATAATTATTAAAGTAAACTTCATATTTGAATAAATGATATTCGAGTTAGTAACAATGAAAATAAAATTCATCCATTAGTACTTTAATATTAATAACGTTATTCATGATAACATAAATAAAAAAATCTACGTAGTAAATGGAAGGAAAATTTCTGAAATTTGAACTTTCCAACCTATTGCCCATGCACATGATCTAACAATGGCATTAGAGCTTACTTTATGCTATTATCAGTAACATATAAGTGGGAAATTTTTAATATTTTTAATTTTTTTAATTTGAATTCATAAAATTATATATAAATAAATTTGAAATTGTTTTAAATTTAAAGTTATGAAGTTATAAATAAATGAATTCAAATTAATTTTAAATTATTGTATGAGCTACAAAAGTTATAGTCCATAAAATGTTACAATTAATTTGTAAAATTAATTAATCATTAGCTAATAATACTTATATAAATATAAGACCTAATATTATACTATAAGTATTATAATTACATAAGATAATATTATTTAATGTTTATAAAATAAAATAAAATAAAAAATTCATTATAGTTATAGGAATAAATACATAGGTATATAATTATATATACCTATAAAATGGAAAATGATGTCATTGAGTGTTGTGAATACTTATTTTTCCTTATAGACAATAATACTCAATATTACTACTATTTTAAGATTATGAAACTAAAATAATACTGTTCTTTTATCGTCTACAAAATAAATAAAGTACCATGCATACTCATGGTTGTTGAGTACCCTCAAGCTAATATTCATAATGATGTTTATATTGTACCTAGCTTAGTAAGACCATTTTGAAATATTTTTTACGCACCCTCGAAGGTTGAAATTTTTTTATTAGGAAATCATACAATGGTGGATCATAAGGATCTAATGTGCTTCATGGTTTGTTGAGCACCTTTTAACTTCAAAAAGATGATTAGGATTGAGGTATGTGTGGTTAGGAGTTATATAAGAAATATAACTAATAACGTGTAATTTACCATTTATGAGAGTATAATTTATCGAGCACCCTTAGGGTAGTAATAACATGATAAATGGATCTTAACGCTCATTAGAAGAATTTGCAAAATCGCCAAATCTTTTTTCGGGATTTTAAGAGATGTCAAATCTAATATGAGACTTATTAGAAAAATATAATAAACCATTCTAATAAATATAAGAGCAATATGCAATATTACAACAATATAACTTAACAAAATTTGCAAAGATAATGTAATTGATAAAGTTGTTCGTTGATTTAAATATATTGGCAAACTTAATTAAAGATCGATGAAAAAAGCTTAGAAATTAATTTCAAATAAATTATTGGCATGTTATCACTTCAATATCTATGCAAAAGCCGAATAATACAACCATTTAAAATTTTGAGTCTTGGAAAGTAAAGTGTTAATATTCCTAGGAATGTGTATATTCTTATATAGGTTTTGAACTCTAAAACAATACAAGAGGATGGATATTCGACCCATATTCAATCATATATAGAAGTAGTACTGTAAACAATCATGTTTCGCAATATTTGGAATTTTGGTAAAATTGTTGAAAGAGTTAGTTGTGTGCCCTTAGAGCAATTATGTAATCTGTTGCATATATCTTACACTATAGTCAATCTTTTTCATAACAAAGATGTTTATATTTTATTATATATTTTGTTATACTATGATATAATTAATTAAGTGATTAACTCAAGGTTCTTGGTAATGAAATTGGTAGATAAAATGTTAGTGATTGTGGTTTTAAAGAGTGGTAAATGTGAGTGATTAATCACAAATAAATGCTTTACATATTCCTTGTCAAGATGTTTCGGGAAAGGATATAGATACATCCATTGAGACCAGAGTATGTTACGCTCTCCAAATGTTGGAAAGCCTATTACCTATGGCTACTGGGGGCACTAAGCGGTTACATACTCATAGTTATTAGATAATTATGGAATGGCTCATTTGAGAGTTCCTTATTGATTGGTAACAATTAGGTGAAATAAGAAATCTAAGTGTGATGATGTTATATTATTCCCTCGACTTGAGAATATAATGGAACTTTTTTTTGAAATGGTACTTTATATACAAGATGTCAATGGGACAACATATCACATGTCAATAAATGTTCGAATCACGCTATGCCAGTTTCGAATTTGTGACCTGTCGCACCAAAGCTGAATCACTTAACCACTTTAAAAATGGCGCTTGTCAAAATATAATGGAACTTCAATGTGAATACTTAACTTTTATTATAGTTAAATCATGATATGAGGATCCATCGAATTACTATAATTGGGTCCAAGTTGAAGCATTGGAAGTGAAAAACTATTCAATAGGGAATTCGCCTCCTCTATTATATGGTGTTAGTATCACAATCAACTACTGTCAAAGTAAAAAATCTCTAGCTAGAATAGAATGGTTAATAAAAAATGCTATCTAAACCAAGAATTCTTCTTATGGACAAATTAAGTTGTATATGGACAATAATGGAGTTTTGATCGATACAAAATCCCATATATCTTAATGTGATATAGTCTTGGCAAAGAGAATGTATGTAAATGATTGTCACAATTGGCATTGCTTAAGATAATATAAAATTTGATTTTCCCAAAAAAATATGTAGCGATGAATTTGGTCAAATTGTTGCATTAATAAGTATGGTGATATGTGAACATTAATATTTTAAGTGTTCAATATTAATCTCTGGCTGAATGAGCTCTTATGAGCCACATACTCGCTCTTGTGGATTCTCTGAAAAACTTCATAATATTATTAGTTTATGAAGTGTTATAAATTAATTAAGTCGACTAATATTTAAGAAGTATTTGTTATTAATATATTTGATGTCTAGGGTATTATTAGTAAGTGGGGTAGCATTTAGAAATGCTTTAGGCGCTACTAGTAATTATTCGAATGTGCATATAAAAGTATATAAGCGTATCGATAGAGGATACCGATGTATATTTAAACAAGCTTTAAATATATTTAGTTGCTTAAATAAACATTTGGATTTTTAGGTTTACATGAGGCAAGATCATGGTCATGCATAAGAAATAAATGATCTAAATATTGCTTAAATTTATTTAAGAAATTAAGGAGGAAGGTTTTAAAAGAGACAATTGGAAAGATTTCATTTCTACATAAAACAAATCTTCCTCATTAATTCATTTGTTCAACCTTTTCACTTTTTCTTCCTCTTTCATGGCCACAACTTTTTTCTTCATTTTCTCCCATGGATTAAAATTTTTCACCCTAAATTGACATCAAACTAAATAAGATAAAAGGGATTCGTCCAACTCTAGCAAGATCGGGTGGTAACTAAAGGAATCTAGGAGTCGATTTATAAATCACAGTGTCATTGAGGCCTGATCTAACAAAGGTAAATTCTCTTCTCCATATTCAATAACATCACCCTAATTTATATATTTGTATTGCCAAAATGTAAATTTATGAGAATTTTAACTTATTGAGATCTTCTGTAACATTTGATGCCATATACATTGTAAGTTCTATAAATTATGAATGAACGGTTTTACCGAGTTGTATCATGTTTTGTTTTGATCATAATTTCAGAAATTTGACTCAAGTTTATCTAAATCGTGTTTAACTAGAAAATTTTAATTTTTCCTTATATATATATATATATATATATATCTGTGTGTGTATGTATATACATATAATTTCAATATATATAGAGATTTACATTTTCTTATTATAATACATTATTCTAAGTTATATTGTAATCAATATCATTTCACATGTTTAGATCTAAAACATTTTATGTTTATTTATTTCTTTGTTAGACTTGATATTTGTTCACTATTTGGTATATATTTAATAAGGGTTTAAATTGATATTGTATTTCAATGTTTGAATGTTTTCAATTGTATTATTTTTTGAATGATGATATGGATTCCAAATTTTCGTACAATATTTTTAGATGTAAAAGCTCAATATTAAACCAATTTTGTTTCTAGATATTTGAAATTATGTTCTCTTTTGATCTAAAGACTAGACCTTATTTAATTAAGAAACTTTGCATAAAAAGGGTAATTTTTTGCTTTCTCTTTTTATTCAGTCACCAAATCTTCAATTATACCTAAGATGTCTTGGTTAATAATTTTCTTTTCTTTTTTTCAATCACCACATCTTCAATTGTGCCTAAGATGTCTAATTTAATACATATGTTTCTTTTTCAAACTATTTTCATATGCAAATAATTGGCAATATACGATTTATACATATAAATGTCTAAGCTATATATATGGTACTATTAATTTGTGTATACAAACCGCGTACACATATCATAGTATATTTGAACATATGTATAAACTCCTAATATGCATTTAAATTTGTCACATTCATATGTAAGTATATTATGTATGTATATATAATAGATATAAATCACAATATCTTTATGTATATGCATATAGTTACACACATGCTTATACATCTCTTTTTATAGTTAATGATTGTTTTTCTACATGATACATTTAAATAAACATTTAGTTAAATTAATTAATGCGACTAATTAACTAATATAATATAATTTTGAATGAAATACGGTTTATTTGATAATTAGATTCAATCAAATGCTAGTTAATGGACCTCATAAGCCCATTAAGATCTATAATTGGAAATATTTTGAAATCTACCTATTTTACCCACTGCAAAATGGTACGTGTTCTAACAATGACATTAGAGTGAGGTTGGTTGTGTCATTCACTTGGTATTTTGGATGTCTAAGGTTTAATCTCTACAACTAGCACGTAAGGGGGTTTTCACATCGTGATCCATGATAAAGCATTGCCTCTACCTCTATAAGTCCCAGGTCAAGGAGTTGGCGGGTGGAATGAGTTGAGAAGCTAAATGTAAAGATCACTTGCGTGGGATCTTGTGTGGATCACCCTAAAGGAGTTTAAGACCGACCAACAACAATATCAGACATGTATGGTCCATGTAGTCTACTCAGCCAGCATTAGGGACCGACTAATAAACTTTTCCATCTGATGGGTATTTAAAATAATAACATCAAGGGTTAGGGTTGAATAAAAGTATTATCTCATTTCTGGCTACTGGCTTGACCAATTAGGTGAAGTAAGTCCAAAAGGTTGGCCTAGATGTAAGGAGTATAATAGTTAGGCCTTTGACTAAAATTAAAATATATTTTAAATTTAAATATAAAAGGAAAATTTATAAATATTCTAAATAAGTACAAAATAACTGAAAATATTTTTAAGGAATTAATTTAACAGTGTTTGAAATATTTATAAATATTTAATTAATTAAATACATAATATATATATATATATATATATGAATATACATATTGATATATTTACATGACTATAAAGGATATCATTGAAAATTCATCCTAAAATTATTCCAGGTAAATTAAATTAAATTTTGAAAATTATTGACACATTTAATTAACATGTTAACATAATAAATAATTTATGTAACAAATAGTTATTAGATGTTGACTAATTAATATATATATATATAACAAAAATAGTATAAGTTAAAATTTAATAATTTAAATTATTTTAATATTCTAAAAAAAATTTAGAAGAAAAACTAAATAAACTTTCAATTTTTTTAAATATTTAATTATAATGATTAATTGAATAATTTGGTAATTAATATATATATATATAATATATATATATATATATATATATATATATATATAATTATAAATGTTATAGCTAGATATTCTTCTTAAGTAGTTTTAGATGAAAATGAAATTTTTCTAAAATTTTAAGTAAAATTTAACTAAAGTGGTAAATTAAATAAAGATTTAAAGTTAATTGAATATGATTTAATTAATAAGATACGTATAAATAACATATATTAAATTAAATTTTAATAGTTATTATTAAATTGAACTTATATAATTATATGTGTAAATTAAATTTAAGTGGAACTAAAGTAAACCTAAATAATTTTTTTGAATAAATACATATCTATGGTACGCATACCATGATTTCAGATATGTCAACATTGAATCACGAAGCCATTTTAAATGAAAAACACAATTCCTTAAATTGATATCGCTCAAATTATACCAAAAGATTTACAATCCTTAGAATAAGTTGTCCTCTATCAATTATGTATTGATAACTTACTTGCATACGCATTAGTTACTGAGTAAACTCAAGTAAAGATGTTATGCCTAATACTATTAATATATTAACTAAAGGAAGTAAGATATATGCATGTATTTATTGAGTAAAATCAAGGCATGTGCATTATACTTAGACATGAGTTCATTGGTCCATAATAAGTGGTTGAATGGAGCTTCATGTTCCATGTACCATTATAGTAATGGCGAAAATAATAGGAGCATAACATATGACGCTTATTAATGAGTGAATCAAGTAATGAAAGATTGTTTTTGTATGTATACTAAATATTATTTGCGAAATAACAATAATTTTTAGTATTGACTGAAAATAGATGTTATTTCATTTAATTATGGATATACAATTATTCATTATAAAATAAATCTATTTTAGTGATGATATTTGATTTTACAACAATAGTGATGCATTAGAAATAGAAAATACATAAGTATCTACAACTTTATATAATTATTTTGGAACCATAAACTAACCCATATCCTTGAGAAATGACTCTTAAATTGTATGATTATGAATCATACAATTCTAGTGAATTATATATCAAAAGATTAAACCAAAAGCATTCATTCAGTGGGAGTTATAGTTCATATGTATTTGATAAAGAAACAACGTATCTATGATAAGCTTATAAAATAGAAAACGAAAATAGAAAACATAAAAGGCAAAGGAAATAAAACAATTTGATCTGATCGAATGGGTGGCATATATGAAAATAGTTCCAAATATACCTAAAGTCAAACCGGATTCAATCTCTAATTCACTCCACCTTATGGTTCATGACAATGTGTCAATAAGAAGTAATCAGATATCATTGAAAAAAGTGCAATTGATAATAAGTATGTTGTGTTAACTTCTTTCTATAAGGATATGTACTTTAGAGTAAGTGCATATGTTAAATTTAAGGGTGCGTTTGGCATATATCCTTGGTAAGGTTTGAAAAATACAAAACATTCCTCCATTTTTTAAATAAGTTTTCAGTCCCTGTTTTCAAATTCACGCGCGCACAAAGATCCAAATACCCTTTGTATTTTTAATGTTTCAAACGCGTATAATTTTCTGTAGAAACATCGGATCAGTATACTGTTTTCACCAAAAAATAAAAAAATGTATGATCTTTAAAATGAGATCCACTGTTGATATAAAAAATCATATTTGCAGTAAAGTTTCAATTATTCCTTATATTTGCAGACAGTTATGCAAATTTTAAACTTCTTCGATTTTTCTTTAAATCTGCAACTATTGCATATAATTGCAGACATGCCTATAAGTATATGGTATAATTGCAGACATGTCTGCAATTATTGCGTATAGTTGTAGAACTGTCTGACTATTGCATATAATTGCAGACATGTCTCAAATTATTGCATACAGTTGCAACTATTGCATGCAAGTATATAGTATAATTGCAGATATGTCTGCAATTATTGCAAACGGTTGTAACTATTGCATACAAGTATATGGTATAATTGCAGACATGTCTGCAAGTATATGGTATAGTTGCAGACATGTCTGCAACTATTGCATATTATTGTAGACATTTCTACAATTATATGCTATAATTGCAGACATGTCTGTAACTATTGCATACAGTTGCAACTACCGCACACAAGTATATGGTATAATTGCAGATATGTCTACAAGTATATGGTATAATTGCAGACATGTCGGTAATAATCCGCGAATAGCTTATCCTAGCGTTGTTTTACATATGTACAATGCCACTCTTTAGAAAGATAATAAAATTTGTGATTTAATAGTGAAAACGGTTTGTTAATTCGTAGTTTCTATAAGAAGTAATTGCATTTTAAAGATTGATAATTAATGAGGCGCAAATTTTAATTGTGGATGTGAGTATAACATCCATATATGAAGAATCAACATTATTGCAATTGAGAAGAGGGGTATTGTAGGAAAGAAAATTGTAGTATTTGAAAATAGGGATGTAATTTATATCATTTTTGCGAGGAGGATGTTTTGTGTCTTAAGTTTGATTTTATGGATGCGTCCCTTATTTTCACTAAATTTAATTTCCTCTAAACCATAGTTTACGAGCTCTTATAAGATGAGTGTTGATGAGAAACCCCTACATTTCTTAGGTCAAGTAATTGACAAGTTGTGTGAGTGGAGTGATTGAACGTAAAATTTGCTCGTGTGGGATCTTATGTGGATCACCCAAAGGATTAAGACCGTCAAGCAATGGTTGACTAATTATGTCATGAACATAAGTTTAGTAAACTCAAATTTGATATAGTTTTATGTATATATTAGATCTGATCCAAAGATTATGACATAGAAACTGATTATATAAGATGAAATGAAATTAACTAATCCTAAAACGGACACAACTCATTCAAATGTCAAATATTAATTCTCGCATATTAAAGAGAAACTTTGAGTTTCTTATAAATGTCAAGAAAAAGAGTTGTTAGTAATAACAATTACCTCTGTTGTCAACAAGTCATATAGAGTATAGACTCTTGTAATACCTTGGTATTTTTAATAATAAATGATACTAGATTTTAAATGATGGATTAATTAATTTAAATATTAGAGGGGAAAAATGAATTTTTTTTTAATATTGGAATTTGACGACAAGACGTGCGCCATTGTGACCAGCTTATGTTTTTATTTATGTAGTATATTCATATGGCTAGTTTGAAGACAATACGAAAGAGTTGTGGATGGTTTTATGTCGAGTTTTTGAGCACAAAAATTTGAATTTAAGAGTTTGGTTTATCGTTCTTCCCTCCGTCTATGTAATCCTAACTAGAAGTCCAAGTCGTTTCTTTTCTCATTTTAAGAAACTTCCACCATTTCGTTATCACCATATTTGCCTCTTCCTTTCTAATCTTTAAAATACGATAACTTGCACTTTTCTTGATGGAATCGGACGAAACCGGTTGCATTGCGGAAAAGACAGAGGGTGCTATAAGTGTGTACCAAACCAGAGGTAAGTTTCAAAGGATATATGGAGACATAGCCCATGCAATGGAGGATTTTAGGATTTGGTCTTCAAATTTGTGTGAGTGAAAATTTTATATTTCTATGTAATATAATTGGAGCATTAAGGGATTGTTAGGGGTCCGGTTAGGATCGAATAACAAACTAAAATTGATTAATTGACGTTTAAACATGGTGGTAATAGTTCATTTGAATTTACAACAGTCATCGTTTAGCCATAATTAAAGATTACCAAATCTATATCAAATTTAATGAGTATGAAGTGACGTAGTGGTGATAGAAATTGATATAATAATGTATAAACTACATAAAGTTGAAATGAATTATAATTGAGATATGTTGAAATAAGATCAACCAAAACCGATAACGACAAAAAAATGTTTAGAAATGCACTGGAATGAGAAAAGACACGACCAAACCAGTACACCTGTGGCTCTCCAGTCTGACTGGTCGATAAGTGGTTTTCCACCAGTTGACCAATGGCTGAATTCCTAGGTTAGGATGAACTTGGACATAACCAGGCCAATATGAAAAGGAGGTGCTATAGGATCTTGACTTCATGTGATACTCAGGCTACTTCGGGGGAGATAACATGGTACTATCATGAAATGGCGAGATATATATATGTAATTGAATATATCGAGACCAATGTATGTGAAATTAGATGTTTGATAATCTATTGATTTTGGAGAGCATATAGAATTCGTATGACTGAATTTTGGGTATTGGGCATGTGTAGTGTGTTATTGGTTTGTTGTGTAATTATCTATAGAGCACTTGTTGTGGAGGGAGTAGATTTATCAAGGGATAGTTTTTCCCTTAGTATTCAAAAACGAAATAGTTATTTTGAAGATATGGTTGTTACCTCAGCATTAGCATAGTGACGCAGGAAATAATTGTTCTATCGAAATGATGTTCCCTTGGTAGTAACGTTTAGTCATTCTGGGGAATTAATGTTCCTCGGTATAATGTATTTGGTAGACTCTATTGGTTGACTATATGTTTGTTTATAGTATATGGCGAGATGTGGTATGACCTTAATCGAGTAGTCGACCAGGTATAGGTATCGATATTTCTTCACAAGTATAAGTAAGCATGGCAAGGTAGTTGCATATGGGTTAGGAGTTACTAATAATGCTTTATTAGTCTTTTTTGTATATACAAAATATACTTGTTTCACTCACTCAGAAATATATATGATCAACTCCTATTTTCTTTTTTATTTGTGTCACTAGGTTAATGGATCCTGGCGACATAGAAGACATGGTGATGAAGATCCTATATTGTAAATATTGTATAAATTGTAAATATTACCTATGGCAGTATATTTATATGTGTTTTGGATTATGATTTATTATGTGATCAACTATGTATTTGGATCTACAATGAATATAGGATTTTTTTTAATATTATATGTTATTTATTCTGTTGGGAGTTCAAAAATTTTATAGTGCGATTTCATTTTATTTTTTTGTTATCATAACATAATGACTTGTCATTTTTGGTTTTCGATATTAAACATCGGCTTGGGAGTTTAAATCTAAGGATCAAAAAAGGTGGGTTGTTACATTCAATATCAGAGTTAAACCATCAAAAATTAAAGACTAGGAATATATTGAGAGAGCATATTTGTATTTTTACTAATGTAATATATAATATGTATAACATATGAGTCGGGTATAAGTGTATGCTCCGTTTACTGTTCCAGTCGATTATTATCTATTGGGGAGTTGCTAATGAACCTTATTTATAGATAACTAATCGTATACGCTTCGATGGAAACTGGAATAAAAAATAATATTGGTGGGTTGAAAATAAAACTAAAAATGGGATCAGAGTGGATGCTATGGATATTCCCAGTGTGAACATTCCTACTCAATTCCATTGATACATACAAGCGGCCAACCAAACTACTGAAAACCTCATAGATATTACACCTACAACCCAAGGAGTGATTCAAATCTAGAAACTATCTAATGCGAATTTTCCAAAGTTGTGCAGGGACTTATCTAGTTTAGGTGGTAGATCCTTTGTTGGAGTGGAATTTTATGCAGCAATGTGAGCTTAGCCAAGCATGTGTGAGAAAGTTTTAAAACTTTATGGGCTAAGTGATGTCACAAGAAGATGACTGGTTTGCTAGCCCCTCCAAGGAGAAGCAACGAATTGGTGGGAGCTTGTTACTATTGAAAATGATTAGGAGAATATTTCATGAGTAAATTTTAGGTGAAAAATTAAAATGAAGTTCTTCTGCGAAGCAAAGAAAGGATTATTATTAGAGAATTCATTGACCTGAAGCAAGGTGATATACTGGGGTGTATGTGAACTAGTTCAATGAATTAGGTAGGTTTTGGTTAGAATTGGTCAACACCCCATAAAAAAGGAGATAAAGTTTGCAAATTAAACTTACCACCTAAGGAGTAGAACTAAATCAGAAACAATATGGAGCTACTTTTGAAGGACTTGTTGAGAAAACACTGCTAAATTCAATTAATGGTGAGAGAGCTAAGGAACAACCAAGGAAGGGGAGAAACCAACAATAAGAAAGATGAAAAACCAAAGATGGTCATGGAAAGTACAAAAGGAGAAGATGTAAGTAATGTAGAAAGAAAGGGCATGTAGTGAAGGACTATAGGGTTGACCTCATTTCGATTATGTGTTATAATTGTAACCAATTGGGACATATAAAAAGGGAATGCTCGAGTTTACCAAGGGAGAATCAGATAGATAAAGCTTATGCACTGGAAGCTATCCCAAGTGGTAGTATACCAACTTCTGCTCAGGATAAGGGGAAGTAAATCATGATGAAAGGTGAGTAGTTATCATTATTTTAGGAATTGTGAGGTTTTATTTTTAATAGTTATGCTTTAGTCTCACATAATGCGTAAGTCATTTAGTAGTGTTATGCAATGTTCTGAAATGGATTTCATGTGGTATAGAGTAATTAAGCAACTCTTATGTATTGAGATTTTTGGGGTATGGGTTGAATTTTAAAATAGAATGGATGACTCGTTCTGAGGTAACATTGGATGGTGAAATGGTAGGATTTGAATTACGAGTACAGGACCGAGCATAATTTTGTTATACATCATGATTTCAATAGTCACATGATGACAAGTTGACATCTATCATGAGGAGTTCTATACTCCTTCATTGGATAGTTTAACCTCCCTATTTTAGTAAATTAAACATAATAGGCACATTGACATCCCAATTTAGCATATGATTACAGAAGATGGTTGGAAATTTGATAGTGAACTTTCTAAAGGTGAAAGATTATATTTTGGTTAAATAAAGATTCAAATCATTTTTGTTGAAACATCATAGAGAAGAGATGTTAGTATAACAATAAATATTCGGATTAATCTCTATATGAAGGAGTCTGGACTGGAATAATATTTGCTTAGTATTCGAAGGTTTAAAGATGTATTTGAAGTAGAGTTTTTCTCAAAAATATTTGATAGTAAAAGAGAGATTAGAGAATGGAATTTTAATTTATTGGATCTCGTTAACCAATCGACTAAAAATATTTTAAGATCTAGAAGAAAATTTTATTATGAATGGCATAATTTATTTGGTAGTTGGGTCTCGGTGACCCAATGATGCTCCTATGTGATCCGACTCAGTGATCGTTCCATGATACAAAATCAGATGTAACTGACTATCATGTGCTCTTATTCTTATCATTCTGGTAGTGATGATAGATAAGGTGAATGATATACATAATGCTTTATTATTCATTATCACTGTAAAGGTAGAAAATTTGAACTAACCTATGGATAATTATCATTGATCCGACGTTGCGGGCAATATTACACCACACATATTTGTTTTCTAGATGATCTGAGTTGGTTTAAAGATAGGTGTCATTGACCTGGCATATGGGGTAACGTTACATCATTTATGTTAAACGGCTTGGATGGATGTGGTTCACCAAGCAAGTGATTATCATCTTGCTATATATGTTATGGGGCAATAACTACAAGCTGTCAATACTTGAGTAATAGTTTTAACTGCAAATGTATAATTTGGATTGGATGTGAATGAGTTTGGTGCCATATTCAATTTACTAGGACATCATCCTTTTTTCGATATTTTTGGGTATGGTTTTAATATGATTATTGAGTATATGTTGGTTTGATTTACATAGTGAGATTCCATATCTATTGAGTTGTCTTTGTCTATGAATGTCATAAAAGTAAGTGGTAGAAAGATATATAGGGAAAGATACCATTAGTTAACTTATTTAGGAAACCAATTTTGGCTTGGTTTTCCCGATTAAAAAGGGCAATTGAGCTTGGATTTTTGATTATAAAGGATATCTAGGATTAGATTTGCCATTAAGATTATATAAGGGTAAGTATTGTAGTATGACTAATGAGTATATAGTAATTCTCAGACATAGGCGGATAACAAAATTATGTGAGTCTATATTATCATTGATAGAATGATGTAATTGGAATTAGGCTTGTCAATATGGAACCCAAACCTTTAACCCAACCCTTTTAACACAATTTTAACTCGGTTGGGTCTAACCTAATTTCATTATTTTTAATATTGGGTCAAAACATTTTCAACCCAGTAATAAATTAGCATGACCCACTTTACCCTTTACTACTCTAAAATTCTAAATTTCTCTATTTCGTAATAAAAAATCACACAGCGACTCCCTCTATCAATTCAAAATTAGTTTATATTACAATTTTTTGTTATGAAGATTGGTGATTCCTTCAAAATCACTCTCGATTCAAATCAGCAGGTAAATTTCAGATCTCTGCATTAAACCCATTTCTTTTCTTATCCTTTTTTTCTTGTTCTAGATCTGTAACTCAACTATGTTATGTTTACCCTATCTTTTTACTAATTTCAACACTAATCCTATTAATTTCAACACCAATCCTATTTCACTTTGCTGCTCTTGTCGACTAAAAACCAAAAGATAAAGAAGACGGTTTTGGTTTCTCACTGTTTTTATTTTCCTCATATTATTTAATGGTCTATTTTCATTCAATGCAAGGAAGAGCAGATCCTCCAAGATGATTCAATTAAACTGGCTCTAAAATGTGTTCCCATTAGGCTTACCTAAGTTGCATCTTCTTCTTTTTTAGTTTCTACATTATCTTATGTATTAGCACATTAGCATATGTGTAAAATAATGCTTTGTACGTTATTTTCCTACAAATTGCCTTCTTCCCCTTTCTTTTTCTGGCACTTTCAAGTTTTAATAGCTGCTACTTGTAGTGAGCCTTTTTTTCTTCTATCTGGTAATTAGTATGGTTAAGGAAAATGAATATGGTTGTGACAATTTTATTATAGCTAATGGTTTTCATTTTTTGGTTTAATTAGTATTTATATTGTAAACTATGGCTATGACCATTTTAATGGTATATATTTTTGAACGGGTTAAATGGGTCGACCCATATATGCCATAGGTTGGGTCATATTGACTTTTTTTAATTAATCTATCAAACGGGTTGGGTCAAAAATTGGTCGGGTCAATTTTATCCCGACCCATTTGGACCCCGACCTAACCCGTTTGACGGGTCTGACTTGAATCGCATGGATGGACACGATTAGAGCGTAAAGGATTTAGTAGAGGTATTACTTCTATCTGTTAGGATATTACAAATTGGATTGGTTACGAGAATTATGTAAGTAGTATTTATAACTTGTGTAGGTAAAGGATTTTGAGCTAATGGAGTTGATTCGAAATCGAAGAAAAGATGTTCTCAGTTGAATGGATACTTATGTAAAATAAGATAGTACCATCGATTGGTGTGAACTTAAGTGTTCCATGATAATTGAAGAAAATTTATTGGAAAGGTTAGGAAAAAAGGTACTATAGTTTGCTAGCATAAAGGATGCAAAGGCGATTTTATGAAAAGTGTAATTGGAGTTCAAATTTAACTTCGGTTGAGGAGTAGATAAATTCTTTTCCATCATCTCTCGGATTGAGAAAGAGCTATCTATTCAAAGAATTTTTTTTGCAGTGGCAATATAAAGCTGCATGGTGCACATAGCATATGGTTCATGTGAACAATGTATTATATAGTTGATCCATTTAATACTCTCACTATCTTAGGTTAGCACTTTTCTTAGATAAGAGTAGAATAGGATTCTTCATGGTTGAATTAGTCGAGTAGAATAGGATTCTTTATGTTTGGATGCTTGCTTATTTATATGTCGTAGTACTTATGAGCATAACTGAGGGGATGATACTTTGAGTCTTTTTTGGATGTTTGGAAAAGTGATGTCATATGTGCAATGATACCACTTAAGGTGGATTAGAAATTTGCAATGGAAGATATGTTATGTTCAATTGGTTAAGACATCAACCATTTTTATGCTCTTTCATGGAAGAAGGAATCATACAGTGATTCTTGTTGTTTCGGTGTGTCTAGGTAAGACACCATCCATTTTGATTTTCCCTACCTTAGCAACCCAAAAGATGAATCAAAGAAGGTACCGTAGAAATAATTTAAAGTTGCACATGTGCATTTAGGAGTAGCATGAGAGACTGTATTTCAATCTGGGCACGTCTATGCTAAGGCTACCAGTTGGTGTGCATTATGGGATCTTTATCCGAGTTAGTATCATGAATTGCAGAAGTTGTGGATGTGCATGTACATTTGATATCAATATCTTAGAATGAGTTTGCGCCAGCAACAACATTTGTTAGATTAAGGTGAGAAGAATAAATTGATCGGTAGTACTTGGAAGGTGGAGAAGTGGATTTAATTTTTCATTTTGGTCCTTTCCAATTTTTTTCCTATGTTCATGTTTATTAGTATAATTATTATTTAGGTTTGATTAGATTTGCTATGTTTTCATTGTTGATTTTGATTAGGTTGCTTAGTTTAGTTGGTTAGTTGACTTGGATGATTATTTATTTATGTAATGGATTGTGTTATATTCTAGGTGTATTTTATATGCTTGAATTTTTATGATTCATTTATGAATGTATTCACCATATGTTATGTTTAAGTGACTATTTGTTGCATATATTGAATTTATATATTCACCATAGAATGCTTAGAAACATGCCTTATATGTCATATCATCTCTTCTATATATGCGGACCCAACTAACATATATTTGTATTTATATAACGTCATGTGCCACTTGAATACATATCATGATGCTACGTAATTGGTTACATTTCATAAAAGACGCAAGCATTACCGTGGATATTTTGATAGGCTGATGAACACACACTTACCGATGAATTTGATTATGGATTTTATATACTATGTATGGATGCTTCATATGGTTGGTTTCTTTCTTTGTTTGGATGAGTGCTTGACCTAAAATGGATGTTAGATTGATTGGATATTAGGAATATGTTATAAATAACATTTTAACCAATACGAAGTGAGTGATTGTGCAAAATGTATTCCTTGTCCTTTGGCAATTTGAAGGATGAAATTCTTCTGGGTGGGAGAATGTAATATCATGATATTTTTATTAATTAATAATATTGGATTTTAAATTATGAATTAAATAATTTAAATATTAGAGGGGCAAAATGGACATTTTTCCAGCTTCAGAATTTAACATCGGGACTTTCGCCATTGTGGGCGGTTCAATTTTCTAATTTGCATAGTATATTCGTATGTCAAGATTGGAGGCCATACAAAAGAGCTATGATCAGTTTTGAGTCGTTAGTGAGTGCAAAATTTTGAATTTAAAAGTTAGGTTTGTTGTTAATCTTCCCTCTATCTATATAAACCCCAAAAAAAGTGTAACGACCCGAAAAGTTAGGTTTTGTGTGTGATAAATGTTTGACTATAAGAACTCGTAAAGGGTACAAGTTACCTTGATGTTCAAATATGTTATAGCTTGGTATTTCATATTATGTGGGTTTACTCACGCTGGTTTCCGACCTAACCCGGGTGTTACTTTGATGTAATGCTCGGGTCAGACCAAGTATTACAAATACGAAGTTAAGACGTTCTGGAGCTCAGGAGGCGAGCTGGATGGCAGGACCTATGGAGTAATCTGCTTTGCATATCACCGTTTGTATTTCTAGGAAAAGTTAATTTTAACTGTCCAGTTTTGTGTAATGGATGTAACTCTGATGTATTGAATGTAATTGCACTATTGAAATTATGAGCTGGTGATCGGGAGAGATAACGCCCGAAGAAGTGCAGCCGAATTAAAGACTAAGCTTGAGCATGAGCTAAAAGAGAAAGGCAAAGAGCATAAAATTATCCAGAAGCTTGTGATGGATGTGTTACGGTTAGACTAGAAAGGGACGCATCCGTTGAGAAGGCTAGAGATATTGATGCTCTCATAAAAAGAGAAATAGAGGCTATAAGGAAAAAATCAAGGAGAATGTTATAGATGAGTTGGATCCACTACTCCCTTATAATGATAATGTCTTGAAGTTCAAAATTTTAGAAAGGCTCCAAAGAGACTACCCCTACCATCTTCCTTGTGCCTGGAAACAGATAGTTGAAGATGAGAAAAGAGATCTGGGGGTTGAAGAGATTGATCCGATGCAGTTGGAAAAGGAATTCTAGAGGGGCGATGAACCTAGAATTTTGCACGAGGGCCTACTCCTGATTCAAGAGGAAATTGCCGCATCTTCTCAACAAGAGATAGGTAAAGATTCTAGATCTATGCAGCATGGCGATATAGCCGATCAAACTCCAGGGACCCAAGCTGTTCCTTGATCCAATGTAGGCCCCACTACGACAATGGTTATAACCCAGAGGAATCGCTGTTTCAAAATTTTACTGGTCTCTCCCTAATCCTAGAAGGAGCATCTAGGGTTACTCCAACTCACGTGGAAGTTCCAATTGGAGAGGGTATTTCATTGACTTCTCCCGTTTTTCAAAAAATCGATGTATCTTAGGTATACATATCTCACCCCTCTCATTGTATTCCTTTAGCTTCAGATCCACCTGTTATCGCTTTACTCCCTCCTCAAAGCTCTCAACCAGGACCGCAAATCCCAACAATGGAGTCCATATCCATAAAAGACTTTGATAACAACCCATAACATTCTGGATGAAGAAGTTTTGGACTTTGACAAGTGCCTGGCGGATTCTTTATTGAAGGAAGAAGGTGTAGAGGATTCAAGTTAATGATGATGTTGTTATTACCAGGTTTTCCTATTTCTCATCGAGTCCTTCCATTCATGATGTGGAGTAGAAACTTGAGTCAGATGTTCTTTTCGTAATAGGGATCAAACATGAAAAGTTGGAAGTCGTCCCTCCTCCCATATCTATAGTTATACCCGAGGAGACCATTTTTGCCCCTTTCACACATCTTCACCTACGGGCGTTGGAAGTTCCTAGGCCATGTCCTCTTCATGCAAACCAGTTTCCACTTCTCAGCTTGGTACTGCCCAGGGCACACCTACTTGATCATCCCAGAGCACCCCACTTAAGGGTAAAGGGAGTGGAAGGAGAGGACAGAAAAGAGGAGGAGATAGTCCGAGGGAGATTTCTTCTTTTGTAGCTTAGAACAACAGTAGTCTCCCCTTATTTTAGTTTGTTATATATAAACTTGTACCTGGCTTCTTTTATTTTTATTCGACTTTTGCATACATTTGTTGTGTTTGAGCTATTATGTTTTCCTTTCAATGCACTTGTGATTCATTGCTCGTTGTCCAAACTATAGTGTCATACGGTCAACTACTAATTCATGTGTTGATCCGATAAGTTTATCTCAAAAGGTTTCCTTTCAGTCTGGCCTTACGTCGTACTAGATGCTAGGCTTGAGTCATGGCATTACACTGTCGAATTAATCAATTAAGTGATAATACTCTTGCCCCCAATTTTGGGCCAGCAAAGTTAGTCAATAGACGGTCTAGTTTCACCCTTGATAAGTTTATACCCTTCCTATTGGATATAGGATGGGGTTAGCTAATGATCGATTGAATCACGCTTATTCATTCGTTTTACTCTCATTGGCGCTTTGGGGATTAGATCTAGTCGATTGCATCCATTTAATGCTTATACTCCGGTCCATGCTCTAGGACTTAGTGTTATTCTAGAAATGATCGAACCGCCTCTTTCTTATTCGATTATTTTGACCCCAGGTATGGAGTAAAGGTTGATGTATGATCGTTGTACCACAATCATTCCGACTTCATGTTTCACCCATCAAACGGTAGGAAAGAATTGGTTAGTTGATGGTCAGTCGCGTCCATTTATTTAATTTGATTATGGACTTGAGTAATTGGTCGGCACCAAACTCTAGTTACCTATTAGTTTATTTTAGGCATATGTAAGTGCAAGTTGGTCACACATCATAACTATTATATCATGCACAAATAGTTCATAGATATGGAAGAAATCTCAAATTCTATTGCTAACTAAAGAGAAGCGACAAAATTTGTATTATTACATGGTTTTGAGCCGAAATGCAAAAAAATGCTAAACGAAATACAACTGATTGAATTAAAACTAAGTGAAATAGCATCCTAAATGCTCGCTATTCCATATGATCGGGAGTGCATTACCATCGATGGTCGTTAGTTTGAAAGTTCCATCACCAATTTTTAGGCCGATGACGTATGGTCCGTCCCGTTTTGGACCCATGTGGACAAGGATTTGAAAAACCTGTTTCAAGAAAAGATCACCAATTTCAAAGGTCCTAGTTCGGACTTCAGTATTGTAGCATTGGGCAACTTGATGTTGTTATACAAATGCCCTCAAATTAGCTTCTTCGTGCTTCTCATTGACCATGTCTACAGATTCCAAAAGGAAATCTTGCTTAGTTTTAGGGTCATAGTAAGTCATTTGATGAGAAAGGACATCAAGTTCTATAGGAATCATAGCTTCAGAGCCATATGCAAGGGCGAATGGAGATTGGCCAGCCGTGGACTTGTAGATGGTTTGGTATGTCCATAATGTTAATGGGAGTTCATTGACCCACTTCCCTCCAACCTTCTCCAAACGGCTCTTCAAAATAGACTTAGTGATTTTATTTACATCTTTGACTTTTCCATTAGCTTGAGGTGAGAAACTATCGTAAATCTTTTCTCAATGTGATGCCCTAGCATAAGTCTTTAAATTCAATACTGTTGAATTGGGTCCCGTTATCAGTTATGATATTTCAGGGAAGACCGAAATGGCAGATAATGTTTCTAAAAACAAATTTGATTACTTTCGTTGTAATCATGGCTAAAGGTTTAGCTTCAACCCATTTGATGAAGTAGTCAACTACTACGACAACGTACTTCGCATTACGTTTAGAAATCGACGAGGAGCTGATATGTCAATGCCCTAAGTGGCAAATGGCCATGGACTGATCATTTGAGTAACTTCCATTGATGGGGCTCTTGGAATTTTTGCAAACATCTAATACTTTTCACATTGTCTAGCGTAATCAACTACATCTCAATTGAAAGCTGGCCAGTAATACATGTAGCGGAGTATTTTCTTTACTAATGTTTGGCCCTCGGTGTGATCGCTGCATTCTCCTTCGTGGATTTCTCATAATACTCGCTTGATTTTATGGTGGGCGATACACAAAAATGGAGGTATGGAGAAACCCTTTCTGAACATAATTCCTTCTTGGATGATGTGGCATGAAACTTTGCAGAGGATCTATCATTTTCCATTCCTCCATTTGGAATGGATTCCCCATTGCAAATAGTCTTTGATATGAGTCATCTACGACTCTTTTTCCTTGTCCGTCTCTAACATCTAGTCGATCTCCATTTGGCCAATGCATGGAGCATTCAGTACTTCAACTTTGACCAAGCCCATTAGTTATGCCTCCCCAAAACTAGCCAACTTAGCCGGTGAGTCAACTTTCTCATTCTATTCTCTAGGGATATGTGTAATGGTGTAGTACTCAAAGTTAGTCAATAGCTTTTGGACCTGGTCGAGATAAGGAGCAAGTCATTGCCCCTTGGCCTAATAATCTCCCCTGACTTGGCATACTACTAACCGAGTATCACAAAAGATTTGTAAAGTTTTCACTCCCAATTCTTCGGTATATTTGAGCCCGGCAAATAATGCTTTATACTCGGCTTCACTATTCGTTGCAGGGAAGTCAAGTTTCAGGGCGTAGTTGGTCGATCATTCCACGAGAGTCACTAACATGACCCCGGTACCAGAACACCGCTCAGTGGATGCCCCATTCGTGTGCATATTCCATTGGATGGTCGGTTCTCCACTGTTCTTTAGAGAATCGTCTGGTGCAGCTATGAAGTCTTCCAATGCATGTTCCTGGATAGCTCTCCAAGGGAAATAAGTGATATCGAATTGGCTCAATTTGATGTTCGACTTGAACAACCTTCCAGATAGCTTAGGTCGATATAGGAACTGTCATAACAGCCGGTCGATGTAGACGCTAATGGGGTGAGCCTGGAAGTAAGGCTAGAGTTTTCACGATGCAATCAATAGTCAGTATGCGACCTTTTTCAGATTCGAGTAGTTTCTCTCAGCACCAATCAATTTCTTGGTAACATAATTTCTTAGCCTTTGGATTTGTTTTTCTTCATGCAACAATGCAGCACTTATGGCATGTATCGACATCACTAGGTAGGTGTATAAATTTTCATTATCTAGAGGCTTGGATAGAATGGGAGGTCCCTCTAAGTGACCTACCAGAGCTTAAAACATGTCAATTCAGTACTGCATCTATTCAAAGTTCCTCTTCCCTGTGCAGTTAAAGCGTTCGACAGATTCGAAGCGATGGAGGTGCAAAAAGTCATAGCAGGGATACAATGAGGATGAAGCGGGATATAGCGGATGTCTCTAAAATAGCATATAAAACTCGTACTTAATGTTTTTACAAATATATAAATGGTAATTAAATGAAAAATTATCATTCAATAGAATTATAATTAATACATAAATAATTTTAAACAAAAAACATGTGCGAATATACTTCAAATAAACGTAAAACTGCTATGTAACATGATTGAATTTAGTAGAATATTAGAGAATTTTCATTTTTGAAAATATATTAAAAATTAAATAAAATAAATTAGTTTCATAATTTTTATAATGTATAAATGCAATTTTTTAATTCATTTTATTAAAGAAGATATAGTGGAAATAGCAAAATATAGCGGGAATAACGGGATATAGCGGAAATAGTGGGGATTAAAGCGGAAAGGCTATATTTTGGGGCTATATGGAAAAATCGTAGTGGTAGAAATCCGCTATGAGATATAGCGGAGTAATAGCTGGGCATTAACTACACAGCCTTTTCCCTTTCCTAATTAAATCAAAGAAGGGAATACACTTGTCCATGGACCTGGAGATGAATCTGCTTATGGAGGGACATTCCTATCAAGGCTCTGTCCCTATTTAGTCTTTTTCGGCCCTTGGATATTTCGAATTGATTTAAACCCAGAAATTTTCTCAATGCAATGTCGAAAGAACAGTTCATTGGATTGCGTTTTTCTACGTTTTCGAAGAACACTGAACATTTCCACCCAGTCATCGATGTGATCATTTGATTGTCGTGACGTCACAAGCATATAATCCATATATACTTCCATCGATTGTTTGATCTGGTCTTCGAACATTCGATTGACCAGTCTTTGGTAGGTAGCTCCAGCATTCTTTTTTCCAAATGGCATCAAAACATAGCAATACAGTACTAGATCAGTAATGAAACTGGTGTGTTCTTAGTCGAGGATGTGCATCGAGATTTGAATGTTTCTGGAGTACTTTTCCATAAATGAAAGTAATTCATGTCCAGCGATTGAGTCTACCAGCTGGTTGATTCTTGGAAGTGGAAAACTATCCTTCAGGCATGCATTATTTAGATCTGAGTAGTCAACACATGTTTGGCACTTCCCATTTGCTTTTCTCAAGAGAACAAGGTTAGATACCCATTTGGAGTAGAGGACGCCGTGGATAAACCAGTTGATTTTGAACCTATCCACCTCCTTTTTAAGGGAAATAGATCTCTCCAGATCCATGCCACATCGTTTTTGTATCACTTGGACATGCCTCGCATTAATATTACATGCATGGATCACAATGGTTGGATAGATACCATACATATCAAAATGGCACCAAGTGAACACATCAAGTCTGCTCAGAGAAAACCAGCTAACTCCTTCATCGTCACAGAGCTGAGCGGTGATCCGATCTTCAGGACCCGTGAGGAGTCGTCGTGACTGACTGTGACATCGATTGTCAACTCAACGGGTGCAACCTTGGATTCTTTTGGCTCTTCTTCTTCGTTTCTCGGATCTATATATTATAGAACCGATTGTGGCACCTGAACAAGGTCCGGACGCTGGTTGCATAGCTATACTAATTTTTATGCAGAGAGACTTCTCCGTAAATTTTCCCTTTTCCTTTCGCTGAGTATCCCTTAACTCGGCCAGATAACAGGCATGTCTATTCACCTGGTCTCCATAAACAACTCCCAGATCATTATCTATTGGGAAATTTAGTGTTAAGCACCAAAGGGCAAGAACCGAGCAGAATTCGGCAAGGGCTGGTTGGACCAAAAAGGTATTCTACAGAGAGTCCACATCCAACACAACAAATGGCAGCACCCACACTCTCCTACGGTTGTTGTCTCCTAACTCTACCAATAACTTGACATAGTCGACCACTTCAGTCGCAACACCGTTAAAGTCGTAAATGCGGGCTTTACACGATTTCAGGTCTTTGGCTTCCGTTCACATCTGGTTGTATGCCCTTTTGAAAATAATGTTTATAAAACTTCTACAATCAATCAAAATATTCCTCGCTAAGGCGGGGCCGATCATGGCCTAGATGACCATTGGATCGATCGTAGAGGCCTCCACCTTATTTGCATCTCCACTTTAGAATGTTATGTTGTCTATCATAGTATGATGCTGCTTGGTCGGAGGACCATCCTCCATGTTTGAGCAATATTCAAAATCAACATGCCTGATCACGTTCGCGTAATGCACCATTTCATGCCAGGTTTTGTCGGCTAGATGCGGTCCTCCAACAATGGTATTAATAACTAGTCTTCCTCCTATCAGTCGAGGTTCCTCGACATTAAGGGGAGCTTGTCCTCAATTAGGGTCGGATGTTCCCTACCTGCCATCTTGTAGGGCTTTAACAAAATGTTGCAATTTTCTCTCATGAATTAACTTTTCTGATATCATGCAAGTGACGACACTCGTCCGTGTTATGACTATAGGTTTCATGGAACGTACAGTACTTCCATGTCTACTTCTTCTCCCTCGACTCTTTCGAAGGCGGTTTATGGTACTACAGGGTATTACAGGTCGATAGATAGATATTTTCTAATGACATGCTCAAAGGTGTGTATGTGTCATACATAGGGAGCCTTGGCTTCCTTATCCTAGAATCGCATCTTCGGCCGCGGTTTCATACCATCGACGTTTTTCTGCACATTCGGTTTATTCTGAACATTAATCTGAACTTTCCCAAAACTATCACTAGACTCTCTTACTACTACATTATTTGTACTCCCTCGACACTTGGGCCTGCAACATCCTTCTTTGTAGTTCGCTTTGCCTCCTCCTTTCTTAACAACTGAGCTGCCTTTGAAAATAAATGGTCTAATGTGGAAGGAGGTTCCCTATCAACCAATCACTAAGTTTGGAATCGGGGTCAACTCCCCTAGTAAGTGCCATGAGTATTGCATCATCATTCAGATTATTGACTTCTGTAACAACTTTATTAAACCGTTCTAGGTAATCTATAAGCGACTCCCCTGATGCCTGAACCGAGTTGGAGAGAGACATAACATCCTTAGGCCGAGGTGCATGCATGGGGAACTGCTTCAAAAATTTTGTCACCAATGCATCAAACGAAGAAATAGACCATGGTGGTAACTTATTGAACTACATGATCACAACATCCTCTAGAAAAATAAGGAAACATCTATACTTGACTGCATTAAGGGGTTAGGTGGAGTCCATAAGCCATTCGTACCTCATAAGATGCTACATATGGTCAGATTTCCCCATGTAAGTAGTTATCGAACGCATATTAAACCTCTATGGATACTCTACATGTAGAATGTTGTTAGTGAATGGAGTATGGCTCCTGAATAGTCCCCAATCATCACTGTTAATCCCTGACTTTCATTCACAAGCTACCTCACCATGGCTGTGAAGTCTGATGTTTGAAGAGTTGGTGTCAAGTGATGGTCGTGTTCCACCTCATATGAATGTCCGGTTCACGTCTACGGGCAGTACCATGTTGCCTTAACTCCTCTTGTTCATGATCCATCTCTTGAGCTACGGTCCTACCATCATCTCCCAGTTGTGGTTCAACTACATTCACTGGAGCTCCAGCAACTATAGTTCCACCAAAGAGGGCCCCTCCAATTGAATGGTGATATGGGATGACGCTAGAGGTTAATGCTTTGTTGGGTGTTACGAACGAAGAAGACGAGTTAAACCGAGTTTCGTTGTTAGAGAATTCACAATATTTTTGAGCTCGTGATAGGACTACTGCCGACATGAGCCATTGAGTTTTGGATAGATTTAGTATCAGGAGCAGAATCAGTAAGTAAACCGCCAAGTAGAATAACACCTACCGAAATGAAGAAGCTAAATGTTTAGTTGGTGGATTTAGAGGGTAAGAATTTTATCAGACCAAGTGGTTCGTCGTGGGAAGAAGCCGTAGTGTTTGCAAGAAAATCGAATGAGTCGTTAAGGTTGTGTATCAATTATCGTATGTTGAATGAGAAGACGATAAAGAATCAATATCCATTTCCTAGGATTGATGATTTAATCGACCAGTTGAGTGGAGCCAAAGTATTTTCTCGGTTGGATTTGGTAATAGGGTTCTATCAGCTTAGAGTTGTAGAGGATAGTATTCCTTTAATGACATTTTGGACCAGATATGGATAGTACGAGTGGTTAGTGATGTCCTTTGGATTAACTAATGCGCTAGCATTTTTCATGGACTTGATGAACAGAATCTTCCAGGAGCGTCTAGATAGATATGTTTTAGTATTCATAGATGACATTTTGATATATTCTAAGGTTGAAAAAGAAAATGAAGTTCATCTTAGAGTGGTGCTTGATACATTGAGGCATCATCAACTGAAAGCGAAATTTTTGAAGTGTTATTTCTAGAAGAAGGAAGTAAAGTTTCTTGGTCGTTAGTCTCAGTAAAAGGATTGTAAGTAGATCCGACTAAGGTTGAGGCAGTGAATAGTGGGAAGAGGCAATAGTGACAAAGATAAAGATCTTTCTTTGATTAGCGTGTTACTATCGGAGATTCATTAAGGGTTTCTCGCAGATAATGGCACTGATGACTAAGCAAACTCGAAAAGATGTGAAGTATGTCTGGACTGATAAGTGTGAGGAGACATTCCAGAAACTAAAACACTTATTGACAAATGCACCTGCTTTAGTTTTTCTAGAGGGGAATCGGTACTTAGTTGTGTACACGGATGCGTATAGAACATGATTAGGAGCTGTGTTAATGCAAAGAGGTATAGTGATTGCATATGCTTCTCAACAGCACATATAGCATGAAGTTAGATATCCAACTCATGATTTTGAATTAGCTTCAGTAATTTTCACATTGAAGGTGTGGAGATAGTACCTTTTAGGAGAAAGTTTCGAGTTATATAAGGATCATAAGTCATTGAGATATTTATTCTCTCGGAAGGAGTTGAATATGAGACAACAAATGTGGTTATAGTTTTTAGCCGCTTATGACTTTGGAATTGAGTACACACCGAGAAAAGGCAATAAGTTTGCAAAAGCACTTAGTAGGAAACATCGGAATGTGGTATTAGCAATGATAGCTAAGTGGAAAGATTTAGAAGCATTGACTACATGCAGAATTCTGTTTAGATCAGTGGCTAGATTTAGTAAAGAAACTACTATGCTGTCGTGCTTAGAAGCTCGACCGGTGATGATCGAAAGGATTGCTTCTAAGTAAGGAGAGGATCCATTATTAGACGAATGGATTAGAAAGTTAAGGGATGGAACCGAGAGTGATGACTTGAAAGATTTCAGTCTTGACCAAAATGGGTGATTAAGGAAGAAAGGATGACTATGTGTTCTAAATATAGAGAGCGTTAGGAAGGAAGTTCTTAGAGAATGCCATCATTTGAAATTAACTATTCATTAGGGAGGAACTAAGATGTATCTGGAAATGAAAAGGAGTTTTATTCTTAGAAGGTATGAAGAGAGACGAAAATCAGAAATCGAGTGAGTTACTTCAGTCTTTAGATGTTCCAAGCTGAAAATGGGGTTCCATCTCAATGGATTTCATAGATGGGTTGCCAAGATCGAATAGATGAAATGACTGTATATGGGTTATAGTGGACAGATTGACCAAGAGTACCCGTTTCATTCCATTTAAGTCAACCAGTACAACACTTATTTTAGCTAAATTGTTTGTAAAGAACAAAGTTAGAATGCATGGAATTCTTGGTAGTGCAGTAAGTGACAGAGATTCCTTATTTACTAGCGAGTTCTGGAAGAGTCTACAAGAGACTTTAGGAGTCAAGCTCAAGATGAGTATCGCTTACCATCTGTATGCAAATGGGAAAATGGAAAGAGTTAACAAAGTCTTAGAGGATTTGTTAAGAGCTTGTGTGCTAGATTTTGGAGGATCATGGGAAGACCACCTAAATTTAGCCCAGTTTTCGTATAACAAAAGTTATCAGACTTTTATAAGAATGGCACATTTGAAGCTTTGTATGGTAGGTAATGCAAATCTCCCATTTTTTGGTTAGAGACCAAGGAAATGTTAGTACTTGGTTCAGATTTGGTTAGAGAAGATGTAGAGTTATGCCAATAAGAGACAGAAAGATTTAGAATTCTCAGTTAGAGATCATGTCGTCAAGGTGTCACCAATGAAGCTGTAATTAGATTTGGAAAGTCAGGAAAATTGGCACTAAGATTTGTTGGACCATTTCCTATATAGAAAGGATCGGGAAACTCACGTATAGAGTAGAGTTACTGAATAGTTTGACAGGAGTCCACAATGTTTTTCATATTTCTCATCTAAGAAAGTGTATTAAGGATCTAGATATTACTATTACATCAACATTATTAGATTATCTAGTAAGGAAACTGGATATGACTATAGTTAGAAAACAGTTCGTATAGTTGCGAGGGATGAGAAATGACTAAGGAACAAGATAGTCAAATTAGTCAAAGTCCAATGGGGTGATGACGAGAGAGACTGTACTTGAAAAACTAAGAGCAGGATTATAGATACTTATCCTGACTTGTTTCATGGTATGTTTTACCTTTATGTGATTGTTATGAGTACATTATCGTAATTTTGAGGATGAAATTCTTTAAAGAGGGGAGTCTGTAATGACCTTAATTTTGATTAACATTATTTAGGACTTTTAATTAGCTAAATTAAATGAAATAATGTAGAAGGTTAAAGGATTGAGATTTGTAAACTAATAAAGGAGCCATGCCTTAATGAATATATAAGCAAAATAGAATTAAAGATAAGGAAGTAGGAGGAATATGATAAGGGAAAAATAGGAATAGACTTTGTATTATACACTAAACCCTTCCATCCTTCATTTCAACATTTACAAAAAAAAGCAAAATTCTTGTAAGTTCGGCCGGCCTCATAAAGAAGAATCAAAAGAAGATGTGCGAAGAATCAAGTAGAAAGTTTGAAGAAATTAATCAAAGAGCAAAAATCTCTACCTTCTTAGTACCAAGCCAAGGTCATTCGATTTACGTCTCACTTTTGTAAAAGATTTTGGTTTCAAGATTGGATCCAAACTAGTTTTGCAAATAATATGCCATGTTGTGTTTGTTTAAATGGATATATATGCTAGTTGATGATTTTCGATGTTTCATATAGATTTTATGATCAGTTTAGACTGGAAAACTATTAAATGAGATCCAAATGATTTGCATTTTTTTTACATGGTCAAAAACAATATTATTATAAGTGGGTTTGAAGTTTCATAATTTCCAAATTTGTTGTGGATTTATTATGAATTTTCTATGATAGAAAATAGTATATATTGGGTTTAAATTATTTAAAGCAATTATATAACGATGTTGGGTCCTAAATTTAATTATGTTAGAAAACATATCAAAAGTGGATCATGGTCATTTTTGGGGAATTTTCCTAAGTATTTTATTATGGTTATAAAATTATTTAAATCAAGGGACTTAAACATTTTATATGTTTTATCAAGGAGAAGAGCTTGTTTCTTAAAACGTTTTCATTGATAACCTTGAATTCGGCAGCCGTTTAGAAAATAATTTTGATAAAGAAATGGCAACTAATTACATTTTTGACAAATAATGCAGGTTAGGTAAAAAAATTCTTTGAAAGGCTAAAAATCAGCTTTGCTTAGAAATAACATTTCGCCACTTCCATATGTTAGCTTTCGACACCATACGTTCGCTTATAAACCCATTCGAAACTAATGCACATGGTATCAAGCAATTAATACATAGTTTGTTGGAGAAAGGTGGAGGGGACCATGTCGAAACCATGCTTTTGAAGGGGTCGAAGTTTTTCTTATCGTTTGCACCAAAATTGGACACAACACTTTTCGGAAGTTTTTGAAGAGATAATAAATGAAGAAATCAAATTGAAAATGAGGATTATCTAACAAAAACTCCAAGTCACAGAAAAGTAAATTGCACGGAAGACAGTAATTTAGAGTGGTTTGGCGTATCGCCTACGTCTACTATGAAGTTTTGTCACTTTATTGCTCGATGTTCGGGGAATACAACTTTTTATGCCTAAATACAGCAGATAGTAAGCCAAAATTCGAAATCAATGGCAGCAATGATGATATGGAGTGATTCTGGCGGCGTCCGGGCATGCTTTGTCTCTAAAAATTCTCCGATCCCCTTTCTAAATGACCAGGGGCTCTATTTATAGGCGTAAGAGGCTGATAATTCGCTGAAAATCCGGTAGACCACTTCTGGCACGTGAGGGGGCCCACATGCCCGGCCTCAGGAAATTTGGGCCCACTTTGGGATCAATTCGAACTCCATTCGAATCGATCACAAAATCATCCAATCAAGATGAAATTTAGTGTGGACATTCTTCAACATGTAAGCAAGCTCCTGTGAAAATTTCATAGCATTTGGACTTATGGATCTCGAGATATGATCGATTCGAAATGATGATCTTTGTCGGGCTGCTTCGCTCGAATCGATTCATTCGAACCAATTGCTTCGCATTGATGGTATCGCGTGCCTTCATGATGACGTGGAGCGTAACTTGCGTATCGTTCCGCCTTTTTCTCCTATTTGATCGAGTCGTCCCGAAGACTTCGCCGCCTTGACTCGATGGCTTCGAAAGGCTTCAACCACCCCTGGGCTCGAAGGAGCTCTCATTTTTATCGATCCTATCTCGTTTCAGTGGACTGATATGAGATGACTATACTGGATGGATTCGAAGAGAAGTGTTTTCATGGATTCGAATGACCGTAATTTTGATGTATTCGAACCAGATGGAGGCGAGGCTATCTTCCTTTCGACCGTTTTAAGTGTTATGGATTCGAAGGCTGATGTTACTGATGGACTCGAACATCACCCTTTTGATGGATACGAAGGAGGAAGCTCCGATGGATACGAAGTAGTACATCCGGACCGATTCGAACGAATGCTTGCTGATGGTTGCGAACTAGATGGATTCGAACCGATGGATACGAACATAATCTCTGCCTATGGGTTCGAACTAAGGTGTAACCTATCGATTCGAACAAGGGCTATCTCCTTCATCTTGAATCGATCATAGCTTGAGCATACGAACTCGGATTGGCTTGAAACTTGGAACATCAGCTTTCTTAGCTTTGCTTGTCACGTCATATCAATTGTAGCTCAATCTGGACTCGGAAAAAATTCAACGATATCCCTAGTGAAGTATAACATGACCAATCTCTGAGATGAACTGTCCTTTGTTTTTGATCGATCTTTTGGTATCACGGCTTTGCCAAAAAGCGGGATAACATTTGCCCCCCAAAGTACGTCTTGTGGAAACATGACGTGCTTTGAAAAGCTGCAATTTCTCTCTGAACAATCGTTGCTCTTTTGTCAAAGGTTGTAACCTTGCGTTGATATGATTAATTGCTGTAGAATAGTGCTTGGCTGCTGGTTGTTGTAATCATAACCAGATGAGTATTCGATCTCTGTGAATGTTTAAAATCGAATATTAGTCCGACATATATGCACATATGTTAATTTGACTCTCGTTAACGTTGTGTGTTCACGAGTCGTTGTCAGTTTTGTTCGTTATTGAATTTTGTATCGATTCTCTCCTGAACCGATTTGGAAATTTGAGTTGGAACAACGCTTGATGGTTGTTTTTGACTATCCACTTGTGTCGATTCTCTCCTGAATCGATGTAAAAGGTTGTAAAGTAGTTTTTCATATCGATGCGAGTCGAAATGGTGGATACGAAATGATAGTTCGTGTCGATGAGCTTGGATGGATACGAAACGTCCGTTCGTATCTATGAGAAATGATGATTACGAAATGATAATTCGTACCAATGAGATTGGATGGATACGAAACATACGTTCGTATCGATGAATTTGGATGGATACGAAACATCTGTTCGTATCGATAGGAAATGATGGATTCGAAATCGTTGTTCGTATCGATAGGAAATGATGGATAAGAAATCGTTGTTCGTATTGATGTACAGTGGATGGAGTTGTGAGCTTGTTGATGTGAACGAGGGCTTCGAGTCGATGGGGTTCACAATCTTCAGCTGTCCTTGCTGCTTGTTACGTATCGATGGATCCGTTGTTTATTTTGAGTCGATAGAAATTTTTGGTGATGGATTCGAAACCACCGTTCGACTCGAGCGCCAGGGTGACCGGTGGTGACTGGTCACATGGACCGAGAGACGAATCGACCCGGTTCTCCTATGGTTCAATATAAATAGCGTGGACTTAGCCATTTTCACCTTTTTTACTTTTGCTGCCACTTTTTACTTTCGTATCGATAGAGAGGAAGCACTGTTAGCCTTCGAATCGATTCAATCCTTCTGTCCTTCAGAATTAAACATAAAATCTGGTGATTAATGGATAGAATCATGCTTAGAATGATGAAACTCGAAATCTCAATCCATCTTTCTTGCTTTCATGATCGGTTTTTATGAATTAGAGCTCTGGATGGGTGAGAGCAAGGTTGGGGATGGATGCGTTGCCATGGAGTCGAAGCCATTTTGGAGAAGAAGGAGTTGTGGAGCTTTCGAATCGAAGGAGATTACGCGATTTCGTATCGATACCAGTATGAGAGCGGCGATCGATTCGAAGCCAAGGTTCTCAGATCGATGCGAAATGGTGTATCTTTGATCGATTCGAAACGCATCGTTTCGTACTAGATCGATACGAAACGTATCGAGTCGAACTTGATCGATTGAAGCGTATCGAGTCGAGCCTGATCGATACGAAACGTATCATTTCGAACATGATCGATACGAAACGTATCGATTCGGACTGGATCGATACGAAATGTATCGGTTCGAATGTGGTTGATGATATTTCTTCGACTTGGTACGAATTTGAACTGCAGCGACCGATTCCAAGTTGAAATTAGACGATTTGAGAGAACTTTGCACATTAGAATACTTGACCCCGACGAGCTTCTGTCTTGCATGACTGACCTTGACCGTAGAACTGCATATTTGACTACCTTTCGAAGCTCGCCGATGGAGCTGTAACTTTACCAAAATGTAACGAACTTTAACTTGGATCGATTGTTTGCATCTGGATGGCACGGTTGTGACGGTCAGCGATGACAGTCATTTCCGGTTTGATTTACAGAGTTTTGTCATTCTTACATTGCAGTTTATTCTGTAGAATTTGCTCAAGTAATGCACAGCACTGCACGACACATCCATGCACTTTACACCGGGGAATGCACGGGCTTTTTAGCATCTAATGAAGATTTCTCGTGAGTTAGCTAGTTATGGAAACTTCAAGTTCACAGCCGCAAGAAACTCAGAGTTCAGTCCCCTCCCGTGCTTGAAGTATCGGAGATTGAGATTGAAGTTATTGGTCCAGCTCCGGATGAGTTACCTGACACGTCCTTCATTAGTAACCCATCAGACTCAGTTCTGTCCAACATTTCAGAAGATATGCTAGGAAGAATATGTTTAAGGCATGGCTTGTCGATGGATGACGTGCTACTTCCGGGGCCAAATGATAGACCGCACAATCCACCGGAGGGATATACCGCATTCAATCGCCATGCATGCACAGCTGGGACACTCCCTCCGTTTAACCAGTATATAAGAGAAGTATTGTCGTTTTTGAGGATCGCCCCGTCTCAGCTGCATCCGAACGGATATGCGTCACTCAATAGTTGTTCATTGCATTTATGGAGTATCTCCATCGACTGCCACTTCCGATTGAGATCAGATACTTGTTTAACATCAAGAGTCGGGCCGATAGTCCATCTTTCACATTCTTGGAGGCGGTGATAAATTGCCAAGTGATCATGGGGGCTTGGACAAGATTGACTTACTTCAGGACGGAATGGTTTTATGTTAGGTGCCCCCCAAGGTTCGCTCGACGATGGCTATTTAGACGTGACTATTGCTATTTTTTCAAGTAGTTGATAAAACTGATGTATTTGAAGTTGAACTCACATCTCTTTTCCTTTTCAGCCGTAATTCAGCAACCCAAAGGTGATCGTTTCAAAGAGATAGTTCGGGTTTTTTAAGAAATCCCGAGTGAAGAGAGGAATATCGAGATGTTATTAACAGATAGAAATCTTAGGATTCTCGGACTGATTAAAAGAAGACAAAGCATAATGCTTGATGGCGTCTTAAGAACTGCCTCAAAAGATCGAGTCAAACGAAGAAAGCCTAAAGGCATCGTAATCGAGGAGGCTGACTCGGAGAGAACTCATACTGATGAGGAAAAGTGAGCGAATCTGCGGATGTAGCCCAAGATACCCAAAGGCAAAGAAAAGGCAAGGCAGCCGTTGTTGAGTCATCAAAAAAGAGGAGATGGAAATCGGTTGTTACGGCTCGATCCGCCTCCGGAGTTAGAATTTCGCAGATGTCTCCTCCAAGAACGGAGAATCTTTATGAAGGGCTCGCCGATATTCCAATTCCGGACAATGTGTCCTTGCAGCATGATGCCGGATTGGAAGAACTCTCAGAAGCTTTAGTTTTGAGCGAGTCTCTGCCCACTAGTGCGGTTGATACATCTGGTTGGTCGGGGGGTTGCACCCACATTCACACTTCACGGCACTACACGATTTCTAAGTGTAATACGTTCACTGTGAGAGATTATTAATTTTGCTTTATGTTTTTGCTTCGCAGATACTATGTCTGGCAAAGGTTCGATGCTTGGTAGCCTTCGTATGAAACGCCAGTCTTCTTCATATTACGAATCACACAGGAGGGAAGGAGATAGAGATTATTACTATGGGCGCTCGAGTCACGAGCGCTCTGATAGGGACAAAGATTACAGACGTCAGCCTTGATCTCTTACACGCCACCTCCTAGAGCTCCTGCACCGCCTCCGGTTTAAATTTCGAGGCCTCCGGAGACTTCACGGCCCAAGCTGCCTTCCCAACCATCGAGGTCTGATACTCACCGTAGAACGGAAATCGCGGCCCCCCCGTCAACAGAGTAGACATTGACGGAGCCTTCGGGGGAAGGAGTGGTTAGGCTTGCTCAACTGAGGAAAGAATTTCCTGAAATTTGCTTTGACGGGTTCGTTTTTCCCCCGCATCTAAAGAGGATACCGTTGACAGTTGCACCTATGATGCACGACTATCTCTCAGACGTATTCTTTCAGTATCAAGAGTGGTCGAAGACCGCTAAGAAAGCGTCGAAAGTGGCCTTTGATCGGCCGGCCACTATTGAGAAGTTGGAAAAAGAGCTTGGTCAAAAAGACCGCATTATTCAGGAGCTCGGTAGTGAGGCCGAATCTTCTCGAAATTCAGAGATTGAAGTTCTCAGAAAAGCGGATGAAGCTCAGGAAGCGATGAATAGGATGAAGCGTGAGCATTACGCTACCGTGGAAGACATGGGCCACCGAAATACCATCGTAACTTCCGAGCGAGGCGCGGCCTTAAAAGAGCTAAACGAGCTCAAGGCCAAAGTTGCAGAGATTATGAAAGAGAGAGACACCGCTAACGTTTCCGCACAGGAAGCGTGTGACCAGGCGGTGGAATTTCGAAGAGAGAGAGATGCGGCCTTGGAGAAGGTCCGCGAGACAGAAGCCGAAGTCGATGAGAAAGTTCGTCAAGCAGAGACTAAGCTAGAGACAGAGATAGAAGAACTTCTCGTTACTTATAACGCCAATGTGCTAAGGCACAGAAATCTGACATGGCTTGATGATTATCCGGCGCATTTGTTCAACGCCTGGAATTTATTAGTTGAAGAAGAGAAAACATCAAAGCTAGGTGACGTTTTTGATGAATTTCGAGTTGGAGAACCGAGTACTGACTGATGATGAGAAGAAGGTTCTCTACGATTTCATGATCTCTCATGCTAAAGAGAGGCTGGGTACCCAACACTTGGAAGTTGGTGAGGGGTTTGGCGCTGTGCATCCAGCTACAAGTTCAGAGACGATTACTCCATCAGGATCGGAGCCGACGCCAGCGACTGAGCCACAGTTGGTCCCAGGCTATGACCCTGAGCAACCAAGCTTATCTCCCATAGGGGAGCATTCTTCTGAAGCTGTTCAGTCAGCTACAAGTCAAGTTGAGGAAGGTACTCTACACAAATTTACTGTGTGTCTGAATTGAAGTACTTGTATTGAAGCGTGTTCTGACAACTTCTTTTCTTTCTTGTCCAGTGAGTAAAGTTACATCGACATCGCCACCTGCAGTCCAAGAGTCACATCAAGAACAGGAGGCTATTATTACTGAAGCGACTGCCACGACGACAGTCGCGCCTCCCGAGGTGACATAGGGGGATTCGATCACTTTCGATGAACAGATGATGAATGAACTCTTGAGCCAACACAATGACCCCTTTGTTGACATGCCATTTGTTCTCGGCACGTTCCCACCCGCTTCTATTGCATCGTCACAGTCCACCACTACCTATCGTGAGTCTTGTGCTACTCGTGAGGCTGAGATACTTGCTCAAATCGAAGCAGAGATGGAAGTGGCAGCACACGGTGGCGATTCTGAAAGTGTTACAACGGCGGTTGATCCCACTTCTCTTGTGGTGACATCTTCTGGAGACACACTAGTTGGAACCAGCGCGCCCGTTCTTCCCTCGGTAGTAGACCCGAATCCTCCGACTCCTCCAGAAGAGAATATTCCTTTAAGTTCAGGTTCGGAGGAATATATCGATATCATGCCTTCGTCAGAGGAAGATCCGCCAAAGGATACGGGGTCGAAGCGAAAGACTGCTAGTGGTTCCCAGTGGTTCGGCATTAAAGAGGAAACCGAAGATGAAGAAGTAGATGATTCCCTCTAGTGCATTTTTGGTAGCTAGGAAGTCATTTTTATTTTCCTTTCATAGGCTATGTACAGATGTAGGCTTGGCCCCCTGCTAGTAGGAATTTTTTGGAAGAACTTGTACATGAATCTTTACATACAGTTAGTTGAAATAAAATTCAATTTCTTTGTTTTGATTCTCATTTCTTTGGTGCTTAAGTATTTGCAGTGTTTGGCTTTCAGTGTCGTGTACTTGTGGTGTTCTTACCGTCAAGTAGAGTTTGTTTTATTTGCCAAGTCTAAAAATCTTGATCGCATGCCGTGATTGATGAATGCGTTGAACTTCGGGCATTGTATTGCTTCGGTTAGAGATTAACACTTAAGCTTTTTGCCCCCCAGTCTCGGGGAACAATATTTGTATTACAGTGGTTGATCACACTTATTGCAAATCTTAAGCACATGTCCACACTCTGGGGACTTAGGATAATTTGTGATCGATAATATGGTTCGCACTCTGGGATTTGAGAGTTATCGATGTTTGTAATATGGTTCGCGCTTCGGGAACCTTGACTTGGTATTTGTACTCTTAATTCTCACTCTGGGAATTTGGAGTTGATATTTATACTTTGGTTCGCGCTTTGGGAACCTGGAATTGATGTTTATACTCCACTTCACGCTCTGAGAAGTTGGAGGTTGCATTGATGTATTGGTTCGTACTCCGGGAACTTGGAATAGATGTTTATACTCCAATTCACGCTCTGGGAAGTTGGAGTCAGCCGACAGATGGTCAGTCACACCTATTTGAGCTTTTTAGGAATTCGGTCATACTCTGGGAACGATGGATTTGATGTTTATACTCCAATTCGCACTCTAGGAATTTGGAGTCCGTTCGCACTCTGGGAACGAGTTATTTGATGTTTATACTCCAATTCGCACTCTGGGAATTTGGAGTCCGTTCGTGCTCTGGGAACGATTTATTTGATGTTTATACTCCAATTCGCACTCTGGGAATTTGGAGTCCGTTCACACTCTGGGAACGATTTATTTGATGTTTATACTCCAATTTGCACTCTGGGAATTTGGAGTCCGTTCGCGCTCTGGGAATGATTTATTTAATGTTTATACTCCAATTCGCACTCTGGGAATTTAGAGTCCGTTCGCGCTCTGGGAACAATTTATTTGATGTTTATACTCCAATTCGTACTCTGGGAATTTGGAGTCCGTTCGCGCTCTGGGAACGATTTATTTGATGTTTATACTCCAATTTGCACTCTGGGAATTTAGAGTCCGTTTGCGCTCTGGGAATGATTTATTTGATGTTTATACTCCAATTCGCACTCTGTGAATTTAGAGTCCGTTCGCGCTCTGGGAACGATTTATTTGATGTTTATACTCTAACTCACACTCTGGGAATTTGGAGTTAGTCGTAGGACTGCCATGTGTCGGTCCAGTTCAGCCTTTGATGTGATGGCTTGCCCCCGAGCTGGGGTTTCACTTAGTGAGTGGCCGGTCGTATCACAGTCACTCGCTATTTGAATAAATTCCATTGTTCGATGGAACTTAGCTCTTCTTGTGTCGTGATTGTTGAATGTTGCATTCGGTGAATCACAGCTCTAGCTTGAAGAGATTGTAATTTATTGCTGAAATAAGAAAATATGGCAAAGTGCGCTCCTTATCACAAATTCAATTTTCATAATGTAAAGGAAATTGCAAAGTATTCATAGATTGAATGAGCCTGTCATGTGTAACAGTGACGAAGGTCTTCGTCATTCCAGGCTCCTGAAAAAGTTGGTCCGCCACTGATGGCGTTTATCACCAATCTTCCACGGGGGATAAGTGGAGTCCTCCTGCCTCGGTCGATTAGGTTCATTATTTTGGTTCGATGGGCCCGCTTCTCCAGGCTGCGGTGCCCGAACAAACTGTTCCAGCTTCCTTTCTCTAATCAACTTTTCAACGAGATCTTGTAAGTGACGACACTCGTTCGTATTGTGCCCGTAGCTTTCATGGAACCTGCAAAATTTTCCCGTCTGGATTTGCCTCTCTGACGACGGTTTTGGTGTAGGTTTTTGATACTGAATTGTATTACAGGTTCATAGATACAAGTTCTCCAGTGAAGTATTCAAAGGAGTATAACTGTCAAACATAGGATTTTTGTGTTGTGGGCCACAATTTTGATCTCGTTTTCTAGTTTGATTCACGCTCTCTCTTCGCCGAGCTTGTTTGTTTTTAACGTTCAACTGAACTTTTCCGGAGCTCTCACCGGACTGTTTGATTGTGACATTGCTTTGAATCCCTTCCGTGCTTGGTCCTGCATCAGTTTACTTCCTAGACTGTTTCGCGTCTTCCCTTCTCAGGAATTGAGCCGCCTTGGCGTGGAAACGGTCCAACGATGCAGGTGGTTTTCCGTCCAACCAGTTGCCAAACTCGGAATCGGGGTCGATTCCCTAAGTCAACGCCATAAGGATGGAGTTATCGTTCGGATTGCTGATCTCCGCACATGCAGTATGGAATCTCTCTAAGTAGTGTCTGAGCGTCTCTCCAAGAGCTTGAGTGACGCTAGACAGAGTGTTGACATCTTTCGGCCTTGCGACGTGCATGCGGAATTGTTCGACGAATTTTGTAGCCAACTGGTCAAATGAAGAGATGGATTGAGGTGGTAGTCGAGTGAACCACATGGTAGAGATGCCCCCCAAGGATATGGGAAAACTACGACACTTCACTGCATCGTCAGCTCTGGCAGCGGTCATCGACCATTCATATTTCAGAATATGCTAGTTGGGGTCGGAGTTTCCCTCATACATGGGTAGAGTTGGCATCCTGAATCGCCGTGGGGGTTCGGCAGTAAGGATATCGTCTGTAAAAGGAGTGTGACATCGGGAAATTCCCCAATCGTCATTTGTGAGTCCTGGCTCTCACGGATCATCTGACATATCATGGTCGGAAGATTCGGCATTTGTATGTTCTGTGTGGCTTGTGCCGGTATGTGATCATATCCCACATCTTGGAGTTGGACCAGATGCTGTGGGTGGTCCAAATCATGCCTTCTTGGCTCGTAGTCCTCTGGGACGTATGGTTTAGGAGTACGTCCGCTATGACGACGGTCCAGGTTCGATTGATCTTGGGCATCGACTCCTAATTCAACCGCGACGTTAGTGGTGCGGTATTCTGCGGTGTGGTGAGGAATGACACCTCCTCGGGAGGAGGGTTCGGTTTGGAAACTGGCTGATGGACAAACTCTCAGTTGTCCAACGGTCATTGCCGGCTGATCTCCAACGGCTGGTATGCGACTCCCATCTAGCCGGGGTCGTGGAGATCGATTATGATGATCAGAAGATGAAGAATATTCGCTGGAGGAGCGAGAAGCAAGGTCTCTCTTGGATCTCTTTCGCTTCTGGCGATCCAGCCGGTTGATCAGCTCGGCGTTAGCGCGTAGATGTTCTGCTACTTGTTGCGGACTCTGGGTCAGCTTTTGGAATAGCAACTGCAACTCCTGTCGGGTAACCGGACCTGATTGTTTTGAGTGTCCAGTAGCATCTTGATTATATGGAGGTAGTGGCGCAAGATTCTGTCTATCCTGTTCTTCTTGATTGATAGCGTTAGAGGTGATCCTTGTGCTAACCATCTTGAAGGTTGAATTCCTTTCCTAGACTTTATGCAAATCTGAATTGAAGGGAAGGAACTTGGATTTGATCTGGATCTCTCTCTTAGATTTATTCAATCCGATATTGATGACAGATCCAAAGAGCAGGAGAAAAACTGGGTTTTCTCAATGAAAGCACCAAAGTGTTTGCACCAAAATTGGGCACAACACTCTTCGGAAGTTTTTGAAGAGATAATAAATGAAGAAATCAAATTGAAAATGAGGATTATCTAACAAAAAATCAAAGTCACAGAAAAGTAAATTGCACGGAAGACGGTAATTTAGAGTGGTTCGGCGTATCGCCTACGTCCACTATGAAGTTTTGTCACTTTATTGCTCGATGTTCTGGGATTACAACTTTTTATGCCTAAATACAGCAGATAGTAAGCCAAAATTCGAAATCAATGGCAGCAATGATGATATGGAGTGATTCTGGCGGCGTCCGGGCGTGCTTTGTCTCTAAAAATTCTTTGATCCCCATTCTGAATGACCAAGGGCTCTATTTATAGATGTAGGAGGCTGATATTTCACTGAAAATCAGGTAGACCACTTCTGGCACGTGAGGGGGCCCACATGCCCGGCCTCAGGAAATTTGGGCCCACTTTGGGATCGATTCAAACTCCATTCGAATCGATCACAAATTCATCCAATCAAGATGAAACTTGGTGTGGACATTCTTAAAAATGTAAGCAAGCTCCTATGAAAATTTCATAGCATTTGGACTTATGGATATCGAGATATGATCGATTCGAAATGATGATCTTTGCCGGGCTGCTTCACTCGAATCGATTGATTCGAACCGATTGCTTCGCATCGACGGTATTGCGTGCCTTCATGATGACGTGAAGCGTAACTTGCGTATCGTTCCGCCTTTTTCTCCTATTTGATCGAGTCTTCTCGGAGACTTCGCCGTCTTGACTCGATGGCTTCGAAAGGCTTCAACCACCTCTGGACTCGAAAGAGCTCTCGTTTGTATCGATCCTGTCTCGTTTCAGTGGACCGATATGAGATGAATATACTGGATGGATTCGAAGATAAGTGTTTTCATGGATTCGAATGACTGTGAGTTTGATGGAGGCGAGGCTATCTTCCTTTCGACCGTTTTGAGTGTTATGGGTTCGAAGGCTGATGTTACTGATGGACTCGAACATCACCTTTTTGATGGATACGAAGGAGGAAGCTCCGATGGATACGAAGTAGTACATCCGGACCGATTCGAACAAATACTTGCTGATGGTTGCGAACTAGATGGAGTCGAACCGATGGATACGAACAGAATCTCTGCCTATGGATTCGAACTAGGGCGTAACCTATGATTCGAACTAGGGCTATCTCCTTCATCTTGAATCGATCATAGCTTGAGCATACGAACTCGGATTGGCTTGAAACTTGGAAGATCAGCTTTCTTAGCTTTGCTTGTCACATCATATCAATTGTAGCTCAATCTGGACTCGGAAAAAATTCAGTGATATCCCTAGTGACCAATCTCTGATATGAACTATCCTTTGTTTTCGATCGATCTTTTGGTATCACGGCTTTGCCAAAAAGCGGGATAACACTTATAACCATTCAATCTGCTACCTTTCTATGCTTTTATAGATGCTTTCAAAGGGGTGCTTTTAGCTTGTCTTTGTTTAAAAATGATGATTGCCTTTATTTAGAAAAGAGCTTTTGAATGAGTTGCTGCTTATTTATGTTCTAAAAGAAGCTTTCGAAAGGATAGCCACTGTTGAACTTATTCGTAACGCATTCTGTCACATTCTTACCTTTCATACAAGTTAAGGCCGCTTTTCTTTGTAGCCTTAAAGCAATGTATTCGAAAGGGTTCTTTCACCTTTTACTTTGAATCCGCCTTCTCAATGTTTTCAAAAGGGTCATATAGCCGCTTTCAAATGGTTTTGGTGGTAATTCTTTCAAAATAGTGGGTTTCGAAACTATCCTCTTTCTTTTACTTAGGATTAATGGTTTCGTAGCAATGCTTTCACCCCGATTTTCTATGACCCTATAGTTATATTATATGTTAAAACCAAAGGTTTTGAAAGGAATGAGTTTAAATGATTTCAAAGAAATGTTTCCACAAACCATTACTTGAACCCAAATGCGTTCGAAAGGTATCGCATAAGTGTTTCAAAGGGGAGGTCCACAATGTTTTCGAAAGGAATATTTTAAATGTTTGAATGGAAGATTTTCAACGCTTTCGGAAAACAGGTTTATATAGTTACGAAAGGGGATGTCTAAGTTTAAAGAAATGATTTCGAAAGGCGTATTTTCAATACATTAAAGGGTATGTTTTGGGCCTTTCGGCCAAGTGTTTTAAGGTTAAATTAGTTAACTTATTTTGAAAGGGGTACTTTTAGTGAATTCAAATAGGATTGCTTAAGGTTTAAACAAAGGATTCAAATATATTATTTTGACCTTGTAGCCTAAATCTTTCTAAGATAAAAGGAGGTTTTAATTCATTATGAAAGGATAGATAATCCTATCGATAAGATTTCATCAACATTGCTTTGTGTAAAGCATATATCATGGCATAAGTACTTTGAGTAAAGCAAAGAGTATGATTTCCTTGTTTTATAAAGTTATGATTTGAGGGGTAAATCATTTACAGAGACTATTTGCAAGGAAATTAAAATTTAATATGGTAGTTAACCCTAAGTATATGTCAGGAAATGAAATCGAATAGGATAGTCAACCCAATGTTTCTGAATCATATATTAGAAAACCATATGAGATTGGTGTAGGATCACGCCCTATACTTTAGCTAATAGCCCTAAGATAATATAAGTCCAAAATTTTTAATATGCAGGACTTTGTCACATGCGGGACTAAAATATTTTTACACACATAAGGGAATGCGGAGAAAGATAGGTTATTGGTGAGCATGCAAAACCATTAGGATCAATTGACCCTAGAAGAAAATAGCTAAGGGCAGATAGACCAGTAGTGTGTCTAACGGAAGTTATATTATTGATTATATCTGGTAGGCCCGAGTCAGCCAATTGTTAATAGTTAGCCAGATAAAACTATCGTGTGGACAAATAGTCCATTGATTTGCTGATTTTTATGCATATATGTATTTGCTATTGTTGTTATAATCAGTTTAATTGTAGAATTTTAACTTGTATAAGATATGATTTTAAAAGGATATTAGTGAGGGGAACCCGTTCCGCTAAGCGGCATGGTCTCACTTAATATTAGTAAATCAAGATGTAATAGTGTTACTCAAACCAGACATTATGTCTAACTTAAAGTTTATGTTTTGTAACAGCCATGATTTTTGGTAACATTATTTAGAATATTTAACAAATAAAATAATGTATTTATTAGGGGATTGTGATTTGATTTTAATTAAGGTGTAGCCGTGTCATTTAACGATGAATTAAAATAAGAGTTCAATTGAAATAGAGGAGGGGTAAAATTGGAAAGCGGTCATTCCTATATCCTCCAAACCATAGCCATGTATAATTTACATGTTAATTTCATTTCTAAATTTTGAAAACTTAAGGTCGGCCACCTTTTCATTTTCATATCTTTATTGTTATCTGCCCCGTCATGCGCATTAATAAGAAAAAGGGGAAAAGAAAAAAGATAAGCTAGGAAGAAGCTTAAGCAAATCAAATTCATTCATATCTCAATCTCTTTAATCACAAAGGCTAAGGTAAATAATGTTTATATATCATTTTTGATTATGTTTTCGGTCTAAAGATGAATTTCGAATATTTTCCAATGATTTTCCATGTTTTTGGATGATGGAATGAATATATACTTGTTGATGAATTACGGTTTTCATAATGAATTTATGATATGTTTAAGATGAAAACCCTATTAAATGACATCCAATTTCTTTGCGAATTTTATTGAAGATCACAATAATATTTTGAAGATGTGTTTCAAATTTTAATTTTTTCTGAATTTTCGTGGAATTAATATGAATTTTCTAGTAAAGAAAATGGTATTTGGGGTTAGTAATTATGCATGAGTAAATATTTAATTGTTGGGGTCTGAAATTTTTATATGTTAGAATACATATATAAAATGATATTTTGGGATTTTTCTAGAATTTTTCTAAGTGTTTTAATGGTTATATAAAATTATTTAAGGTATGAGACTTAAATGTTTTATATAATTAAAAGAGGACTTTGCAACCAATCAGATTTAGACAAATAAAGCAGGTTAGGTAAAAAAGAATAGTTTAAGAGTACTAATAAATAGGTTTTTCACTATTTCGTCTCTTTCGGCAGCGGTTTCCGCCTCCGTACTATCACCTTCGACACAAGCGAAACCAATGCATATGGTATCAGCCAATTGGTACGTAATGAATTGGATGTGGGTGAAAGGTATAGGGTTGAAACTAAGAGGTTTTGAAAGGGTTGAAGCTTTGATTTGGAAAAAATTGTGCATGCTTGCTTTCAACTAATAAGCTTTCGACTGAATTGGCTTTCGACTTGGTCAAATGGTTTAAAAAATGGTTTCTATTGGGTTGCGCCTTTGCTTTTAAATGCTTTCTTTCAATTGAGTCGAAACTTTTAGCTATCGCTTCCTACCTTTCGATCCGGATGGTTTCAAATGGGCTCTTTTTGTTTTCTAAAACTTGGCCCATTTCCAATGCTTTTAAAGGGATGGTTTCAGCACCATCATTTCATTACTTAGGAAATGGTTTCGAAACGGAAGCTTTCGACTTAAAGGTTTTTAAGACCCTTTTTCTATGTTTGAAGTAAAACCCAAAATGGTTTCGAAAAAAGATAGTTTTAAATGGTATCGAAGGAGATGCTTTCGACTTTAATAGGTTTCCGATCCTTTTGCTCTACTTGATGGTAAAATCCAAATGGTTTCGACCAAGACGTTTTCAAAGGGTTTTGAAAGAGTTAACTTTGAATGTTTTCGAAAGGTTACCACCAGTTTTAAATAGAGCCAAAAGTGCTTTTGAAGGGGTTGAGTTTTGAAGCTTTCGAAAGGTTTTAGTGAATGTTCTCGAAAGTGGTAGTTCCCCAAGACTTCAACGGAGTTGAAAAGGAAGGTTTTTCTATGTTTTCAAAGGCAAGATTTAAAAGGTTATAAAGGAGGATGTCTAATGTTTTAAAGCTTTTGAAGGAAATACTTTATTAGTTTCGAAAGAGTTGCTTTCAATGGTTTCGAAGGGGTTACCTTTAAGGGTTTCGAAAGGGTGTTTAAAGGTTTTAAACATAGGTTTCGAATGTATTGAATAGACAATATAACCTAAGTGTTTTAAGTTAAAAGGGTTTTAACTTATTTTGGAAGAACAGCTAATCCTTATTAAAATTGGTCAACATTATTTTGAGTAAAGTATATATATCATGGCAAAATAGCTTAGTGTAAAGCTAAAGATATATTTTCCTTGTATATATATGATTTGAAGGACTAAATCATTTTGACAAGGTATTTAAAGAAAATTTAAAGGGTATTTAACCCTAGGAAAAGGTTTCGGACAGTAGTCCATTTTGATTTGGACAGTTAGTCCAGTTTATGGGCAGTCAGCCCAATTGTATGGACAGACAGTCCATTTGTAGCAGAATGGACCTTGCTATTGATTTTCGGACAGTTAATCTTTTTGTTAGCATCCATTTTATTGTGGGCAGATAGTTCACATATTACATTTTTAACAAACAGACAGTCTGTTTATTAGCATAACAGATATTGTTATTTTTATATAATCAGTTTGATTAACCAGTTGGTTGCAAGAAAGGAATTGCAAAATATATATGTTTTTGAAAAGGATATTAGTGAGGAAAAACCCATTCCACTAAGTGGCGTGGTCCCATTAATATCAATAAACCAAGATGTAACAGAATTTGTAACAACCCGCATATTTTACCATTGTATATTCAAATATTTTATTTAAATATAGCATCGTTAGTCGGATCTTAGTCCAAAAAGCCACTTTTTACAAACAGTCGAATTAGGAATCGAGACCACTTCTATTGAGTCCAAAATAGCGTTTGCGACCTTTTTGAGTATAAGCATTGATATGTTTGGGGTTAGCTAGAATTTCAACGTTTTCACTTAGGGCTTTGGGTTTGGGTTTGGGTTTCTGCCCACTAACTCAACTCATCTTATATTCTAACTCCACCCCCTCTCCTCTTCATTCCTTCATAACATTTCCTAACACTCAAGCTTTAGAAAAATGGGGGAAGAGAAAATAAATTAGAATTCCTAAGCCCTTGCTTCTTTGCAAATTCAAGTTTTAGCTCCAAAATCAAAGAGAAGCTTAGGTAAGCATCTCCTTCTTCTTCTCCATCACAATCTTTCTCCAATTTCATAAATTTTCTATAACCTAATTTGGGAAATAATTGCTTACGATCTTAAATTGGAGCTATTAGAGTTGAGATTGAAGAGTGGTTGATCTTCCTTTGTTTTCAAGCTTCTCCCTCATTGTTTTTGAGAAAAAAGGTGATTTTCTGAACTCACATCTATGTCTATAACTTTCATTGTTGTTAAGTATGAATTCCTAACATTTATTCAAGTTCATTTGCTTTTGATTTGAATTGATTTGGTGAACTTTCCAATTTTTTGTTTTGAAGTCCAATTTTATGAAAATCCTATTATGGATGTTTGGATATATTATTTGGGGTGTATCGAAGAGCCTATAAGGTTGGGTTGTCGCTTGGCGTAAATCCTCCATCGTCATTGCTTGCTGATCGCTCCCAAATCGTTTTGGCCATCATGGCCTAGGAAAATTGTTACCTTTACCAGGTGTTCGGACGTCTGGATACCAATTCCAGACGTTGGATAGGCCTTCTAGAGAGAACAATTCATGTCAGAAAAATAATAATGGCAGAGAACAGAATCAGACATCTGAAACAACCTTTCAGACGATTGAAACGCCTTGTTAGACGTCTGATACCACCTTTCAAACATCCGATACAACGTGTCAGATGTCTGAATCCACCTTTCAGACGTTTATATGGTTCTGAATTTCTAGAACCTAAATCCAGATGTCGGGATTTTAAACCAGATGTTCGGAACTGTTGATTTTGCCTAATTTGCCTATTTTTTAAGTAAATTTCCAAGGTTTTATCGATTTTCGTTGATCGGATTAGTCGTTATCACTTTTATCGACTTTGATGACTTCTTTTTGGGAATGTCCATTTTGATTGATTTGGTATCAATTTCTCTGGATTTGATTCACGTCTTCGTATGTGAATTTTTGTGATTATTTGTTTTTACAATCAATTTTGTAATTTGTCACTTTAAAATACAAAGGTTTTTATACTAGTAGTAAATATCAAAACTCTTTCATCAAAACGATTTTAACACTCTTTTAATACAAAGCTCGTTTATTAAAACCGTTTTCCAACCTATTAGTATATACAAACCTTTACCTCACTCGTTCGAGAAATCCAATTAAACGGCTTAGCAAAACAAGTGGTATGAAACACTTGCGTTTACTTTGTCGGTTAATTCTTGGACTTGTTCGATTGAACTCTTGTGACAACTTTCGAGTGGAAATATACAATCTGTTCGAAAATATTTAAGTTAAGCCAGTGGTTATGGGACATGAAGCTAAACTCCTTTATTTAATAGCTTAGTGTAATTTACACTTATTGATCAATGACGATCATTTTGTGATTTAGACTAGCAATGTGCGATGTCTCTTTGTCCACGAGGGAGACTAAACCCCGTTTTTGTGGAGCTTCAGCTCAAAATTGGTGGGGTAGTGACCCATGGTCTTCGGGCCGTTTGTGGAGCCTCGGCTCAAAATTGATGGTTAGCAACCATGGAACGACGTTCCGTTTGTTATACACGTGTTGGTGAGTTTTCATGCTCCCGTTTTGTGATAGGCTCCCCCTTTTTGTGATTTCTGGATTTCTGGTTGATGATTTCTAGAATTTGTGATTCACTAATTTTGTGATTGGCATTGATATAGTTGTCAATATTTGTGGTATGGTGAATAAAATAAGGAATGTGACATTCTTTTTTGTGTTTTGAGATTTCTTGAGATATTGTATGATTTTTGTTGTTATTTAATGTATATTTAACGTAGTATAGCATTATTGTTATCATAGGTTTTTTTATATCTCTTATTCCATCTCATTTTATCTGATGTTTATAGCTAGGCTGACCAGTTTATTATTTTCTTATTAAATAATACTCGGGTCAGACAGAGATGTTACAGGTGCTTCTGCTTGACTCCTCATCTAGGAACATTATCTGACTTTTGGCCAACTACACTAGTTTAGTAGTTTTTGTTGTTATACATACGAGATAGAAACTCCTTAATGTATGCATATTCTTTTGTGTAGTACTTGTATCTATTCTTTTGTGATATTGTGGATCTTGTTTGACCACTACTCTGATATACACTTCTATGTGTTATATTCATATCTATTTCCGCCTTTGTGACACGAATATATGTGATTGATTTGTGTTATGCTTATTTCTATATTTGTTTCTAAAGATTATATATAGCCACTGTGTAGTAGCTTTGAGTTTGTATCGGTATGTCGGATTTCCTCTTGAATTGAGATGCATGTTATACTATCTGACATATCGGTGCTCGCACAAAGCAATCACACGGATGGTCGCTCCTCAACATCCTTATTCTTCGTGCTAGTTGACGGCATTACCTCGTAGTGTCCTTGGCTAGCGTGCGTATAGAGGTGGGGCTTCACAGAATTATTCACACCAGGCTTTATATCTGACTCATAGTTTTTGTTTCCACTTAAACTCTTGGCTGTCAAAAATTGATTTGATTAGGCTATGGGTTAAAGTTTTCAGGTTTTGATATTTGGGCGAATGAAGCTTCCTAAGATGAGCAGGTGGCTGATGAATGGCTAGTTAGGAATATAGATTATTCTGTTCATTTTTCCACGGTGTATATTAAGTTAGATATGACTATATTTCTCTGATCAACTAAGAGGGCATCATCATATGTCGCTCTTAGCGTAGTTTTGTAATGATTATAATGGATCTTTACTTGGAAAATCGACATGGGACTATGTAATTTGAATAGGAATTTTTTGAAATGTACTCAGTAAATGTTATTTTTGGAAATATGTGATTTTATTCATATTCAAGTGCTTTTGATATTATGAATACCATTAGCATTGTCGTATTTTGTCACTAGAAGTTAATACTATAGATGACTATAGCAACTGTAGCGCTTAGCTTTTGGTCTCTAGATACAGGATGTTACAACTTGGTATTAGAGCATAGGTTTATGAAAAAACTTTAACTAATTTTTTTTTGAAAACATAATCCTAAATAAGTACAGTAAGGTTGGGGTATGGGATAATGCTATAGTAACGTACTTTTATTTGTTATATATAAGTATACGCTTTATCTCTAGTCTTCTATCCTTTTAGGTTATTTTCTATATCTCATGGGGTTTGAATACAAATATAGAAGGAAGAAAAGGAAGAGTTAACCCAGGAGGGGAAGATACTGATAGGAATGCTCGGCCTAATGTGAGAAGAGATCAAGGTCAGGCACAAGCAGAGAATGTAGGTGCTGGAGTCTCGCAAGTTGGAATGGAAGCTATGTATCAGTTCTTCTTGAATATGGAGCAGGGGTGGAGTTGCTAAGTAGGGAGAGGAGAGGTTTCGGGAGCTCCAGTTGTCAACGACTATGCTAAGTTGAATGGGGACTACATTAAGCTTAGAGCGAATCCGCTTGTTGGAACAGAGGATGCCTTTGAAGTAGAGAATTGGTTGTTGCTTTGCGAATTCTTTTTTGTATATTTAGGGCTCGATGATGAGCCAAAGAGGGGATTGGCATCTAGACAACTTCAGGAAGATGCTTTGTTCTGGTGGAATAGTGTGATTGTGGCGGTGGATGAGGAGGCTGTGACTTAGGAAGATTTCAAGGGAAGGTTTCAAGAGAGGTTCATGTCTACTATGGCATATTCAACACTGATCAGAAAGTTTGCTGAATTAGAGCAGGGGGAGATGTCTGTTCTCGAGTATGATAAGAGGTTCGAGGAGTTGGCTAGATATGGGTATGCTTCGGTGGATATAGTCATGAAGAGGAACATGAAGTTTATCACGGGATTGAAGTGTAGTTAGCTAGGGCTACATTACCTCATATTAGAGATCCTTCTAATTTTTTAGTGGAGACGGCCTTAAGGTATGAAAAGTTTCTTGATTCTTTAAAGAAGAGTAAGGCTAAAAAGTCCCAGTTGGGCAGGGTCAGAAGAAAAAGTTCTTTCCTAAGAAAGAGGCTTAGAAAGATGGAGCAGCTAAGAAAGGGAAGTCTGAGATTGTCTATTTCAAGTGTGACAAGAAAGGGCACTTCGCCAATGACTGCTGTGCTAGGAAGGAAAAGAAGTGTTTGGGAGGAAGAATGTAAGGTGCTACAACTATAACCAGATTGCCCACTATAAGAGCCAGTGCAAGGAGCTTGGTAAAGATGGAAAGGGCAAAGTGTATGCATCAAAGCCCGCTACTTCAAAGCCAATGGCTCAGGAGAAGGAAAATGCAGTTTTAGGAGGTACGCTTCAGATTATGGCATGTCTGTTAGTGTTCTATTTGATACTGGTGCATCGCATTCTTTTATATTTAAATTTTGATAGATAAGCTTAACCTTGAACCCACATATGTAGTTACTTCCTTACGTGTTGCGAATCCAATAGGAAGGTATGCAACTCTAGGATTGTGGTGTGACTAATTAGAGTTTGACTTGTTAGGTCATGCATTTATTTGCAGTTTTCTTATGTTTAATTTTAGGGGGTTCGGAATCATTCTAGGGATGGATTGGTTAAGTGAGTACGATGATTGGATATTTTGCCAAGATAGGAAAATATCGCTTAGACATCCAGATTGTAGAAACCTTCTTGTTTATGCCATAGAAGGTTCTTGCCTTGGGATGTACATCTTGTTGGGTGCTATGGAATGCAATGATGAGTTGAGTCGATTTTTTATGGTTAGAGAATTCGCAGATGTGTTTGAGCCTGTAGTTGGATTGCCACCAAAATGAGCCATTAAGTTTTAGATAGATTTGGTTTCGGGAGTAGAACCAGTAAGTAGACCGCCGAGCAGGATGACCTCTTCAAAGATGAGGGAGTTCAAGGTGCAGTTGGTGGATTTAGAAGGCAAGAATCTTATCAGACCGAGTAGTTCGCCTTGAGGAACAGCTACAATGTTTGTTAAGAAGCCGGACAGATCGTTGAGGTTTTGTATCGATTATCGTAAGTTGAATGAGAGGACGGTAAAGAATTGGTATCCATTGCGCAAGATTGATGATTTTTTCGACCATTTGAGTGGAGCCAAGGTATTTTCGTAGTTGGATTTAGCAACAGGTTTCCATTAGCTTAGAGTAGCAGAGGATAATATACCTTTATGGCGTTTAGGACCAGGTATGGCTTGTTGTTCAACAAAGGTTTTTCTATGAATTAGAAAACCATCGATAAATTAAAATTAAAATTTTACTGCAAGCGCATGGCGTATAAATGTTAATACGTGGCGAGTATGGGTTGTCCATATGGAAATGTTAGATTTTAAAAATCTTTTCAATCAAATTAACTAAGATTTGAGATGTTTAAGCTAACTACGAAAAATTGCAAAACTAACAACTGCAAAAGTATGAGAATAAAATTACAATTTATAGATAAATCCACTCTCTAGATCATATAGTTCAAAAAAACATGAAATTATGATCTTTTTTTTCCATAAGTGAATTTAAATGATGTGTTTATTATAAATATGGCATATTTGTGCTATTAGTTGGCTCAACATAAGCCATTAAACTACAACACAACCTTTAAACCACTTTTAATCCTCATGAAATATGACAACAAAGTTGAAAGAAAAATGTATTTTAAGTATGATCTACTAACAATTAATTAGAAATATAGACCATCAAATTTTAATTTCAACATTCACTTCATTACCATCATCATATGCAGATGAAGAGGTAATTGTTGTTTGTGATTATTTAAGCATAGCCGATTTGGTGTCAACAACATAGGCTATCAAATTCAATATGAAGCAATATGTCATTTCAACATTTATTTTCCATAAAGAACAAAAAGGGAGCGTAGAGTACCAAATTATGTTGAATCTACATATTAGAGAGCGTCATTACCCCTAAATTGTAGGGGTTAACCTCTCATATCTTTTATCTTTTCAACAAATGCCGAAAGCAACATGAAACAAAAAGAAAGGAAAATTAAAGCAAAGTAAAGTAAGAACTATTCCACTTGCATGAAAAATAAACTAACTACTAACATGAAAGGTAAAAAACATCTAAATAAAATAAAGCACTAATTAACATTGCATACAAAAAGGAAAGTTACATGAAAATGAAAATGGCTAAATAGCCATGGAAAAGAGAAAGAGAGCTTTATTTTATTTGATCCTAAACTAAACTAAAGAGAAGAGGGCCTAAGAGAGACTAAGGGAAAGAGTGGACTACATGAAACATAAGTGGTATTTATACAAGTTCAAAATCCTTTTTCACCTTTTTAGGAACTACCCAAAATACCTTTTTAGGAAGTGTGGTGGCCAAGTTATCATTAACTTCAAATAATCATACATTAAGTGTGCATGAAGATTTAATGGCCTTTTAGCATGTGCATTAGCTCCTAAGTGTACATTAAGATATGTGGGTAAGTGGGGTCCTCCATGATCATAAATTTGAATTATTTCCATCTCCAGTCCTTTGTATTCACTTTTATGCATGCATATCTTCATGGAGCCATTTGTAAAATTCACTAAAATTCCTAAAAAACAAGATGGGAAATTCCAAGTAAATTTTAGCAAATTAATAAATGCACAAAAATGACCATTGTGCCCTACATGAAGATGAATATGTGGCAATTCGAAAATAATTTGAATTTTGGCTTAAACAAGTTAAAACACCGAATATGATCATTTAATTTAAATAGATTAATATGGTGTTTAAAATATGCACATTTACGTGCACATCAAATACCCCCGCACTTATCTTTTTATTCGTCCTCGAATAAACTAAAAACTAAGATAAATTCGTTTTCGTAGGGAGCACGATTGCATTGAGCATATGTAACAAGCAGTTAAACATCTGAGTGTCCCTAGTAGGACTAGTGTTGTCTGGTAAGGATTTTCAATGGATACAACCCACAAAATCCAAATGCAAAGTGAAAATATTTACAAAATTAAAAATTCCTAAATGCCAGATTTATTGACAATGATATGGATGCAAGTTTTAGAAAATATTTACAAATGAATGATTTACTTTTAAATTAAGGTGAATAAGTTAAATATAAGTTTTGGTTGTTATCTTGAAAATTTATATCATTTACTCGTCAAAATTTTCAACAAAAATCAAGTTATCATCACAAATAGACTATAGTTTAACTCGTTATTTCGGTTGATAACATAATGCAACTATGAAATGGATCCTTAGTTTAAATTCAATGTTTTTCAAAGTGGTATTTTCATTTCTTTTCAGTAATAGGTTAAATCAAATAAGTTAAAAACAGTGCTTGGATTTCAATTGCTTACTCTCTCTTATTTTTGAAAATTTTATCGATATTAACAATATTTACATATGCCTAACTCAGAAAACTTAGGCCAGATATATTACCTATGCATTGTCTTGCAGACTTATGTGAGGGGAATACAGAGTGTGGCGAGTGAACACTTATCGACTGTAGGAATTATTAAAAAGAATTTTTATATTCATACACCTAACTCGGATAAACTGAGGCTAGATATGCGATCATGCACTGCCCTTCAAGCTTGTGTGAGAAGGATATAGAGCATGGCGAGTGAACATACGAGTGTGAACAGACGACTCTAGGTGTGTATAAAAATATATATACATATTTACAAGAAATATTTTTTTTTTGTTTTTTGTTTTGAAGAGAGAGTTTCGCAATTTCGTCTTAGGATCATTTAACTTAGAAGACAAAAATATGTTATATCCTTTAGTTTAAATCCACCACTTTTTAAAACAAAGATTTTCAATTAGGAAATATTTCATAATTAACCGTATGAACCTTCCTATTAGTTAAACCATCGTTATTTGTAATCAAGCTTTAATTTTGTTTTTGTTAAGAAAAATAAATTTTCAAAAATTTCAATTTAATAAACCAAAACCATATATTTATACTATAGTGTTTCTTTAAAAATAAATCATAAATGATTAAAAAAATTGAATTTTTTTGAGTTTTTAAAAGTAAAAGCAAAAATAAACCATGAAAAATAAAAAATGAAGATGAGTCTTCTTGCCACACTTGATTTTGACTGTGTTCCCACTGTGAACCTGAGCGAAAGGAACGTTTATTATTATTTACATGAAAATGAAATGTATTTACACGGCCTCATAAAGTATATCTTTAAAAAGTAAATAAAACGGCCTTCCAAAGACCGATTCATTTGTCTTGTTAAGTATGCGAGACACGGCTTAAGTGCAGAAAACCAAATCGTAAAAGATTTTAGAATCGGATGTTGATTTGGAAAAATGAATGTCGTTTATTTGAAAACCGTATGAGTTGTTTTATTTTCGATGATTTTCGGGGTTGATAAAACAATTGATTGAAGTTCAAATATATTTCACCAAATTCGCAAGCTTATTATTGAAAACTTCTTCAAAATTATAAATTTCAAAATAAAAATGGTGATTTAGATCTTCCCCATCAGAATTCGACAATTAATTTTCGAAAAGTCAAAAAAATTATGTTCATAAAATTCATCTTTCGTTGTTGGATTATCAACAACTTCATTGCAAATCTCAAGTTCAAATTCCAAAGTTTTTGTATTCAAATTTTCGAAATCGAGAAAAGGAAGATCGAATTTTAAATTTGGTTCCACACTTTCAAACGAATTGAAATCCAATTCAGTTACCAAATTTTCAACAACTTCATTAAGGCCGTCATTTTCAATTTCAAAAGTTGTTATCTGAAAATCTTCTGATTGGGTAAAAGATGTATTATCAATCGACTTTTCACACATTGGGATTTGTTTTTGTTATTCACGTAATTTTTTATATGTTTCAATCAACAAATCCATGCGATCATCGAAAATTTCGGTCATTTTCTCAACAAAATCAATTTATAATTATTGACTTGAGAATTTTTGACTTCTACTTGTTGAGAACAAAAATTATTACTCGCTTCTTATTCAAGATTATTCCCATCACCAAAATTATGTGAAAAGTTTTTTTTATTTTCATTTCAATTTTGAAATTCATTTTGAAGATTGAAATTGAATTGGCATGAGTTATACTCGAAATCATTTGAATTTTGAAGTGAATTCAAATCTTGATTATTTTGAAAATTTTGACTTGAATCAATGTCCAAATATGAATTACACAAATTGACTTGAATCAATGTCCAAATATGAATTACACAAATCATTATCCTTTGATTTTGTTGTGTAGATAGTTCAAGCATAGGTGAAATGTTGTTTTTAATATTTGAAGGTTGGTCATCATTTTGAAAATTTTGTGATTCAAAATTTGAATCGTTTAAATAATAGTTGTTGTTGAAATATGAATAAGAATTTGGTATGAAATTATATGGATTATATTGATTTTCACTACTATCGTAGAATTTTTGAGAATATGGAAATTCGGACATTTTCAAAAGTTTTTTTTTAAAATTTTCTTTATAAAGGAAAAATATTCACAAAAGAGAATTTATTTTTCAAACAAAAAGGAAATTTGATTGATTTTTTTTTCTTTTTCGACTTTTATTTTTTTTTTTTTTTGAAAAGATTTTATATTTTTTTGGATTTTTTTCTAAATTTTTTTGGTTTTTGATTTTGAAAAAAAAATTCAAAAAAAATGGATTTAAAAATTCAAAGGAAAAGGAATATTTATATTTTTTTTAGTTTTGGAATTTGATATATTTTTTTTTAAAAATATGCATGAACTAATGCAACTAAATGAATGCAAGGTTAATTACAAATTATCTATCCTAAGTGACTCCTAACCCAAAATTGTATAATTACACTTTTTTCTTAAACCAACAAGATAATTCTCAGCCAGATAACATACAGGATTTATCGGTGCACCATGAATCACCGTTGCAATGCAGCCGAAGATTTAAGTACCTTCAGAAGAACAGCCACTATAATATTTACGAATCACCATAATATTTATAAATGATTTACTCTACCGCATCCTAGACACGAGAAATAAAATTGTCGAAAATGGACAAATTGTGAATATGCAGTTAAGTGTTATCAATGTCTAAACGTTATTATTAATCGAAATCTAGAATGAAATTCAAAGCAAAAGTTAAACGTGTATTAACAATGCAGCTATGATGAATTTTTAATTTTTTTTAAATGCAAGCAATCAACAACGCAAAGAAAATAAAACAATAGGTAAGGGTGCAATTTTTTTTTTACAAGCATGCAATTTATTTTTGGTAGTAATTCTTTCCTTTTGAAATTCTGCTTTGGAAACCTGAAATAAAAAATAAGATACATACAAATTTTTTATATGAAAGAAAAGCTAGAACAAACGAAAAACTACAGCAAACTAAATCAAAAGAAATTCAAAACAACCCTTATTTTCAACAAATTGGATAGTTTTTTTATTTAATAAGAAAAACTTAAGGCTTAAACAAAAGACTAAACAAACTACACAAAAAAAAAAAAAAAAGCCTAACTCCCGCCCAACATGAAGCTTAACTTAAAAATCAAAACAAATAATTCGAATTAAAATAAAACTTATTTGCCTCTTTATTTTGGATTAATTTTAGCAAAGGAAAGCCTCTTTTTTTTTAAACTCAAATGAACAACCTAAACCCAAACTAGCCCACTAACCCAAATGAGCCCGCCTTACAAACAAATACATCAGAAAGAAAACTTATAGTCGATTTTCTCTGTAAAAAATAGTTCGTATCTCTCTGTAAAAAAATGAAAACACTTCGATCGATTGAAATCACAAACTCCACAAAAAAATAAAAAAATAATCGCTTGAAATCACAGATCGATTTAGGTATCTAGAGTCCTGAGTTTGAGGGGGCCGCGACGAGGGATTGTCGTGGTTCGATTGAAGGCAACTATTTGTTGGTCGCGCGTGGAGGATTACAGTGATTCGAGGTGCTTGTTGGAGATTGGATGTGGTTGATGATTGTGGCAGAGGCGAATTGCAGTGGATATATATCAGTAGATGGTGGAGGTCGTATGTGATTATGAAGTGTTTGAAGTGCTAGTGGATTGAGTGCTTGAACTGTCAGAGGAAGTAGGGGATGGTGTGAGGCCATGGGTAGACCAGTAGTCTGGTGGTGGAAGCAAGTTGATGACTGTGAGATGTGCCTATGGTATTGGTGGTTGTAGTTGTATGTGATGTAAGGTAAAGGTAGAAAGGGAACGAGGAGGTGATATGGTGGTATTGCACTGATGTTATGACAGGAGATAGTGGTTGAAGTAGGATAGGTGATGAATTGCTAGCAGTGGCTGTTGCGGCTGTTGTCGAAGTGGCAGTCGTATTGTGATGTAGGCTGGTGAAATGTAGACATTTGAGTGGCTTTTTGTTGGAGGGAGAGGCAGTGAAATGCGATAGTAGTGTGTTGGGTGGACACAGTGGCACAGTGTAATGTTGAGAGGTTTGATAGTGGGTGGGTATTGTTGTGATTGGTCTGATGAATGGTAGAAGTGGAGTAATGAGCGGCAGTTTGTAGTGTTTGTCAACAGTTCAGTTTATAGTGTTTGGTGGTGGTATGACTTAAAGTTGAACTATAGATTTGATGAAGTTGCTGCTTGGTGATGTCTTTTAGTGGAAATGTAGATATGTAGTGGTGAGGTAATGGAGATTTTGAAATAGTGTCTGTAGTTGCCGGAAGCGGATTTGTAGAGGAGGAGGTAGGTGCAGTATGGATGTGATTTTTGTAGGCAGGTACTGGTTTATAAAAGAGGAATCTGGTAACAGAGGTGTAGTGGGATGAAAGGCAGGGAAAACTTGAAAGCAGTGGCAAGAAACAAGATGTTCACTGTGTATGCACAGTGAATAGTGCACAGAAATGTGCAATGTAATCCTTTTTTTCTTTTTGAAAGCTGTAAAATAAGAAAATTGTAAATGAAATGGAAAATCGAATGGAATAAAAAAAATTTCCTTTTTGAAATGATCCTGTCAATGTTTTTCTTTAATAGAAATGCAAAAGCAAATTAAACTAGAAAAAAAAGCACACAAACAAAATGCAAATAAAAAATCAAACAAACACACAATATTTTTTTAATGCAAAAAAAAAAAAAAAAAAAAAACACACAAAAATCAAATAAAACTAATTCGAAGAATAGAAAATCAAAATTATTCCTCGACAACGAAGTCAAAAACTTGTTTAACGACGGTTTTTCTATGAATTAGAAAACCACCGATAAATTTAAATTAAAAGTTTATCGCAAGCGCATGGTGTACAAATATTAGTACGTAGTGAGTACGGATCGATCCGTAAGGAAATGTTAGATTTTAAAAATCTATTCAATCAAATTAACCAAGATATGAGATGTTTAAGCTAACTAATAAAAAGTGCAAAACTAACAACTACAAAAGTGAATGAAAACTGTGAGAATAAAATGACAATTTAGAGATAAATCCACTCTCTAAATCACATAGTTCAACAAAAAATGAAATTATGATCTTTTTTTTTAATCATAAGTAAATTTAAATGACGTGTTTATTATAAGCATGACATATTTGTGCTATTAGTTATCTCAACATAAGCCATCAAACTATAACACAAACTTTAAACCACTTTTAATTCTCATGAAATATGACAACAAAGTTGAAAGCAAAATCTATTTTAAGTATGGCCTATTAACCATTAATTAGAAATATAGATCATCAAATTTTAATTTCAACATTCACTTCATTACCATCATCATATGTAGATGAAGAGGTAATTATTTTTTGTGATTATTTAAGCATAACCTATTTGGTGTCAACAATATAGGCTATCAAATTCAATATGAAACAATAAGTCATGTCAACATTCATTTTTTCATAAAGCACAAAAAGAGAGCATAGATTACCAAATTATGTTGAATCTACATACTAGAGAGCTTCATTACTTTTAAATTATAGGGATTAGCCTCTTATATTTGTTATCATTTAAACGAATGTAGAAAGCAACATGAAACAAAAAGAAAGGAAAATGAAAGTAAAGAAAAGAAAGAGCTATTCTACTTGCATGAAAAATAAACTAACTACTAACATGAAAGGTAAAAAAAACATGTAAATAAAAAAGAGCACTTATTAGCATTGCATAAAAAAAGGAAAGATACATGAAAATAAAAATGGCTAAGCAGTCATGAAAAAAAAGAAGGAGGACTTTCTTTTATTTGATCCTAAACTAAACTAAGATAAAAGGGCGTAAGAGAGACTAAGGAAAAGAGGATTACATGAAACATAAGAGGTATTTATACAAGTTCAAAACTCTAGTTCACTTTTTTGGAAACTACCCAAAATACCCTCCAAGGAAGTGTGGTGACCAAGTTATCATTAACTTCAATTAATCATCCATTAAGTATGCATGAAGATTTAATGGTCTTTTAGCATGTGCGGTAGCTTCTAAGTGTACATTAAGTTAGGTGGGTAAGTAGGATCCTCCATGATCATCACGTTGAATTATTTCTATCTCCATTCCTTTGTATTCACTTTTGTGCATGCATATCCTTATGAAGCCACTTATAAAATTCACTGAAATTCCTAAAAATAACATAAAAAATTCCAAGTAAATTTTCACTAATTAATAAATGCACAAAAATGACCATTTTGCCCTTATGTGAAGATGAACATGTGATTATTTAAAAATAATTTGAATTTTGGTTTAAACAAGTTAGAACACCCAATATGATCATTTATTTAATTTAAATAGATTAAATATATTGGTAAAAATATGCACATTTACGTGTACATCAATCGTACAAATGGTTAGTCATGCCGTTTGGACCGACTAACGCTCCAGCTTTCATTGTGGATTTGATGTACTCATGGGCATTTGGATAGGTTCATATTGCTTTTCATAGATGATATCTTGATATACTCTAAGGATGAAAGAGAGCATGATGTTCATTTTTGAATGGAGCTTGAGACTCTGAGGCAGCATCAGCTAAAAGTGAAGTTTTCGAAGTGTCACTTCTGGAAGAAAGAAGTGAAGTTTTTTGTTCATGTAGTTTCAAAGAAAGGGTTGCTAATAGATCCGACTAATATTGAGTTAGTAAACAGTTGGAAGAGATCTAAGATAATAACCAAGATAAAGAGTTTTCTTTGGTTGGCTGATTATTATCGGAGGTTCATTAAGGATTTTTCATAGATAGTGGCACCGATGACCAAGCTAACAAAAAAGGATGTAAAGTTTGTGTGGACTGATAAGTATGAGGAAGCATTCTAGAGTTTGAAACACTTATTGACTCATGGGCCTATGTTGGTTGTGGTAGAATGGAATCAAGATTTGGTGGTTTATACCAATCATGCATATGGAACAGGACTAGGAGCAGTGCTGATATAGAGAGGTAAAATGATTTCCTATGCTTCTAGATAGCTTTGACTGCATGAGGTCAGATATCCGATACATGATTTAGAATTAGCTGCAGTTATCTTTACTTTGAAGGTGTGGAGACATTACCTTTTGGGAGAAAGGTTTGGGTTATATACCGATCATAAGTCGCTGAAATATTTGTTCTCTCAAAAGGAGTTGAACATGAGACAACAAAGCTGGTTAGAGTTTATAACCGCTTATGAATTTGGGATTGAGTACACACCAAGGAGAGGCAACAAGGTTGCAGATGCACTTAGCAAGAGACATTAGAGTGCCATTTTAGCAATGATTGCTGAGTGGAAATATTTGGAAGCATTACCAGATTGCAAAGTGCAGTGGAGATCCGAGGCTGGTTCAAGGGGAGATACAGTTGTATTGTCTTGTTTGGAAGTTCGACCAACGTTGATCGAAAATATTGCTTCTAAAAAGATGGAGGATCATGTGTTAGCTGAATGTATCAGGAAGCGAAGAGAAGGAACTGAGAGCGATGACTTCAATGATTTCAATCTTGACCAAAAATGGTGGTTGAGAAAGGAAGGAAGATCATGTGTTCCGAGTATAGGAAACATAAGGAAAGAAGTCTCGGAGGAATTCCATCGTTCAAAGTTCACCATTCATGCAGGAGGTACTAAGATGTATAAGAATATGAACAGGAGTTTCTTTTGAGAAGGTATAAAGGGGGATATTGGTTTGTTTGTAAAGCAGTACTTGAATTGCCAGCAGGCAAAGGCCAAACACAAGAAGCCAAATGGGTTGCTTCAATTGTCAGATATTCTGGTATAGAAATGAGATTCTATGTCCATGGATTTTGTTGACAGGTTGCTAAGGTCGGGTATGAGAAATATAGTATATGGGTCATAGTTGATAGACTGAACAAGAGTACCCATTTCATTCCAGTTAGATCAACCAGAACAGAGCATGTTTTAGCAAGATTGTTTATGAGGAATATGGATAGACTGCATGGAATTCCTAGTAGCATAGTAAGTGATAGAGATCCCTTATTCACTAGCGAGTTCTGGAAGAGTTTGTAGGAAGTTTCGAAACCAAGCTCAAGATGAATACCGCTTACCATCTGCAGATAGACAGACAAACGGAAAAGGTTAACAAAATCTTTGAGAATTTATTATGAGCTTGTATTCTAGATTTCGGAAGGTCATGAGAAGACCATCTGCATTTAGTCGAATTTTCGTATAACACCAGTTATCAGACTAGTATTGGGATGGCACAATTTGAAGCTTTGTACGGAAGGCCATGCAAATCTCCCGTATTTTGGTTAGAGACCAGGGATAGGTTGATCTATGGTCCAAATTTAGTTAGAGAAGATGCAGAAAAGATTGAGGTCATTCAGGTTAGAAAGAAGGAGGCTCAGTCTAGGCAGAAAAGTTATGCAGATAAAGACAAAAATATCTAGAGTTCTCATTTAGAGTCCAGGTTTTCGTCAATTGTAACCTGCTTCGGCCTATGAAGCCCAATGCACCACTTTGGAAAAGGGCGGACCTATTGTAGAAGTTTATATGCTTGAGGCGGTTCCTAGTGCTGGCAAATTACAACTAGTGGTGGACAAAGGAAAGAAGGTTGTCATGAAAGGTATATTACTTATTTTTTATTTTTCATTCCCACCTTATACGATACTGAGGCATCTCATACACTATACCAGAAAAGTCATTTCATTGCGACTTCGGTCTGTGGCGAATGATTTCGCCATAGCCCAAAGCCATGGTAAAATGGACAGTGGCTAATATTTAGCTATGGCTCTCAGCAGTGCTAAATATATTAATATTGCTTTCCAGGACATAGAGCCATAGCTAAATACTTTTTAGCAGTGGCTATAAGTCATTGCAAATTTGCATTTTCTTTAAAGAGATTTTTCCTGTTAATACAAATATCAAAAAATTGTATAAAGTAATCCTGGACAAAAATATAACACGGGTATAATCACATCATATGTTGTGCTCTTTTTAGCCAGTCGAATAAGATTTATTGTTAGTACACACATCAAAAAATTTATATAAAATTAGTGACAAATTTTTGTGCATGTTTATTTATGCATCTCCACTTGTACTCTGTTCTTGCTCTTATTTCTTACTTCTCCTTCAAGATCTTCTAGTTTTTGTATGCAATGTTGTGGTGCATTCCATTAAACTGTTTGTTTTGCTTTCATTGATGGTAGGAAAGACACGTACTTCCTCCAATCATTGAGCAAAACATGTAGATCATTAATCTTTCTATTCAAACTAATACAACTGTTTGTATGCACTGTACGGACTTTATTAAAGTCTTTACGCTTCTCACAAAGGCCGTCAAAATAAGTAGTATCAAGAAATTTCATCTTTAATCCCATGTCTGCTACACCTTGATCACCTTTAATCAGATTAAGCACATCCTGATTGTGCAGTGGCTTTGCAAAATCAGCTCTTGATTCATGCCAATATTTGGAGAATTCAATTGTCCTATTGTTGGATTTCATGTATTTAAATCCTATGGTTGGGCTGTTATTTAAATCATATTCATTTCCATTTAAATAATCACAAAATATCGGATAATATGCTTCTTGAGAGAAAAATGGCATTGGATTCCTGAACCACATGATATCTATCCTCTATAAGAATTTTTTTTACCAATTATGTTCAATTCATTTAAATCGTTATGAACTTTGGTATGAAGGATAAAAGAAGAAAACATATCGAAAAAGTAACCATGTTCATGAACTTCAAGCAAAAAATGATAAGCTACACAATATGATTCCAACATTTCATGTTAAGCAACCTTATTATTATTGCTTAATGTTATATTCAATCAAAACTAATAATAAAACTTGCTAATCATTAGAGATAAAAGGAGCATTAATAGAAACTTGTTGTTGCATTGAACTTAAGAAAACTCAAATCATTATTAGAATATCAATTCAAATCATTGGAAGTGAGTGAAGTGTTACTTTAATTGGAATGGAATAATTGTTTATCCATTTTCATCAAAATTTAAAAGTTCCAGAGTAGAGACCAAAATTTTAATTGTAATAGTGATCAAATTAATAATAGATACTTGTAGTGGATTCTTGTTCATATATGATTAAGGGTTGAATTAGCAAATCCTATTATATTGGATTTAATGGAATATGTCAAGATATACATCTATAGGATTTTCCTATTTGTATACCTAACGTTTTGTGAAAACCACAACAAATCAACTATTATATTTAACCAATTTTGCAACATTTCACCTTAGGAAAAAGTAAGGTAATTTGTAATTATATTACATGAAATAACAAGGCATATCAAGATAACAAAATTCATGACTAAGATCCAAATAAAATTATGAACACATAAAATCTTAACAAATTTAAAGGAGAATGCAAGCAACATAAAATTGCAAAAACCTTACTGATGAATAAAAACTTCAAAACAACATGATTATGAGAGAGAGTTCCCTCTTATGCATCCTAATCTTGACCATGTACAAGTTCATCAAAAAGCAATATAGCATTATCGCTCATAATAACACGTCCAATAGGATGTACTATAATTGCAAAATGATGGCAATGCTCCTAGATAATACATATAACATCATAGTCATGGATGAAATATAGACAAAAATAATATAGGGGTTAAAATTGATTTGCTAGCTGATTTTTTCTTTATCATCATCACTAAAAAAATCACAAACAGAAAGTACAAAAAATAATATGAAACAACTTTATGACAAATGTCAACACTCTTACCAATATCAGGTTCAAGTGGAATAATTTGTATTCCAATATAAGGTCCATATCTCTACTGAAAAACTATTAAAATTTGTAACCCAAGTTACACCACTCTCCACTATAGTAAATCTACATATTTTCGATCTATGTAATTTTGAATCAAACAAAATTAAGTACAAATAAAATATCAAAGGAGAAAAGATTAAGAGCGCAAGGCACGAGACTCAACCGCTCATCATCGTCATCGAATGCATGATCCAAGAGAAGCATTGATTTCTGGTTTGCTTACATACCTAGATATGGGGGAGGCAAGAGGCTGTGCGTGAATTTGAGGTGTAGCTGAGATCTTTCGCCATTTTTCGATTCAAGCGTGCTTAAAGATATTATTCTTTGTTTGTAGAAAACAGATCTAAGGTTTCTGCTATATAAAATAGAAAAGACGGCCCTTGAAAATGAAAATGAACGGTCTATAGTGTACGCAAAGGGAGAAATTTAGAATGGTCTGAGCCATTGCAAAATTTCCACGGCCCTTAACTGCTGCCATTTATTTTGCAATGGTTAAAAGCTATGAAAAAATTACAATAGCACGAGACCCTGGAAATTTTTTCATACTGGGGTGTGGCAAAATGGGCAGTATGGTGTAGTGATACCTTCATATTTAGTAGACTCGTAGATGAATTGCAATAGTGACTCATATTGTGCATGATTCTATAGTAGTGTCAAATCTTATTGGGGGATCGACAAGTTTCTCCATAATTTACCAAAACTTGAAATCAATTCTATATGGTGTGGAATTCCTTTATGATACATATGTACTTGGTTTTTTCATGGTACAGAATGATATTGGGGATGGACTGGATGTCACATTATAGGCCAGTGTTAGATTGCTTTAGTAGGTTAACTAAGATAAGGAGCGGTGGAGGGAATGATTTTGTTCAATATTGTAAGCTTCATAGCCTTGTGTTGTTGAGTTACTTATATAACTTATCCTATTGCATGAGGAATTAGCTTTTGTCCCAATAGTTCTAAAATTCCTGGATGTTTTTGTAGAAGTTTCAAGCTTACCATCCCAAAAAGAAATTAAATTTTGAACCGATCTCGAGAAGGACGCTAGGCCTATTATTATTGCACTTAGATATACGGTTCCAAAGGAAAGAAGAGAATTGAATAAGCGAGTTCTTGAATTATTATAAAAGGGATTTATCTATAGAAGTCTTTCGCAATGTGGGGAACCGTTAGTATTTTCCACTAAGGTGAATGGTTCTTTGCGGCTATGAATTGATTATCGAGATTTAAACAAGCCGACAAAGAAGAATCGCTACCTAATCCATCACATAGATGATCTTTTTGATCAATTAGTGGGAGTGAAAATATTTTCTTAGCTTGACTTAGCCATTGCTTTTATCAGTTGAGAGTGACTAGTGATAGTATTGCTAAGATTAACTTTCTTACAAGTAGTAGAATATGCTATCAGACAGTTGAAGATGCATAGAGGGCTATCAAACCTACGATCTTGATTTAATGACAATTATTTTACATTTAAGTCTTTAAGACATTATTTGTTAGGATCGAAATTTGAGTTATACAAAGATCTTAAATGTGACACCCCGCACATCTAGGCACCCCAAAAATCGAACATGACTAGAAGCACGGGTGGTCGGGTAAAATAAAAATCCATAACATAGCACAAAGACTAAGGCAACATCATAAAATGTTTAAAATATTACAGCGGAAGAAAACTTTCACTAATTATAAATTAATAGCAAAACAGCTCCATTAAAAACAACATTATCCCAACTTTATTTCTAACCAAAAGTACCTAGTAGTCTCCACCAAAACATAAAACGTAACAAAGTTCACAATATAGGTTCTCATATATAGAGTAAAGTATGGAAAAGAGAAATGATGTACATGAAACAAAAGTTGAAGATAACAACTACTCCGATGACCTTCTAAGCTGCAAAAAACTGCAACCTAGACCTGCCCTCCCGTGATTTGAGAAAAATAGAAAAAATAGGAATGGGTCAGACATAAATTCTGGTGAATGAGAATTAAAATGAAGCAGAAAGAATAAAACAGTTTAATTCCAAGTCTTCCCAGGATATCGCAGAGGGTGAGTAATATAATGTAGTGAATCCTTCTTAGATACAGTTCTAAGAAGCCAAAGTCTGTAGTCACTCTAGGGAAGTCAACCATGCAGTAATATTAAACATCAATCGGCATGTCGGACCTGTTGTCCTTAACTATCCACGTGTTACAGCGTGAAAGTCATGCTCTTCACTCGTGCACTGTGAGTAAATGTCTCTTACGTCTGACCGACGCCAACTCAAACAACCTCGCAGGACCCCGAAGTTGCACTCAGGCTCCGCCAAACTAGACTCCTATCCTCCTGTCTTTTCGGTCACCAATGTGGACATGCCCCTTTCCAAAGCGTCAATCCTCCGGAAGAGCACTCACAGCTGGGTCAATTGCGTAAAATCCTCCAACGATCTGCCTAAAGAAGCCTACATCGGAGGACAATTGTCATGTTCCGTTCACGTCGATCTTCCTGAAGAATCCTACAATTGCGGATGTTATCTATCCTACATACTAACAACCTATGAAAGGTAACAAACATCCTTGTGAACGTACTTGCCCGCTCCTAGTACGTACAGCCAAAATTATATTTTGATCTTAACTGCATGAAACACCTATCCAGACCTTTACAAGGTCTGCCTACCAAATCGCTTCCAGATTAATTAATTTTACCGTTACTTCTTGTGTACTGTTTATTTCCATTAATCTGCTTTAGGCCATTTTTACATCTGATTTGGTTATTTCACAATTTTTCTTTTTCGTACATAAATGGCGTTTCAATTTCACGTCCGTTCAGTCCATATGGTTTGTCTGTAATTTTTATACCATTTTATTACAGACTTACACTAGCCTTTAGCATCCATCTAATTTACATTTTTTTCCACCCTAATTTATGTTCTCCTTTTAGAGATTTAATTTGTACAAAATTTTTATCCAATAGCCACAAACCATTTAATTATGTAAAATTTAAATTTTACATTTTTAGGCCACATATGAAACAAACAATTGTGCTAATTAGACTTTCCAATTTTTTCCAAAATCATATTCAAAATTATGTAATTATATCAATCAAAACCACAATTTTATTCAAGTAACATATTCTGAATTTATTCAACTAACATGTTCTACCATTAGAAATTGAATAACATTTCTAATTCAATTTAATTAAATCAATCTTATTTACGCCATGAAACGTGAATAACAATTTTTTTCCAATTTCCAATGCAAACATGAAGGAGAAGATACAATATTTACATAAATTTAAATTTTATTTATGCCATAAATAGTGAATAGACAATTTATATACCCCATATTTTAAACCAAACATGAATTAGGTTTGAGAAGTGGAAGAAGAATAAGTTGCAACAATTTACATCTATTCTCAATTAATAACAGAAATTAATTCATATTAACATGCAAGAAAAGAACTGAAATTGAACTACTTTATTTTTCTATTCTACATTAATTCCCACTCACCTGACACTTGAGGTTGTATAAATTTGACAAAGCTTTGCTTTAACCTTTCTCCCTTTGATTCTTCTAAATTCCCCAAATTGCTTGAATATATATAGATAATTCAATTTGGTAGAGATTTGTTTATTTAGTAGAGAAAAAGAGGAAGAATAATACACACTAATTTTAGTGTAGAATTATGGCGACGGCTGAATAAGAGATTAGGTTTTGGTTAGATGGTTTATTTATAGATTGTTTGAGTGAAAATAATCCATTAGATTATTTTAGATTAAATCTGGTTCTTTCATACACTTAATGGTTATTCATTCTAGCTCATACACATCACTCAACCAATAAAGTTTATCCATCTCATCCTATTACATCACTAGATTGAATGAGAAACCACCACATGTCAGAAACAACGCTGAAATACGTCGGAAAATCGCTGGAAACGAACTAGCTAAAAAATCATCGCTCTAGATTTCGGGCGACAACGAGACTTGATCCCTGGTCACTTAGGAAGTAAACATGCGCTTTTACCACTGTACCAAATGCACTTTTGATTGCTTTTTAATTATATTGCCTGTAAAATATCGAGGTGTTACATCCCCCCTTTAAAGGATATTGTCTTCGAAATCTCCAAAGGCGGAAGAACGTAATTAACAACCAACATCCAAGAACTATATCCATCTACTCAACCATTATCTATTTTTACCATTGTCCATACTTTTAACTAATGCAATTTATGATTTATGCAAAGTGAATTGTATATGAACATACATAATGTGAAAAGGTAGTCGGTCTGCTGATTCAGTTGACCTCCTGTAATGCAAGTATGCTTATGCCACGCAACCAAATGTATGCAATTACCCTAGTATAATTGGTAATTCTATACGCATGTTTCAATCATTCATCCAAATGCACCGTCCATATGCAACATCCATTTGTACACACACACACACATATATATAACCATGCGGAAATTCAATAGATAACAGGCACGCATATGCAAGTGTATGTACCTATTGGCAGATTATCCTAATAAATATCTATCTAGTGCATGCAATGCATCCTTTGCAAACATTGGCATTCATTTGTAGTCATTTTCATCCACCAAACCTAATATGCCCTAATGACATGTTTACAACCATGCTACCATCCATAGGTTTCACCTAAAGATTATCGAAAAGACCCTAACTAAGGAAAGATCAAAGATCAAAGATCAAATATCAAAGATAGGATATTTGAAGTGTAACTTCAAATATAAATGGATAAGAAGTTTGAATTCTCTCCTTAGATTCCCATGTGCACTCCTTAGGATCATCTCCTCACTAAACCTTCACTAGACGAACATTCTTATTGCTTAATATCTTGACACCGTGTTCCAATATACAAGTGGGTGTTCGATGTACAAGTGATTCATGCTCTACCTCCAGTTCCCTTAGCTAATCGGGTTCTGCTACTATTGTGGAATCATGTAGACACTTCCTTAGATGCGAAACATGAAAAACATCGTAAACTCCTGCCAACTTATTTGGAAGATCAAATCTGTATGCCACTTTTCCAATCTGAGCGGTAATAGGGAAGGGTCCTACGAACCTCGGTGCCAACTTACCTACTTAGCCAAATCTCATAACGTTTCTGAGAGGAAAAACCTTGACAAAAACCACATCTCCAACCTTAAACTCCAAATCTGACCTTCTTCAGTCGGCATATGACTTTTGTCTATCTTGTGCAGTCTTCAACCTCTTGCAAATCAAATCCACCTTCTCGGAAGTTTCCCTCACCTAGTCTAGTCAAAGAAAGATCCTATCGGCGGTATCCCACCAACAGGCTGGTGATCTACATGGTCCGCCATAGAGAGCCTTGAATGGTGCCACCCCAATGCTTGCTTGATAACTATTATTGTACGCAAACTCCACCAAAGGTAGGTGGTCTTCCCAAGAGCCTCTAAAGTCAATGATGCACAACCTGAGCAAATCTTCCAAAACCCTATTTACCCTCTCAGTTTGCCATTTGTCTAAGGCTGATATGTCATGCTCAGATTCAATTCCGTTCCCAAGGCTTGCTGAAGACTCCTTCAAAACTCACTGGTGAATAATGGATCTCTATCACTCACAATGCTGGCGGGAATTCCATGAAGCATAACTATCTTCTTTACATTAAGAGTCGCTAAAGAAACTGCCATCCTATTACTCTTAATGGGTATAAAATGAGCACTCTTCGTCTGTCTATCCACAATGATCCAAATGCTCGTGTTCCCTCTCCGTGACCTTGGTAATCCATCCACGAAGTCCATAGATATGCTTTCGCATTTCCATAATGGAATATCCAATGGCTGCAACAGTTCTTCGGGATTCTTCTATTCCGTCTTTACCCTTTGGCAAGTGATGCACTTCAATACATACTCTGCCACCCTCTTCTTCATTCCGAGCTAATATAATACCCTCTTCATGTCCCGATACATCTTGTCACCATCGAGGTGCACTGTCATCCTAGAATGATGTGACTCGACCAACACCGCATCTACTAAATCCTCACTATTATGAACACAATGTTTATCATCCCTTCTAAGTCATCCCTTATTGTCCATGGTATAGCGCCTAAGATGTGGTGATGACTCTCCTCTACCAAGCTTATCTAAAATATCATTTAACTCTTCGTCCTCACCTTGCCTTGCTCCAATCTGCTCCATCAAAATAAGCTGGACGTCGAGGGCTGCTAACAATCCTAGGGCTAAATCCGATGGAGATCTAAAATCCAAGGTATCAATGTACTCCAAATGCTTCTATTTTAAAAATAGAGGACTTAAAATCACTTTACATCTACTAAACGCATCTGCCACTACATTACCCTTTCCAGGGGTATAGGAAATATTAAACTCATAAGAGGCTAAAAATTCCATCCATCTTTACCGTCTTAAATTCAAGTCTTTTTGAGAGAATAGATACTTCAAAGACTTATGATCCATGAGAAGCTGAAATCTTTCTTCTACGAGATAGTGCCTCCAAGACTTGAGAGCAAAAACCATAGCCGCCAACTCAAGATCATGTGTTAGATAGTTCTTCTCATGCGTTTTCAACTGTCAACTCGCATAGCACACTACCCTACCCTCTTGCATCAATACCACCCCTAGCCCCATACCACAAGCATCCGTATAAACTGAGGAAGGCTTGGTTCCATCAGGTGATACCAATACGGGCGTGGTAGTCGAAGCTTCCTTCAATCGACCAAAGGCATCCTCACATTTGGAAACCCAAACAAAAGCTGAGTTCTTCTTGGTAAGTCGGGTAAGTGGAGCTGATGTCCTAACAAAGTCCTTAATCAACTTCCTATAGTAGCCCGCAGGACTAAGGAAACTCCTTATGTATGTGGCATACTTAGGGTTCTGCCAATCCTATACTGTTGCCACTTTCGCTGAATCTACTACAAGTCCATCCTCCGAAACGATGTGTCCCAGAAAGCAAACCCCATCCCTCCAAAAGTGGAACTTGGTGAACTTTTCCTTCAACTTATGTGCTTGCATGGTCCTAAGCACTTCTTCTAAGTGAACAGTATGCTCCTCCTTGTTTTTGCGAATAAACCAAAATGTCATCGACGAACACCACCACAAACTTGTTCAACGATTTGGGAAAGGCTCGACTCATCAGGTCCAAAAAATATGCCAGAGCTTTGGTTAGCCCAAATGGCATGACTAACCACTCAAATAACCTATCCGGAGTCCTAAACGCAGTCTTCTCGATGCTATCCTCCACTGCACGCAATTGATGAAATCCCATGGCTAAATCGAGCTGTGAAAATACCTTGGCTCCTACTAGCTGGTCGAAGAGATTGTCTATACAGGGAAGAGGGTAACGATTCTTCTTCGTAAGTTTATCAAGCTCCCTATAATCCATGCAAAGTTTGAGAGAGCCATCCGCCTTAGTGGCAAAGGTGACGTGTGTGTCCCACTCAGAAATGCTCCTATGAATGAAGCCCTTCTCCAAAAGCTCTCCCATCTGCTTGTTCAACTCATGACGTTCCTAAGGAGCCATATGCCTTACCAGTAAAGCAACCGGTTTAGAATTATCGACAAGATAAATCTTGAACTCGATCTCTCTTTTAGATGAAAGTCCAGCAACCTCCTCGAACACGTCTGGAAAGTCTCAAATAATGGGTACCGAACTCAAATTATCGGGCGATAAGTCAAGAGAATAAAGGTAGCTCAACATGACTGATCCTCTAGGATCACAAGATACCTCCAAGTTACATCCACTACAGGTGCCTAACCTCACTACCCTCTTACTGCAATCAAGAACAACACCATACATGGATAGCCAATCCATACCAAGCCCAATACAAAGGCATAACAGTCAAAGTCAACCCCTAAAATAAACAATTTCAAATCCCTACATAACATGGACAAATAGGTCGATCCTCCTACGGGATTTGATAGTACTACCAGGTCTGTCACTAAGCAAGCATCAAGACCAAGATTCTCTACAAAAGTACTAGATATAAAAGAGTGCGAAGCTCTAGAATCAAATAGGGTATGAATAGAAAAATCAGAGATAGATAACACTACTTCGATGATCACTTTCTTTCCCTTATACATGACCGGACGAGTGCTAGAAGAACGAGCTGCCTCTAAAGCATAAGCCTAAGCAGGCTATGAAGGTGTCCGTGAAATGTCCTTAGGCTTCGACGGACGGTCCTTCTTCATATTCCCCACTTGATCGTAAAGATGGCACCTCAGTCTCAATCGCTTTTCTGTCCCTCTACAATCCTTAGCAAGATGACCTAGTTTCCCATAAGTATTGCACTTCCAATGCTTCCTTGGAACTTTCCTTTTTCCACCTGACCCTCATCATCTCTCCTTTTTTCCTTTCCACAGCTTCTTCCCATCACTCTTCTGCACCACATCTCCTTTCTTATCAGTATCAGTAAGTAAATCCATCTCTATCAATCCCCCAAAAGTGGCTCCCATCGGAATGTGGCTCACCGCCAAACTCTGCAGTAGATGACTCAAACCCTTAGAAAACTTCAGTGCCTTCTTGTGAGGAGTATTAATTAGGTCTAGTCCAAATCTTGTGTTAGCACCAAAATTGGTCACTAACACTCTTGAATAGAATTATGTAGAGAGATTAATGAAGAAAATAAATTAAAACAAAAGAATATCGCAGTAAAATGCAATAAGAATAGTTAAAACGAGAACACCAGAATTATAGTGGTTCGGCGTAACTGTCTACGTCCACTTTGAGTATAATCTTTATTGCATCTTCAAAGATTTGAACACAGATACAATCTTTACACAAACAACTTGAGTACAAGTTTTTGGCAGAAAAGAAATGAGAATTGAAAATGGCAGAGCTTCCTAGAGTTCCCCAAAAAAGGTCCCTTCAACTGTACTCCCGCCGTTCTATTTATAGACGAAGGCAGGCTAGATGCCCTGTGTAGGACCAAAAGGAAGGTGATTCGGCCCATACATGGTAATCTCGAGTTTTCCGGTTGAGGCATACCGAACGACTTTCGACCGATCGAAAAATATCGAACCAATATGGCCGATCGATGGTCATTTGGCAAATGACTCGAAGCAAGCTCTCAAGGGACTTAGAGTAACTCGTAGTGGATCTCAAAGTAAAGCAATGTTGATCTCCTCACTTCGTTATTTACACCAAGAATAGGCTAACTCCCTCATCATGCACCGAACCAGATACATGAACACTCATGCCGAACCACTCCTGACCGAACCTCCAATACTGAGCCTCAGTTGAACGAAACAGCTTTTACTCTCCTTCCTCGATAGAACGATGAGCGGCTAAACCATGCTCACCTTCTCTCCAAGGCAAGCGATGTGTTGTCGAACGACATTAATCTTATCTCCAAGGCTGAGCGATGAGTGGCCGAACGATGCGGACCGAACGACATTGGCGGAGCCACTATCGGCCGGTCCGCCATATCCACACTCCAACACCGAACCACCTTGTGTTCTTGTGCCATACAATCATGCTGAACAGTATCAGATATACCAACCTATGTGCATAGGCCGACCAAAAATTAAATTACACTAGTCTATTATACTTCCAATCCTTTCTTAGCTCAAGTCCCATCCCGGTTCAACCATAAACTTCAATACTATAGCCATGTAGCCCGGGCCAAAGTGCCGGGTAACATTTTCCCCCAAAGTGCGTTGTGTGAAACAACGCGACGTGCTTTGAATCGGCCATTAGCCCCCGCTCTCAGGAGCTATTTCATTCAGAATGATAATCTGCAGTCATCTAAATCATATTTTCAACTTTTTAGAAGTTGAACGCATACGATTCCTTGAAGGTTGAATCACATCGGGTTTCCCAAACCCACTCCTCTCCACCTATTGAGTGAAATCCGTCTCTCCATTGCGCTATCATCTTCGTCTATCATTACATGCATACATATACATACACATACACATCTTATTTTTAATGTAACTTTCATTCATCTATTATTATTTTTTTTTTTCTTCCTTTCTTTTCTTTTCTTTTTTTAGAAAAAAAAACAAGGAGCGAATTAGCATGTACAGTTCGACCCACTTGTTCAGCTTACTTACTGAACCACACGACGGTCCTTCCACTTACCGACCCATCAAGCACAAAGACCGGTTCTCCAGGAGACTGCCTGTTCAACTTCCCACCCTCTATATAAATATCCATGCCTTCGTACCCTTCCTCCCAGTTTTCATTTCATATCTCACTTTCCTAGAGCTATCCCAAACTTTATCTCTCCCATTCCACTGAATTACCTCATCCCTCCGTCCTAATATTCTCCCAATGTAATTTCACCACACCTCGCTATTCCAAACTCCAAAAATCACTCGCCCCTACTCCAGATTAACACACATATAGGTGAGTTTTTTATCATCATGAACTCCCTGGCTACCCCTTTTTTTACTCGAACTAGGTTTGAACCTTAGGCTCATGCATCCATGCACAATAAAAAAGAGAAGAGGAGAAAAACATGGCAAGGCGTGAGTGATATGAGCAGACAACATAGTTCTTTCGAAGCGAGATTACACTAGATTGAGAGGAATTAGCATAGGCATTAATAGGAATTAAATCGGTGGCATATAGGAGAAGTAAGTCGTGTATCGCCAGAGAGATGAGTTACGTACTTTGAATGGGAGTGGCTCGGTGGGTCGTCCAAGGAAGCCTGAGCCGGTAGGGTTTTGTCAGCTGAACAGTTCGGTAGGGGTCTAGGAGAACAGTGGATCACATAGGTTAAGTGAGGCGGGTTTTGTATAATTTAAGTGAGTGAGTAGGTCGGTACTTCACATTTGAGTGGGTCGGTTGTCTTTGGTCTAAGTAGGCATTCAATGTCTGTAAGAGAGTGGGTCAGTGAGCAGAGAGAAGAAAAGAGTGAGGGAAGTGAGATAGGTTTTAAAGGTCGGCACCAAGCGAGGTAGCACGGTTCGGCATGCATGCATTTGAATGGACGAACGGTCCTAGGTTCGGCGATCGGCATTGACAAATGCACTTACCTCACCTTGACTCATAGAACATACTATCACTACTTATTTCCCCACTCAATCATATAACAATAAATCCATGATATGAATCTGAGTCCGAAGGCACATAGAATTGACTTGGACTAAGAACTTCACAATTTGAATCATTGTAAATGTGAACTTAATTTTTTTTAAAGATGACAACTTGAAGCTCGTCATGCTACACTTTTCTCTTCGGAACTTTAATTTATTAGTATTTTTGACTTGAATCATCGCATTAGCTCACACACCATGCGGGGAGGGGGGATTTTTTGTTGTTATATCTGATATCTATTATCTTTCAAGTATAGTTTAAACAGGTATCTACTCATATTAAATGCTCATTGAAGATGTCCAAAAGATCCAGCTCTGCTACAGTTTCTGATAAGCTTGAGCCAAGTTCTCGACAGGAGGTAGTAGGAACTTCGAATCCACCGTTAACTTCTACACAGGGCATTCCAGATCCATCTATAGGCCCAGCTCCTGATGTTTTAGACGGAGCAGTTATCTTGGATAATCCTATTGATTCACAAGCTTCAAAAATCGACGAAGCCGCTCTTCGTCGGTTGTGTTCAATTCATGGAATCCCTTTCGGCGATGTTTTATTTCCATCGGGGCAAGATCAGTCTCATCTGCCCCCAGCCGGGTATACAACGTGCAACAAATTTATGTGCTAGGTTGGAAGCGTGCCATATTTTAATTCATTCCTTCGTGAAGTGTTACTGTATATCGGGATTGCTCTAGCACAGCTACATCCCAATAATCCCGTGTTTATACATGGCACTTGTATTCTCTTCATTAGCACCTTATTCAAGCTCCTTACTCCTGAGGATATCTGCTATATCTACTGCTTCAAAAGACAGCCTGATAGTCCATCTTTCATATTTCTCGAACCATATTCTAAATGTCAAATCTTGACGTTGGCGTGGAGTAAATTTTCTCAGTATAAGCAAGAGTGGTTTTTCTTACGCTGCCCCTCTGGCTTTGCGAGAAGATGGATGGAAGGGAGTAAGTTTCAAGCCTACACTGATATTTTTCTAAAGCTCGAAGTGCACCCTTTCTAAACTTCCTTTGACTTTTATAGGTATCCATCGACAACTCAAAGGCGTCGGGTATTCTGAGGCCGTTGATGCCATTCAAGCTATCCCCGTGAGAGACCGGCGGATTAAATCTGTTTAGAGGAACCTAAAAAGTCATGATTACTCCAGTCGAGAAAAAGTTGTCTCCCCAACATTTAGAGGGTTCACTAAAAGTAATATCACACTTGACCATCCCTGACGACTTATTGAATTGCGGCTTCAATGACCTAGGAGATATGGGACTCAATTCGCCCGCAAAAAATGATGAAGGCGATCAAGCTCATCATCAAGGAGAGAAAACTCCAATAAGTAAAGCAAAAAACACTCGTCTGTCAGAAGGAAGCACTAGGACACACACAAACACTTATACTTTACCCCACACTTAATTTTAGTCATCATATGATTTCTACTAACTCGTCTTTACATGACTTCTGTGCAGGTGATATGGGGTGCGCACACGGCTTCGACCGCCTTCGTAGGTCTTCTATCTTCCACCATTCCAATCGGGATTTGGGATCATTAGACGTAGAGACAAGGATGATAGCAGCCATAGGGATTACCGTCCCAGAGATTCATCGTCTTCTCAAAGAAAAACTTATAGTCATTCCTCATATCCCATGATCCTCCTCCTTAATTAGAGCACAGTAGTGAGAAATCTACCCAAAAGGTATCTCAATTCTAGGCATCCCATAACCAACACATGGGCACATCAAGCACCAAACAATCTCGAGAGCCTCACAAGAAGTCCGTGATTCCGGCTAGGTGGACTTCTTCAGCCTCCGCACATGATCCATCGATTGCAAAAAACTAACTGAGCTTAAAGCCACATTTCCGAAGATATACTTCGACGGACTGAAATTTCTTCATGCGATTCATCCCATTCCAGGGTATGTCAAACAAAGTGCCATCGCTTGCAACAACGATGTCTACTTCCAACATGATGCGTTTGTTCACTTGGTAGAAAAAGTTTTAGAAGTTTCTATGGAACGTCAACATGAAATCGATTGTCTGAAAGTCGAAGTCATTCATAACAAAGATATTGTCAAAGCCTAGGATGATGAGCTATCCTTTTACAAATCCCAACTTAAGGTTGCACGGAAAAAGGCTAAGGATACAGCCGAGGCAATTAGTCGTTTGGAGGCCACTCACAAAAGGAACTTGATGAGGCAATCAAACGTAGTGGTGCTCTTGCCTTGGAAAAAGTCTCCATCCAGAAGGAAAAGGATATTCTCGCTTAAGGAGTTAAAGAGCTAGAGGAGGTGGTCTGCATAGGAAGAGTCCTAACGATATTATGATGAAATTGTGGCAACCCGGCTCTTAAAGACGAAGCTTGATGCGGAACTTTCTAAGGCCGAAGCGCTAAAGGATGCAGCTCATGAGGAAGGTAAAAGAATGGCGCTGACAGAAATCGATTCTTGCCTCAAGGCGGTTATTGAAGCCGGTAGATAAAAAATTAAATGCTTGTTTAATCCTCTTATCACTGAATACAATGCTCGAGTTTTCATGCATCGAGATATATCTTTTCTAGACGAGGGTTACCTCGAATCATTGGCAGAAGAATGGGATACTCTAGTAAAAATCAAAAGAGTTGAGCTGGGCACCAAAGAGGTTGATGAAGATGCTCTTGTTGAGGAAGTGCTTCGAGGAAACGAGCCTTTCGACTTGTTTGCGGTGAAAGCTCTTTTCGAAAGAGACTACTCCTCTCAAAGGGGAAAGTCAACATTGCTGGCCCTTTTGCAACTGAGTCTCCTGTTCCACCTTCCGCTCAACTGGCTGGTTGCTCATCACTCGATCCTTTCGAGTGGCATGTTGGCTATGACCTAAAGAAGCCCGAGCTTGATGTTCACGTTCTATCCCCTATTCTAGACAGTGAGACTCCCAAAACAGCTGAGAGTCAGCAGAAGCCGGTATGTAATTCTTCCATCTAGAGTCCAAAGAACCATCGCTTTTGACGAATAATAGATGTATTCTTACACTTATCCTTAAGGACTCCATGTAGGTCATTCTGATCTCGAACCAACTCCAAGGAGCGATGTCGCCATGGAGAAGGAAGAAAAAATAATGGAAGAGCTTCTTACTAGGGATACTCCTGGACCAGATGCCCAAGTAATCGGGGCGCTCGATGAGGACAAGTCCGAGAATCCCTCGCCTGTGGACGAACATGACGAGGTTGAAATGACAGGCTCCTCCGAACCTACTTCAAAACAAAGCATAGGGGAGCGAATCGTGGAAGAGGAGAAAAAGAAAGCCGAAATTAAGATTGAGCCTCAGGTGGTGGAGCTTGATGATCCTCTAAATAGGCCCCTGAAGGTAATTCTCCACGGTGGTTCCACACCTCTAGAGGTCCCTTTTCCCTCCTCAGACACCACCTTACTAGGAAGCAAGGCATCTAAGAGAAAAAGCTCGAGTGAGGAGCTTTCGAAAAAACCAAAGAAGGAGGGAAAATAAAAAAGATAGCTATCCGGCCATGCTGCGTTTAGCCCGAATAATCCTGAATCGTGTAGTTGTTTCCATTTATTTCTATCGTCGTTGTAAATAGAATTTTGCTCCAAACTCCAGAAAAGTTGTAATGGAACTGAATTTTGGATTAGTAAACAAATTTTGTTTCTTTGTCTTCCACGAATTTCATTGTTTAGCGTATTGTCTAACTTGTAGTTGAAATTTGAAATCTTGTGGGTTACATAAGCTCTAGTCCGCTTCCACATGATTTGGAAATTTTTTGAATCATTTATACTCTAGTCCGCACTCCGGGAACTCAGAGTACTCTAGTCCGCGCTCCGGAGGCTTTGAGATTTTTGAATCGTTTATACTCTAGTCCGCACTCCGAGGACTCAGAGTACTCTAGTCCGTGCTCTAGGAACTTAGAGATTTTTGAATCATTTATACTCTAGTCCGCACTCCGGGGACTCAGAGTACTCTAGTCCGCGCTTTAGGGACTTAGAGATTTTTGAATCGTGTATACTCTAGTCCGCACTCCAAGGACTCAGAGTACTCTAGTCCATGCTATAGAGACTTAGAGACTTTTGAATCGTTTATACTCTAGCCCGCACTCTAGGGACTCAGAGTACTCTAGTCCATGCTCCAGGGACTTAGAGATTTTTGAATCGTTTATACTATAGTCCGCACTCCGGGGACTCAGAGTAATTTAGTCCGCGTTTCGGGGACTTAGAGATTTTTCAATCATTTATAATCTAGTCCGCACTCTGGGAACTTAGGGTACTCTAGTCTGGACTCCGGGGGCTTAGAGATTTTTGAATCGTTTATACTCTAGTCTGCACTTCGGGGACTCAGAGTACTCTAGTCCGCGCACCGGGGACTTGGAGATTTTTGAATTTTTTATACTCTAGTCCGCACTCTAGGGACTCAAAGTACTCTAGTCCACTCTCAGGGGACATAAAGATTTAGAATCGTTTATTGATTTCTTAATTTTGTATATGCATTCATATGTCGGACAAAATAATGCAATTTAATTTTTTGTCATGTAATTATAACATATACGACGTCAATAGTTCACAACAAAACAGCTTCAAGCCTATATTGACTATAGAGAATAGGGATAAGCTATTATTAAATGTTGGAAACAAAGAACAACAAAAGGAAACATACACTGAAAACAACTGCTTCTAGAATGAAAAAGAAATAGACTAAGTGTAATAACGATGCAAATGCTCGCTATTCCATACTCTGGGAGTGTTATGCCATCGACAGTCGCTAGCTTGAAGGTTCCTTCCCCAAGCTTCCGATCGATGACATACAGACCTTCCCATGTAGGATTCATATATGACAAGATTGGAAAAACCCGCTTCAAGACAAGATCATCCACATCAAAGATTTTCGGTCGAAGTTTTTCATTATAATATCGAGCAACTCGGTGCCTATGTATGGCAGCCCTTAAATCAGCTTCTTCACGTTTTTCGTCGACAAAGTCCAACAATTCTAGTAAGAGATCCTGATTCGTCTTAGGATCATAATGAGTCACCCGGTGAGAGGGAACTTCAAGTTCCATGGGTATAACAGCTTCAGTGCTGTATGCCAAAGTGAATGGAGTGTGGCTAATCGCGGACTTATGGGTGGTTCTGTAAGCCCAGAGTGTTGTCGGAAGCTCATCCACCTGATTTCCTCTAGCCATCTCCAAACGTTTTTCCAATATGGATTTGATTTTTTTTATTTACGGCTTCAACTTTTCCATTGGCTTTAGGTTGAGCAACTGCCGCAAACCTTTTCTAAATGCAATATTTTTTGCAGAATTCTTTGAACTTCCTACTCTGAAATTGAGTTCCGTTGTTCGTAATGATAGTTCGTGGTAGGCCAAAACAACATATGATGTTTCACAATGAAATTAATGTCCTTTTTGGCGGTGATCGTAGCTAAGGGCTCTTCTTCCGCTTACTTGGTAAAGTAGTCGACTGCAACAATTGCATATTTTGCACCACCTTTAGAGATTGGCAAAGAGTCGATTGTATCGATCCACCATATTGCAAACGACCAGGGATTAACCATTTGCGTGAGTTCCGTTGGCAGAGCTCTCGGGATCTTTGCATACTTTTTACATTAGTTGCATCTTCTTACATAGTTCGCGACATCTTGATTCACAGTTAGTCAGTAGTATCCATAGCGGAGGATCTTTTTGGCTAGCGTATGCCCCCTAGTATGGTCGCTACATTCTCCTTCATGAACTTCTTTCAAGACCCGCTTTATCTCATCATGGGAGATGCACCAAAGTAAGGGAACCGAGAATCCTTTTCGATACATTATTCCATTCTGCATTATATACCGCAAGGCTTTGCGAATGACTTGTCGTCCTTCATTCTTTCTGTCGAGCAAAGTCCCATGTAGCAGGTATTGTTTGAACGGGGTTATCCATGACTCCCTCTCAGTTCCTGTTTCTAACACAAAATCTACTTCCATCTCGTTTATACTCGGGGTATGTAAGATTTCGACGGGAACCAATCATGTCTGCTGTGCATCACCAGTATTTGTGAATTTTGCCAATGAATCGGCTTCTTCATTTTGTTCACGCGAGATATGCAAAATATCGTAATATTCAAGGTCTGCCAACAGTTCTTGAACCTAAGCAAGGTATGGGGCAAGTCTCTGCCCCTTTGCTTGATAGTCTCCCCGTACTTGATACACCACCAATTGTGAGTCACAAAAGATTTCAACCGATTTCACTCCGAGTTCTCTGATAAGTTTTAAGCCAGCAATCAATGCTTTATATCCGGCTTCATTATTTGTAGTTGGGAAATCGAGTTTCAAAGCATAACAAACTGACCATTTTCAGGAGTTACAAGAATAACATCTTCCTTAGAAAAACGGTTATTGGATGCCCCAGATCGAATGAGGGGAATGACATTATCACTACCTGGCTCGTCTGATATAGTGAATTCTACAGTGAAATCTGCTAGAGCTTGCCCTTGGATAGTCCTTCGTGGCAGGTAGGTGATGTCGAATTAACTCAACTCGATGTTCCATTTTAGCAACCTTCCAGAGGTTTCTAGTCGTTGGAGCACCTGCCGTAGAGGTTGATCGGTATAAACACTGATCGTGTGTGCATGAAAATATGGATGAAGCTTGCGTGATGCAATCACCAAGTAGTAAGCTAACTTCTCTTTCTTAGGATGATTTCTCTCTGCCCCCATTGGATGTTTACTGACATAGTACATTGGCTTTTGAATTCGGCCCTCCTTGCGAACCAAGGCTATACTAATGGCATGCTGAGATACGACCAAGTAAACATATAATTCTTCATGGTCTACAGGCTTCCACAAAATCAGGGGACTCTTCAAGTGCCTTACTAGGGCTCGAAATGCATCTTCATAGTCTGTTGTCCATTCAAAATTTCTCTTTCCTTTCATTATCACATCGAAGAAAGGAATACATTACCGGTTGCCCTGGATATGAATTGACTCAACGTGACGACTTTTCCATTTAGGCTTTGTACTTGCTTTATGGTTCTAGGCGCTTGTATGTCCCAAATGGCCTAAATCTTTTCTGGGTTAGCTTCGATTCCTTAGGCATTTACGATAAAACCCAAAAACATTCCAAATACAATGCCAAAGGAGCACTTCAATGGATAGATTTTCATTCTGTAATATCTGAATATATCAAACATCTCCGCTAAGTCTCGTATGTGGTCGTTTGACTGCCGTGACTTCACGAGCGTGTCATCCATATAGACTTCCATTGTTATACCAATTTGGTCGTTAAAAATCTGATTTACCAAAAGTTGGTAAGTTGCTCCTGCATTCTTCAACCCAAAGGCATCACTACATAACATTACAACCCAACGTCCGTGACAAAACTAATGTGTTCTTGATCTGGAATGTGCATCGGGATTTGATTGTATCCCGAATATGCATCCATGAATGACATTAACTTATGTCCTGCAGTTGAGTCGACCAGCTGGTCTATTTTGGGTAAAGGGAAACTATCCTTAAGGCATGCCTTGTTCAGGTCTGAGTAATCAATACAGGTACCCTATTTCCCATTCGCTTTTCTCACTAGTACGTGGTTAGATACCCATTCAGGGTAAAGGGCGTCGCGGACAAACCTATTGGCTTTGAGTTTGACCACCTCCCCTCTCAGAGCAGCAGACCTCTCCGGGTCCATACCTCTCCTTTTTTTTACTGGTACGTATCTCAGGTCAATGTTCAACATACGACTTACAATGGCGGGAAAAATCCTGCACATTTCAGAGTGGTTCCAAGCGAAAACATCCGGATTCGCTCGGAGGAAATCAGTTATATCCTCCGTCATCGAGGGGGCAAGTTGTGATTCAATCTTAAGCACCCGTGATGGGTCATCATGGATGATTGAAATGTCAATCTTCAGGTCAGCCGGTGCAGCTTTAAACTCCTTAGGTTCTTCATCATCGTCTCTTGGATCTAGTCTCTATAGATCCTACTCTGCCGCTCAAGCCAAGGCTCAGGCATAACTTGTCAATTTTGAGCAACGTGGATGCGGACAGAGTTGCCACAACCTTTCCCTTCTCTCTTCGCTGGGCCTCTCTCAGCTCAGCCACATAACATGCATGACCAATCACTTGATCGCCATGCACTAAACCAACTCCTCTATCTGTCGAAAACTTCAAAGTCAAACACCACGGGCCAAAGCTGCCCTAAACTCCTCTAGGGCCGGTCGACCTAGAAAACATTGTATGGGGAATCAACATCCAAAACAATGAATGGTACGATCCATACCCTCCTACGTTCATCTTCTCCTAACTCAACTGGTAATTCGACAAAATCCACTGCATCAATAGCTGCACCATTAAAGCCATGAATACAGGCTTTAGATGGTTTTAAATCCTTCGTCTCCATCTTCATTTGGTCATATGCCCTTTTAAAGATAATGTTAACAGAGCTCCCACAATCAATCCATATCCTTCTCACAAACGCTAGCCCAATCGTAGCCGAGATGACCATCGGGTCAATGGTAGGAGCCTCCACCTAATCGGCATCTCTGCTCCTGAACACTATATCATCCGTCATCATTTGCTGCTGTTTAGCAGGGGTCTCGTCTTCTGTGTTTGAATAGCATTCAAAATCCATATGCTTTAGGGAACTAGCATAACGTTCCATTTCTTTCCAATTCTTGTCTGCCGGGTAATACCCACCGACTATCGTGTTTATGACTAATCTACCTCCTGTCCGAATGGGTTCCTATGGTTGATGTGGAGCCTGTCCGTGATTGGGATCAGATGTCCCCTATCCGCCTTCCTGCGGGTTCTTAACGAACTATTGTAACTTCTTTTGTCGAATCAGCTTTTCTATAGCATCATGGAGGTGTCTACTTTCTTTGGTATTATGCCCGTAAGTCTTATGGAAATGACAATACTTCCCAGTCTGCTTTGTTCCTCAGTGGATTCTTTTGGGAGCGGCTTTGGGTATTGGAATGTATTACAAGTTGATAAATAAATATTCTCCAGAGATGCATTCAGAGGAATGTATTCGTTGTAGGTTGGGATCCTTTGTTTCCACTTTCCTGCTTCCCTCTTCCTTCCGGAATTTCCTCCTTCGGATCCTTTAGATTGCTTTGGCTTGTTTTGAACATTTACCTGAACCTTTCCAGAGTTGTCGCCATATTATTTTACAACAATATTTCTTTGCACCGTCTCCTTGCCTGGCCCTAGTGCACCACCTCATCGTTTCCACCTGGCTTGCTCCCTTCTCATGAATTGGTTTGCCTTTGAATAAAACCGATCCAGGGTAGCTGGAAATTTTCCAGCTAGCCAATCGCCAAACTTCAAATCCAGATATACTCCTTGCATCACGGCCATAAGGATAGCATGGTCATTCGGGTTGCTAACTTCAGTAGCAGCAACATGAAATATTTACAAATATTCCTTTAACGATTCTCTTAGAGCCTGGATTACACTGGATAAAGACATCATAACCTTTGGATGAGTGGAATAAATCCTGAATTACTCAATAAATTTCGTCGCTAACTCCTCAAACCTGGAGATCGATCGCAGAGGAAGTCTAGTGAACCACATGGTAGCGATTCCAGATAAGGTTATAGGGAAACATCTGCATTTAGTAGCATCATTTGCCCTCGCCGAGTCCATCATCCACTCGTATCTCATTACATGCTGTCGGAGATTAGTCTTCCCTTCAAAGGCTGGAATAGTTGGCATACCAAACTTCCGGGGGTACTCAGCCTGTAGGATGGCATCTGTGAAGGGAGTTGGCTCTAGACACACCCTAATCATCGTTGGATAAGCCTTGATTTTCTCTAATCAGTTGTCTGACCATAGCTAATAAGTCCGAGGTTTAGATGGGAGGGGCCAAGTTAGACTCTGTCCTGCGTAATTTTTGGCTGGTGCCTCCTCAGTCGGTGGTCCCCCAAATGCGTGTCTTGGGGACCTGCTTTACTATGACCCTGGTGAGCCGGTCGGCCTGCTTCCACTCATGCTCCAAATTCTAAATTTTCCATTCCAACTTGATTGTGGATTCCCAGGTGCAAGTGAGGGGCCATGGCTCTAGGTAAGGAACCTGGACCATTCCTGTTGGATTGATCTACTGCACGTGTTTGTGCTGTTTCAATTCTACGGTGTTTATGAATGGGATGTTCATCAGACGAAATAGTGCCGTTGGTTGACGGGTAGGAAGCGGGGCTTCCTCCAACATTATGATGCTGTTATTAAGTAAGCTGAGTATGAGATTGACATTAGCTTGAATTTTCTCGTTAAGTTATCTTCTGCTTTCCATGAGTTCTTTCATCAACTCATTTAACTCTGCCCTGGTGACAGCTACTGTTTGGTTTAGGACGATGGCGGGTTCTGCACCTATATTAGCTCACTGATTGCTTGGTCCTACTTGTTAGACACTTGTGGTCTCATTAACATCGGCATTATGGGAGGCAGATCTAGTGTGTGGCCTTGACATCTTAGAGTTATCTGTAGGAACTCTAAGTAAGATTTTGAACTTTAGAGAATAAACTTGGATCTCCTTTGGGGGATTCCTTCAATCCAGTAGCGACAAAGTAGATCCTAACAGCTTGAGAATGCGATTCTCAGTGAAAGCACCAAAATTTTAGCACCAAAATTGATCACTATCACCCTTGAGTCGAATTGTGTAGAGAGATTAATGAAGAAAATAAATTAAAATAGAAGAATATCGCAGTAAAATGCAACAATAATAGTAAAAACGAGAACATCAGAATTATAGTGGTTCGGCGTAACTGCCTACGTCCACTTTGAGTGTAATCTTTATTGCTTCTTCAAAGAGTTGAACACAGATACAATTCGTACACAAATAACTTGAGTTCAAGTTTTTGGCAGAAAAGAAATGAGTATTTAAAATAGCAGAGTCTTCTTGGATTTTTCGAAATAAGGTCCCTTCAACTGTACCCCTGCCTCAAGGCAGGCTAGATACCCTGTGCAAGCCTAAAACCAAGGTGACCGGCCCATACATGGTAATCTCGAGTTTGCCAATAGAGGCATACCGAATGACTTTCGAACAATCGACAAATGCCGAATTGATATGGTCGATCGGTGCTCATTTAGGAAATGACTCGAAGCAAGCTCTCAAGGGACTCGGAGTAACTCATAGTGGATCTCGAAATAAAGCAATGTTGATCTCCTCACTTCGCTATTTACCCCTAAGAATACGCTAACTCCCTCATCATGCACCAAACCAAATACACCGAACACACGTGTCGAACCACTCCCGACCGAACCTCCAATAACGAGCCTCAGTTGAACGAAATAGCTTTAGCTCTTCTTCCTCGACCGAACGATGAGCGGCAAAACCGTGCTCCAAGGCCAAACGATGAGTTGCCGAACGGCGTTAACCTTCTCTCCAAGGCCGGGTGATGAGTGGTTGAATGACACTAACCTTTTCTCCAAGGCCGAGCGATGACTGGCCGAACGATGCTGACCAAACGACCTTGGCTGAGCCACTATCAACCGGTCCGCCATATCCACACTCCAATGCCAAACCACCTTGTGTTCTATTGCCATACAATCATGCCGGACAGTGTTAGATATACCGACCTATGTGCATAGGCCGACCAAAAATTAAATTACACTAGTCTATTATACTTCCAATTCTTTCTTAGCTCAAGTCCCATCCCGGTTCAACCATAGACTCTAAGACTACCGCCACGTAGCCCGGGCCAAAGTGTCGGATAACATCTGACAAGCTCATTTAATTGATTAACATATTCCTTAATTGTCATATACCATTGCTTGAGCTATATAAATTTATCTAGGCGCAATCCCTCTTCAGCATGCGATAAGAATTTCCTCTCAAACCTAGTGCGAAAATCTACCCCAATCAAATTATCAGCCTCATCCTCCACAATCTCCCACTAACAAAGAGCCTCTCCCTACAACTGCCATGAAGCCAACTACCTCAGAGCCAAGTCCTCCAATCCCATAAGTCCAAATATCTGCTCACACCTACGGATCCAAGCTCTTGCCTCAGTATATGACTCGATGCCAAGAAATGGCTTGCCTCCTAAGTTGGTGTAGTCCTTGCATAACTTGGGAAAATAGGGAATGCCTGGTGGACGGGCTGGAGCCCCTTCCCCCGGAGCCGCATCTCTAGCTGGTGGCTCTACTTATGCAGTAGCCTGCAAAAAACGTCTAAACTAAGCAGGCATATTAAAGCCTGGAACTTTGAGGATATCTTGTGGATCAGACATTTGTATCTGTGGACATTAAAAAGATGGGATTAGGTACTCAAAAAATAGTAGATAGGGGAAAGAGATACGAGGGAGCCATTTCTAAAATTTCTTTTCTTTCCAAAATATATACATATACTTTTAAAAGTATTATTTGGAATACCCATCAAAAATTATTCGAAAACCTTTATGTTTTTAAAATATCTTTAGGTTTATCGAAACCTTAGCTCTGTTACCAACCGTGACACCCCGCACCTCTGGGCACCCCAAAAATTAAACATGACTAGAGCACGAGTAGTCAGGTGAAATAAAAATTCATAACATAGCAGCGAAGAAATATTGCAGCGAAGAAAACTTTCAATAATTATAAATTAATAGAAAAAAAGATCCATTAAAAACAACATTATCCCTAATTTATTTCTGAAACTAAAAGTAACAAGTAGTCTCCACCAAAACATAAAACATAACAAAGTTCATAATATAGGTCCCTATATATAGAGTAATGTCAAAAAAGAGAAACGAAGTACATGAAACAAAAGAAACAAAAGCTGAAGATATCAACTGCTTATATGACCCTCCAAGTTGGACAAAACTGCAACCTAGACTTGCCCTCCTATGATTTGGGGAAAATAGGAAAAATAGGAAGGAGTCAAACATAAAGTCTGGTGAATGAGAATTAAAATGAAGTAGAAAGAATAAAATAGTTTAATTCAAAGTTTTTCCCGAATATCACAGAGGGTGAATAATATAATGTAGTGAATCCTTCTTAGATATAGTTCCTAAGAAGCAAAAGTATGTGGTCATAGTCAAAACTGCAAAAATACTAAATGTTAATCCGCCTGTCGGACCAGTTGTCCTTACATATCCACGTGTTATAGCATGAAAGTCATGCTCTTCACCCGTGCACTGTGACAAAATGCCTCTTACCCCGAAATTGCGCTCAGGCTCCGCCAAACTGGACTCCTATCCTCCTGTATCCTCGGTCAACATGGACTTTCCCCTATCCAATGTGTAGGTCCTCCGAAAGAGCACCCGCAGCTGGGTCGACTGTGCAAAATCTTCCAACGATCTACCTAAACAAGCCAACGTTGGAGCACACTTGTCCCATTCCATCCACGTCGATCTGCTTGAAGAAGCCTACGATTGTGGTGCTATCTATCCCACATACATCAACCTTTGAAAGGTAACAAACATCCTTACGATCCTAGTACGTACAACCAAAACTATATTTTGGTCTTAACTACATGAAACACCTATCAAGACCTTTACAAGGTATGCCTACCAAATATCTTCTAGATTAATTAATCTTACCATTACAGTTTTCATACTGTTTGTTTCCATTAATCTTCTTTAGGCCATTTTTACATCTGATTTGGTCATTTCACAATTTTCCTTTTTCATACATAAATGGTGTTTCAATTTCGCATTCGTTCAGTCCGTAAGGTTTATCTGTAATTTTTATACCATTTTGTTATAGATTTACACTAGCCTTTAGGGTCCATCTAATTTACATTTTTTTCCACTCAAATTTACATTCTCCTTTTAGAGATTTAATTTGTACAAATTTTTTATCCAATAGCGAAAAACCATTTAATTGCACAAAATTCCACTTTTACATTTTTAGGCTACATATGAAACAAACAATTATGCCATTTAGACTTTCCAATTTTGTTCCAAAACCATATTAAAAATTACGTAATTATATCAGTCAAAACCACAATTTTATTCAAGTAACATATTCTAAATTTATTCAACTAACATGTTCTACCATTAGAAATTAAATAACAATTCTAATTCAATTTAGTTAAACCAATTTTATTTACGCCATGAAACATGAATAACAATTTGTTTGTCCAAACTTCAACATAAACATGAATTAGAATTGAGAAGTGGTAGAAGGAGAAAATACAATAATTTACATAAATTTCAATCTTATTTATGCCATAAAATATGAATGGACAATTTACGTGCCCATATTTTAAACCAAACATGAATTAGATTTGAGAAGTGGAAGAAGAAGAAGAAGTTGCAATAATTTATATCTATTCTCAATTAATAGCAGAAAATAATTCATATTAACATGCCAGAAAAGAACGGAAATTGAACTACTTTATTTTTCTATTTCATATTAATCTCACTCACCTGGCATTTGAGCTTGTATAAATTTGAAAAAGCTTTGCTTTAATATTTCTCCATTTGATTCTTCTAAATTCCCCAAATTGTTTGAATATATATCAATAATTTAATTTGGTAGATATTTGTTTATTTAGTAGAGAAAATGAGAGGAAGAATAATCCATACTAATTTTACCGTAGAATTATGACGACGGCTGAATAAGAGATTATGTTTAGGCTAGATGGTTTGTTTATAGATTGTTTGAGTGAATATAATCCATTAGATTATTTTAGATTAGATTTGGTTCTTTCATACACTTAATGGGCTATCCATTCTAGCCCATACACATCACTCAACCAATAAAATTTAGCCATCTCATCCTATTACATCACTGGAGCGAATGGGAAGCCGCTATATGGCAGAAACAATGCTGAAATATGTAGGAAAATCGTTGGAAATGAACCAACTAAAAAACATCGCTCTATATTTTGGGCGACAATGGGACTTGTTCCCTGGTCTCTAAGGAGGTCAACATGCGCCTTTACCACTATACCAAATGCGCTTTTAATTTCTTTTTAATTATATTTCCCGTAAAATATCGTTGTGTTACGTTAAATCTCTCAATTATATATTTTCCTAGAAAGATTTAACCCTATGGCATTAGAGATGGATAAAGTTTCTAGCTTCGTAACATATTATTATTTCATATAGTATAAGTATAGAGAATGTTTTGAATAAGAGACATGTGGTGTTGAGTTAATTAGAGCGAAGAGAGTTAGAATTTATTTCTAGATTTGGTTTCAAGGCTAATCAAAGATAGTTCCTATTTGTTTGGTAGCTTTAGATGTTATACTGACACTTATGGATCGTATTAATTATAGTTAGAGAAGTGCTGGGATATTTACCAGTATCATAGATCCGTTGGAGAGAGAAGAGAAGTCTTCTCGTTTAGATACGTAATTTATGGATTTAAGGGGGAGTCTAAAGAGAGATGGAAGATCGTGTGTACTGGAGATTAGAAGGTAGATTGAGGAGGTTTTGTTAGATACTACCGTTCAAGGATGATAATTCATTCCTTTGGAAACAAGATGTATATGGATATGAAACGGGTATAAAATTGGATAAGGATGAAGAGGTAAGTGGAAGAGTATGTTAGTAGATGCTTTACTTGTCAAAGAGTCAAGGTTGAGCAAAAGAAGCCAAGTGGTTTGTTATTTCCAATAAATGTTCTAAAGTGGAAGTGGGAGCACATTTAAATGGATTTTGTATATGTTTAACCTTGCACCAGAAGGGAAATGAGAGTACTTGGATCGTTGTTGATCGTTTGACCGAATGCACACATTTCATTCTAGTACAGAGTATGCAGACAACAGCGTTATTGGCTACCTTATATGTTAGAGAGGTCATTAGATTGCAAGGGATTATGGTGAGTATAGCTATCGATAGAGATCCACTATTTATTAGTGAGTTTTGGAGGAGTCTTAATGATACCTTAGGGACTAAGTTGAATCTTAGCATTGCATATCACCAACTGATAGATGAATAGACGAATAGGGTGAACAAGGTATTGGAGGATTTTTTGAGGGATTACATTCTTGATTTTGCTGGAGCATGGGAAGATAATTTACACTATTGGAGTTTACATATGATAATAGCCCTCAAGCAAGCATAGACATGATACCATTCAAGGCCTTCGATAGACGACCATGCAAATCCTTATCTCATTAGTAGAAGATGACAAATAGTGTTATACATAGATAAGACATGATTAGGGACTTCTGAAAAAGAAGGGCCGATAAGAAAAAGGATGAAGACTGCAAAGGATTAGACAGAAGTCTTATTCCGATAAAAGATGTGCATAGTTGGAGTTCACAGTATGTGACATGGTGTTTGTGAAGGCATCACCGCTAATGCATGTTATGAGATTTGGTAGCTCAAGAAAGGTAGCGCCTTATTTTATAAGGCCTTTTATGATAATGGAGAGAAAAGGGAAGTTAGCTAATAGAGTAAAACTTCCTAAAAGGTTGATGGGAGTTCACATTGTATTTTGTGTGCCATGTCTACAGAAATATGTTCATTGTTCGACTATTATAGTTGAGCCAAATCAACTAGAGGATGTGGAAGTAGAGTTTGAGACTATTGCATCATAGAGTGAAAAGGCTTTGAAATAAGGAAGTGAAATTGGTTCAAGTACAATGAGGAAACGATCCCGTAAAGAGTGCTTAGGAACCAAAAGAGAAAATTCATGCTTCCCATCCTGAACTCTTAAATCATACATTTTTCGATTCATTATTTAGATTACTAAGATTACAAAGTTTCTTTTGAATGTTGGTTTCTATATATATGATTGTTTTCGATTGTTTGAATTGATATTGGATTTTATATAGATGGTTGTTAGGATACACTGTGTTAGAAATAAGGATTCGATTACCTAGGAAATCCTTGTATTACCTTTGCATTACTAGATATGTTATGCTTATAATTTGAGATGATACTCTGTTATGATATGAGGTATACTTGCATTCATATAGAATTGTATACCTGTTATATTTAACGCATGTAGCAGGCCACAAGTTGCATTTTGCATTTTCATATCATAAATACTCATTGCCATACTCATATCTATATGTTTCTTTTCCTCTTATATATTTGTTGTTCGGATGTGTACATAGAGATGCATAGCTACATGGATGTATGTTAAATATATAACTATGTAATGTATAAGGCCAGAGAGCAAGTTATAATTTTCTATCATTTAGAATTTGGAGACAAATTTCTTTTGGACAAAAAATAATATGACAACCCATAAATTTAAATAATGAATTAAAATATTAATTAAAAGGTAAAATGGTAGTTTCACTAAAAAGGAAAAAATATGGATTTTTATAAATAAAAGAATTAAATAATAAAACTTGCACCGTTGCGTTTTTTGCTCGGGTTGCATTATAAATATGTTTGAAACGGATGCATGGAGTGTAAATTATTAATGAAAGAATAGCTAAATGAAAACAAGCTAACTGGGTTAGTGACCCATCAATACTAGTTAGTGTATATATAAACTTACCCTACCAAAAAGAAGAGTATGTTCATTTTCATTTCTTTATTTTCTTGGCTTCCTCTAAAAAATCCTAGATCTGAAATCTTAGATTTAAAATAAATCATCAAAATTAATAAACAAATAATCTAAATTGAAGAGAATGAATAGAGTTTCTCAAAACCATAAACATCTTGGCATTTTACGGGGTATGGAAGCTAGGGAAAATTTGGAGAGCAGGAGGGAAAGGGATTCCTCAGCTAGCTGGGCTAAACTGTGAGAGAGATTCTATTTTCTATGTTATATTATTATAACCATGCTATTAATTCATTATCGATTCTCTAAATTAAATAAACTTTGGATTTTAATATGAAAATAACTAATAAATATTTGAAATGGAGACATAAACATTTTAAATTAGGTTTTGAAGGCATAATTGGAAATTTGAGTTAAATCGGAACCTTATTTGATAAAGTGAATAAGCTAATGATAGATTAGCAATGGAATGATTTAACAATGTTTTAGGTATAACTAAATTTGTTAATTATCAATAGTGAAATTATTAATACAAATAGGAGAATAGAAGTAAAACAACCATTAAAATGTAATATAACCCAACCACAATTAATTTGGAAGTAATACCATCGTCAAAATAAAGTAAGGCAATTGGTTAACTGAAAAATACATTAAAAACACGAAAAGGCCGCCAACTAGCAAATAGTCGACTGAACAAATCATATCATCCACCTAAAATTATACAGTAGAAACCGAAATAAAATATGCAGAATAGGGCCAGAGTAGTCGATTGAACATGGACGATCAGTTGACTAAATAGGAAGATAGTCGACTGTTCACTTTCAGTCAATTACTAATCGACTATTGTAGAAGAACAGATGAACGGTCAACCGATTGAGTTTAGACGGTCGATCGAAAGTATGTAGATAGAAAATATTGAAAATGGACCCATTGGGGCCAGTACAAACCATTGTGGCTTCTTTGTGTTGACGAGCTAACAACATTGGAATGTCGTATGATGTCTATATGATAAATTTGGAACGAAAATGCAAAATAAATTATGTTAGGCATGCATTTGTCGATATATGTTTGCAAAATTAAATTAGAGATAAATAGGATGGCGTGTACAACAGAATTTTGTTGCCTTAACGAAAGATAGATCATTGAATGTATACGAGGAACGGTCATTGCCCTACAATAGATCAGAGTGTATATGATATATGATCATTGCCTTATTATATGGATTGTGTGGTGTATATGACGAATGGTCACTGCCTTAACATCATGTGGCATATACGATACAAGATCATTACCTAGTGAATCAAAAGATGTATACAACATATGGTCATTGTTTAAATGTTCTCGACGCATGTGCATATGATTTGTAGTCGTTGTGTTTGAATATATAGGGAATATTAAGTGTTATGTAAGGACCCCTATTTTGTAAGTTTGCCATGGATATATAATCATATTATCGAATAGTTAGAACTAAATGTTAAAAAGAAAGCTATACATTTAGATAAGAAACCCTGAAGTGATAAGGGTAGAATTAGCCTTGGTGATGTGTTATTAGTATGATAGTGCCATTTACTTAAATGAATTTTCTCACTCATTAAGCTTATGTTTGATCCCCTCTATATTTCCATTTATCATATATATATATATGTGTGTGTGTGTGTGTGTGTGTGTGTGTGTGAGTGTGTGTGTGTATGATAGGTTGATAGGAGTTAGGTGATGCTAGATGTGAGACAGAGAAAATGAAGTCGTTGGAGTTTCTTAATTAAATATTTACTATTTATTATTTAGCTCTTATATTTTGAATAACTGTGAATTCTGAAATATTGTTTGAATTTATATAAAATACATATGGTTATTTCTAGTTTACTTCAAATGTTTATTTTATAAATTCTATTATATTTCATTCCTTCGATTGTGAGCTTAAAAGGTGTAGTTAAAATAGATAGCTCTGTGTACTGTTTATTTCACATTTTATCATAACGATCCACCTTTGACCATTCTTAGGATCTATACATCAATTTTGACGTAGAATCCAGGTGCAGTGAAAGGTGCGTTGTTTCACTTGATATCAGAGCATAGGTCTCTTCTACGATTCTCATGACTACCTCAATGACTGCCATCATCATGTCTTGGAATCCCTTTTTGATCCTTTGATCATATCGGTATTTCATATGGTCCAGATCTATCACATGTAGTTAATGTATAATACCCCACGTTTATACTCATACTATCCAAGAGTATTATAGAGTAATACTGTTAGAAAAATTCGAAGAATGAGGTTAAATGAAGTATACACGTGAATATTCTCTTAAACTAATGCTGATATGTATTAAAACATCAAATGAATAACTCTCTTATAAGCACACAGTATCAGTAAAAAACAATAAACATGTGTTCTTCCAAGATAGAACAATACATAATATGCAGCCAATATAGAGAATATAGAGTCAATCTCCATGATAACACACACACACACAAATATATATGTATATATATATATACATACATATAATGTAAATATAATAAGGAAACAAATCGGTACAAATGTCAATTATCTCAATGTAATTTGGTAAATAATCAATATACATCTTATTGGAAAAATAAACAGTGAATCAATGACGTATAAATATCATAGTGTATCCTACTAGATGTCTCCTCTAAACCCAATGAAATAAGAGCTGGTCATGTCGTCCCTAAACTTGAAATGTCTCGGACTGACCCGGGTATTACAAAATAACACGCGGGTTAGACTATGTCTAATTAAGTGTATATAATATTAAAGTTACACAATGTAAACATAAAATAAGAATATGATAACTTAACATTGATAATCAAATCATCAATGAATATAGGTATAATGCCACAATATCTATAAAAGCATCATATCACTCAACTAACTCAAATCCAAATAAAACTGTGAACACTAATATCACAAGAACCATTTAAAAACACATCGAATAAGAATCACATAAACAACATTACCATACATATCCAGAAAACATCATCAAAACCAAAAATATCACCAATGGAGATGTCACTAAATATATTCGGCTAGCACGAAGCATTGCCTAAAGATAACTCTCAATCTCTATAAAATATCAATAATTTATCAAATAGGATAGGCTACCTATCAAAACAAATCAAAATCCACTATACTCTGATCATATATCTTCGGTATAATCTTATCTCCTCATATTTATCTATCAGAAAGTATCATGATGAAAAATGACCGTACGATAGACTGGAAGTCCCTAGTAGAGTCGTATATAAAAAATATATGGCACTTGGCTCACATCAATACTATAGTGAGGTGTATTAATCGTATATGTAATCAAATACTCTATTAGTACAAGAAGGGAGACAATAGCACTAAGAAAGCTCCAGAGGCACTAAGTCTCTACAGTCTTTAGTTACCTCACAATCATCATAACACGTATCAACTGGTGTGCTCGACAACGTGAACACTCTTAAGTCATGACACTACAGACACCCATATAGGTAACAGACTGTTAGCCTAGGTGACACAGGGGCAATGGCACAAAGCCGTACACTGATCTAAAAGCACTAAGCTCTATATACATGGAGTTTCATAAATCTTGAGTGTCACAAATCTAGTGCGCGACCGCACGATCAGGCCACTAGGATGGGTACTGCCTATCTTGTCCTCTCCAACGAACATAATAGGAGTACATCGTAATAATGGCATGTAGGAACAATACATATAGACGCGTCATGTGAGGAACAATACATCAGTCTCACTAACTATAGGGATAGAGCCATATATCACTATTCATACTATGCACTATATTCCCGTCACGTGTGTGTCGTCTACACACAATGAATAACCGAATAAATATCACAACTGTGTCCCATACCATTACGTGATACGTAAACAATTATTCACTACTTATAAACTACACTCAGTTTCACATATTCTACGTAGAAAGTCCAAAAAATAACAAAATATTAGTGAATGTCCCATCCCAAACGATATTATAACTCTGTTTATTCAAATTTATCATCATATAGAATAGAAATATCCGAAAATCATACAGAAGATTGTCATCGACGTACCATATCAAAATCTTCGTCAGATCAATATCAACGGTGAATCATCCATATAATCAAATTTAGTATTAAGAAGATGAGAAATTGGAAAACATAGAAATAATTACTAAACATTTGTATATTCCAAATCAATATTCGGGGAAAGATTGATTCGGAGAATTATAAAATGAATTATCCACATAATATAAATATAATTATAAGACAACTAAATTCATATCTTATAAAATCATTTATATCTTTATCTCATATAAGAAAATAAATACTTATAAATAAATAATAAATAGATATTCAAATTTAATTTAATTTAATAATCATTTGCATATTCAAAAAGTTAATATATTTCTTTTTAAAAAGCAAAATATTTTTAGAAGTTAAACATTTTATATAATTCTTACTTCATAGTTTTCTAAAACAATTATTATTTTATTTTATTTTATTTTTAAAACTTTAAATCAACCAAAATCAATTCTATATGTTCGTCTTAAACAATACTTAACAATACTCACTTATAACATATAAATTTGTATAACAAAACGAATACTAAAGGATGGATAATAAATTAATGTTCTAAAATTAATTAAGTAATTATCTAAACATAGATGTAATTTAATATTTAAATAAATAACTAATTTTTAGTTTTATACAAAGTTAGTTAAAATTAAATATTTACCAATAACATTAGTAAACCTTATTTAAATTCTTGAAATAATTTATAAAACTGAATAGTAAATATAGAAGTTTATTTTTATAATCAAATACTATTATTAAGTAATATTATACTATTCAAAACAATTTTATTCATATTCTTTTATATATCGCTTAGAAATAATATTACTGATTTTATTCTATATTTTATAAAAATATTAATATATTTTATTTTCCTTTTAAAACAATTGTAAAACTTATAATATGTAACCATATTTATTTGAATTAGAGTTTTATAACCAATAGAAAACTATATTTCTATTTATAATTAAAATTCGTATGTAAATTAAAAATATCTAAACTGAATAATATTTAGTAAATTGTTTATAGAGTAACGTATAAATAAATGTCTAATTCAATTCGCAGACGGACAGAGCTCCGTTTGTAAATCGATACATACGACTAACATGATCGACCAATACCACAATATCACCCAATTTCAAACACAAACAATACCAAACAATACAACCAATCGATTCAACCATCAACAGTTCATTCCACTAAATAATTCAATTAATAGTCCTATTCAATTTTACCAAAAAAAATGCGATCACTATTGGAATTAATATATAAATAGCAAATGTTAAATTAGATGTAGTTGTCAGTTAGAAATTAAGTCACTGAATTGCTAAACAAAAATTTACAGCCTTTGCCTTTCCTTTGTTCCCATTCACTTCACGTGCTATCAACTCCAGTCGCCGACTTCCCCTTTCCAACCATATACCACCATCATCGCCATCTATAATAAACGCTAGCACAATCACATGCTTCTCCCCTTCGAAACACGCACATCTAGATCCGCCGTTGCGAGCTGTGCAAATTGTCCTCTACCAAGTCGCTTGCCAGGTCGAGCACCTCCTCCGACCTCGATGTTGAAGTCATGGTCGCTCACCTTTTTTTAACATCGCAATTTTTTATTGTAAAATTAAGGCTTCCCCAATATTGATTAGCGGTCCGGCTTGGCTTTGGGCATAAAGTGGGTAAGTTTTCTAGAAAAATAGAGAAACGAAAGTGATTAAAAGGGTTTGACCTAATTTATTTCTGGCCTAAAGTTCTAATTTAATCTAATTTTAATTAATTTTCTTCTCATTGCAATTTAAAATATTAATCTTTGCCATTTATTTATAAAAGTATTCCAATCTAATTAAATCAAATTCACATTCCATTCTAAAGTTATATGTCGATAATTGGACTATTTTATTAAATCCAATTCTTACTTATTTTTATTTAGTTATCCAAAATGAATTTATTAATTTAATTCAATTAATTAAGTCAAAATATTTATTAAATAGAATTTTATTAGCTAAAATTTATGTTCAAAACATAAATTATCAAATTTCAGATTCAAACATTTTTTTTTAATTAAATTTATTTATTTACACGGCGTAGAAAACAAGGTTGTTACATAAAGGCTCCTATAATCAACAGTCGACCTCCTATGGTCTACGGTAGGAAATGAAACACTCCAAATTCCATCACTTTCACATTATTACAGGCTTATACAAACAACTTTGCAAGAAAGATGGGAGAATAACGTTCTTCTTTGTGAATGCACACCAAAACTTTGGTAAATTTTTTGGATATAAAACCTAGGATCAGCTCAAGAACAGTGCTAATTTCAGAATGTAAATTAAAGCCATGGTTATAGAGGAAGTCAACATTTTATTTATCGTTGAGCGATAAGTAGATGGAATAAATAACTATGAATGAACAAGTTCAAGAAGAAAAAACTAAACAACATGCCTATACGCTAATGTTGTAAGGTTTCAAAAAATTGTCTAAAGTGAATGCCACTACGAATAGGGTCAGGGAGATGGCAACCCCTTATTAGAGCACGGGGGCAACACCTCCTTGAGGTGGTCGACCTAGCCAGTCAAGTCATGGAGATCCAGACAACAACATGCTGTTCAAAAAGTGGCATATCTCGTTTATTGTTTGAATTTGAATTTAAACAACAAATGGGTATGATTATTTGGACCAAAAGGTTTCTGTTCATTTCAAATAGTCACCTCTAATGGAAGCCTTCTCCCTATATATACATAACAATACTTCATCATCTACTATTACTTCTTCTCTTCTTTTTGAGTCAATGAACTACACACACATCATCTGACCATTTCGAGTATTCTTCTGATTTGTGCTAGTGACCACAATTTTCACAAATACACTTTATTGTATTCTTAAAGAACGTTTTCTGATAAAACCTCCATGATCTTAGATATCCGAAAACATTCTTAAAGGGAGAGATTCAACCGTGCCTTAGAGTCATATATCTACATAAAATTAAAACATTGAAGGCGAATCTACCCTATGTCCAAGTTATAACTCACAGTCATATAATTACTTTTATCTTTTCTTAGGTATCAAAAAGATATAATCTTACAAAAATAAAAGAAATCATGAAATTACAACTAAATTATCTTTTGGTGGATCGAAAATATGATCTGTTGAAAATATGGTAATCGATCAGAAATTGTTCTTAAATATCTCTCTATCAACAAAAACACCCGAGAAATTATTTGTGATCTTCTACTTATAGCTACCAAGGTATTTCAAAGTATGAAAAATCAGTTGTGTGAAAAGGTCGAAAGCACGCTCTACAACCTGGATAATCATGTACCATTCGTAGTTTATTTTTGTCCAGTTAACGTTTTCGATGCATCCAAAGCACGAACGAGCAAAGCCCCCCTCCCCCACTTCATAACGTGGAAGGAAAGAAGGGGAAAGTAACATTGGCGTTAGGTGCATCAGATGCCAACTTTACTTTCCCAACTCTCCTTCTTTATACCCCTTCTCTACCTCCCCTTCCTTTCATTCTCCCCTTTTCATATCTACTCTCTACTCTTTTATTTCACTCTCTACTTTACTCTTCTCTCCAATTCCACTACCAATGGCTAATTCTAAAATATATTCCAACTATGAAAATGCGTCGCATTTAATCGTTGCATCGGCATATCTACATAGATGAAGGAATGATATTAGTCGAATTCAAATGTCAAACTATACCGGTTTACACTAGGTGGACGATATATTAAACATGCATCAAGAACGTTGTCAATGCAATTTCAAGTGAAACGGTTATGTCTTCTCTCTTTGTGCGATAGGCAACAAAATTATAAGCTGGTTTGGATGGAAACTATTAATATTAGAGAAGCAGTCGTCACATTCATATACGCCACAGCTGCATCACTTTCAAATCAAAAATTAAGCGCAAAATTCAAAGATCAACCAGCACAATTTTAGTTTATTTTTATGCTGTTTTAAAAGATGTACTTTTGCTTGCTAAAAATATTATTAAGCCAGACGATCCTCAATTTAATACTGTTTTAGTACATATTAGAACTTCAAACCGATACTACTCTTATTTTAGAAACTACATTGGTGCTATTGAAGGTGCACACATAATGGCACACTTACCTAAGATCGGGTTATTCCAAATACTGGATGAAAAGGTTTTGCTACATAGAATATCATAGCAGCATGCTTATTTGACTTATAGTTCACTTATGTTATGGCTGGTTGGGAAGATACCGCACATGATAGTTGAATTTTTAATGTTCTTATAAATGGTAGGGACTCTAACTTTTCTCACCATCCACTTAAACAGTATTATTTAATAAATTTAGGATATCCACTTCAAACTGAATATTTACCACCTTATTGAAATAGTAGATACCATATTTCTCATTTTCGCAAAACTTCAAATCAACCAAAATCAGTCAATGAAAATATTAATTTTTATCATTCAAGTTTACGTATGACAATTGAGAGTACATTTAAAATATGGAAGAATTTTTTACAATTTTGAAGAATATGCCAACACGCTCATTTGAAACTCAAGTAAAAGTTGACGTTGCTATAACGTTTCTGCATAATTTTGTTTGAAAATACAATAATGGTGATTCAGATTTTATGGCCTGATCTTGGTTTAGAAGAATATCAATAGGAATATTATAATATGAGAACTACTGCAAATAGAGGGACAAAACAGGCATAATGACACACATGCAATGAGATGGTAACACTTCACGATATCATAAGAGATGAAATTATTGTAGCAATGAAGCGCTGAAACATTGTAATTATATAATTTTATTTATATCTTTAAATTATTATATCTGTTTTTCGAATATATAACTCTATTGTATTATTTTACTTTTATTTCATTTTAATTAAACACATATATTTCATAATAAAAACAAATAGTTACTTAACTATAAATAAAGTAAATTAAAAAGCACATTTCAAATACATAACATAAATACCCTTTCACATCACCAAACGTATTCCTTTTTCAAGCAACTTTCGAACTCAAATACCCTGCTCAAATGTCTCGTTCGTTTCACAAAGAACGGATCCTCAATCTTTGGAAAAGGGTGTAATGGTAAAGATTGAGTTAACACCACCATCAATGATCCACACTGTACGATCCAATATTTTCGATCCGCTAATTACATTTCAAAACAAATTCATATTCAAGTTACGAAATATCATAACATTTCCCAAGCAATGATCAGATATAATTTATGATAGTACGCCAAGAGCGACACATGACGATGCCTGCTTGGTAGATCAAAGTAATATAGTCATATCTAACTTAATACACAGTGGAATCAACCAAAATGATTTATACTCCTAATTAGCTTTCCTTAGTCACCTTCTCGTCTCCGGAAGCTTTATTTGCTAAAATTTCAAAAACCTGAAAATCTCAACCCTCATCCTACTCCAATTAATTTTGAGCACCTAAGAGTTTAAGGGGAAACAAAATCTTCGAGTCAGACATAAAGCCTCATGCGAATAATATTGTTCATCTATGTTATTTTATGTTAAATGAGACTATGCCGCTTAGAAGAATAGGTTTCCCCTCACTAACATTCCTTTAAAACATATTTTTTGCAAATCTTTTCCTGCAGCCAAAACTGGTTAAAATATGTAAAGCATCATTATGTAAAAATACAAATATATCAGATAATAAATAAACTATCTGTTCGTGCACTTTAGTTTTGTTTGGCTAACTATTAACCATTGGATGACTCGGGCCACTAGACAACATATCAAAATTCATCTAACATCTGTTAGACACTCGTCCTCTTCTCGACGTTCTATCCCCAACTATCTGTTAAATACTTCTCTTTTGGACGATCTATCCTTAATTTGTTATCTCCCAGGGTCACTTGATCCTAATGTTTTTACGGGCTTACCAATAACCCATCTGTATACAAAGATGTATTCTTTTCTATATGTAATCATAATTTTAGTCTTACCCATGACAAAACCCTACACACTGGAATTTTGGACAAAATTAGATGTGGCTAATAACTAATGTATAGGCGTGACCCTATAGCAGTCTCATTTGGTATTCTAATATCCGAATCATTTTTCTTACGGATATCTTCCCATAATTTTCCTTGAAAACCTTTCCAAAATGATTTAAAATCTTTAAATTAAACTGAACATGGAAAAAATATATATAAATTCTTTACGCTTTTCTCAAAATCCCCTTGCCATGTCATATACTTTACCCAAATCTTAATTGATCAAAATATTTAAATCTTTGAAAGTCCCCCTTTCGAATCTATTGAAAGTATCCCTTTCGAATCTGTTGAAAGTACCCCTTTTGAAACCATTGAAAGTACCTCTTTCTAAATCATGTAAAACACTTCTTTTATCAAGGCGAAAGGCCAAAACCTTTGTTTCGAAGCCATTCTCAAAACCCTTTCAAAACCTCTAAAAATCTTCCTTTCGAAAGCTTTAAAAATATTATACATCTTTCTTTTAAAACCTTTAATCATAGTCTTTCGAAATGTTTGGAAAAACCTTTTCCTTCAATCTTTTTGAAACAACCAGAAAAACCATACCTTTTGACTCGTTCGAAACCATTGGGGAACCACCCTTCGAAAGCTTCCTTTAAAACCTTTAGAAAGCATCAAAGCTTGATAAACATAAACCTTTCGAAGCACTTGGGTTCAATTTAAAATATGTGGAAAACATCTTTTGAAACCATTCAGAACTTACTCTTTCGAAACCATTTATACCATCTCTTTTGTAACCCTTTTTGGGTTATACTTCAATAGAGAAAAAAGTTCATTAAATCATTTAATTCGAAAGCCATCCTTTCAAAAGGATTCCTGAGCAAAGAAGTTATGGTGTCAAAACCATCCCTTCGAAAACACTAGAGAAGTGACCAAATTTTAGAAAACAAAGTAACCCCTTCGAAACCATCCAAATCGAAAGGTAAAGAGGCGACAGTAAAAGGTTTTGACTTAGTCAAAAGTAATTATTTTAAAAAAAATGGCACAATCCAATCTAAAACATTTCATTTATATTTATTTGACCTAATCGAAATCCAACTAAGTCGAAAGTTATGTAGTTAATGCCCCGCTACTACCCCGCTACAACTCCGCTATGTCTCATAGCAGATTTCTACCGCTATGATTTTTCCATATAGCCCCAGAATATAGCCTTTCCGCTTTAATCCCCGCTATTTTCGCTATATCCCATTATTTTCGCTACATTCCGCTATTCCCGCTATATCTTTTTTAATAAAATGAATTGAAAAATTGCATTTATGCATTATAAAATTATGAAAAGCTAATTTATTTGATTTAATTTTTAATGTATTTTTAGAAATGAAAATACTCTAATATTCTACCAAATTCAGTTATGTTATATAACAGTTTTTCGTTTATTTAAAGTATATTCGCACATGTTTTTATTTAAAATTATTTATGTATTATTTATAATTTAATTGAATGATAATTTTTCATTTAATTACCATTTATATATTTGTAAAAACATTATGTACGAGTTTTATATGCTATTTTAGAGCCATCCGCTATATCCCGCTATATCCTCGCTGTATCCCCGCTATGACTTTTTGCACATCCACCGCTTTGTATCTACCGAGCGCATTAACTGCATAGGTCGAAAGCTTCTTAATCGAAAGCAAGAAAGCGCATTTTCATTTTAAAAGCGAAGCAATGCCCCAACCCCTTTGAAACCCCTAGTTTCGACTCTATACCTTCCGTCTATATCCGGTTCACTACGTACCTTTTAATTGACACCATGTGCACTGGTTTAGATAGTGTCGATGGCGAAGGTAGGAAGACGGAACCTTGTGCCGAAAGCATCGAAACAGTGAAAAAACATGTTGATTAGTCCTTTTAAACTATTTCTTTTGTACCTAACCTAACTGGTTTGTCTAAATCTAATTAGTTGCCATTGTACTTTTTCAAAGTGCCATCAATTTCTAGAAATAACAAATTTAAATTATTTGCAAAGAGCCCCTTCTTCTTTTATAAATATATAAAACATTGAAGTCCCACGCCTTAAATAATTTTACGTATCCATTAAAGCACTTAGAAAAAATCTACAAAAATTTCAAAAAATCTCCTTTAATATGTTTTCCAACACATAAAAATTTCCGACCCATATCTTTTATTATTTAACCGTAAATAATTTATAGCCCAATATAACATTTTCTTTACTAGAAAATTCATACAAAATGCACAAAAATTCAAAAAAATTTGAAAATTGAAAACCATCTCCAAAATCTAATTTCCGGTCTACATAAAATTTCACAAGGCATTTAGATGTCATTCAATAGGGCTTCATGTCAAAACATATCATAAATTCAATATAAATATGCATAAATCATCAACAAGTATATATAATCATTCCATCATTTAAAAACATGGAAAAAATTTGCAAATCATTTCAGACTTCTCCATAAACCAAAAACAAAACAATAGAGAGATGTAAACATTATTCACTTTAGCTTTAGCGATTAAGGATATGAGATTTAAAAGAATTTGATGTTGATTAAGCTTCCTCTTTCTCTTTCTTTCTCTTTCTCTTGTTAATGGTGGTTGTCCTTAGCTTATAAAAAAATTTGAGAATGAAATGAACGTGAATAAATTACACGGCCAAGGAATAAAGATATAGGAATGTCCTCTTTCTCATTTTAGCCCTCCTATATTTCAAGTTAAACTCTTTTTTTAATTCATTGTTTAAGTGGTATGGCTACCCCTTACTTAAATCAAATCTAAATCCCCTAATCAATACATTATTTAATTTAATTTAACTAATTAAATGTTCTAAATATGTTATCAAAAATCTGGAGTGTTACGCTTTGTTGACTAAAGGGGTGTCTTGTCTTTGTCTAGTTAGGTTGATCCATAATTGTGATACTTCAAAGTCATTTTTAGCAATTTTGCAATCCATCAACTAATTATACCTTTTCAATACTTCTGTCTTCGTGTCGTTTAGACTTTCTCAAAATTATTCGGTGCAATAGTAGTCTCCGGACCTTTAACATGCTTTGTGAGATGAGAAACATGGAAAACATCATGAACTCTTGCCAAATTTCTTGGTAAAAAAAATTTATATGCAAGTTTTCCGAACCTCTCAATAATAGGAAATGGTCCAATGAATCTCGGTGCCAACTTACCCGATATCCCAAATTTGATCACACCGTTCATGTGTGACACCTTAATAAATATTTGATCTCTAATTGAGAACTCTAAATCTTTTCATCTTCTATCTGCATAACTTTTCTACCTAGACTGAGCCTCCTTTATTCTAGCCCGAATGACCTCAATCTTTTCTGTAGCTTCTCTAACTAAATCTGGACCAAAAACCAACCTATCCCCGGTCTCAAACCAACATGCAAGAGATTTGCATGGCCTTTCATACAAAGCTTCAAATGGCGCCATTCCAATACTAGTCTGATAACTGTTGTTATACGAAAAATCGACTAAACGCAGATGGTCTTCCCATTATCCCCCGAAATCCAGAACACGATCTCTTAAGAAATCCTCTAAGATCTTGTTAACACTTTCTGTTTGCCCATCTGTCTGCTAATGGTAAGCGGTACTCATTTTGAACTTGGTTCCAAAAACTTCCTGTAGACTCTTCTAGAACTCACTAGTGAATAAGGGATCTCTATCACTAGCTATGCTACTAGGAATTCCATGCAATCTAATCACATTCTTCACAAACAACTTCGTCGATACAGGTGTCGTTCTGCTTGACTTAACTGGAATGAAATAGGCACTCTTGGCCAATCTGTCCATAAAGACCCATATACTATCATTTCCTATGTTCGACCTTGGAAACTCGTCAATTAAATCCATGGAAATAGAATCCCACTTCCATAAGCAACCCACTTAGCTTCTGGTGTTCGGCCTTTGTCTGCTAGCAAATCAAGCATGCTTTATACACAAACCTTATCCCGCTTTATAACTTCCGAGAAGAAACTTCTCCTTATACCCTAATACATCTTAGTGCCTCCTTGATGAATAGAGAATTTGAACGATGGCATTCCTCCAAGACTTCTTTCCTTATCTTTCCTACACTCGAAACACATAATCCTCCTTTCTTTCTCAGCCATCCATTCTGGTCAAGGTTTAAATCTTCCAAGTCATTGCTCTCGGTTCCATCTCTTTACTTCCTGATTCGTTCAGATAACATTGGATCCTCCATCTGTTTAGAAGCAATCCTTTCGATCACCACTGGTCAAACTTCCAAACAAGATAATACAATTGTATCTTCACTAGACCCAGCCTCGGATCTCCACTACACTCTGCAATCTGCTAATGCTTCTAAATCCTCCCGCTCAATAATCATTGCCAATACTTCATTCTGATGTTTCCTGCTAAGTGCATTTGCAACCTTTTTGACTTTCCTCGGTGTGTACACAATCCCAAAATCATAAGCGACAATAAACTCTAACAACCTTTGTTGTCTCATGTTTAGCTCCTTCTGAGAAAATAAATACTTCAGCGACTTATGGTCTATATATAACTCAAACCTCTCTCCCAAAAGGTAATGTCTACATACCTTCAATGCAAAAATAACTACATCCAAATTCAAATCATGCATCCGGTACCTGACCTCATGCGATCTAAGTTGTCTAGAATCCTAGGCAATCACTTTATCTCCCTACATCATCACGACTCCTACTTCTATTCCACATGCATCAGTATAAACCACCAAATTTTGATTCCCTTCTGGAATAACCAACACAGGTGCATGGGTCAATAAGTGCTTCAAACTCTGGAATGCTTCCTCACACTTATCGGTCCTCAAAAACTTCACATTCTTTCTTATTAGCTTGGTCATCGGTGCTGCTATTCGTGAAAAATCCTTAATGAACCTCCAATAATAATCAGTGAACCCAAGGAAACTCTTTATCTTGGTTACTGTCTCTTCCAACTATTCACTGCCTCAATCTTAGTCGGATCCGCTGAAAACCCTTTTTCTAAGACAGCATAACCAAGAAACTTCACTTCCTTCTTCCAGAAATGACACTTCGAAAATTTTGCCTTCAACTGATGCTGCCTCAACATCTCAAGCACCACTCTAAGATTAACTTTATGCTCTCTTTCATCCATAGAGCATATCAAGGTATCATCTATGAAAATCAATACGAACCTATCCAAGTGCTCCCGGAAAACCCGGTTCATCAAATCCACAAAGAAAGCTGGTGCATTCTTCAGTCTAAACGACATAACAAATCATTCGTACGACACGTATCTGGTCTTGAACGCTTTCAAAGGTATACTGTCCTCTGCTACTCTGAGCTGATGGAAACCCGTTGCCAAATCCAGTTGGGAAAATATCTTGGCTCCACTCAACTAGTTGAACAAATCGTCAATCCTAGGCAATGGATATCGATTCATTATCGTCCTCTCAATCATCTTACGATAATTGATATATAGCGTTAACGATCAGTCCAGCTTCTTGGCAAATACTACAGCTGCTCCCCATGGTGAACTGCTCGTCCTGATAAAACACTTGCCTTCTAAATCCACCAACTGCGCCTTCAACTCTTTCATATACGTAAGGGTCATCCTGCTCGGCGGCCTACTCAATGGTTCTTCTCCCGAAATCAAATCTATCCAAAACTCAATGGATCGTTTCGGTTGCAATCCAACTACAGGTTCAAAATCATATGCGAATTCTCTAACCTCGAAAACCCGACTCAACTCATCATCCAATTCCATAACACCCAAAAAAGAATTCACCTCGCCGCTAGCCATCTATGGTATAAACTATATGATCTCCACAATCAAGGTGTCTAAGCGATATTTCCTATCCTAGAAAATATCCTAGCATTGTACTTACTTAATCAATCCATCCCAAGAATAATTCTGAACCCCACAAAGTCAAATATATGAAAAATGCAAACAAAAGCATGGCCTAACAGGTCAAACTCTAACTGATCACATCTCAACCCTAGAGTTGCATACCCTCCTATTGGATTCGCAACCTATAAGGAAGTAACTAAATATGTAGGTTCTAAGTTAAGTTTATCTATCAAACATCTAGATATAAAAAATGCGATGTACCGGTGCCAAATAAAACGCTAACAGACATATCATGAGTCTGAAGCGTATTTCCCAATACCGCCTTTCCTTTCTCCCGAGCTGTCAGCTTAGAAGCAGCATGCTTCAATGCATACACCTTGACCTTTCCATCCTTAGCGGGATACTTGCACCAGTGCTTATAATGGCCTATCTGATCGCAGTTGAAGCATCTGATATTCTTCTTTCTGACCACTTCCTTAACTTGCCCTGAACGACATTCATTGGTGAAATGACCCTTCTTGTCATTGAAACAGACCATCTTAGCCTTTCCTTTCTTTGCTGCTCTACCCTTCTAAGCACCCTTCTTATAAAAGAACTTCCTCTTTTGACACTGTCTAACCTGGACATCTTTCACCTTATTTTTCTCCTGACACGCAAGCTTCTCCTCGTGCCTCAAAGTCATCTCCATAACCACATCACAGGTTTCTTTAATATGCGCTAAAATAGCCCCGGCCAACTAAGGCTTCGATCACATGATGAACTTCTTATTCCTATTCATCGCTGTATCAACAGCAGTATAACCATATTTGGTTAACTCTACAAATCTACCAGCATACTCTAGAACAGTCATCTCTCCCTGTTCTAGCTCGGAAAACGTCCTAATCAAAACATACTATGCCATAGCTGACATGAACCACTCCTAGAACCTCCTTTTGAACTCCGCCCATGTCATAGTCTCGTCATCCACTGCTACAATTACACTATTCCACCAAAACAAAGCACCTCCCTGAAGCTGTTTCGATGCCAACCTCCTCTTTTTCTCATCATTGAGACTTAATTCTACAAAAAACCTTTCGCGGTGCAACAACCTGTTTTCCACCTCAATGTCATCCTTTATTCCAAAAAATGGATTCCCTCCAAGCTTAGTGTAGTCTCCACTCAACTTAGCATAGTCGTTGACAACTGGGGTTCCCATAACTGCTCCTTCCACTATTCCAGCAGCAACACATGCTTGCACCATGTTCACGGAGAACTGATACATAGCTTCCTTTCCAACTTGCAGGACTCCTTCACCCACATTCTTTGCTTTTGCCTGACCTTGACATCTTCTCGCATTAGGCCTTGCATTCCCCTCAGTGCCTTCCTCTCCTGGGTTAACTCTTCCTCTTCTTCCTTTCCTATATGTATTCAAATCTCATGAGATACAGAAAAATATCCTAACAAAGATAGAAGACTAGAGATAAAGCGTATACTTATATATAGCAGATAAAAGTACATTACTATAGCGTTATCCCATTCCCGAGTCTTACTCTAATACTTTAGGATTATTTTTGAAAAAGCATTTTTTTTAGTTTAAAGTTTTTCTTAAACCTATACTCTGATGCCAAGTTGTACAATCCCATATCTAGAGGCCAAAATCTAAGCGCCTATAGGTGTTGCAGTCATCCACAGTATTAACTTCTAATGACAAAATACGGTAATGCTAATGTTATCCATAATACCAGAAGCACTTGAATATAAAAAAAAATCACATATTTCAAAAGAAGCAACATTTCACTGATTGCATTTCAAAACAAATTCATATCCAAGTTGCAAAATTCCATAACGTTTCCTAAACAACGATCTAATATAACTTACAATAATATGCCAAGAGCGAAATATGACGATGCCCCTTTGGTAGATCAAAGCAATATAGTCATTTCTAACTTAATAAACAGTGGAATTAACCAAAATAATTTGTACTCCTAATTAGCTATCCCTTAGCTACTTGCTCGTCTCTGGAAGTTTTATTTGCTAAAATTTCAAAAAACTGAAAACCTCAACCATCAGCTTACTCAAATCAATTTTGAGCACTTGAGAGTATGAGGGGAAACAAAACTTCGAGTGGCCATAAAGACTGGTGCGAATAATAATGTTCATCTTTGTTATTTTATGTTAAGTGAAACCGTGCCGCTTAGCGGAACAGGTTTTCCTTCATTAACATTCTTCTAAAAAAATATCTTTTGCAAATCTTTTTCGGCAACCAAAACTGGTTAAAAGCTGTAAAGCATCATTATGTTAACAACGTGTATATCAAATAATAAATGAACTATCTATTCATGCACTTTAGTTTTATTTGGCTAACTATTAACCATTGGTAGACTTAGGCCTAACATGTCAAAATTTATCTAACATCTATTAGACACTCCTCTTCTTCTATACGTTATGTCCTTAACTATCTATTAAATACTTCTCTTATGGACGGTCTGTCCTTAACTTATCATCTTCCGGGGTCACTTGATCTTAGTGGTTTTACGGGCTCACCAATAACCTATATGTATACAAATATATATTCCTTTCTACGTGTAATCATAATTTTAGTCTTACCGGTGACAAAGCCGTAACACTAGAATTTTAAACAAAATTAGTTGGGGTTAATAGCTAATATATGGGGCACGACCTATACCAGTCCCATCCGGTATTCTAGTATCTGAGTCATTTTTCTTAGAAATATCTTTCCATAATTTTCCTTGAAAACCTTTTCAAAATGATTAAAAACCTTTAAATCAAACTCAACATGGAAAATGTATATAAATTCTCTATGCTTTACTCAAAATCTCCTTGCCATGTTATATATACTTTACACAAATCTTAGTTAATGAAAACATTTATATCTTTGAAATTTCCCCTTTCAAATCTTGAAAGTACCCCTTTCGAAACCGTTGAAAGTACCTCTTTCTAAACCAAGTAAAACCCTTTCTTTTATCTAGGCTGAATAGCCAAAACCTTCCTTTCAAAACCATTCTCGAAACCCTTTCGAAACCACTAAAAAACTTTATTTCAAAATCTTTAAAAAATTTAGACATCTTTCTTTTAAAACCCTTAAACATAGCCTTTCGAAACCTTTGGAAAACCTTTTCCTCTAATCCTTTCGAAACAACAAGAAAAACCATACATTTCGAGTCCTACGAAACCATTGGGGAGCCACCCCTACGAAACCTTCCTCTAAAATCTTTTAAAAGCATCAAAGCTTCATAAACATAAACCTTTCGAAAGCACTTGCGTTCAGTTTAAAATATGTGGAAAAACACTTTTCGAAACCATTCAGAACCGACTCTTTCAAAACCATTTATACCATCCTTTTCGAAACCTTTTTTGGGTTGTACTTAATAGAGAAAAATGGTCATCAAATCATTTAAGTCAAAAGCCATTCTTTTTAAAGTCCTAAGTAAAGAAGTGATGGTGTCAAAACCATCCCTTCGAAACATTGGAGAAGTGACCAAATTTAAGAAAACAAAGTTACCCCTTCGAAACCATTTGGATCGAAAGGTAAAGAGGCAACAACAAAAGGTTTTGACTTAGTTGAAAGAAACCATTTTAAAAACAAGGCGCAATCTAATCTAAAACATTTCCTTTAAATCTATTTGACCTAGTCGAAAGCCAAATAAGTCAAAAGCTTCTTAGTCGAAAGCAAGCAGCCGCATTTTCATTTTGAAAGCAAAGCAATGCCTCAACCCCTTCAGAATCCTTGGTTTCGACTCTATACCTTCCGCCTACATCTAATTCACCACATACTATTTAACTGATACCATGTGCATTGGTTTTGACAGCGTCGAAGGCGAAGGTAGGAAGGCAGAACCTTGTGCCAAAAGCATTGAAATAGTGAAAAACATGTTAATTAGTCCTTTTAAACTATTTCTTTCATACCAATCTGCCTTGTTTGTCTAAATCTGACTAGTTGTCATTGTACTTATTCAAAAGTACTGCCAATTTTCAAAAATAATGATTTGAATATTTTCCAAAGAGCCCCTTCTTCTTTTATGAATATATAAAAATTTAAGTCTTATACCTTAAATTATTTTATATATCCATTAAACACCTAGGAAAAATCTACAGAAATTCTAGAAAATCTCTTTTAATACTTTTTTCAAAATTTCAGACTCATGTCATTTATTATATAATCGTAAATAATTTATAACCCAAACAAACATTTTCTTTACTAGAAAATTCATATCAAATGCACAAAAATTCATAAAATTTTGAAAATTGAAACCCATCTCCAAAATGTTATTTATGCTCTATATAAAAATTCACAAGGCATTTGGATGTCATGTAATAAAGTTTTTATATTAAAACATATCATAAAATCAATGTGAATATGTATAAATCATCAACAAATATATATAATCATTTGATCATCTAAAAACATGGCAAAACATTGCAAATCATTTCAGAATTCTCCTTAAAACCGAAAACAGGAATATAGAGAGATGTAAATAATTATTCATCTTAGCTTTAGTGATTAAGGATATGAGGTTTGAATGAATTTGATGTTAATTAAGCTTCCCCTTTATCTTTCTTTCTCTTTATCTTTTCCTTGTTAATGGTGGCCGGCCCTAGCTTATAAAAAATTTGAGAATGAAACGAACGTGCATGCATAGATTACGCGGCCAAGGAATAAAGATATAGGAATGCCCTCTTTCTCATTTTAGCCCTCCTATATGTCAAGTTAAACTCTTTTTTTTAATTCACTGTTTAAGTGTTACGGCTACTTCTTACTTAAATCAAATCTAAATCCCTCAATCAATACATTATTTTATTTAATTTAACTAATTAAATATCCTAAATATGTTATCAAAAATCTAAAGTGTTACACTCTGTTGACTAAAGGGGTGTCTCGTCTTTGTCTAGTTAGGTTGATCCATAATTGTGATACTTCAAAGTCATTTTTAGCAATTTTGCAATCCATCAACTAATTATACCTTTTCAATACTTCTGTCTTCGTGTCGTTTAGACTTGCTCAAAATTAGTCGAGTGAGGTACTGCCTATAACACAGTACATTGCATGCATGTTAAACTGTGAGTCCGAACACCGGTTTTGAAACCTTTCAGTGATATGCGACAGTCGTCTAGGAACATAAAATCAACCATGTTTTGAAATGCGGCATGGTTTTTACAATAATTAGATTAAACCATTCTGGTCATTTCAAGAATATTATATGTATATTTTACACTAGAACTTGTTGTCTTGTGTGGTTCAGCTTACAGTAAATTTCAAATATGCGATAGTCCGATGGACAGAACGACTGCTTATGAATAAAACGGCTAGCTAGCATCTCTAACGCATCAAGCAAGACAGTAGAAGAAAAATAGGAGAAACAACTGAAAAGATCAAATATACGATAAATGAGACACGCATCAAAATAAAAATATACATCACATTACATTATACAATTAAACAACAATCATCATGATTAAAGGAAAACGACACTCAGCTCAAGCAACCTTGTTACAAACACGAGCAGTGGGCATGGTGACGCAAATAGGTGCATACTTTTTCCTGGCTTCAGGAGTGCCTCTCTTAGGTGCGTCCTCCTCAGCAAAAGCTGACCCTGCTAACACAGAGACCGCGGTTGCAGCCACTGCAAACATGGCGGCTCTTCTTCCATCTGCCTTCATGCTCTCCTCTTTTGCCTCGAAGCTCACTGTTTCTGGCTTGTCGGCTGATGCTTTGGTTATGAGGAGTGTGCGGCGAGTTTTTAGGGACTGCTGGGCGATTGTAGCACCGCTGATGAAGGAAGCCATCATGCTCACTGATGCCATTTTCCTTTGATTTGGTCTGTGTATGTTTGTTTTAGATGAATGGGCGATGTTATGTTGTGATGTGGGACTAAAAAGTGTTAAGTGGAGGTGATAGGTGAGGTGCTGGGAGCTTCGATTGCTTTATCTTATCTTATGCTGCAGCCAATGAATGCAGTTTGTCCACTGCAGTTTTATCCAGTTAAGGGATGAGTGGTTACCAAAAATAAAGAGGGTCTTACCTTCGTTGGGCTGTATATCGGTGCAAATTATGTCCCCAGTACTTTAATAAAATGAGCGTGAATGTAGGCCAAATCTGAAATTTATCTTTTCACTCAACTCAAACTTATGTGAAAAGTTTACCAATACAACCCTACGGCGATGTTGACCCGACAGTTATTTTATAATTTTTTGTTAATTTTAATATAATAGACATAGTTACACATTGAAGGAAAAAAAAAAGTTATTTGCATGATGGAACACATAAAATAAAAACATTAAAGAATATATTCAATGTAGCATAATTAACAGTTGAATGATAAATTAAAGTAATCTTAATTGGTCGTTTTTTAGGCATCAACCATAACCTTTACAAGTTCTTACAAGTTCAGTAGTAGAAAACTGCTGGAGGGTGATTCCTTTTTGTAAGAAGTTAGGCCGGGTTCTCGACAAAAGTTAACTGGGCATTTGAACGGAGAAGTTGGTTGAACGGGAAATGTGTTTGACTGCGCATGAGGTATTTGACGGAGAAACTAAACGAGTATTTAAAATGCTTATTTTTAACTAAAATTGATTTATATTTAATTGATTAATCGTTTGACTTTTTTCAGTAAATAATACGCGTCAATAATTACAAAAATAGGTAAGTAAATTGTAAAATTATAAATTGTTCCTATTCAGCTCAAACCAACTGTTAGCATCAAAATTGGTCATTAACACCTTAAGAGAGATTGTGTAAAGAGATTAATGAAGAAAATAAACTTAAACAGAGAATAATATGCTAAATTAAACGCATGAAACAAGAACACCAGATTTATAATGTTTCGGCGTAACTGTCTACGTACACTTTGAGGTTAATCTTTATTGCTTCTCTCAATAATCGATTAGATACAATCCGTACACCAATAACTTGATTACAATTATTAAGAAAAGAATATAAGTCTTGGATGAGTCTTGAATGCGGAAGAGTCTCCCCGTTATTCTCCCAAAAAAGGTCCCTTTCACTGTGCCCATGACGAAGATGGGTGGACTCCCCTGATGGGCGTAGGAGTAAGATATCTTGACCCGTGGTGAGTGACTTCTGTGTGTCGAGCCACAAACGCCGAACGATACCTCTATGCCGAACGGGGCAGTATGTTGAGTAAAATGTACAGGCCGAACGAGATCCAATGCCAGTCGAGGTTGGAATGCCGATCGAGGCTGGAATGTCGATCGAGGCTGGAATGCCGATCGAGGCTGGAATGCCGGTTGAGGCCGAATGCCGAACATGCTTCATGCTGGTCGAGATTGAGTGCCGAACGACTCTACCATGCCGACCGGGGTTTGTGCTGAATGAACTCATGATGCCGAGCGAAGCCTGGATGCCGAACGGTGCTAGATGCCGAACGAGGCTGGATGCCGGACTACATAGCCGTGTGGAATGGACATTTATGTCGGACGAGCCTTCTACCTCAAATCTTTGGTTACCCGGTCAAGCCACCGGGTAACACTTGCCCCCCAAAGTGTATTATGTGGATGAACATGATGCACTTTGAGTCATGAGTCCTCCATGTTTTGCTTCAAGCCCTGGTTTCGTTTCCTCGATGGTATTTTTCCTTGAATGCCGAACGGGGCATTATATGCCGAACGACATGCTAATGCCGAACGACATACGAACGACGAACGGTTTAGGTGATGCTGAGCGACATACAAATGCCGAATGGCACTAAGGCCGAATGAGGGAGCTGCTTTGGCCGGTTCTACCGGGTATTGTCCCTTCGACTTCTTCTCTCTCTATATAAACCAACACTTCTTATTCTTCTTCCTTTTACTTTCACCTCTGCTCTTAAGGACTTATACATTCGTCTTTGAACAGACCTTGGACAATAACACATCCTTCCTCTCTCCTTTCTCCAATTTAATACGTCCCCCAAACCTTTCTCGAAAACGATACTGAACAAAAACACGCTTCCCATTCCAGAATCCTACTGAGTTTCAAGCCATTTATTAGGTAATGTAACAACCCTCAAATTTATCAATTGTATATTTAAATATTTTATTTAAATATAGCATCGTTGGTCGGATTTTAGTACAGAAAGCTACTTTTTGCAAACAGTCGAATTTGGACTCAAGGCCACTTCCATTGAGTTCAAAATCCCATTTGCGATCTTTTTGAGTATAAACTTCGATATGTTTGAAGTAAGTCGAATTTTGCTACTTTTTCTATTGGGTTTTGGGTTTGGGTTCAGCCCCTTAGCTAACTTAATACCCTAACTCAGCCCTCTCCTCTCCATTCACTCATTTCCACTCCTCAAACTTAAGCTAAAACTGAAAATGGGGGAAATGAAGAGGAATTGGAAATTCCAAGCCCTAGTTCTTCTTGCAAACTTGAATTCTTGCTTCAAAATCAAATAGAAGCTATTGGTAAGCCTCCTCTTCATCTTCTCTATCTCTTTCTCTCTTCAATCTCAGAAATTTCCTACATCTAACTTAGGAAATATTTTACTTGTAAGCTTAGATTGAAGCTTCTTGAGTAGTTGTTGAAGAGGAATTGATCTTAGCTTGTTTTTAAAGCTTCTCCATCATTGTTTTCGAGTCAAATGTGAGATTTTTATCTCACATCTTTGTCTATAAGTATCTTTGGTTGTTGGGTATGAATTCCTAACACTTATTCATGTGCACTTGCTTTTGGTTTGGATTGAATTGGTGAATATCCCAATTTTTAGTGTTTTGGGTTCAAATGTGAGATTTTTATCTCACATCTTAGTCTATAATTATCTTCGATGGTTAGGTATGAATTCCTAACACTCAATCATGTGCATTTGATTTGGATTGGTTTTGTAAATATTCCAATTTTTGGTTTTTTGAAGTCAAATGTTTAAAAATCATAGCTTTGTTGTTTGATCATGCTTTTGGTGATACATCGAGGAGCATATAGGGCCGGGTAGTCGATTGGCATAAACCCTTAGCGTCGTTGCTCGAACGATTGCAATTTGGTCGAGATTGGCCCTCGATTAGATAGGCTGGGAAGTGTTGGAAACAGGGTCCGATCAACCGAACTCAGTAGGCCGGTCGACCTACCTGCTACCAGAACACTTCTATGTTTCTGGTTCGGTCGACCGACTCAGAGAGTTCAGTCGACCGACCTGCTTCTGTTTGCCTGTTTTGCCTATTTATGCTCATTTTGCTTTGCTTTTCCAATCTTTAATCGATTCTTCTTCTCCGATTAGTTGTTATCACCTTTGTCGACTTTGATAACTTCTATTTTTGGAATTTTTGGGTATTCCCACTTTGATGGATTCGGTGTCGATTTCTTTGGATTTGTATTCATGTCTTCGAATGTGAATTTTAGTGATTGATTGTTTCTACAATCATTTTTGTGATTTGTCACTTTTAAAAATATAAAGGTTTTCAATACTAGTAGTAAATATCAAAATTCTTTCATCAAAACGATTTCAACACTATTTTATTACAAAGCTCGTTTCTTAAAACGTTTTCCAATCTACTAGCATATGCAAACCTTTACCTCATTCGTATGAGAAATCTAATTAAACGGCTTAGTAAAACAAGTGGTATGAAACGCTTGCGTTTACTTCGTCGGTTAACTTTTGGACTTGTTCGATTGAATCTCTTGTGACAATTTTCGAGTGGAAATCTACAATTTGTTCATAAATAATTAAGTTAAGCTAGTGGTTATGGGACATGAAGCTAAAATCATTTATTTAATAGCTTAGTGTATTTTACACTTATCGATCAATGATGATCATTTTGTGATTTAGACTAGCAATGTGCGATGTCTCTTTGTCTGCGAGGGAGACTAAACCCTGTTTTTAGTGGAGCTTCGGCTTGGTGGGGTAGCAACCCATGGTCTTCGGGCCGTTTTAGTGGAGCTTCAGCTCATGGTCTTCGGGCCGTTTTAGTGGAGCTTCGGCTCATGGTCTTCGGGCCGTTTTAGTGGAGCCTCGGCTCAAAATTAATAGTTAGCAATCATGGAATAGCTTTCCGTTTTAGTGATATACGTGTTGATGAGTTTTCATGCTGTCGTTCTAGTGACAGGCCTCTTTCCCCTTTATGTGTTTTTTGGATTTCTATTGATGGATTTCTAGAATTTGTGTTTCACAAATTTTCGTGATTTACATTGATAATTTTATCATTATTTGTGCATTGGTGAATTTTTGTGTCATTAACTTTTGTGATTGGCGGTGATATAATTGTCAATATTTATGGTTTGGTGAATAAAAATAAAGAGTATGACATTCTTTTGATCTTTGAGAAGATTCTTGTGATATTGATTAATCTATGTTGATTTTCAATTACATACTCAACACAGTATGGCATTATGGTTATTATACGTTTCTGCCATATCTCTTATTCTATATCATTTCATCTGATATTTATAGTTAGACTGATCCATTTATTTTTTTCTTATTAAATAATACTCGGGTCAGACCGAGATGTTACAGATGCTTCCTCTTGACTTCTTATCAGGGACTATCGCCTGACTTTTGGCTAACTACTTTAGATTAGTAGTTTTTGTTCTGTATATATTCGAGATAGAGACTCCTTGATGTATACTTATTCTTTTGCCTTGCACTTGTATCTATTCTTTTGTGATATTGTGGATCTTGTTTGACCACTACTCTGATATATACTTTCATGTGTAATATTCATATATGTTTCCGCCTTTGAGATATAAACTTCTGTGACTGATTTATGTTATGATATTTCTATATTTGTTTCCGAAGATTATATATAGCCACTGTGTAGTAGCTTTGAGTTTGTGTTGGCATGTCGGATTTCCTCTTGAGATGAAAAGTTATATTTTTATCTGGCATATCGGTACTCTCACAAAGCAATTATGCAGATGGTCGCTCCTCAAAAGCCTTATTCTCCATGCTTGTTGACGGCATTACTCCGTAGTGTCCTTGGATAGCATGGGTATAGAGGTGGGGCGTCACAGCTTGGTATCAGAGCCAAACTTCGGAACAATATAGAATAATCTAGCAAGGATCATGTCCTAAGTCTTTCTTGGGAGTCGTGCTTTAGGATTTTATTCGAGTCTTCGTACCGATTCATCCTATTTTTCTTTATGATTCCTTGTTTTATCTATCAAGATCGCTTGATATTTATTTTGAGAATAACTTTTCTCCTTCTTTCTTTCTTAAAGAAGAGAAATGGTTAGATCAAACCGTCCCAGTGCCGGACAATCTAGTGCTACTCCCAGGATGGAGTATTTATGTCTGCCCAGCAGCTTCTTGATCTAGTAAAGAACGCTCAAGCAGCCGGACCCATTCCAAAGCCTACTCATCCTAGATCCGGTTTTGCATGCTTGTGCAGAGACTATGCTGATTTGGGTGGAAGGCCATTCATGGGATCCCAGGGTGTTATAGAAATTCAATCTTGGCTCAAATCATGCGATCGCATCTTTACTCGCATGAACCTTATTGACCTTCATCGAGTCCAAGTGGCTTCTAGCATCCTCCAAGAAAGAGCGTTAGATTAGTATGAGCTCTTGACTTCGGAGATTATCGAGGCGGATCTTACTTGGGAGCAATTCCGAAAACGATTCGAATTAAAGTTTGTGCCGGAAGCTGAAAAAGTAACTTTAGCATGGCGTTTTATTGACCTTGTTCAAGGTGAATCTTCTATGACAAATTACGTCGCATCTTTCGAATCTCTCTCTAAGTATGGGGTCGAGTATATTAATACCTCATTGAAAAAAAATCAGAGATTTGTCTACGGCTTGAATAAGAATCTCAAGAAGCCATTACTTCTAAAATTAGAAGTTTCTTTTGATCAACTCATTGATATCGCTCTTCGACTTGAAGAGGCTGATAGAGTAAGTGATGTTGAGGTTGGGAGTGCTAAACCGAACTTCACCAACAAAAAAAGGCCTATCAAATTCAAAGGCCCCACTCCCAACAAGAAAGGGAAGCAACAAACTCCGGTAGCAAAGACTCCCACCTCTAGTCGTGGACAATGCTACAATTGTGGTTCCACGGACCATTATGCAAGGGAGTGCCCGAAACCTCTCTTTTGTCGTCATTGCAAAAGTTCGGGTCATCTTATATCTACATGTCCCATACTCCGAAGCAGGAGAGAGGGAGAGCTGAATGTTGTTCAAGCTCCTAGTGATACTTCTCCTGGTCAAGGTATTTCTTAATCAATCCTTGATTTCATTTGTTTTGTGATTATCTTTTTCGAGTTCTTGTTGATATGAGTTCATCTCATTATTTTGTATCAAAAGAACTTGTTGATTCTTTTTCTTTAAAAAAATTTGGACTTGATGACTTTTTTTAGAATTGCGAATCCGGTTGGTGGATCCACAATACTCACTTTGTTTCTTTGTTTTGATGTCGAGATTATTTTATGTGATTTTTTCCTTCTGAGCCGATTTGCATGTTATGTGTTACTTAGGCTGCGGAATTGATTTTTTTGTAAAGGATTGGCTTAATTATTGTGAAGCCCGTATCCTATGTTCCATGTGGACTATTCATCTTCGACATTCTCAATCTATTAAGCAAATGTCTATTTTTCTTAAAGATTTTTGATTTCAATTTGGTGGCATCATTTATTCTTTAAACCCACATGATGAGGAAAAGTTATTTTTCTCATTCGGGTAGTTTGTGGAATTTCTGGTTCTTAGGATTATCTCCTAAGCAATCTTTTGAGTGGTGTTAAGGTCTTTTTAGTTCGACCTTGCCAACGATTTTCATTTGCTACGAGTCGCGGGAGTTAGCATTCCATTTACCGCATTCCAAACTCGTTATGATACTTATGAATGACTTGTTATGTCATTTACAGCTTATTTCATCCATTTTGAGTCGAGTATTCTACGGATATCTCGATGACTCTATTCTTGTATCTATTGATTTTGGATGAAAATAGAAATTTAAAATTTCGCAAATTTTTTCATAAGATTTATTTATAAGTACAATTGGATTTTGAGCTTAAACGAGCAAAAAATGTTTTCAAAACTTTTAAGAGATATTTTCATCATATAGAAGATGATTTTGTGATTGTATTGCCCGTTAAGTGCTTTAAGAATTCTGGTCGATGCGGTTGATCAACGTTATCGATAGGAATTTCCTAAATGCTTTAATGAGACAGTCAGACATGATATATTGACTTGTAAAAATGTAAATTTTTCTAGAAAGATTATTACATAAAGATAATTGTGATTATTGAAAATTTTATCTTTTTGGGAAATAAGATTATTTAAAAGAACTCTTTTCCAGTACTCATATTCTTGTGATTCCCGAGGGGAACCAAGATTTCACTGTTTCTACCGATGCTAGTTGTAATGGTTTGGGTGCCTTCTCTTGCGAAAGAGAATGTTCTTTCATTTATGCTTCTATTCAATTAAAGCCGATCGAGACTAGGTATGCCACTCATGATCTAGTGCTCGTGGCTATTGATTTCGCTTTTGAAAATTTGGCATCATTATTTTTGGGTGAGAAATTTGTTCTCTACCCTGATCATAAATCTTTGGAATATTTATTTTCTCATAAGGAACTTAATATTGGATCGAGTTCCTTGCATCTTATGATCTTGATATTCTTTGTATATTCCCAGAAAGGGGAATCGAGTTGCTAATGCACTTTGTTGTAAACAACAAGTGGTTGTTTCTTTGATGATGTCCAAATGGAATGATCATTTTACCAACATCGGAAGTTTCGATATACCTCATTTTATTGAGCTTCATCTCAATTCTTTATGGGCTTGCATCCGATGTTCTTTTATGGTGTTCGATTCATTTGACGTACCGGTTGTACTACGTCGGTGATTCAAAATTATTCGAGCTTTGGTTCATCTGGCGTACCATTATTGTACTACGCCGTTGTTCCAAATTATTCGAGTTTCTAGTTTCTCGGGCATACCGTTTTTATGCTATGTCATTGCACCGGCTCAATTTTCTGTTATTCATGACATTTTCTCATGTCTTTCTACTATGGAAATTCCTTAGGATTCCGATTTTTATTCTTGAGCCCAGTATTATTGAAGGGATTGAAGTTTCACCAGATTTGACTTTTTGAGCAACATTCTATTCGCATCATTTCTTCAGGGGTTGAGCACCTTCGAAATAAAGATGTTCTTCTTGTGAAAGTTCAATGGTTCTCAAATCTTAAGGATTTCTCTTGGGAATCCAGAGAATTCTTCGAGCGAACAAGTTCGGGCTAACTCTTTTGTGCTCTTGATGGTGAATTTCTTATTCCAAATTTCCTTTTGTGTTGGCATGCTTTTATGGTTGTTACTCTTTATTTTCTTCTTAAATATTGCGAGGACGCAATTTCTTTAAAAAGGGGAGTCTGTAACAACCCTCAAATTTATTGATTGTATATTTAAATATTTTATTTAAATATAGCATCGTTCGTCGGATTTTAGTCTGGAAAGCTACTTTTTGCAAACAGTCGAATTTGGACTCAAGACCACTTCCATTGAGTTCAAAATGCCATTTGCGATCTTATTGAGTATAAACTTCGATATGTTTGGAGTAAGTCGAGTTTTACTACTTTTGCTATTGGGTTTTGGGTTTGGGTTCAGCCCACTAGCTAACTTAATACCCTAACTCAGCCCTCTCCTCTCCATTCACTCATTTCCACTCCTCAAACTCAAGCTAAAACTGAAAATGGGGGAAAGGAAGAGGAATTGGAAATTCCAAGCCCTAGTTTCTTCTTGCAAACTTGAATTCTTGCTTCAAAATCAAATAGAAACTATTGGCAAGCCTCCTCTTCATCTTCTCTATCTATTTCTCTCTTCAATCTTAGAAATTTCCTAAACCTAACTTAGGAAATATTTTACTTGTAAGCTTAGATTGAAGCTTCTTGAGTCGTTGTTGAAGAGGAAGTTATCTTAGCTTGTTTTTAAAACTTCTCCATCATTGTTTTCGAGTCAAAGGTGAGATTTTTATCTCACATCTTTGTCTATAAGTATCTTTGATTGTTGGGTATGAATTCCTAACACTTATTCATGTGCACTTGCTTTTGGTTTGGATTGAATTGGTGAATATCCCAAATTTTAGTGTTTTGGGTTCAAAGGTGAGATTTTTATCTGACATCTTAGTCTATAATTATCTTCGATGGTTAGGTATGAATTCCTAACACTCAATCATGTGCATTTGATTTGGATTGGTTTTGTAAATATTCCAATTTTTGGTGTTTTGAAGTCAAATGTTTAAAAATCATAGCTTTGTTTTTTGATCATGCTTTTGGTGATGCATCGAGGAGCATATAGGGCCGGGTAGTCGATTGGCATAAACCCTTAGCGCCGTTGCTCGAACGATTGCAATTTGGTCGAGATTGGCCCTCGTTTAGATAGGCTGGAAAGTGCTGGAAACAAGGTCCGGTCGACCGAACTCAGTAGGTCGGTCGACCGACCTACTACGAGAACACTTCTCTGTTTCTGGTTCGATCGACCGACTCAGAGAGTTCAGTCGACCAACCTGCTCCTGTTTCCCTGTTTTGCCTATTTATGCTCATTTTGCTTTGCTTTTCCAATCTTTAATCGATTGTTCTTCTATGATTAGTTGTTATCACCTTTGTCGACTTTGATAACTTCTATTTTTGGAATTTTTGGGTATTTCCACTTTGACGGATTCGGTATCGATTTCTCTGGATTTTTATTCACGTCTTCGAATGTGAGTTTTAGTGATTGATTGTTTCTACAATCATTTTTGTGATTTGTCACTTTTAAAAATATAAAGGTTTTCAATACTAGTAGTAAATATCAAAATTCTTTCATCAAAACGATTTCAACACTATTTTATTACAAAGCTCGTTTCTTAAACCATTTTCCAATCTACTAGCATATACAAACCTTTACCTGATTCGTATGAGAAATCTAATTAAACGGCTTAGTAAAACTAGTGGTATGAAACGCTTGCGTTTACTTCGTCGGTTAATTCTTGGACTTGTTCGATTGAATCTCTTGTGACAATTTTCGAGTGAAAATCTACAATTTGTTCGTAAATAATTAAGTTAAGCTAGTGGTTATGGGACATGAAGCTAAACTCATTTATTTACTAGCATAGTGTAATTTAAACTTATCGATCAATGATGATCATTTTGTGATTTAGACTAGCAATGTGCGATGTCTCTTTGTCTGCGAGGGAGACTAAACCCTGTTTTTAGTGGAGCTTCGGCTTGGTGGGGTAGCGACCCATGGTCTTCAGGCCGTTTTAGTGGAGCTTCGGCTCATGGTCTTCGGGCCGTTTTAGTGGAGCCTTGACTCAAAATTATTGGTTTGCAACCATGGAATAGCTTTCCGTTTTAGTGATACACGTGTTGGTGAGTTTTCGTGCTCCCGTTCTAGTGACAGGCCTCTTTCCCCTTTTTGCGATTTCTGGATTTCTATTGATTGATTTCTAGAATTTGTGTTTCACCAATTTTCGTGATTTACATTGATAAGCTTTATCATTATTTATGCATTGGTGAATTTGTGTGTCATTAACTTTTGTGATTGGCATTGATATAATTTTCAATATTTATGGTTTGATGAATAAAAATAAAGAGTATGACATTCTTTTGATCTTTGAGAAGATTCTTGTGATATTGATTAATCTATAGTTGATTTTCAATTACATACTTATCACAGTATGGCATTATGGTTATTATACTTTTTTTCATATCTCTTATTCTATAACATTTCATCTGATATTTATAGTTAGACTGATCCGTTTATTATTTTCTTATTAAATAATACTCGGGTCAGACCGAGATGTTACAGGTGCTTCCTCTTGACTTCTTATCAGGGACTATCGCCTGACTTTTGGCTAACTACTTTAGATTAGTAGTTTTTGTTCTATATACTTTTGAGATAGGGACTCCTTGATGTATACTTATTCTTTTGTCTAGCACTTGTATCTATTCTTTTGTGATATTGTGGATCTTGTTTGACCACTACTCTGATATACACTTTCTTGTGTAATATTCATATCTGTTTCCGCCTTTGAGATATGAACTTCTGCGACTGATTTATGTTATGATATTTCTATATTTGTTTCCGAAGATTATATATAGCCACTGTGTAGTAGCTTTGAGTTTGTGTCGGTATGTCGAATTTCCTCTTGAGATGAAAAGTTATATTTTTATCTGGCATATCGGTACTCGCACAAAGCAATTATACAGATGGTCGCTCCTCAATAGCCTTATTCTCCGTGCTAGTTGACGGCATTACTCCATAGTGTCCTTGGCTAGCATGGGTATAGAGGTGGGGCGTCACAGGTAATGACTTATTCCTTTGAACACTTTCCTATGGCGAAGAAACTTAGCACGAGATTCTTTATTCGTGAATCTATGTGAAAACGAGGCCAATAGGAATCGTGTGGAACAGGAGTTAAGGGCGAGGTGTTGTTGTTTAGAGGAGTTTAAGGTGGGGCAGAGTGGAGGAGAGATGAGGATAATAGAGGTGTTTGAAGGAGGAAGTAGGTGGAAGACGCACTGAGGTGGCTCGACATGACTTCCCTATGCCGAGCGATGGAAGGGAAGTACTATGGTGAAATCGAAGTTTAGGCTCAGTGTGTCGAGCGATGCGTCTCGGCATGGCCACGGCTTGGCTTGATTACCTCATGCCGAGCGAAGTAGGAGGGAAAGTAGCGGAGAGGTAGAAGCTGGGCAGTATGCCGAACGAAGCGGCTCGGCATGTATGTGGTTCGGTATAACTCCCTTGTGCCAAACGATGAAGAGGACAGTTAGGAGAGTGTTGTGCCGAACGACATGGTTCGGCGTGTATGCGGTTTGGCATGTCTTGCCGCATGCCGATCGGTGATGGTGAGTGGTAGGTGACAGTGTTGTGGGTAAAATGCCGAGCGATGCGGCTTGGCATGTAGGTAGTTTGGCATGACTCCCTTATGCCGAACGGTGGAGAAAACAGATGGAAGTGTGGAATGCCGAGCGATGCGGCTCGACATGATTGTGGTTCGGCATGCCTTGTCGCATGCCGAACGGCAATGGTGTGTGATAGAGGAGTTGTGCACAACAGCAACGCTAGTCGAACCTAATGCACAATTGACTTAACACATCCCATGCCCGAACATATGTTAGTGAACAAGGATAGACTTAAACAACAAAGCATATCGAACAATCCGGACTGATAACTCCCATGTTTAAACAACTGAAAACTTGGACTTAACCTGCTTAATAGTTAATAACCTTTCTAATGCAGAGATAATATCGAGTTCAAAATATAAACCGTCTTACGACAAGCCTTCATAGATGGTCAGCGATGATGGTCTTCGAAGACGACAATTCAAAGCTCAAACTTATTTCCTCAATCCAGTGTCTTTTCACTGCTTGGCACTTACATTTGAATGATCACACTAGTTCACACACCACAAGGGGGGAATATTTATGGTGTTAAGTCTAACGTCGATTATTTTTCAATTATGGTTCAAAAAGGTGCTCTGTTAGATTCAATCTTCATTAGAGATGTCTAGAAAATCTAGCTCTGCTACGATCTCAGGTTGACCTGGGCCGTCCTCTCGACAAGAAGTTGTAGATACTTCACATCTGTCTACTACCCCCGCTCAAGACTTACCGAACCCTGCGACTACATCTGTCGACTTAGCTCCCGACGCTCTAGAGGCAGCGATTTTTTTAGACGACCCAATCGATTCTCAGGCTTCAAAGATTAACGAAAGTATGCTCCGTTGGATATGCTCTGTTGACGATGTGTTAGTTCCATCGTGGCATGATCGTCCGTACTTGTCCCCAGTTGGATACATAGCTTGCAACAAATTTATGTGCTGGGTTGGCAACGTGCCACCGTTCAACTCATTTCTTCGAGACGTGTTGCGGTATATCGACATTGCTCAATCACAACTGCATCCGAACAACCACGCATTCATCTACGGCACTTGCATCCTCTTCATGAATGTCCTCTCTAGGCTTCCGACTCCAGGCGATATTCGATACATATATTGCATCAAGAGACGGAGGGATAGCCCATTTTCATGTTTCTCGAGCCGCACAAAAAATGTAAAATCTTAACTAGGGCATGGAGCAAGTTTTCCCTGTATGAACAGGAATGGTTTTATGTGCGCTGCCTTCTCAGTTTTGCAAGGGGACGGGTGGAAGGAAGTAAGTCTTTTTCCTGGATTGATACTCATGTTTGGTCGAAGTTGTACCTTTTCTTACTCTCTTCCATCTTTTCAAGTATTAGTCCGCGTCCCGAGGGCCCTGGATATTCTGAAGCCATCGTAGCTATTCGAGCCATTCCCGTCGAAGACCGGGACATCAGAACTCTTATTTCAAATGAGTCGCTTACAAAGTTCGGGCTGTTGGCAGAAGGTCGCCGAATAAGCCTCCCTCGGGGCATTACCATACCCAGGCCTGCTTTTGGAAAAGGGAAAAAGTAAGCCGAGTCTTCAGCACGTAACGCCCCTGACACACTAGAAGAGGGGGAAATTAAAGAAGCTGAAACGCCTGAGGTACAAGATGTGAACGTTAGTCCCACTCGGGATTCGATAGTCGAAGTTCACGACATTGAGACGTAGCCTTCCCCTTTGAAGGGGGAGAAGAAACTAACATATACGCTTAGGAAGAAAATAGTCGGTGGAACTTCTAAAGTTACTCTTGTTCCAGAAAGAAGCTTCCTCACTGCATTTAGAAAGTTCTCTGAAAGGCCTATCGAACCTTTCCATACCCAATGATCTGCTCAACTACGACTTCGACGATCCAGAGTCCCTTAAGCTTCATTCGCCCACGAGAGGCGATACAAGCGTTCAAGCCCAAAACCATGGAGAAAAAACACCTATTACTAAAGGAACTGGTCCGTTGGGGGAAACACTAGGACACACACAAACACATGCACTTCACCTTGCACTTAAATTTCCGTTGTCACCCTATTCTTTGCTAACTCATCATTATTTAAACTTTGTGTATGTGACATGGGGCGCATGCATGGACTTGACCGCCTCTGCAGTTCATCGGTTTTTTACAAGTCTGGCCGGGATTCGGGCTCCGGAAAGCGTCGAGATAGAGATGAATTCGGCGATCGAGATTACCACCGCCGAGAATCCTCACATCGAAGAAAAACTTATAACCAGCCCTCATATCCTCGTGATCCTCCTTCTCAATCGACGCACATCAAAGAGAAATCTGGACATAAGGGGTCTCAGCCCGAGGCACATTGGGATCAACACTCTGGTTCATCAAGTACCAGGAAATCTTGAGATCCCCATAGAATACCTGCAGTCTCCAAGCAGACTCATCTTACTCCCATAACTGATCCAATGGTCGCTGAGCGACTCGTTGAGCTTAAAGCTTCGTTCCCAAAGATATGCTTTGACGGCTTAAAGTTTCTTCGAGCGATTCATCAGATTCCAGGGCATGTTAAGCAAAGCGCTGTCGCCTGCACTAATGATGTCTACGTTCAGCACGATGCGTTCGTGCACTTAGCCGAGAAAGTTTCAAAAGTTTCGATAGAGCATCAGCTTGAGATAGATCGCCTGAAGCTTGAGGCTATCCGTGATAAAGACATTATTAAAGCTCAAGACGAAGAGCTTGCTTCTTATAAGTCTCAGGTTGAAGCCGCCTAGCAGAGCGCTAAAGACACTGCCAAGGCCGTTACTCGTCTGGAGTCAACCCATAAAAAAGAAATCGACGAGGCGGTCCAACGCTGTGGGGCCGTAGCTTTGGAGAAGGACTCAGTGCAGAAGGAGAGGGACACCTTTGCCCTCCGAGTTAAGGAGCTGGGAGAAACTTCACAAAGCAAAGAAGGAGAAGACCGCTACCCAAGAAAAGTCGCAACGATATTGCGACGAGATCACTGCCACACGACTTCTAAAGGCGAAGTTTGATGATGAACTTTCTAAGGTTGAGATGTTAAATAATGAAGCCCGTGAAGAGGGCAAGAAAATAGCGTCTGCGGAGGTCGACTCCCACCTTGAGGTGGCTAAAGAAACAGGTAAGAAGGAGGTCAAAAGCATGTTCGACCCACTAATTGCAGAATTCAATGCCCGTGTCCTCATGCACCGAGACTTAACTTTTCTGGGTGAGGGCTACCTCGAATCTTTAGCTGAGGCATGGGAGATCTTAATAGAAATCCGGAAGGTCGAACTTGGTACCGATGAGGTTGATGAAGGTGCTTTGATAAAAGAATTTCTTAAGGGAAACAAGCCTTCAGACTTATTGCCGGTCCATCCGGGATCGAGTCTCAAGCTCATACGCCTATTCAGCCGGTCGATCGACCGATACTTGATCCATTTGAGCAGCATATTGGTTATGACCCGGAGGACCCCGGCCTTGGCGTCCACATTCTATCTCCCATTCCAAAGGGTGAGCCCCCTCGGACGGCTGAGAGCCAGCCGGAACCGGGTAGGTAACCCTCCACTTCAACATTCCAAAAGTCGTCGTTTTTCACGAGGGGATATTGTATTATAATGTTGTTTTTCATGATTATTTGCAGACCGTTCTGATCCCGGGCCCACTCCAAGGAGCGATGTCGCCAACGAGGTGAAGGAAAAGACAAGTGAGGCTACTCATGCAAGGGAGGCTCCCTGTCTAGATGCTCAGGTGATCGGAGCGCTTGATGAGGATAAGTCCGAGGCTTTCTCTCCCATTGATGGGAGTTATGAAATCGAAATTACAGGCACCTCTGAACACACATCTAAACTGACCATAAAGGAGCAGCTTGGGAAGGAGAAGAAAAAGACGGTCGAGATCAAAGTCAAGCCTCAAGCTGTGGACCTGGATGATCCTCTGAATAAGCCGTTGAAGGTCATCCTTCCCGGTGGATCCAGGCCCATGGAAGTTCCCTGTACTTCATCAGTTGTCACCTCCCCATCAAACAAAATTATCGAGGGCAAACGCACGAAAGAGGATTCGTTTGGAAAAAAGTCGAAGAAGTCGAAGAAGTAATCGTCGCTCTCGTTCAACGAGAGTTAGTTTAGATTATGTAATTATTTTTATTTATTTTCATAGCCCAGGTAAATAAACTTCTGACTCCGAATTTTGGAAGAGTTGTATTAGAAACTCATTTTTGAATAAATAAAGCCTAGTTCTTTTGTCTTTCGAAAGACTTTTGTCATTCACCTTTCTGTATGATTGTGGTCGAAACCCAAGCTACTGTGAGTCACGTGAACTTCTTAATTCATTTTTATATAAATCCGAAATTCTTTGGAGTTGCTCATCCTGTGCTCCATGCTTCAAACACTTAGAGTATTTTTTAGTCCGTAAGCCGGGGACTTGATGACTTCAAGTCATTCGTTTCCCGGCCCGCACTCTGGGGACTTAGAGAATTTTAAACCATTTATGCTCTGGTCCGCACTCTGGGGACTCAGAGTACTCCAGTCCGCACTCTGAGGACTTGAAGATTTTGAGTCGTTTATACTCTAGTCCGCACTTTGAGAACTCAGAGTACTCCAGTCCGCACTCTGGGGATTTGGAGATTTTGAGTCGTCTATACTCCGGTCCTCACTCTGGAGACTCATAGTACTCCAGTCCGCACTCTGGAGACTTGAAGATTTTATGTCGTTTATACTCTTGTCCGCACTTTGGGGACTCAGAGTACTCCAGTCCACACTCCGAGGACTTGGAGATTCTGAGTCGTTTATACTCCTGCTCGCACTCTGAGGACTTAGAGTACACCAGTCCGCACTCTGGAGACTTGAAGATGTTAAGTCGTTTATACTTCGGTCCGCACTCTGGGGACTCAGAGTACTCCAGTTCGCACTCCGGGGACTTGGAGATTTTGATTCGTTTATAATCCGGTCCGCACTCTGGGGACTCAGAGTACCCCAGTCCGCACTCCGGGGACTTGGAGATTTTGAGTTGTCTATACTCCGGTCCGTACTCTGGGGACTCAGAGTACTCCAGTCCGCACTCCGAGGACTTGGAGATTTTGAGTCGTTTATACTCCGGTCCGCACTCTGAGGACTCAGAGTACTCCAGTTCGCACTCTGGGGACTTGGAGATTTTGAGTCATTTATACTCTGGTCCACACTCTAGGGACTCAGAGTACTCCAGTCCGCACTCCAGGGACTTGGAGATTTTGAGTCGTTTATACTCCGGTCCGCACTCTGGGGACTCAAAGTACTCCAGTCCGCACTCCGAGGACTTGGAGATTTTAAGTGCTCGTGCACGTTTGTACGTCAGACAGAGTAATGTATCTCTTAGTTATTCGTTACAGCGTTATCATACACAGAAACATCGACAATTCATGAAGAAAATGGCTTCAAGCCTCTATTAATGCAAACAAGCTAAATTGTCTTATTACATGCCGTAAACTAGGAATAAAACTTGCTGGAAATAGTTGCAACTAAAATATGGAAGAAATGAACTGAGTATAATAATGCCGCAATGCTCGTTATTCCATGCTCGGGGGAGTGTCGCACCATCAACGGTCACTAGCTTGAAAGTTCCTTCTCCAAGCTTCCGTTCAATGACGTATGGACCTTCCCATGCGGGGATCATATGTGATGGAACTAGGAAAACTGTTTCAAAACGAGATGACCCACACCAAAGATTCTCGGTTGGACTTTTTCATTATAATATCGAGCGACTCGGTATCTGTATGCAGCCGCTCTTAAATTAGCTTCTTTGCACTTTTAATCAATGAAGTCCAATGGTTCCAGCAAAAGATCTTGATTTGACTCAGGGTCATAATAAGTTACCCGATGTGACGGAACTTCAAGTTCTATGAGTATAAAAGCTTCCATGCCATATGCCAATGCGAATGGAGTGTGACCAGTCCGGACTTGTGGGTGCTTCTATAAGCCCAAAGCGTTGTTGGAAGCTCATCCACCCACTTGCCTCTAGCCTTTTTCAAATGCTTTTTCAATATGGATTTGACTATTTTGTTCACGGCTTCCACTTGTCCATTGGCTTTCGGGTGAGCAACTGCTGCAAACTTTTTCTCAATACCATATTTTTGGCAAAATTACTTGAACTCTTTGCTTTCGAGTTGAGTTCCGTTGTCTGTAATGATGGTTCATGGAAGGCCAAAACGGCATATAATATTTCGTACAATGAAATTAATGACTTTTTTGGTGATGATAGTGGCCAAAGGCTCTGCTTCTGCCCACTTGGTAAAGTAATCGACTGCAACTATCGCGTATTTTGCACCACCTTTGGATATGGGTAAGGAACCGACTATATTAATCCCCCACATTGCAAATGGCCAGGGACTAACCATTTGTGTGAGTTCCATTGGCGGAGCTCTGGGGATTTTCGCATATTTCTGACATTTGTCACATCTTCTCACATAGTCTGCAGCATCCCGATTTACAGTCGGCCAATAGTATCCATAGCGTAGGATTTTCTTCGCTAACGTCTGCCCTCCGGTATGGTCACCACATTCACCTTCATGGACTTCCTTCAGGACTCGTTTTATCTCATCGTGGGCAATGCACCGGAGTAAGAGGGTCGAGAATCCCCTCCGATACATTACCCCTCTTGCATTACATAACGCGAAGCCTTCGTCTTTCGCTCCTTCTTTCGGGCACGTTTCCGTGTAACAAGCACTGCTTAAATGGGGTCATCTATGATTCCTTCTCGATTTCTGTTTCTAACATGAAATCTACCTCCATCATATTTATGCTCGGAACATGTAAGGTTTCAACGGGAAACAATCCCATCTGCTGCGCGTCGCCAGTGCCTGTAAATTTTGCCAATGAATCGGCTGCTCTGTTTTGCTCATGCGGGACATGTAAAATATCATAATACTCGAGATTTGCTAGCAGCTCTTGAACCCGGACCAAATATGACGCAAGTCTCTACCCCTTTGCTTGATAGTCTTCCCGCACTTGGTACACCACTAGTTGCGAGTCGCAAAAGATTTCAACCGATCTTACTCCCAGCTCATTGATAAGTCTTAAGCCAGCAATCAATGCTTCATACTCGGCTTCGTTAATCGTTGCTGTGAATTCGAGCTTCAAAGTGTAGCAAACTAATCGGTTCTCAGGAGTCACAAGAACTATGCCAACCCTCGAACAACGGTCGTTAGATGCCTCATCGGTGTACATCTTCTATTGAATGGAAGGTATGACATTATGGCCGTTTGATTCGTCTGTCATGATAAATTCATCAATGAAATCTGCTAGCGCTTGCCCCTATATGGCCCTTCGTGGCAGGTAGGTAATATCGAACTGACTCAACTCGATATTCCATTTTAACATCCTTCTAGAAGTTTCCAGTCGTTGGAGTACCTGTCGCAAGGGTTGATCGGTGTAAACACTGATCGAGTGTGCCTGGAAGTATGGGCGAAGCTTGCGTGATGCAATCACTAAGCAATAAGCTAGTTTCTCAATTCTGGGATAATTTCTTTCTGCCCCCGTCAAACATTTATTGACATAATATACTGGCTTTTGAACTCGGTCCTCCTCGCGAACCAAAGCCGCACTGATAGCATGTTGGGATACAGCCAGGTATACATATAACATTTCATGGTCATTTGGTTTTGGTAGCACCGGGGGACTTTCTAAATGTCTAACCAGAGCTCGGAATGCTTCCTCGCAGTCAGACGTCCACTCGAAATTCCTCTTTCCTTTCTTTATAACATCAAAGAAAGGAATGCACTTATCCATGGCTTTGGATATGAATCGAATCAGCGCGGCCACCTTTCCGTTCAAGCTTTGTACTTGCTTTATAGTTCTGGGCACTTGTATGTCCCGAATAGCCTGAATCTTTTTCGGGTTTGCTTCAATTCCACGTGCGTTCACAATGAAACCGAAGAACTTCCCTGATGCAATGCCAAAATAACACTTTAAGGGGTTGATCTTCATCCCATGATGCCTGAGTATATCAAACATCTCGGCTAAGTCTCGAATGCGGTCGTTTGACTGTCATGACTTCACGAGCATGTCGTCCACATAGACTTCTATTGTTCTGCCGATCTGATCTTTAAACATTCGGTTAACTAAACGCTGATAAGTCGCTCCAGCATTTTTCAATCCGAAGGGCATCACTACGTAGCAATACAACCCAACGTCTGTGACGAAACTGGCATGTTCTTGGTCTGGAATGTGCATCGTGATTTGACTGTATCCTGAGTATGCATCCATAAATGACAGTAGCTCGTGTCCGGCCGTTGAATCGACCAGCTGGTCGATCCTAGGTAAAGGAAAACTATCCTTCGAGCATGCTTTGTTTAACTCAGAATAATCAATGCAAGTTCTCCACTTCCCATTCGCTTTTCTTACCAGCACAGGGTTAGATACCCATTCAGGGTAGAGGGCGTCATAGATGAATCCATTGGCTTTGAGTTTGTCCACCTCCTCTTTGAGAGTAGTGGACCTCTCCGGGTCCATGCCTCTCCGTTTCTGTTTACTGGTACGTACTTCGGGTCTATGCTCAACATATGACTTGCAACGGCGAGAGAAATCCCGCACATATCAGAGGGTGTCCAAGCGAAAACTTCCAGATTCGGTCGAAGGAAATAAGTAAGATCCTTGACCAATGGCGGATCGAGTTGCGATCCAACCTTAAGAACTCGTGACGGGTCATTCCAGGTGACTGAAATATCAATCGTCAGCTCTGCCGGTGATGCATTCACTTCCCTGGATCCCTCATCATCATCTCTCGGATCTATGTCTCTGTAGTTCCGAGAATGTTGCCCGAGCCAGGGCTCGGGCACTACTTGTCAATTGTCAGTGTTTTAGATGCGAACGGAGCTATCCGTAATCCTCCCCTTTTCTCTCCGTTGAGTTTCTTTCAGCTCTGCCACATAACATGCACGACCGGTCACCTGATCGCCATGTACTACGCCGACTCCTTTGTCTGTCGAAAATTTTAATGTCAAACACCCTAGGGCCAAAGCTGCCCTAAACTCTGCCAGGGCCGGACGACCTAGAAATACATTGTATGGAGAGTCAACATCCATTACTATGAACGGTAGGATTCACACTCTTCTACGCTCACCTTCTTCCAGTTCAACTGGTAACTCAATATACCACATCGCGTCGGTTGCGGCACCATTAAAGCCGTGGATAGAGGCTTTGCATGGTTTTAAATCTTTTTCTCCATCTTCTTTTGTCATAAGCCTTCTTGAAGATGATGTTGACAGAGCTTCCACAATCAATCAAAATCCTTTTGACGTAAGCTGGCCCGATCGTTGCAGATATGACCATCGGGTCGATAGTAGGAGCCTCCACCTTGTCTGCATCTCAACTCCTAAACATTATATCATCTGTCATCATGCGTTGTTGTTTTGTCGGGTTCCATCTTCCACATTCGAACAACATTCATAATTCACATGCCTCAAGGAAGTAGCATATCGTTCGGTCTCCTACCAACTCTTGTCTGCAGGATGAGGTCCTCCTACTATAGTGTTTATGATCAACCTACCCACGGTCCGGGCAAGTTCCTCTGGGTGGCGTGGAGACGGCCCGCGTCCGAGGTCTGATGTTCCTTGCCTACCCTCTGGTGGGTTCTGAACAAACTCCTGCAGCTTTTTCTGCTTGATTAACCTTTCTATGGCGTCATGGAGGTGTCTACACTCCTCAGTATTGTGTCCGTGGGTCTCATGGAAGCGACAGTACTTCCCCGTCCGTTTCTGTTCCTCTGTAGACTCATTTGGGCGTGGCTTTCTGTATTGAAAGGTGTTACAGGTAGATAGGTAAATATTTTGAAGAGACGTATTTAGGGGGTGTATTCGTTGTAGGTTGGAATCCTTGACTTCCACTTCTCTGTCTCTCTTTTATTTACGGGATTTCCAACTCCGGATCCTTTAGACTACCCAGGCTTGTTCTGGACGTCGACTTGAACTTTTCCCAAACTGCCGCCAGATTGCTTCATGGCGATGTTACTTTTCACAGTCTTCTGAACAGGCCATGGTGCCTTATCTCATCTTGTCCATCGAGCTTCCTCCCTCCTTATGAACTGGTGAGCTTTGGAATAGAATCGCTCCAACGTAGTTGGGGGCTTTCTATCCAACCAATCTCCAAACTCCGAGTTTGGATCTACACCTCGCATTATCGCTATCAAAATTGCATGGTCGTTAGAGTTGCTAACTTCAGTGGTGGCAACATGAAACCTCTATAAGTATGCTTTCAAAGACACTCTCGGAGCCTGGATTACGCTTGATAAGGACATCACGTCCTTTGGACGAGTAGCATGTATCTTGAATTGTTCAACAAATTTCATTGCCAACTCGTCGAAGCTGGATATAGATCGTGGAGAAAGTTGAGTAAACCACATGGTGGCGATTTCGGACAAAGTGATTGGGAAGCACCTACACTTGGTCGCATCATTCGCCTTTGCAGAATCCATCATCCATTCGTACCTCATCACATGTTGCCTAGGGTCAGTCTTTCCTTCGTAGGCTGGGATAGTCGGCATACTAAATTTCTTAGGATACTCAGCCTGTAGAATAGTATCTGTGAAGGGAGTATGACTCCTGGACACTCTCCAATCTTCATTGGTCAAGCCTTCGTTCTCTCTCATCAACTGCCTGACCACGGCTGATAAATCTGGAGTTTGTAAGGAGGATGGAAGTTTGGGTTCCATTCCACGGGACCATGCGGGCTGATGCCTCCCTTACTAGATCAGCCAAGCGTGTATCCTGAAGGCCAGCTTCATTAGGGTCTTGATGAGCCGAGCGTCCGGTCTCCTCACGTGCCTGATCCCTGGCAGATCGATCAGTGGCACCTGTCCGTGCAGCTTCAGTCTTACGACGTCTAAGCCCAGGAGGTTCATCAGCTGAGGTCGAGCTATCAGATGAAGAATAAGGAGAAGGGCTACCTCCTGCATTCTGATACTACTGCTGGGTAAGCTGAGTCATGAGATTAGCGTTGGCTTGAATCTGCTCAGCAAATTACCTTCTACTTTCCCTGAGTTCTCTCATCAAGTCGTTGAACTCTGTTTGGGTAACGACTTCCGTTTGATTTTGGGTGGAGGGTCTTGCGCCTTGAATTGCTTGCTGGTTGCTAGGCCCAACTTGTTGCACACAAGCAGTCTCGTGGACATTCGCATTGTGAGAGGCTGATCGGGTACGTGTCTTCCCATAGTAGAGTCGTCGGTCGGAACTCTGAATAGATTCAACGGGCGTCCTATGAATAAGTCGGATCTCCTTCGAAGGATTTTTCAATCTAGTAGCTACAAAGTAGGTCCTATCGGCTTGAGAATTCGATTCTCAGTGAAAGCACCAAAATGTTAGCACCAGAATTGGTCACTAACACCCTTAAGAGAGATTGTATAGAGAGATTAATGAAGAAAGTAAATTTAAAAAGAGAATAATATGCTAAATTAAACGCAGAAAACACGAACACCAGATTTATATTGGTTAGGTGTAACTGCCTACGTCCACTTTGAGGTTAATCTTTATTGCTTCTCTCAATAATCGATTACAGATACAATCCGTACACCAACTACTTGATTACAATTGTTAAGAAAAGAAGATAAGTCTTGGAAGAGTCTTCAATACGGTAGAGTCTCCCCGATGTTCTCCCAAAAAAGGTCCCTTTCATTGTGCCATTGCCTCTCTATTTATAGATGAAGATGGGTTGGACTCCCCTGATGGGCCTAGGAGCAAGCTACCTCAGCCCGTGGTGAGTGACTTCTATTTGCTGAGCCACAAATGCCGAATGGTACCTCTATGCCGAACGGGGCAGCATGTTGAGTGAAATGTACAGGCCGAACGAGATCCGATGCCGGTCGACGCTGGAATGCCGATCGAGGCTGGAATGCCGAATGAGGCTGGAATGCCGAACGAGGATGGAATGCCAACCGAACGAAGCTGGAATGCCGAACGAGGCTGGAATGCCGATCGAGGCTGGAATGCCGAACGAGGCTGGAATGCTAGTTGAGGCCGAATGCCAAACGTGCTTCATGCCGATCGAGATTGAATGCCGAACGACTCTGCCATGCCGACCGGGGCTTTGTGCCGAACGAACTTACGATGACGAGCGAAACCTAGATACTGAGAGGTGCTAGATGCCGAGCGAGGCCTCTCTACCAAATGAGGTTGGATGCCAGACTACATAGCCATGCCGAACGGCCCTTTATGCCAAACGAGCCTTCTACCTCAAGTCTTTGGTTACCCGGTCAAGCAACTGGGTAACACCAACTCCATAATGTAGAGCATTTTTATACGGCCACAATGCAAAATACCGCATCTCAAACGGACCTCATTTACACAAGTTATTAATTTTAAAAATTTATAGAAATATAAATTTTATTAGTTAACATAATTAATTCAACAAAAGCACCAACATTCTTTATTCATTAACGGGGCATTTGGACTGTTACGGTTCTTACTGACTCTGATGTGGCGGACGCGTCAAGAATGTCAACGGATAAAATAAAGCTGGGAAATGCACCCTTGATAAGCATGGCTTGGCAAGTAAATTTATTTGCTACCAAGAAAATACATACTGTCTTTGCTTGAGTTTGAAAAACGATGTAGAGGAGGATAGGGTGGATGAAAACAGATTTGAGACGTGGTTTGAGATTCGAGATAAAATTTGAAAGGCTTTTTCCAACTACCCCTCACCAAAAATTTTGTACATTGAATCAATATTGACAATGCGACATAACATTGTAAAAGCACATCGTAGCATTTTTAATGAAAAGAAAATTATGTACACAAGTGCGTGATAGTATAATACTAATACTCACTATATTGATAATAAATCGCAACATGATATTACAGTCACTAAAGAATTTTATGAATGGCTATCCCTGTTAGGCTGACATCCAGGATGGTTTCCACAAGTCTAAAACATATATAGTAACAAATATTTTATGCTTGTTGCATCTTCATCATTTTTTATGTTTGGTTTAACAATTTCATAATTCATTGTATTGATCAGACATTTAACAAACTTCCTAAGTTAAGCAATTTATACTGAGAACCACTGTTGTCATGGCGTTATCTACATGTTAAAAACATGGTTTGACGATCCGGCCAAAATCCTGGAATTTCGATCATTCTGTTCCGGTTTCGACCGGTGTCGAAATCGAATCAGGCCTGAAATCTGGTTAAATTTTAAAAAAAATGAACAAATCCGTAGCAATTTTACATTATATTTTGAAGCTGCCATGGAAAGGAACATTAAAAGAAATGTTAAAATGATTAAAGTAAGAAGAGAAGATGACTTAAATTTGAGAAGATTGTACATAAGATGTGGCCATTGCAGAAGTTAGACTTCTATTTATTTTACCTTGGTAGTGATGGAACTTTATAACATATTTTGATGCACTAGATTTGTTTTTTTTTTCAAAGACTTCTATTTATTTTACCTTGATAGTGATGGAACTTTATAACATATTTTAATGCACTAGATTTTTTTAAGGCATCAATATTGTACTTTGAACTTGGAATATCAATTGATTTTTAGTGCGAGATTTAATTAAATGCATTAAAATTTAACTCTAGTTCATGATATGTAATAATGAAGTTTTATAAAAACTACTTGGACTTATCTATTATAGTAATTCTATAAATAACAAATACGAACCCGTGCTACGCATACGGGGTTTGTTATATATTTCTGTTACGTGTGTAGATGGTCTTTCCCATTATCCCACAAAATTTAGTACACAAGCTCACAATAAATCCTCTAAAACTATGTTAACTCTTTCTGTTTGCCCATCTGTCTATGGATGATAAGTGGTACCCATCTTCAACTTGGTACCCAAAGTGTCATGTAGACTCTTCCACAACCCGCTAGTGAACAAGGAATCTATATCACTTACTGTAATACTAGGAATTCCATGAAGTCCGGCTTTATTCCACATAAACAACTTAGTTTAAACTGGTGTGGTCCTGATTGACTTAATTGGAATGAAATGGACACTCTTGGTTAACCTGTCCGCTACAACCCATATGCTTTCATTTCCTCTACTCGACCTTGGCAATCCATTTATTAAATCCATTAAGATAGAATCTCATTACCAACACCAAGATGTGACGACCGCCCATGACTCCTGCACTAAACAAGGAAATAGTGCGCTGTAAAGTGTGCCAGGCAGCCGTGGATGATCATCAAGGTAAGGTAAAAACAGCGGAGTCTATCGTATTACTCACAGCGCATGGGTAAAATACAATAGAAAATATATATATAGTGAAGCTCTACAAAACAGAATCTCGTCAAATACGCCTCATAGTAGTTTGATGCAAAAATCTGAATAGTCAATACATCAAGCCTCACTACATATCACTCAGAGAATGTACAAGCAGCGGAACATCCAGTACACATAGTAAGAAAATAATATGAAAGCCTCCAGCTCGTCTTCGTCATCAGCATCGTTGGTCACTAAGAACAGCACCTGTCACCTGCTACCTAGTCTGCCCATCCCAAAATGGATGAACAGCCCAAGGTAATAAGAGTTGAACATAAAACCTTGAGTCAGACAACAGTCTTAGTGAGCGGTAAATTAACTAACAACATACCAAAAGAGCATAAAGGTAAAAGGAATAGGAACCTAACCCTCCCACTCCTCCTCTTTCTACAGTGACAGCACCTAGACACACTAAGCAGCAGTAAACATAGCAAATCAGACATTTAAAGTAAAACAATTATCACTCGAGTCAAGGTCGATGTTTTCCAAGTACAAACCCCCAAGTCCTATACCAAGATCAGATAAACAGCCGAAAAACATCGCTCTTGAGACTGAATGACGATACAACCAAAACATCCAAACATTCATGACTCTGGCTATCACTGCTATCATTGCTTCGATACCATCGTTAATTGAATGACTGGCACCTTTCTTTCAGCCGTCCGTCAAGGGCTAATGATAACCCCCGTTCTAGACAAAACTCCGAACGTCGTCGCAGCCCGTGCCTAGGACTATCGAATCTGCCCAGAGTACTCGACCACCAACTGTAGTCTTTTGGGACTATCGAATCTGCCCAGCGTACTCTTGCTTTGAGTCTGCTAGAACCTTCAATAACGATGAAATCTCAGCCTTCTAGTCATCCTCCTCGACGACTATTCTCATACTAGCTCAAGCGCCTCTCGAGCCAATCATTATCCACAAACTCGAACCATCCCTGGAGTTATCAACATGCTTGGAATGATCCCGTCTGGATTATACCAAAGCTACCTCACATCATGCCTCGCCTCATCTCATTCATAGCAAAGCTCCACCTTAACATCATCATCAAATCCGTCCATATGAGCTTTATCATCCACTACATATGCCACGTGCAGCTTTTCTATTCAAGAGCTTCCTCCTTAGCCTTTGAATCATCTCCGACCAACTTGTCCAAATCCAACCACTAATCAACTAATTTATAACAACCAATCAAGTCAATCATGAATCCAACTAATTAAGCATTCAAACATGATCTAAAAACAATTATAACAAAAATGGCAATCTTGTAAATAAAGTGTCTAAATCTAACAAGCATAATCATGAATAATATCTCTACAACTTGATGGACGAACTTGCATAGGTTAACATGTATTATAATGGATGTCAAATCTTCATGAACCATGGATCTATACTTAGGTTTACGAAAATGCATGAAATCACTATTTTTAACACAAAATCAAGCCACCAATCCAATATACTCCTTTGGGTCCGTGTGAGAGATAACCACCACTCACCGAATCACCTAAACACCTTAAAAGCAACACACTCCAAATCTGGACAGCGAAGGATCTAGCTCGACCTGCCAAAATTCCGCTTCAAGCGATTAAATCCCTCTTCGATGGATGGAGATCTTCAATCTAAGCTCTTGGATCTTCGATTTGGATGGAAGGAAGCACAAGATTAAAGTGTAGAAAAGAAGTGAAGAAGTGTAGCACTCGAGCTCACAAAATGTCAGAACTTCGTCGCTTCAAAATCCGGATCCCAAAAATGAAGCTAACATGTGCATTTATAGGCCGAACCCATAAGTCGCTCGCCCTTAAGTCGCTCACGACTTAACGAAACCCCATGACCTACGACCTATCAACTCGAGTATATGCGCAACCTAACATTCAAGCCTTCACGCGACTCAACGACCTAACACATATACGACCTAACACAAACACGACCTAACGATGTTGCCGACCTAACGACTTAACAGCATTGCCGACCTAACGACTTAACTGCTTAAGCCCTTACATGGCCTAACTACACACACGACCTAACGTCTTAACCCTTTACGCGACCTAACACCTTTGCCTTCACGCGACCTACGACCTAAGCCTTATCTCGTCCACGACCTAACTACACATAATCTAACTTAGGTCGTTTACGACCTAACTTCAACACGACATCTAAAATAGGTCGCTCTCCTCCTTAAGTCGCTAACTACTAGGTCGCTAAACCCCTTAAGCCGCTAACTACTAAGTCGTTAACTTCCTTAAGTCGATCCAACCCCCCCTAAGTCGCTCCACTGACCTAAGTTACTATACGACCCAAGCTACTATACGACCCAAGCTATCACACGACCTAAGCTATCACACAATCTAACTCCTTAGGTCGCCTAAACCCTTAAGTCGCCGACTTCCTTGGGTCGCTCTGCCTTATCTTTAGGTCGCTCAACACTCAAGATCTTCTATGACCTAACCTCTGGACGACTTAAGCTCCGGTCGACTTAAAACTCTGGATGACTTAACAACACTAACGACCTAATAACAACGGTTTTACGATCTTTCGATACGTAAAATACGGGTCGTTACATTCTCTCCCCCTTAGGAATTTCGCCCTCGAAATTCCAAACAAACAAGAACCAAAAACTATTTTGCATGCCTACCATCCATAGCAACCAACAAACCATGCATCCAATTACTAGCCTACCATGCAGAATTCGAAGACTAGAACAAGTTACAATGTCATGAGATGACACGACACCTTATGGTCATACCTCGAAGAGTTCAGGATAGGCTGCCTTTATCCTCTCTTCCACCTCCCATATACAGTCGTTAACATCATCACTCAATTGTATCTTGAGCAACCTAACTACCTTCCTCCTAAGCTGTTTTGTGTCAGTTTCCACAACACGAAGCGGCTTACGAGGTCTCTTATCAACTGGATTAACCTCAAAATATTCACAGCTATCAGCAGAAACCACTGTATTCGAGTCGTGCACATACTTCCGTAGATACGATACATGAAAAACAGTGTGCACACCCGACATCTTTTCTGGTAACTCCAATTTATAGGCGAGCTTTCCAATTCGCTCGATGATCGGGAATGATCCAACAAATCTCGGAGTCAATTTCCCTTTCCTCCCGAATCGAATAACATTCTTCAGTGGAGAAATCTTCACAAAAACCATATCACCTACGTCGAACTCCAAATCCTTATGACGCTTATCGGCATAACTTTTCTAACGGTCTTGGGCTGCCTTCATTCGTTGCCGAATGATCTCTATGCAATCCGAAGTCTGTTGAATCATTTATGGCCCAAGTTTCAACTTTTCTCCCGTTTCCAACCAACATGTCGGGGAGTTACACGGTCTTCCATACAACGCTTCATACGGCGCCATACCAATGCTGGACTGGTAACTGTTATTATACGAAAATTCCACCAAATGAAGATGATCTTCCCATGATCCTCCGAAGTCCAAAACACATGCTCTGAGGAGATCTTCCAAAACTCGGTTGACTCTCTCAGTCTGACCATCTGTTTGGGGGTGATAAGCTGTACTCAAACACAACTCGGTTCCCAAAACTTCCTGAAAGCTCTTCCAAAATCCACTAGTGAACAATGGGACTCGATCGCTCACTATACTTTTCGGAATACCATGGAATCGAACTATCCACTTAACATACAGCTCAGCCAACTTCGATGCAGTCCTAGTTGATCGAACAGGAATAAATCTTGCACTCTTAGTCAAACGATCTATGATGACCCAAATCCCTTCATTTCCCGCTCTTGTTCTAGGTAACCCATCGATAAAATCCATCGATATTTGCTCCCACTTCCATGTAGGGACTTCTAATGGCTGAAGCAATCCACTGGTCTTCTTCTGCTCGGCTTTTACTAACTGGCAGTTCATACACTTGGAAATAAAATTTCCAACATCCTTCTTCATACCTTCCCAGTAATAGGTTCTTTTCATATCCCAATACATCTTATTTCCACCTGGATGAATTGTCAACTTCGAGTGATGACTCTCCTTTAGAACTTCATCTCTCAATTCATCTATATCGGGAACAACTAGTCGTCCTTGCTTCCGAAGCCAACCCTCTCGATCGACCTCGAATCCTTTATCCATCTCTGGGTCCAACCCAGATTCCAAATCACGGATAATCTTGACAAGCTTATCGTCTCGCTTTTGGCTCTCGCCAATCCTTTCCATAAGAGTAGGTCTTATCGATAAGTTTGCCAACATCTCAGGTTCCAATTCACATCTGGGCCTGAAGTCAAATCCAGCCAAATACTCGAGACTCTTCCATTCTAAAAACATGGCTCCCAATCCTACCTGTCTTCGACTTAACGCATCTGCCACTGCGTTACCCTTTCCCGGAGTATAGGCTATACCAAAATCATATGATGCCACAAACTCTAGCCATCGTTGCTGTCGAAGATTCAAATCCTTTTGGGAGAAAAGATACTTCAACGACTTATGATCTGTAAACAACTCGAATCGAACTCCCAATAGGTAATGTCTCCACATCTTCAGAGCAAATACAATCGCCGCCAACTCCAAATCATGAGTCGGATAATTCCTTTCATGCGGCTTCAGTTGTCGACTTGCATACGCAACAACTTTACCCTTCTGCATCAGCACTGCTCCAAGTCCAGACCACATGCATCGGTGTAAACCACCATCTCATCATTTCCACTTGGAATAGTCAAAACAGGAGCACTTGTTAGTCGCTCTTTCAGGATTTCGAAAGCTTGCTCACACTTAGCATCCCATCTGAATACTTGGTTCTTTTTCGTCAATCCTGTTAATGGTGCAGCTACCTTGGAAAAGTCTTTGATAAATCGATGATAGTATCCTGCTAATCCAAGAAAACTTCTCACATCAGATGCATTCTTAGGTCTAACCCAATCCTGGATTGCTGCCACCTTGGCGGGATCAACTGCTATTCCACTTTCAGAGATAATATGGCCTAAGAACCTCACTTCGCTCTTCCAGAAGTGACACTTCGAAAACTTAGCCTTCAGCTGATGTTTCCGCAAGGTTTCCAAAATAATACACAAGTGCATCTTGTGTTCTTCTTCATTACTGGAATAAATCAAAATATCATCCACGAATACTAGTACAAACTTGTTCAACTGATCCCTGAACACTCTATTCATAAGATCCATAAAATATGCTGGTGCATTGGTCAATCCAAACGGCATTACCAGCCACTCAAAGAAACCAAACGGTGTCCTGAAAGCAGTCTTCGGCACACTATCCTTTGCCACTCTTAATTGGTGAAATCCCGTTGTCAAATCCATTTGAGAAAACACCTTGGCTTCGTGAAGCTGATCAAAAAAGTCATCTATTCTCGGCAATGGATACTTGTTCTTCTTAGTCACTTTATTCAGCTCACGATAATCCACACACAACCTTAACGATCCATCTGCTTTGGTTACAAACACAACTGGTGCACCCTATTCGGACACACTACGCCGAATGAATCCTTTCTGTAAAAGACCATCAACTTGCACCTTCAACTCTTGCTGTTTCCTAGGCGCCATCCGCCTAAGAGGCATCACAACAGGTCTGGATCCTTCAACTAGATCGATACGAAACTCGATCTCTCTATGCGGCGGTAACCCTTTGACCTCATCAAAGACATCCTCAAATCCATTTGCGACTGGCACCGATGACAGTCCATCCCGTGGAACAACCAGCGAATACATGAAGCTCATGAAGACGCCTTCCTCATGCTTACATCGTATCACAACCTTTCGCCCTTCCACATTCTCGACTGTCACCTCTAGCCTTTTACAATCAACATTTGCCGCGTACTTCGTAAGCCAGTCCATACCCACCAAACCCTGCAAAGTTTAGAACAAAACAATCACAAACAAAAGAGCAATCATGACTCGATACAACCAGATCACGACATATCATACACAGACAGGACGAACCCCCAACTGGATTAGTCACAACCAATGGTCTATCAACAATATCCGGTTCAAAACCCAACTGGCATATAAGTTCATTACAAACAAAAGAATGCGACGCCCCAGTATCAAATAACACTCTAACTGGAACACCACAAATGGAAAGGGTACCTTGTACCACCACACTCTTTCCTTTCTCTTCTGCAGTAGGAGCTTTTGAAGATGATGGCACAGCCCCTAAAGCATAAGCTTGCACAATCTGCCTATCCTTCCTTGGTTCTGGACAATTCTTCTTGATATGCCCCGGCTTGTCTCAGCTATGGTACTTCACCGGCACCTTTGGATTCTTGCAATCTTTGGAGAAATGGCCCTTCTGCTGACAATTGTAGTAGGTCACTTCGCCCTTCGGCTTCTTCTGGCCATCCTTACCCTTCTGCTGCTGCTGCTGCTTCCTCTTCTTGTTTCCACCTTGCTGTGGTTTAGACTCCTCCTTGGTCACAGCAACAACAGATCCTTCTTTAGGAAACAGATTCTCGTGCCTGAGAGCCTTCTCCACAAGCTTCTCAAATGGATCGTCCAGATGATCCACCAACTGCATCCCTAGATAAAGGTCCAAGCCTGTCACAAACTTCTCGTTCTTCTGATATGGAGATTCAATATACGACCGGGCATACTTGGACAAGGCTTCAAACTCAGAAACATACTCAAGAACTGGTCTTCCTCCTTGCTTGAGCTCCACAAACTTATTGAACAGAACGGATTTCTGAGCTGTAGAAATGAACTTAGCTTCAAATCTGGCTTGGAATTGCACCCAAGTAATTTCTTCCTCCGGAGTATCAATGGTGATAGAATTCCACCAGTCAGAAGCTCTCCCCTGAAGCTGTCTTGATGCGAGCTTCCTTTTGGTTGCATCCTCAATTCCCAAATCACCAAAGATTCTTCTACAAGCATCTATCCATCTCTAGACTTCAATGGTTGACTCTGTTCCCAAGAAAACCTTCCCTCCAAGAGCAGTATAGTCTTTACACAACTTAGCAAAATCCACCGAGCTTGGAGCTTGAACTTGAACCCCAACATCTACTGCTGGCCCCGGAGCTGGCATCCTCCTCATGATCGAAGTCATCATAGCCTCGAACATAGCAGCATCCCCCTCAGCAGCACGGCCTTCCCTAGCAGCTGGTCTCCCTCTTCGACTCATTCTTAATATCTATAAAAAAATGATTAGTGCACCTTGAGAAACAACTGCATAAGAGGTTCAAATCCTTCTAAGCCACTATATTATATATAGTAATCATCCATAAAAATACAATTACGTCTCTCATACGTAGTTACGTCAGCGAGCGTTGGCTAAAATCGATTAACCAAAGCTCTGATACCAAATGCGACGACCGCCCATGACTCCTGCACTAAATAAGGAAATAGTGTGCTGTAAAGTGTGCCAGGCAGCCATGGATGATCATCAAGGTAAGGTAAAAAAAGCGGAGTCTATCGTATTACTCACAGCGCATGGGTAAAATACAATAGAATATATATATATATATATATATATATATATATATATATATATATATAGTGAAGCTCCACAAAACAGAATCTCGTCAAATAAGCCTCATGGTAGTTTGATACAAAAATCTGAATAGTCAATACATCAAGCCTCACTACATATCACTCAGAGAATATACAAGCAGCGGAACATCCAGTACATATAGTAAGAAAATAATATGCAAGCCTCCAGCTCGTCTTCGTCATCAGCATCGTTGGTCACTAAGAACAACACCTGTCACCTGCTACCTAGTCTGCCCATCCCAAAATGGATGAACAGCCCAAGTTAATAAGAGTTGAACATAAAACCTTGAGTCAGACAACAGTCTTAGTGAGCGGTAAATTAAATAACAACATACCAAAAGAGCATAAAGGTAAAAGGAATAGGAACCTAACCCTCCCACTCCACCTCTTTCTACAAGGATAGCACCCAGACACACTAAGCAGTAGTAAACATAGCAAATCAGACATTTAAAGTAAAGCAATCATTACTCGAGTCAATTTCAATGTTTTCCAAGTACAAACCCCCAAGGCCTAACCAAGATCAGATAAATACCCGGAAAACATCGCTCTTGAGACCGAATGACGATACAACCAAAACAGCCAAACATCCATGACTCTGGCTATCACTGTTATCATTGCTTCGATACCATCGTTAATTGAATGACCGGCACCTTTCTTTCAGCCGTCCGTCAAGGGCTAATGATAACCCCTGTTCTAGACAAAACTCCGCAGGTCGTCGCAGCCCGTGCCTAGGACTATCGAATCTGCCCAGAGTACTCGACCATCAACTGTAGTCTTTTGGGACTATCGAATCTGCCCAGCATACTCTTTCTTTGAGTCTGCTAGAACCTTCAATAACGATGAAATCTCAGCCTTCTAGTCATCCTCCTCGACGACTATTCTCATACTAGCTCAAGCGCCTCTCGAGCCAACCATTATCCACAAACTCGAACCATCCCTGGAGTTATCAACATGCTTGGAATGACCCCGTCTGGATTATACCAAAGCTACCTCACATCATGCCTCGCCTTATCTCATTCATAGCAAAGCTCCACCTTAACATCATTATCAAATCCGTCCATATAAGCTTTATCATCCACTACATATGCCACGTGCAGCTTTTCTATTCAAGAGCTTCCCCCTTAGCCTTTGAATCATCTCCGACCAACTTTTCCAAATCCAACCCCTAATCAACTAATTTATAACAACCAATCAAGTCAATCATGAATCCAAGTAATTAAGCATTCAAACATGATCTAAAAGCAATTATAACAAAAATGGCAATCTTGTAAATAAAGAGTCTAAATCTAACAAGCAAAATCATGAATAATATCTCTACAACTTGATGGATGAACTTGCATAGGTTAACATGTATTATAATGGATGTCAAATCTTCATGAACCATGGATATATACTTAGGTTTACGAAAATGCATGAAATCACTATTTTTAACACAAAATCAAGCCACCAATCCAATATACTCCTTTGGGTCCGTGTGAGAGATAACCACCACTCACCGAATCACCTAAACACCTTAAAAGCAACACACTCCAAATCTGGACAGCGAAGGATCTAGCTCGACCTGCCAAAATTCCGCTTCAAACGATTAAATCCCTCTTCGATGGATGGAGATCTTCAATCTAAGCTATTGGATCTTCGATTTGGATGGAAGGAAGCACCAGATTAAAGTGTAGGAAAGAAGTGAAGAAGTGTAGCACTCGAGCTCACAAAATGGCAGGACTTCGTCACTTCAAAATCCGGATCCCAAAAATGAAGCTAACCCGTGTATTTATAGGCCGAACCCATAAGTCGCTCGCCCTTAAGTCGCTCACGACTTAACGAAACCCCATGACCTACGACCTATCAACTCGAGTATATGCGCGACCTAACATTCAAGCCTTCACGCGACTCAACGACCTAACACATATACGACCTAACATAAACACGACCTAATGATGTTGCCGACCTAACGACTTAACAGCATTGCCGACCTAACGACTTAACTGCTTTAGCCCTTACACGGCCTAACTACACACACGACCTAACATCTTAACCCTTTACGCGACCTAACACCTTCGCCTTCACGCGACCTACGACCTAAGCCTTATCTCGTCCACGACCTAACTACACAGAATCTAACTTAGGTCGTTTACGACCTAACTTCAACACGGCATCTAACATAGGTCGCTCTCCTCCTTAAGTCGCTAACTACTAGGTCGCGAAACCCCTTAAGCCGCTAACTACTAGGTCGTTAACTTCCTTAACTCGCTCCGACACCCCCCCCCCCCAAGTCGCTCCACCGACCTAAGCTACTATACAACCCAAGCTACTATACGACCCAAGCTATCACACGACCTAAGCTATCACACAATCTAACTCCTTAGGTCGCCTAAACCCTTAAGTCGCCGACTTCTTTGGGTCCCTCTGCCTTATCTTTAGGTCGCTCAACACTCAAGATCTTCTACGACCTAACCTCTGGACGACTTAAGCTCTGGTTGACTTAAAACTCTGGATGACTTAACAACACTAACGACCTAATAACAACGGTTTTACGATCTTTCGATACGTAAAATACGGGTCGTTACACAAGACATCAAGGGCTGAGGAAAGCCACTTAGTTTCAGATGTTCGGCTTTTACCTGTTGACATTTCAAACACTGTTTCATCCATAATCCTACGTCTCTCTTCATGACTTCTGAAGAAACTTATTTTCATGTCATGATATATTTTAGTTCCTCCCAGATGAATGGTGAACTTCGAACGATGGCATTCTTCAAGAAATTCCTTTCTAATGTTTCCCACATTCAGAACACATAGTCTTCCTTTCTTCCTCAACCGTCCATTCTGGTCAAGATTGAATTCTTTTAAGTCATCGCTCTCCGTTCAAAGAAAATAAAGAACGCATCAAAATTTATGATGGTTTCTCTAAACAACATCAACTTTGAAATATGTATAAAAATGCAGGCCCATCTTTCTAAATGTAGTTTTCTCCTAGCAACATCAAAATTTCGCAAATCACTCAAAACAGAAATTATTCCATATTACCATAGCTTTCCAACAATGGCCACATTGTCCAATTGGATAAGAGGGCAAAAAGTTATGCTAAAAGCACTATAGTCTTTTTGCTTAGAAAATTCAAACATCGGTCAATTTTGTTGACTCGTGTTTAAGCATAATTTAGCGCTAAAAAACTTCAAATTTTCAAGAAGTGGTAATAATAAAGTGGTTACCTTATGATATTAGCTTTCCAATAAAAGAGAAATCAATAAAATCCGATATCAAAATCAAAATTTATGGCTATGATTGTAGCACATGTAAAATAGAAAAATTGACAACTTACACTTCACAACTTCAAGTTTGCTTCACTACAATTTTTATAACCACAAAAATCAAGTTTTGATTTTGTGTTTAATATAAAAGCTTTTCCTGTTGAAGTGCACATTTATTATACATATACACATATATGTATATGTATATATCTATGTATGTATATATATATAAATAAATATATATATATGTATGTATGTATGTATATAAATTTTTACACTTCAATCATGCATACATGTGTGTGTCATTGTGTGTATGTGTATGTGCATATCCTAAAACAAAGCAATAACACACTTCCTTGTAAAAGTTTGATTTCGAAAATATTCCAAAAAGTCTAATTCACATTATTCTCTTTAATTTCTCGTTTTCTCCTGAATACATATGATTCTATATTCTCATAAATGGTATTTCAATCATTTTTTTAATCTTTATAAATTTTCGCTTCACGTTACACATTGGTTATAGTTCAACTGAACATATTTATTTTCCTTATTACATATTGAATGATAGAATCATATTTTGCAAATAAACATTTCTTTCTTTCCTTTTCATTTGCCTCTTTTTTATTTTAGATATCAATCCTCATTCAGATATTTGAATAAACATATTTGTTCTTAGGGTTACTTTGAGTTTAAAACTCATATGTGCATTTCATATCTTAGTGCCTTTTATTACAACAAATATATTTATACAACTGATTCCAATTGCAATAAAATCATTTGACGGGTTGCACACACAATTCGAATTCATATAATTTCAAATCAAAACATTCCCAAAGTAGTATTCATAACTTTTATACATATATCATACCCTTTCATAATATTATTTTTATTACGTCCCAAAATAATATCTCCTTATCAAAAACATTATTTTCATTTCAAAATATTCTTAAAATCCATTATTTTTTTAAAATATTATATCACTTTTAAAAACTTTAAATATAACTCCTTCAAAAAATTAGTTTTAAAGATAGCTCAAAATATTCTACTTCCTTTCCAATATTACACTATTTTTTTTAATTTTGTTTCCATATGTCTTGTCTTAGTGTTTAGGAATCCCTATCGATAAAATTGATTAGGCACATCGACCATAATTCTTAAACCACTCATGGACAGATTAACACGAAATCAGCTTCAAAAATTTCTTTAAATAAATACATTTAAATTTTTTCATATGGAAAACTATTATTTACAAAAATCAAAATTTTATATCATTTGAAAAAAATAGGTACCTTTAATCGAAAATGTTCCAATCACGATTTATGCTTGTTTTCAAATATTATTCTATCTTCGAACCATCTTTTCCAAAATCATTACTAATATTTATCATCCAAAATTTAAATTCTTTGAATTGTTATCTCAAACCAATACTTTTTCCAAAACCTCAACCATCACTCGAAAATACGATTTTCAATCACTTTAACAAATCATATTCATATTTTTATTAAATCATATGCTTGTTTGTATAAATTATTTATTTTTGAAATTAAACACATATTCAATTAATTTACCATTAACAACAGTGCAATTTATCTCACAACATCCATCCATTATATCAAACAAACATTAATACACTAATACATACATTCTCAAACAAACAAATATACGCCTCTAGTAGAAAACTATCAATCAGTTTCTTTTGTGCAACTATGAACTCTACAGGATCCGCTTACTCACCAGCCTCATCACAATTTGATTTGTGAAATATGCCATACATGATTCGAATTAGGATCTTTTACATCTTTCCAAACCTAACAACTCCATTCTTACTCCAAAGCCACGCGGAGGCCTACCATTCACCGTCAACACTACCGCTACTAGCCAGACTAACTACTTCTACCTTCACAACCTTAATCAGCTACTTTATATCTCATATAGAGACTTACACTTAGAAAAAAGATAGAAGAAATATATTTATAATAAAAAAAATACAAATACGTCCCAGAAGATTACCTCAGTAATCATCCTATATTTCTACTATTACTTAATTATAAATAGTAATCTACCACACAGCAACAGGGACAGAGACTTTAAGTCTCATCCAAGGCCAGGACTCCTGTCTATTATACTCTGTATTATTCTTACCCTCGCTCCAATATCAAATGTAGCACACCAACTATATAATCATACTACCAAAAAGTATTACCAGGTAATACCATCTGATAATACGGAGAATCAGACGATATTGGGTTGTCATATATGAATATTCCTAGGCCAACATTGGTATGTATTTCAAAAATCATAAACAACTCACATATATATATGTACACAATATCAGCACAAAGCAATAACCACATGCTTTCTAGAATAAAACAATACATGATATCAAATAAATCTAAAATAACATAGAGTCATCCATGAAGTGATAACATATAATAATAAACATATATGAATCAGAGTGGAATTTAAAAAAGATCAAACTGCTACTATCTCAAAAATAATCAATGTATGAATCCAATAAATACATCTCAACATCATTAATATAAACGAGGCTACAAAAATAGGTAATGTTACAATAATTAAGTAATAAACTATCCTCCTTCTCTGCCCAGCAATCACAATCTAGTCTTTTCATCCCTGAATCTGTAATGTGTGTCTTGGACTGTCCCGAGTATTATATAAATAACACACGATACTGACTATGTCAAGAATATAGATGTCAGCATGTGATAATAACTGGCATGATATAATATATATATATATCTCAAACCATACTATCAATCAACAAAACCATAACTTAGTGTGTGGATCAGCCAAATTTTAAATCATCAATTAGCACACCGGTAACAGAAAGGGAATCAACTATCAACGAGCATACAATCCAGTGAGGTGATATAAGTATGGTATCGTATGTCTATATAACTCAAATCATATACTCTAGTTAGGAGCATCACAACACACAACATGCTCCAATGTGTTAACAATTCCCCATCTATACGTAGATGTCTAGAAAGGGTATTTAAATAATATAGTACAATCATATGTCTTGCATATTCTAGATGAAAGTGACACAGCACAAACTATGCTCCAGGGGACAACACACAACATTAACATCACACAGCGCACCCCCACAGTCTTAGTTACTCCCAGTCGTCGTGACTCTATATACACTATGGTTACAAGCCTATTGATCGTTGGAAATAGATTGTCTAGCTAGTGTGGCATCAGGGTACATCATCACACAATCTAGATATCAGCATACAATATGTATAATAAAGTGATGGCACAGATCTAGGGTGCGACCCCACGATCAGGCGATTAGGATGGACTCTAGTCTATCTAGATAGGCAACACACAACACAAATTGGCATACAACAGACCGTTCTCTGGATATTAACCCATAAAGAAAGAGTATCCTCACTTACAGAAAGTAATTAAACAAATATCATATAGGCATCCCATACCACTTGTTGTTACTAGCTCGTTTACTAAATGCTTGTAAACACTCATTACCCATAATAATATCATATACCATATGTCAAAAGAGTAATTGGAATAATATTACCGAATGTTTCATACCAGATGGTGTTAGTAGTCTGTTTACAAAAAATCTCACTATACCAAACATCACATAATAATATCTATACCATGAGTCAATAGAGTAACCAAAATAATATTACCAAATGTCTTATACCAGACGGTGTTGCTAATTCATTTATTCAACTTCCCCACAGTCTAGAATTTCATACAATATCATTTTACATAACAAGTCCAAAGAATAACTGGAGAAATATTACTAAAGTCCTATTACAAACGGTAGTATAACTCCCTTTATTTTAGTTCCTTGTTATATAGAAATATAGATCATCATTTATTCAATTGATTCGGAAGGGTTTTAAAACAATTCTTTTCTCAAAATCTTCAATACAATTTCAAATATCAATATTCTATTGAAAGTAGATTAAAATATAAATTCTCATTCTTTCTTCAAAATCCGTTTAAAGTTTCACAAATAAATATTTTGCAATTTTCTTATTTTATTTCAAGGAAATCAATAAAGTAAACTTCATTCTATTCCAAATCCCATAAAACTTTTTCAAAAATAATTCATACCTTTTAAAGTTATTTTATAATTTCAATTTATTATATTAATAAATGAGTTTTTTAATTCAAGATTTCCTTTAAACAATGAACTTAATCAATTCTTTTTTTCCAATAAGGATTTTCTATTAAAAATAATCTCCAAAGGCATAATATAAAATTCTATAATCTATCAAAGTAAATTCCCAAAATAATTCAATAATCAAACACACTAAAGTATTATTTCAATAAGAATTCACTTAACAATATATATAAAAAAATCCTATAAATATTAATTTCCATCCAATAAATAAACTACATTAAACTTAATTTTACTCCAAAATATTATTTAATAAACATCTGGTCTATTAAATCCAACTAAAAGTAACCTGCCACTTTAAAATATAGATTTCCAATATCATTTCATAAACACCCTTTTAATATTTTTTATGATCAACGATAAATGAATAAAAATATTAATATTTAAAAATTCACTTATTAAATAAAATCCTAGAACTCGTCATTTACCAAATAACTTCTATTCATACAATCCACAAATCACTCCACTTTTATATATTTTTTTCACAATCATTCAACTCTCAAATTATTCATTATTATGATATCCTCAATATTAAATAAGGAAATCATTTCAAAATTCACTATTTTTTTCGAAAATAATTTATTTATTTCAAATCTTCATCTATTAATTTAATTTCCCTTTCTCAATTCCATCTCAAATATTGTGTACAACCAATGTCATCACCAAATCAACCAGCATTATAGTCAACATAGGCCAACCAAGGTAAACAATGCTATATCAATCAACATCAACGAATACCAATCAATTTGATCTAATAATCCATATCAACAAATAATTCATCATCAAACAATTAATAAATTAATATAATAATAGGATCTAGATCATAATGGTGAGTTATAAAAAATAATATAGCTAACTATACCAATAAACCCAATCATTTATTCAGTGCCATAGCACAATCAAGCAATTTCAGCCAAGCACAAAATGCATAGTAATAGACAATTGTTGTTAGTAAAAGAAATTACTCACCTAAATGATGCAAAAATAGGCAACAGCCATCAGCATATTAGCTTCAGCCTAAAGCACTAGCCGCCTTCGGCGCTGCCAAACCCGCACGCAAAACCACCATTCTAACAATCGTCACTATCATCGGCCCAAGCATCGCATAAGCACAACATACCATTCCCCAATCCCCAACCAATAGCCGCTCCAGCCACACTGCATGCACCTTCATGCTCGTACGTCCTTCTCCTAGAATCAAAGTTCGTTCGTCTTCTTCTTGGCATAAACAACCACCGTGTAGGGGTACATCTTACCCCTTTCCTCGATGTCACGAACTCTCCTCAAGCATCATTCAACATTGTCACTCGAGTCATCTTGCCACCATCAGGTCGTTTTCTCTTTATCTTTTTTTCATGGTTAATATATTTGGGGATTAAGGGCAAGAAATGGGTTGAAGAAAATAGGGTAACGGGTTTGATTTAAGTAAAGAAAAGAAAGAGGATAGAAAAGGGGAGAAAATAGAAAATGCACTTAGGATTTGGTGTGTGCTAGTTTTAATAAATTGACTTTGCCCATTTATTCACTCTTTCTCTTCTTTTAACAACTCTTTTAAATTTATCTATGAATTTATTCCAATCTAATTCAAATTAATTTACGCTTCGTTTCCAAAACATATATCTACAACTGCACGATTTTCTTAACTCAATATTTCTTCACTTCTATTTTTCAACTATTTTAACCATACAAAATTATTTACATTTAAAAATACTTTATATTTATGAAAACAATTTAATCAATCTCAACGTATTATTCGAAATGAATTTATTAATTTAATTCAATTTATTAAAATAAATTCCTTTATTAAAAAGATTTCAAATAAGTAATAATTTATTTCCAAAATAATAATTACCAAAAATCAAATCTGAATATTTTTATTTATTTTCATTTACTTGTTTATACGGCATAGAAAGCAGGGTTGTTACAGACGCGGTGCATGTCCTAAATAGAATCTACAACAGAAGGTGACATAGTCCATTTAGGAATAACCTCTCATCTTTCCGCTAACCGCTTAGGACCTATGACATTCTCGACCTATAAAGAAGCTCCTAACTCGAATTTGTGCCAATCACACCATTATATCGCGGAGCCTTGCTTACTGTCCCATTTAGGCTACCTAACACAATCTAGGAAATAACCTTTATTACTTAATACTTCCTAAATGTTTGAAACAAACTCTACCTGTTGTTTGATACATTGACCTAGACGAACATCGTATTTGGTATTCCCTTCACCTATATGCAAACACATAATTCTATAGTTCCAACAGTCAGATTCGTCCCACATCAGTGTATGCACAACTACTAGTAGCCCCTTGCGATGGACACATTTGTTATGTACACTGCTGATCTCGTATTTCAACCCATTTTAATAACTATGTCATTCTTTCTTAATGTATGTTATTAGCCGACTTCAGTAATTCACATCCATCATAAACACATACTTGAGGCTACGTTTATATGTATTTATATAGATATTCGTTCTTATTAAATTACGACACCTCCAATGTTCAAGTGTTAATAATATTTCTTTACTTTTTCATGAGTTTAATTCTTATTTCATTAATGTTAATTTAGTGTCATTTACTTATGACTTTTAATTTAGAATATTTAAATATCTTTTTTTTACTTATTTCCATTTTTATATTCTTAAATCCATTTTATTGTTCTTTTCTAACTCTTATTATCTTTCTTAGTTGACTAAACTTTCCTTCTTACTCATTCCACTACTTTATCTACATTTCATCACCTATTATTTAACGTCTAACTTGCCTTTATTACATATATTTGTTTTATAGCTAGACTGTTATTTTATCACTATTATTATTCTTTAATCCATACTTAGGGATATTTTACATTTTAATGTATTGGAATTGCATCTCACCCAAAAGGAAAGGTTAGCACTGTAAATTTCTACAACTTATCTAAAAAGGAATTTTGTGTTACTTTTGGAACTATAAAGAATTGTCTTTTGTCTTTATTGAAATAGACGGTACATCTCTTTCTTATAGGCATATTCCTTGTTATTTCAGGCGATACACTTCTATTTATAAATCTAAACTTGATAATTTATAGAAGTTTACATTACGACACCCTATATTCCAATGAATTAAAATACCACATAAATCCCAACAACATTTATGATAATTTCTAATTTATATTTACTTGCCCAAATCATTTAATTAACAAATCTTAAACTATTATGCAAATTATTAATTTCAGGGACTACTACTACCTAGTATTTCCTAGATTCAAGTATACGCAATATTAAATCTAATTTATCAATCACAGAATATGTAGGCAGGGTTTATAAACTTATTACGTGCAAACAACATACATCCCTAAAATTACATTTTGGCATGTAGGAATAGATTTACAATGATATAAACAAATATTATATAAAATATATAATTTTCCACTCACCATTTTAGCTTGTCAAATCTTCAGATTCAATCCTTATTATTTCGGTCTGAATTTCCATTTTCTCCTATTTAGAATACATATACCGTAAGCATACATATATCTATTAGAAATCCAAATTCGAGAAGAGATTTGGTTTAATTTAGATTTAGTTCTTACCTTAGCTTTAGCGATTCGATTCAACCTAATTCTTCTTCTCTTTTATCCTTCGCAATTCTCCACTTGTATATAAACTGTAGATTTAAGAATTTATTGAGAAGAGAAAATGGTAGAGCTTCGCCGGTGCTTCCAAAAATATAAGAAGAAAAGTGAGGGGCTAGACCCATATTTATAAGGGTTTAAATGAATGTCAGCCGTTACATTCTTTTATTTTAAATTTAGGATTTTAGATCTAGGTTCAATGTGCAGTCGATAGACCACAAGTGGTCAACTGCTACACCTCCAATGATCTATCACTAAGGCTCGAAGGTCGTAGTAAACGAGTCGACCAGTTGTGTATTTTTGTTATGAGTTGACTGACTTTCATTTATACGTTATTTTTTGCATTGTTATCCGATTTACCTTAATGTTAATTATTCTTACTGGTTAAATAGAACTTAACTCTCAGTTAACTATAGTTGACGTTGATTAAAGTTAGTGAATTATATTTATATTCTTAATTACATGTATAATTATTTTTGACCTAAAATATTCAAATGTTGATTACTTTTTCATATGAGCTTCGATCAGAAAATTTTATATATGAAAATTGATTAGAAAATCGCCACAAACACAATGATATAAGCTTCATCGTCAAATTCTGATGTTTGTAAAATTTTCATTTTCGGCTTCACTAATTACTAAATAATTTCTTTCTAATTACTTGTTGCTAAAATTACGGGATGCCACAGACAAGGAGAAGGTGTGGGATTATGGCTGTCTAAATTGAGAAAGGAGGAGGAGGTAAGGGCTTACAGTGGTCAACGTTGAGGGGGGTCGGAATTGGTTTTTCTTCCTTTGTAATTTGGAAAGTGGGAAGGAGAAGATGCCAACTGGGGTATTGTCACTAGGGCGACGCCATGATGAAGTCGTATCGATGCCATTATTTAGGATTCAACAAGGCATCGATAATGTTATCTAAATAATGATTTACGTAAGACTTGCTGACATCATGCGAATGGCTAAATAATACCATCGGCATGGCGTTTGTAATGTCAAGTAGGTAAGCAGTATTATTTCTAGCAGTGTAAGATGCAAAGGTAATAAAACAATTCAATTTTATAGAATAGGCTAGTGTATTGGAAAGGAGCTCCATACGTACCTAAAGATGAATAAGATTTAAACTCAAAAGTCACTCCTTCCTATAATACATAACGATGTGTTAATAAGGAGTAATCAGAAATAATTGAACACAATATGATTAATGATGAGTGAAATTGAATTTATATCCAACTACAAGAAAGGCATTTTGACTGCATGATCGAGGAAGCATTTATTAAAGATTAAGTACATAAAGTTAAATTTAATTTCATCTAAAACAAAGTCTACAAAACAACATAAGATAATATTTGATAAAACAACCACATGCATATCCTAGGTTAAGGAGTTGATAAGTTGTGTTAGTCGAAAGACTACATGTAATATTTATTTGTAAGGTATCTAAAGCGGACTAACCTAAATGAATTTATGACCAATCAATTGTAATTGACCAATTTAAGTTATGAACATAAGTTTCGTAAATTTTAAGCCAAGTCAGTTTTATACACATAAATAGGTGATCCGTAAAATCTTTATGAATACTTGTTCCATTAAATTGAGAAATAATTATTGATTCAAGAAACACCGACTTCATGGAAAATATATTTCTATTAAAAATTAGCTTTAGTAAACAGATTATGAAACAATCCAAAGATAAAATTAATTGCAAAGGTTGAAGTGAAATTTGTTTGTGCCAAAATTGGTCACAAACATCCAATTATAGAAGAAAGCACCAATTCACAATCTGAGATCACAGAAAGACAAAATGTAGAGGTTATAAACATGAAAAACACTCAAAATCTTAAAGGAAAGCAGTAAAAAGACAAGGTCTATAGTGGTTTGGCGTTTTAGCCTATGTCCACTTTGAATTATTTGATGTTTATTGCTGATTGCTAACAAATTACAATAATAAATAACTCTAACACTTAAGTTACAACAAAGATCCAACAGAGTAACAGCATAGCAGAGCAAAAAGTCCCTTTTCTGTTGGCATTGGAGTACTATTTATAAGTGTAGGTCTGAAATATCTGCCTTTGAACTCGGAATACTCCTTCTCACACATGGGTGGGCCCATGTAATCAATCGGGCGTCATTTTGGATCGATTAGGATCGATCCCAATTTCCTTCGTATCCATCAAGATGGTGTCCATTTGGGCAGAGATCGATCCTGTCTTGTGGTGGTATGTAAGCCACGGTGAAAATTTGAAGGCATTTGGACTTGTAGATCTCGAGTTATGATCGATCCAAAATTGGTTTTGCAAGTGGCTGAAGTGTACATATTAATACCTTTATATCGATCCATATTCGTCTCAATCCTTATGCGTATCGATTGGTTGCATAGAGACGACGAGGAGCGGATGTTACGAGGAGATCCACTTTTTGTGCCGAATGACCATTTCCTTTACCTAACCATGCCTTCTTTGTATCCATCGGCCGCCAAGCTCTTCATATCGATCCTCATCTCGCTTCTTCGTATCAATGCTTATTATTTGGTTCCGTATCGATGCCAAAAGCCTTCTCTTCATATCGATTCCTTGCTATTCTCTTCGTATCGATCAGGTGAGTGATCAATACGAAGTATGTTGTTGTTGCATGGATACGAACTGGAAGGTCTGGAAGGATGGATACGAGTTGATGTATGTAGGCTTATGGATACGAATTGGATGGGGATCAATACGAAGTGGCAGTTGGGGTTTGATGGATATGAACTGATGTAAATCATATGGATATCGATTAACCCATTGCTCGGACCTAAACAGCCGCCTCCTTGACCCAAAGTAAACCTATTGCTGACCCAAAATATGGTTCCTAGTGACTCGAAGTAGCTTGTTCCTCAATGACCCGAAGTGAACACTTCTTTGACCTAAAGCAACCCTTCCGAAAACGCGAAGTAATCATGAAAGCGACTCGAAGCAAACTCCAAGTATCCCATTTTCTCCAAAATATATACTCTAAGTATGTCGTAATGTTTCTTCATCGATTATGCTGTATTTTGGCTTCGTAATCATGTCTATTATATATGAAACTCCAGCTTCAATAAATGTGCAGTCGCTTGGGTTAAATCCACCTATATGTTGTCTTGCTAAAAGGCGGGTTAACACTTTGCCCCCCAGAACATGCCTTGTGATAGGAAGGTGTGTTTTGTAGTGTCATAAGCTGGATGTTCGTATCCAGTTAATGACCTACAAAGAGATCTGTAATCTTACTTGATTGTGAATAGCGATCATTCGAGATCGTATCCCATTACAGGTGATATGTGACCGTTCGAGGTCGATGCCATTTGTGGTGAAATGTGACCATTCGTGGTCGGGTACGATTCATGGCGAATTATAACCGTTCGAGGTCGGATGCTGTTTGAGACGAATTTTGACCATACATGGTTGGGTGTTGTTCATGGCGAATTATGAAATTATAGACCTCAAATTTACATTCAAATGAGCCTTACAATAGAAATGTTCAACTAAACCTAATCCTAATGCAAAAAAGAGAAAAAAAAACAAAATAGGAACATCAAAGAGCAAGCATCTACACTGTTGCGGTTTATAGTCCTCTCGGAGCATGCCTGAAGGTCGTTCGTGATCCCATGCATGTTTAAGAGACTTAATGATTTTAACGTGGAGTTTACTCCTTATTCCTCATTATTTCGATTAGTTGATGACAAGTTGGTACCTTTATCCGGAGCCATTCCCATTTGATACGGTTGGTAGCTGCTCCTGTTCCACCATCGCTGCTCTCCTTTTCACGTATTTTAATAGCATGTCATTCCCGATATGTCTTTTGATCTCATCCCTCAAATGGCTGCATTCGTTGTGCTATGACCGTTTAGCTCATGGAATAGGCAGTATTTGTCTGATTTCTTTTCATTACTGGTTGGACCCCTCCTCATTGGTCTCCAGTAGGGAACGTGCCCCCTTGTGTCTTGATTTGTTCGCTCTAATGTCTCGCTCAGCTTCGAATAACAGGTAAATCTTGGCTTCTTTCACGGTTGCCTCGACTCATCAAAGCTATTCTCTGGCTTTTACTTCGCTTTATCCTTGTTCGAATCTTTCTCGGTCAGGTCCCCACCTTTGACTGCATAAACATCAACTTCATCTCCTTCCTCTCTCTCGGCCTTTGCATCTTCCTGTCGTATAAACCTTTTCTCCTCATGATAAAACTCTCTCGGGTCCATAGGTGGATTTCTTTCAATAAACTCTTGAATTCCATGCCATCGACTATGCCAGATATAGCCGCCATCAGAACTATGGATGGATCTAGCCGATCCACCGATGCCGCCACTGTATTGAATCGTGTTAGAAAACTCCTCAAAGACTCCTCGATTTTGCTGTTTTAGTGTTGTCAGATCATCATGTTCTTAGGCCTCGAGATGTGAGCTCTGAACTGCCTTATAAACTTCTCAATCAACTTGGTCCATGTTCCAATGGAGCTGCTTTCTAATTGTCTAAACCAAAACGCTGCTATATCCATCAAATACAATGGGAAACACCAGGCCCTATCTTCCTCCGATGCCTCCAGTACCTTCATATGCCTCATATACCTCGTCAGATGAATTGCAGGATCCGTTCTCCAATCCTACCTCTCTAGTGTAGGTAGCTTGAATTCAGGTGGGTTCTTGACCTGCCTAATTGCAGGAGCGAAGGGGCTCCTGTTCACATCTTCCAGATCTCTATTCACTAATCCTCCTCTCATGTCTCGTTTGACCATTTCTGCCAATCTTTCACGTCATCAAATTGTGGTCCTTGTCTATTGCCTCCGACCTGCCCCTCGAGTTCATGAGGGAATCCCAAATCTGCTTCTTTGGACGAGCATCCATTCCTATATCAATGCCAAATTGCATGGTACTACTTGGTATCCTGTTTGGAATTGGGCCAACATGGTCCGGGGGCATGCCCCTAGCTCAGTGGATGTACCTGATGGTCCTGCTCTATCTTGAATCTCGGTTTCTCCGTGTCCATGACTTTGGTTCTGGATTCCCTCTGTTATAGTTGCTTTGTTCTCTCGATTCTACACCCCAGCTTGTCCAATCTACCATAGTAGGTTCTGCATCATTTCCTCATGCCTTTTCAGCATCCCTTCCTGCATAGCCTTCATCATCGTCTCCATTTCATCTTTGGTGATGAAATCTGAAGTTTGATTAGCTCCTAAAGAAGCCTTCCAAATTCCTTCATTTTGTCTCCTTTTCTCTCTCTATCTCCTTGTTGATTTCTCTTTCATAGCTTTCCAGATCCAGGTTCCTAGGCCTTCAAATCCAAAATCCAAGCTTCAGAATACGGGAGTGCTAGCCTTCTTAGTGAAAGCACCAAATGTTTGCATCAAAACTGGTCACAAACATCCAATTGGAGATGAAAGCACCAATTCACATTCTCATATCATAGATAGACAAAATGTAGAGGATATAAACATGAAGAAAACTCAAATTTAAGAGGAAAGTAGTAAAAAGACAGGGTTTATAGTGGTTCAATATTGTAGCCAACGTCCACTTTGAATGATTTGATGGTTCCCTTCTCTGTTGGCATTGGAGTGTTATTTATAGGTGTAGTTCTGAAAAATCTGCCTTTGAACTCGGAATACTCATTCTCACACGTTGATGGGCCCACGTGATCGATCAAGGGTCACCGCGATCGATTTGGATCGATCCCCATCTCCTTCGTATCGATCAAGATGGTGTCCATTTCGGCAGAGATCGATCCTGAACGTTCTTCTGGTGGTATGTAAGCTATAAATTTGAAGGCATTCGGACTTGTAGATTTCGAGTTATGATCGATCCAAAGTTCGTTTTGCAAGTGGCTAAAGTTTACTTACCGATACCTTCATATCGATCCATATTTGTCTCGATCCTTCTACGTATCGATCAGTTGCATAGCGATGACATAGAGCAGTTGTTATAAGGAGATCCACTTTTTGTACCACATGACCATTTCCTTTACCTGGCCATGCCTTCTTCGTAACCATCGGCCTCCAAGCTCTTCGTATCGATCCTCATTTTGCTTCTTCGTATCGATGCTTCTTATTTAGTTTTGTATCGATGCTAGAAGCCTTCCCTTCGTATCGATGCCTTGCTATTCTCTTCGTATCGAGCAAGTAAGTGATCGATATGAAGTATGCTGTTGTTGCATAGATATGAACTGGATGGTCTAGAAGGATGGATACAAGTTAAAGTATATGTTCTTATGGATACGAATTGGAAGGGGATCGATATGAAGTGGTAGGCGGGGTTTGATGGATATGAACTGACATAAATCATACAGATATCAATCAACCCATTGCTATGACCCGAAGCATCTGCCTCCTTGACCCGAAGTAAACCTATTGCTAACCCGAAGTATGGTGCCTGGTGACTCGAAGTAGCTTGTTCCTCAAAGACTGAAGCGAACATTTCTTTGACCCGAAGCAACCCTTTAAAAAACCCGAAGTAAACATGAAAGCGAGTCAAAGCAAACTCCAAGCATCCCATTTTCTCCAAAATCTATACTCTAAGTATGGCGCACTGTTTGTTCATCGATTTTGCTGTATTCTGGCCTCATAATCATGTCTATTATCTATGAAACTCCATCTTCGATAATTGTGCAGCCGATTGGGTTAAATCTGCCTGTATGTTGCCTTGCCAAAAGGTGGGTTAACAAATTTGACCAAGCTTAAACGGACATAACTAATTAGAATATCCAATAAGAACTCTCAGATATTAAAGAGAAATAAAGGTTTTTTTATCGACGTTGAGAAAAGAGTTTCCTCAGTTGTCAATAAATCATTAAGAGTATTGTCTCTACCATATGACATAATGTGCAGATCCGTAATGGATTCCAAGTATATTATCGAAATATAATGTTGATAGTTATACCTAAAGGGATATTATCCATTGGTGATGATAGTACCCCTAGAAGAAGACCGATGCATTTGGAATATGTAAGCTACACTGATAGAATAACATCTTAAATTTTGATTGTTGAAATTAACATAACAGATTCGTCATTTAACATATTTAAGTTAATTCAGTTTTACTTATAATATCATTGCTCGATATGATTTCGAGTTTTGGTGTATGTATGTTGAAACAGAAATTATAAATAATGACTTAAAGAATGCTATTAGCGATTAATAACCAAAGTGTCTCAAGGTCATTCAGAGTGATTTTGAGTTTTTAGGTTATTGGAGAAGGGTCCAAGAATTGAGACGAAAAGTATCGTTCCCTAAGAATCAGAGTTGAGCATGTATTTTGATAGAGAAATCAAATAGTTTGAATTTCATTCAGGATAGAAAGGAAGTGTGTATTGATAAGTAAGAACTACATAAATACTGAAATATTTTCAAAATTATAAATAAACAATGAACTTATGATTATTAAACCTATGTTAAAATCATTGTAGTTTGGTTGATTAATTCTCGATATTTGATTTGAAATTTGCATCTTTTATAATTAATATAAAAGGATGAGATTTTCTGAAAACGATATACATTGACACTATATTAAAGTGTTTAATATGGAGCTTGTAAGATGGATTCCTAATGCATTAGAGAAAAGAATTATCACACATGCTATACTCTACAATATAACACTTCATTTATGTATTTGATACATAGAACAAGTAACAACATAATTATGATCACTAAATGATAGTGTAGAGTGTTATTGAATATTTATGAAATACAAGAGAATTATTTATAAAAACAGTGACACCCTTCTGAAGGAGTTTGCGGACTTAAATGGTATCAAATATAGTGCGTCAATCCAAAATTCAAGTTCAATCTTAAGTTAAGAACTTTTAGTTGGAAATATTCCAAAAAAAAGTGGTGGCTAATTCAACCAAAGGCTAAGTACATCACCTTGAATAACACTGTAATAAAAATAAGTATAAATAAGTGCACAAACTTACAACTAATCTAGAGTTGATTCAAAAGATTGAGAATCCCATGATACTGTTTTATGATAACAATGCAGCGATACAGTTCGTAAAAGAAATTAAAGCTCATCAGGTGTCAAAAACATCCCCTAAAACTTCCACATGATAAAGGAAGTTTATCAGAGTCTGATAGAACTAATTGACAGAGCAAATAATCAAAAAATAGCATACCTATTCATAAGGGATGACCCGTTTAGTTTTTTAGAAAACTGATCGAAAGAGTTGGAATAAGATTCTAGAATTGTCCCTAAGTTCAAGCGGGAGATTGATAGAGTTATGGGTATGCCTCCAGGAAATTATGTAACTTATTACATACATCTAACTCGATAACCGATTATGTTTAGAATAAAATGTTTTTCTTTCTATTATGTACTTGTCGTATTATGATATATTGATTAATTATTTAATTTAAGTATATAAAATAGAAAATTATTAAGCGATATGTTGTGCGATAGTAATTACAATGTGTCATAATTATAAGAAATTCATTACATTAAAAATAACATATTATTTTTTTAACATTCCTAGTCAAGATGGTTTAAGATAGGATATCCAAACATCCATCAAGATTATAGTATGCAACACTCTCCAAATGTTGAGCAAAGTATTACTCATGACTGATGGGGCACCAAGAGGTTATGTACGGATAGTTATTGGAAAACGATGGAATGACTAACTTGAGAGTTTTCGGATGGCTGATATAGCTAAGGTCAAACAAAGAATCTTGAAGTGATGATGTTACACAGTTTCCTCGACTTAAGAATACTATGGAACTTCATTGTGGACACTCCACTATAATTATAGTTAAATCATGGCATGACATCTGTCGAACGACTGTTCAATTATAGTTAGGTCTAAGTTGAAGCATTGGAAGTGAAACACTGTTCAATTAAGAATTTTTCTCCTTGGTTATATGAGGTTAGTATCACAGTCAGATGTTATCAACTCAAAGTGAAAGTCTTTGGCTATAGAAGTACACTTAATAATAATTGTTATTATTGTACCACGAATTTAGTATTCGGACTAATGAAGTTGATGGAGGACGATGTTGGAATTTTGAATATGATCTAAAACCAAAATCTATAAGTCCCGGTGTGATATAGTGTTGACAAAGTGAATTAGTGTAAATAATTGTTCCTACTAAGTCCCTCTTATAATAATAAAATTGGATTTTTACCAAAAATATGTGTAGGTGATACGTTCGACAAAAATTCCACATTACCGGCTTAGGTGTTGTGCGAACATTAATATTCGAATTGTTCGATAGTAATCACTAACTGAAATTGCACCATTGAGTCGCACAATTGTAATGATGAATACGCTGAAAAACAACACGATTCAATTAATCTATTATCATCACATGTTAATTTAATTAATTAATTTTTATGAATTATTATTTTTTATTTGATTTGAAGTTTTAATGTCATTAGTATTTAAGGATACATGAATATATTAAAGTTATGTTGCACGTATCAATACATAATATCGATAAAATATCAAAAATTGTTTTAAATCGATTAATTAGTGAAGTTTTTGGAAATTTTTTAAGGGTCCATGCATCATTATTCTTGGTCAGCCATACTTGATAGAAGTGGGAGACGATTATATCGAACATAAATCAACAAAGTAGTATTGCTAAATAAAATATACTTTTGGCAAATTATTTTTGTTTATAAAGTATTGATATTTTATCATAATTAATTTATTAAAATATATACGTAGGATATATCTGGATTTACCGGTTAAGATCTATCTTCAAATTGTTTAAATAAATCAAATCACTTCATTTTGAAATAAATATTAAATTCAGTTGACTTGTTTGAATTAATTTAGATCTATTAAAGGATTCACCAGCAACACACACACACACACACAGATATATATGTATGTATGTATGTATGTATGTATGTATGTATGTATGTATGTATAACATACATGCACATATGTAATTTTAAACAATGGTTGGCGAGCCAATGCATATGCAAAGGGAGAATGTTTCTGTTGCGATGTAAATCCTAGCTCCTAAGCAACCACAAACTATGTATACAATATGATATGTTGCTCTTACATAATATACACTAAAATATATTTGGATATATTTTAACACCCCACCTCCATACCCATACCACCAAAGAGTAATAATAGGCAATACTATTTGATAACGTAAAGAACGATGTAATATTGGCCTATCATACATAAATTTCCTTAAGTTTACCCTAGTACATATTTCAAAATCTTATACTACACAATACACATAATCGATATCATCACAAACCAATAAACACGTGCATAATCAAGATAGAACATACAAAATATAAAACAAATAATAGAGAACATAAAGTCATCAATGCAACGAAATATATAACAGAGGATATATACAAGTCTAAGTGGGTTAAGAAAAACAAATCAATTACCCACTTGCCCCTAAACATACAAAGTACAAGTCAATGCATACATCCCAACATCCCAACATACAATGTACATATATATAAGACATAAATACAATTACAACATCTAGTGCATCTAATAAACCAGCCTCCAAAAGTAGCCCATCAACCAGAAGCTAGTCTTGTTGTCCTTGAATCTGGAAATGCCTCGGACTGACCTAGTTACACATAGGTCATATTATGTCTAGAAGGTAATGTCAATATGTAAAAGAAACTGGCATGGTATAAACAAATACATCTCATAGTGACAGTGAGCTTTTTAAGTGTATTAACATCATCCAAACAACAGAAACCAAGCAAAGTACTAGTAATTAATATATATCTCGACCGTCAGCCTAATAAGGGACAAGAATGCTTGAATGCATGGCCCTAAGAGATTTATAAACAATAGAATATGCAAACTCAAAATGATACACAAAAATAACACAATGATCCATCTTGATCAACAATCCTAATGAGAGAGAAATCTCTCGACTTAATGATCCTAAGATATAATACAATAAATCACTTTAAAACATCTCTCAACCAAAGGCTCTAGGAGAGAATAACAAACAAGTACACTGCTAGTCTCTATCTCATATAGAAGATGAAATCACAACTATTTAGGTTAGGCTACCTTAAATGATGGACGAGCTTACGGAAAGTCTCTAATGTCATATAATCATTGTCTCTAGTAAGGGGTTACATCAAATAACTCATAAGAAATAGATCTACCTAAATTATTCAGATGGGAGACTGATGTACTACAGCACTGTTCTAGGAAATGCTAATGGCTGCAGCTTTTTTCCAACAGTCCTTTGGTTACTCCTAGAATTATGAAATTGATTTCCATTACATGTCATAAATACGCTACAAGATACATTATGCATTGGTCACGACTCGTACTTGACTTGGTAACCGACTGTTGGTCCTTATGTAACGTCTGGGCAATGTCCCTAATGAGAGTAATTATTCAACCTCAAACTCATTAACTCGTTAAATTAACTTCTTCAATATGGGGCGCGATCCCGCAATCAGTACTGTTAGGATAGATACTAAGCTATCTAGTGAGTCCAAATCACATGATCTCCATAGTGGCGTGAACCCTATGATGTAGATTCCTAATAAATACTCTCGACTCCAAAACTCCCACTAAGATTTTCGTATACAATTAAACCTTGATTACTGGCCTAGGAGAAAATAAGAGTACTCGACTAGTCAATCCTTAGAGAATGAGCCTATAAATTCAAATATACCTCTCGACTACTAAACTCATAAGATTCACCTCTAGACGATTATAAAAATTCCTACCCCTCTAATGATTAGTGACATTTGCTTACACAAAGTAGTCAAACAAATATCAACTCTAGCGTCTCAAACCACATAGTATTACTCATTCATTTACTCGCTGCTCATAAACTACACCTAGAATGGATAATAATATTCTACACTATAATTCAAAAGAGTAACCGAAGAAATATTATTGAACGTCCCGTACCGCTCGATATTACTAATCCATTTGCTCAGAATTCTTATGATATAAAATTTTCAATCATTCATACGTTTCAAATATTTATTAATTCGAAAGGATTTTATTATAAAATCTCTATTTTCAAAACTTTTAATTTAATCCCAAAAGAATCATCATTAATTTCAGTAAGGTTTATATTCAATATTGATTCAAAGAGGCCTAAATATACTTTCTTATTCTTTTCAAAAATCATTATTTAAAACCTCTTATAAATAGCAGGGAAATCTATAATTTAAATACTTATTCAATTTCAAACCCCTTAAACTCTCTTTTATAAATAATTCATAACTCTGAAATTCTTCTTTAATGATTTAAAAAAATAATTACAAGGAAGTTTTATAGTTTATGACTTCTTTTAAACAACAAATCAAAAATGATATGTTAACCTGCCTTTTGGCAAGGTAGTACATAGGCAGATTTAACCCAACACACTTCATGATTATCAAAGCCAATGGGTATAGAGTGACGATTATAGGGCCCAGAAATCAGAATCAAATGGTTACATGAAGTCGGGATTAAATTGAATTGAAAGATATGCAAGGCAGAATGTTTGAAGTATGGAGTATACCTTAGCAAATGGAAAGGATCGGCATGCTTAATCTAGATGGATCATTATACTTAAATAGCTTAGGAACTTGGAAGGGTCGGTATAGGTTGGCTACTGTAGAGGGTTCGGTAAGGTTTAGTGAATAGGGATCGGCATAGCTGATTAACATGGGTCGGCCTGGTTAGCTAATGAGGGTTTGGCGTGCTTTGTTGAAGAAGATGTAACGACATGCATCATAAAGGAAGGATCTACATGGTTTATTAAGGGGGATCGACATAAATTGGCCTATGAAGAAGGGGATGACCTAATATGGATCGGCAGGCTGGCTTGTTTCATTAAAAAGAGGGATCGTCATTCTTCTATGGATCATCATGCTTCAATGAATAGGATTCAACATGCAACCCTTTGGAGGGATCGACAAAAGACGGCTCCCAAGAACCACTAAATCAAAGATCAATCAAAAATAGGGGTTCCCTATTCAAATGACTTGAAAATTAGAGATTAAACATATTTTAGTATACAGAAGCCATCATAGGGATCGCTATCCAAAAATCAACCAATAAAGGGATTGGTACTGATCCCTCCTCATTGGGAGTTAGGCCTAGCAACCACTATGGTGGGCCCACGTGGATTAAAAGGTCCTTTTTTCAAAGTTTCAAAGAGATTGGTGGTCATCTTCACCTATAGATACAACAGGCATTTAGAAAGGAGATCTTGATTCTGCTCCTCTTCGTCGTCTACTTAGGCTATACTCGCCATTTTTATTCTTGAATCTCATGGATTTATAACTGTAATTAGCAGTATAAACTATAAAAGGAAAGTCTTTGGAGTGTACGTAGGCCGGAGTTTGCTGAACCATTATAAACCTGTTACTCTATTTATTTGGTTTCTAATTGTTTTAGTTTTGTTCTTTATGTATTTCTCTTCATACTTCTATAATTGGATTGGATATTGGTGCTTTCATATAACTGAGTGTTGGTATTCAATTTTGACGCCAACATTTTGGTGCTTTCACTGAGAATTCTTACATAAGTGGATTCGGAAGCTAGGAGCTTAGATTTTGAAGATTGGATACTGGATATAGGAAGTAATGGCTAGGCAATCAACAATGGGTGCTACTAGAAAGGAGCCACCAAGGAGGGAGTCAGGAGGCTTCCTCTAGAGCTGGAGTTAATCAAGCATCAACCTACATCACCATGGATAAAATGGAAACAATGATGGATGCTATGCAGGAGAGGATGCTGAAAAGGCAGAAGGAGATGGTGTAGAATTTACTTCAACAGATTGGACAAGCTGGAGCACAAAATGAAGGAGTTGAAGCAATAGGAATCGCTAGAAATCAGAACCGAGAACATGAAAATGGAGTCAATAGACAAAGGAATAAAACAAAGTAGCCGGAGGCAGTCCCTTACCATCCAAGTGGAATCGACACTGATCCCCAAATACTAGGGGCATGCCTCCGGGTCTTGATAGTCATGGTGCTAGAGGACCCGCGATCGATCCCATGAAGGTTGGTGCGAATTGAAATATGGACGCTCATCCGGGGAGTACGTTTCAGAATTCCCTGGTAGACTCATGGGGCAGCTTGGGCATGATGACAATAGACTACCATTGGAAGACGATGATAGTTTTGTAGAGATGATAAGGTGAGCTATGCATGGTGGATTAGTGAACATGAATTTAGAGGATGTAAATAGAAGTCCATTCACTCCAAAATCAGGCAAGCTAGGAATCCACTAGAGTTCAAACTACCAACGCTTAAGGCATATAATGGAAAAATGGATCCCGTTATTCATATGACAAGATACAGGAGACACAGGAAGTATTGGAGGCATCAGAGGAAGTCATGTCATGGTGCTTCCCCTTATGTCTAATGGATATAACTGCACTATGGTTCAGACAATTGGAAAGAGACTCCATTAGCATATGGACAGAGTTGATCAAAAGGTTAATGAGGCAGTTTAGGGTTCACATCTCGAGATCTAAATATGTAATGAGTTTGATAACACTGAAATAGAGGACCGAAAAGTCCCTGAGGAGTTTCCTAACACGATTTAATGCCGCGGCGGCATCAGTGGATCGTCCAAATCCATCCATGGTTTTGATGGCAACTATATTTAGAATTGTTGATGGCATAGAGTTCAAGGATTCACTAGCGTGGGATCTACCTATGGATCTTGGAGAGCTTTATCATGAAGAAGAAGGGTTCCTACGGTAGGAAGACGCACGAGCAAACAAACCGGAGGTGAATGCTATGGAAAGTGGAGGATTACCAGGAGATGTAAAAAAGAATGATAAAGGAAAACAAAAAATGAACGATGGCATTAATGGGTCAAAGAGGCAATGGAGACAACCAAAATTCCCTTCTTATACAATTTTTACCGAATCTCTAGAAAGGATTTATTTGGATACTCGAGGGCGTCTTCATTATCGAAGGCCATAAAGGAGGGAACCCTCCGAGCAAGAGTGGGCATCAGGAAAGCATTGCCTATTCCATAAGCTGGATGGGCACAATAAAAATGTGTAGCCATTTGAAGAATATCATTAAGGAACACATGAGGAATTGTTAGTTGCAAAAATACATAAGGACTCGAGCTACGGCGGTGGAATAGGAGCAGCCACCGTCCATCTTAAATGAAAATGGTACTGGATCAAGGCATCATCACCAACTTGTCATCATTTGATCGGGATGGCACGAAATAAGTAAAAAAACTCCATAGTAATACTACTAAGTCACTTACACATGTACAGGATCAAGGACGGTCCATAAGCATGCCCTGAGACGACGATAAACCGATGTGCTCGGGTTTGTGAAATTCATTTTATTTCTTCTTATTTCTTCGAACTTTGGTTTATTAGTTGTAAGGATTCTTATTTTATGGACTTAGGGATGCTTAAATCTAGATTAATGTAATAAATAACATAGGTCATGATTATGGCCTCGATCGGAAAGACGAGAAAATAACCACGACTCACGAGTCCCTTTAACGGAGAGCAATAGGATGGATTCGTATACAGATTAAGTCCTCGACTGGAGATCAAGGCTAGAGAGGGATACCCTACGGATTAAGTCCTCGACAAGGAATTAAGGCCAAAGAAGGATACCCTATGGAATAAGTCCTCGATTGGGGATCGAGGCCAGAAAAGGGTACCCCACGGATTAAGTCTTCGCTTGGGAATCAAGGTCGGAGAAGGATACCTCACGGATTAAGCCCTCGATCAGAGAGTCAAGGCTGGAGAATAAAACACAATAGGTCATAGAGTACGGATTGTGCTCGATAACAATCCGACGAGATCAAGGATTCGGATTAGGTTAACGACCCAGAGAGGTCTATAGATTTGGATATGGACCTGTAGCGGTCTCAGATTTGGATAAAACGACCCGGAGAGGTCTATGGATTTGGATATGGACACTGAATGGTCTCAAATTTAGATAAAACAACCCAGAGAGGTCAACAGATTTGGATATGGACCCGAAGCCATCCTGGGTTTGAATAAAATGATCCGGAGGGATCGTGGATTTGGTTAATGGATTTGGAATTGGATATCGACTCAGAACAGTCATGGATTTTGCTACTGATCCGAAGAGATCAAGGAATTGGATTGGCAATGGATTGGATTCTTGATTGGATTCTGGATTCGATAATATGGAAATCAATGGATTATGAGCTTCGGCTTTTGGATTTATGGAAATTCAAGACATGCCTTCCTATCGCAAGGCATGTTTTGGAGGCAAAGTGTTAACCTACCTTTGGCAAGGCAGTACACAAGCAGATTTAACCCAACAGACTTCACAATTATCAAGGCCGATGGACATAATGCGATGATTGTAGGGCCTAGAAATCAAATATAAATGGTTACATAAACTCGGGATTGAATAGAATTGAAAGGTATGCAAGGAAGAAAGTTCGGAGTATGGAGTATAACTTAGCAAATGGAAGGGATCGGCATGCTCAATCTAGAGGGATCGGTATTCTTCAATAGGTTAGCAACTTGGAAGGGATCGGTATAGGTTGGCTTCTATAGACGGTTCAGCATGGTTTAGTGAATAGGGATCGACATAGCTAATTAACATGGGTCAGCATGGTTAGCTAACGAGGGTTCGGCACGCTTTGTTGAAGAAGATGGAATGACATGCATCATAAAAGAGGGATCAGCATGGTTTATTAACGAGGATCGACATACTTCGGCCTATGAAGGAGGGGTCGACATAATATGGATTGGCAGGCTAGTATGTTTTAGAGAAGAGAGGGATCAACATTCTTTTATGGATCATCATGCTTCGATGAATAGGGTTCGACATGCAACCCTTAGGAGGGACCGATAGAATATAGCACTCAAGCAACACTGATTCAAAAATCAATCAAAAACAGGGGCTCCTCTATTCTACATGACTTGAAAATTGGAGAATAAACATATTTTAGCATACAGAAGCCATCATAGGGATCGTTGCCTAAAAACAACCAATGAATGGATTGGTAACGATCCCTCCTTATTGGGAGTTGGGCTTAGCAACCTTATGTTGGGCCTATGTTGATTAGAAATTCCTTTTGCCGAAGTTCCAAAGACATTGGTGGTCGTCTTCACCTACAAATATTGCAAGAATGGCGTTAGAAAGGGGATCTTGATTCGACTCCTCTTCATCTTCTACCTAGGCTATACTCTGCCATTTTTATTCTTGAATTTCATGACTTTGTAACTGTAATAAGTAGTATAAACTAATAAAAGAATAATCTTTAGGATGGACGTAAGCCGGAGTTTGCTAAACCACTATAAACTTGTGTCTCTATTTATTTGCTTTCTAATAGTTTTAATTTTTTCTTCATTTATTTCTCTTCATACTTCTGTGATTGGATTAGATACTTGTGCTCTCACATAACTGGGAGTTGGTGGTTAATTTTGACACAAACACAATACTATGTTTCCAGTAAAAATTTCTGTTTCAAATATTTCCCAAAACCATAAAATAAAATTAGAACATCAGTATAATTTCCAAATTTAAATGTTTCTACATAAAATAAAATTCCAATATCATTATGTTTAAAACTCTCACTTAGATACTGAATTGCTTTTAAATTATTATTGAAAAGTAATTCATCGCTAAAAGTCTGTTATATATAATACCTGTTAAATACTGGACAATGAAATATTGATTTGTAACAATTTATTTGTATAACAAATCCAAGAATTTTCTTTCTATAATTATTTATTCCTAACACTTATATATATATACATATATTACCAAAATCTTTAAAAACCAATTCCTTTATTTAGAAATAATCAAATACAATAACATATTTCTTCCAAAAAATTACTTAACAATTATAATAAATCCCATAAATAATAATTCTCATAAGATAAATTTAACTTATTATTATTTTAAAATAATATATTTTGAACTTTCAATCTATTAAATCTAACTAAAATTAATTCAACACTAGAAAATTGTAATGGCTGGCCTTTTCGAGCCTCAAATGTCGACATCGTTACATCTATGACATTCACGTGTCGAGCACCCAAGTGCCATAAAGATAGGGTTAAATAAAAAGGAAATGGAACAAGAAAGAAGAACACAATATCAGAATCTCACAGTGGAACGATAATATAAAATGTCAAAAGACAATACAAACTATCACTCAAAGAAACACAACATTTCATAGTTACAATTCCAAATACTATCATTATCCTAGATAGTTATAACAGCCTGTCTCACATATGCTGATATGTAAAATACACTAATGTGGTGAAAATAAGAATACTATGGTAGGTGAAACATGAAAGTTACTACGCTATAGGATCATGTAATATGGATAAACTACTTGTGCGGAATAAGTAAATTGTAAAAGCAGTACAGTAAATGACACCAGAGATTTTTATACTAGTTCGAACTCCCGTTCTACGTCCAGTCCTAGACTCCTTCTCGAATTAAACTAGCAATCATCACTTAACCCGGAGGAATAGGTTTACACCACCTGAGCAACCGAACAGGACTTTTACAGCTTAAGCAACCGAATAGGACTTCTACCGCCTAAGCAACCGAACATGACTTCTTTACAAATAACAAAAGTATCTGACTGTAACGTGCTCTTTGAATAGCACTGATAAGTCAATTAAGTACGGTCTTCCTATAATCTTCTCCTTTATTATATATAGTATAATGTGTTTGAGAATAGTGGAAGATGGAGTGATCAACGATCAAAGAATGTAAGCAGTTTGAGTGCAGTTTGAAAATATAAAATAGATAAGAATTCAAGAATATTAAAATCAGTTTCAATGAATTGTTTGTTGAATTCTGAAATCTATTTATAGAATTTAAAAAGTTGCAACCATTGTCGAAAGGTAACGATGAAAAGAAACAGATGCAACTGTTGGTTTGGAAATGTTTGTCTTCGATGAAAAGAAGAGTCTTTTGAGAAAATAGCCATTGAAAAATATTCAACCGGCTGAATTTATTAATTCAGCCACCTGAATTAAACAAAATCGTAAACAGTAAGGAAAAAGGTTATTTTTGGCCTGATTCAACAAGCTAAATGAACTCATTCATCCGGCTAAATATTGTGAAATAATAAATTTGTTTCGGCATTCAGCCTGCTGAATTAATGCATTCAACCGTCTGCTTTCAGCCTACGTGCATGGTAGAGTATGTGTGTATACGATTTTATATATATCAATCTAGAAGAGATCTTATCATAATACTAAATGATATAAAAACTCTAGACAAGGATCTTAACAACTTCAAAAACACTCTGAATATGAATCTACAAAAAAACTCCTGCATAAATGATTAATACGCACAATATTGTATATATAGCTTGGCATTAATCAAAACAATGTTAAATTGAGATTCCAACATTCTCCCCCTTTTTGATGATGACAACTATATAAGTAATAAAATAAATACTTACAATAATATTGTTACTCCTCCTGTAAATATGCACAAATATTTAATTACCTTTAGATACCATTCTCCCCATTTATCATTGAAAAAAAGAAGGATAAGAATGCATGTAGAGAAACACTGTTAAGAAAAATATAGCTCTTTACTTGAGATGTCATTACAAAAGAAGAATAGAAATATTCGTACAACATTACATAAAAAAAATAGATAGAAATATAAAATAAGTTTAAAACAAAAGAAGACCATATAAACTGAATTAAAACAAAGATAATTAAAACTGGGTAAAGAGAGAAGGCTCATCATCATTGGAATTCAAACACGAAGATGACCATAGAAATGGAGATGGGTTGTAAACTTCGATGGATGTAGATTCAAAACAAGAAATTTTATCCCATATTTTATTAAGAAAACCTTTTATGGAGTTGAATTTCTTTTCCGTTTTCTTTTCAAGAGCCTTAATATCCCGATGAAGTTTGGATTGATTTCGGTAGAGAGTGATGACAACTTATCTGGAAGAGGTTTCCGGGCCAATAACTTGAATGGAATCATCATCCTCTTCTTCCTTTTCTTCATGTTGGGTATGTGAAGAGGAGGCAACATTAGTGTCACGAGGTTGCGGAACACCTTGTTGAATATTGTGAGACCATTGTTGAAAAGAGATGATTTGTTATGGAGGAGGCCAGTGAGGAAGACCCGTCAATCCTAATGTTTTTGTGCCTAACTCACTAATGCTTGAAAACTCAGAGTCGGGCATCGGAATGCCACAGTTGTGAAGGATACACATAATATAAGCACCGTAATGAATGGTCTTATATTTTCTTCGGATTGTGATGTCTTGAAATTCATCTAAAATGATTTTAACCCAATTTACTTGTTGGTTGAAGTAAATGGAATAGAGGGCTTGAAAATTTCTTTTATAGACTTTTTCATAACTTCCCTTGCGAGGTTGTAGAAAGCGAACGAAATCACGATGAAGAAGGTGTGCTTGTGGCCTTAAGGTGCTAGATTTTAATCCACTTAAGTTTGTAAGGTGATCGGACAAGAAACGATGAGAAACCTCATCTCTATGATCCATGTCAACTTTAATATCATCAATGTCAACACCTTGATAAGGAAATTTTAAAATATTTCCTAATCTTTGTAGAGGCAAGAAAATTTTAATGCCACAAACTATTGACCAAACACGGTCTTGTCAATTTTGAGGATTATGGTGGCCTAAATTCAGATTAGCAAGAAAGAGTTTGGTTAAAAGATGATTAATTTTGACATTATTTGGAGCACACCCTATTAGACTGTCAAAGTGGAATTGCTCCGCCAATTCTCTAATTCTATAAGTTGCAAAATCCAAAAAATTTATGAAATCCCCTTCAAAGATATTTTAATTTTTTATAGAATAAAATCAGGAGATTGCAACATCATTACAAAGCCATTGACGAATCTGACCTTCGAAAGGGCCGAAGGTGGATTCCCTTGAGCGTTTGGCTCTAGGAGCCATTAGAGAGTGAAAATGGGGATTAAAAGTTGAAAAAAATGAGAAAGATGAGTTAGGGTTCTGAAGTGAATGGGTGAATGGTGAAAAGATGAATATATGTACGTGAAAAGTAAGGGTAAGATTGGAAGAAAATTTGCAGGACCCAGTTAAAAAAAATGTCGCAGATGAAATTTAGCAAGCCAAATGATTGGAATCAGCCATCTGAATTACTATATATCTTAACCTGCTAGAAAATTTTCATTTTTGAACTAATTTAGATGGCTATTTGAATAGATTCAGCCGTCTATATTTGGGGAAAAATTATTCCTTGGATAATATTTAGCCGTCTGTTTTATAAGAGACAGCGGTGAATTTTTTCAGAAACTCATGCCTGCCTTTTAATTTTATAACAACAATTGTATAAAAACAAAACGAATAATTTTTTGAATAAACAAAAGGAAATTACATATTAACAACAAAATAAATATTTAAATAGATTTGGAAGAAGAGCTTGGAGTGTGATATTCATCTCGTTCCATTTTTGTTTCTCGTGAAAAGGCCGGAGTGGTGACCATCTATTGCCACATTCCCAAGAATTCGGAGATATTGGTGGAAGCTGTGGTGATGGTTCCCAAGTACTGTGTCGGATTGGAGAACAAAAAGGACTTGGTTGATGAACCGTGTTTTTGGATGAAGAACCACAGAATTTTAAAGCGACTTGTTCCAAAAAGCTTAAATGCTTGCCGTTAACCTTTTGTTCATAGTAAAGTTCGCGTTGTAATTCCAGTGTTTCCTTATGATAGTGACGAATATCATCTATCTTTTCTTTGGTAGAAGCTGAACTAAAAAACAGAGATCATCTCGTTCTTTTACCAGGTGGAGTGTAACCAGTGTGTGTAGAAGGTGGAACAATTGGAACTGGTTCGTAAATCGGTGTTGGAGTAGCTAAATTTACAGATCTTGAACTAGGAGAAGAATATGATAGGTCAAAAGATTCAAAATTATGCTAGGAAGACATATTTTTGTAAAGTAAGAGAGTTGAAACAGTTTTTATTTTTAATTGAATGCAAAAAAATAAAAATAAGGAGTAGAGTCATTTTATAAGAAAACTTTCATATAAATAAAAAGAACATTGGTAGTTAAGATGATGGGAACCAGAGAAAAAAAAATTGGTGAAAAAAATTGTGAGGTAGAAAATAAACCAAAAAATTGAATGTAATCTAAAAATATATGTAAAGAAAATATTAGTGAAGTGGTAGAGCACCGGATTTCTAGGACGAGATCCCAAGTTCGAGTCTTTGAAAAAATAGAAGACAAAAATTTATAAATCTTTTGGAGATATAATTCCTAATTCTCTTCTTAATTTTATAAAGATATTTCATTCAAAGGTTTTGTAAATATATTTGCCAATTGATTTTCAAAGGAAACAAATTCTAGTCTGACTAAATCCTTTTCAATATTATCATGGGAAAAATGATGACGTATGTCAGCATGTTTAGTTCGTGAGTGATTGACAGGATTTTTGGATAAGTTTATAGCACTAGTATTATCACAAAAAATTGTTGATTTAGATAGATTTACACCAAAATATTGAAGTGTTTTGTAACGATTCTGAATTTTGAACAATTTAAATTGAAAAATATTTAATTAATTTTTAAATATTCGAATGATGATTGACTTGAATTTCAAATTTTCAGTATGAATTGGCGATTAAATTTTAGAATTTAATCTATACAAAGTTGAATAAAAATTCGAATTTAACTTTGAAGTTGAAATTGAATATTTAATTTGTAATTTTAAATTCGAACTAATGACTTAGAAAAAAATAGTTTGGATTTATGAATTATTTATGTAAATTAATAAATTGATGGTTAGTTTTCATAACATTTTTTTCTTTTCTTTAAAATAAAAAGGAATAAAATTTTAATCATACAAAATAAATAAATAAATACACTTAGTTAAAGTTTTAACAACAAAAATTAAACAAAAATAAAAAACAAAGTAAAGAAAATAATTTACAAAACAAAATTGAATTCAAAATAAAAATAAAAATATAAAAATATATATATAAAAAAAGAGTACACTGCCTTACTTATCACCTAAAGTCACGCTGTAACCCACGCTAATACACGTTCCCCCTTCTCTTTTATACCCGACCCCTTTACCTCTCCCATTCAAAACCCTAAACAAATCAAACCGAAAAAAAATTGGCGGCTGTCGTTCGTCCCTCTCTTCACAATTAGGGCTTTTCGAAAAAGATTTTGGGTTTGCTTCGGCTTCAATTCGCTCGCGTGCTGCCCTAATTCGTTTGCAAAGGTGAGTGATATAACTTTCACTCACATCTAGTTCAAAGTTTTCGTGATTTTTGAAAGTGTGATTTCGTGTTTTCCCCTCGGCTATGAATTACAGTAAGCTTTGGTCACTTTGTTTTTTTTTAGAAGTATTTTGACTTCGGCATTGACTTTGACCTAAAGTGGTCTTGGACTGCAAACTTGATTTTTTTTTATGTCGAGCTTGTTTTGATAGTTGATGATTCTTGACTGGGTTTTGATTTCTGATTTTGTTAGATTCTTCGATATTTACAGTTTGAATTTCTTTGCTTATCTTGGTTTCGATTTAGATGGTTCGACTTTGGCACTGACTTGTTGATGTCGGCCTTGACACCTTTGTGATATTATTGAATCTACTATACATTGAACCCCTGTCACTTGGTTGATTTCGGTCATTAACTGTTGTTTTGGGAATTTTGTTGACTCTGGTAAATGCGACCGTTCGTAGTTGCTTTTGGGCTGGTTGGAAATAATTTGATTTCGTGAGGCTTGCTATTCGATTTAAAAAAGAAAAAAAAATGGATTGTTTAAACCCAGCTACCTCAAACATAAGTATAAATCTTGTTCTCATCATCTGGTCAGTTGTCGGCTCTAGAAGCGGTCACACCGGTTGACCGATGGTGCGACATCGGTTCATTGGTGGATGAAAAGCCTGGAGCTAAAACTCGGTTCCAGGTGTTGCTTTTTCTTGCTGTTCGTTTTTAATTTCTGCTAGTTCATCTTTGGAGTGGCTCTTATGACGATGGATATAAATAATTGCATTATGTTCTATGTCATTCTCACCTATCGAGTTGAAAGTATTAAATGAAGTATAGCTTTTGTTTTGTGGCATACGCATTGTGCAAGTCTGAAGGATGAGTCTCATGCTATAATAAGAGAAATTGTTTTTTTTCTTCTTTTCTTTATTGAATACTCCCGAGGTTATTGCGGCTACTGCTCTCCTGTTTTGCATGTTCTTCCTTCTTTTGTCTTCTTGTGTGCTAATATTTGAAAGTTATGGCTTTGAATCTTGTATTATTCATATCTTCATAGTGTTAAGTGATATAAGAATGAATACTAGTGAATTGGTTCATCAGTCTAATGAATTTTCTTGGTATCAACAACCGCATATAATTATTACATTTTGTTTAAATTTGAAGTCACAAGTTCTAACTAGTTTTTTTTATTAATATTAATACACTTGTATATTCTTGTAGGTTTGGACTTTGTAATAAAAAGAAGGAAGAGTATAAATATATATATTAGAGGCAAATTCTAAAACTATGAAGTAGAAAGGAATATATATATATTAAAATGGAGAATCCAACCTTTTAGTAGCCTTAGCTATCTAGTTATATAAATAATATATGAATGAATAATATTGCCAATAGAATAGTATATACATTGTTGACTTTGTTCAAGTTTAAAGTAGCAGCCTGACAACTCTTTAATAAAAAAAGGACGGTTGTTATACATGCTTTTGTGTGTGCCTATAATCTAACTATTAACATACACCTATTGCTTTTGAAAATAATAGCCCGGCTTAGTATATAGTAAAATAGGTTAGCTTTTAATATCTTGGAAATTTTTAGATGAAGCCTGTCACCTTTATTTTATTGAGGCTAGCTTTGTACATGGATATCTTGCCACCTTTTGCTCTTGAAATAATGGCCTGACGCATTTTCACATGCTTTATTACATATATTAAATTAAAACAGTTAGTTGATAATTGGTTTTGTGATTTCTGGTTCTTTGCATTTTTATTTGAACTGCATCTTTCTGTTACATGTTTGTATCACTGCCCTTGTGCACTTGGTCATTCAGTGTTGCCCAGACCTGTTCTTGGTATTGCGGTTTACTTTAATTTGGACTCGCAGTTGTGTTGAGTCATGATGGTAGTGACTTGACTTCTGCAGTTTTGATCGCTGTTAGTATTCACTGTTGTGATGATTTCTATTTCATTACGGTAGTGGCGAGGCAGTGCACGCAAGCGTGGACTGCAGCCACACGAAGTTAACATTTTAAAAATGTGGCGAGGCCGTATACGCGTGTGTGTACTGCAGCCCTACCAAATCTAATGTTTTAAATGATGTTTTCTTTTTGATGAAAATTGTTTTATGTTGACAATTCAATATATTTTGAAATGATTTTGATGATTTTGTTGATAATTGCCGTTTAGGCAGATTTTGATTGTTTTCTAAATTATCTTCATCAATAATCCCTTCATCTATCCTCATTGATAATTTGAATCTACTGATTTGTTGTTTAACACTGTTAAGTATTGTATTTACCGTTATCTGATTTCTTGTTAAAGGATCGGATAGGTAAATTTATATTCGACTGTCATCTAATTGCTATTTAATTATTACTGCCTCTATGCACTAATAACTAAGTTTGAATTAGACTGACCTGTGTATTATTTTCTTTTGAATGTAATACTCGGGTCAGACCGAGTAATTTTACAGCTTGAAGATTTTCAGGCCGCGAAGTTAGAGAGAGTTGGGGAAATTGCTTCACTTTAGCTTTTCGAAGATTTTTTGTACTTAAAAGAAATATTCCGCTGTATAAAATTTAGTTCATTGTACAAACTTTGATATATGTATAAAAATTCATTTATGTAAAATATTATGATTATTCTGTGATTCTGTGGCTGTTTCTGTTTAAACTCTATAAACTGAATAACAATCCGTCATTTTGAACGTCTCAAGTTGGTTTAATTACCGGCTGGGGGCGGTCAGAGCGGCGGGTCGTTACAAAAGTGGTATCAGAGCTTTGGTTTACACAAAGCTCAGTTTATGATGTTTAATATGAATAGTTACTGGGATCACTTTAAAGAAAACGTTTTTTCAAATTTAAAAGAAGTATGAAATTGTTTTCTTTGAAAAGTAAAAGGTATTTTGAAAATTCAAATTTTTTCGAAAATTCCCCTCCCTAAATTTAGGATTGCGATAGTTCTCATTCGAAAATCCATTATCAAATTGTTGAGATTTATGAAAAATAAAATATAAGTGAAGTGAATTAATGAATTGGTTTAAATCCAATATTTTGAATATCTCCAAAATGATAATTGTGAAATAAAATGACATTTCAATTTAGTTATAACCAAGAGGATAATTAAACTATAACTTGGGAATTTGATTCTGAATTCTTTTGAAAATTGATTTCAAATGTTTTGAAGAATGATTTAGTAAATAAATGGATTATAAGTACTTAACTTATAAATGAACTTTTAGTATATAATTGAGTTATATAAATTGAGTTGAATTAATAAAGAAGATTTATAAATCGAAGTTTATAAATAGAAATGGAATTTGTAAAGATTGTTTATAAATTCGAAATCAATTGAATTTGATAGGTAATTTGTTGTAGCTTATTAAAGGAGTTATATCCACGATTTTGGACAGTGGATAATCTTTTAAATAAAAAGTGTAGAAACACTGAATTGAATAGATAAGTATATTCACGATTTTGGACAGTGAATATATTATTAACTAAAACATATATGTTTTAGGGAAGTGATATTATGAAATGAGGTTAATGTGGAAATATAAATTTAATGGAACCAAGTTGATGAATGGCTTACTAAAGAACTAGTTGATTATTTTTGGGAATAGAAAAGCAAATGCAAAGTTCAAATGAGATTTAGAATTTCAAATTTGACGTTGTCAACATGATAATCCATTATTGGTTTAATAAATTCAGTGATGAATTTGAATTTAAACGTGCGGAAAATTAAATTAAGTGAAAAACTTAATATTGAAAAGTTTGAAATTGGTTTAAAACTAATATTATGAAAAGTAGGAGGAATTCAAACTATGAATTAAGTTGAAGTTGAAAAGGTTAATGGTTTTAAAGATGTTTTAAAATGCATTAAGTATTGAATACATAGATTTCAACATTCAATGTTGAAATAGACGTTTTCGAGAGAAAAATAAGGAAATGGTGGACTATAACATTGTTGTTATAGTAAATGGTTTCCGAAAGGAAATGTTGCTAATAGTATTGGGATTTATATATCTATCTTAAATTTCGAATCCCTATACTAGTGATTTTGAGTTGTAGTGACAATGTTTTACGTAACATTCGTTTTGACTCAAATAAATGTGTTTAAAAGAACGCTTTCCTTAAAAGATGGAATATATACTTAATTTTGATTCAAGTATATTGAATATTTTCCAAGAGTTGAAAATAAATGAACTTGTGAATTACTTATTATTAAATAAGTATGGAAATGTTTTCCAATATGAAATGAAAGGTTTGAAATTTTATCTTTTAAAGATAAATTGAAAAATGAATATTTGAAATTTTTTTCAAATGGTTAAGTTGGAAAATTATATATCTTGTAAAGATATTTTTTGGGAAATTTGAACGATCAGTTCAACTTGAATATTTTCCAAAAAAGATTGAATCTTGAGTTAAATTGAGTTTAACTTCGACGTCAAAAACAATATAAGTTGAGCTTTGAATTTTGGATAGTCGATTGGGATTGTATGTCTAACATTGTGAATTGATGACATAGCAATTGATCTCTATTAAATATATATCTGTGGTGGCGGAGAATTTATTCTTTTAGCTTAACACCATTCTCTGAGACGTACGAGCTTAGACGTTATATATCGGTAGACATCAATTACGTGTTGAGAATAGACGATGTAATGTGAAATCCAAATCGAATGTGAAGTCGATAATGAATTGGATTATGAATGTGAATTAGGTTTGAGATAACCTTAAATTTTCAAATCGATTTAGAGGAAAATTTTAAATGAAATGGAAAATTTTGGAATCCTCTATTTGTTATGAATGTGAATTGAGTTTTCGTAACTTATATATGTGAATGTAATAAATCGAAAACCATCAGTTTGGAAAGTCATTATTATGAAAAGTCCTGTGCAGGTTTACATAGGTATGATATGTACGAAATGTGAAATGAAGTACTATATGTATATGACATATGTTTTCTAAAAACTGAGGATATGGAAATGTACCTTCCATTTATTATTTGTGAAGGTGTTTGGAACTCGGTGGAGTGTCCATTGGAAATCGTAGCTACGTAGAATTTTCATTAGTGGAATGTCCATTGGGACTGACTGGGATCCCCCACGATGGATCATCGTGTTTGGGATTATGTGAATTGATGCTGGCGTAATTCGTGGGGCGTGATGCCTACAGTTACAAGCGATTCCACTGGGATAGTGGCGCAACCGCCGTGTAAACTACGATCTAGAAACCGAAGCGTAATTCGAGGGGCGAGATGCCTACGGCCACGAGCGATTCTACTGGGATAGTAGCGTAACCGCCGTGTGGACCGCGATCTAAGGCAACAACCATGGCGAAATTCAAGAGAGATGTGAAATCTACGGTTACAAGCGATTCTACTGGGATAGTAGCGTAACCGCCGGGTAAACTGTGATCCATGGGGGAACGTGCTTTCCATATCCATTTTTAAAAGAATTTTAAAAAAAAGTATTTTCACTGGAAGTTGAAGCAAGTATATTTAGTACTTGAAGATTTTTAGTCTTGCGCCTGACCAGCGTATGCCTAATGTCTGTAAGAACGACGATGGACTTGTTAAACTTCGAGTTATCAAGTATTTTCAAACTTTGAATAGAAAATCAATAATCTGAAATTAGAATTACATAATTCTAACTTAATGAATTAAGGAAGAAGATTTTTAAAATATCTTGAAAGCACACAGCTTTGGAAAAGATGTAATATGCAAATATTTAGCATGAAGAATTTCAAGTTTAAAAATCTGAGTTTTGTAAGTCAAAAATTTGGTAAAAGACTTTTGTGTCTTGATTATAGAAATCGATGAATAAAGCTAGTGAAATAAAATAAAGGGAATGAATCCTATATTTATTTATAAGTTTAGAACTTAGTAAAATTGTGTAGGGTATAAATATCGTTGAGATTTTAGCAATCGTTTTTTTCCTAACTTATAATTTCGGGACGAAATTCTTTTAAGGAGGGGAGATTGTAACGATTCTGAATTTTGAACAATTTAAATTGGAAAATATTTAATTAATTTTTAAATATTCGAATGATGATTGACTTGAATTTCAAATTTTCAGTATGAATTGGCGATTAAATTTTAGAATTTAATCTATACAAAGTTGAATAAAAATTCGAATTTAACTTTGAAGTTGAAATTGAATATTTAATTTGTAATTTTAAATTCGAACTAATGACTTAGAAAAAAATAGTTTGGATTTATGAATTATTTATGTAAATTAATAAATTGATGGTTAGTTTTCATTTGGAGAGCCAAAAATAATATGAACTACGTAAATTTGAATAATTAAATATCCTTTTAGATCATTTAATAAAAAGAGTTTGATCAACCTTCCCAATTTCAAAACCAGAATCTATTAGATAGCTCTTTAGACGTTCGTACCAAGCACAAAGTGCTTATTTTAGACCGTATAAGGCATTTTTAAGTTTATAGACATGGTTTAGAAATTTTTCATGAGTGAATAATGGAGGTTGTTCAAAATAAATATTTTCTTTTATATAACCATTTAAGAAAGCACTTTTAACATCCGCTTGGTAAAGTTTGAAATTATGAAAACATGCAAAGGCCGTTAAAATACATATTGCTTCAAGTCGTGCAACTGGAGCAAATGTTTCTTCGTAATTAATTACTTCTTCTTGATTATATCATTGTGCAACCAATCTAGCTTTATTTCTAGTTATATTACCTTGTTCATCTGCTTTATTTTTAAAGACCCATTTAGTACCAATGACTGTTTGATCACTTGGTCAAGGAACTGGTTCTCAGACTTCATTTCGTTCAAATTGGTATAGCTCTTCTTGCATTTCTATAATCCAATAGTCATCAGTAGACGCTTCTTTTACATTATTAGGTTCGATTTTAGAAAGAAAAGCTACACGACTCATTTGATTAAGTTGGTTTCCAGTTCTAACATGTGAATCAATTTCTCCTATAACATTTTCTACTTGGCGATCTCGTAAAATCCTAGGAGAAGATCCTAATTCATTTTCATTTTGAACAATGTTTTCATTTCCTTCAAAGTTATAAACAATGTTATCATCTTCTTCAACATTATTTTGAGTAACGGTATTTGTGACCGTCTTAGGTATGTCCTCATCATCCCTATAATTATTATTAAATTTGAAATTTTTTTCGAATAAAACATGAAGAGTTTCTTCGATTGCTTTAGTTCTTTTATTGAAATTTGATAAGCTTTTCTCTGTTTTGAATATCCTATAAAGATTCCTTCATCGGATTTTGGATCGAATTTTCCAAGCTGATCTTTTTTGTTTAAGATAAAACATTTTGAACCAAAAGTTTTAAAATATGAAATGTTTGGTTTTCTTTGATGAAAAAGTTCATATGGAGTGTGTTTTGTTAAAGATCGGATTAAAACACGATTTATAACATAGCAAGCAGTTGCTACAGCTTCTGCCTGGAAATGTTTTAGTAATCTGCTTCCATTTAAACAAATTCTTGCACATTCTTGTAACGTTTTAATTTTCCTTTCTATAACAGCATTTTGTTGTGGTGTTTTAGGAAAAGAAAAATTATGGTAAATTCCCTTTTTATTGCAAAAATGTTTAAATGCTTCATTTTCAAATTCTCCTCCATGATCGTTTCTGATGTTTTTAATTTTTGAAATTTTTGAAATTTTGATTTCTCTTTACAAAATTCTTGAAATTTTCAAAGGTATCACTTTTATTTTTTTAGAAAATAGTCCAAGTATATCTTGAGAAATCGTCTACTGCAACAATCACATATTTACTATGATTTATAGATTGAATTTGAGTTGGACCAAAGAGATCTAAATGTAATAGTTCTAGTAATTGCATAGTAGAAATATTATTCTTTGATTTAAAGGATAATTTGATAATTTCCTTAATTGACAAGCATCACAAATATTGTTTACTTTAAAGTTCATTTTTGGTAAACCTTTTACTAAATTATTTTTGGATAATTTATTTATAATTTTGAAATTAATATGACAAAAATTTTTGTGCCGTAACCAAGGATCATTCTCTTTGACTATTAAACACATATTTGTATTATGATTTATATTCATATTTAAAACATAAATATTTTTATCCCTAAAACCTTCAAAAAGAAGATTATTATTTTTATCAAAAATGATACACTTATTTTTAGAGAAAGAAATACTGAATCCTTTGTCACATAAGCAGCTGATACTAAGTAAATTATGCTTCAAATTTTTAACTCATAAGACATCTGTAATAAGAGGCGAATTAGATATACAGTTACTGCTCACATCGCCTTTGCCGATGACACATCTTTCCGAATTATCTCCAAATGTGATAGATCCTCCATTTGAATAAATAATGTTTGTTTGCATCCCATTATTTCCTATCATGTGTTTTGAGAAACCACTGTCTAATATCCATTTTCCTCTCATTTCAGATGGTACCAACAAAATATAGAATTAAGATTGGCACCCACCATTTTTATTTTAGTCCTAAGAGTTAGGTCTTAAGAAGCCAAACATAAGAGGGTTAAAAATTCCTTTTGAAGACAAATTTTTTGTTTTTATGAAAGATTTTATATACTTGTTTCTAATTGAAAATTTCTTTGTTTTAGGAACCCAAATTTTAATAGATATGGTAAAATTTAAGATTTTAGAACTAGGTTTTTCAACTTTATTTTTATATGAATAATTCTTTTTCTTTGGAATAATTTTAGAGAATTTATTATATCCTAGTCCTCTTTTATTTGGCACAGTTTGAGAATTTTCTATTATTTTGGAAAGATTTTATCTACCTTTAATTAGAAACATTTTTAGTAATGTCTTCTAACTTTGTTTTAAAGCTAGAGTTATCTAACTCTAAAATCTTGATATTTGATTTAAGGTCATGATTTTCAATTAATAAAACATCATTCTTTTCTTTCCGAGTTTCTATTTCTTGACTTAGCAGACGGTTGAAATGTCATACTGGAACAAGATTCTTGAGTAACTTGGAGTTGTTTTTCTAAAATTTTCTTTTCATCTCTTAACATTTATACTTCGATTTCAGTTCTATTCAATTTTCAAGAGCGTCTTTGTACTTTCTATTTTTTCTTTTTAATTTGTCAAGTAATTCTGAATTGATTTCCAAAAAGTCATTAAAAGTTAGATCACTTACCTCGTCTTTTGTAGCTATAAAGCAAATGTCGGCTTGTTTTGAATCACTGTCCGAGTCACTTTCTGATGATGAAGATGATTCTGTATCGTCCCATGTGACAAAGAAAGCTTTCTTCTTGAATTTGTCTTTCTTATGCTTATACTTATCTTTCTTTTTCTCAGGACAGTCTTTGTTGATGTGACCTTTTTTGTGACATTCATAACATTCTAGAGCAGATGTTGATGATTTGTTGGTGTTGTTATTGCTGCTTGAGTTGTTCTTGTTATTTCTAAATTGTTGCTCTTTCTAAATTTCAAAAACTTTTGAAATTTTTAGTAATGAACGCCATATCTTCTTCATCTGAATCTGATTCATCCTTTTTTGCTTGGAATGCTATATTTTTCTTATCTTGAGCCTGCACTCGTTTTGCCTGGAGATTAGCTTCATAAGACATTAGATGAGAGTGAATATTTGGATGCCTTTTTTTATTTCTAGAAATATAATAAACTGAAAAACAAATGATTTCCCATTTAAAACACCATATATTGACATGCTATATTAGATTTTGAGAAGCGATGGTCGATAGAAATATGATAGAAATAGAAACGGTCATGGAATTTTACCAAGAACAATTTTTTTTTATAAATCTTGTTTAAATTTATAAAGAAATTTAGTGATTATACCATCTCAAGTTAAAATATATCATTAATATCAACACACATCACTTTCAATCACAATTTATCTTTTCAATAATCAATAGGGAGTCAGATTAGTTAAAGTAATCATTTAACATCAAATTCAAAAATAATTTTATCAAGTTTTTTAAAATGACTAATCTGAAATAAGGTCAATAAAAGGAATTTTCTAGCAGGATTTGAGAAAAATATTTGCTATTTGAAAATAATTTCAAGTGAAAAATATGCAGATATTTTCTTTCGAAAACGATGCGATTACCGAATATCTCAACATAAATCACGTTCCACTAAAAAAATTCAATCAACTAGATTACCGATGTAATTTGCGTCTAAATTTCCCTTTGACTCAAGATTATCATTAATTGAATGTTATAGACCAAACGTGAAGTTGCAACAATTTCTTGAAATCCTTTTTACAACTTTTAAATGAAAGTCTTTTGGATTTTAGTTGAAGCTGTGCCAATAAAAAAAGCCATGAATATAGAGTCAGCCATAAAATAACCAAATGTATTATCATCAACCAATAAAACACCATCATTATTCCAAACTAATCTATATGAAATAGTTCAAAGACTCTAGAGATTTTTAAAGTGTTCTTGGTATAAGAATAAAATTGGCCAATAATTTTGTTTAAGTCAAAAAACAAAATCAACATTCATTTCTTCATCAATAACTGGTTTAATTGAATTCAGATTATGGTGCAGATTATCACATTTAATAAATCGTTTAAGATAATATACCATTACCTATTTTACCTTTACGGATAGTATTTCGTTGTTGTCCAGTTTGATTTTGTCACCTTTGTATTAGGCTAAGGAACTTTGATTTGTTGCCCGTTGTGTGTCTGGAACAGCCAGAATCCAAATAATACTGTTGATGTTCCTTAGCCTGTCACCACACCTACATGAGAAAAGATTTTTATGACCTATTTGTTTTTATAGGTCCATGTTTGTTAGTGGTAAAAGATTTTGAAAAATAAGTTTGTGGAGACCCAAAACTATTTATATATGTTCCTTTTAGCACTTAGATTTGTTTGACTTTGAGGGATTTTACATTCTTGCCTTTGGGAACCCAAATTGTTATTGTTTTCACGTGTTTAGGTCTGTACCGGCAAATGTTTTGTGTGTGTCCAATTTTTCTACAAATTGTGCACTCGGTTTGCCTTGATGAAATTTTCTTCTAACAAGTTCAGATTGATTATATCCAAGTCCTTGTCTAACTGTATTAATAGTTTGTTTCCCTAACAGCATATTTAATGATCTTTCTCCTTTGGAAAAATTTTCCTGTAGTTATAGACAATTGTTGGACTTGTGTTTTAAGTGATTCGTTTTCATTTAACAACTAAGTGCACTTTTTAATAGAATTTTCTCTTCTAGTATTTTCACTCTCTTTCAAAATCAAAATTTCATTTTCAAGCGATTTAATTTTAATTTCGATTTTCTAATCTCTTCTTCGAATGATGGACACTTGTCACACTTAGGGATCTTACTTCGATAATTTTTAACCAATTGATCAAGCTGTTTATTTAAATCTATCAAAGTATCTTTTTGTGATTCAAGTTTAGCGTACTTCTCCCTAAATCGTTCAAAACAGCCATTTACTTCGTGGAAATATAAGTAATTTTGAGCGAGTGAGTTTTGATACCTCGCTTGGCTCATCATCATCATCGCTATCAGTTATATCACATCGAAGGCATAGATCTGCACTTTCACTCTCACTGTTAGTGCTTTTATTATCATCATCACCTTTATTCCACATGGCTGTAAAATTTCTTCTTTTCGATTTCTTTTCTTGGTCGAGTTGAATTCGACGAAAATTAGGCTTGATATGACCGATTTATTACACTTGTGACATATGATTTTCTGTTTTCTGAGTTGTCTAGTGCTTTAACTATTCCGCTTTTCAATTGCCGATTTAGAGCTGGATTTCTATATTTGTGGTTCCAATTTTTAAATATCTTCATTAGTAGCTCCACCTCAGATGCACCATCATCATCATCCTTATTTACTACTGCCTTTTGCCAATCCTATTAATCACGTTTCTTTAACTGAGTCGATTGTGGAGGATTTCTCATTGCTGTTGACGTTTGCACCATATATTGCATCAAAAGTATTCCAGATTTCCTATGCATTTTCACAATGAGAGATAAAGTTAAAATTATCTTGATTAATATGAGAATATAGTATATGCATAGTAAGAGCATTAATCGAAGTAATTTTCTTGTCTATTATATCACATCCATTTTCAATAATATTCCAACATTTAACATTAACGGATTTTTAATAAAATTCCATTTTTAGTTTCCAATTCAAAAAATATATTCCATCAAAAACAAAAGGAATAATATTGGACCAACCCTAAGTGTGATAAATGTTGAAATTTGTAAAACAAAAAATGGTTTTGGTAAATCAAAATTTTAAAACAAAAAATGGTTTTTGGTAAATCAAAATTTTAAAATAAAAATGGCTTTGGTTCCTAGATTTGATGTCACTTGTAGGATCGATTTCACCCTAGAGAGAGGAGGGTGAATAGGGTGATACTATTAATTATAAAAATTTATTGTGGAAGTATATAAATAATCGCAGCACTGATCAAAGCAAAATAATAACAGCACAGATAATAATAGAATATAAAAATGCAGAAATAGATCAACATAGATTTACCCAACTTTGGCAAACCCTGCTACGTGCTCCCCCAAGGTTTCTACTAGAAATCAAGTAGTCAGACGCTTACACACGTAAACTCGTGACACACCTATCGACTAACCTAACTCTATGCTCAAAACTCTACCACAACTCAGCCACCCAGTTGCAAATTCTCGAACTACACCATCATAGTTCGTTTCCTAGCCACAGACAAGAAATTGCAAAGGTTTAAAAGAAAAGTTACAATTTAAAAACAATTAAAAACAACACTAAGCCCTAATTAAATTTTAAAGCCCAAATGATAATATAACCGGCCCAAAAGTGTAAAAATATTTTCCCCTTTTTATCCTTTATTTCTTCGATTTTGTTTTCTCTGAAAATAATGTCTTCTTGCTCGTTCGTTTCCTCTATGAGAAAACTAAGGCTTGTGGAATTCGAAGGCGCTGACTCAGTTACTCGATCGAAAATATGATTTTTCATTCCTAGCTTTATCGATCGAGTGTTTCTTCACTTTGCACATGGTTTCTCCTTCTCGATCAAGTTCGGTATGCTTTGGTATGTGATTTGTTCTTTTTTGTTTTACTAGTTAGCTTGCTTGAACTCGATGGTTTAGGCCAATGATATATAGGATTCGAATTCCTATTTCTTCGCTCGTTTGATAATTTTCTTTGGCCAATAGATTATGTTTGAATGACTATGATTTTTCTAACTTGTTCAAATTTGTATATTTTGTGTTACTTGATTCCCACAGCTTTGATTGATTTCTTGGCCACCACAGCTTGTTTGATTTGGTTCCTTTTGACTTCGGCCTTGACTTTGTTTAATTTGATATTCCTAATGCATTGATTTGAAACTGCTGCTTCTCTGTGTTTGTTCAAAACTGCTATATATCATTATTTTGAAACTGCTACCTGATGCTCGTGTACATGCTTACCGCATCCCTGAACTTCATGTTGTCCGGTCTTGTTTCACTTCACTATTCACAGTATTGCAATTTGGTTTCAATGTTTAATTTGAGTTTTGTACATTTGTGCCTTGAGCTTCAAATATTTGCTTGAGCTCGAATTCATACATGTCGAGTCTAGATATAGATTTTCACTTGAAGTTTGTAGTTGTACTTTGTTTCACTGTCCACTGCTCGACTCGAAGTCTAGTTGCCTCATGTTATATTGCATTGCATCGAGTATATGTCTACATGTTGCCTTGTTTATCTAATTGTATTTGCATGCTTGCTGCTGCTTTGCACATGCTTTGATTCATGTATACTTTATGCCTGGTCTATGTGAGTCTGTTGGGCCGAGTTGTCCTATTGCACTGCCTATGTGTGTGTGTGTGTGTGTGTGTGTGTGTATCTGTGTGTGTGTGTATGTATGTATATGGTAGTTACATTTTTGTTTCACTATTTTACTTGAATCTATGTTGTATTCATTTTGTCCTTGTTAGCATATACTGCTCAGTTGTCTCAACCACATTTGTTTTATCTGTTTTACTTGAGTCTGATGTACTTAGTTTGTTTATTGAGCGTGCTTTGGTTTTTGTTTCTTGATGCAGTCTTGGTTGACACTGAATTTTGATGTTATTGCCATTCATTTATGTACTTGGTTAACATGTTGCCAGTTGACATTTTAGTCGTTTTGCCCATTTTATTGTACTTGTATTTTTGGACTGCATCTATATTGAATCCAGTTTATAGCTCGGATTTGACCTTGTGCACGTATCGTGATTTCACTTGAGTTGAACTTGGCTTTTGATTTGGGTTTGACCTTGTGCTCATCTGTTCCTGTAATTTTATCAAGTGTACATTGGTGTGTGTGTGGCCTTGTGGCATGTACAGTGGTACAGTGTGCATGTCACAAGTTATTCGTGTATGATGAATTCAAAATTAAATGATGACGAACAGCCCTAATAACCGAGGCAAATTAATATTTTCAAAATACATTTTATTTTACACTGCAAAAGTATTTCATTTTCAATTTTATTACGTCAATATGTATTTTTGCAGATAGCTCAGATGCTAGATTCAATCTGGAATGGAGTTGAAGATAAATACAAGTAAACAAGTGATATGTAGTGAGGTGCAAATGTAAATTGAAAATTGTGATGTGATTGAAATTGTATATATATAGTGAGAGCTCAAATTTGTACTATTCAAAATTGTAGTAAATATTTGTTTGAATAAAATATCTGATTGAATTTGAATTGTGTTATTTATCTTATTCAGCAAATATTTATTAATTACATGAAAAATAAAATAGTACATTAACAAATACATTTAAATGAATATATATGTGTGTGTGTGTGTGTGTTTATTATCATCAAAAAAAAATCATATACTTGCATATTAAACACAGTTTGCGGCCAGTCAATCCAGTTTTATGGATATATAGTCCATTTGTTAGCATAGTGGACCTTGCTATTATGTTGTGGACAGATAGTCCACTTATTTTTTGTTTTACAGATAGCTAGTACCTTTACTAGCATAAAGGATATTGCTATTTTTATATAATCAGTTTGATTAACTAGCTTGGTTATAGGGAAGGATTTGCAAAATATACGTTTCAAAGAGGATATTAAGGAGGGGACACCCGTTCCGCTAAGCGGCATGGTCTCATTTAATATCGATAAACCAAGATGTAATAGAATTATTCACACCAGGCTTTATGTCTGACTCAAAGTTTTTGTTCCCTCTTAAACTCTGCGTGCTCAAAATTAATTAGTAGGCTAATGATGAAGGATCTATTAGGCGGCCAAATTCTATCAAGTTAGAAAATTAGCCGAACGAGTTTATAATAAAATTTATACTACAAGCGCCTGACGTACAATTCTAGTACGTGACGAGTACGGGTAGATACGGAGGAAATTGTTAAATTTTAAAAATCTATTCAATCAAATTAATCAAGATTAGAGTGTGTTTAAGCTAGAAAATGTGAAAACAAACAAACTATCAAATTGAAAGTGATAAAAATATAAAAGTAAAAAAGAAAACTTAGAGATAAGTCCACTCTCTAGATAACATAGTTCAACAAATTATGAAATTATGATCTCTCTTTTCATGTCATCAGTATAATTAGTTGATGTGCATATCATAAGTATGGTACTATTAATTAGCCCAATATAAACCATAAATATAACATAACCGCTAATACACATTTAACTCTCATGAAAAATGACAATGAATTTGAAAATAAAATGTATTTTAAGCATGGCCTATTAATTATTGATTAGAAATATAGACATCAAATTTTAATTTTAAAATCACTTCATTACCAAAATCACATGTAAATGAAGGGGTAACTTTTGTTTGTGATTGTTCAAGCATAGCCTATTTGTTATGAACAACATAGACTATAAAATTCAACATGTAACAATAAATCACATCAACATTCATTTTCCATTAAGCACAAAAAGAGAGCAATAATTATCAAAGTGTTGAAACTACATAATTAGATAGCATCATTACCCCGAAAATTGAAGGCGTTTAGCCTCTCATATTTCTTATCGAATCAACAAATGTAGCTTGCAACATAAATAAAAAAGAAAAGAAAAACAGAGCTAACTTATAAGAAATAAAACTAATCCACTTGCATTAAAATCAAACCACACTACTAGCATGAAAGGAAATAAACAAGAAAAGAAAAGAGCAACATATTAAAGTTGCATTAAAAAATTTACATAAAAGAAATGGCTAAGTAGCCATGAAAAGAAAAGATAAGCTTTCTTTTATTTCTGAACTTAAACTAAACTAAAGAGAAGAGAACCTAAGAGAGACTAAAGATAAGAGAGTCATTACATGAAGATAATGGGGTATTTATACAAGTTTAAAACACTAATTCATTTTTTGGAGAATGCCCTACCCCTCTAGGAAGTGTGGTGACCAAATAACCATTAGAATCCAATAATCATCCATTAAGTGTGGATGAAGATTTAATGGCCTTTTAACGTGTGGATTAGCTCTAATTTGTACATTAAGGTAGGTAGTTTGGTAAGGTCCTCCATGATTATGGCTTTGAATTATTTCTATCTCCATTCCTTCGTATTCACTCTTGTACACGCATATATCTTCATGAAGCCATTAGTATATGAAGCCAAATTCCTACAAAATAATATTGAAATTTCCAGTTAAATTTTCTCAAAGTAATGTATGCATAAAAATGACCATTTTGCCCTTATATGGAGACGAATATATGACGATTGAAAATAATTTGAATTTTGATTTTAACAAGTTAAAATACCCAATATGATCATTTATTTAATTTAGTTAGATTAAATATGGTGGTAAAATATGCACATTTACGTGGACATCAAATACCCCCGCACTTATCATTTTATTCACCCTCGAATAAAGAAAAACTAAGATAAATCTACTTCCATAGGAAGCACGATTGCATTGAGCATACGCAACAAGCCGTTAAACGTCTAGGCGTCCGCGGTAGGACGAGTGTTGTCTCGATAGGGTTTTAAGCGAATACTATCCACAAAATCCAAATGCAAGATGAAAGTATTTATAAAATTCAAAATTTATTTACAAAGAGATGAATGCTATTTTTTGAAAATATTTACAATGAATGATTTACTTCTAAATTGACACAAATAAGTTAAATTTAGGTTTTGGTCATTAACTTTAAAATTTAAGCCATTTACTCATTAAAAGTTCCAACTAAAATCAAGTTATCATGACAATGGACAATAGTCTAACTCGTTGTTTCGGTTGATAACAAAGTGTAACTATGAAATAGATCCTTAGTTGATTGTCAAAGTTTAACAAAGTGATACTTTCATTTCTTTTCAATAACCAATCAAATCAAACAAGTTAAAGTAGTGCTTGGATTTTAATTGCTTATTCTCTCTTATTTTATTTTATTTTGTTTTTGAAATTTTATGGGTATTAATAATATTTACAAATGCCTAACTCAGATAAACTGAGGCTAGATATATTATCCATGCACTGCCTTGCGGACTTATGTGAGGGGAATACAGAGCGTGGCAAGTGAATAGATGAGTGTGATCGTCTATTGACTGTAGGCATTATTAAAAAGAATTTTTATACATATACACCTAACTCAGATAAATTGAGGCCAGATATACCGATCGTGCACTTCTTTTCAGGCTTACGTGAGAAAAGTATAGAGCGTGGCAAGTGAATACACAAGTGTGAACACATGACTCTAGGTGTTTATTAAGAAAAATATATACATATATGCAAGAAATATTTTTTTTGTTTTTGTTTCTTTTGTTTTTGTTTTTTTTTTTGTTGAGAGAGTTTTGCAAAATCATTTTAGCACCATTTAACTTAGAACACAAAAAATGTTATATCCTGTTATTTGAATTTTCCACTTTTTAAAACAAAGATTTTCAGCTAGGATATTCCATAATTAATACGTATGATTCTTCCTGCATACTAGTTAAACCATCATTATTTGTAATCAAACTCCATTTTATTTTTGTTAAGACGAATTAATTTTCAAAAATTTAATTTAATTAACCAAAATCATATATTTATCTTATAGTGTTTCTTTAAAAATAAATCAAAATGCTTAAAAAAAATTGTTGTCCAAAAGATTTTATATTTTTTTTTGAGTTTTGAAAGAAAAATGAAAAATTAATCATGAAAAATCAAAAAAGAAGATGAGTCTCCCCCACACTTGGTTTTGACTGTGTCCCCACAGTCAATCCAAGTGGAAGGAGAAAAATAAAAGAAAATAAAAGGATGACTTATATTAACATGATAAATGAACGATATTTACACGAGACCAGAAAGTGTAACGTCAAAAAATAAATGAAACAGTTTTCCAAAGACCGATTCATTTGTCTAATCAAGTATACGAGACATAGTTTAAGCTCGGAAAACCAAACCATAAAAGACTTCGAAGTTGAATGTTGAACTGGAAAAACGAATGTCGTTTTATTAAAAATCTTATGTGTTGTTTCATTTCCGATAATTTTCGGGGTAGATATAACGATTTTTTGAAATTCAAATTTATTTTCACCAAATTGAAATTCAAGCTTGTCATTGAAAATTCTTCAAAATTATTGATTTCAAAATCAAAGTGGTGGTTTAAATATTCCCTATATTAGAATTTAACAACTTGTCATCCAAAAGTCCAAAAAATTCCTTTGTTGGATTATCGACAACTTTATTACATGTTTCAAGTTCAAAACCCAAAGTTGTTGTGTTCAAAATTTCAAAATTGGAAAAAGGAAGATCGAATCTTGAATCGAGTTTTTCACCCTCAAAAGAATTGAAGTCCAATTCAATTACCGTATTTTCAACAACTTCATTAAGATTGTTATTTTCAATTTCAAAGATTATTATTTGAAAATCGTCGATTTGGGTGCCACACATTGGGATTTTGTTTTGTTTCTCACGTTGTTTCATACATGTTTCGAACAACAAATCCGTATCATCATTGTAAATTTCGTCCATTTGTTCAATAAAATCCAATTTATAGTTATTAACTTAAGAATTTTCGATCTGGATTTGTTGAGAACAAAAATTTTCGCTCGTATCGTATTCGAGATTATTACCATTTCCAAAATTATTTAAAAACTGGATCACATATTTTTTTGACTTTGAAATTCATTTTGGAGTTCAAAATTGGATTGGCATGGGTTATACTTGAAATCGTTTGCATTTTGAAGTGAATTCAATTCTTGATTACTTTGAAAATTTTGACTTGAGTTATCACACAAATAAGAATTACACAAATCATTTATCATTTGATTTTGTTGTGTAGAGATTTCAAGTAAAGATGAAATGTTATTTTCATGATTTGAAGGTTGGTCATCATTTTGAAATTTTTGTGGTTCAAAATTTGAATCGTTTAAACAATAGTTGTTATTGAAATATCGATAAGAATTCGATATGAAACTATATGGATTATATTGATTTTCAAAACTATCATAGAATTCATGTGAATATGGAAACTCGGACATTTTCATGAATGTTTTTGGTTTTTTTATAAAAGAAAAATATTTACAAATAGGATCTATTTTTCAAAATGGAAAATTGATTTTTGTTTTGTATTTTGGTTTTTCAATTTTTTTTTGAAAAGGTTTTGTTTTTTTTTATAAAAAAATAACTTATATTTATTATTTTTGTTTTTTGATTGAAGAATAAATTTCAAAAGAAAGGATTTTTTAGAAAAACTAAGTTGACGAATATTTACAATTTTTTTAGCTTTGGATTTTGATTTTTTTTGTAAAGGTTTTATTTTTAATTTTTTTGTAAAAAACTAACTCAATTTTCATTTTATTTTTCATTTTTGATTGAAAAATAAGTTTCAAAATAAATAATTTTAAAAAAAACTAAGTTAAGGAATATTTATAAAAAAAATTTGGATTTTGATTCTTTTTTTAAATATGCATGAATTAATGCAACTAAATGAATACAAGGGTTAATAACAGACTTTCTATCATAAGTTAACCCAAAATTGTATAATCACACTTTGTCTTAAATCAACAAGATAGTTCATAGCTAGGTAACAGACAGGATTTATCGGTGCACTACGAATCATCATAGCAATGCAGCCAAAGGTTTAAGTATCTTCAAAGGAACAACCACTATAATATTTATGAATCACCATAATATTTATAAATGGTTATTATTCTTCCATTGCCTACACACCAAGATATTAAATTGTTCAAAAAGACATTTGTCAATATACAATTAATTGTTATCGATGTCTAACCGTTATTATTAATCAAATTCTAAGATGAAATGTAAAGCAGAAAATAAACGTGTATTAACAATGCAACTACGAATGAAATTTGTTTTTGTTTTTTTAATATTTTTTTTTAAATGCAAGCAACCAACAATGCAAAGCAAATAAAACTAGAAATGAAACAATAAATCACATCAACATTCATTTTCCATTAAGCAAAAAAAAGAAAGCAATAATTATCAAAGTGTTGAAACTACATAATGAGATAACATCGTTAACCCTAAATTGAAGGGGTTTAGCCTATCATATTTGTTATCAAATCGACAAATATAGCTTGCAACATGATTAAAAAAGGAGAGGAAAAGGGAGCTAATTAACAAGAAATAAATCTAATCTGCTTGCATTAATCAACTACACTACTGGCATGAAAGGAAATAAACAAGAAAAGAAAAGAGCAATGTATTAAAGTTGCATTAAAAAATTACATAAAAGAAATGGCTAAGTAGCCATGAAAATAAAAGAGAAGCTTTCTTTTATTTCTGAACCTAAACTAAACTAAAGAGAAGGGAACCTAAGAGAGACTAAAGAAGAGAGAGTCGTTACATGAAGATAAAGGGTATTTATATAAGTTTAAAACCCTAATTCATTTTTCTGGGGAATGCCCTACCCCTCTAGGAAGTGTGGTGGCCAAGTAACCATTAGCTTCCAATAATCATCCGTTAAGTATGCAAGAAGATTGAATGGCCTTTTGACATGTGGATTAGCTCTAATTTATACATTAAGGTAGGTGGATAGGTGAGGTCCTCCATAATCATGGCTTTGAATTATTTCTATTTCCATTCCTTTGTGTTCACTCTTGTGCATGCATATATCTTCATGAATCCACATGTATATGAAGCAAAATTCCTACAAAGTAATATAGAAATTTCCAATTAAATTTTCTCAAATTAGTATATGCACAAAAATGACCATTTGGCCCTTATATGGAAATAAATATATGACGATTTGAAAATAATTTAAATTTTGGTTTAAATAAGTTAAAATACCCAATATGATCATTTATTTTATTTAATTAAATTAAATATGGTGGTAAAAATATGCACATTTACGTGCACATCAGGATGTTGGTTTCATAAATTATGGTGAATAAAGCTTTCAGAGACGAGTAAGTGGCTAATGGATAGCTAATTAGTAATCGCATATTATTTTGTTTGTTTCCGCTGTATATCAAGTCAGATATGACTATATTTCTCTGATCATCCAAAGGGGCATCTTCATATGTCGCTCTTCGCGTATTTTTTAATAAGCATATTTTATCATTGCGTGGGAAATGATTTGGGATTATGTAATATGAATATGGAACACGTGTTTTGAAATGTAATGGGAAACATATTGTTTTGAAATGTATGATTTGTTTCACATTCAAGTGCTTCTGATATTATAGATACCATTAACACAGCCGTATTTAATAGACAGAATTTTATACTATAGATTACTGCAGCATATTTAGTGCTTAACATTGGGCCACTAGATCGGGGATGTTATAGCATGGGTCGATACCGATCCATAGGTAGGGATCGATACCGACCCCTAAGATAGCTAAAATGGTTGCCATCGCCTGTTTATCTTGGCTTGCCTTGTTGCTAGCTTCGTGATTCCATAGTTGTTTGCACCAATATTAGCTGATTTTTAAGTCCAAATGATGGAGCTGTGGAGGAACAAAGTTGCAGCTTCAAGTGTTCTTGGAGATTGATGGGTAATTGCATTGAATCAACAAATCGACATTGGAAATAGGCTTTTGGCATCAAACAAGGCATGTAGGCAGGAGATGGGGTCTACATGAGGTGGACATATGACTCGGTACCGACCCCTAATTTAGGTGAATCCATTGTTCTCTTGGTTTAGGTTGATCTTGTATTGGCTTTGTGACTTTGTTTGCATTTTGTTCCTAGACTCTTGGACTATCTCTCTAGGCTTCTTGCCTTAATAACTCCAAGTTCAACTCGTCCAATCTGTTCGAATATGGCCTGGTCAAAAGGCTAGAGCACATGTATTTATAATTTGTCTCTTGCTATTTATTTTGTTATATGAAATCATAGGTTTGAATATCTCATTATTAAGTATTGATTTGTTTATTTATATTTATTTGAATAATCTATTTTTACATTAGCTTTTGATTTTTGATTTTTTTTTCTTCTTTATATCAATTTCGATGATAGAGTGATTCATTATAGATATTGATTTAGTTGACAATTTTGATACGATATGATAATGACATCCTTCTGTGATTTTATGCTATTTTATTATGTGTGACGAGAAATTTGAATAAACGGTTTAGTGATACCATTTGTTATGGGACTTTTGGTAACACCTTTAAGTTTGTTCATTGGACTTGTCACATAGTAATGTTTGCTATAGATCAAGTGTAGTTATGAACCTTGAATAATTATCCGAACAACTAGCGATAAAATAGGCACAATTATGTTTTTTTTATTATTCATTGTTAGTAAATGTCACTCAAATGGAGATTATGCTCTTATTTATATGACACTTGGTGTGGAGTATCCACTAGCCAGGTAGTGACTAATGTGAGAGAGTGTCGGCCTACTATTAGATATATGAAACTATAGGGTATGAGTACTATATGACCATCCACATTGTGTCCAGCTTCCTTTTTTTTTAGGAGTGAACCAAAATGGCAAGTATCCACCCTTGCAGCCTAATCGTGGGGTCATGCCCCAAATCCATGACACTGTTGTTATTTATGATACTCGATGTGTCGCACATGATTGGTAGTTAGTAGCCCATTGTGTCGCATAAGCCAGCAGTCTGTTACAATTTAGAGCAAAGCGAGGTCATGACTGGACGGGTCATTGGTGGATAGTGCCTCGATGTGCGTCGAGGTAACAGAAGACTGTAGGAAGAGATGGTTACCCTGTGGAAGGAAAGTTGACATGGGTTCCTGGATCAAGCTTAGCAGTAGGCGACCATCAGTATATCATCAGGTTCAAGGTATGCGTGTGTAGTGTATTAGCATATATGTCTTATTCCTATAATGAGTTGGCTACACTAGCGACTAGGTGAATCTAAAGTTTGGTCAATCCTCGTATGTTCATGCTTTTCTGATTTGCTATTTTGGAGACGGTCGTTGTTTATTAATGTGATTTGGACTATGAGTGATTCATATTTGTGATTTTGTGATGTCGGATTTGGTGGGTTAATTCTATAGGTTATCTAACCCTATTTCTTATGATAATTTTGGATATGGATGATTTCCCTATTAGATACAATTTTTTGGTTTTTAACTATTTTAGTTTATACGGGTGATGATATTTTTATACTAGGTTTGTGATATTTTACATATAAGATATTTGATATTATTGGAGATAATATTATTATTATTATATATTTACTTATACCCAATGCATTCAGATATTTATATTTTTATTGACCTTGGATTCAGATATAGTCTGATCTATTTATTATATATATAATACTAAGATCAGTCCGAGACATTTAAGGTACATGAATTATGAGATTAGATTTTATTTTCTAGGTATAGAGGAGACTAGATATTCTTTATTGTAGATTATTATTTTGTATTATATAGGCTCTTGTCTATATATTATTATGATGTGTACTGCACACAATTATATATTACATATTACATATTATCGCTACAATTGACTCTTTGATCTCTGATGTTGTCTGTATACTGTATATTGTTCTATCCTAGAGCCATACATGTTTATTACTTTGCATCGATACTAAGTACGTTTGTTGGTGAGTTATGTTCGATGTTTATATACATACCGATGTAAGCGTAAGGGAATATTCACTTGTGTAGCTCATATCGCCTCAATCTACATATTATCTGAAGGTATTACTCTATAATACTCTTGGATAGTATAGGTATAGAGGTAGGAGTGTTACATTTCCAAAGCTACTAACACTATCAGGTGTCGAAGTTCCCCAATATTCCTCAAAGGAGTTGCTATGATGTGGTTTACTCGGCTCCCATCAGGATCCATATCTACATTCAATCAATTAGCTAGAAGGTTTATCGAGCAGTTCAAGCTATATAATGCTCGACCAAAGGACATGATATCCTTGTCGAGTATCCTCCAAAGACCCGAAGAGACTTTGAATAATTTCTCGGGTAGATTTAATGCAGCTGCGACTATAGTAACATGAAGGAAAATATCATGTTGATGGAATGGATCCGAGGATACACCAGGATGTAGAATTTTGGAAGATAGCTGAAGATGAAACAGCCACCCACCATGGAAGAATTCTGTTGAAAGGCGACATAGGTTCTATGCTTAGGAATGGTAGATATAGCCATGGAAAGACTGGTGCAAGACCATCGAATGAAATTATGCAAAGCAACATTGTGATGAAGCATACTGAAGACAGAATCAGAAATGTTCCAATCGCCATTAGATATATGAACTATAATTAGAAGAGAGGAAATCAGCGTGTGGCTGGAAGGAAAACGGACTTCAAAATGCGCCCAAGATATTTAAAGCCTGAAGATTATATCTCTCTAAATGAGACCTTTCAGAATATAATTAGCTTGCAGCACCTGGTATGGATAATTACAAGAAGCTAGCTTAGAGAGAGTCAAATGAATAAGAGAAACTTCCTGGGAAGTATTGCCACTTTATTGAGATATACGGATATTACTCTAATGAGTATTGCATTTGAGAGATATAATTGAAGATTTAAGCAGAAAAGGAAACTACAATAGGTTTTTAAAGACAAGTAGGATGGCGGGCAAATAAACAATACACCAGGGGCAGATGGCTTAACAAGGTCAGGCTGGGCCTAAAAGAGAGGAACCCAGGTGGCTCGAAAGAAGAATAGCAATCAATACCATTATTAGTGGACCTTATCTAGCCGAGAAAAGCTGGAACGAGATGTAGAGATAAGGATGCTTTTTAAATCATGTTGTCTAGGAAATTTTTTTTGCTGTAGAAGATTGAGCTTCGGCAAATCAGTTGAAGATAATGACCAAAGATATTGTTTACTGGAACCGAGATGCTAAGGGGTTCAAGCACCAAATATTGACCCTTTGGTGATAATTGCTGTGATTGGGCCAGCTTCTGTAAAACGAGTTATTGTCGATTAGCTTAGTTAATATTCAGTTTAAAAACTTTTGACCAGATGAGGATGAATAGATAGGATCTAAAGCCATGTAAATCTCATATCAAAAGGTTTAACGGAGAGGCTATAGTGCTTGTTGGTTGTGTTGATTTGTCGGTGGAGCTTAGTGAAAGTGACTGCAAGAGAATGCGGGTGCAGATATTCGTTGTGATTGATACGCAATCTACTTACAATGCTTGCTTGAGCCAAGTGGCCCTTGCTAGTTTTAGAGTCGCCTTAGCCCTATGGTGTTTAATGATGAAATTTCGTATAGAGAATGAGGCAGTGGCTATCAAAGGAGATCAGAATACTAGATGTGAATGCTACTTCATGGAGCTCAGAGAGGCAAAGCTGTATGAGAATGGAAAGAGTGTAGAGAAGACCCTTTGCATCAAAACGATAGTGCATTGCAACCATTGCTTAAGCCCAGGCTTGAATGTCATCGTAAATTTTACAAATTTATGGATTTGAGGAAAGATCCTAAGGATGCAAGGGCAGCCTCTGGTGAGCAATGATTAGCATCCTGAACGATGAGGACGATCCCATTTAGGTACTAAGGATTGGATCTCAGCTTGGCGTAAGAATGAAGATGGAGTTCGTAAGGTTTCCTTGGGAAAACTGGGATGTGTTTTCCTGGACACATTTCGATATTGGTGGAATATCATCGGAGATAGCATGCCATACACTGTATGTGGACCCACGATGCTCTTCTATGAGGAAAAGGAGATGCAGCCTTAGTCTAGAGCGATCCACTGTGTTGAAAAGAATAAATTGATTAGTTGATGGCTAACGGCTTCATCCATAATTCTATATACCTCGAATGTGTAACAAATCTAGTTTTGATCAAGTTTAATGGAAAATGTAGGACATTCATCGATTATTCAAACCTGAATAAAGCATGCCAAAGGGCAACTTCCCGATGCCAAAGATGACAACTTGTGGAATAAACTATTGGACATTAACTATTATCCTTCATGGATGTGTATTTTGGCAACAATCGAGTAGCAATGCATGTTCTAGATCAAGAGGACGCCAGTTTCATTACCGACTTGGGATTGTATCTTTATTGAGTAATGTCATTCGGTTTGAAGAATGTTTGATCTACCTATTAACGATTGGTGAATTAGATGTCAAGGATCATATTGGATGAACAATGATGGTATATTTGAATAATGCACTTGTAAAATCACATCGATCGATGATCACGTTCGCAATCTCTTAAAGATGTTTGATGCACTTCGGTAGTACGTGGTGAAGCTTAATCCATTAAAATGTTGTTTCAAAGTAGCATTAGGCAAACTAGTGGGATCCATAACTCAAGGGGTATGAAAGCTAATCCGGAGTAGATTAATGCATTGAGAGTTGTTGAAACCCCAAAGATAAGAAGTGAGAGGCAGAGATTGAAGATAAAGGTCATTGCATTGAGTCCATTCATCTCAAAGACAACAGGTAAATATGTGTCATTCTTTGATGCACTTAAGAAGGAGAATGGGAAGATTGTATGGACAGAAAATTGTCAGAAAACTTTCAAGGCCTTGCTTGATCCAATGGAGAGATCACTAATATTTTTAAAGTCTTTGGAAGGAGATGATTTGTTTGTTTACTTTCCAATGTATGTTCATGAACCGAGTGTTTCCCTAGTAAATGAGGAGTCCAAAATTCAAAGCCCCGTATGCCATACAGCAAGTGATTCACTGGAATAAAGAATCCAAAGTTAGAGAAGCTAGCTTATTGCTTATTGATTACTTGGAGAAAGTTACACCCTATTTACAGGCTCATCTAATAAAGTGTTGAATTATCAACCTTTGAGACAAGTGTTGCACGGAATTGAGACTTCAAGAAGGTTACTAAAGTAGAATATTGAACTAAGCCAATACGATATAACCTACCATCCTAGGAGGGTGATAGGAGGACGGGTATAAGCTGACATCATCGTCAAGTTCACCATCCGAGATGTAGAGATGGAGGAAGATGTAATCTGACTTGCTTAATGAAAACTGCATAAGTATGGAACATCCAATGAACCCAACTTTGGGACAGGTGTGATTTTAGTAACCCGGAAGAATGGATTTATGTGCCTTGAAACTTGAGGTCCCCGCAATGAAAAATGAAGCTAAAAACCAAGCGTTAACCACTGGGCTTAAGATAGCGAAGAATTGCGGGTCAAAGCATTGCATATATATGATGACTTTCAATTGGTGGTATGTTAGGTGAAGAAGTTTAGGCTAAGGGTATGAGACTTGCCCCTTACCCGACAAAGGTCCTGGAACTTCTGAATGGTATTCTTTACATTATAAATATATACTTCTAATTTTTTTTCTGACGATAAATTCCTTATTCAAATTATTTAAATAACATAATTATCTAAGTTTAAACTGAAACTATAACGACCCGTATTGTACGTATCAAGGATGGTAAAATTTTATTTTTAAGTTTATATGAGGTAGTATGACACTATGACTTTGGGAAACGCCTAACAGTGACATTTCCTTTATTTAGTGTTTTTCTAGATGATTTTACCCTTGAAATCCTATAATGGCTATAACTTTTGATAGATGCCTAACTAGTATCCGAGATTATTTTCATTGGAATGATATGATGGTTTCCATTTCTATAAAGTGGGCATAATAGTGATTTGGACTTTCTGGCTAGGAGATATGGTTGTTTAAAGGTGGGTAGTTTTTAAAGCAGCTTAGTGGGTAATTAGTGAATTTGGATGCAAGCCCACCAATCCATTTCAAGTTTGGAGGCAATATTAGGCTAAACCATCATCCCCAAATCACTTTTACCACTTCTAAAATAGATCTAATATCTCATTAACGAATTCTCCATCAAAACCTTCTCTTTTTTCCGTCAAATCAAGTCTAAATCATAGATTAAAGGTATAGCAAATGGAGTGATTAGAGATCTTCAAATCTACATTTTTGGGGGGAAAATTGGAGCTTGGCTGTTGATTTCCATATTTACATGCAAAACTTGGATTTTGAAGGTTTTGCTGAGTGATTTATCATCTCTCACCTTACAAATATGTATCTATAGATTTTGGCATGTACTAAACTCAATTTTTGCTTTTAAAGTCAAAATCATGTTTTGAGGCACTTTTAATGTGAAATCTGAAATAAAAACGAATTTAAAGTATTTTATAGTGTTCTAATCATGTTAATTTGATGTACGGTTGCTTTGATGTATGTAGGCTATATTTTACGATAATTTGCAGGAATTGTTGTATGTTTTTATGTTTGAATGTTGTTTGGTGTATGTATGGTATTTGTTTGTATGCTTGTGTGGTTGAAAATACTCGTTGGAGCGAACAAGAGGTAGGAACCATGAACTCAATATTCACGGATTTACTCAAGGTTTTTAATAATTTTATGCTGCAAACGGAATGCATAAGGGTCGAAAAACATGTGTAGGGGTGAAGTCGATGCGACAACGAAAGTTGGAATCACTATAGAAGATTAGTTCGGTTTTAGCCAATGAGAGTGGTTCGGTGGTAGGCTCACTCGATGATTAGTTGCCTCAACTTAGACTTTGGGCTTGGAAGGGGTTGGCTCAGGGTGAGGTTGGTTCAGTTCTGGACAGTGAAAACGACTGGATTTTGGTTCGATTCGGCAAGGGAAAAGACCGAACATCAAATGTAGTCTAGTGCTCTTATTGTGAGCAGGCAGGATAGAATTTTCAATCTTGTGTGTGTTTGTGTTTTGCTCAAGGGAGATGCAGTCCCGTCCCAAATAGAAAATGTGGTTCGGTGCTTCTAGGGGGTGCTTCAGGCTTTACTTCAGCAATTTCGAGCTTGGCCTAGCTACCAAACAGAGCATGGAAGACGAGCATTCTCGTTATGGCATAGCAGTACTTCAGGAAGTTCTTTATGTTGTGATCCAAGGTTCTTTGGGTGATGGGGAGTGAAGTAGGAAACTCCAAACAACTCAGGATGACAATGGATCTTGTGTGATGATTAACGAGGTGATAGCAGGATGCTTTGACATGATTGCAGCAACAATGACGACGACGAATTTGGAACCTTGTACGATGGCTCTATGTAACATCCCCCTACTTGTAAGCCTAAAAATAATGGCTATGGATGCTGCAGTCATCCATAGTTATTAATCCTCGATGACCAAACACGGGGATATTAGGTACATTGATACACAGAAACATAAGGATAGGAAAAAAATTAAACAGCAAAACAAATTCCATATTCCATTTCAAAATATTCCAAATTGATTACATAATCCCAATTCCCAGACCACGTTCAGATAACATATAATTATTACAAAATACGCCAATAGCGACAAATGAAGATGCCCCCTTGGTAGATCAGAGTATACAGATAGGCAAGAAAACAATTTGCCTTTATAAACAAAACACACAGTGGAAATAAAAAAAAAACTCTAATAACAAGCTTGGCTGCTACACGTCCTTGAAAGCTTTATTCATTTGAAAGAACGCCTGGAAACCTTATCTCTTAACTTACTCAAAATTAATTGAGTACCCGAGAGTTTAAGTGGAAAACAACTTCGAGTCGGACATAAAGCCTGGTATGAATAATAATTTACCATCTCAAACAATTTAGATATCTAGTGAGATCACACCGCTTAGCGAAATGAGTTTTCCTCTCACTAGTATCCTAAAACATTTATAAAACCATGTAATGTGCTCTTTCATTCACAATGGTTAAAACATAATATTTCAAAACATTATGATGATATGTATAACAAATAAATCAATTCTAGATTACCCATCCCTATTTATTCTGACCATCTGTCTCAATTATAGTTTCTAGGGTTACTATTAACCTGTTAAATGTTAAGAACTATCTGTCCAATTTTTTGTTTTCACGACTAAATGGGAACCAATTGGTTGACTGCCAATATCTTAATCTGGATATAGTTTTCATAGGCTAACTACAAACCTACTGGCTTCTGCCAGTTTCAAATCATAGTTTTCATGGGCTGACTATGAACCTATTGGCCCCTGCCAATATCATACAGTTTTTATGGGATTAATGTGAATATATTGGCCCCACTAATATCTTTAATTAGGATTTTTAACATCTATTAGTTATATTCATTACTGTGTCAATTTAACTGATTATTCTACCTCTTTCCCCAAGGTACAGTTATGGGTTAATAACAATGTCAATAAATATATGAAGAAGTAAACATAACAACAAAATAATACCAACACCTGTGGTTTATTATCCTTGAAATCATCTTTATATAAATATCTTGGTTAAACCCTTTTAACCTTTTAAATCAAGGAAAACTTATTCAGTTCAAAACACTTCGTTTATTTATGCCATGATTATCACTTTAAATTGAGATTGGTTTTGTGTTTTAAACCATAAAAAGATCTATTTCAAAACCTCTGGATAGCCTTCTTTGAAAGCAAAGATTTCTTTTCAAAACATTATATGCATACCTTTCGATGGTATCAAATCATCTTTTAAAATATAGAGCTTAGAAACAAATGAAAGTACCCTTTTCAAAAGCATTGGGTTTACTTTTTAAAAACAACATTTGGGTCGAAATGGTTATGTACAAAAGTATCTCCTTCGAAACAACCAAAAATTAATGTGGGAAAAAATTAATGGCGTCGGAACCATATAGTCGAATATAAAAACCTTTAAAAACAAAAACTTTGAAGGACGGATTTGAAACCCCCTTTCGACTCCATCACCTTTGAAGCCCTCAACCCTTTCGAAAGCAATTAGGAAAAGGCTTAGTTTAAGGTAAAAATGAAGATAACCTTTCGAAAGCATTACTGGTCAATATAGTCGGAAGGTAGAGTGCGGATAGGCTCCAACAAGTTTGAAACCAATCTACTCGAAAATTCTAATTTTTAAGAAAAAGGTACCCCTTTCGACACCAAGGCTTTCGGATTCCTTCCAATCCACTGCATACCATCCAAGTGATATTTTCTGTATTGGTTTCGACTGCATGGGTTTCGACTATGTGGGTTTCGACTGGGACGAGGCAGAATCAATGGCATCGAAAGGCACTTACTAATAAAAGCGAAACACCTCTAATTTAATAGCTGAAATATAGTAACTTTAGTTATTTCTTTTTTACAAATTGTCTATTTGTAAAACACTGACTGGCTACCATTAAACTTTTCAAATACTTTACATTTAAAACTACTGCATTTATTCAAATCCAAAATAAAGATTTTTAGTGTTTAAACCTTTCCATATAACAAAAACCGACATTTGCAGAAAAGCCCTTCTTTTAAAATAATTTATTTCCCCTTGTAATTCAATGGAGGAAAAACCCCCAAAAACACAAAAATTCAATTTCATCACGTAATCAAACATATTTAAATTTTATACCCAATATATTCCTGAAATTCTCGAAATAAAAAACCAATTATATCATATTTTTCATCAAAAATTCAAAATAAAATTTCCATAGCTTGAAAAATTCTAAAAATTAAAACTCATCTCCAAAATCATGCTTTACTTAATAAAAAAAATTCCATGGAAATAAAACATAGATTTTTGGTTTTACATCAAAACCATGCAAATTCATATGCGTATGAATTAAAATAAATCATCATAATATAACTCATGCATATCATCATCCATTTTATCACAAAAACGAATTTAAATCATAAATCCGAAACCATATAATCATACAATAATAATAGAGATGGTATGAGACTATTATTCTCCTTAAACTTGATAAGGAATTTTAGATTTGTTGTTGATTAATCTCCTCTAGCTTTGGATTCTTAGCTATAGATAAATTTCTTCCTTTCTTCCTTGGTAATGGTCTGCTTTGCTTTTGGTTTTAGATTTGTGTTTGTGATCGTAAGAAACGAAACATAAATGGACAAAAGTGAGAAGTTATAGGCGCGTATAATAGATTGGCTAATTTACTAATATGCCCTGTGTAGTTTAATTAACGAATAAACCAATTTATACTCCATTTATCTTATTAATAAGCACGGCCCTATATGTATAGTTTATTCAAATCTCAATCTCCCTATCATCATCATTCTATTTAATTTATCTAGTTAAGTCTTCTGAATAATGTTATCAAAATTAGGGATGTTACAGGCTCCCCTTTAAAGAATTTTGTCCTTGAAATTCGGTAAGGACTAAATGCTAAACAAAGCAATCATCTGTAACAACTCCTAACAACCATACTAGTCTAACTAACTAGCAACCATCTATATAAATCTAATATGGTCACACCCTCAAAGCAGATCAGGGTAAGTATCTCTAATCCTATCCTCTGTCTCCCAAGTACAGTCCTTCTTGTTGACGCTTCACTGAACTTTCACCAACCTAACTGTCTTGTTCCTTAATCTTTTCTCATCTCTAGCTACAACCCGTATTGGTTTTCTAACTAAGTCAAATTAGGCTCTACCACTAAGTCATCCAACCCTATTGGAGGAATAGTAGTCTCTGGATCATGCATATACTTACGAAGATGAGACACACAAAATACATTATGAACACCTGCCATATTGCTCGGTAGCTCTACTCTGTATGCGAGATTTCCAATCCTCTCTATAATCTGGAATGGACCTACATATCTTAGGCTAACTTTCTTGACTTTTCAAATCGTATCACACCCTTCATAGGTGATACCTTAATGAAAACCTTAACTCCAACTGAGAATTCTATGTCCGTACGCCTCTTACCTGCGTAACTCTTCTGTCTTGACTGAGCTTCCTTCATCCTTCCTCGGATTAGCTCAATCTTTTCTGAAGCCTCTCTAACCAAATCTGGACCGAAGACTAATCCCTCTCCGGTCTCCGACCAACATACTGGTGATTTGCATGGCCTTCCATACAAAGCTTCAAACGGCGCCATTCCTATACTAGTTTGGTAATTATTATTATAGGAAAGCTCAACCAAATGTTGGTAATCCTTCCAAGATCCACCAAAGTCTAATATACAAGCTCTCAATAAATTTTCGAGTACCTTGTTGACTCTCTCCATCCGTCCATCCGTCTGAGGGTGATACGCAGTATTCATATTAAGCTTGGTACCCATCACTTCCTGTAGACTCTTTCAAAATTCACTAGTGAACAAAGCATCTATATCACCGACTATACTACTAGAAACTCCAAGCAGTCTAACTATGTTCTTCATGAACAACTTAGCTAAAATAGGTGCCAATCTGGTTGACCTAGTTGGAATGAAATGGGTACTCTTGGTTAATATATCACTATAACCCATATATTTTCATTACCTCTATTTGACCTTAGCAACCCATTCATAAAATCTATGGATATCGAATCTCATTTCCAAACTAGAATCTCTAAAGGTTAAAGCAATCCACTGGGCTTCTGATGTTCAACTTTCACTTATTGACCATTTGCACAGTGTCTATCCGACAAGCCAACATCCCTCTTCATGCTTTCCCAATAGAAGTTTTTCTTTATATCCTGATACATCTTGGTTCCTCCAGGATGAATTATAAACTTGGATTGATGACATTCTCCAAGAACTTCTTTCCTTACGTCCTCCACGTTCGGAACACACAACCGTCCTTCCTTTCTTAGCTACCCACTCTGGTCAAGGCTAAAATGCTTTAGATCATCGATCTCATCTCCAACCTCAAGCCTCTCGATCCTTTCAGCTATTACTGGATCCTCCTTCTGCTTAGAAGCAATTTTCTCAATCAATAATGATTAAACCTCTAAGACAACCTTGTGGTACTCTGGTAAGAACCAGCAGTCGATCGTAATTGCACATCACAACTGACTAAAGCTTCTAAATCTTTCCATTCTGCCAACATAGCTAACACCACATTCTGATGTTTCCTGCTAAGAGCATCAGCCACTATGTTACCTTTTCCTGGTATGTATTCTATACCAAAATCATATGTGACCAAAAACTCCAGCCACCTCTGTTGTCACATATTCAACTCCTTCTGAGAGAATAAATACCATAAAGACTTATGATTGGTATATAACTAAAATCTCTCCCCTAAGAGATAACGTCTCCAAATCTTCAATGCAAAGATCACAGTAGCAACTCCAATTCATGAGTAGGATATCTAACTTCATGCGATCTAAGCTGCCCAGATGCGTAGGCGATGACTTTACCACTCTGCATCAACACCGCTCCTAATCTAGTTCCACATGCATCAGTATACACCACCAATCCTTGGTTTCCGTCGGGAACTACTAACACGGTGCATTGGTCAACAAATGCCTTAACTTAAGGAATGCCTCCTCACATTTGTCAGACTAAACAAATCTCACTTCCTTCTTAGTTAGCTTAGTTAAAGGTGCCGCAATCCACGAGAAATCCTTGATGAATCTCCAGTAATAGCCAGGAAGTCCAAGAAAACTTCTGATCTCGTTCACCGTCTCTGGTCTCTTACAATTATTCATTGCTTTGATCTTATCTGGATCGACTAACAATCCTTTCTCTGAAACTATGTGACCAAAATTTTTACCTCTTTCTTTCAGAAAAGACACTTGGTAAACTTTGCCTTTAGCTAATTCTGCCTCAGCGTGTCAAGCACCACTCTAAGATAAACTTCATGCTCTCTCATCCTTAGAGTACAATAGAATGTCATCCACAAACACTAGTACAAATCTGTCCAAGTACTCTCAAAATACTCGGTTCATTAAATCTATGAAGAAAGCAGGTTCATCTGTCAATCCAAATGGCATCACCAACCACTCATATGAACCATACCTACTCCAAAGGGCTGTCAAAGGAATACTTTCCTCTACCACTTTTAACTGATGGAAACCAGTCGCTAAATCCAATTGGGAAAACACCTTGGCTCCACTCAACTGATCAAACAGATCATCTATTCTTGGCATTATTCTTAATCATCCTTTTGTTTAACTTACGATAGTTGATGCACATCCTTAACGACCCATCCGGTTTCTTCACAAACGTGGCAGCTCCCCAAGGCAAACTGCTTGGTCTAATAAAACTCCTACTTTCTAGATCCACTAGTTGCACCTTTAATTTCTTCATCTTGGTTGGTGTCAACCGGCTAGGTAGTCTACATATAGGTTCACCTCTTGGCACAAGATCTATTCTAAACTCAACAACTCTTTTCTAGGGTAGATCAATGACAGGCTCAAAGACATCTGTAGACTCTCTTGCTGCCCAAACATGACTTAACTCATCTCCTTTCTCCATAGCACTAAGCAAAGCATTAAAACTCTGGTTAGTATTCTCTACTGAGAATGTCACTTGGTTATGACTATCAAGGTGTCTCAATGATATCTGTCTATCCTGGAAAAATATTCTAGCCTCATACCTACCCAACTAATCCATTCCTAAAATGACCCCAAAATCTACGAAATTAATAACATACAAGCTGTAGGCAAATTTATGATCTAACAAATCAAGTTCTAACTAGTCACATCTCATCCCTAGAGTCGCACACCCTCTTATTGGATTCACAACCCTTAAGGAAGTAACAAGGTAGATGGGTTCTAAGCATAATCTTTCAACCAAACACTGAGATATAAACGAGTGTGGTGCACCAGAATCAAAAAGTACTCTAATTGAAATACTCTGAATCAAAAGCGTACCTTCCATCACAGTCTTTCCTTTATCAGCCGGAGTAGGCCTGGCTAATCCAATAACAAATACCTTTCCTTTGTCCTCCCTAACTGGCTTCAAACACTGATTCTTGTAATGCCCAACTTGATCATAGTTGAAATATTTCACATTCTTATTAACTGCAACTTTCTTCCCATTTCTTGATTGGCATTCATTAGCAAAGTGACCCTTCTTGGTACACTTATAGCAAACTACCTCAGCTTTCAACTTCTTGTGTCACGACCCGAAATCGATGTCCGATAAACAACATCAAATTCGTATCGCGGGAGCTTGCAACACCATTAAATGATAAATACACAGCGGAAATAAAAGATGATATCACTGATAAAACACAAATACAATATCTGATACATCAATATGATACAATGATAATCATCAACATCAGAGAATATACAACATAGAATACAGCGGAATATAACACGAAATGAGATAAGTCTTCACAGATCCAATACTGCAACTCTGATCCAAAAGCTCCAAAAACAGAGCTCCAAAACTCCTAGCTCGATCCACCATCAAGATTGCACCAAGACAAGCAAGTACGGTGTGATCCAGAGACTGAACCAGCTCCAGATAATCTACTGAACCTAACTATCTGAACAATAAACTCTAGACTGCCCGTGTGGAAAAAATTGTGGGCACCCAGAGTTTAGGAAAGGAACAATAAACTCCGGGTCAGTCGTGGGACTGGTATGAGCAAACAAAAACAGTTTGTCTTTAAAAACAATCAAAAGATTTATCCTTTTGAAAATCGCAATGCTTTTTGAAAATGAGACTACCATAAGGCCTCCCCACACACACACCATGCAAACGCAGAATCGGAGGAGATTTCTCCTTATGATAGTCAAACATGCTTACTACGCAAAATCAAATCATTTGATTATTATTATTAGTGCATAGTGCAGAAAACATTTCGAAAGTAGAATATAAATCTTAGCCAACATACGACCATTATCGTATGCCTATTATAGCTACCATGTTCAATAGCAGGTTACCGCCACATTCCATGGCAGGTTATACAACTAAAACCGTACAAGGCGCGTATTGTTTCTTTGGATTTTTTCCACAAATGGTCAGGCTAAGGAACTTCCTATTGCCACATGGGAACGCCTCTGGCGGGATGCCCCGAGAACCAAACCGTTCTCTGCCAAACAAGGCCGGGAACCCCTTTTCCCAAGGGATATTACAAACCCTCAAATATGCCACCCCCGGTCCTTTGGGACCTTTAAACGAGGATCCTCTAAACCAACATCACACATAAATAAATATAGTGTGTCCACATGAGTAAGTATCTGGGCTCCATACCATGATACTACCCTTTTCCAGAAGGAATGGTCATACCCTAGGGGAGCTACCCCTGAAACCTTGCCGCACAATTCCTGTTTCGACCATTACCGATTTGTGAGGCTCGACGAAGTTTCGTCCACAAAGCTACGCTTTGGTATAAAGCTATGCTTTGGGTCAACAAATGATCAAAGTAATGATCACAAAGATAAATGATCAAACAAATGATCCTATCACAAATGATCAAACAATGATCATTACACAGCAGCAGTTAGCATGTCACATTACCAAATTGGGAATATATTGCTGATAACATTCAACTACATAACCTCTGAGCTCGTACGTCTCAGAGAAGGGTGTTAAGCTAAAAGAATAAATTCTCCGCCACCATAGGAATGTATTTGAAAGAAATCTGCTTTATATCCCAAAATGAAATGTCAGACACACAATCCATACAAGTCTGTTCCGGGTTCGAACAGAACCGAAGGCACTTCCAAAGAAGTCCTTGCAATCCGGATAATCCCTAATCACGTCCGGATTTCCCATCACATATAGAGTCTCTATACTGGGGACCAGTCGATGCAAAGACATTCGACGAGAAACCCTTTCGTTTTTGAAAATATCCGGTCTTCACCACCGGTCTTCAAATGCTATCCATAACGACGTATCACATATTCGAAATGGGATATATGACACAAAGGTCCTCTCCCGGCTAAACCGAATAGTGAGCGCAATATTTCAAAAACATATGGATATTGGGATTTCTATTAAGTCACAACTTAATAATTCAAAACTTTCTTTCAAATGGTTTAAACCAATTTCCATTTTAAATCTTTTAAACAAAAGATTTATTTCACAAAGTTCACTTAGTTTCACAAAGATCCAGTTACGGATTTCAAAACAATTTCCATTCAAATTGATTTACTCATTTAAATCATTAAGTCAAGATTTTAGTTTTTAGCTTTTGAAACTCGTTTCCAAAAATTTATCCCTAACTTGAAAAATCAATTTCAATTCAAACTTGAAATCCCTTTAATATAAATTGGAATTCATTTCTCATATGAAAGCCGTTTATCATTTGAAAACAAATAGTTTTCGTTTCGGAAAAATCTGATTTCATTTATATTATAAATACTGAATATAGAATTCAATTTCAAATATTGAATTCCAATTTAAATCAAATTATTCAAATTCCAAATCTCTATTAGTTATTCAAAATAACTTTTATTCTTAAAACACTTTTTCAAAAGTTTTTCATATCAAACTTAATTTATTTCCAAAACTATTTGAATTTAAAATTCAAATTCAAAACTATTTAAAAATCTGTGACTTAACCGATTTCCACGTGAAATCCATATTTGTGTGTGTATAGTGTGGCCCAGGGGTTTTACACAATAGTGCAACAACATTAATAATCACAGATTTAATCAATAACGATAAGCGGTAAAATTCATAACGCTTAACTTCACTCACAGATTCATAAATATCAATCACAGAGATTCGTCATTAAAATTCGATGTGGGTTTCGGATAACCAACTGAAATCCGACTCCCTGTCGCATCGAAATTTTAAATGTTGTTTACAGGCTAAGGGGTTTTCACATAGACATACAGAATAAAATCACCAATCAAAATACAGCACAAAGTAATTCACATTTCACAGCATCACAATTTCAAACAGAAATATCAATTTATTTTATAACGAATCATATATCCTATATATACAATCTATAAGTAATCATCTTTAATTTTTTTTTATTGTAATTAATTCAAATTAAAATTTATTACTTGAAATTTAATTCCTTACCCTGTTTAATTAATTATCAATTGATTACTTATTTCATTTCAAATTGTTTAATTAATAAATCATTTCTAAATCAGTTGTTAAGTCTTAATTACTTAATCACTTTATTATCTTATTTCACACTATTTAGTTAATTACTTCTTAAATAAAGTTATTTGGCTTTAACTACCATTCTTTAGTTATTAATTAATGACTTTAATTATCCATTTATTTACCATTAAGTGCTTAGTTAATCAATTCTTAATTCTTAATTAAATTCCTTAATTAATTGATTAATACTTATCCCTTTAGTTAATTTCTTAAGTTAATTACCATTTATTTACTAATTAACTTTAGGTAATTGATTAAAATCTTAAGTTCAGATTGATTAAACACAAGATTATAATTATTACTTTTTTACTTACAAATTTATTTAAATTTAAATTGTCTATTCAATTACAAGTATAAATTAATCTACATTCTTACGTAACTTATACTTTAAATAAATTGATCTCTTTACATTCGCAAACCTTTCTTTAATAAATCATTTTATCAAATCTTAACTTAACACTAAACAACATAGTTTATTTGATTAATATTAAACTTCATATAACAAAATGCTTAAAGTGTTTAAAGCAACTTTATCAGCAACTGGACCTGAGGCATGCTCCTTGTTCACTCGGAAAACAAATGTTTTCTTATTTGTTCCACCGAGATTCTCCCCTCCCTTCTCATGCCCTTCTTCTTCTTCAACCTGATTTTTTTTTTTAAACTAAGTTAAAATTAAAACTACAGTTAACAATCATTCACGCGTTCATACCCAAGAACCCGAAGTAAACCCCCTTCATCCTCGAGTAATGACTCGCGACAACCCCTATCCCTCAACGCTGCCACCAGGTGATACGTGCACGGAGCAGCGACGCCGCTCTGGCGATCGACAAGGCTCCCCACAAGTCACAAATTAACACGCAAATCGGTCTAAAAATCCAAATTGGTGAAATTGAATTCTGGAGGAAATCGAGCTTCCAGACCAAAACTCGAACACCCTTCTTCATCAAAAACCGCCTCAACCAAGCGAACCCAACCACCAGAAAATCCCCAACTCCGGCCTTACCTCACACACCCCCTACGCTACCCCTCCTCTGAGTTTCGTGCAGCTCGGTGCACTAGGGGAGGCGCGGTGAGCACAAATTCGAACGCCAAGAAAACTAGGGTTAAAAACAAATCCCGATCGCCACCATCACCACCGAGGTCGTGACCACCCCCGAGCATTTTTCCTAGACCCTACGACCCCTCAGCTAGCTACGGCTCCAATCACGAGGCAAAAAATGTCGCCGATCACCGTGGTTTGCCCAAAAAGTCAAATCAGTTCACTTCGCGATTTCTCATCCCAAATAGCACTAAAAATCTAGATTTTGCTTTTAAAAATCATAGTTTGTAAAGGTGAACCAGATCATACATTTAAAAATTAAATTTTAATCATTTTTTTTCCAAAACAATGAGATTCTACTGCATTTTGTATATTTTCCAGAAAGCTATTTATCTTTAGTGCCTCCAAATATTTTTAGAAAGGAGATCATGAAAATTATAACAAAATTCCTTCAAACATTAAGATCCATAGTGGTTTAGAAGGTGAGTTCTCGATATTCAAAGGGATTAAACCCTGTAATAACTTAGAACAGAGACCTTTACTTGCTACAGACAGGCATAAGCATATACACCTATACAGAAGTTCATATTTATGCAAGCATCTTATATATTTTTCATTTACAAATCATCAGATGCAAACCCAAAAGATAATCATATTAGTTCAAGTGTTTGCTCACCAGTATATGAAGAACAGAGGAATAAAGTTGTTTTGATATCTTGCTTTCAAGTTGAATCTGTTTTATTTTCTGCCCCTTTTTTTCCTTTAGTTTTTCTTTGCTTTCCTTTTGCTTCAGAATTTGGTTTTAAATTTGAATTTGAAGTTGATGATATTGTTGTTTCCAGGTTGAACTTGCTTTGCCTTTCTTTTTCTTTTTTTTCCAGAAAATCGTTTGAACTAACTAAAGGAAATATGCATGTATACAAGGAGGTGGGCAGGGTGATGTATATTTGTACAAGTTTGATATGAAAAAAAAAATCTCATTTCGGCTGGGGTGATATTATTTGTACTGAGGAGATGGGCATTAAATGCTCATGCTTCCTTCCTTGTTAACATGCAACCGTTTTTTTATTGTTATGAGTACAAACTTGTTTTTATCTTTTCTTTTCTTTTTACATTTGTAGTTGTTGAGTTTGTCTTCAGGTTTGTTTTTGCATATGCATATACTCAGCTAGTGATTTTGTATATATGCTGAGAAGATATTGTTTTGTGCTTGGTATTAAATGCAATGGTCCTTTCTTGTTTACAAGCTTGCTTTGTACATGCTTGTACAGTTCATTAATTTACTTGCTTTGTACTCGGCTGATATGATTTCAAGACTTGCTTTGTTTATGTCTAAGTATTTTGTTTTACTCTCCTATGCTATGTATTTTTTATGTATGTATTTATATTTGTATGTTATTTCTTTATGTTTGCATTTGTTTGTCTCTTTTTCTTCCATTTGTACATACTTATGTATATATATTTTCTTTGTCTTTGTTTTGTTACTTTACATTTCAATTTAATATGTTGTTTACTTTATAGCAAATTTGTTTACATTTTGCTTACATGTTTGTATAGTTTATTTTCATATTTGTTTTATGCTTTGTATTCTATTTTTTTCTTCTTACGTTATATTTCATATGTACTTAGATTTTCACTTGTATTTCTTTTGTTATTACTCTAAAATTTTATTTTAAACATTTAATTTATAAATTCGATTCCATTCATTCACTTTGAGTTTCAAATCAAATTCAAAAACAAATAAATATAAATTTCTCATTGAATTTGAAAATTTTCGAATAAATCCAATTTAATCTTAAATTCAATCAAATTATAAACTGAAATTCGTCTTTAAAAATCGAGATCGTTACATCTTGGTAGTATCTCCCTTCTGGATTTCCTTCTTCTTAAAGAACTTCTTCTTCTTCCCCTGAGGACCCTGAGTTTTCACTGACTTCTCTTTAGCTAAATCAGCAAGTAACTCCTCATGGCGAATGGCCATCTCCATCATTATATTACAAGGATCACGAACATATGTCATGGTCATTCTAGCAAGCTCGGGTCTTAATCCCCGAATGAACTTCTCATTCCTTTCGATGTCAGTATCTATAACACGATATCCGTATGGAGATAGTTCTTCAAACTTACTAACATACTCGACAATAGATATCTCTCCTTGCACTAAATCCATAAACTTCCTCATCAGCTCAGACTTGGCAAACTCAGACACAAACTTCTACTCAAATCTCATCTTAAAATCTGCCCAAGTTAAATGCTTTTTCGGCACTCTGCCAGTAACACTATTCCACCAGTGTAGTGCTGACCCTTGTAACTGCCTAGAGGTCAACCATCTGTTTTGTCCATCAATCAGACCCAATCACTAAATATTCGCTCATAATGCAATAGAAAATTCTGAACCTCTACGGCACTTTCTATTCCCATAATGGCTTCCCACCCAAACTTATGTAATCTCTACTTAGCAAAGCAATATTCCCAACTAGAGACATAGAATTAGATCCTCCTACATTTCTAGCAACACCACCAGTAGCTCCAGCTTGTACCAAACTGGCAAAGAACTGATAAATCACCTCCATATCTACTAATGCATTTCCAGCACCTACATTGGTTTCATCATTTTGGTTACTAGCACTAGCCGGTCGACCCGGGTTTCTCCTGGTTGTGGGTTGAGCATTTCCATTAGTTGTGGCGCTTCCTCCACTAAGATTTCCTCTTCTGTTATCTTCTACCATATCTCCTTTCTCGCAAAATCTACATACAAGCCTTAGTAAAATACAGAAGAACGGTCTAAGAGAATGGAGGATACGTACTTATATATATATATATATATATATATATATATATATATAGAAAACACAAATACATTACTATAGAGTTAACCCAAACTCCAATCTTATTATCTGATTTATTGGATAATGTTTGGAAAAATCTTTTAAGTTTAAGTATCTTTTAAAGTTTCAAACACCTATGCTCTGATACAAACTTGTAACATCCCCCTACTTGGTGTCCAAAACTATCGACTACGGATACTACAGTCATCCATAGTCATTAATCCTCGATGACCAAACACGGCGATATTAAATACATTGGTACACAGAAACACAAGGACATGGAAAAAATTTAAATTGCAAACCAAATTCCACAATCAATTTTAAAATATTCCAAATTAATTAAATAATCCTAATTTGCAGACCACGTTCAGAGAACATATAATTATTACAAAATATGCCAAGAGCGACATTTGAAGATGCCTACTTGGTAGATTAGAGTATATAGATAGGAAATAAAATAATTTGCTTTAAAACAAAACACACAGCGGAAACAATAAAACTCTAATAACAGGCATTCCTCCTGTACGTCCTCGGAAGTTTTATCCGTCTAAAAGAACGCGTGGAAACCTTATCTCTCAACCTACTCAAAATCAATTGAGTACCCGAGAGTTTAAGGAGAAAACAAAAACTTCAAGTCAGACATAAAGCCTGGTATAAATAATAATTTACCATCTCAAATCATTTATATATTTAGTGAGACCACGCCGCTTAGCGGAATGGATTTTCCCCTCACTGGTATCCTAAAACATTTATAAAACCATATATTGTGCTCTTGCAACCACAATGGTTAAAACATACTATTTCAAAAATCATGATGATATGCAAATTAATAACTCAATTCTGGATTAGCCATCCCCATTTATTCTGACCGTCTGGCTCAATTATTGTTTATAGGGTTACTATTAACCTGTTAAATGTTAAGGACTATCTATCCACTTACTTAGTTCTCATGGGATCACTAAGAACCTATTGGTAACTCTAATATCTTATTTCTTGTCCTAGTTTCCGTGGGCTAACTAGAAACCTATTGGTCGACTGCTAATATCTTAATCCGGATATAGTTTCCATGGGCTAACTACGAACCTACTGTCCCCTGCCAATATCAATTCATAGTTTTCATAGGCTGACTATGAACCTATTGGCTCCTGCCAATGTCTTACAGTTTTAGTGGGCTTACTGTAAACCTATTGGCCTCTTCCAATATCTTTACTTAGCATTTTTAACATCTGTTAATTATACTCACTACTGGGTCAACCTAAGTAGTTATTTTGCCACTTTCCCCTAAGTACAGTTATGGGTTAATAACAACGTGAATAAATATATGAAGAAATAAACATAACGAGAAAATAATACCAACACTTGTAGTTTATTATACTTGAAATCCTCTTTATATAAATATCTTTGTTAAACCCCTTTAACCTTTTAAATCAAGGAAAACTTCTTCATTTCAAAACACTTCGTTTATTTATGCCATGGTTATTACTTTAAATTAATATTGGATTTATGTTTTGAAACCACCAAAACAACTCTTTTGAAACCTCTGGATAGCCTCCTTCGAAAACAAGGACTTCTTTTCAAAACATTGTATGCATACATTTTGATGGTATTAAATCATCTTTTAAAATATAGAGCTTTGAAATAAATGAAAGCGCCCCTTTCGAAAGCATTGGGTTTACTTTTTAAAAACAACATTTGGGTCGAAATGGTTATGTATGAAAGTATCTCCTTTGAAACCAACAAAAAATTAATTTGGGGAAAAATTGACGGCACCGGAACCATCTAGTCGAAAGTAAAAGCCTTTAAAAACAAAAACTTTGAAGGATAGAGTCAAAATCCCTTTTGACTCCATCACTTTCAAAATAATCAACCCTTTCAAAAGCAATTAGGAAAAGGCCTAGTTTAAGGTAAAAATAAATATAACCTTTCGAAAGCATTACTGGTCAATATAGTTGAAAGGTAGAGTAGGGATAGGCTCCAACTAAGTCGAAACCAATCCAGTCGAAAGCTCATATTTTTAAGAAAAAGGTATCCCTTCGAAAGCTAACTTCTTACGTACTATGGCAACCTTCTTCGAAAGCTACTTATAAAACCCTTTCGAAAACATATGTTTCGACTGTGTCAAAAGCTTTAGGTAAAACAAGGCAAGGATTTGAACTTATGAAAACAAAGTAGGGTTTCCACCCCATCGGAAGCTACCTTATCAACACCAAGGCTTCCGCCTTTCTTCCAATCCACTGCATACCATCTAAGTGATATATTGTGTATTGGTTTCGACTGCATAGATTTCGACTATGTGGGTTTTGACTAGGAAAAGGTGGAATCAATGGAGTCGGAAGGCGCTTAATAATAAACGCGGAACACCTTTTCCAAATTTAAAGATTGAAATATAGTAACTTTAGTAATTTCTTTTTAACAACTTGCCTATTTGTAAAACACTCATTGGTTGCTATAAAACTTTTCAAATACTTTACATTTAAATTGCTGCATTTATTTAGATCCAAATTAATGGATTTTAACGTTAAACCCCTTCCATATTACAAAAACGACAATTGCAGAAAAGCCCTTCTTTTAAAATAATTTATTTTCCCTTATAATTCAAATGGGAAAAATCCCTAAAAATCACAAAATTTTAGTTTCATCATGTAATCAAACATATTAAAATTTTAGACTCAATTTTTCCTAAAATTCTCAAAATAAAATTTAAACCCAATTATATCATATTTTTCATCAAAAATTCATAATAAAATTTCCATAGCTTGCGAAATTCTGAAAATTAAAATCCATCTCCAAAATCATGTTTTTCTTAACATAAAAATTTTCCATGGCAATATAAAATCATATATTATTGGTTTTACATCAAAACCGTGCAAATTCATATGCGTATGAATTAAAATAAATCATCATAATATAACTCAAGCATATCATCATCCATTTTATCACAAAAACAAATTTAAATCATAAATCTAAAACCATATAATCATAGAATAAAAATAGAGATGGTATGAGATTATTATTCACTTTAAACTAGATAAGGAATTTGATATTTGTTGTTGATTAATCTCCTCTAGCTTTAGATCCTCAGCTTTAGATAAATTTCTTCCTTTCTTCCTTGGTAATGGTTGGCTTTGGTATAGGTTTTAGATTTGTTTTGTGATCGTCATAAATGAAACGGGAATGGACAAAAGTGAGAAGTTATAGCCGTGTATAATAGATTGGCTAATTTACTAATATGCCTACGTGTAGTTTAATTAACCCACAAACCAATTTAAAGCCCATTTATCTTGTTAGTAAGTGTGGCCCTTTATATATAATTTATTCAAATCTCCTCATTATCCGTATATTTAATTTATCTAATTAAATCTTACGAATAATGTTATCAAAAATTAGGAATGTTACACTTTACGACTTACGATGGGTATCCAGAGGTGTTTTGATGATGGCGACTTAACGATGAGAGTCGTGATAGTGATCCACAAGGGCAAGTTTAATAATTGGGCTTGCGTTCAGGGTTTTCGACTGATCTTGCTATGGAAATAGCCATAGTGGAGTAACGATTGAGCCCCATTGTAGAGACACATGCAGAGGGATCATTGATAACTCGAAGCCTTCTAGTGTGCTTGTAAAGGGGCACTGGAGATGCCCACCTAGATTGGTGATTATGTCCAGACCTTGCGATAGTAGATTACCTTAGGCTTTGCGATTGTGGGCCTGATTCCTAACCTTTCGTAGTAGCATAGGTACGAGAACCACTGAAGCTGGGATTTCAGTTGAGTCTCTGGTTTGTGATTGTGCTATATGAGTTATTATACATCCAGCGCGCACCAGTGATGGTGAAGATTGTTTGATGGGTGCTATGTTTTCCACGGTTGTTTATCACTCTTGGGTGTCACACATTTTCGGTATTTTCTACCGTATACCTAGACATAGGACATTGTACGTCGACTATAATACACTTATATAGTTATGATAATAGATTAGCGTATATTGACTATTATGTGCTAACTCTTTGGATGCATATACAGGTCATGTATGGTTCTTTTTAGCCTATACACTTATTCACTATATATGATTTTTATAGTATTTTTCAGATGGTGTATCGCTCACATCTGACTTTATCTGACTCGAGATTTTATGCTTTGCTTCTTATAAACTCTTAAATGACTAGATTAGGGATAGTAGGTCTGGATAACATATGGAGTTATTTGGAGTATGAGTATGAGGCTGTGCATTCATATATCTATATTTGGAGATTATTCCTGCTTATATTCCACTGTGCAGTATTGTGGGGCTATGCCAGTACTTGTATTTTGAGAGACAATTATAGAGCATATTATGGAGCTTTGGGATATATAGACTCTTTATTTTGGTTTTTGTATAGTGTGTGAACCTGGTGCACTTTAATTTTCTTATTTATGGTTCATTGGTTATATCATTGTCTCGCCCTATTTTACATCTATGTTAATATTATATTCTGTCCATCATGAGATGTTCTACATGTTTTATCTTATATTTTTATTATGTTACACCCTTGGCCACCGTCCTACCTTAGCCAGGTGTCTCTAGATCGCTCTATATAGGTATATTGGGTAACGAAGGTATAAGGCAGTTGTCACAGGAACATATTTCCATTTAATACCTTAATATATATTCTTTACATTATAAATATATACATAGATCATTTATTCAAATCACATCAAGTAATCCGAAGTCATTTATCCTTGTATATCTATCGCCACATACTATTTTTCTTGCTTTTCACAATACCTTGTCCTTTTATATCAAAATACCACTTTTGCATTTCCAAAATATTATAATATTTTAAAAATCTTATTTAACTCATCTCAAACTTTTTCCCCCATAATGTTGTTTAAAATATTTTTCAAACATTATTCTCTTTCCAAAATTTCGTATATTTTCTTTCAAACATGATATTATTTTCAAAGAATTTTTTTTCTTTTTCAAAACATCGTGTCAAATTGTCTCAACCTAATGTTTACGAATCCCTTTCTATATATTGGCCATGTCCTGTGACCAAAATCCTTAAAGCACTCAACAGACAAATTAACACCAATTTAATTACTAAAGCATTTCCAGAATTCTAACAGATAATTAATTTTCTTATTTTTTTAGGATAACCTTCCCCTTTTTCTTATAAAAAATAAATATTCCTACTTTCAAAACATATGCATCCATGTAGTACTAATAATAGGATCATGTAATCAACTGATTGCTACTGCACAATCAACCACTCGTTAATCGACATACATACAAAAACAAGCCAGCATTCAGTTAAATTTTTAATCATTCCATATTTGAGTTGTATACCTATAAATATATTATTATTATCATTAACATCATTATTATTATTTTCTTTTTCATAAAACAAATTTATTTATTGTTATGTGGCTTCTTTAAAACTGAAGAAAACCATTGGTTTCTAAATTTAAAATCATTAATACAACCAAAACACACATCAAATCAAACATATGTAGTTAATTTAGATAATATAGCTGATATATCGTCGATACATCTCATATCATTCCTTAACCAATATTTTTTCCAAAATATCGCTTGAATTATCATTACTGATATATCACCTAATATTTTCCGATATATAGCTCCGATATTTAGTGTAAATGTTTGATATTTTTAAGAATAACTTTCATTATTGCTTAGAGAAAATAGTTTTGCAAATAAATATCTTCACGTTCTTAATAATTTTTTTATTATATGGTGAATGACAAAATGTGGAAATCTAAATCTTTAAATATCGGGTTGATGTACCATTATCCACTTACTGATACGATACAACTTCCTCAACTGGTCCTAAAGTGGGATCATAAGCCTCGCTTGGCTATTGTTGTTGCTCCATCTGAGATGGTGGCACCTTTACCAGCTACGGTGGCTGTTGTGGATCCACCTCCCTCGGATGATATATTTTGGGTGTGTCTGAACAGGCTTGGATTCACGAATCTTTTAATACGAGGTATGCTCCTAAGGGTAACTAGTTTTATGAGTATGTAGGTGGAGATGAGGGAGTTAGGCGCCTATTTTACCATGTTAAGGAAGAAGGATTAGCACTCATTGCTCTCGGGCAACTTAATGGTATAAATCATATTGTTTTAGTGAATGATAATTGGGAGAGGGAATATCTTTACTACTCAGACTCGGTGTACTTTATTCCTAACTCGGCGTTTCTGCTTTCAGGATTTTATCATGTTATCGGGCCAAAATCCATAGATGATGGGAGTGATGTGAGTGGTTCTTCCTCTTCGGATGAGGACTAGGATATTTTTTATCTTTAGTAGGTTGGCTTTTTTTCCAACTTCATGTGCTTTATTTTCCTTTAAGCTATTCTGGTGCCAATGTTAAACACCTGTTTCATTTTCTTTTATATATATGGATGGCCCACATTAGAGCCGACTAGCTTTGCTAAATTTTTTTTATCTTTAACCATAATATCATAGTCTATTTCAATCGTCTTGTAATAAAGAAAACTCTATTTCCATTATTTTATTTGTTTTATTTCGTGTGAAGTCTTTACCACTAAAAACTAGATCATTTGAGGGCTAATTCTCTTTTTAGCTATATTTTGGTTCATTATTTCTAATAGGTAAGTTTGGTTATGAAAATAGATTTTATTAGTTATTGTCATGCACTAAAAACTAAAATTTTGAAGTGTAGTAAAGTTATATATTTAAATAATCGATAAAAATGGGCTAAAAGTTGTAACTGATGTCATATCAACATTAGTTATTTGATAAATTAAGTGAAAATGAAAATGAAGAAACTATAAATATGGAAAAAAATTGCAAATTAATATAGATGATTATATGACTTAAAAAACAAATATGGTATAAAAATGAATAAAATAATACAGATGCACGTCATATGAATTTCTCGATTTCTATAAGCTTATTTTATGACTTGTCTTTAATAGAATATCCTGGTAAACATACCGTAATCTATAAACAATATGCAATACCCTTTAAGAGTAATTAGCAAGACTGATCCAAAAATTTAAAAACTTAACCTCATTACAACATTATAAAATAGTACAATATGGTTTATAACATATTCTACACATGTCTGATATATTACCAATATTATATGATATTATCAAGATATTTTAAAAATATGTCATATCGGTACTTGACCAATATGTACCCGATATCGATATTAACTATTTAGAATTAATCAACCAAAAGCATTTAGAGGAAAGCAATCTATCAGCTTTCGCTATGTTGTTTTGATCACTACTGAATTATATTACTCAAGCTCACCTTATGACAACTTATTTATGTGATGTACCCAAAGTGCAAGATTCAGATTAGGGTCTTATAAAACTTTCCTAAGTGAGCTACTCCATTCAAAGCCACTGGAGTTTTAATATTCATCATTAATGCCAACACTACTAGTCGGGTAAATACTACATTCACAACATCCATCAACTTCTCGGCATCCCATAAAGAGACTTACACTCAGAAGTAGAAGAAATACATTATATAGTAATAGAATTACAAGTCCCTAAATGATTACTCCAGTAATCATCATATTCTCCTATTGTTACTTAGGTATATAGAATAATCTATCACACACCCATGGGGACAGGGACTTTAAGTCTCACTTAAGGTCATAACTCATGTCTCTTATATGATGCATTATTCTAAACATAATTTGATACCAATTATAATACCCTACCTGTATACCCATAATGGCAAAGAGTAATACAAGGTAATACTATTTGATAATATAAATGAGGCGATATTGGGCTATCACATGTGAATATTCACTTGGGATAACATTGATACATATTTCAAAACCTTATACTATATGCCTACGTGTACTCGATGTCATCACAAAGCAATAAACCCGTGCATAATTGGGATAGAACAATCTATTATATAAAATAAATAATAGAGAACGCAAAGTCAATAATGTAGCGATAATATATAATAAAGAAAATACATGAGTCTTAGTGGGTTGACAAAAACAAACCAATTACCGACTTCCTCCAAATTCATACAAAGTACACGTCAATGCATATATCCCAACGTATAATGTCCATATGTATATAAGAGACTACATAAATATAATTACAATATCTAGTGCAACTAATAAATTAGCCTCCAAATCTAGCCTATTAACTATAAGATGGTCTCGTCATTCCTGATTTCTGAAATATCTTGGGACTCGAGTATTATATGAATAGCACATGGGCCGCACTATGTCTAAAAAGCAATGTCAATATATAAAAGCAACCGGCGTAGTGCCCATCTCATAGTGACATGAACATTTCTACGATATTAACATCATCCAAATAATAAAAACCATACAACATAATATTTACTAATGTATACCTCAACCGTCAACCCTAATGAGAGATGAGAACTCTTGACTACATGGCCCAAATAGATATATAAACAACAGAGTATGCAAACTCAAAATTATACACAAAAATAACACAATGATCAATCTCGACCAATCGTACTAATGAGAGATGAGAACTCTTAATTGAGTGGTCCCAAGTGACAAATATAATAAATCTCTTCAAAACATCTCTCAGGCAAAAGCTCTAAGAAAGAATGACATATAAGCACATTGCTAGTCCTCAATGTCATATAGAAAGACGAACTCACAACTATCTAGATTTAGGCTACCTTAGATGACAAATGAGAATAGAGTATGTCTCTCATATAATCGTCATCCGATCCCTACTAAGTTGATAACTCATAAGAAATGGATCTACCTAAGCCCTCCAGATGAGAGACTAATGAACCACGACAATGGTCTAGGAAACACTAATGACCACAGCCCATTTTCTACAGCCCCATGGTTACTCTCAGAATCGTGACAGTAATATCCATAGCACGTCATAAACATGCTGCAAGGCTTCGTCCTGCATTGGTCATAACTTTTACTTGCCCTTGGTAACAAACTGTTGGTCCTTATATGATATATGGGTAATGGCTCTAATGATGGTAATATCTCTCAGCCTCAAACTCATGAAATTGACATCATGGATTTAGGGCACGAACTCGCAATCAGGACCACTAAGATTTATACTAGGACATCTAGAAGGTCCTAATCATGCATTCTTCATATTGGCATGAAATCTATAATGTAGATCCCAATGATAGCATCATACATAATAAACCTTCAAGTACAACCCTAGGAGTAAATAATGATACTTGACTAGTTAATTCTTAAAGGATTAGCCTATAAATTTGTAATATGCCTTCAACTTGTAGCCCTCGAAGACAAATAGACCTCACGGGTACTAAACTCATAAGGTTCCCCACTAGATGATTATCGAAATTCCTAACCCTCTAATGATAAATAACATTTACTTACAAATATTAACTCAGCCATGACATACAACCTAGTATTGCTAGTTCATTTACTCAATGCCCATAAACTACACTCACTACGCATAATAATATTCCATACTACAACTCAAACACTAAGCAAAGAAATATTAGTGAATATCTCATACCGCTCAGTATTACTGATACATTTACTAAGAATTCTCATCATATAGAATTTTAAATCAATTATACGATGCAATTATTTATTGATTTGGTAGGTTTTTATAATAAAATCTAGGTTTTCAAAAAACTTTGATTTAATCTCAAAAGGATCATCATTAATTTCAATAAGGTTTACATAAATTAACTCGGCATTAGTTTCCGAAAAGGCTTAAATAATAAACCTTTATTTTTCTAAAAATCTTTATTAAAAACCTCTTATACAATCACAAGAAATATATATATTAAACATTTACTCAATTTCAAACCTCTTAAACTACCATTTTAGATAACTCGTAACTTTGAAATTCTTCTTTAACAATTTAAAATAATAATCCCAGGGAAGTCTAATAATTCATGATTTCTTTTATATAACAAATCAAAAACGATACTATTTTTCCAATAAGAATTTTCAATTTGAAATATTTCCCAAATATATAAAATAAAATTCCTACATCAATATAACTAAAACTCTAATTTAAGCTTTGAATCACTTTTAAACTATTATTAAAAAGTATTTCATCAATCTGAAAGTATATGATTTATAAAACCTTTTACATTTTTGACATCAAAATATTGATTTGTAATAATTTATTTGTATAACAAAATGTATGAATTTTCTTTCCATAATAGTACCGAACACACACAAACACATACATATTACCAAAAGCTTTTAAAACCGGTTCCTTTATTTAGAAATAATCAAATACAATAATATATTACTTCCAAAAATTTCCTAGCAATGTATAATAAATCCTATAAATAATAATTCTCATACAACAAATAAATTTTCGTTCAATTTATTATTGCTTTAAAATAATATTTTTTTGAACTTCCAATTTATTAAATCCAAGTAAAACTAATTCATTACTAGAAAATTTTAAATTGTAAATACCACTCTTTTTAAACCCTTTAAATAATTTTATAATTATCCATAAATAAAAATATAATACTCGAAAATTAGCTTATCTATAAAAAATCCTAAAAATAGTCACTTCCAAATAATTCATATTTGCACAATTCTCTCAATCATTACACTTTTTTATATTTTCTATTAATAATAATATTTTCAATATTGATTAAAATTGTTCCTAAAACCCACATTTGTATCTAATATATTTTATTTCATTCAAAACTTTTAATTGTACTTCCTTCATCTCTTTTGGTCAATTTCTAGTGTCATGTGAGCTATTTATTCTGTAATATATAGACATGTGTTCAAAAATTAACCAACGTTCATCACAACAACAAGTAAATAATACTTTTAGATAGTACCAACTAATTCAATCCATATCAACCATCAATCACCATAAAACCATTAAATAAAGTCATAGAAAGCTATCTAGAAAATATTTGTGAGTTATGGAGATAACTCACCCTGTTAATGCTTCCTTTTCTCTCCAACAAGCATCCAAAACCCAAATCAACACTACTTAACCCCAGCCACTACCTTGCATCATGCTACCTTCCTCAACATCTATGCTTACAACCATAGCGCACAGATCATCGACAACTACCACAATTTCTCCTCCTCCTGCACACTGCCATCGTGCCTTTCCAATCGTGCATGCTTCCCATTGCCAATCACGTCATGAACGTTGCATAGTCCAAGCAACCCACCAACTACTTCCCCCTCTATTTGATTACGTGTCTACCTTGTCCAGATAGTGATACCTTTTTCCTTTTTTCTTTTTTTAACGCATCTTCTCTTTTTTTTCCTTATGTTATTTTCCCAAGATCAGATTTATATAGGATAGAATACATTATGAGAGGAAAAGGAAGGGGCATGCTTGGTTGGTTATGGGCTAAAGGAATGATCTATAGATAGAGAATGCACTAGAACATCTATTATTTACATTTAATTACCTCTTACTTATCTAATTTAAACATCATAATTTCTTTTACCTGTTAGCTAATTCTATCATTTATCAATAAATCCACTCCCAATTTAAATTGAAATTTTAAATGTTTCATAAAGTATATTTGATAACTTCTACAAAATATTTTAATTCGTAAATTATTCATCATTATTGACTTGTTCATTTTATTAATATCAAATAGACATTTATTTTCATTTATTTCAACTATATAAAAATATTTATAGAAGAAATATATTTTATATCAATTCAAATATTTTATTCAAATCCGATACATTTTCTAAAAGAACCAACTTCAATTTATTAATTTAAAAATATGTTTATCGTTAAATCTCAATAAATTATATTTCTAAAAATTAAAATTATACATACATCAAACTCAAAATTTTATTTCAGTTAAAATTATTTATGTCAAAAACATAGAAAACAAGGTGTTATGTACACTCTAATATATGCCAAGTACAAATTTGGTCATCATTCTTATTTAATATATCAATCAATTAAATTAATGAGATAGGAATGAAATGTTTCACTCTCCAAAAACAAATTCATCCCTTATTAATTCAATAAGATTAAAGAGAAAAATAAAAGGTTTCATTCTCTAAATTAAATTAAACAAGTAATGGTCACACACAAAAAAACACAAGAGTATATTTGATATACTCTATTTTATATAAATTCACAAATTTACATTGATTAAAATATAAATAATTAAAACCTTCTTTAAAACAAAATTAAATAAATTTATTATCCGGCTTTTAAACCAGCCATACCTAGACAAGTAAGAACCATCGAATTACTAGGAAATGAAACCAGAGGTCTAAAAGTTCAAGTCTAACACCAAGATTTGAGTAAAGTCCAAAGAATCATTGTTGAACCTTGCACATATCTAGATGGAATTTAGCAATATTTAGCCATTCTTCATATTATCTGATGAGAAAAGGAAAGTCAAAGAATTCTAAGTTGAAGTCATAACTCGGTACCATGTTATGCTCCTTGACTCAATACCGAGTCATAGTTGATGAATCAACATTTTCATGTAACCTAATTCAAGGAACAAGTGAAACAAAGTACAAAGTACAAAGTCAACAGAAATCAAAATTCGGTGCCAACTTGTGAGGCTCAACTTGGTACTAAGTTAACCCATGCTTGCTGATTTGGCCAAGACCCTTTTTTGAGCCTCCTGCTGAAAGTGAAGAACGTCGGGAGAAGGTTTCAGAGCTTATTTCACCGATTTTCATTTATAAATAGAGGAAGAGATGCATAACAATGATATCTTTTTCTTTCTTTCTGAATTAATAGATTTTACCCTAATATTCTGTTGAATCCTAACCCAAGTTGTAAGCAATCTAGTTGTAAAATTATTGCTGTAAAAGAAAGTCAAAATCATTAACAACGTTGACAGTAGATGTAGGCCATTGTTCTTGGTCGAACCACTACAATTACCTTATGTTATTTCCTTATTTTTAACTTCTTTATTTCTGCAACTGCTGCTTATATACTGATTGGGTGTTTGTCCTACTTCTGATGCAAACATTTAGGTGCATTTATTGACAGGTCCTAAAATTCTTTCTCTTGGATCTACCTTAAACCTTTGGACTGTCACCATCCACAAGTTAGAACTAGAAATTGCTTTCGGAAGATCCATTATTACTTAGATTTGAAAAGAGATTATTGTAGGATACACGAAAGCTATAGCACCCAGGAACACCAAAGAAAAATCAGTTGCTTCAATACCTACCAATGATGTTGAAAATCAAGGCTCTCAACACAAGGAAGAGAAAAATCAACCCATTTTTGCTAAAGCAAACCAAAAAGTGCACCGAAAACATTGGGAATAATCAAAAGAGAGGAAACCAGGGAGTAGGTGGAAGTAAGCCGAACTTTAAAAAGTTCCTATGATATTTGAAGCCTAAAGATTATATCCCTCTGAATGAGACCGTTGAGAATATTTACTTGCGAAATAAATATGGAGAATTATCAGAAGTCGACTTAGAGAGAGTCGAGCGAATGATAGAAGCTCTCGGGGAAGTATTATCACTTCCATGGGATTCATGGACACAATTAATGAGTGTTGACATTTGAGAAATATAATTGAAGATTTAATTGGAAAAAAGGAAACTATAATAGTTTGTTAATGACCCGAAGAATGGTGGGGAAAAACAATAGACTCTATGGGCAGATGGAGAGATACAGATGCTCTTTAAGTCGTGTTGTTAAGGAAAGTTGTTTTTCTATAGATGATGGAGCAACAACAATGCTACAGAAAATTATGACTGATGATATTATTTTTTGGAATCGAGATGCAGTGTAATGCAAGCACCGATCTTGACTCTTTGGTGATATTGGCCATGATTGGGCCAGCTTCTATAAAATGATTTCTTATTGATTATGGATGCTCAGCTAATATTTTGTTTAATTAAACTTTCGATCAAATGAGGATGGATGGGAAGGATCTAAAGTGAAACAACCCTGACTCGACCTTCGAAAATCGGCACCGAATACGACACTCATATTCAAACGCCGTAGATCCAAACGTCGAACCTGGTTCACCGAAGCTTATAACACATCAAGTATAACAACACAACGAAAGAAAAGAAATGAATATCATATACAACTCCAATGAATACAATATCCAAATATGGAACAACACGGCTTCAATATGATACAAGAATATCAGAGACCATAAACAGCAGCGGAAAACAGATATCCAAGAGATAACTCCAATTTAATGCTCCCAAAGTTAGAACTCCAAACCACAAGCTCGAATCACCATCATGTTTCACCAAGCTAAGCAAATCACGTCCATGAATCCAAAGACTCCAATATCCAGGATCTCCAAAGAATACCAAAGAGAAAGCTAAAAGCTGCCGAATCGATATCTATATCTACTATCTGAAAAACCCAACTCTAGACTGCCCGTGTGGAAAATTTGTGGACACCCAGAGTTTAGGAAGGGAACAATAAACTACGGGTCAGTCATGGGACTGGTATGAGCAAACAAAAACATTTTATCTTTAAAAACAAAAAAAAGAATTTAAATTTGAAATCCGCAATGCTTTTTGGAAAATGAAACTACCATAAGGCCTCCCGTCACACACACCATACAATCGCACACTTAGGGGAGATTTCTCCTTATGATAGTCAAACATGCTTAATACGTAAAAACCATTTTGATATTATTATTAGTGCATAGTGGAAAACATTTCGAAAGTATAATATTAATCTTAGCTAGCATACATACCATTATAGTATGCCTACTATAGCTACCATGTTAGATGGCAGGTTCTACAACTAAAACCGTACAAGACGCATATTGGTAATTGGGTTTCCAACAAATGGTCAGGCTAAGGAACTTCCTATTGCCACATGGGTACGCCTCTGGAGGGACGCCCCGAGAACCTAACCGGATCTCTGCCAACACAAGGTCGGGTTACCTCTGCAAAAATAGGTAACTATTGACACGAGTATGCCATTCCCCGGTTGTAAACAACCTTTATCCGGGGCCCCAACAACAACAATCACAAAGTCATATATATATATTTGCGATATCCACATAAGTTAAGTATCTGGGCTCCATACCATGATACCACTTCTATGCAGAAGGTAATGCATATACCCTAAGGGGCGCTACTCCCTATAACCTTGCTGCATTCTTCCTGTTTTGACCATTCCGAGGTGTGAGGCTCGACGAAGTCTCGTCCACAAAGCTACGCTTTTCACAAAAGCCATGCTTTGATCAACAAATGATCAGCAGCACTTCGTATGCCACGTTACCAAATTGGGAATGTATCACTAGTAACCATCAACTATATAACCTCTAAGCATGTACATCTCAGAGAAGGGTGTTAAGCTAAGAGAATAAATTCTCCGCCACCAAATAGAAATGTATTTGATATGAACCAGTTTTACATCTCAAAGTGTAATGTCAGACACACATCCATACAAGTCTATTCCGGGTTCGAACGGAACCGAAGGCACTTCCGAAGAAGCCCTTGCACATCCGGATAATTCCTAATCACATCCGGACTCCCCATCACAAAGGGTGCTCAAATCTCTATACTGGGGATCAGCCGATGCAGAGACATTCGACAAGAAATCCTTTCATTTTCAAAAATATCCGGTCTTCGCCACCGGTCTTCAATTGTTATCCATAACGTCATATCATTATTCAGAATGGGTTATACGTCACAAAGGTCCTCTTCCGGCTAAACCGAATAGTGAGCGCAATATTTAAAAACATATGGATAATGGGATTTCAGTTAAGTCATAACTTTAAAAACCAAAACTTTTCTTTCAAATGGTTTAAACAAATAACCATTTACAAATCTTTTAAACAAAAAGATTTACTTTCGAAAAACTTTCAATGGTTTAAACTATTTCCACACTTTAATCTTTTAAACAAAAGATTCACTTTTAAAACACCTTTTTAATTTAAAAAACAAGGTTCACAAATCTTTAACAAAGATTCATTTATAACCTTTCAAAACAATTCCATTTCAAGTTGGATTAACTCATCCGGTCCTTAAATTAAAGACTCATTTTATAGCTTTCAAAACCATTTTCAAATATTCATTCATAACTTTCAAAACAATTCCCGTTTCAATCTTTTATATATAAAAGATATACCATTTAAAAATCCTCTTCAATTTCAAAATAGGGTTCAACTATCTTTCACAAAGATTCAATTATAGCTTTCAAAACCATTCAATTTCAAATTTGAAATCTTTTCATCATAATTTTGGAAATTCTTTCCTTATATAAAAGCTATTATTATTTGAAACCACTTGTTTCTGTTTCGGAAAACCCAATTATATTTGTATGAGTTAAGGCCTTTCAAATATAAACTTGGGTTAAATTCAAATTCTCAAAGCCATACTTTTAAAATGGTTTAAAAACCCATATAAATACCTTTTATAACTTGTAAAACCTTTTTAAACCAAAATTTCCAAATCATTGAATTCAATTTCAAATTTTGAATTCAAATCAAATCGAATTATTTAAATTTCAAAAACTTTATTAAGTTATTCAAAATAACTTTTATCTTTGAAATTTTAAAAAGCTTTTCACTTTTAACTCAATTCTATTTCCAAAACCATTTGGATTCAAAATTTAATTTTTTAAAACTATTTCAAAAATAATCTGTGACTTAACCAATTCCTCGTGCAATCCATATTTGTGTGTGTATAAGTGTGGTACAGGGTTTTTAAATAATAAAAGTGCAACATCCACAATCAGCACAGACTCAAATATGACAATATATTTGATAAGCGGTATAAACTATAACGCTTATCTTTCATTCGCAGATCACAGATATATATATCACAGATAATAAATTACATTAAACACAACTCAAATCAAAATAGAGCATCACAATCAGGGATGTCAAGCAATTCAATCATCCAATAGAATCTAACCATTCATAAGTAAGATCAGTTAATTGTTTGATTAATTCAAATTAGATTAACTACTTATGAATTACTAATCCTGGTTAATTAACATTAATTAATTACAAATCATTTTTGATTAATTATTCTTTAATCATTTATTAATTAACCATCAATAATAAATTAATTAACCTTTAAATATAATTAATCAACTGTAACGTTTCGGTTTTAATGTAACGTTTTCGATTTTTCGTTGCCGAAAAACCGAAATGTTATGGTTTAAGAAAGAAGAAAGAGGTAGAAGAAGAGAGAAAAAGAGAGAAACAGAACAACAAAACAGAAAGAACAACAGAACAATATCAGAATCTCACAATCGCAGCGGAACAACATATAATAGATAAATGAATATTCATTAAAACAAAAGAACTATACATTTTATACATTACATCACATTACATTCATTATCAGAGTGTACAACAACAGACAGCGGAAAAGAAATACTATATACAATAGATAATATGCTACGCCATCCAGCTCGCCTCCAGATATCTGTAGCAACACCTGAATCCAGAATGACCTGATAACCTAACTCTAGACTGCCCGTGTAGAAATTGGTAGGCACCCAGAGTTTAGGAAGGGAACAATAAACTCCAGGTCAGTCATGTGACTGGTGTGAGAACTTAAAACAGTTATTTATCTTTTAAACAAAGAACAGGAGAAATTTTAAAAGAAAATTCGCAATGCTTTTTGAAAATGAAACTACCATAAGATCTTCCGCTACACACACAATGCAAACGCAGACTTAGAGGAGGTTTCTCCTTATGATAGTCAAAGATGCTTACTACGCAAAATCAAAACATTTTTGATATTATTATTAGTGCATAGTGTAGAAAACAATTTCGAAAGTAGAATATAAATCTTAGCCAGCATAGGTACCATTATATTATGCCCGCTACAGCTACCTCCTGAGGAGGCAGGTTCTACAACTAAAACCGTACAAGGCTCGTATTGTTTCTTTGGATTTCCAACAAATGGTCAGGCCAAGGAACTTCCCATTGCCACATGGAAACGCCTCTGGAATGACGTCCCGAGAACCTAACCGGATCTCTGCCAACACAAGGCCGGGTAACCCCTAACTGGGTAACAACTGACACGAATATGTCATTCCCCGATCGTAACCGATCTATATCCGAGGATCCCCGATTTCCAACAACCACAAAGTAATAAATTTGCAGTAACCACATAGGTTAAGTATCTAGGCTCCATACCATGATACCACCTCTATCCAGAAGGAATGACATACACTAAAGGGGTGCTACCCCCTAATAACCTTGCTGCATCTTTCCTGTTTTGACCATTTCCGGGGTGTGAGGCTCGATGAAGTCTCGTCCACAAAGCCACGCTTTACAAAAGCAGTGCTTTGGGTCAACAAATGATCAAAGCAATGATCACAAGGATAAACGATCAAACAAATGATCCTATCACAAATGATCAACACAATGATCATTTCACAGCATCACTCAGCATGCCACACTACCAAATTGGGAGTATATCACTAATAACTTTCAACTACATAACCTCTGAGCTCGTACGTCTCAGAGAAGGGTGTTAAGCTAAGGGAATAAATTCTCCGCCACCAACAGAAATATATTTGAAAGAAATCAGCTTTATATCTCAACTTGTAATGTCAGACATACAATCCATACAAGTCTGTTCCGGGATCGAACAGAACCGAAGGCACTTACAAAGAAGTCCTTGCAATCCGGATATTCATTAATCACGTCCGGACTTCCCGTCACTAAGGGTGATAAAACCTCTGTACCGGAGATCAGCCGATGCAGAGTAACTCGACGGTAATCCTTCCATTTTCACAATTATCCGGTCTTCAACGCCGGTCTTCAAATGCAATTTATAACGACGTATCACTATTCGGAATGGGTTATACGACCCCATGGTCCTTTCCCGGTTAACCCGAATAGTGAGCGCTTATTTTAAAAATAAGTGTGGCATCCAATTCAAGCAATCACAACAAATACTCATTCAAGGGTAAATATTGATAGTCGGTTATTTAACTATCAATAGAGATGAGCAACATCATCAGATTCCAAATAATTTTCCAAATTATTTATTTCTACAAAAATATCTTTACAAGATATAAATTTTTCCACACTTCGAAAATAAACAACGTTTATTTTGAAAACCAATTTCCTTTTTCATTTATAAATTCCATAGTGAATTTATATCTTCAAAATATCTATTGATCTACAGTTTTCAATAGATTTCAAATATTCAATTCCAATTTATCTTCAAAAAGATAAATTCTTAAAAACATTCCATTTCATATTGGAAAAGCATTTCCATACTTATTTAATAAGTAATTCACAAAATCTTATTTATTTTCAACAATTTGAAAATATTCAATATACTTAACCCATAGTTAAGTACATATTTCATCTTTTAAGGAAAACGTTCTTTTATTCACTTTTATTTGGGTCAAAACGAATGTTGCGTAAAACATCGTTACGACAACCCAAAATCACTAGTATAGGGATTCGAAATTAAATAGATATATAAATCCCAATACTATATAAAACATTTTCTTTTCGGAAATCATTTACTATAACAACAGTGTTATAGTCACCATTTCTTTCTATTTCTCGAAAACGTCTATTTCAACAATAAATGTTGAAATCTATGTTTTCATTTCCCTCTATTTCTCGAAAACGTCTATTTCAACAATGAATGTTGAAATCTATGTTTTCAATACTTGATGTAATTTAAGACATCTTTAAATCGTTTTAAATTCCATTTAAAACATTCCTTTCCCAAAATATATCCATTTTCTTTAATAATATATTCACTGTTCAAAATCGTGAATGTATTTCCTTTAATAAATTTCAATATTAAATTTATCAAATTCAATTGATTTTCGAATTTATAAACAATGTCTATAAATTCCATTCCTATTTATAAAACTTCGATTTATAAATCTCCTTTATTAACTAATTTGATTTATATAACTCAATTATAACCCAACAGTCCATATTATAAGTTGAATACTTACAATATCATTTATTTACAAAGACGTTCTTTTTAAAACTTCACAAATTAGGAATCTCTTTACTTATAAGATTTCGTTTATATTTTATAACACTTCAACTTATAAAATCTCCTTTATTAACAATTTCTATTAATATCCTATTTAAATGCCAAAATCCAATTTATAAGTTAATTACTTATAAATCCTTTATTTTACAACATCTATTCATTTTATAATACTTATAACACTCGTTTTATAATTCCAATATTTTAAATTCATAAATATCAAATTTTTTTCTTTTATATAAACCGTATATAATAATAATTCAAAAATCTCAATTTAAGCCATTTCATAAATTTACTAACTACTTATCTCCAAAAATAACATTTTGGTTATATTTTCCAAAAATCCTGAATTCTATAACTTTAAAAATTGAAATTTTAAATTTATCTAAAATGAATCAATTCAAAATTTAAATAAAAACATATACTTGAAAAATCAATTAAAAAAATTCTTTTTTTAAAAATAAAAATCGTTATTTTTAACTTTGAAAATGAATCCGATGATGCAACAGCATCCAATAGCCAATCACAGCAACAAATATCATATATCAATATGATAATCAACAATCATCACAATATTTACAAGCAAATAAATATTTGTGAGGAATCCAGTTGGATCCCTCCAACCTGTTTCCCTGCATCCACAGATGTTAGCACAATACCAATTCCACTTCGAGGTGGAATATCGCGGTATCTGGGATTTTATAAAATATTATCCGCTTAATAGGCGGCGCAATAGGGTCTCATCCGCTATACAAGGCGGGAAATCAATCAACTGCAATATATACATATGCCAATATATATATATATATATATATATATATATATATATATATATATATTGCTATATATATAGATATATCCTACTATATCTAATATCACAATCAAGCAAACAATCAATCAATCAACAAATTTTAAATATAACTATTTAAAATTTAACAAACCCTTTTGAGTGAGAAGTTCTCACCTTTGATTTTAATTGCAGCCCGTTTTCCAATCCGGCTTGTTTTTTTTTTCTCTTGATTTATACCTAGTATAAATATTTACACATTTTATTAATATTCGAATCAATCAAATAACCAGTTACCGTTTAACAGTTTAATTAACTGATAGTTTCGTTTAAATCAATTTTCTCCCATAATTAAATTTATTTAACTAATTATTTTACTTTAAATAAATATCTTTATTTTAAATCAATTTCTTGTAAATTAATTTATTTAACTATCATTTTAATTTTCAACTAACTTCCTGTTTCTTTAACTAAATCTCATTTATATATACATATTTCAAACTTTTTTACTTATAAAAATTTCTTCAACATTTAAAATTTCGAATTTCAAAACCTCCCCATTTTTTCTGTTTTACCATTTACTGTATTACCTTTCCTTTCTCTGTAACATACATATATCACCTTTTTTTTTAATTTAAACGAATACTGCAAATTTAAATTTTGAATTAACTGAATTGTTAAAAAAAAATCAATACCTTACTGACTCATATTTCTTATTGTAACATGAGCATCTAATTTAGGTATAAATATGTTTACTTCAAAAATCAAATACTGTTAATTTTTTTTTTCACAAATTTAATATATGTAAATTTAAAATCAGAAATCTATACCTCCCAGCAATCGATTGACAACTCGACCCATCCCCTCGCAAGCGCCAGGTCGAGCACGAGATGCCCAAAAGCCCACCTCCAAGCCGATGCCTGAAGTCGCCATCGCCAGACTTCCATGCGACGTCGATCCATCCTGAGTCGCAGTCGCGACTCTTGCCTGCAGCCACGTATGCGAGCTGCTCCTCCCCATCGCCTGCGCTCGAAGCCAGGGTACGCCGCCGCCTCCTTATCGCATGAGCACCCCTACGCGCGAGCGCCACTGCCTACGGCCGCGACATCTTGCCCTAGATCTGCCGCCCCCCACGCGATCTCATCATCGCGATTGCTTACAGTCGCCGCTTCTTCTTTTTTTATTTACTGAGAGGAGTTCGATTTTTTATTTGTAGAAGAAGCTCGGCCATTGTTTGTTTCAGAGGATTTTGATTTGGGGATGAAGAAATTAGGACGGAGTGGCCATTGATTAGAAGATGATTTCGATTTTTTTTTTTTTCGTTTGAAATGTTTTGAACAGAGGGAGAATTAAATAAGCCTTCGAACTGATTTGTTTTCTTTTTTCTTTCTGAACGAAAGATTGTGCTCAGAGTTTTAAAATGAAGAAGATGGATCTCAGTATGCACGTTGCAGGTGCTAGGGTGGCTAAGTACAAACATAGGGTGGCTGATGTTGACAATTTTATAATTTAAATTCAAATTGAATTTGATTCAAATTTCCAACGCGTTTATACGTCGTGTGCTCACATATCAATTCCGAAAAATACAAAATTTGAAATCCGACAATAATTCAATATTACGGACCCAATGGAACTGGTTTCGTCGAATTCCGAGACTGTATGAAAAATGACTATTTTTAAATATCGATTTAAACGATATAAATTCAAAAATGAACAAATTACTTTCAAATTCGATTCTGAAGCTTCAATTATCTTCAATATTATCAATATAAATTTTCTAAGCCTTTGAAATATTTTTAATCAGCTTAAAACTGAAGATTCAAATTTTTATTCAACTTTCAATAGATTAAATTTTATAATTTAATCGCCAATTTCATAGTTATATTGAAAATTCAATTCAAATCATTATTCAAATATTTAAAATAAATTAAATATTTCATTTTTTAATTGTTCAAAATCCTAGGTCGTTACATCAACCTTTAATTATTAAATAATTAACTTTTAATTATTTAATTATTCTTTAATTAATTATACTTGATAAATTAATCACTAATCACTTGATTAATTAATTTTGAATTATAAATTTATTATCCTTAATTATAAATTAATTAATCCTCAATTATAAATTAATTATCCCTTAATCATTAAATTGATTAATCTTTAATCAATAATTAATTAGTCTTAATTATGTAATTAAAAATCCTTAATCATGAAGCTAATTAACCTTAATTCATTCCTTAATTGTTAATTAATAAATCTTAATTATTAATTAAATACTTTAATTAGTCACATAATTAGATTAATCACCTTGATTAATTTATCTTTAAGTAATTCATAATTAATCCTTTTAATTATATTGGGTAATTATCCTTCTACATTACTTTCATTAAGTAATTACCCTTTAATTACTTACACTAAGTAATTTCCTTTTACTAATTACATTCAGTAATTATCCATCAATTTCTTTCATTAAGAAATTATCCTTTGATTATTAACATTAATTCACTAATCTTTATTAATCTCATTAAGTGATTAACCTCTAATTAATTTCACTAACTAATTATTTTTAATTAATCACAACTTTAATTAATTAAAGATAAACTTTTTATTTTTATCAAACACTTAATTATATCCTTAAATCTCATTAGAGAACATTTAAGAATCAATTATAAAATTGAAAACTTTAAAACAAAACAATTTTAAAACATTTAAATTATCATTAACATCTCTGAAAAATTATTCAACCTTGCTTAATAAATTAAGTAAATACTTATTTTTGAAAACTTAGTTACCATTCCCTTTAAACTTATCTACTTTAAATAAAATTTAAAAACTTGGTTAAACATTCCTTTGAAACATATTCAATTTTAAATACACTTGCCTTTACTTTTAAAACTTGTTTTAAATAAATTTTACTTTGAACTCAGTTCTCATTTATTACTTTAAAACTTAGAAATATTTTGAAAACTTGTTTTGTTTCCATTTGGCTTTGAAACATTTTGTTTTCAACTTGTATTTCTCTTTGATTAGTAATCTTTAGTTTTACTCTTTATCTTCATTTACATTTAAACCTGCATTCCCCAATATTTTTTTATCCGGTACAAGTTTCTTTTAATCATTTAAAACCTTACTTCAGATTTTAAAACCTGTGCATAATCAACTTTTGAATTTTAAACCCTGTTATTATTGAAAACTTGGTATCTAACTAAACAGCCAGAGCCCATTCTTTCCCGAGAAATCTTCTTCTACTACTACTTTTCTTTTTTTCTTTTTAACTTTGTTTAGTTATAACATTCATACATGACTACAGTTTGCAAGCACTCAGGTAGACCAGAGCATGGTAAACATAAGTGCAACCAAACATATGCACTTTGGTCAAGCAACAGGAATACTCATGCACATGTACAGAAAAACATAGCAACACTGAAACATGTACTTAACATGGACCCAAACATTATGACACAAAGCAACAGCAACCAGGCTCAAGTAGCAGCAACAAGAGAAACACACAGTGCAAGTGAACAGGTACACATACAACAAGGAAGTAGCGTCTTGTACAATTAGAATGGACACAGGACATGTCAAGCATAATGAACATGCGGTGACCAACTAAACCACAAAGGTACCACACAAGGACTACAACCTGACCAGGAAAACAACAACGCAAAATAACCAGACTTGAGCAAATGCTCGCAGACATAGCAACAGGGAAAACAAAATCGTATATACAAGATAATCAGGTGCTAGTTAAGATTCAAGGGATTTATACATGGTGCAGTGATACACGAGTAAAGGCTCAAACATAGAAGAAGTATGAGGTTGTGGGTAGTGGTGTGTTAGTTTCAAAACAAACAAGAAAATTAGGCAATCCTAAATCAGTATTTGAATCAAGAATCAAAGTAACATATCTGAGCAATAGATCAAGATTCAACAGGTTAAAGGTTTTTTTTTTTTTTATAAAGCTGGTTTACTCGCCTTCAAAATGAGGAACAGAGGAAACTGAAGATGATCAAGCTTGCTGTTAAATTTATTGAGTAGAAATGATCTGGACTATGCTGTTTGAATTGAAGCTTTGAATGCTCGTTACAGGCTGAAGTTTGTTGCTTGATGTTGAATCAATTCCAGTTTTGTAACTTATTCCCAGGTTTGATTTTGATATGCTTCTCATTGTTAAATTAGCTTTCTTATCAATTGATCTGAAACTGGAATTGCTTGATTAAGTTTGAGATGCTCTGATTCCCGTTAAGTTGCTTCCAGGTTAAATTTTTCTTAGAATTTTTCTCTGGCTCTTGAATGTTAGATTGATACTTGCTTGACATTTGATTTTATTCACATGCTTCTGATTAATAGCTTCCAGGTTTGCTTTTTAACTTTGCCGGATTTAGATTTTGATTTGCTACTTGATTTCCAGATTATCATTTCCAGGCTGAAAACTTTGCATTTTTGAGTTGAGATGATTTTGTTTTCCTCTGGTCTAAACTTACAAGTTTGCAACTGAAATCTTTTTGATCTTGCTCAGGTTAAAAGCTTGAGAAAACTGTGGTTAAATTTCATTTTCTTCTTTTCCTTTTTCCAGGTTTTGTTTTAAGCTTGGCCTTCATTTTGGGTTTGAGAATCGAATGAATGAAGTTTTTGAGAATTTTTTTTAACAAAACAGCCTGGCTTGCATGTTTTATAAATTTAATTTAAAAGAAAAGGAGTGATTTGCCACTTGTTAATTTTTCCATGTTGATTCATCACACTTGTTTAAAACAAAGAAATTTATGTTTAAGTCCCTAATGTGAATCATTTGTAGATTTTGTTTTTAAACCTTGTGTTAGTATAAATTATGTTTTATGTATATACAATCTATGTTTTTATTATTTTCAAATGTATTAGGCTTTATTAATTTTAAAATAAATAAATAAATATTAAGACTTTAATTTGTTTACATTTTAAATCCTTATGTTAATTCATTTATAAATCATGTTTTTATAAACATGTATCTACATATGTATTATATTTCCTATTTATATTTTTAATTTAATAAAAATCCATTTTCTTTCACAAATTCTAAGATGTAATGTTTTTATCTTTATATACATTCTCATTTACACAAATAAAATTTATTTCAATCATTTTTCACATTACAATTTTAATTTAGTTCAATACATTTACATATATACATTTATGTATTTTACATTCATTTTTCTTCTTATCATTTCTATTTGCACAACTTTTAAAGGAAAAGGAATGATTTGAGAATCTTGATACATATTAACAAATAATCACATTTATTTATATATGAGAATTTAACTTAAAAATAATCCTTGTGAAAATTATTACTCGAATTCCCAAATTACATCTTCTAAATATCAATGTATTAAAATTTTAGAAACCAAACTTTTATTAACTTAAAGCTTTATTATTATTCTATTTATTTTCAACACATTTATTTATAAGATATTAAATATAGAATTTCAAATCCACAATTAAATTTTAAAATCAATGTCCAAATAAACAAATATCTTATTAAATTTGAAAAATTCAAATTAATTTACAATTTTATTCAAAAATTTATTTTAATTATCAATTTAAACTTAATTAAAAATCAGGATCGTTACATAACGCCATGTGAATCCCTAATCCAGGGAGTTAATGAAGAGGCCACGGTGCAAGTAAGTGGCATTGATTTATCGGTGAAGCATGGTGAAGGTGATCCCAAGAGATTTCTTGTGTAGACGTTTGTTGTGATTGATACATACTTTTTTATAGCCCTTTCCTAGGCTAACTGGCCCTTGCTAGTTTTAGGGGCCCTGGCCCCATATTGTTTAATAATAAAACTTCCCACGGAGAAAAGGGTATGAGCTATGAAAAAAGAACAAAATACTAAATATGAATGTTATGTCGCGGATTTTAGAGAGGAAAAGTGATGAGAGAAAGGGAAGGTTGTAGAGAAGACTCTTTGCATCAAAATAACTAATCCGTTCAACATCGCCAAAGTCCTGGCTCGGACTGCATTGTAAACTTTATAAATCTATAGATCTTGGGGAAGAGCCAGAGAATGCGAGGGCGGCCCAAGACAAGCTAAGATTAGCATCTTGATCGATGACGGTGACCTCACTTGGGTCTTAAAGATCGGATATCGGTTTGGCATGAGAATGAAGTGTTAGGAACTGGAGATGATTATTTTATTATTACTTATATACTAACACTATTGGCTAGATGTATATGAATGTTGTTATGCAGGATACATATAAGGTAGGTACTGATTATTGAAGACTGTACAGTATAAAGATCAAGAATGAAGAAACCAAGTTTGAAGACTTATGAGTATCAAGATCAAGATTTTAAGATATGTTTCTAGTTTTTGTTAAAACTTCATGATAGCATGGAAGTCTTCATTTCAAATTCCATTTGGGATGGAACCTATTTCTACCTTACTTATTGGCTTACAAACCCATGATAGGTAGCTTACAAACTTACGACAAGTGGCTTATAAACCCACGATCATTCTGGTTTTGTACAAATTCTCGAGTCCTGATGAGATGAGATATTTTGTAGGAAAAAGGTTGCAAAACTACTTCAAAATGATTTTCAAAACTGCTTTTCAAAATATTATAGCTTTAAAATTATCTTTTTCAAATGATTTTCAAAAAGATGTTTTATCTTTAAAATATTATTTGTTTTTGTTTTAAAATAAACTCTTGTTTTAAACTTCATTTTCAAAACAAATTTTACATTGTTTTTTAACATAGGGATGTCGACATCATGGGATACCCCATGCCCACATGTTGGCCGTTGAATTCAAAAGCTTCAATTTTGAAAAGAAGTGTCTATTCGTTCAAATCTCTTCATGAATGGTTATGACCGTATGTGCTGTATAAATAGCATTCATAGATGAAATTTTTAACTAACTATTTTCTTCACTTCTTCTTCTCCACATGTCCATATTCTAAAAAATTTATATTTTCAAGATCGTGCCGAAATTCTGCCAAATTCTCAAGTGGATCAAACTAGAATCTCATTCTTGTTTGATTCTCTGTCCTCTCTTGAAGATCAAAGTACTATTCATGGTTATAGGATCAATTTGTAATCAAAAGTTTATCGGTCTCTCTATAAGGTATGGTTGTGCCTGAAAATCAATTGGGTGATTTTGTCCTGTAAATCAAGAGAGTTCACCCTGGAATCGTGAGACAGGAGGGTAGCTCAAGGCCTTTAGAAATTGAGGGTTGTAATCTCGACATTGGTATAATAAAAATCTGTATGAGGTGATTGCCTTGGTACAGGACTGGATGTAGGGTAACTCCAAAGCTGTATAAAATCTGGTGTGTTCTTTCCTTTTACTTCTTTTTATTTTACTTTTCGCATCTATGTTTGATTCTATGATTGTTCTGCGATTAGGTTCTGCATTTGTTTATATCATAAGTTTAAATTAGTCCATATAAGTCTTGGAATCTATTAAACACTATTCACCCCCCTCTTTTGTTAAATTAGCCTTAAGATCCTTAATCTGCACTCCCTTTCAATGGGTATCAGAGCATAAGTTTTCGTAGTTTTCATAATCTGAAACTTGAAAAGTTAAAAATGGCATTTTGTGAAATTTAATTAATACTAGTTTTAATTTATGCATTTCATCAAAGTATCATAAGTCTGCTTATAGTTTTCATGAAAAATCAAGTTATCTACCGAATTGGTTTGTTATGCAGGAATAGACATGTTACATGGCTTTTGAAGAATCAACAACCAATGGACAAATCGTGAAATTGAGAAAGATAAATGGATACTTGATAGTGGATGTTCAAGGCATATGAATGGAAATCCCGAGATACTCAATGACATTATATATCAAGGTGGTGTATTAGTCAACTTTGGAGATAACTCAAAAGGACATGTGATTAGCATCGACAATGTCGGTAATTCTAAAACTCCTCTTATTTCTGATATTTTTCTAGTTAGGAATTTAAAACATAATTTTCTTAGTATAAGTCAATTATGTTATAAAGGATTTAAAATTAAATTTGGAAAAGATAAGTGTCACATCGAATATAATAAGTCAAATATTATCTTTGAAGGAATTCGGAAGAAAAACATTTACATCCTTAATATGAAAGTTTCAAATGACAACTTATGTCTTTTGGCTAATACTAGTGACCCTTGGATTTGGCATAAAAGATTTGGTCATTTAAATTTCAAACTGTTATCTAGGTTACCAAAACTTGACTTAATTGGAGGTCTTTCCAAATTAAACTTTAAAGTAGATAGTATATGTGATGCTTGCTAATTAGGAAAATTTAAGGAAAGTTCATTTAAATTAAAAGATATGATTTCTACTTCTAAATCTCTAGAATTACTTCATTTAGATTTATTGGGTCCATGTCAAATTTAATTAATTAATCACAATAAATATGTTTTTGTAATTTTAGATGATTATTCTAGATATACTTGGACAATTTTTTTTCAACTTAAATGTGATGCTTTTGAATTATTTAAAAAAATTCTAAAAGAATTCAAAATCAACTTTCTTTAAAAATAAAAACTATTTATAGTGATCACAGTGGAGAATTTAAAAAAGAAAATTTTGAGAATTTCTACAATCAAAAAGGAATTACTCATAATTTCTCTTTTCCAAGAACTCCACAACAAAACGGAGTGGTAGAACGCAAGAATAGAACGATTCAAGAGTGTGCTAGAATAATGCTTTCTGAAAGTAACTTACCTAAAAACTTTTGGTCGGAAGCAGTCGCTACGACTTGTTATATATTAAATAGGATTTTAACTAGACCGTCAACTAATAAAACACCATATGAATTACTTTACAATAAGAAACCCATAGTAGCTTATTTTAAAGTTTTTGGTAATAAGTGTTTTATTCTTAATACAAAAGATAATTTAGATAAATCTGAACCTAAATCCGAAAAAGGTATCTTTTATCGGATATTCTAATAGAAGTAAAGCATTTAGAATTTATAATTTAAGAACTAACACTATTGAAAAAACAATGCATGTATATTTTGATGAAAATTTTAAAGATACTATACAAATAGAAGATGAAGATTTTATAACTTTAAATAATGAACCTAATGAAACTAAATGTGAAATCATTCAACCTAATAAAAGAATTAGATTATTAAAAGATCATCCAGTAAAAAATATACTAGGAGATATTGAATTTATAGTTAAACGAGAAATCAACTAAACAGTATGAGTAATGTAGCTTTTATATCAAATATTGAACCTAAAAATCCGAACGAAGCATCATCTGATGATTCATGGATTCTTTCTATGTAAGAAGAATTGAATCAGTTCACCAGAAATAATGTTTGGGAACTTGTTCCTAGACCTGAGGATAAAAATATAATTGGAACAAAATGGATTTATAAAAATAAAATGAATGAATTAGTGAGGTCTTGAGAAATAAAGCTCGTTTAGTCGTGCAAGGTTATTGTCAAGAAGAAGGAATTGATTATGACGAAACCTTTGCACCTGTAGCAAGACTAGAAGCGATTAGGATTCTACTTGCTTTCGCAAACTACAATAATTTCAAGCTATATCAAATGGATGTTAAAAGTGCTTTTCTAAATGGTTTTGTAAAAGAAGATGTTTATGTTGAATAATGTCCACTTTTTAAAGATAATAAATTTCTGAATCATATATGTAAATTAAGGAAAGCTTTATATGGTCTGAAACAAGCACCTAGAGCCTGGTATGAAAGACTAAGATCTTATTTACTACAATCTGGTTTTGAAATTGGTAAAATAGATACAACTCTTTTTATTAAAAGAAACAAAAATGATATTCAATTGGTACAAATATATGTAGATGATATAATATTTGGATCAACCAATAACATAATGAATAAAGAATTTTCAGATATAATGACTAAATAATTTGAAATGAGTCACACGGGAGAATTAAGTTTCTTCTTAGGACTTCAAATCAAACAATTAGATAAAGGAATTTTTATTAGTCAAGAAAAATATGCTAAGAGTTTAATTAATATATTTTGATTGACCACTTCTGATGGAAAACCAACTCCAATGACAACTAATATAGCTTTAAGTAAAGAAGATAAATCAAAAGATGTTGATCAAAAATTATATAGGGAAATGATTGCTTCGCTACTTTATATAACAACAAGCAACCTGACATCATACATAGTGTCTGTCTCTGTGCAAGATACCAATCTCAACTTAAAGAAACTCACTTAAACGCTGTTAAAATAATTTTAAGATATGTAAAACATACTTTAGATTATGGTTTATTTTACCCTAAAAACGATGTATTTGATTTAATTTCATATTGTGATGCTGGTTACGCTGGTTGTAAATCAGATCGAAAAAGTACAAGTGGAACTTGTCACTTTGTAGGACATTCTTTGGTTTCCTGGTTTAGTAAGAAGCAAAACACTGTATGGTTGTTAACAACTAAAGCAGAATATATATATGCTGCTTTGTCTTGCTCTCAAGTTTTATATATGCAACAAAATTTAAAAGATTTTGGATTAACTATAACTAAATCATCAACTTATTATGATAATACTAGTGCAATAAACCTATCTAAGAATCCAACTCATCATGCTAGAAAAAAACTTAATGATATTAGACATCATTTTCTTAGAGATAATATAAGTAAAGAAGTCATAACTCTTGAATATATTAATACTGAAAAACAAATTACTAGTATATTAACTAAACCATTAAATGAACAAAACTTAACAAAATTTAGAAAAGAATTAGGTATATGTTCACTAACTGAAATATAAATTATAAATAATACAAGTGACTCTCAATAATTAGTATAAATAAAAATTTCTCAAAAATTGAACTGGGCATGTCGACATGACCCATCCCCCTATGTCGACATACAGGCCCAAAATTTATAATTTAAATTTTCCTCAAATAATTATTAACTTATATATTTATATATTTCGACTTTTACTCCTTTTCTCTGTTCTATCTCTGTAATAAACTTTTAAAAATAGTAAATTAATGGCTTCCTCTTTTAATAATAAACCTTCTTCACCCACTTCTCCTCATTCTGGTCCTTTTCAGCGTTCCACACATGTACGAGTCATCAAATTACAAGAGAATATGAAATATTTGCTTCAAATGATAACGGAAATTCATGTGAGTCAACTGCGAATGGCAAGAGAACAAGATAGGCAAGGCAGAATCCTTAGGAATTTACAAAACTTCCTTATGGATAACCATGCCAATCCCATTGCCATCGAAGAATCATCTCAAGCATGGTTACTGAAAAAGAAAAGCCTCTAGAAGAAAAATATCCTCTACTAAATTCGTATGTTCATATGGACGAAGACGACGGCGTTATTTGCGTTGGAGAGGTCCTTTTTGACGCTAATGGGAACTTGGTCGAACAAAGTGGAAACTTTTGTCCCCACTATCCAAATTGTTCGGTCCATAAATCACCAATAGTTAAGGGTCCTCGTTAAGCGTTTTATTGTTTACTTGATTGTATATTGGTTTGTTAATTCGTATACAAGTGTTAATATTCTTCTAAAAACAATCTTTGGTGTATAAAATATTGAAATCCATTTAACTTAGGATGCTATATTTCACTCACACATAGTTATTATTCTTATGTCATATGTTTGCTTATCTCATTTTCTATTAAGTTCAAGGTTTATAGTTTATTTTTTTTTTGATGAAAATGGGAAGTTATATAAAACAATAGGCTTGGAGTAAGAGGGAGTTGTTGGTGTCAGGGGGAGTTATGGTATAATCGAAGTGGTAAGTAGATTTTGTAAGGTTGTCATCATAAAAAAGGGAGAGATTGTTAGGAACTGGAGATAGTGGTTTTGATGACGACAACCTTTGTAATTTATTTTATTTTGACTTATATACAAACACTATTGTCTAAATATATATGAATGTTATTTTGCAGGATATACATAAGGCAGGTACTTGAAGACCGTACAGTATAAAGATCAAGAATGAAGAAATCAAGTTTGAAGACTCATGAGTATGAAGATCAAGATTTCAAGATATGTGTCTAGTTTTTGTTAAAACTTCATAATAGCATAGAAATGTTCATTTCAAATTTCATTTGGGATGGAACCCATTACTACCTTCTTAGTGGCTTACAAACCCACGACAAGTAGCTTACAAACCTACGACAAGTGGCCTACAAACCCACGAACATCCTGGTTTTGTACAAGTTCAGGAGTCCTGATGTGATGAGATATTCTGCAGGAAGAAGCTTGCAAAACAACTTCAAAATGGTTTTCAAAACTGCTTTTCAAAATTTTTTAGCCCTAAAATTATCGTTTTCAAATGATTTTCAAAAAGATGTTTTAAATTATTTGTTTTTGTTTTAAAATATACTCTTGTTTTAAACTTCATTTTCAAAACAAATTTTACATAGTTTTTTTAACATAGGGATGTCGACATCATGGGATACCCCATGACGACATGGTGGCCATTGAATTCAAAAGTTTCAATTTTCAAAAGAAGTGTCTCTTCGTCTAAATCTCTTCACGAATGGTTATGACCATTCTTGCTTTATGAATAGCCTTCACAAACGAATTTTTGACTAACTATTTTGTTATTTTCTTCACTCCTTCTCCGCAAATCTATATTCTAAAATTTTCATACTTTAAGATCGTGCCGAAATTTCGCCAAATTCTCAAGTGGATCAAATTAGAATCTCATTCTTGTTTGATTCTCTATCCTCTCTCGAAGATCAAAGTGATATTCAGAGTTATAGGATCAATTTGTAATCAAAAGTGTATCGAGTCTCTCTATAAGGTATGGTTATGCTTGGAAATCAATTGGGTGATCTTGTGTCCCGTAAATCAAATGAGTTGCCCCGGACTCGTGAGACAGGAGGGCACCTCAAGGCCTTTATAAATTGAAGATAGTAATCTCGACATTGGTATAATAAAAATCGGTATGAGGTGTTTGCCTTGGTACAGGACTGGATGTAGGGTAACTCTAAACCAGCATAAAATCCGGTGTGCTCTTTCCTTTTACTGCTTTTTATTTTACTTTCTGCATCTGTGTTTGATTCTGTGATTGTTCTGTGATTAAGTTCTGCATTTGTTTATTTCATAAGTTTAAACTAGTCCATATAAATCTTGAAATCCATTAAACACTATTCACCCCCCTCTAGTGTTAAATTAGCCTTAAGATCCTTAACCCGCACTTCCTTTCATGAAGGAGTTGGTAGGGTTTCTTTGTGAAAACTTAGACGTGTTTGGTTGGGCACATTCTGACATATATGGAATATTATTGTAGATAGCATGACATACATTGAATATAGAATGATAATGCCCTTATGTGAAGTAAAAGAGGTGCAGCCTTAGTCTGAAGCGATTTGTTGCATTGAAAGAAGAAGTGGATAAGATAATGGCTTCATCTGCAATGCTATATACCTCAAATGTGTATCAAATCTAGTGTCTGTCAAGAAGCCTAATGGAAAATGGCAGACATGCATAAATTAGTCAGATCTAAATAAAGCGTACCCAAAAGAAAACTTCCCACTATCGAAGAATGACAAACTTGTAGCCTCAACCGTTGGACATGAACTATTATTCTTCATAGATACATATTCTGGCTACAATCAGATATCAACGAATGATCTAGATCAAGAGCACATAAGTTTGATTACTGAATTAGGAAAGTATCATTATTGTGTGATGCTGTTTGGTTCAAAGAATGCCGGAGCTACCTACTTATGATTGGTGAATTCGATGTTTAAGGATCATGTCGGATGAATAATAGAGGTCTTTGTGGATGATATGCTTGTAAAGTCGCATCAATTGATGAATCACAAGAGCAAGCTCTCAAAGGTGTTTGATGCACTTTAGAAGTATAGGATGAAGCTTAATCCATTGAAATGTTATTTGGGGTAGCATCAGGCAAATTCGTGGGATTCATATTAGAACAAGAGGCATAGAAGCTAATTCGGATCAGATTAATGCACTGAGAGATGTTGAAGCCCTAAAGATTAGAAGGGAATTGCAGAGATGAATGGAAATGTCGCTACCGTGAGTTCATTCAACTCAAAGGCGATATATAAATATGTGGCATTCTTTAATGCCCTCAAGAAAGAGAAAAGGAAGTTTGTTTAAATAGAGAAATGTCAGAAATATTTCCATGTCTTTCTCGATCCATAGAGACACCATTGGTTTTATCAAAGCCTTTGGAAGAAGATGGCTTGTCTTTTTACTTTATATTGTTTATTCATGCACTATATGCTGCCTTGATACATGAGGAGTCTAAAATTCAAAGCGCCGCATATTACATCAGCAAGCGGTTCACTGGATAAGAGAAGAATTATCCAAAGTTGGAGAAGCTAGCTTATTGCTTATTGATTGCTTCAAGGAAGTTACGACCTTATTCAAACATCTAATAAAATTATCGACTGATCAACCTTCGAGACAAGTGTTGCACTAACCTGAAACTTCAGAAAGGTTACTGAAGTGGAATATTGAACAAAGCCAGTACAATATAACCTACCTTACTAGGATGACGATACTAGGATATGTATTGGCTAACTTTATCATTAAGTTCACTGTCAGAGATAGAGAGATGGAGGAAGATGTGATCCAACTTGCTCAATTGAAACTGTATATATGGGCCAACGTCCAATGAATATAGCTCTGGGTAGGTGTGATTTCAGTAACCTTGGAAAAATGATCTATTATGCCTTGGAGCTTAAGTTCACTACAATGAAAAATGAAGAAAAATAATAAGTACTGATCATAGGGCTCTAGATAGCAAAATAATAATAGGTAAAGCATTGTATACATACAACAACTCTCAATTAGTGTTCTGTTGGGTGAAGGTCCTGCATTTTCTTACTGATATCAAATATTACACAAGAATGCACATTTCTAGAGAGGAGAATATGAAAGTAGATTCATTGGCGATGCTGGCTAACTTGGGGGATGTGCAGCTTATGGGATTGGTTTTAGTGGAGGTTTTTTCGACTTCAAGCGTCGACCAAATGGACGTTGATTGGACATTGGAGGCCAAAGTGGAGAGGGGGTCATGGATGACTCCACTCAGGATATATTTGTTGAAGGGAACTCTCCCTAATGGGAGAAATGAATGAAGAATACTCATACACAAAGTACCATGATGTATTATCTTGGGTGGAATACTATATAGGAGGGGATATTCCACTCGCTTACTGTGATGTGTCACCAAGAAAGAAGCTAAGAAAATGGTAGTGGATGTGCACGAGTGATGTCGTGGTGATCACATTAGAGGCAGACTTTTGGAAGGAAGATTCTTTGCTATAGATACTATTAGCCAACAGTTAATTGAGATGTGGCTAACTGTGATCGAAAGTTCGATAAATGAAAGACTTGCTAAGATTCCTAGACCCCATTCATAGAGCTTACGAAAATGGTCAGTCAATGATCATTTGTAGCTTGGGGACCTGTTATAACCGGTGTTCTACCAAGTCCAAAGGAGGTGCGATGTATGCATTGTTACAGTTGACTATTAAATGACTGGAACAAAACTGCTAGCCATGATCACTATGAAGGAAGTGATCGAATTTATGGTGAAGAACATCAAATACTGGTTTGGAGTTCTATATCAACATTGTATATTTCGAAAGCATTGAATTCAAAGATTTCTACAACAGATATTGAATTGAGAAAAGTTTTGTAGCTATAACACACCCATAAGCGAATGAACTGGTGAAGGCAGTAAACAAGATCATCAATTTCATCCTGAAGAAGCGATTGACAAAGGACAAAGGAAACTGGGTCGATGGATTTTCCCTAGCACTATAGACTTATCAAACGACTCATAAGTCCACGACCATCCATACACCATTCGTTTTAGCCTATGGGTCTGAGGCCTTCATCCCAATTAAATTGGAGGGTCCTTCTTCTCGAAGAACTCACTACGTTCGCAAGATAAACAAGAAACTCTTTCTTAATTCTCTTGACATGATCGATGAGATGCATAAAGAAGCTGATTTAAGGGTAGATATTTATCATAAAAGAGTGGCACATCAATTCAATGCCAAGGTCGGGAACATGACCTTCGAGATAGGTGATCTCGTTTAGAAACAAGCGTTTCTTAGTCTAAGGGAACTTGGCCCAAATTAGGAAGTTCCTTTTGCAATTGAACATAAGTTGGGAGATAGAACTTTCAATCTAGTGACTATTAATGGAATTTTAGTTCTAAGAGCATGGAATAAAAAGCATCTGAGATGTCATTTCACTCAGAATTACCTCTGCACATATCTAATTAGACTTTGATGTAATAAGGATGAATTTGTGATCTCATGTCTAAAAAGGAATTGGCTTTGGAAATCGATGGAACTATATCTTTAAAAGCCTGATTTAATGCGGTATGAATTATTGTAAAATCGAGAAATTCTATAGTTTGAAAATGTATATATCTAGGTATCCAGAGATAGGTACCGATGGACTCCTTCGATCATAGATTGGATCATGGAGTATAATCATTCTAGGGTCAATTGTAATGATTTACCCTATAACTTTGTTGTTTGTCCAATGCCTAGAGAATGGCGGTGTCTAAACCATATCCAGAAGTTAGGTAAGGTCTATTGATTATGCCCTAAGTCAAGCATATAAAACATTGGGTCTTGGGGATAGGAGCCAACATGAGATTGAATCTCATTTTGCAAGAACGATGAGTACCTATGATCGATGCTCAAACATAGCCAAGATTGAGCATGGATGTCCAGAGACAGACATCCATAATACCACTTCCTAGAGATAGGAAGCAATGTGATGCTACAAATTTATTCTCAATCAAACATAACCTGACAAAAATTAAGCATGATAGGCCATGGAGTAGGCCATGCAATTGTATCCCCATTAGCCAAAGAAGAAATGTTTTGGCAATGAAAGACAGAATGAAATGACAAAGTACAACTCATCAATGGCGAAAAGTTATTCATGTATATAGAGTTATGGTAAATAATAACATTGCACTAATTCAGATATGATTAGTACATACATAAACCAAGTATATAGGCACTAAACATATTAAGAAGATAATATGAAAGAAAAGTAATTTTATTCATGACTAAAGAACTTCAGCAACAAAAGCGCGGTCGTACCTGCAAAACGATGGCCTATATACACATATCAAAATAAAAGAAAGCAAAACAAATATACAACTACATAAGAGAACGATGATCAAACGTTCTTCTTCTTCTTTCTATCCTTCTTACCCTAGGAATAGGCTAAGACCGACCTCTTCCTAGATTTACCTCTTCTTTTCCTAGATAAGTAACCCTTAGGATCTTATCCTAGCCTTAATCATCTACCGAAGACTTAAGAGCCTCACCTTGAATGCTACCCCTTATAGGAGTACAAACTGGGAAGTTAAGTGGCGGAGTGGGCAAAGCAATCAAGAGCATGGGAGGAATATCCTTAATTTTCTCCTTATTAATCTCTTTGACCTTCTTGACTTGTAAGGTGTTATCCTCTAACAATGATGGCCTGAAGTTATGCTTGGTAGCCCACATAATAGACATATCTTCGTTGGCCTACATCACATTGGGATCATCCATAGCTTCTTCGTTCAATGTGTGAATCTTTCAGCATCGAGACCAAGAGCGGACTCCACTGAAGAAGTTGGAATTAGAGGTAGGGAAGACAAAATGATGGATTCTGTAACAACCTGAAAATTTGGACCATTTAAATTGACAATAATCCACACATGTCAACTTAAATAGTACAAAACACGAATCACTAATTGAGTATATATATAAATGAGAATCATCACAGAATCACAGAAATATAACATAATAGAATAGTGCAGCGGAATTACAACATAGTCATATAGTAGTTCATGAGGCTACTAAGAAAATACAATAATGTCTCAAGTACTGAAATAGAACAACATAGATGTTTGATAGTATCCAAATAGGAAAGAGCAATACTGATAAGATAAAGATAATGATAGTCTTCAGGTCTTCAGCTCCAAGCAGAACAGCAACAAAAATCCTCAGTCTGATCCGAGCATAAGCATAAACAAACACTCGAATCAGGACATATATTCTTATACAGATAATATGATTCAACTTTTAAATAGCAATAACTCAAAGATGAATGGAATAACATCTTTCAAGATCCGTTAATATATCTATACATAGTAATACGATAAATAAATAATGTCTAACAGTAAAGTAAAATATCAAGATAGTGTTAAGGCGTTACCATTGTTTCCCTTAACACATTTTATATAGCATTATAGACTATATAGCACTGTAAACTCCACTATAAACTAGTGGGATATCAGGGAGTACTCCATAGGTATAATACAAAAAAAATTCGTAGTGGTCGCGTATATGGGGATACAAGTATGACAAGGCACATGAGGCAATACCCAAGGTACTGAAACTACCGTTTGCCTGATCCGAACTGATGAGAACGCATCGCCGCAACGATCGCAACACCGCGAAACAACACTCCAAATTCAAGGGTGCGCACCAATCAATAACAAGTAATGAGTAGCTTACGAAGAAGTGTGTTCGCTCGAGGTAGCTAACCCCATTTGGCCCAGCACGGCTCCTGTTTTAGTCATTTCTAATTTGACACAAGTGTCAAGGCTATCTATTATCGTTCTCTTTCTTCAATCATCAACGTACGTCATTCCAACCACTTCATTCTGGATCACACTCCGCATATAGTTATTAAAGTGGTATTCGCTTTAGACAGTGAGTATGTCCCCAATCGATTCCGGTCTCTTTAATAACTTCCGTGATTAATGCATCGATTGGTCGTTTCCTATATTTCAAAACCAAATCAATTTCAATTCTAATTAGAATTTATAAATCAACATTTCATTTGTCTTCCCATATCAATTTCCATAATTTATGTTTCAAAACTTCCAAATTCATAATTTCAAAATCTTATAATTCAATTTCAATTTTTATTTAAACAATTCAATATTGATTCAAGTTCGTATATAAGTTTCATTCCAAAATCATTTAAATTAATTTAATTTAACATTCAAATAATTTAAATTCATTGATCGATTTTCATTCAATATTCATTAAGTTAATTTATTTCTCACACAATTTCTATTTAATTTCCAATTCATTAAATCAATTACTCAGGTTCAACTCCATTATATCAACTTACAAATTTAATTGATTTAGATTCGTCAAATCAATTCTTTAAATTGCAAGTCTTACATTAATTTCAATAAATCACATTTTATTTCTTGTTAAAGAAATTCAATTTCACATATTTATTACTTAGTTACAAATTTCAAAACTCAATTAATAAAGAAACTTAATTTCACTTATTCAAGAAGTTCAATTTTACTTATTAAAGAATTCAATTTTATTTAATTATTAAATAATTCAATCCTATTTAATTATTAAATAATTCCAAAACTTAATTAAAAATTTTAATTACTAAATAATTCCAAACTTAATTATTTAATTAAATTTAAAACAACTTTCTTTCATCAACTATTATATTAATATTTTATTTCAGATTAATTAATATTAACATTTCTTTTTATTAAATCTCAAATTCCGACTTCATTTCAAAACTTTATTCTTTATTCAAATAAAATCTTTACTTTATTTTAAATCAAATTATTGACCAATCGGGTTTTATTAAATTTTCTACCCTAGGTTAATGTTTATTTGGGTATTTATCATTTCAACCCGTTTCCATTTCAATTCAAAAATCAAAGCACAGCAAAGAGAACTTGCAGTGTGATAACCGGGATGGTGTCAAAGTAAATAGACAAGCAATAGCAAACATCAATAACAATCCAATAGTTTATTTAAATAATCCCGAAATAATCCTATTAATTTACATTTGTTGTTTATGCAAAGTAATATAATTATTTCTAGAATCTACACTATCATTTCATGTAGATTAAAGATTATTACGCTAGTATTTATACGGTTCTTCACTTGATATCCATTATTCAATTTTATACTACATCAATTTATAAAACATACATTCAATGGTTCAAGGTGTAGTTAACATTATTTCTACGTGTCAATTTATTTAACATTTAAAGGGGCTAAATTTAACTAATTAAATTCAACATATAAATCCATTTTAAATTGTTAAATATCCTATATCAAATTCAATTGCATATTATTTATCACTTTAACATTAACAATTTAACGACCAATATAAACATCAACAATCAATCAATTATCAACCAAACTGGATTATTATAGTATAAGAATATAAGTCGTGAAAATTAATTCACCTTTCGTGGTTAGAGAATGAACGGCGAAGCACGAAGAAGCACCAAAAGAGAGAAGATATTAATTTAAGTGAACGTTCATATTATAAAATTATATAGATGTGCTTACCAATGATGAAGAAAAGAAGAGAAAGCTGAGAGATCGATGTTGCTGTAAAAGGGACTCAACCGGTTGCTTCTGCACACAACAAGAAAGAGAAAAGTGGTTACTATTTCAGTAATAAACTAGATGCTGCGAATATATTCTTTCAGCAACAACTTTTTTTCTCTTTTTTTTCTTTCACCAAGCCGAGACTAAAAATAAACTTGCGTTTTCAAACAGTGATATTCATCACTTTCAAAATGTAAGCCTTCACCCCTTCGCACTCACACGGCAGCATACACACGCACGCTTCACACACCAAAACACATGCACGCACACCTCCGTACACACATAGCACACATATGCACGCACGCATCTTTTGCACACTTATGCATGCGCATGGGTCGGGAACTGGGTGGTGACTGGACGCTGGAGAGTGGAGGTTCGGGAGGGGACGTGATACTCAGGTGGTGCGGTCAGAGTAACGGTCGGTGGTTCGGTCACTTGCGCACACGTTTTGAGAGTGAGGTGGCGAGTGCGGTTGGCAGTGAGAGGAGGTAGTGACTGGGTCGTTTCAGGGAAAGCGGCGAGTGGTGGCACCGAAAAAAAGTCACACGCACGTATGGAGGCGTTTCAGGCACGGAGTGACTCGGCCGGGTTAGGGTGTTGCGTGTGTGGTCGAAGTAAGTGAGAGGCGGTTCTGGCGACGGTGGTGTGCGGAGGAGGTGGGGCATTGGTGCTGGAGGGCATGCAGGTGGCTGGGATGGTGAAGGGGTGCTTGCAGTGAAGAAAGTTTCTGAGTTCATTCATTTTCTTTTTTACAGTAAAGAAAGAAATAAGAAGAAGAAGGGGGAGGTTGTATTCGTACCTGAAGAAACTTTGTACAGTGAAACAGTGAAATGAATTGGAGTGATACGTTTCTTTTAAGTTTTTAAAATTTCTTATCAATAGATTTCATTATCGAATACCAAAACGTCAAATCCCTTTCCAATGTTAACCTCTAGCTTCCAACTACCCTATTTACTACACCAGCTGAGATTATATTTTTCAAATTTACGGGTTAAAAAAAATTGGGCTGAAAGTGGTTTAACCGGTCCGTCCGGAACGGTTAAATTTACGCGATGATTTCCGTCGGACTCCGATTTGCATGAATGAATATACCGTTTTGATCAGTGCGACGAGACACTTCCAACAGTACTTGCAATACGACAGTTTTCTAAAAACTCGAATTTTACGCCGAATAAATTATTCGATTTACAAAACAATTTAAATAGAGCGGGCAATGATGGTATTTGACGAAACGAATTCGACGTCTTGATCAGATAAATTTTTACAACCTTACTGTGTAAAAATATTTGGATTCGAAATATAAAAAAAAAATCGCAGTTTAAAACGAACTGATATTCAATAAAATGCGAACGAAATTTATTGCAATATTTTGCGATGAAACTTTTTCCATATCCATAACTAACTGGACGAAACCTATAAACGAAGTTTGGACGTTAATTGGGATCATATATAAATTTTAAATTTTTATATTAAAATGATGGATTTAAAATTTTAAATTGGGTCGGAAATTCAGGGTCGTTACAATCTCCTCCACTCAAAACTTTTCGTCCTCGAAAAGGAATGAGACGGGAGAAGTAGGAAAGAAATAAGCAGAAAAGTCAAGATAGACTTTAAGAAAATTGAATTATACCTGAAATTAGTAATTCGGGGTTTGAATTCCGAATACTATCTTCCGTTTCCCATGTGCAATCTCGCTCATCTGCACTCCACTGAACTTTGATGAGATTGACCAACTTCCTTCTAAGTTGCTTCATCTCACGGTCGACTATCCGAAGTGGTTTTCACTCAATAGTCAAGTCAGCCTCGATAACTATCTCCTCCAACTGAGCGGTGGGAATAGTCATAGAAGGATCGCGTACAACTTTGCGGAGATGTGAAACGTGTAACACATTGGTGCACATCGGCGAATTTTTCTGGTAATGCAATTCTATAGGCCAAGGTTCTAACTCTTTCCGTAATCTCAAACGGACCAACAAATCTAGGAGCTAGCTTCCCTTTCCTTCCAAATCGAATAACATTCTTCAAAGACGACACTTTCAGAAATACTTCATCTCCTACACTGAATTCGAGATCTCTTCTCCTTCTGTCAGCGTAGCTCTTCTGTCTATCCTGTGTCGTCTTTATCTTCTTCCTGATTTCTTCAACTTTTCTGGAAGCTTTCATAATTATTTCTGGACCAAGCACTAATCGGTCTCCAGACTCGATCCAACAAGCTGGCGATTTGCACGGCCGTCCATATAAGGCTTCGAACAGTGCCGTACCAATGCTTACCTGATTTATTAACGATAATTAATTCAAATTCAAATATACTTATTCAAATTTTGAAATTTGATTCCTTTACCTGATAGCTATTATTGTAAGTGAATTCAATCAAATGTAGGTGATCTTCCCAGGATCCACTGAAGTCTATAATACAAGCTCGGAGAAGGTCTTCCAAAATCCGATTCACCCTCTCAGTTTGGGCATCCGTCTGAGGACAATAGGTTGTGCTCAGATTCAGTTTGGTGCCCAAGGTATCCTGAAATGCTTTCCAGAATTTACTAGTGAAAATAGGATCTTTATCACATACAGTACTAGATGGTACACCATGAAGTTTAACAACTTCTCTCATTATATCTCGGCCATACTCGAAGCAGTACGAGTGGACTTGACTGGAATAAAATGAGTGGATTTCGTCAGTCTATCGGCAATCACCCAAATGCTTTCGTTACCCTTCCTAGTCCTTGGTATCCCATCAATAAAGTCCATAGAAATTTGCTCCCAATTCCAACCTGGAATCTCTAGAGGTTGTAGTAATCCTGCCATCTTCCGGTGATCAGCCTTAACTTGTTGATAAGTTGTGCATTTACTAACATAGGTAGAAATATCACGCTTCATCCCACTCCACCGATATAACTTCTTCATATTCTGGTGCATCTTGCTGACTCCGGGATGAAATAAAAGTGAAGATTGATGGTTTTCTCTCAGCACTTCTTGTCTTAGACCATCGACATTGGGAACACAAGTACGATTGTCAATTCTCAAGACTCCATTACTATCAACTTGAGCACCCATCTCACCGTTAGCATTTCCGAATCTTTCGTGAACTATTTCTTTGATTCGGTAGAGCAAAGTGTCCTCGTATTGCTTGGCTAAAATGCAATCCATAAGAGCTGGGGAGACGACGAGCTGGAATAACATTCCTTCAACAATACTACAACATGCCGTTGCTTGGTCTCTGCTCAAAGCATCGGCTACGGCATTTGCTTTCCTTAGGGTATAGTTAATATCGAGATCATATGCAGCTAAGAATTCGAGCCATCGGACTTGTCTCTGATTCAAATCCTTTTGTGAGAAAATATATCTCAGCGACTTATGGTCATTGAATAGCTCGAATTTGGTTCCCAATAGATTGTGCCTTCATAGCTTAAGAGCAAATACAACCGCAAGAAGCTCTAAATCGTGAGTTGCGTAATTTACTTCATGGGTCTTTAGCTGACGACCTGCATAGGCAATAACCTTTCCTTTCTGCATTAAAACCGCTCCTAATCAATCACGGCAGGCATCGGTATAGACGGACAATCCTTCACTTCCGTCAATAACTGTATGAACTGGGGCAGATGTCAACCTTCGCTTCATCTCATTGAAAGCTGCTTCGCACTTTTCACTCCAAATAAATTTTACATTCTTTCTAGTCAGTGTGGTAAGTGGTGCGGCAATATAAGCAAAGTTTTCTATAAATCTACGATAATAGCCGGCCAAGCCCAAGAAACTTCAGATATCTATAGGAGTTTTGGGAGTCTCCCAATCCTGCAAATTCAAGGGTTTGAGTTTAGATAGTGATAAAATGTTTAGATGGAATTAATAAGTAAGAATAGAACTTACATTGATTACGGCGATCTTAGCTGGATCGACCGAAATCCCATTCTCCGAGACATTATGATCAAGAAATCGAACTTTATCTCTCCAAAGGTGGCATTTCAAAAACTTGGCTTTAAGCTGATGACTGCGAAGAGTTTCAAGAACAAAATCCAAATGTGACATATGCTCTTTCTCATCCTTAGAGAAGACGAGAATATCATCGATGAAAACAAGAACGAACTTGTTAAGAACATCCCGGAAAACTCTATTCATCAAGTCGACGAAATAAGCTGGAGCATTAGTAAGACCGAATGGCATAACTAGCCATTCAAAGAAACCATTTTCAGTGCGGAATGTTGTTTTAGGAATACTATCATCAACGATTCTGAGTTGGTGAAAGCCGGTAGCTAATAGCTCCATGGAGCTGTCGAATAGATCGTTGATGCGGGGAATTGGATATCGGTTCTTGTGTGTGAGCTTGTTTAGCTCCCTATAGTCCACACACATTCTGAGAGAACCATCAGACTTTGTGACGAATACAACTGCAGCACCCCATTCTAAATGACTTCGCTGTATCAAGCCTTTAGCAAATAAATCTTCAATCTGAGCATTCAATTCTGCCTTCTCTTTAGGAGCCATTCTCCTAGGAGGGAGAACTATTGGTCGTGCACCAGGGATAAGGTCAATGCAGAATTCAATTTCCCATAGAGGTGGTAGAGAATTGACTTCTCCAAACACATCAGAAAAGAATTGAACAACTGGAGTAGAGCTTAGCTCATTTGGATGAGAGTCAAGAGAGAATATAAAACTCCCAGCACATTCTTGAGGCGATTTACCTTTAATAACTAAAGGTATGCTTTTATCGTCAATTAAAGAGACGGTTCGACCTTTGCAAGAAATAACGGCTTCAAACTTCCGTAGCCAATCAATACCTAATAGGATATCGAATGCCTCGAATCCAAGGACATAGAAATCCTAAGTGAAACGGTGAATGACATACATAAGCGTGACATATTTGCATACCCTCTTGAGGTTAGCGGGTCCTTCAATAGGGTTGGATACACATAAGAAGGTAGATACAAGAGCAGGTTCCAATCCGAGTTTGTTACATAAATCAATAGATATGAAACAATGTGTTGCTCCGGTGTCAAATAGAACTCTAACTGGTAAGGTATGCAACATAAAAATACTTTGTAATGTACCTTGATCATCCTGAACTTCCAGGGTAGGTGTGTTAATAGCAAAAACTCTAGATGGAGTGCCCCTCTTCGGGGTAGGGCGGTCCTTCTTAAAATGTCCTGGCTGTAAGAAAATGTGACACACATCTCTCTTGGCCATCTGAGCCGGTGGCGGAATAGCTGCACCCTTTGGGGATGGGCAACTACTAGCATAATGACCTTTCTGATTGCAGTTGAAGCAGGTGATAGAGGAGATGTCAATAGGCTTCTTTTGAGAATAGCCAAGCCTGGATTTCTTCTACCGGTTCTTCTTCTGTTGCTAAAAATTTGGCTTCCTCTTCCAAATCTGACTAGAGGAAGGCTGAGTAAATGGAGCCTTGGTGACTGACGTTCCCTTTGGCTTTCGATCATACCTAAGAGAAAAATCCATCAACTCTGTGAAAGTGCCGTGGACATGAGTTGTGAGGAGTTCGTAATACTCTGGACGTGCTCCATGGATGAATTTCTCATTCTTCAGCAGTGGTGTATCAATAAAGCCAGGTCCGAACTTAGAGAGTTCGTTAAACTTTCTTTCATACTTGGAGAATGTCATATTGCCCTGCTTGAGGTCCATAAATGATCGATAAAGCTGAGCCTTTCCGGTCCACTGAGCCGTAAAGGAATCCCTATTTATAGGTGATATAAGATGAGTCAAAATTGGAAAAGATAGAAGGAAATTTTATTTGGATGTAATTTAGATAGATTTTTACCTAAACCGGGCCCAAGTGATGGTTTCCTCGTCAGTACGAGAAGTGACTGACTCCCACCAATCTGGTGCCGCATCCTGAAGCTGCCAAGCGGCCAATTTACGCTTCTACGCGTCAGTGATCTCCAGGCCAATAAAGATCCTCTCCAGACTCTTCAGCCATTGTTGTGCTTCAATAATACTCTCGGAACCAGTGAATTTGATGCCGCCAAGCTGGGTATATTCTTTGCTAAGAGTGGAGAACTTGACTGCGGGAGCTGGGGCACGTGGTTCGGGAGCATTTCCTCTACCTCCGCCTTTAACATTCCTTCTGGTACTCATCCTGGAATACCAAAAGTGATTTAGAATCAAAGATAGAGATTTATATAACTTAAGGAAATTCAAATCAACTAATTCAATAAGAGGAATGGAATCAGAGGATATGGATTCTAAAATGATTCTCCTCATTCTAGGGTATGGTTACCCAATCTTTAATGAGCTTTAAAACTCCACAGGCTAAGGTTTTCGGGAACCAAAGCTCTGATACCAACTGTAACAGCCCGAATATTTGGACCATTTAAATTGACAATAATCCACACATGTCAACTTAAATAGTACAAAAAACGAATCAATAATGGAGTATATATATAAATGAGAATCATAACAGAATCACAGAAATATAACATAACAGAATAGTGCAGCGGAATTACAACATAGTCATATAGTAGTTCATGAGGCTACTAAGAAAATACAACAATGTCTCAAGTACTGAAATAGAACAACATAGATCTCTGATAATATCCAAATAGGAAAGAGCAATGCTGATAAGATAAAGATAATGATAGTCTTCAGGTCTTCAGCTCCAAGCAGAACAGCAACAAAAATCCTCAGTCTGATCCAAGCATAAGCATAAACAAACACTCAAATTAGGACATATATTCTTATACAGATAATATGATTCAACTTTTAAATAGCAATAACTCAAAGATGAATGGAATAACATCTTTCAGGATCTGTTAAAATATCTATACAGAGTAATATACGATAAATAGATAATGTCTAACAGTAAAGTAAAATATCAAGATAGTGTTAAGGCAATCATTTTATATAGCATTATAGACTATATAGCATTATAGACTATATAGCACTGTAAACTCCACCATAAACTAGTGGGATATCAGGGAGTACTCTATAGGTATAATACAAAACAAATTCGTAGCGGTCGCGTATATAGGGATACAAGTATGACAAGGCACATGAGGCAATACCTAAGGTAGTGAAACTACCGTTTGCCTGATCCGGACTGGTGAGAATGCATCGCCGCAATGATCGCAACACCGCGAAACAACACTCCGAATTCAATGGTGCGCACCAATCAATAACAAGTAATGAGTAGTTTACGAAGAAGTGTGTTTGCTCGAGGTAGCTAACCTCATTTGGCCCGACATGGCTCCTGTTTTAGTCATTTCCAATTTGACACAAGTGTCAAGGCTATCCATTATCGTTCTCTTTCTTCAATCATCAACGTACGTCATTCCAACCACTTCATTCTAGATCACACTTCGCGTGTAGTTATTAAAGTGGTATTCGGTTTAGACAGTTAGTATGTCCCTAACCGATTCCGGTCTCGTTAATACTTCCCTAATTAATACACAGATTGGTCGTTTACTATATTTCAAAACCAAATCAATTTCAATTCTAACTAGAATCTATAAATCAAAATTTCATTTGTCTTCCCATATCAATTTCCATAATTTATGTTCCAAATTCATAATTTCAAAATCTTATAATTCAATTTCAATTTTTATTTAAACAATTCAATATTGATTCAAGTTCATATATAAGTTTCCGAAATCATTTAAATTAATTAATCTAACATTCAAAACAATTTAAATTCATTGATTGATTTCATTCAATATTCGTTAAGTTAATTTATTTTTCACACAATTTCTATTTAATTTCCAATTCATTAAATCAATTACTTAAGTTCAACTCCATTATATCAACTTACAAATTTAATTAATTTAGATTCGTCAAATCAATTCTTTAAATTACAAGTCTTACATTAATTTCAATAAATCACTTTTTTATTTCTTGTTAAAGAAATTCAATTTCACATATTTATTTACTTAGTTACAAATTTCAAAACTCAATCAACAAAGAAACTTAATTTCACTTATTCAAGAAGTTCAATTTTACTTATTAAAGAATTCAATTTTATTTAATTATTAAATAATTCAATCTTATTTAATTATTAAATAATTCCAAAACTTAATTAATAATTTCAAATTTTAATTATTAAATAATTTCAAACTTAATTATTTATTAATTAAATTTAAAACAACGTTCTTTCATCAACTATTGTATTAATATTTTATTTCAGATTAATTAATATTAACATTTTTTATTAAATCTCAAATTCCGACTTCATTTCAAAATTTTATTCTTTATTCAAATAAAATTTTTACTTTATTTTAAATCAAATTATTGACCAATCGGGTTTTATTAAATTTTCTATCCTAGGTCGAAGTTTATTTGGGTATTCATCATTTCAACCCAATTGCATTTCAATTCAAAAATCAAAGCATAGCAAAGGGAACTTTCAGTGTGATAACTAGGATGATGTCAAAGTAAGCAAACAACCAATAGCAATCCAATAGTTTATTTAAATAACCTCAAAATAATCGTATTAATTTACATTTGTTGTTTATGCAAATTAATATAATTATTTCTAGAATCTACACTATCATTTCATGTAGATTAAAGATTATTACACTAGTATTTATACGGTTCTTCACTTGATATCCATTATTCAATTTTATACTACATCAATTTATACACATACATTCAATGGTTCAAGGTGTGTCAATTTGTTTAACATCTAAAGGGGTTAAATTTAACTAATCAAATTCAATATATAATCCATTTTAAATTGTTAACTATCTTGTATCAAATTCAATTGCATATTATTTATCACTTTAACATTAACAATATAACGACCAATATAAACATCAGTAATCAATCATTTATCAACCAAACTGGATTATTATCGTATAAGAATATAAGTCGTGAAAATGAATTCGCCTTTCGTGGTTAGAGAATGAACGGCGAAACACGAAGAAGCACGAATAGAATTGGTACAGCTCGAACAAACGGAACACTGCAATTATCGACAAAAGAGAGACGATATTAATTTAAGTGAACGTTCATATATATTTATAAAATTATATAGATATGCTTACCAGTGATGAAGAAAAGAAGAGAAAGCTGAGAGATCGATGTTGCTGCAAAAGGGACTCAACCGGTTGTTTCTGCACACAACAAGAAAGAGAAAAGTGGTTACTATTTCAGTAACAAACTAGATGCTGCGAATATATTCTTTCAGCAACAATTTTTTTCTCTTTTTTTTCTTTCACTAAGACGAGACTAAAAATAAACTTGCACTTCCAAACAGTGATATTCATCACTTTCAAAATGTAAGCCTTCACCCTTTTGCACTCACACGGCACCATATACACGCACGCTTCACACACCAAAACACATACACGCACACCTCCGTACGCACACAGCACACATATGCAAGCATGCATCTTTTGCACACTTATGCACGCGCATGAGTTGGGAATTGGGTGGTGACTGGACGGTGGAGAGTGGAGGTTTGGGAGGGGACGTGATGCTCAGGTGGTGCGGTCAGAGTGACGATCGGTGGTTCGGTCACTTGCGTGCACGTTTTGAGAGTGAGGTGGCGAGTGTGGTTGGTAGTGAGAGGAGATAGTGACTGGGTCGTCTCAAGGAAAGCGGCGAGTGGTGGCGTCGGAAAAAAGTCACGTGCGTGTATGGAGGCGTTTCAGGCACGGAGTGACTAGGCCGGGGTAGGGTGTTGCGTGTGTGGTCGAAGTGGGTGAGAGGCGGTTCCGGCGATGGTGGTGCACGGAGGAGGAGGGCCATTGATGGAGGAGGGCACACAGGTGGCTGGGATGGTGAAGTGGTGCATGCGGTGAAGAAAGTTGAAGCATTCATTCATTTTCTTTTTTACAATAAAGAAAGAAATAAGAAGAAGAAAGGGGAGGGTGAATTCGTACCTGAAGAAACTTTGTACAGTGAAACAGTGAAATGAATTGGAGTGATGCGTTTCTTTTAAGGTTTTAAAATTTCGTATCAATAGATTTCATTATCGAATACCGAAACTTCATACCTCTTTCCAATGCTAACCCCTAGCTTCCAACTACCCTATTTATTACACCAGCTGAGATTATATTTTTCAACTTTAAGTGGATACGGGTTAAAGATTTTTGGGCTGAAAGTGGTTTAACCGATTTGCACGAATGAATATACCCTTTTGATCAGTGCGACGAGGCGTTTCCAATTACATAGATAATTGCGATACGATTGTTTTCTAAAAACTCGAATTTTACGCCGAATAAATTTTTTGATTTACAAAACAATTTAAATAGAGCAGGCGATGACGGTATTTGACGAAACGAATTATGACGTCTTGATCAGATAAATTTTTACAACCTTACTATGTAAAAATATTTGGATTCGAAAGATAAATTTTTTTTTGCAGTTTAAAACGAACTAATATTCAATAAAACACGAATGAAATTTATTGCATTATTTTGCGGCGAAACTTTTTTCATATCCATAACTAACTGGACGAAACCTATAAACGAAGTTTGCATGTTAATTGGGATTGTATGTAAATTTCAAATTTTTATTTTAAAACGATGGATTTAAAATTTTAAATTGGGTCGGAAATTCAGGGTCGTTATAGATTCGGTCATACAAGGTTGAGTCCTCGAAGCCATATTTCCTTCTGATAAAAAGGCAAGTGCGGATGGGCCTAAAACTTGAGAAAGTGAAACATAGAGATCGAAAACATCGACAGGTACTGTCTAAGTCATCTCAAACATGGGGAAAGTTAGTGATATACCTCCAAAGGAAGCCATGATTATTTGGAAGGAGTCCCTATATATCTCCCCTCAATTATTGGAGGCAGAACATGCAACTTTGGAATAGACATGGGCATCGTATAACCAGGCTCCTCCAGATTATATTGGACATCCGCTGAAGATTTTGAAGAACTCATTGTTCCCGAAGTTACAATATTTTTTAGAGCCATGGAAGTACCAAAAGAAGGAATGTGGATTCAAAAGTAAGAGGCCCTGATGTGGAAGAAGCGACGGTGCCATAACTTGTCGCCATTACGACAAGTCTTTACTGGGAATCCCTTAGATGCAGGAGTTGAATTTTTGCCCAAATATTTGGAGCTAGATTAAAGAAGGATCCCAACAGGCACATTAGTAGAAGCGGAAGTCTTTGCATCTAACATAATCTTATACACTGCAAGCCCGTCCAAATTAAAATTCTCTAAAAGGTCGTTCTTCAATTTATCTTCATTGACCTTGACCCTATTTGAATTCTCTCTCTTGCTTACTATTTCTTTCCATGCCATAGCTAAGGCTCAATGATATCCCTCATCCAGCCACCTTAAATTTCCATACGCGATATCTTTCATATAGAAGTGCACCAAAGTAGGCTTTATTTTAGACGGTTCTATCCTCGGCATTTTTGGTACAAGTTTCCACGTCATTTTGTGTTTAACGAACATCGAGCAGTTGTTCTACTTACTTCTAAGCTTGGAGAGACCACCATCTTTCTCCTCTTTCTTAATCACTAACATAACCTATAATGTCTAGAATTTAAAAGTCTTCTCATCAATGGTTTTCCAAAGAGTCTCATTTTCCATAGCAAGATTATGGCCCCTGTGATGAGCAGACACAAGCTGAGTCTATTGCAGTTGAGACTTATCTTAGAAGGGTTTTCTCTCCTCTTTTAAATTTTCTCCAATCCCTTGTGTGACCTCTTGATCTCTTCTACATCCTTGTCCAAATTAGCAATATTGTTTTTATTTTCTTTCTTTTCTAACTCTTTCTCTCAAGAGCTGCTTATTTCTCCCTATTGACGTCAAATAGAGCTTGTGCGAGGGATGTCTTTTAGATGGTAAGTAAACTTAACCCAGTTGAAGCAAAGTGTACAAAAGGCTCTTTGTCACTCCACTAGTTGTGAGTTTGAGACATATTCTATCACTACCATAGGAACATAAGTAGGAGCGTTGTTATTTGGCTTTTTGACCAAGTAACTTTCAAATGGATCTAGACACCAGAATGAAGATGAAATGATTCACGGACTTGGAAAAATGCATGTACAGACAAAAGGAATGGACTCAAGAATTTGGAGCAAGTTTAAAGCTATAGACATTACCGGCTAATTTTAGGTCCCTACGATCAGTTCTTGTGCTACATATAGAACTCTAAAGCTATGACTTGTAGATAGTTGGGCTAAGAGATCATCTTAAGATGTGTTTCTAAAGGAACAAGTGGAAAAATCCAATGAAGTACAAAAGGAAAGAAGACAAGTATTAGAGATGTCAGAACTTCTTGAAAACAACACAACCTCTAAGGAAAAGAGCTCGGAGCTCAGTGGATAAAAGAATATGTAACCCAAAGAGAGAATACGGGACAACACCCGTCAAAAAATTAGGTTGATACCGATAAGAAGTGATCGTTACCAAGATCAATTTATTGATCTGGGTACTTCGTCTTCCTTTTTATCATTCTCAGACCTGAAGTTAGACTTAGTATATTGGTATTAGGTATTTTGCTAGATGATTTCTCTATAAATACAATACCTACGACATTGGAGAAAGGACCATTAGAACTTTGCTTTCTTCATTTTCTATCTCTCTTCAACGCTAATCATTAGGGAAGTTTCACTTGCCCTTTCTAGTTTGTTAAATCGGCCAAACCTTTATACTAATGACTATAATCCATAATCAATAACAATACAATAGAGGTAAGCCATAGAATTATCGAGCCAATATAAAAACTTTGTGTTCTCTCTATTTTGTTTTTTTACTCTTGCTAGATCTTTTGTTTTTAATTCATTTTTGGCTGTTGTGCCATTTCCTAGCTTAATGTTTTGGTTCTTTCACCGAGAACCGGGTTAGTCAGGTGTAGATCTAGCTATCTCTTATGAATAGGATTGTCCAAAGGCAAGATTAAGAAGGTTTTCATTAAGAAACTTGACGAATTTGCTTACAGGAATCAATTTAATCATTAGGGAAATATGGTAGATCTAGAGTAGTGTGGTGTAGAAGAAGTAGCTTCTCACCATATAGAAGTTAGTAACCAACTAGCAATATCCTTGTAGGACTATCTTCTCCTCAAGAGATAGTTACCAAAGTGGAGTTTGATAAGATGATGCGGGAGCTTAACTAGAAGTTGGCTGACAATCAAAAGTCTATACTGGATAGAATGTACGTTAGGATAGCTTTACTACAAAGGACTAGGGGAGTTAGAAGGGAGACTTTACCTATAGAATTTGAAGACGAAAATTACTCTGCTTCTGGTCAGAATAGATGAGATGGAAAACAAAAGTAGGAGGAAAAAGCTGTTGAAGCATAAGAGGGGGGTTTTTGGAGGAAGTAGGAAGTCTCCCTCTATGGGGATTCAACTTGGTACCTACCAAAATCAAGTTGGTACTAAGATGAATCAAAGGCCCTTAGAGGGGAAAGGAGCTAAGGCAATTGACCTATCTACTTATGAGGATGATCTGCAGCATTATGGTGATGATTATGAGCTTGATGTTGGAGTTTAGGATGCCAGAGTTCAAAAGACCACTATAGAGGCAGTTGAACGTTAAAGAAAAAACGTGGGAGCTAGTGGTTCTCCTAAAGGATGGAGTACTAGACGTCAATGGGAAAACCAAGACCATCAGTAAACTCACACTCAGCATGGCTCTTGATAATTGACCTTTAGAGTATCATGCTAGCGATGAGTACATAATGGATATGGTTAAGCAATTGGTGGAAGAAAATAAATGGAGGAAGAATAAGGAGTGCTAAGCAAAAATCCATCCATAGAGAATATTTTGAGAGAGGAGTATCCTAGGGGGTTTAAGGTGCCAGTAATGCCATCATATAACGGGATTACTGATCTCAAGCAGCACTTTTTTAAATATGAATGACATATGGATGACGCTAGAGTGACGGACATAGTTTGATGTAGATGTTTCCTTATTTTTCTGAAAGGTGTGGCATTAATTTGGTTTACTTGGCTCGCACCGAAGTTCATATCAACATTCGATGAGTTGGCAAAGAAATTTCAAGAGTAGTTTAGGCTCCACACTACTCGGCTAAAGGATGTGATGTACATGTCGAGCCATTTCCAAAGGCCTCAGGAACGGTCAAACGAATTCTTGAATAGGTTTAACATTATAGTTACAGCGGTTAATAATCCGAAGGGTGAATTTGTTTTATGGCATTGGTCTAGGGAATACATCTGGATACAGGCTTTGTAATATGACTAAAGATGAAGAAATCAATGACTATAGAGGAAATCCATTTGAAAGAAAATCAGCTCTTGCATTTGGAAAAAGAACTTCAAGCTGATTGAAAGACTGATAGTAGATAGTCGAAGGAGGTAATTTAAAGTAATGTGGAGATTAATCAAACAGGTGAGTTTTGTATGATAGTAAATGATGAAATTCTAATAATTAGAAAAAGAGAAACCGGGGCTCTGGAGGCAGGCGGAATGAAGCTAAGAAGATCCTATGGAATATAAGGTTGGATGAGTATATGCCTCTGAACGTTACATTAAAAAATATATACCTTGCCATGCAAGGCTTAGAAAGGTATAAAATGATGGTTAGGAGGAAGGCGATTGAGAAAGAGAAGTGCTTAGTCAAATGCTAGCATTTCTATGAAATGCATGGGCACAACACGAACGTGTGTCGACATTTGAGGGATTTTATCGAGGAGTTGGTAAGAAAGAAAAAAATTATTGAAATACGTGAGCGAGCCATAGGATGGTTGACAAAATGCAAGACCCCAAGGGCCGATTACCCAAGGAAGTGAACCTGGACTGAGCGGAAGGGGGCCTATGCATACCGATGGATGAATATTCATACATACTGTAATCGGAGGACCGCATCCAGCAAACAAAAACTAGAGAGAAATTGAGTAGTACGCAAGTTCTTTATGTCACGTACCACAGGAAAGCTGCTCTACCATCGAGGATGGACCTCTGGTCAAACAATAAAGGATGTGATGATATTGTATTTAGGAATAGAGATTCTAATGGAGTCGAAGCACCAACCTTCGACCCCATGGTAATTATGGCAGTTATTGGCATGACTATGGTACATTGGGTCTTGGTGGATAGCGGTAGTTCTGTAAATATTCTATTTAAAAGAACGTTTTATCAAATGAAGATTGGTAAGAAGGATGTTAAGCCTTGTAAATCTGAGACTCAAGGATCTACAGGAGAGGTGAAACAACCAATTAGGATAGTTGACTTGTCTGTAGAGTTAGGTGATGTGGTTTGCAAGGTAGTGCAAATTTAGAAATTTGTTATGGTGGAAGAATATTCAGCGCACAACGCCTTTTTAGGTCGATCGGCTCTTGTTGATTTCAAGATAGCATTTTCTCATTGGTTCTTAATGTTGAACTTCCTTATGGAGTTGGGCCAAATTGGTAAGGAGGAGACCGTAGCATAGGTAGGAAGTGTTATGTCGCTGAGTTAAGAGAAGAAAAGTGACGAGAGAACCGCAAGAATATAGAGAGGACTCTCTGCATCAAAAATTAGGAAGCATAGCAATTAAAGCCTAAGCCCTGGCTCAGAAACCATAGTAGGTTTGATAAATCTATGGATCCCAGGAAGAAGTCCGAGGAAATGTGGGCAGCACTAGCTGAGCTAACGGTAAATAATCCAATCAATATGGATGATCCTATTCGAGCTATTAAGATTGGATCTCAACTCAACATAGGATTGAGGAAGGAGTTGGTAAATTTTTACAAGCAAAATTGGATATGTTTTCTTGGACACATTCAGATATGTATGGTATATCGCTGGAGATAACATGCTATGCAGTGAATGTGGATTTGAAGTTTCCACCCATCAAAAAAAAGGAGTAGTCTGGGTCCAGAGTGATCCTTTACGTTCAAGGAGGAGGTAGATAAATTAAAAGCGAACAATTCTATTCGGGGTGCTTTATACCCAGATTGGTTATTAAACCCCTTGTTTGTCAAGAAGTCAAACAAAAAATTGCAGATGTGTAGTGACTATTCAAACTTGAATAAAGCAAGCCCAAAGGTTAGCTTTCCTTTTTCCTAGGATTGACTAATTGACAAGGCTACAAGACATGAGTTGATCTTGTTTATGAATGCGTATTCTAGTTATAATCAGATACCAATATATGTTTCGGATAAGGAGCATACATGCTTTATAGTGAAGTTGGGATTGTACTATTATCAAGCGATTCCATTCGGTTTGAAGAATGCATGAGCTACATACCAAGGGTTGGTGAAATCTATGTTCAGGACGCAAACCGAATAAATGGTGGAAGCGTATGTGGATGACCTGCCTATGAAGTCACTACTATTAAGGAATCACATGGACGACCTTTCGGTGATGTTTTAGGTATGTGGGAGAATGGAATGAAATTGAGTCCATTAAAGTGCACTTTCGGCATTGCATTAGGGAAATTTCTTGGATTTATCGTGAATTTAAGGGGCATTAATCCTAATCTAGGGCAGACTAATGCATTGAGGAACATGAGTACCCGGACCATGAAGAAGGAGTTATAGAGCCTAAAAGGGAAGGTTGCCGCATTAAGTCAGTTCATAGCAACAGATAAGTGTATACTATTCTTTAATGTAGTCGTAAAGGGAAAGAAAAACTTCACATAGATGATGGAATGTCAAAATGCCTTCGAGGAGTTGCTAAGGCATATGGAGATGCCATCAGTTCTATCCAAGCTGTTGGACAAGAGGACTTGTTTGTCTATTTGATAGTATCTTCTCAGAGCGCAGCATTGGTACATAAGGAAGCAAAGATTCAAAGGCAGTTTATTATATCAGCAAGTAGTCATTGGAGATGAAATGAATTACTCAAAGTTGGAGAAACTTTGCTATTGCTTGCTGATTGCACCAGTAAAATAGCAACCATATTTTAAGGCTCATCTGATTAAAGTGCCAGCAGATAAACTTTTAAAGCAGGTGCTGAATTGGCTCGAGACTTCGAGAAGGTTACTGAAATGGAATATTGAACTAAGTCAGTATGATATTACTTACCATCCAAGGATAGCGATAAACATTCAGGCGTTAGCGAACTTCATCACTGATTTTACCATGCGAGATGGTGAGAATGAAGATCATATGGCCACATCTTCTCATTGGAAACTATTTATGGATGGAGCTTCGAATGAACATAGTTCAGGTGAAGGAGTTGTTCTTGTAACTTCTGAAGGACGATCAATCTATTATATATTGAATTTGAAATTTCCCACGAATAACAACGAGGCTAAGTAAGAGGCATTGATAGCGGGGCTAAGGTTAGCAAAGGTGCTGGGAATAAGGACACTGCCTGTATTTAGTGATTCCCAATTAGTTGTTTTTCAAGTGAGAAAGGAATATCAGGTTAAAGATGCCAAACTTGCTCCTTACCTGACAAAGGTATTGGAACCGTTGAGTGAGATAGAGCATTACCCATTACATTCATCACTAGAGAGGAGAATGCAAAAGACAATTCATTGGATGAACTAGCTAGTTCTGAGGAAGCACAGATGATGGGTTTGACTCAAGTGGAGTTTTTGATGGCTTCAAGTATTGACCGGATGGATGTTAAGTGAATTTTGGAGACCATAGAGGAAGAGTATTCATGGATGATTCCACTCAAGGATTATTTAATCAAGGGGATTCTCTTGAGAGAAAGGAATTAATGGAAGAAACTTATTCATAAGGCACCATGATTCTTGATGAAGAAGGAGTACCATATAAGATAAGATTCTCTACCCCTTGCTTATGTATGTAACCAAGGATAAGGCTAGGAACATCCTCATAGAAATCCATGAGGATAGTATGGGGATCACAATAGTGGCAGATGTATTTGGATATTTTTTCCTAACACTAAATCGAGATGCAACCAGTTACACTAAGCAATGCGACTGTTGCCAGAGATTTGCGAATGTTTCAAGAGCCCCATCAACAGAGGTTATTCAAATAGTTAACCTAAGGCTATTTGTGGTTTGAGGAATTGGTATTATGGGTGTGCTATCGATGGTGAAAAGAGAAGCTAAGTATGATATTGTTGCAGTAGGTTGCTTGATGAAGTGGGTCGAAGAAGAACCGCTTTCCACGATTACAAGGAAAAAAGTGATCGACTTCGTGATGTAGAACATCATATGTAGTTTGGAATACCTCAAAAGATCACAACGGATAATGGAACCCAAATCAAAAGTACCGAGTTCAACCTATACAGGATTGAAAAAACCTTTTCAACAGTAGCACACATATGAAAATAAACAAGTGGTGGCGGTAAATAAAATCATCAAGTCTACTCTAAAGAAACGGTTAACTAAAGAAAAGATTAACTGGATCAATGAGCTTCCACCAGCATTGTGGGCTTATTAGACCATTCATAAGTCCATGACTAGACATATGCCTATCGCTTTGGCCTATGGATCAAAAGCAATGTTCTCGGTAGAATTGGAAGGCCCTTCCCATCATAAAAGGCATTATGATCAAAAGCTAAATGAGGAACTCTTGCTTGAGTCTTTTGATTTGGTTGATGAGAAAAGGAAGGCAGCGGAATTAAGGGTAGCTAGAAAAGAGTAGCATGGCACTCTAATACCAAGGTCTGGAGTCGTACATTTGAGGTAGAGGATCTCATTTTGAAACGAGTTTTCTCAAGCATGGGGGCACTTAGTCCAAATTGGGAAGGTCCTTATGCAATCGAACAAAAGCTTGGAGAATGAACGCTAAAGCTAGTCACCACTACTGGAATCCTGATTCCTTGGGCATGGAATAGCAACTTGCTTTGACCTTATTTCATTCCGTTTTATATAGTTTATTTTTTGCAAATAAAGCGACCCAAGGATTCTGGGGGCAATGTTATAAGGCGAGACTTGATGTGTTTTCCATTTATAAATAAAAGTTAGCCTTTTACATATATGAAACCATGTTATAACTATGGTATTAATAATATCCCTCTTTTTGATGATGACAACCATTAAGTATTCATGTATATAAAATATGATATAACTCCCACTAAGTTACGTAACTCCCCTTGAATATGTGCATATTTATATTTTATATTTGTCTCCTCCTTTATATCAACAAAAATGGATGGAAATAGTACGTCCACTAAATGAAATGGTTTTAAACTGTAGGGTCAAAATCAATAATTTTGGACTAACGTGTAATTATATAATTATAATGCAATATGGTATGATTAGTGATATATTAAGACTTTAAATAGATAAGATAACCATTGTTTATTTAAATTAAATTATCCAAGCATACAATTCTAAACAAACCAAACCAAATCAAAACGCCATATTTATTTACAATCCAAACTATATAATTAAATCTTAATGTAATCAATCCAAACCAAATTATTAACATATTATCATTAAAAGCAAAAAAGCTTAATACAGAAACTTAAAAAATAGAAATATAGAGATTCCTATAATTTTCAACTGAATCCTCAGATCCAAAGATTGAATTTCCTTTAGTGGCATCTCAGTCTTCATTTTCCTTGGTGTTTGAACATTCTCGGTTATTGGTTTAATTATCTTTGGATAAGGAAGAAATTAACCATCAAAGAGCTTCAAAGTGCTTCTCTTGCTCTTTTATCATTTACATTTGGCTTAATTCCAAATGCCTTCGACTCCTCGGAATAAAAGTGAGAATATCTTTGAATGATTGGAGAATTTCTTCAATGGTTCATAAAGTTTTTTGGTGTGAAGATGACATTTTTATTTGAAAATTTTGGGAATGAAAAGGGAATAAAGAATAAAATGATGAGTGAACTTTTTTGGGAGAGATAGTCTAAAATAGGAGTGAAAAGTCGTTTAGAATGTTTGAATAGATGGTTGTTATAACATTTTTTAAAATCAAATTTTGCCGAACGGCTAGGAAATCTGGACATATATGCATGAAATTGCAATGATATAGATTTTGTTTTTATTTAATACCATTACATTTGTATAATTTCCATAGATTAATAGAACTATATAGAATGAAAATAAATAGATTTCATTACTTAATGATGGAGAAACACATGCATTCAAAGAAAAATAAAATAAGCACATAAAAATGACAGCTAGACATCTAGACATAAAAATATAAAAACAAACATCTAGACATTCCTAGGAACTTCAACCCAACCTTCAAATCCTAAGACTAAATTTGGTTTGATGCCGTCCCAATCTTCATTATCCTTGGTGTTTGTGCATTCTGGGTTATTGGTTTAATCATCTTTGATTAGGGAAGAAATTAACCATCAAGAGCATCAAAGGTCTTCTCCATCTCTTTTATCAATTGCATTTGGCTTAATTTCAATGCCTTTGATTCCTTAAAATAAAAGAGAAAATATCTTTGAATGACTGAAGAGTTTCTTCAAGGTTTTCACAAAGTTTTGGTATGGGGAAGACATTTTTGTTAAAAAATGTTTGGGGACGAAAAGGGAATAGAGAATGAAATGATGAGTTAACTTTTCTGGAAGAAATAGGCTTAAATAAGGTGAAAAGTCATCTGAAGTGTTTGAACAAATGGTGGTTATAACATTTTTAAAATTCAAAATTTTGCCAAATGGCTAGGATATGTTGACATATCTTTTATATGTATGTATGTATGTATGTATGTATGTATACATATATATGCCTAAAATTGCAATATTTAAGTTTTTGATGTAGTTTTTGTTTTTACTTAATACTATTACATTTTATTAATTTCCAAAGATTAATAGAACTATATAGAACAGCAAGAAATAGATTTCATTACATAATGATGGTGTCTTACATAGTCTCGATCTATATGAAAGGGCACAGGTGTTTTTTTGGTTTCATTAATAGAAGACTAATATACATGGATTCAAAGAAAAACAAAAGAGATGCATAAAAATGACATGAAATAAAACTAGACAAACACATAATAAAGGAACAAATAAGGGTTTAAGCTTCTCATGTTTTTACTAAAAGAACGTTTAAGCCTCTTTTGGTTATTGATAAGCTTTTCTTGGTTCCTTAGAATCTCTTTGTCGGAAGGGTTAGAAGATTTTTCGAAGCTTTCTAAGCGAGTATCCGTTTCCTCTTCTTCCTCTTCTTGATTACGCTCTTCTTCAATTTCCATTTCGTCGCCTTCTTCTTTTTGCTGAATTTCTCACTCCTCTTCCCATGCCAGACTTTCTTCTTTTTGATTACTTACTTCATAGGGTTCGAAATAAGGAGTAATATGCACGAGAGAGATGTTGGTCTTTTCGAAAATATTTTGAGGCAAAGTGGGTTCTCCTTGTAAATCAACACCAAAATATACGTACACTCTAGTAAGATACACGCTATGATAATATGTGTTCTCATATCTAGAAATATTTTTTAAACAAAATCATCTAAAATGACTTGTGCCCAATATATTTTGTAGTTTCCATAGATGGCCAAAGGAACTTTAAAAACTTTTTGAGCTGGGTTATTGTAGTTTCCCATCCTAAAAGTGATGCCTTGTTGTAAAATGAGAATCATAAGTCTTAATTTTAGTCTAAGATTTTTTCGTTCAAAACTAAATTCTTCATCACTTTCAAAAAGCCTTGGTTCTGCTTGGGTTTCTACCCTTTGTTGGGTACATTGTAAGCAAGTTTGCTTTACTTATCTCATATATTTGATTAGGAGGGTGAGTGAGAGAAGTTTCTATTGTGAAGCTAAGTTTCTTTTGTTTCTTTAATGGCGGGTGATATCCTTCTGCACCTCTTTTCTTGTTCTAAGTAGGGGCAGAAGACTTCTAAATCTATATGGTGAAACCAGCTTTTTCCATCCTATTGTAGCCACCGGATTCATAAAAGGCCTTCATATATGATTTTTGGCTATCTTTTTCCATATTGGGGTCCCCCTTTTTATCCCGGCATGGGCCGCCATCAATAAAGCTCCCTCATCACTTACTCCAATTCTTATGGCCTAAGACTAAAAATGCTTAATAAAATTGTATAGACTCTCGTTCGTTCCGTTTAAGGTAAGACATTGCATATACATGAAGTGAAGCTTCTCTTCATGAATTGAACTATCTTGGAAAATCAATTGAAAGTTGTCCCTAAAAACGGACCTCTTTTTCTCCAAATCTCCTAAACCACCTTGCTACACCACCGGCTAGGTAAAAAGTTTGCATCTGCATCCTTCCCATTTTCAAAATGTCCATGTGGTATTCAAACGTACAGAGGTGATTGTCTGGATTAGTAGTCTCCTCAAAATTTTCAATTAATGGGGCCTTGAAGTTGTCAAGGAAGTCTTCTACGATGATTATCTTGTTGAATGGGGAAGATTTTTCATCCCTAATTTTCTCCCTAGTTCCCGCTGGCAATGTTAAGCCAATTATTTTGTATAAGCATTTAAGTGGCAAATTTCATCTTCTATGGGTTCTGACTGTGACAGTTCATCCTTGAATAATAAAGTGGCGTCATCTTCTTCCAAAATAGATCAAGTTTGTTTCTTAATCGATAGGGGCTTAACCTTGGCTGGTTTTATCTTTATTTACGGATTTGCTTAGATCTTTCCTTTTATCTTGACGTTGGTTCTTAAGCTAGCATCACCGTTTCCATTTTTGGGAGTGTCGTCATCGTTCCCTTGTAGAATAGCCAGTGTAGTAGGTGAACGAAGGCTTGAGCAGTGGATCAAGGTGGAGAGGATTGTTTTTAGGCAGTTTTTTAGGCCATAATTTTCTTTAGCCCTTCCATCCGTTAGTTAATTTTGTTTGTGAAGGATTAGAATGCGGTAAGGAGGGAATCCAAGGGGATTTTAGTAGAATCGCCCAACTCACTTTATGCTTTCAAAGTTATGAGTGACTTGTTGGCAGTCCTTTAAGCCAAGTGTAAATGTTCTTAAACTGGAGGCATGAGTGAATTGATGGGATTCATGGTAAATGGAGTAAACGTGGGTAGATAGCTCGCACATGGTGAAAAAAGGTCTATGTTGCGCAATCGAACTGTCATCGAAACTTAAACCATTATCAATAGATAATTGATAACGGAACCGTTGTCCGGAGCGACATGCAGCACTCCTTCGTAGGAACATAGGAAGTGGAATGATTGGAAGAACTGTGCAACAAAACTACTTAAGTGTCAAATTGTGTTTGATATGATCATCTTTTGCAAGGAATATTTTTGCTTGAGTTTAGAACGACAACTTTTGATTGATTTTGAGTAGGCAAGGATATTCAAACTTTTTAAATGAGTAAGATTGCAAAGGCATTGTAAACCTATAGTTAACCCAAGAAAGGAACCCAAAGCAAAGAGTGGAGGAGTACCAAGTTGGGTCTAAGTTGGAATGAGGTCGGTAGGACTTGGTAGCGTATGGTGCTTGATTTGGTTTGAACTTAAAGCGGATCTTAAAAATAAGGGGGTGTATGGCAGTGCTTGATAATTAGAAGGTTTGCAATTATAGGCCAAAGCTCTCAATCACACAACAACTATTCGATGACCATGGGAGACCCACGAAATGGCCGAGATTCACCACCACTAGATGGTGATGATCCACCTTTAAAGTGCAAGATCGGGCCAATAGTTTTTCCAAATCGGGGACGAGTTCTCCTATGATAAGGCTGTTGAAGCAGGAAGTTTCTACTAGTGAAGGTTGAAAGAGGGCAACGATGATTCTATGGTGGTAATGGCGATTAGTTTGAAAAAATGAATCGAAGGTAGTTGAATTTGGTACCGGCTAAAGTATTTGAGGCATATGAAAAAATATGCTAAGTTTTTAAATTAAATACTAGCATCGAATAGTCAAGGGATTCTACTCAGTATCGTTTCGATTGTCTTGGTTCCGAGAAGATTTTTGGTCAAGGAACGTAAGATGTAGAGTAGAGAAATCAATAGGAAGTTAGTACATACTTGATTAAGGTGTGGAATGATCTCTAGAGTGTAGAACCCGGCCTTTGTATGGAGAAGGGAATTTCTACTATAAAAAGTAGTAAATGGATATCCACATAATAGAGACAATGCTCTGAGGAACCTCTTGGATAACCAACAGACATATATGGATGATGGCATACATTTGTCTTGTTCTAAAGAACGCTTTGCTACCAACAGAAGCATACGGGGGGAAGTGTAATTCAGATTTTTAGCCGAGCATCTTTCGTACGAATCTAGACGTTTGCATGAAGATGGAACGACTCAAGGCTTGGAAACGTACCTGTAAGCACAAAAGGAATGGACTCAAGAATTTGGAGCAATTTGGAGCTATGGAAATAGGTCGGTATCAACCACTTTTCGGGCCTTACCGATCGTGCTTCATGTGGAACTCTAGAGCTATAACTTGCAAATACCTGGCTTATAAGATTGTCTCGAGGTGTGTTTCTAAAGGAATAGGTGAATAACTCTAAGGACATACTGAAGGAAAGAAGAAAATTATTGGAGACATCATAACTTTTTGGAAAAAACACACATTTTAAATAAAAGTGCTCGAAGCTAAATAGATGAAGGATAGGAGACCCAAGGAGGGAACATGGGACAACCCCCAATCAAAAAATCAGGTCCATACTGATCAAAAGTGATCAACACCGAGATGATTAATCAATCTGGGGACTTCGTCTTCCTCTCCTGCATTCTCAGATCTAAAATTAAAATTGGTATCTAATGATTCTGCTAGACGATTTCTCTGTAAAAACAACACCTATGACATTGAAGAAAGGACTTTTGGCACTTTGCTTTCATTATCTTCTATCTCTCCTCAAGCCTGGTCACTAAGGAAGTTACTCTTGGTCATTTTAGGAAGTTAGACCTGCCAAACCTTTGTACTTGTGACTATATCCGTAATCAACAACAATACAGTGATGTAATCCATAAATTTGTTGAACCGCTGTAAAAACTTTGGAGTTCCCTCTATTATATTTATTTTTCATGCTAGATCTCTTGCTTTTAATTCGTATTTGGATGTTGTGCCATTTCCCATCTTAACAAGCATGCTCTTTGCCAGGTCTTCATTTAGAGGGATCAGATATTGTAAATCAAGATAGTTTTGTGGCATATTTGGATTTTTTGGTGGAAATTATTGGCAATGTGACAATCGCTGCAAAACTAGGTTCAAGCAGAGCCTGAGATGTGGGAACATGAACGGAGAGAGAGCTCTATGTTACAAAGGAGATGTACCACCCGATCCTCTATCATGATTATTGCGACATTTGTGCTTGCTTTATTGCCTTTCCTTTCTTTCTTGCAACACCTTGCAGACTCAGATTCATATGACGACTTCCTATGTTAGCACGAGGAATCGTGCTTATAGTAACCATAAGAGTGACCTTGGAGCTCAACGAAGAAATCGAGGCATCCCATTGTACCTAAAATGAAAACACAACCAATTTAAGATTCAAAAATCAAGGAATAACACATGTAATGTAATGTGTAGTGACTATGAATGTCGTGTAGTGTTGATGTCTTCCAATGCCTACTATGGACCATGCTTATGGAGTTTACTAATATGAGTTGTCTCATGCAGCAATTGAAAGAACGTCCTACAGTATATAGATAGGATAATCAAAATCATTGAGGCTAATATTGTCAAGACCATAAAAAGGAATTTTACTCGAAATGCTCTTGACTGAGCTATATATATAACCAGTTTGAGGAGCCATTGTTTGCTCCATAATTGGGGCCTGATGTGGTTTTTGAACTAGACGGGGTAAATAATCTTTAGCTTTGGATAATGGGGGAATAAGTGGTACTTGATCCTCACCACCCATCTCTCCAACAGACTCATGGACAAGATTCATGTCCTCACTATCACCCGCACTCATCATCATCCTAATAGTCATCGTTATCATGTCCTCCTTCAATGATTCCATCATCATCATAACTTGCTACATCCTAATCTTGATTAACTAGAGCATACTAAATGGAAAGAGGATGATCCCCGTCAGCCTAAGGTTTAATTTTAACCTCTTGAGCAGATTGGGGGCCTCTACGAGTGATTAAATGAGGTTGAGAATATGATCATTATCAAAAATATGGAATTGCTGGATCCTTTCATCCATAGAAGAAATTTTAAGTTTTACTCTTCGATAGGAATGGCTTATAGATCTTGAAGAGTGCATTCCAGAGCTGCACTACATAGTCTCCTTAGAATATCTATTAGCATACAAAACAAAACAGTTAAAGATTTGGATGGTGCTAGCTTCAACTAGACAAAGAGAAGCAGTAGAACTTATGTCTAGATAGCCACCCAGTATGGAGTCAAGTGGAAAATGCATGAAAAATATTCATATTTAAACTTGCCAAGCTTGTTGCAAAGGCCAATGATTACGTGGCAACCATTAGACGGTCCAGCTAAGTCAGATATGGGCATTCCTTTTGCTTTTTGAAGCAAAACAGATATTGAATCTCCTTTAGTATGATCACCCTGCCCAAATGTGAACGTAGATCATGCACATGCTATTAACTATTCACATAAAGATGACTAGGGAAAAGCTTCATAAATTGTAGGATGAGTTAGATGAAGTAATTAAATAGAGGAATACCTCCAAAGAGGCAAATGTAACAATTATGAGCAGTATACCCCTCTGGTGGATCTTGTGCCATTAAAAGGGCTATGGATCCAAAATGTCCTTAAAGGGAATTCCATTCCTATCATAGATTCTCTAACGCCCACTTCATCTAGCATAGATGATGGAGAATCTTAAGGGTTCTCACTGTTTTTTGAGTGATTAGCACATGCAGATGACGTATGCTTTACATTTGGAGCTTGCTTTTGCATTATATTCATTGTATATGCTTGCTAATATAATAAAAGATACATATCTCGAATTAAATATCATACTTTTACATTTCCACTCACATGGGATGTCCCATTCCCGAAGATGAGATGTATATTTGTGATTATATATATTATGATTTTCTACGATCGAACTGTGCAAAGGGGACGCTGGCGAAATTTTCTGTAAATTTAAGGCGTTAGAAATTTTTGAAAATTTCGTAAAAAAATTGATGACTAAAATTTTGATTTTAATTATAACTTGGAAGGTTTTAGTTAGTTTTGGAAATTTAATTATGAATTTTAAGACTTAGAAAAAGTTTTTATAAGAAGTTTAACTAATTGATTTCGAAAAGTTAAAAGGTTTGAATGAATTTGGAAATTTGTTTTCACTAATGGTTTTTGAAAAGTTAATGGGTTTTATGGAATTTTTCTTATTTGGCGATTTCGAGGACAAAATTCTTTTAAGAAAGGGAGTCGGTAATAACCTGAATTTTAGTCATTCGAATTTGAAAATTTTAATAAATTTATTGATAATCAAATTATTTAATTTAATATTTAAAATTGCTTAAATAATTGAATCTTGGATCTAATGTGAATGAAAATGATTTCTAAAGTTGATTTAAAATCTATTTAAATAAGAATGAGGATAGTAAACTTTTAAATTTGACTTAAAAGTAAATAAATAAGAATTGCAAGTTTTATATTTTAATTAACATGTAAAAATAGTCCTTTTGGGCACTGTCTCAAATTTTGATGAAACTAGTTTCATTGGATCCGTAATAGCGAATTATTATATGTTGTCGAATTTCGTAGCGATTAGACGTATCATTTAATCGTGCGAGTTCGAAACGCATAAAAATTTATTAAAGGATTTAAATTAAAATAATTTGATTCTGAAAAGTTATCTACGGAATATGATGAAATTGACTCCCGATACATATTCCATTATGTTTGAAATAGGGGTATAACATATAGAACGTCAGGCAATACGCTTCGTTCGGAGTTCGAAATTTTCATGGATGAATAGTACCGGGTTTATTTTCCATAAATAGCCCTCAACTTCTTCCATTTGCAAAATCCTAACCATAACTCTTTTCAGCCGCAATTAAAATTCCATCATCCAACGATCAATAATGATCAGAGTCTCTACAAGCGAAATTATCCTTCGACTTCAACTAGGAAAATATAGAGGGCAACCATACGAAGCTATTCAATAGCCGGATCATCGAACATCGACTGAGGTGGCGGCAAAGTCGCCGCATTCATCTGTAGTGAATTTTGGATTTCTTGATTTTTCGCGCAATGCGAGCGAGCAGGGAAGTGGCGTGGGAGGTAGGTCGGTGCACGTGCAGTGGTGGGGGAGCACAGGCATTCGTCGAGGGGTGGCGTGATCGAAGATTCAAATAAATAAAAGAAAACCGTCGCTTAGAAACTAACGTGCATGAGGGAGCGAAGAGAGTAAGGTTAAGTTTAATATTTTATTAATTATGTTAATTATAATCGAATGTTAATTTATTCGTTACTTTCTCGTATGAGGTCCGTTTCGAGCGCGACAAGTTGTGTTGCGTTCGTATCGGCGAGTACTACACTATGGAGTTGGATTGGATGAATTCGGAGCTAGTTGGAATTTGCGATGAATTGAATCATTGTTCAATTTTAATTCAAACCGAAGCACTTATATGATTTCTGGCATTTTTATGAGTAAACTTACCTCTCTTGCCTGCTTAAATTTTTATATAAGTGGGAATAATTTTATTTATGATGGTTGTTGCTTATTTGGATGATATATTATACATATTATTTGGTTTGGATATATTCCTGCCTATTGGAGAGGATGAAACCGTATTACGTTCCCGAGTTAGAGCGAATGAACCTTTGTATACGAATGCCGCTTCAAAGCGTTTGATTTATATTTTTCTGGTTATATGTTATCTGTTATGCAAGTGCGGGTTGGAGGGATCCAATAGGATTTCTCACCATTGATGATTTATTTTCATATATGTGCTAATATATGATGTATTAGATGTTATGTTAATGTCTTTGATATGATTTGACTTATTTAGTGCTATGGTAGCACTGGGCCTTATTTTTGATATTTTGAAATACTAAAAATGATGATTTTGATTTGAAAAGGATTTCGAAGTGATTTTGAAAGTATATGTGTTTTAATGATTTTTAATTATTAAAAAGGAATAGATTTGTTTTTTAAATAAATAAAAGTTATGATTTTTAATGTTATAAAACATAGTTTTATGAAATATTCTTAAGTAAAGATTTTTGAATAAGTTTATATAAAAGATTTATAAAGGTGATATTTTTATAAATAAAGAAGTTGATTTATAACTGAAATTTATAAATATTTTGTAAATCGATTTGAAGTTGTTTTGTTAATGGAATTATAAATAAATTTGATTTATAAAGAAATGGATTCGGAAATCGATTTTGATAGTAAAATAAGTTTTTATAAAAGAATAGACTTATAAATATAATTTTATAGATAAAGGAATTTTAATAAATAGAAGTTTTATAAAATCGAAAGGAGATTTATAAAAATAGATATATAAATATGGAAATGATTTATGTTGAGATTTAAATATGGATTTTTATTTAAAGGAGTTCTAAAAGTAATGTTTTTGATGGAGTTAATGGTTTTAAAAAAGTAATTTATCTTTTTAAAGTAATGGTTTTGGAAATTATAATTCCAAATGAAATTTAAATTGTTTTGAAAAATGGTTTAAAATGTGATAAGTAATGAAAACATTGATTTCAATAGTTATTGTTGTAATAGATGTTTTCAAGAAGTATGGAAGGCATGGACTATAACATTATTATTACAGTAAATGATTTTAAAAAGGAAATGTTTATATAATATATGGGATTTATGTATATGTATGTGTGTGTGTATTAATCAAATCGCTATATTAATGTTTTGGGTTATCATAACGATGTTTTATGCAACATTTGTTTTGACCCAATAAATTATGTTTTGACCTTCTATTGTGAAATACACAAATTGGTTCTTATGATCGTACTAAAAGCTTGATGGTGTAGGAGCATTGCTTCCTATACTTAACATCCATCCGTAGGCGTACGAACTTTGGAGTTGCATGGTTATAGAAATCCAATTCGCGTGTCACTAAATGGTAGTGTTATTAAATATACTTACACCACTGATATAAGTATATGGAAATATTTTCTAAGTGTTGAAAATGAAATGATTTATGAATATGCTTATACTGTTGATATAAGTATATGGAAATGTTTTCCATTATCGATATTTTGAAATGGTTTGGTGAATATATCTTTTTAAGGATAATTTGAAATGAATATTTGGAGATTGATTTAATTAATGAAAGATTTATTAAACGGGCATAATGATTGCTTTTGGTGCTAGATATTATTGTTTTCTTTGATAGTTAAAAAATCGACTATGAAATATTTGACCTTTTTCTCATTGTTGATCCGAAGAGACCGGGGTCGGATTTATTAACCACTTCAGACCAATGTATATACGTTCGAATGTGCAGGTATGGAAGACATTGATATCTGGGATTTTTGTAATGAAGGAATGCTTGTTGATCATTTGGGGATAAACTCCCAAATACATATAGTAGCAGTGTTCTCTTCATTATGAAATATCCAATGCAAGGACCAGTCGCTATTGATCCTAGGGGTGATTCCTTACAGGATAAGGTAGGAGAATTGCCTTTGGTTTGTCATATTCCTGGACAACTTGTATGGATGGATGTCTGACGTTGCATTTTTGAAATTATATCATTGACTTTTATAAATGTACATCTATATGGTGGCGGAGAAGGCAACTTCTCTTAGCTTAACACCCTTCTCTGAGATGTATGAGCTCAGAGGTTGTATGTTTTTGAAAGAGATCGAAGAAATGGCAGTGTAGCATTCAAAGAGGAAAGTGATATGTGCTATGTGAAAGGTAAACGTGACATCAGGCCTCACATCCGGAAATGACCGAAACATGGTACATGCGGCAAGGCTATGTGGTTCGCAACCATTAGGGTATGATGATTCCCTTTATATATATATATATATATATATATATTCCCTCTATGACGTTCGGGTTTTAAATTTTTGTGGACGTATGCTATGAGGGTGCTCGGATAGGTCGATAATGACTGGGGTGATGACATATTCGGTGCTATCTAGGAAGAGGTGGGCTAGCCTTGTGTTGGCAGAGGACCATCAGTTGGGCCTCGGTACATTCCTCTAGAGATGTACTACCGGAAAGTAGTCCCTTCATCTGGTCATTTGTATGAAAATCCATTCTCTACTACGTGCCTGCCATTTTGTTTGTGGAACCCACGATTGTTGAAAATATGCTGGAATTTAATCAACGCAACAATTTTGGCTATGATTGTATTAATTGTATACTAGACGCTAGTATAATATAACAGGATTTAATATGAAATGTTTTGGTTATCGTAAGGTTAAAACCCATCTGTGTTTATGTATGGGCGTGGTCTTACGAGATACCTTTGTTTTGATAAAGGAAAGTTATTATAAGTTTAAAATAATTTCAATTGAGATGTGTTTTCTCATGCTGGTTTACCAGACTGATCCGGATGTTCTTCCCTTTCAATGCTTGGGTCAGACCGAGTATGTCATAGATGCAGATTTGGATGCTTTGGAGCTTCAATAGACGAGTAGAAGGCCTTTTGGTCATATTCACGTATTATTATTTCTCCGTTGCATTGTTGTTTAAATTATCAGCATTTGTAAGGACAGGTCATTATAGCTGTCCATGCTGGTGAATAGTGATTGATTATTGTACTCCGATGGATGCATATATATATATATATATATATTACTATTTCTGTTTTGTGAAGATCATTGATATTATATTGTATGTTGTTCTGTTGCGTTTATGTGACTCTGTGATTGTTTTAGTTTTTTCTGTTTCTGTCTTCTGTTTCTCTTCTTTTCTCTTTGCATTCTCTTCTTCTCACTTTCCTTCTTTCTCGTGATTATCTGTTTTTCTGTTCGATTTGGGTTAAACATGTGTGATTTGTTAGCTCAAAACGAGTCGGATTTGCGAGTTGTCACATTCGTAGTTCCATAAATACTATGAAACCAGATAGACATTCTGTAAGCTTGGAACAGGTTATTAGTTAGCCCATGAAAACTAATAGGTTAATAGTGACCCTAGAAACTGTAACTTGAGACACATAGTTAGATAATTGAGGGTGTGAAATCCACAGCATATTGCATGTTTACATATCATCATGATACATTTTATTGTGTTATGTCTTAACTATTGTGGATGCACATGCATAGTATATGGTTATTATAAATTTGGTTAAGATATTAGTTAAGGGAAAACTTGTTCCGCTAATCGACGTGGTCTCACTAGATGACTATAAGGTTCAAGATAGTGGGTTATTATTCACACCAGACTTTTTGTCTAACTCGAAGTTTATGTATTCTCCTTAAATTCTCGGTGCTTAGTTGATTTTGAGTAGTTTGAGAGTTAAGGTTTTCAGGTTCTCTTTTAAACGAACAAGCTTCTGGAGACGTGTAGGAGGCAAGCTAGCTATTAGGTGTTCTTTCTGTTTGATTCTACTGTGTAATTGGAAGTAATAGAGCAAAGTTACATAGTGTCTATATTTAGACTTTAATCAATCAAGTGGGAATCTTCATATATTTCTCTTGTCATAATTTGTAATAATTATGTTTCTCTAAACGTAGGTTAGAAATTGGTATTATGTAATGAATCTATAATGCGATTTGAAATGGAATGAGAAATTTGTTTTAAAATTGAGTTTCTAGTACATCAATGTACCTAACATCACCGCATTTGGTCACCGAAAAATAATAACTATAGATGACTGCAGCATCTGTAGCTTTAGTTTTGGACCTCCAAATAGGTGATGTTACATTCAATTCAACAAAATCAAGGAGTGAGTAAAGAAAAGTACGAAGTCAAAGGAAACCACAAGTCAGTGCCGACTTGTGAGGCTCAACTCGGCATCGACTTGATCCATTATTGCAAATTTAATAACGATCTTATTCAGGAACTTCCTATCAATGGAGATCGTGGGAAGAACGTTTTGAAACTTATTTTGTTGATCTTCATCTATAAAAAGAGGGAAAGGTGCACAAAAAGTAATCCTTTCTTTCTTTTTGAATTACTAGATTTTAGCCCAATGCTATTCTGGATCCTGTAACAACCTTATGATTTTACAAGAATTAATTTAAAAGAAATTTAACAAATAAATGAATGGAATTTTTATAGATATTAAAATTTAGCTATGAAAAATGCGCCATTTGGTTTATAGCGATTTTATGATCAACTTCCATATATAAAGTTTTCTTATCATGGTTCAAACGAAAAGGTTATTAACGTTTGAATTTTTTGAAGGGGAAACAATTATATTTGAATTTTTTGAAGGGGAAATAATTATACATGTAATTATAGTAATAAAAAATTAATCAACATTACTAATGTTAATGGAAACTTAAACCTTAAGAAAAGTTAACATTAAACAATATCTACGAAAAAGAAATGTAATTGGAAACAAATAATGTAACTGTTAAACTAATGGAAAAATTAAAAAAAAATCTAAGCATGCAGAAAAATTCACAAATCACAAGCCAAACTGTCGATCTAAAAAGCAAATGGCCGACCAATAGCGGTAAACCATATAGGGATAGCGATCATCCGCCAGTTCAATAAATTTGGTAGTAAATTGTGGCATAATGACCTGGATTTGATATAGTTTTATCGAATGGCTAATATTGATTTGAACCTCTATAAATATAGACCTAGACCCTCACTTCAATCTTATTTTTTTTAATGGACATGAAAACTCTCTCATTTTCTCTTCTCCTCTAAAATTTCTAAATTCTTAAAAACAGTTATAGTTTACACATATACAAAATTGGAGAATTATAGAAGATGATCGAGGAAGATAATATGTTCAAAACAAATCGCCAAAGCCAAGGTAAACTGTAAATCCAAATCTAAAATACCAATCAAATTCCAAATCTCTTTTCTAATCTAGATCGTTGATAAATCTATATAAGCTTGTGATCCAAATAGGGAGAAAAAGGAGTCAAAGTCGAATAACAGGGATTAGATTTAGAGATTTGAAAAGCTAAAAATGTAAGTGGGAATATTATACTTTTGTATATTATTAGATTTATAACGCTGTAGATCTATTCCTATGTGCCAGAAATATAGATTAGAGTTGAAGGCTAAACCTACATACATGAAATGAAAATGAAAACCCTACCTACATATTTTGCAATAGTTAACTTGATATCTATATATATTATATGAATGCAAATATGGAAAATGTTTGAGATATTAGTAGCCCTTAAATTAAATATTGAAAAATAGTAAACCATGAGTTTGTAGTTGATGTAATAATTCCACATTGATATTTAAATGGATATTGAAAAATAAGAACGTAAAATAAAGAAATCGTAATAAGAATTTTGGGTTTTAAGTGGTATTTTATTCGTTGGAATTTAAGATGGTGTTATGTGGATTACTATACATTATTAAGTTTATAATAAATAAATGTGCGTCATTTGAAATGACAAGTAATACATCTAAAAGGAAAGAAACGTATAGAATGGAATAGAGATGTTTACCATATTTTTTACTGTTTATTTTAATAGCTATGAAAAGGTTATTTCTTGTAGTCCCAAATGCAACACAAATCTTCATTTTGGATAAGATATAGTAATTTACAATGTTAACATTTCCATGAAAGAGATGTAATTCCAATGTATTAAAATGCAAAAAACCCACAAAGTGTTAGATAAAGAGATACAATTAAGAGATGAACGTTCTAAAAGAAAAGATATACGATACCAATAAAGATGGGAATTAAATAAAAAGAAATGTAAGAGTAGGCAACATAAATGGAAGGGCAAAAAGGGAATAGAAATAAAAAATGGAAAAAGGGCATTGTAAATCATTTAAAATGAAGCAATAATTAGTCTTAAATCAAGTATGGTATAAACGCATAAGACGTAAAGAATTACGGTTAACAAGTAAATTATAGAGGCAAGATAATTAAGTAACAGTGAATGAAGATATACATAAATGATATACATATACGTAGCCTTAAGTATTCGTTTATGATAGGTGTGAATTATTAAAGTTAATGTATGATTAAATCAATATAATGACATAGACATTAGAATAGGTTGGAACGCAAGGTCAGTAATTTTACACAATAGACTTCTGCACACTACAAGAGGCTACCAATAGTTGTGTACACACTATACTAATGTGAGATATATGTAACTGTTGGACCCATGAAGTAAATATGCAAGCATATAGATAAAGGAATATCTCAATAGAAAAGTAATCTGATTTAATAAAGTAGGAAAGGGGGTATTGCCTTGATTGGAATAGGCAAATTAGATGGTAAGCGAAGCACGATGCCAAGTCAGCATGTGTTGGCACCAAATTAAGGAGTAGGGCTATACATAAGTCGAGAACATCATCAATCTTTAACGATTAGTAGGAAAGACATGGGTTACACCTAACGGGTTACACTACCTACTAGTGTACGGATCACATTAGGTTATGCATAGCCATGTTGTTTGCTAGTTTATTGTTAGGAGGCAAGGCTAGTTAACCCTATTAGAGAGATCTTTCAAAACATGCATGGGGTAGTCCGTAGAGCTAAGTCTACAATCGGGAAGTAAACAAAAAAATCCCCAAAAATGCAACGGAGAGCATGGCTAAATTATTATAAAGCCGTTATTAGGCACTATGGGAGTTCCTCGGTACGCGCGGTGATGAAAGTGTGATGCGGCACAGATGGTGTATCCTGATGGGATGCTGAGTTAAGGAACACTAGCAAGGATACTATCTTGGTCCAATAGGGAACTGTGGTACTTACACACATGCACACATAGAGTCTAATATAGGTAGATTGTAACATCCCGCCTTTTCGCACGGTTTAAATCGACACACATGTCGATTCAAACCATACGGAAGGGCGGATTGTTATAGGGTAAATAAGAAAAACATAGAAGAACTAAAATAAAACCGAATCTCACAACGGAAGGATAAAATATAATAATCAATATATAGTTCATAAAACTGTTTACAAAACATTATATTCTTCTTTATATAATAAATATCAGAGTTCACATACCAATAAATATCAATGCAGCAGAATTAAATGGTGTAGAGAAAAAATATAGTAGATAATAGTAATACAAATCTTCGTCTTCATCCTCTAGAGCTAAATCTTCAAATCCTGACATGCTTGGACTGACCCGAGCGAATTGAAAGACAAAACACTCGAGTCAGAACTAAAATATCTTATGTAAGATAAATCAACAGAGATAAATATGAGTGCAATAACTTAAAAGATGCTCAGGATTCACATCTCTTAAGGATCCGTTAAACTATTTATTATGTAGTATATTTCGCTATTATAATAGTGTCTAATTGTAAAATAAACTTACTTTTAAATAGCGTTAAGAAGTTACCCAATCTCCCCCTTAGCACAATAATAGTCCCAGTAGTCCATCCAATATCATAGTCCCTCCTGATCGGGAAGCCACCAGAGGATACCACACGGGTTACGGGAGAAAACCAAACTCGTACAAGGCGCGATAGGGTAGGCGACATGGCACAACTAGGCAATGCCAGGGTAGATATACCAATTACGCTTCCGGGTCGGTGGTAACGCGTAGCGCGCAGTTACCGCCCACCTCGAACAAACTCCCCCAAAGAAATCAAAAGTGAAGGTGGCTACCGAATCAATCCAAAGTCAAAGTATAGTATCGAAGGGAAGTATCCGACCAAAGGTGCTACCTTATTAACCCGTCAATCGCTCCTGTTTTAGCCATCTTATGCCAACTCTCGGGAGTTGGGTCCACGTATTTACCTTAAAGGAAACGCCGCCACCAACCTACTTCATTCTGGAATCTCCACCTCGTACACGGTTGTTAAAGTGGTTTTCGGAGTTGGCAGAGAGTATGACAACTTCCGATCCCGGTCTCTTCAACAACCAAATATTATTATAACCCCCCGGGCTTTTAAAAATAGTTTATACTTTCAAACCAGAATATAATTATCCATTTCAAACCCATAAATACGATATCATTTCCATTTCCAAACAACTCATTTTGATATTATTTTATAAAACCCAAATCAATAATATCATTTTTTATTTCAAATATATTTCTTTTCCAAAATCATACTGCTTTAAAATTTATAATACCTGGAAACCAAGCATTTGAATTATAACTTTCAAAACATAATACTTCGAAATTCATAGCTTTAAAACCATAACTTCTAAAACTTGAATGGTTTGGATATTCAACAGTATATAGAATAAAATAGTTGAATTTAAAATTACTTTATAAAAGAATTTCCGCGACTCCACAATTTTATTCATTTAAAATTTTAGGTCTAAACCCCATAAATTTAGATTCACTTTCAGTTTCAAATAAACACTTCGATTTCAATATATTCAAACTTTGAGTATTTAACAATTTCAAAACTAAGGTTGGAAAATCTATTCAACAATTTATTGTCCATTTTTTTTAGTTTGAAATATTCACAAAATAAATCAATAAATTAAAACTCAAATTTTTAACAATTAAATATTTCTTTCAATTTATTTATACTAGAAATATTCATTTAATTTATCTTGACTAAAAATCCAGTCATAAATATCATACCATTAAAATTTCCAAGTTTAATAAGTTTACACCAACTTATGGAGTTTAATTTTTAAATAAGCTCAATTCCAAATAAATTTCCAATTTATTTTACAATCTTAATTGATTTGACCTATTTAAAACTCTATATATGTACAATATCTTAAACCTATACTTAATCATATAATATAAATTATCAAACTCTATTATTTACTTATTTATTTTTTTTTAACAAATTTATACATAGCTTAAATTCAAAAAATTCAACTATATATGTATATATAAAATAAGATTTTATATAAGATCAAAAATAAATATTTATTAAACCGTATCCTATCCAAACCGTAGAAATCATTTTCAAAATATATATATATAGACCGCGGTGCCTGTATATAATTTTCTATCCTATGGTTAAGTGATACGGATATTAATCATTTCAATTAGCAATTTAAAAATAAAAATGCGGTTGTATATCATTTCAAACCGCAATCCCGAATGAAATGAAAATGCATAATAACTTGCAGTTTATATAATACAGAACACATCATCCATTCACCTAATATCAATCATCAACCAATTTATTGCAATCGTCATCAATTTAGAAAAACTTCAATAGAGCATATAAAGTATAATAAGTATCAACGAACAGTTTATATTCAAAAATAAAAATAAAATAAAATATGCAAAACAGTCATAAATAAATTTCTACTCATATCTTAAATCAATTTAACAAACATAAGAAATTTTAGAAGTTGTGAGTGGGTTAAAACACTCACCTTTTGAATTTAAATTGAATTTAAATCCAATTTAAACCCAAAATTTGACCGTCTTCAAATTCGTCCAAACCAGCGTCATCAAATCCGGAATTTCAATACAATCCTAACAAAAGAAACCGCGCGTAAATCAGATATCGTATGTGAAATATATGACGATTATTGTGATTGCATTTCAATTAAAAATAAAATAAAATAAGTGAACATAATTCACCTCACATAATTGCCACGTCACCACTTATATGCGCATGCTACAGAAGGAAAAGAGGCACGCAAAACTCCAGATCGCATGCAATTTACGGCCGTGACCACTACTTTGACCGTACGCTACTCTGAGCCTGTACCAACTGAAGCCACGAAACCACTTGCAATCGAAAGGTCAACGTCTCCGCCACTAACGGCTACCAAAGCCGTCGCCTAATTCGATGTCAGCCGCCGGAATTTGTGCCCCAAAGTTGACGCATCCGTGACCTTTCGGGGCCAATTCCCACTGCATCTCTGCTCCGATCGTCAAATCGAAACTAGATCTGGAATCCACTCGTCGAGCTCTACAATACCCAGAAGTCGATTTCGCGAATTGATGCTCCGATCAAAAACCCCCAAATTACCCCTTCTTTAACTTCGCCGCCAGCCCCTTTGACCACGATTTCCTGTTGATACGGGTGTTGTTTCCAAAAACGAACACCACATGCTGATTCCATTCGTCGAGAGCTTCGAAATGGTATATTATATGATATGATTTGAAGAGTTTGAATTTTAACCACTTTATTTGATTTGCTAATTGCCATTAGAATGCAATTAGGGTTGATTACGGGATTAGGGATGAAAAATGAAATGGATGTTACCGCTAGGGTTTATAACATGGTATAAATAGTTGAAGTTGAAATAGGATGGATCGGATAAGATAGATGCACGCGCTAACGACAAAAGCGCCCCAAAAAGCCCATTCTGACTCCGGAACGAAATTGGGTCAACCCATATATCAAAATAGATGTTTAAAAATATTTTAAACGCAATGGAAAAGGTTTCAGGTTCAAATTGTATCGTATGAAGAAGTTATGCTAAAATCAATATTTTCAAATTGATTTCAATTGATTTCAATTGCATAAATTTCAAGGCGTTTCGAGTCTGTACGATCAAACGACAAGTCCGATCGCTACGAAATTTGAAACTTTATTATAATTCACCATTACGGATCCGATGAAACTGGTTTCGTCGAAATCTGAGTCAGTGGCCAAAATGACTATTTTTATATTAATTAAATAAATTTACATTTAATTGATTAAATCAAATTTTAAATTCAAATTCTAAAATTTGTAAATTTTATCACCTTTATATTTCTCAAACATTTACAATGATTTAAACAAATTTAAAAATGTCAATTTAGCGAAGATTGATTTATAAATTTCAATATAAATCCTCAATTTCCTTAAATTCAAAATTATAAAATTTCCAATAATTCTTATTAAATTCACTATTCATTCTATTAGTTAATTCATCGCTATCAAAAGGATGAAATTTACATTAGTTCACGATTGTTTACGTTTACTTACTTAGATTTCATCTACATATCCATTTATGCAAATATTCAAAGATTAATTTTCATTTTAATTTCAATGAATCATATTACTGTAATTCAAATTCAAACAAATAAATAAGTGTTGATTCCCATTCTTTTTATTCAACCATCATTATTCTATTGTTCAATTCACTATTCTTAAATGGATAAAACTTTACATTGAATTTACAAGCTATTACCATTAAATAAAAGTTTATTCCAACATTTGATTTGATTCAACTGCCCTCTTTACTAAGTCCATTATTACTTAATAAACCTAGTTACATTTAGTTTTATATCCCATTACATCAATATCATTATATACATCTTAGATTTGTTTAAATGGCTGTATTTCAAAATGTGATATCTTGTCTATTACACTTATTAACTAAGGTTTTAAAACAAATAAATAAAATTTCCTTAGTCCAAGCCTTTTTGCCAATTATTTACCTTATAAATAAATTCATGTTTATTAAGTTTACATTCGCACTTCTGTTAATATTTTAACCATTATAAAAGAAATGTTTATCCTCAACAACAAACATTATGATTAATTATCTAACATTGTGTATAAACTTTCCATTTATACGTATTATTTCATCAATTGATAAAGTTTTAAATCTATTTCCCAAATCTACTACTTTAAATCAAATAAAACTTCACAATTGTTTAAATCAATTGGGATTACCCTACATTTATTATAAATCAACTTCTTCAAACCTTATTACCTAAATTTACATTCAGTTTCTATGCAATAAAATTTACATGCATTAACACGTATCCTAAGTTGAAAATCAAATACCGTTCACAATGTTTTATTACTTAAATCAATTTAATACTTACCTCAAATTTCTCATATTCAATTTATATGCAGGTATAAACCCTTCACTACTTCAGTCCTTAGAAATATATTTATATTACAATCTCTTGCAATAACTCATTTATTAGAATTTTCATACCAATAAATTATGTTCCAATAAATAGGATTTCATTAAATTCAGCCTTTTTAATTAAGTCAATTTTAATCAATATAATATTTAATAGGTTAATTCTTAACATTTACTGCATTCCAAATTATAACAATCATATTTCTTTATAAATTTCTTTCCAAAATCTTATAAATATGACAAATCAAATTTCCAATATTCACGGGTCGTTACATAGATGGGATGTATTGTGCATATGTAAAGTAGAGACGACTAATTGAAAATGAAAAGACATAATAAGAGATAAAAGACAACTGTATAAACTAGTGTTATGAATAAAATGCATAATTTACCTATCAACGGAACATTGTTCCGACGTCGTCCTCATTATAACCTATAGGATAACTTAGATGAACATGTTCCTTTGGCACGCTCGACATTAACAAGGATACTAAACATTTGAAGTATCGGTCTTGGTCCGTAATTACGAGACTTATTATATTTTATTTTTCTGTTGCGAGTTATATCATTAGTGCTCTAATATTCATTAATTTATTTTATATGCAGGATAACAAACCAATGATCCATACATCGAGGACATGGGTTTTCGATTTTGCGAAAATTCAAGCCCACTAGGGTGCAGGTTATTGCATTTGGTATCAGACCTTAGGTTTGTGGACTTCGAAAAGGTAGAAAATGAGGAGTGAATATATTTATATTTTGCCTATAAATATGGATATTATACGACAAGTCCTATAAATTCCAACTATAGAGTAATTGCAACCTTACACGGAAAGTATGAAATAGTCAATTATGAGTTAGGATAATGGATGGAGTTGAAGATATATGCCTACCCCCGATTACCCAATCAGGAATATGTCATATAGAAAGGCGTAAATATAAAAAGAGTTGAGTGCAACATATGGAAGATCCATGAATCTGGATTATACGTGACTCCCTAACCTCACCCCGACGGCCCAATGGTTGTAGATCCTCATATAATTGTCAATTGATGACGTACAACAGGTCTAGATAAGGAGAAAATAAGAATCTATGTGTTGTAAATATTTGAAAGTATTTGAGTCCCTGAAGTAAGGTGTGAAGTAGTCACACCAAGATAATAGTTAGTTTTTTTGGTATTTGAAAGAAAATACTTCAATAAGTTGAAGAAAAGTCCGAAAGAAGGGACTAATAGAATCCATTCCGAGTCCGACCCTAAATGAAAGAATTTAATATAAAAGTTTAAGAATATATATATATATATAATATGTTTAAAATGACTTTCAAAGGAATTATTTAAAGGTAGAAAATCCTTTATTTGAAAATTAAGTAAATATTAAATTTTCAAAAAAAATATCGATAACTATGTTATGTTAGATAAAAAGTTCTAGTAAACAATTTAAAATTTTTTAGACCAAAAATAACTGCAATGTGTTTTAATAAAAAGATTAATTCTTTTGAAAAAGAAATATAGCAGAGTGTATGTAGAACGTTGATTTTTCTAAAACGAAAAATTTTTAAGTTGGAAATTTCTTTTTAGGGGAAGACAATAGGAAGTGGTACAAGTTTGAAATAGGGTAAAAAGAACAAGAAAGAAGATTAGAACCCAAAAATAAAGTAATTGGAATAAGGGCAGTTTAGGTAGATGAACGTTGAATAGTAATAGCATTATAATATATACAAAAAATGATATTAAAATTTATATAGAATAATGTTAGTAATTAGAAATAATGTCAGGAGATTATGTTCAAAATAATGCTAGAAATCTTACTAGAAGCAACATAGGAAATTAAAGGCAAAACAAAAGAAATAGACATTTTCCATTGTTGTGCTCATTTATTGCAAGGATCTTTTAAAAATCATCCTCACATGATATTAGAGACTCCGCCAAGGATTGAAAGAGGAAATAGTACGAGTGAAGAAAAATGAAAAATGAGAGTTATTCTTACCTATTTTGGTTTTTATTTTTTAAAATTATAAAAGATGTTTTAGGAATACTATAAAGTGCATTCTTGGAAAGAAATCGTTTGGTTAGCAAATGAGTTTATAAAAAGAAAAATTTAATAAATAGTTTGGGTTAAAAATCCCAATTTTTGAGAAGTTAAATAGTTCTTTAAAAGAAAAGGTTGATTTAAAAAAAAGAAACTTTTTAAAATTAATTTTGCTAACATTTTTAGACTTAATGAATAAGCTAAATTCAAAATTTTAAACTATTGTTTTAAAAGTTAAGACACCAAGTATTTTGAATTTAATAAAAGGTTTCTAAGTTTCACTTTTAAAGGCAAAGGTTTTGGGATTGAGAATTCCAAATTTTGAAGGTTTTAATTTTTGAAAAAGAAAAGAGCGAAGAGACCAAACCAAATTTTTTAATATGGAGTAAATAGTAATGACCGCTTATGTAAGATGAGGTAAAAATAAGGCTATGAAGAAGGCAGCGAGGACTACTCATAGAGTAGCAATAAGGGATCCCTATGGAGTGCAAAGAATATTGGTGAGAATCTAGGAATGTTTTGTTTGGCATGTGTGCAAGCCATATGAAAAACTTGCAAAGGAATGATAAATGGTACTAAAGTTCATTTCTATGAGTTCTATGAAATGCTTGTGTGATGAACCAAAGATAAAGGAAGTAAATACAAAGATTTGAGATACTATTAAGAGATCAGGATTAAGAGAAGAAAGCAATAAATGGCAATGAGATGAAAAGCACACATAGAAGACATTAGTATATTCAAAATTAAAGAAGGCAAGATAGAGGGTTGAAAAGTTACTCCGCCAAGCCACCAATGAGCTATTCAAAGGTGAATAGTTTGTATTTCTTACTCACCTCAGTGTGAAAGAAGCACAGTTTATTCCATAATTGGGAATGGTGATGGGAGTAATGAATATAGCTTATTCATCAGGAGCCAAAAACAGAAGTAACGATATGTAGGTTGTAGAAGGATGGCACTAAGAAGTGGTAGGGTCACAACATCACTAGCGTCATTAGATGTTGAAAGGCAGATTCCAGCTGTTATTTCTTTATGTTTTGGGTTATAAGCATTAGTTGTTTTTGTTATGAAAAAATGCATATGATGTGATGGAAATGTTTCTTTTTTTTTGTTTCTATGGGGACCGCTATATTATGGGAAAACAGTAAAAATAAGTAAAATTCAGAAAAGACACTTAACTAATGCAAAAAACAAAAATAGTATAGACTAGAAGTTAAGAAATAAATTAAGAAAATTTATGTAACAAATAACTAAGTTAAAAATAAAAAAAGATCTTAAGTCCCAAAAAGAAATAGGAAGGGAAAAAAAATTTCAGCAAACGGAGGAGAGGAAAAAGATGTTGCATAGCCACAGGTCAATACTCCATCGCCCTAAAGGATGAAATTATATGAACTTGTTCTCTGGTTGCTATTATAAATAAAGGAAAAGTTTTTAAATTTAATTTTTACCATGTAATAAGTGAAGTCCACTATGGATGTTATACCATTGACTAAATCCCGATTTCATGAGGCGTGACATAAATTATTTGGAAGAAAATATATATTATGTATACTTTTGAGAATTTTTGTTCAACATTCTTGGTTTTGCAAAATAAAATACCTTTTTGAAAAGTTTTGAAAATTTTGTGATGCAAAATTTTAAAGTCTATATTTTTTTTATTGATGTTTTAAAAGTAATATAAAAATATTTTTGAGCAAAATAGAAAGAAATTAAATTTTGGAATTATCATACTTGACATAGGAGATAGTTGATAGGTTGGTTGGTATGAATTTCACTGGACAACAAAAGTGGAAGTAAAATAAAATAAAATTAGTAGCGAGGAAGCTATTTTAGCTTTGAAATCTTTTCTTATATATCTTATTCATAGGCGAACAAAAAGTTGATTTTTGAAAACTGTTTTAAAACTTTATGATAAAAATTAACTATGCAAATTGTACTGGGAAGTTTGAAAATAATTGGGGGTAAAGAGAAGGTTCCAAGTATAGCAAGAAGTTGGGTACCCAAGGGAAAAAATATATGGAATTTTCCATCTAAACCCTTTTCTCGACATAAAGAAAAATAAGTTTAGAAAATTTAATTTTTCAAGTTTGGTTGTTAGCAACAATGTGCTAGGAATTGGATGAAAAATTAGTTGAACTACGCTTCTATTTGTAGAAGTGTGGGAAATTTTTTGATGTAAAAACAAGTTCTTGATTTTCAAAAGTTGCATGCATATAGAACACCCAGTATATTAGGATGGTTGCACCATATATTCCAAATTAATTTGGAGGAATGCATTCATATAGAAGGCGCCGGTTTGAAGTATTCTGCATACATATCTCATATGTTGTGATACACCGTGCACTTGTACACAATTGGCTGCAAGAATGTTTGTACACTAATTGATTTGATAGTTTAAAATGGTTGTACATTATGTTACATTGTTCAGTCTTTGAGAAATTTCATGGACGCAATTCTTTTAAGATGGGTGAATGTAACACCCCACGATTTTACTATAATTAATTAAAAATAAATTTAATAAATAATTAATAATGCTAAAAAATAAATTATTTACAAACATCAAATTTTGGCTACGAAACTTGCACCATTAGGTTTATAGCGATTTTCTAATCAACTTTCATATGCAAGGTTTTTCGATCGAAATTCAAACAAAAAAGTTATTAATGTTTGAAGTTTCTGATCAACTTAGACATTAAGAAAGATTGACAGTAAATGAAATCTCGAAACAAAAATATGTGAACGGAAACAAATAACATAATGGTTAAAAAAGGAATTAAATTAACGAAATCTAAGCACGTAGATAAATTTATAAATCACAAGTCAAAGGGTCGACCCGAAAAGCATGACAGTCGACCCGTAGCGGTCGACCATGTAGGGTTAAGGGTTGACTGTTAGTTGAATAAATTCGACAGTACATTGTGGCCTAACAACCCAAATTTAATACAGTTTTATCGAACGACTCGCACTGATTTGAACCTCTAAATATGAACTTAAACCTCTTCTAAACTCATTTACTAATGAACGTGGAAGCTCTGTCATTTTCCCTTCTCCTCCAATATTCTAAATTCTTAAAAATAGTCCTAGTTTACACATATACAAAATTGGAAAATCGTTTAAGACGATTGAGGAAGATAATAGGTTCAAATCAAATCGCCAATGCCAGAATAAATAGTAAATTTGAATCTAAATTGTAAATCAAATTCCAAATCTCTCTTCTAATCTAGATCATTGATAAATCTATATAAGCTTGTGGTGTATAAATCCAAATAGGCAGAAAAAGGAGTCAGAGTAGAATAACAGGGATTAGATCTGGAGATTTGGAAAGCTAAAAATATGAGTGGGAATATTATATACTTTTGTATATTATTAGATTTACAACGTTGTAGATCTATCCCTATATGCCTGCAATGTAGGTTAGAGTTAAAAGCTAAACCTATATACATGAAATGAAATTGAATACCCTGCTTACTTATTCAGCAATAGTTAACTTAATATCTATATATGACATATGAATACGAACCTAGAAAATGCTTGGGATATTGGCAGTCTTTAAATTTATTATTGAAAAATAGTAAACCATGAATTCGTAATTGATGCAATAATTCTAGATTGATATTTAAATGGATATTGAAAAATAAGAATTTAAAATAAATAAATCAAAATAAGATTCTAAGGGTTTAAGTAGTATTTTTATCTGTAGGAATATAAGATGTTGCTATCTGTATTTTTATACATTATCAAGTTTAAAATAAATAAATGTTCATCATTTGAAAATACCTAATAAGAAAGAGAAATATAAAGTGGTATGTTTATCGTATTTTGTACCGTCTATTTTAATAACTTTGAAAAGATAATTCATTGTAATTCCAACGCAACACAAATCATCAATTTGGTAAGATGTAGAAATTTACGTTGTAACAAGTCCTTGAGAGAGACGCAATTTCAATGCATTAAAATGCAAAAAACCTAAGTGTTAAACAAAGAGATATAATTTGACATGAAAATTCTAAAAGAAAAGATAAGTGATACCAATAAAGATGAGAATTAAATAAAAAGAAATGTAAGAGTAGAAAAAATAGCAAATTAAAGGGTAAAAAGGGAATAGAAATAGAAAATGGGGGAAATGGCAAAAGGATGGAAAAATGACATTGTAAATCTTTTAAAATGAAACAGTAATTAATCTTAAATCAAGTATGGTATAAATGCATGAGAAGTGATAAAAGAGGACATTGATGATGAATATTTTGAAGTGCGTAATGACATGCCTAAGATCTCAAAAAACTCATTGGACCCTAGTAAATACAACGATGTAGTAAAGTTCAAAGGTACAAGAAACAACCATAGAAATTTAGGCTCTTACCATGGCTTAATATATAATGGAATGTAATGATGACCAAGGAATCCATGATTTCAAGACACTAGCGATCGTTCATATAAATAGGAAGACTCTGATTGAAGAGTCTAGGATTGTCAATGATATAACATGTTTGTGTCATAAAAGGTCTATTTTATTAACATAATATGATTTTTTTTATGGAGCAAGCATTTGACCTGATTTTAAATAGAGAAAAATCAAGAGAAAAAGCAACCAATTGCTAGTTTAAAGAATTGTAAGAAGATAAAGGATGTTATTATTAAATAGAACATTCAAAAAAGTGCTCATTACACTAGAGGCAACTCAAATTTTGAGCCGACGGATATAATACAAATTCATCTACAAGTAAATAACCAATCTGCTCGAAATATTACCCAAAGCAAAACTCAAAGCACATAGTTATTTTAACTAAAGATTTAGGCTCCATTCCTATGCTAAAGAAATCCTCTTCCATTAGCGTTTGGGTATTTTCAAATATATATTAACATTAATGTTTCAAAGGTAACACTTGAAGTTGAAAAATGCAACGTTAAGGTTAGGACATAACATCACGTCAAACATATCCAAGAAAATTCCAATGTAAAAAATTTATTTCCTTAGTTCCTATTATAAATTCTTACCATCGCTTCTCTTCCCTATCGCACTTTAAAATTCTTCCCTTCTCCTCCACCTCACCTTTTCAAAATTACACTTTTTATAATTTTTTAAGATATCATCCTAGTTTTGATCAATGCAAAAGGATAATATTTTTCTAAATCGTAGAGTTGTCAACTTTATTCGTCAAAATCTATTTGAAAGAATTCTGAACACTTCATAAGAAAACTAAGTTTAGCATGCATAAAAAATTGCGTAAAGTTTAACTTGTACAAAATTCCATAAAATTTTAGGATGTGCAAAAGGCGAAGCAACATTAATAGAAAACATTTGTTAAGTGGGACAAGTTTAGAAACAAAATCGTAGTAGGTAGGGATGTCCTAAAAAATACTGTTCCTAACGATGATACTGGTGGCTGATCGAGCAAAGATATTTTGTATTCTTTTCAGAAATATTAGAATAAAAGTTTTCTCACATTTTTCTCTACTTTTATGAACATTGGTAGTACACTGCTCAGACGGAGAGATGTAATGATAGCCTAATTTGAGATTATTTCAAATATGTGGACCTTGATAAACATGTCATATACTCCGCTCAACTTAAATTTCCAACTACTGAGTAACAATGATTTTCCCTCAACTTCCCGAATTGTGCATCAAATCCCACCCGTGAAGTCATTTGGGATAAAGAGTCGCTACCTTCTTATTGGAATAACCCATAAGGTTCTAAACCCTTCCATACGTCATAACCAAACAAATTTGCACAGGTTGAAATTGATGTGGATGCGATGTGATATAGATAGTCCTTCTTCGATCCTACATTCATCCACCCCAGTCCTACAACTCATTCCTCCTAAAGACACTTATAGTAGCTATCTTATGGTAACTTTCAAAATATATGGATGGTATGGAAAAAATAATAATTTTTGTCCTTGATCTGATAAATTAAGAATTCAAGGGAATTTTAGAATAACCTATAAACTTACACAAATAGAAATTTACTTGAGTTTACTAGGGCTTGTGTTCTTAAGATAGGCTGGATGACCACATGTGTTTTAAGGTGTGGTTTCTTCCTTCGTCTTATATGGAGTGGAAGACACAACTTTGGATGGTACCATATTTTATAATTGTACTATACTCACTAGCGCATATCACCAAAGGAAAGAGGTAACTCTGCTTAACTCATCAAAGACCCAACCATATCAAACAAAGTTTGATTTTATCCTTTTAAAACACTATTGTGTTTTGGAGTATAAGACAAAGTGACTTGAGAGAGATTCTCGTATTCTTTTAGGCACACTTGGAGCCCATATCTTGGATACTCGCCTCCTCTATTTAATTGAAGTATATTTGTTCTTTTAAAAATTTAATTTTATACTTCCATTTTGTATTATGAATTTATCACAAACTTCTAACTTATGTTTAATAAGATACACATATCCATAACTATATATAATCATCAGTAAATTTAATAACATCAAGCACAATGTAAATAGAATTTAGACCATCAAGTTAGTCAAGTAAGTGCCATGTAGATTGGAGAGGTTTTAAATTCATAAGAACATTCCTTAATCAACCTTTGATATTAGAAACATAAACATTAAACACTGATCCAAAGTGAATATTCAACCGATTTCCAATGTATTGGTTGATTATTCATAATAATGTGCAATGGCTCTGATATTGATGTTGGATTAGCTGCTTAACAAAGTAAGTAACTGGTGGAAATTTCAAAAGGAAAATTTATAAAGGTTAAAATGCAAAGCGGATCCCTTGTCCCATAATTAATATAAATTAGGTCAAATTTGCTCGTTATCTTCAGCCTAACCCATTTACTCTTCATAGAAAATCTAGTTTAAAATAGTTTCACCGTTAAACTAAAAAAATTTAAGATTTTTAATCATATACATTGTTGAATCAACTTTTGAAAAACATTTTTATGGAACTGATAATTTCCTTTCTAAAAGTCAGTTAGTTTTTTAAAATTACAAATTGATTAACTTTAACATCATAAGTAAATTCTTATTAATTAAGTATGTTCACGATTTAACCACATTTTTAAAAGGCTATTAAATTTTTTAATTGGAAAATCATTAACTTTAACCATTTTAAATAAGTTATACTTAATTTTGTAAGTTTTTAGTTTTGAAACATTATATTAATATTTTCTTATAATACGACGCAACTAATTTAAAAAAATGAAAATTACTATGTAATTTCATCTTCATTTAAGAGATATAGTTTTTAGCTACATCACGGCGATTCAGTGAAAGTTGCATCATATTGGTGCATGTTCAAGTTTTAACTACATCAACAAGATGTAATGATAAAACTTCATATTAATATAGTTCTAACTTCATTTTTATGCTTAGTTCGAACTTTATTTTGATATTTACTTCTAAATTTATGATTTTATGCATTTAAAAGTGCTTATGAGAATACATCATGGTAATGCAATTTTGATCCAATTTTGATATAATTTTAAATGTGTTTAGGAGATGTAGTAGTTAATTGCATATTTATATTATAAAATTAGATTTTTGATATTTAATGTTGTTTTAAAATAAATTTGTTCTACAAGATTGGTAAAGTGCGGTTTATAAGTAGTTTAATGTTGTTATTGAGCATTTAAAAGTATTTTTAAAGCATAAAAACTGCATTAAAAGTCTATAATATTTCAATGTAGCTTTCAAATAGATTGCTTTACATCATTTAAAAGATGTTATTTTAAATAATTTATTACTACTTTCAAGAATATTTAAAGTTAAATTTTTTCACAGTTAGAAGTTGCAGTTATTAGCTACATAATCATCATGTAGTTAAATTTTTATGATATTTTAATGTAGTTCTAAATAAGTTGGTTTTTGCATTTGAAAGATATAGTTTTAAGTATTTTAATTTGTCTAAAACAAGTTCAAAACACTAACTTAAGTGACAAGTGTTATGATACTCTAGACAGAGGTTATAGAGGTCGTGAGTTCGAACCCTCATGATATCCAAATAAGTGCTCTGTTTGTTTGAATAAAATATCACATTTGTTATATGTAACACCCTACATCCCTTAGTATACCTAAAGGAGCACACTAAAAGGCATGTTACGTTGTAGATATAACTAAAACTAGCGGAGACTAAGATTCACAAGACAAAATTATATAAATAGCGGAAATAATTATAATAATAAAAATTTATTTAGAACAAAACCTCAGAATTGCTTTATAAATCAAATAAGTCGCCAAATACCAAATTCATCTAATGTCAAATAATCTTACGTGTCTTGCGAAATAAAATCCATATTATCAATAATATCAGAGTACAACAAATCCCTCGCAAAATGCCAGCTCAACAAAAAGAACTAAAAACTGAAACTGAAGAAAATAAATACATGATAGAATCTCCTCCGAAGAAATCTCCAAGCAACTGCAGTCACCGTCCTTGCCCCTGATTTCCTATGGTAAAAAAGGAAAAAAAGGAGGAGTGGGTTAGACTAAAAGTCTGACGAATGATAGTAATTACTAGAATCTTTAAGCAAAGTAAAAGTGATAGACTTTACAACAGTTCTAGTATACACAAGGAAAAAAAGGAAATAGAAAGAAGAAACAAGCTAGAAATAAATACAAATTAACTAGATCAACATAATTGATTAACTTAAATTGTTTGCACTTGTTTTTGATAGCTGCTTAGATTAGGCTGAATTCCTAATACTACCCTTTGATCGGCCTGCTACACCATCGAATCTACTCTAGACCGGATGTTAAACCTCCCTACGCAGTAGACATTGGTGCCTACGAAAGGCACACGGTAAGCGCTTGGAACTCATAACGATTACTAAGCACCCGAATGGAAGTCGCACGCATAACCGCCACCATGCTCATGTTACCTGTTGTTCCACCTATTGGGTTTTCTTATTACCTTAAGCTTCAGCATAAGCGTGCCCCTCGTCTCACTTCAGGATTAGTGAGACACCTTGTCTCACTTCAGTGTTATGTGAGACACCTTGTTTCACTTCAGGGTTATGTTAAACACCGTGTCCATAGAAATAATGGGGGAAATGCTGTTGGTAATGACCCATTATCCAAACAATACCTAGTTGCGCCCCTTCCCTAAATCCACATGATTTGGACTTCTACTTATTGACCATTTACTACCGTTATTAACATAAGCGTTCCCCTCGTCTCACTTCAAGATTATGTGAAACACCGTGTCCATAGAATATGGGAATGTTATTTGGTACTGGTCCTACTTTAATTCTTTGCTTATTAACTTAGGTAAATTATTTAAATAAGCCTTTACTTTTGTTCTTACTATCCGTGCTTATTAATTTATCCTACGTCTTAAAATAAGCCTCACCGTATTCTATTTCTTATTATAACCTACGTTATAATCATACTTATTACTTAACCCAAGATCTAAGTGTAAAATTAAGCTTCTTTTATCTTATATTCTTTTTAGTTGTAATTCTAAGTTATAACTATGCCAATTATCTTTAATTAGTCCAATTCTAACATCAGTATCAAAAGTAGTTTCAATTTCAATCTTACAGTCTTTACAATTTACATCATATCTTCCGTTATTTCAGTATTCTTACAATTTTGATCCATATTTGCATTTAATCTATTCTAATGCATATGCGAAGAAGAAAGAGAAATAAAAGAAAACTGAAAATAGAAGAAAATCCAAAGCGTAGGAAAAAGACGTAAATAACGCATAAATAACAGTAAATAAATAATAGTGCTATATAAACTGTAAATAAATGGAAAAGATATAATTAACAAAAACAAACTAAAATTAACTGAAAAGAATATCTAAAATAAATAGACTGAAAACAATTCTAAAAACAGTAAATAAACTACTAAAAAGGTTATTCCAAAAATCATAGTAAAAGTACAACTATTGGAATCCCTATTATTTTTAATTACTTAACAAAATCTGAAATAATTACAGTCACTCACCTGTGATCCTAAGCTCTTCCCTTTTAGTCTTCCCGGATCTACTTGAGGATATTTAAAAAATATTATTAAAAAGATTCTCTCCTTGGAAAATTATTCCTTTTAGGGTGCTTCCTGAAAAGGTGAACCCAAGTAGAGAAAATCTAGAATGAGAAAAAGTGTTAGACCTAGGGTCTTATTTATAGGGGTAGAAGTGGATCTCAGACCGTTGGGTTTAGACATTGAATAGAATGCAATCATGTCGTAGGCTGAATAGTAGCCGTCGGATGGAAGCATAGAAGGACTAAATGGAGTAAAAGAATGCAAAACAACGCGTACAAGGCTGACTGGAACAACGGGAATGAAGAAATGTTTTCTCGCTTCCAATACGTAGGTGGGTCGACCTACAGGACGACCGCCCTTGAAGCCAAGTCAACCAAGCGGTAGGCCTAGGCCTTGGGATGGTCGACCTCCCTACATATATTTTTTTCCGTTGATTCTTGTTTTCTTTGTATCTTGCTCATATTAACTCGGATTCTGACGTTCTACATATGAAAATTGACCAAAAAATTATCACGGACAGAATGGTGCAACTCCCGTGGCTCAATTCTAATAATTTCATAAAGTTATTTTATTATTTTATTAATTAACTAGTTAATTATTATGGGTTAAATTTCAAATTGTTACATTCTCCCCTCCTTAAGGGATTTCATCTCCAAAATATCTAAGGATAAAAGAATGAACTAATGTTTTCATCCAAGTTCTACAACAACATACTCAAGCATCATCCATTCATCAATTGTCCTTAAGTTTTTCTAATGAAATTTATGATACTTATGTGACTAGTGTAGTGTTAGTGTCCCTAACTAGTGCAAAAGATTAGGCGGTCCACTGATTCAGTTGATCTCCTTTTATGCAATCTTGTCCATGCTATGTATCCAAATGAATGAAAAATTCCTAGTGAAAACCGATAGTTCTATATGTGTGCTTCAATCATCATCCAAATGCAACAACCATGTGATAAACATCCATCTATAGCAACCATGAAAACAAAATGCAAGTGCATGCACATACATATGCTCTAGTGTCCTAGTTAGGCCGATCCCTAAGAGATGATAGTGCCTAGTGTAATTATATGTGTTCATTAGCATCAACTAGCAAACACTTGCATACATCATTCATAACATGTTTACATCAAATCCTACCTTCCATAGGTTAACTTATAAGTTCTACCCTCCCAAAGGATAATAAAGGAAAGAACCTATTTAAAACTAAAGATGGAAAATAGGAAATTCGAAAAATTACTATCAAAGAAATGCAAATATGAGATACGAATTTTCTACAAAATCAAGTTTAGTCTTCTCCGGAGTCTTTTTAACCTCTGTAGACTCTATCCAATACGAAAGCGACTTATGCGGCCTTCCATTTAGAGTTTCAAAAGATGCCACTATAATGCTAGCTTGAAAACTACTATCATATAAGAATTCCACTAAAGGAAGATGCTTTTCCCAAGTTTTCAAAATTAAAAAAATACACGTCCTCAACCATGTGTGCCTTAAAATCTTACTAATTTCACTTTACTGTTCATCTTTAGCATGCCCACATAAATCAACATTCATGGGTTCTCACTAGTGCCCTATATGCTCTAAGGGAAACTCTATTATTATTTTCAAAAGTAATTACTCTGCCTCCTTTATAGCCTTACGCATTTTCCGTCACTTCTTAGGAAATTTTTCATATCTATTCCACTTTTAAGAGTTTGGTTTGGTATTTATCCTCTCATTTCAAAAATTAAGGCTTCTAAATTTTCAAATCCCAAAATCTTTGTTGTTAAAAGTGTTATCTTTAAGTTCTTCTTAAATTCAAAAATACTCGGTTGCTTAACATTTTATGTTTCTAGATTTGCATCCTTACATCTTTTTGAATTTACTTTATTTCCCAAATCTAGAGGGAAAAACTTTCAAATTCTAAGTCCAAAACTTATTCTTCTCTTTCTTTTAAAGACCTTTATAGCTTTCTATAAAAGTTTGAATTTTTTTAAAATTTAACTGTAATTAAGTTCTTCACTTCCAAAAGCTTATTTACTTTTCACCAAACTATTTTCTTTCAGATACTTTTAAAAAGTTTTTGCATGTTTTCGAGCCATCTTCTTATTACACCTCACGGTCTTATATTTTAATGTGTTGGAACTACTTTCTCTAATGAGAAAGTATTAATGCTAAAATCTTCTATGAACCTTTTAAAAGAGGATTTCATGTTTATGTGAAATTACAAGAAACTTATTTTATATTTTTTGAAATAGACTATATAAAATACGATGTTTCTCATATCTTGTATATTTCTTTCACATGTTCCTTTTAACTTCACAAAACTTGTTGGTTGCATAGAAAATTATACCATTATCCTTTTCATTCTAGTAGATTAAAGTATGCTTAATTTATATTCTCTTATAATAGGCATTTTCTAATATCTAGCTTACATACATTTTTTTCCTTCAGAAAAACTCATCTTCAAAACTGTTTTAATATATCCATGACCAGAAAACATTTTCTTATACATATTAAAATAATAAGTGTACTTTACAAATCACTTTATTTCTGTTCTTAGAAATTATCTTCTTTTTTTAAATACACTTTTATATGGGTTAAGACAGATGCTGCGTAAAACACTGTTACTACAACTAGTAAATAAGAGGATATGTATTTAAATAAATACTAGTAAATCTCATATATTATGTAAAAACATGTACTTTAGGAGTCGCCTACTATAACAACATTGTTATAGTCTATGCTCTCTTTATTTTTCACGAAAACATCTATTACAATAATAAATGTTGTAATCTACATTTTCGATACTTAATACATTTTAGGTTTTTATGTTTAAAATCTCCGTTTACTTACAAAGAAACTGGTGAGCTATATACTTTTATAAGTCTTCAAAAAGAATTTCACTTTTAACAAAATTTATATCATATGAAAACCAATTTAAATTTCTTACCATATTCCCAAAAACCCAATATTTACTTTTTTTAAAACACTGACAATTCTTCTTTTCAATTATAATAATTTGATTTTATTGGGTTAGACATAAAGTAGATTTTTATACTTACTACCATAGGAGTATTCTTTCTAAACCTTGGAAATCTCATTTCCTTACTTTACCTATACTCATTTATTCTAAGGTGCTATCTTTAAATCCACTTATATGAAACAATTATAATTTATGCAATTATCTACAGATGGGCTTTCTTCTTTCCTTATTAACTAAATCTATTGTACATCTTCAATCTTTTCCTACCTCTCTTTGGATTTTCACAATCCGATCGTAAATGTATAAAATCGTTTCTCAAACTCTTTCCATATGTAGACTTTCTCTATGCCCCAAGGAACATGCTTTCTTATGCCAAAAGTGATACTTCAAGAACTTTTCTTTTAACTGAAGAATGCGAGGTGTACGAAGAACCTCCTCTATACTCTTGGAAAACACCAAAATGTCGTCCACGAATACCACCATGAATTTACTTAGGACATCTCTAACAACACGACTCATCAAATCTACGAAATAGGCTGGGGTATTGGTTAACCCAAAAGGCATAACCATTCACTCAAAGAATCCGTCGGGTGTATTAATGCAGTCTTATCAATGTTGTCATCAACTACCCTAAGCGAATAAAATCCAGTGGCTAAATCGAGCTAAGAGAAAACTGAAGAGACAACTTATAGGTTGAAAAGATCATCTATCCTAGGAAATGGATAATGGTTCTTTTTCGTGAGCTTATTTAATACTCTATAGTCCATGCAAAGTCGAAGAAAACCACCTGCCTTAGTAGCAAAGACGACTGGCATCCCCCTCTCTGATATACTCCTTATGAATTTTTTTCCAAAAGCTCATGGATTAGCCTGCTCAATTCCTTCCTCTCCCTAGGTGCAATGTGCCTCACAGGTAACGTTACTGGCTTAGTGTTATTAGCCAAATAGATCCTGAAGTCAATCTTTCTCTTAGGGGTTAGTCCCCTAACCTCCTCAAGGACGTCTAGGAGTCCTCTAATGATAGGAACTGAATCTAACTCTGATGGGGATGAATCAAGAGAATAAAGGAAACTCAACTTGACTGACCCTAGCAGGTCACAAGAAACCTCGAGAGCTCTACCGCTGCATGTCTCTAGTATAATGACTCTCCTCTCGCAGTCAAATATAGCTTCATACAAGGATAGTCGATCCGTCTCTAAAATCATCCCATACCCCAAGAATCCCAATACATAGGTGTCACAATCAAATTCAACACCTAGGATAAAAAATTTCAAACCCCTACAAACCAAATGTGTCGATCCTCCTATGGGGTTTGAAACAAAAATGGGGTCTACTACTAAAGAGATGTCTACGTGCAAACAATCTACTAGAGAACTAGAGATGAAAGAGTGTGATGCTTCAGAATCGAAAAGAGTCCAAATGGAAAAATCAGAAATAAAGATCAAAACCTTCTATAGAAACTTTCCTACGTCGATCTGGTCCACTACTATAAGATGCTACATCCAAAGTCTATACTTAAGCTGTAGGTGCGCTTGCTCTCTGCCTCATCCTCTAAGGACAAGCTCTACTAAGATGATCAGGTTATCCATAGTTGAAACACCTTCCCTTCATCATTTTATTCTTATAGTCCCTTGAGAAATGCCTAACCAATACTCAACTATGACATTTCCTGCTTTTCTTCATCCACTTCTGAGGTTCTCCTCCTTTCCCCTTGTCCTTATCCTCCTTCTACCATGGCTCCTTAGAGCTTTCTAATCTAGAAACTTCTTTAAGCTCTCCCTTCAGTTGCCAAGATGTCGGCTGAACTCTCTGTCGGTCCTTCAAATCTAATAGCCTAAAACTTTGATGCATATCCTCTAACCTAGCTTGGGTCTCCTCGGAATCGTATGTGCCAGAAAACGTTCTGCCCCTTATACTAGCAAAGTCCTTGCGGAGCTTAGAAAAATCGGCTAGCGTAAGCGGATTAACAAGATTTCCACCTACCGGTGTTGTATTGGGCGCTTGCCCATGCACCTCTGGTATTGTATCTCTATGGAACCAGTCAGCCATACAATGCAAAAAAAGAAAATTTAGGCTCAAAAGAATTAAAAGAAGGTTGAATTGAACTTTGAGGGGATTTTTATAAAACTCTCTTTCATACTTGAAAACTATTTCTACAAGTTCCATTTGGAGAAATACTTTTAAAACAAGTTATTTTGAAAAATACTTTACTTTTAAAACAAATTTTTAGGAATCCTGTAACCTTATGCTCTAATACCAAATGTAAACCCCATACCCCTTAGTATACCCAAAAGAGCACACTAAAAGGCATGTTGGGTTGTACGTATAACTAAAATTAGCAGAGACTAGTATTCACAAGACAAAAATATATAAACGGCGGAAACAATTATAATGATAATAATTTATTTAGAACAATACCTCAAATTTACATTAAAAATCAAATAAGTCACAATGTACCAAATACATCAAATGTCAAAATAATCTTACGTGTCTTGCGAAATAAAATTCACAGTATCAATAATATCAGAGTATAATACATCCCTCGCAAAATGCCAGCTCAACAAAAAGAACTAAAAACTGAAACTGAAGAAAAGAAATACATGATATAATCTCCTCTGAGGAAATCTCCAAGCAACTGAAGTCTACCGTCCTTATCCCTGATTGCCTATGGGGAATAGGGGAAAATGGAGGAGTGAGTCAGACTAAAAGTCTAGTGAATGATATTAATTACTAGAATCTTTAGGCAAAGTAAAAGTAATAGGCTTTACAATAGTTCTAGTATATAAAAGTAAACAAAGGAAATAGAGAGAAGGAATAAGCTGGAAATAAATACGAATTAACTAGATCAACATAATTGATTAACTTTGATTGTTTGCACTTGTTTTTGATAGCTGCTTAGATTAGGCTGAATTCCTAATACTATCCTTTGATCGGCCTGCTACTCCATAGAATCTACTATGGACCGGACTCTAAAGCTCACTGCACAGTAGACATTGGTGCCTACGAAAGGCACACACTAAGCACTTGGATCTCACAACGATTACTGAGCACCCAAATGGAATTCGCCCGCGTAACCGCCATCATGCTCATGTTACATACTGTTCCACCTATTGGGTCTTCTTATTACCTCAAGCTCCATCATATGCATGCCCTTCGTCTCACTAGGATTATATGAGACACCTCGTCTCACTTCAGGGTTATGTGAGACACTTCATCTCACTTCAGGGTTATGTGAAACATCGTGTCCGTAGAAATAATAGGGAAAATGTTGTTGGTACTGGTCCGTCAGCCAAAAAATATCTAGTTGCGCCCCTTGCCAAATCCTTATGATTTGGACTTCTACTTAGTGACCATTTACTACCGTTATTAACATAAGTGTGCCCCTCGTCTTACTTCAGGATTATATGAAACACCGTGTCCATAAAATAAGGGGATGTTATTTGGTGTAGCTCCTACTTTAATTCTTTGCTTATTAACGTAGGTAAATTATTTAAATAGGCCTTTGCTTTTGTTCTTACTATCTCTGATTATTAATTTATCCTAAGTCTTAAAATAAGCCTCACTTTATTCTATTTCTTATTATAACCTATGTTACAATTATGCTTATTACTTAAGCCAAGGTCTAAGTGTAAAATTAAGCTTCTTTCATCTTATACTCTTTTTCGTTGTAATTATAAGTTATAACAAGGCCAATTATCTTTAATTAGTCCAATTCTAACATCAATATCATAATTATGCTCAATTTCAATCTTAATTCCATTTCTATTACAGCCTTTACAATTTACATCTTATCTTCCATTATTTTAGTATTCTTATAATTTTAATCCATGTTCGTGTTTAATCTATTCTAATCCATACGCGAAGAAGAAGAAATAAAAAAAAACTGAAAATAGAGAAAAATCCAAAGCATAGGAAAATGATTTAAATAATGCATAAATAATAGTAAATAAATTAAAATATAGTTAATAAATGGAAAAGCTATAAATAACAGAAATAAACTAAAATTAAATGAAAAGAATGGCTAAAATAAATAGACTAAAAATAATTCTAAAAACTGTAAATAAACTACTAAAAAGGTTATTCCAAAAAACGTGGTAAAACTACAACTATTGGAAATCCTATTGTTTTAAATTACTTATGGTCCTAAGCTCTTCCTTTTTGGTCTTCCTAGATCCACTTGTGGGTATTAATATATTTTTACTAAAAAGATTCTTTCCTTAGAAAATTATTCCTTTTAGGGTCCTTTTTGAAAAGTGTTAGGCCTAGGGCCTAATTTATAGGAGTAGAAGTGGTTCTCAGATCGTTGGATTTAGGGATTGAATAAGATGCAGCCACTTCATAGGCTGAATAGGAGTCGTCAGATGGAATCATGGAAGGACCAGATAGAGAAAAAGAATACGAAACAACGCGTACAAGGCTGACTGGAACAACTGGAACGAAGAAATGTTTCTTCGCTTCCAATACGTAGGCGGGTCGACCGGCCAGTTGACCTGGGCCTTGGGATGGTCGACCTCCCTACATATATATTTTTTTATTTTTTTATATTCTTGTTTGCTTTGTATCTCACTCATATTAACTCGAATTCTGACATTCTATATGTGAACATTGACCAAAAAATTATCAAGGACACAATAGTGCAACTCCCATAGCTTAATTTTGATAACTTCACAAAGTTATTTTATTATCTTATTGATTAAATAATCAATTATTATGGGTTAAATTTTGGGTTGTTACATTATATATATATATATATATATATATATATATAAATTCTTTAAAGTATTTTCAAGCATTCTTAGAGCCCAAAAAATTCATCTGAAAGATCAGTAATTAACTACAATTTGTTATATAGATAAAAATTTATGACATTTTATTGTTGTTTTAAAATACATTTGCTTTATTACTTTTGAGAAAGTTCCTTATAATTATAACATAATGTTTTCATTTTCGAATACTTAAAGATTGGCATTCTATGTCCAATAGAATATCTCGATCTAAGTATGAAGGTAAGAATAAATACAATAATGATGAATGGAAAAAAGAGAAAATCCTTTAGCTAGATAAGGGGCGGATGTAACCAAGTGGATCAAGGCAGTGGATTGTGAATCGATGCAGTTTAAAATAGTTTAATATTGTTTTTGAACGTGTTTGAAGCTTAAAAAAGAATATGCAATAATTAACCACAAAATTATTGTACAACTAAATTTTCCTGATATTCTAAAGCAGTTTTAAAACATACTTGTATTACTGCATTTCAATAATGCAATTTATGCAGTTTAATATTATTTTTAAGTATTTTAAAAACTTTTCAAAATAGTTTGGAAAAAACTAAAATAATTAAACTTGATGTGCTTTATATGCTAAATTTTAATATAATTTGAAAATTATTGATTTATTGTTTTGTATGATGTAGATCGATCGTCGATACGATTTATATTAGGACTATTGAATATTAAAATAGTAGTAATAATAATAATCAAATCCTAGAAATTTGATTTTTACACTTGCAATTAGTTATAGAATTCATAAAATGTGTGATACACTACAACAAAATACTCATTTCGCATTTGGCAATGCCAGTTGCAACAGAACTATTGCAACTAGCAGCTGCCAATCTTAGCATGTGCAGTTGCACGCAGTAGGATGGTTATATTTTACAACTGTTTGGGCCATTTGTAAGTGACCATTGTAGTAATTTTTTTTACAATGGTTAAAAATAGTTACAATAGATTTTACAACTGTAAATGCCAGTTTTTATTTGATCTTTTGCAACTATTTTTGTCAGTTGCAAAGTAAATGCGAAATCGAAAGGAAACAACAATTATTTGAAGCTTATACATTATAATGTACATTTAATAATATTTAGTAATTTAATGATCGAAACAAATATTATCATAAAACAACCAGAAATACACACTCTAAAAAGCTAAATAAAATTACACTCACGAATTTCTAACATATATTACAAAAGGTTAATTCACAATGCTCGGCATATAAGCCTTAAATACATACCCAAATGACGGTTCTAAAATATAGTACAGCGCATCTTCAATGCATACAATTTGAAGATGAGTAGTCAGTCTTACTAAAGTAGTAAACATATTGAAATGTATGGATGTCGTCACTAATGCTTTAAGGTACCTGTACACATAACTACACATAACATGACTGTTTGTGCACTTGAAGCAAGTAAAGGGAATATTGTTACCAAGATTCTTGTTACTATCGTATAAAGAAAACTCCATTTCTCAATTGACCATCCAAAGTACCACAGAATAGCTTAAGATAAAAGCAACCAACTAGTGGCATCTTTTAATACTTGATTAATTAATTGACTAACTGCCAGCAATCTCAACTTAGCTTTGCGTCACTCGAAACCTATAAAGATGGCGGCTCAATCAAAATATGGATCATATTGGAGGGAACAAGTGTATGAGATAAAAGTAGTATAAAGAAAAGGTTTCAGAAAGAAGTGTCGGAAATAGACTTGGTTATTAGGAACTTTGATCATGGTGACAATTATAATCTTTTTATTTATGGAAATGTCAAATTAAGCCATGGAGAAAATTTTAGACTTACCAATATGTACTTTAGAGAATTCAGAATATGCTTTGTCAAGAAAAATATAGAAAATATAAAATTGAAGAAAAGTCTAGAAAAAGAAAAGTCTAAAGAATATTGTTAACTGGGTTTTTAACCCAATAGAATTCAAATGGAACTGGAATATCTATAACAAGTCAAAATATCTCAAGGGTCTAGCAAGAAGACCAGATGGAAAAGAAGAGAAAGACCGAAGAAGAAAATGCCAAAACAAGCTAATGCGATGGATTGCTAGCGATCCATCACCTATGGATCGCTAGCGATCCATAAAGCTTGTCTATGGATCCTCCAATCCTCTTACGTCATGATCTAATATGTTCCTTAAAAATGCTTGACAAGTTTCATTGCAAGCTAAACAATCTAGCTCGAGAAGTGACGATTCACTAGATTCAAGCTGTTTGACCAAAAATAGCTAACTTAAAATGGACCTATAAAACTCATATGAAGTCAGATTGATTTGAAATTTTGGAAGAACATTTAGAAGATATAGAAGAAGACTCATAAAAAAATGAAATCATTTGGAGTTGATTAAATGGATCGCTAGAGTCCCATCTAGAGTGAGCCCTACCACATCAAATTTCTATTGTGTGTCCCTGACACCCTCTAGAGTGTTCCTGCAAAGTTTCGATGGATTTCGTTAAGATTTGAGAGAGTTATGAATGATTCTACTGGACCAGATAACCCATGAAGACAGATGATAAAACTAATTCCAAACGACTTAATATTTGAACAAGGCATTTAAATATAAGACAACCAAATGAAGATCACTCAAAAATACGCTAAGTGGATGGATAGCTAGCAATCCATCCCCTACGGATAGCTAGCGATCCATCAAGATAAGTCGGATCACCCTCAAACTTTTCGAGCTCCTTCGTAGCACTATATAAAGGCTTCTAGTAGAAATATATGCTAAGTTGATGGATAGCTAGCAATCCATCGCCTATGGATAGCTAGCGATCCATTGCATATGCATAGCTAGTGATCCATAGAAATGATTCAGCGATTTGAGACTTTCGGTAATGACTTGGCATAACAACTGGACTATTTTGCACTTAGACTTATAGCCCAACATTCACTGAATTCTCGTATAAATACCCACCTACCTGCTACTAGAAATGGATCTTTTTTGGAGAGAGAGCTGCCATTACTCTACTGAAATTCCTTTACTTCTTCAACTCTCTTCTCCCTCATAACATTCGTCAAGGGAGTTACTATGATTTTCCAATCAATCCATATACTTATGGCTTATTTTAACTCGTTGTAACTTAGATTTGAGAACTAACTAGTTGATATCCAGAGAGATTCAACTAGTAGAATCATAATAAAGATTGATTAAAATGGACGTAGGCCAGAGCCAGCAAAACCACTATAAAAATTCTATGTCTCTTTTCTTACTTCTTTTTATTGGTTGTTTATTTGAGATTTATGCTACTGATTATCTACACTATTGTGTTCACACTTGATCCAGGATGTTGATCCATTTTTGGGTTAACAAATATACTTTATTATAAATTGAGATGTGCTTTCTCATTTGATGCATCCAAGCATGTAACGACCCAGAATTTCCAATCCCGAAAATTCCAGATAGTTAGAAAGAAGAAGAAAGAGAAGAAGAAGAAACAAGAACAAGACACAGAAACCTCACATTCGCAGCGGATCAAAATATAATATCACGTAATAATAACAGTTATACAAAGAGAAACTTGTATTTATCAATTTTCATCGATATACCAGAGTTACAACAATTTTATCCAACATCGGATAGATACAAATTTAAACATGTCTCAGATATATACAATATCATAGTGGAAACTCTCCATACGTCCCTGCCATCCAGCTCGCCTCCTGAGCTCCAGAACGTCCTTACCTGAAAATATGCAATACTCGGTCTAACCTGAGCATTACATCAAAGTAACTCCCGGGTCAGGCTGGAAACCAGCGTGAGTAAACCCATCTAACATGGAATACAAAAGCATACACTTATATAAACCCGGGGTAACTTATATCGGCTTACACTTCATAAGTTATTATAGACATCAACCATTTCACACATTAATTTCTAAGTGCCAAACTTAGATTTAGATGGTCCAATTTACTAAAGTCATTACACTTCAGCCTATTAGTTTCACATTTCAAATTATAAGAATCGAAGTGGCTTCGGGTATTCATTAATACCCAACTCCGGTCTCTTCGAAACCATTGCCAACTCAACTTAAATTATTCAAGTGAAAATACAATTCTACTTTTAATACAGGATGTCACAGTAATTCATCATCAATAGATAACCACACCTTCACAGTTTAAATCAAACATATCATATCACATAGCATCACGCACCACCTATTAGGGATAACACTTAATCAAGGCTTCCAATATCATTCTATTTATCCTTTAATTATATTTAAGTAATTAATCCTTAATTAATTTCACAAACTAATTATCCTTAACCCAATATGGTAATTAATCTTTAATAGATATCAATTCAATAGATATCATCTGAATTCAAACATTCAACAACTCATCATCCATAAGCAAGTATTATCAATTCATATCATAATTAATTTAATTACTTAAATTAACTCCTTAAGAATTAATCACTTAATCTTGCTTATACAATCATTAATTAATTACTAACCTTAATTAATTAATTACATCCTTGATTAACTTACTTAATCAATTTAATCAATCCTTAATTCCAGATTAATTACCCTTTTATTTATCAATTAATAATCCTTTATTAACTGTTAACCCATCCTTGATTAACAGACAATCAATCCTTAATTACCGTTTGATTAATCCTTAATCACCTTGATTAATCAATCAATTACCACTTAACAATTTCTTAATTAATCCTTAATTACGGATTAATTATTCTTTAATTAGTAATTAATTAATAAAACCTTAATTATTAATTAATTAAAACTTAATTACTTAATTAATTAATAAAACCTTAATTATTAATTAATAAAACTAAATTTACAAGTTAAGCACTTCTTAATTATTAGTTAAGTATCCTTTAATTACCTAACTAATTACTCGCTAATTACTTAATTTTTAAATCTTAACCACTTGATTAAATTAAGTTTAATTACACTTAATTACTTGATTAATTAATCTCTAATCATTAATTAATAATCTAATAAATGATCTTTTAATCACTGATTAATTAATCTTAAATAATTAACCGTTAATCCTTAATCATTTATCAATCAAGTAAACTATTTTTCCTTATTCTAATTTGAATTCATATTCAATTTCAGATTTTCAAAATTCAGTTTTAAATTTCAACTTGCATTTTAAACTTTACTTTTTAAATTTAAAAACAGAAACAGGTTTTTCTGTTTTTTTTAACCCAAACTATAGTTTTAAAAAAAATTCAAATGATTTCAAAACCAAGATTTAAACAGTTGAATTCATATTAAATTCCAGGTGTAAAACTTAGTTCAGATTTTAGTTTGCATTTAAAAACTTTTACTTCTACTTTTACTTTTTTTTTAAAAACTGAATACAGATTTCTGTTTGTTTGCAAAACCTGAAACATGACATTAACTCGAGTCTCCCTTATATTACTTTGAGCTAAACCCTAACCTGCTTCGAGTTGAAATTCATTTTTCCCGAGAAAATCACGAGTAAACTACAGCGGCAACAATTTCCATCTTCATCAGAAAATACATGACCCGTTCCCTGAGTCTTCTTCGTGCCACAATTTTCTTCTTTTGTTCAAATTTTAAAGCTTTAAATTTGTAAAAAACTGTTAACTCGCCAATTTATTTTACGACATTTACCCGAGTCAGTAAGAAAATTCCACGGAATTTACTTCGAGTTAGCACCAACCTTTCCCAAACCAAAACCCCTGATACAACGTGACATTGTGCACGTACACAGAGGCACCCATCCCCTCCGATCATCAGTGCGATCGCCGATCAGTCAATCCTGATCTAAATACTCGACAACAACCACTCGTGCTTCCAATCGAACGCGATATCTAAATCGAGCTTGCATAAAACCCAAATTGGAAATAACCATCACCAGAGATTCCCCTAATGCTACCACCTTCGGCCATCAGATCTCTCTATAATTTGATCATCTTTTCTTCACATGCCCACACACCTATTCCCTACTCGCGACCCAACTCGAAGCTCGGTCGACGTCGCAGCGACCAAATTCCCGGTATCGACCCAAAACTAATTCCAAACCCTACCCCGCCGATTTATCCCCACCGTGAAGGACTAAAAATTTAGCTAACAAATTTTGTCAACCATTTTAATCCCCATACTAACCCAGAACTGATTCCGAGTCCCCTTAATTTCCTGATCAATCAGGAAATGCTCGCCACCCATTTCCTGTGCAATTTGTTATTTCTCCCAATTATCAAGTCTATAAATCATGATTTTAATTAAAAAAATCATAAATTTCAATAACTCATCAGATCATAAACCTGAATCATCCAAAGATTAATATCAAGATCTTGATCTGTTTTAATTTTTTACTGTTCACTCCTCTTTTTTTTTTAAGCAAACTTCAGATTTAATCTGGAAACATTTTTTTTCCTTTTAATTTATAATCTAAATGTAACAAACTAATTTCTTTTTATATAGTGGTGTCTCAGGAATATCATAAGCAAATTAGTAATTTTTTTCTCTTCGAATCCTATTTGCACTTTAAGTGAAAAACAGAACACAACACTTCAGAACAGACAAACCGTCAACATATACTCATATATACATACATATGAAATCATACAAATCAATCAAGCAAACATATTTTATGATTTGCTTAAAATTTTACTACATGCAACAAGGTTTGAAACAGATTTTCGTTTGTTGCTCACTTGTTTGATAATGCACAGAGAGCTTGAAAGAAAAGCTTTGATCTGGGTTTTATTATAATCTGACTCTTACAGGTTATAATCCAAACATGCTTAGTTAAAGATAATCAGTATTAAAATGTTTATTGGGTCTGTTATGACCAAACAGAGACATGCACAAGAGTACCTATAGAAAAAAAATCAAACCATATACTCATGCAATCCATGCAAACAACTATATCGAGACACTTATCGACCATTAATTGTAGACAGTTATAAACCAGAAACTTGGCTTTAAGAAGGCAGATTTACTCAGCTCTATGATGAACAGAGAAGCGCACGGCTTGAAACTGAAACTGCCAACTTGATTTAGATCTGATCATTGATCTTCATTCAGTTTGTTTTAAATTTCCAGTTTTTGATCAGGACTTTAGCTGCTTTGATTATGAATTGAAGTCTGATCTTATTTTGAGCTTCCAGATTTTCGATTGTAATGGTTTGTAGAAAGAATTGCTGCCCAAGTTTCTATTTTTTTTTCCCTTTTCTAGTTTGTAAAATTTTCTTGCTTCAATTCCTATGTATGGTTTTAACTTGTTTTACAGGCTTTTGGGTTCTTAGATTTTGAAAATGAAGATGGAAAGAAAAAGAAATGAGGAGTGGGAAGGACATATAATTTTGATCTATGATTTTAAAATAAATAAAAGAAAATGAATGTAAAATTGTGACACTTTTTATTGTTGCATGTAACTAATGTTAACATTTGTTAAGCTTATGATGTATTTCTCTTACATTTGTTTAAATGTATTTTTTTTCTTTCATGCTTACACTAGTAATTTTTTTCTCATGTTATAATGTATTTAATTAATTTAAGTATTATATTAACATAGGGTTTAAATTTTATAAATTATGTATTAGGTTAATAAATGTTTATACACATATTTATCTATTATGTTTTATTAAATGATGTTCTTTAAATATACAACTATTTATTCAAGTAATATTTTCAATGTATTTGTTTGAAATTTCAAATTCACATTCAAATTCCAAATCACAATTCATTTATAAACCACACAAATCCTATATTCTTATTTGAAAATAATAATTTTTCCCCTATTTAAATATTTATATTAGGAGATTATCACATTTATTTGTTCAATATTTTCATAAATCAAATTAGATAACTATTCAATTATCTAATGCCTGAAAATCAGGGTTATCACATTCCTCCCCCCTTAGAATCTTTTCGTCCTCGAAAAGAATTGAAGCCGTAATTTTTAAATGCTTATAATCAGATAAATTTTCATTGATCATTTTTAAAACATTTTAGAAATCTATATAATATTACTAAAATAGTTATTATAAAATACTTTTATAACTCAATGTTTCAATCAGTCCATCCTTGTTCTCATAGAAATTCGGTCATACGTTGATCAAGCGTACGACTGAAAATCTATAAGTACTTAGCAGACCCGATTTCAACACCCAGTGAAAATATTTGAAAAATAATTTTATTGAAAATATAGAAAATAGTTTTTGAAAATAGAGGATATATCTTTGGTGAGAATGCTCTGGAAATCATCACCCTCATCCATGGTCACAGTTACATTCCAGGGTTACGTTGTCGTCGCAGCAAAAGTCCATGTAACTGCAGGCTCTCCGCGGCCTCTCGATTACGCCATGGAACCCACACAACAGATCATAGTTACACCCAGGGTTGCGTTGCCGTCGCAGCAAAAGTCCATGTAACTGCAGGCTCTCAGCGGCCTCTGATTTTCGCTGTCGAAATGAAACCTCCCCACTCCTACATAGGTCGCAGTCTACCGATATAAAGTCAAACGCAGACTGTTGGCTCTCAGCGGCACACACGACTTTCGCTATGTTATACTCTACTCAAAAATCCCCAAGAACTAGTTTCGTTCGGACTCCTCACAGGATCAACTTTAGAACCCCCCCTTGGGGCTCAAGGCAGCACCACCCGGTGGTACTCCTGAGAAGTTCATTTCAAGGGAGCGCCTTTTTCCCCAGAGCCATCATCAAAACATTATATACTATACATATACAGTATCTTTAAATCATACAACTAGTATGATCTCATACAAAGCTTCTTTACACAAAATCGATTATCCAAAAATCGATAATTCTCAAACTAGGCTTTCCAAATTCAATATTGATTTTACCCAAAAATCAAAAGCATTTCCAAAACCAAAGGTTCCCAAACCTTCTCCAAAATCGTCATCTGATCCTTTATATATAGAGATATATATACAAAATCCTTGATAAAAATCTTTGGATCATTATAAACTTGTATAAAAATCCTTTTATACTTCAAACACTTTCAAAACAAATCCTTTTTCTTTTGGCAAAAGATTCATCAAGGGGAGTTTTATCTTATAAAACAAAGATATTTACTTTGTTTACTCAAAATCAAATATTCAAATTTGATTACTCTTTTCAATATCATTTTCATTCAAATCCGTACGATGTACACGTATCATCTGTACGCCATACCAATCTGATCGCTCACTCGATCACACAATTTCACTTCCGAACTAGTATCGTCCACCCGACTTCCTAGTGCGGACACAGATCTGGTTTCTTGATCAGAAACCGCTATTCTCCTTGCATAGTCATAACTATGATAGAGAATATCCAGAATCAACCAATAATCCATATCCAGGTTCGTCTTCAAAAATCGAGTGAAAAATTCCAACTCGGATCGACATACTATCTCGAAATTCTGTGCTCGAATCTGGATCAAATCACTATGCGAATAGAATAACGTACGTACACCCTACGTATTTATCTTTATTGGTTATTAGCCAAATTAATTCTCTTCATATTCACGTTTACTTTAATTTTCATTCACTTATTCACAATTACTTCAATCCATTTGGATTATCACATCTATTCTTATCTCGATTGGGTATTTAACCAATAACAGTTTGAACTCCGACCAGTTTATTTAGAAAATAGCTTGAATTTTTTTTTAAAATAAAATAAAATAAAAAAGTAGTAAAAAACTAATTATTATTTTGTAAAATAGGTGTAAAATAGCTAGAAAATAGTTAAAATAACTATAGAAATTTTGATGATAGCAGAATAATAATAAGATAATAATTAGTTTTGTAAAATAGTTGAAATATAGTAATTGGTTTATAAAACAGTTGGAAAATTGTTAAATAGTTCCAAAACAATTGTAAAACAAATATAAGATAGTTTGGCTTTTAAAAAGAAAGGTTGTATATATAATAAATAGCTTGGAAAAAAAATAGGCTTATATAAAAACAATTTATATTAAAAATAGTCCAGAGTCAAAACTGTTCTCTCCCCATCTTCATTCTCATCAATTCAATTTAAATTTCCACTTCAAATTCTAAACTTCACATTAATAATCTTTCCATTTATAAGTTCAAAAACTTATCACTTTGGGTATCATATCTCATTCCAAATTCAAAACTCACCATTTAGAGTTTATTTCAAACTAACTTTAATATTTAAGTATATCCACACATATATACATATTAATTTCTTATACATACCAAGTTATACTTTAAAATTTTAAACCACCTTTGGTTTTTAATTCAAACAAATTTCTTTTTAAATTTTCAAACAACTCTTGTATGAAATAAGACCATTTCATTCATATGCATTAAATAATATTATTTGTTATTTCTATAAATTAATTACATCATTAATTAATCACATTCGGTAATTAACTTATTTCTTAATTGCCTTCATTAAGTAATTGTCCCTTAAATTACTTACCTCTAGTTACTTCACTAAGTAACTCCCTCTTATTTATCATTCTCAATTATTATCCATTAATTAGCCTCATTAAATAAAGTTTAATTAATTACATAAATTAATTGATTATCCTGAACCCTTTCCCAATTTCAAGATTTAATTTTCAGTTTGGATCCATTTCAAACCTATCTTTAATTTAATTTCAATTTGGTTGTGATTCTATTACCACTTAATTCTTACTATTACTTTTTAATTTAATTAATACTGCAACCAATTTCCTTAATATAATAGATAATCTATTTCTTATATAAGATTCATTTACTTTTGAAATCATTTAAAAACCTTTATATAAGAAAATAACAAGTACGTTCTCTCATATTTATACACTCAACTCATTCTAGGGTACCATTGACCCTTTTCTTAATGAGTATCCCCCACCAGAGCCAAGGTTCTCGCTTAACCTTCTGCTCTGATACCAAATGTAACGACCCAGAATTTCCAATCTTGAAAATTCCAGATAGTTAGAAAGAAGAAGAAAGAGAAGAAGAAGAAACAAGAACAAGACACAGAAACCTCACATTCGCAGCGGATCAAAATATAATATCACATAATAATAACAGTTATACAAAGAGAAACTTGTATCTGTCAATTTTCATCGATATACCAGAGTTACAACAATTGTATACAACATCGGATAGATACAAATTTAAACATTTCTCAGATATATACAATATCATAGTGGAAACTATCCATACGTCCCTGCCATCCAGCTCGCCTCCTGAGCTCCAAAACGTCCTTACCTGAAAATCTGCAATACTCGGTCTAACCCGAGCATTACATCAAAGTAACTCCCGAGTCAGGCTGGAAACCAGCGTGAGTAAACCCATCTAACATGGAATACAAAAGCATACACTCATATAAACCCGAGGTAACTTATATCGGCTTACACTTCATAAGTTATTATAGACATCAACCATTTCACACATTAATTTCTAAGTGCCAAACTTAGATTTAAATGGTCCAATTTACTAAAGTCATTACACTTCAGCCTATTAGTTTCACATTTCAAATTATAAGAATCGAAGTGGCTTCGGGTATTCATTAATACCCAACTCCGGTCTCTTCGAAACCATTGCCAACTCAACTTAAATTATTCAAGTGAAAATACAATTCTACTTTTAATACAGGATGTCACAGTAATTCATCATCAATAGATAACCACACCTTCACAGTTTAAATCAAACATATCATATCACATAGCATCACGCACCACCGATTAGGGATAACAATTAATCAAGGCTTCCAATATCATTCTATTTATCCTTTAATTATATTTAAGTAATTAATCCTTAATTAATTTCACAAACTAGTTATCCTTAACCCAATACGGTAATTAATCTTTAATAAATATCAATTCAATAGATATCATCTGAATTCAAACATTCAACAACTCATCATCCATAAGCAAGTATTATCAATTCATATCATAATTAATTTAATTACTTAAATTAACTCCTTAAGAATTAATCACTTAATCTTGCTTATACAATCATTAATTAATTACTAACCTTAATTAATTAATTACATCCTTGATTAACTTACTTAATCAATTTAATCAATCCTTAATTCCAGATTAATTACCCTTTTATTTATCAATTAATAATCCTTTATTAACTGTTAATCCATCCTTGATTAACAGACAATCAATCCTTAATTACCGTTTGATTAATCCTTAATCACCTTGATTAATCAATCAATTACCACTTAACAATTTCTTAATTAATCCTTAATTACGGATTAATTATTCTTTAATTAGTAATTAATTAATAAAACCTTAATTATTAATTAATTAAAACTTAATTACTTAATTAATTAATAAAACCTTAATTATTAATTAATAAAACTAAATTTACAAGTTAAGCACTTCTTAATTATTAGTTAAGTATCCTTTAATTACCCAACTAATTACTCGCTAATTACTTAATTTTTAAATCTTAACCACTTGATTAAATTAAGTCTAATTACACTTAATTACTTGATTAATGAATCCCTGATCATTAATTAATAATCTAATAAATGATCTTTTAATCACTGATTAATTAATCTTAAATAATTAACCGTTAATCCTTAATCATTTATCAATCAAGTAAACTATTTTTCCTTATTCTAATTTGAATTCATATTCAATTTCAGATTTTCAAAATTCAGTTTTAAATTTCAACTTGCATTTTAAACTTTACTTTTCAAATTTAAAAACAGAAACAGGTTTTTCTGTTTTTTTTAAACCCAAACTATAATTTTAAAAAAAATTCAAATGATTTCAAAACCAAGATTTAAACTGTTGAATTCATATTAAATTCCAGGTGTAAAACTTAGTTCAGATTTTAGTTTGCATTTAAAAACTTTTACTTCTACTTTTACTTTTTTTTAAAAACTGTATACAAATTTCTGTTTGTTTGCAAAACCTGAAACATGACATTAACTTGAGCCTCCCTTATATTACTTCGAGCTAAACCCTATCCTGCTTCGAGTTGAAACTCGTTTTTCCCGAGAAAATCACGAGTAAACAACAGCGGCAACAATTTCCATCTTCATCAGAAAATACATGACCCGTTCCCTGAGTCTTCTCCGTGCCACAATTTTCTTCTTTTGTTCAGATTTTAAAGCTTTAAATTTGTAAAAAACTATTAACTCGCCAATTTATTTTACGACATTTACCCGAGTCAGTAAGAAAATTCCGCGGAATTTACTTCGAGTTAGCACCAACCTTTCCCAAACCAAAACCCCTGATACAACCTGACATTGTGCACGTACACAGAGGCACCCATCCCCTCTGATCATCAGTACGATCGTCGATCAGTCAATCCTGATCTAAATACTCGACAACAACCACTCATGCTTCCAATCGAACGCGATATCAAAATCGAGCTTGCTTAAAACCCAAATTGGAAATAACCATCACCAGAGATTCCCCTAATGCTACCACCTCCGGCCACCAGATCTCTCTATACTTTGATCATCTTTTCTTCACATGCCCACGCACCTATTCCCTACTCGCGACCCAACTCGAAGCTCGGTCGACGTCGCAGCGACCAAATTCCCGGTATCGACCCAAAACTAATTCCAAACCCTACTCCGGCGATTTATCCCCACCGTGAAGAACTAAAAATTTAGCTAACAAATTTTGTCAACCATTTTAATCCCCATACTAACCCCAGAACTGATTCCGAGTCCCCTTAATTTCCTAATCAATTAGGAAATGCTCCCCACCCATTTCCTGTGCAATTTGTTATTTCTCCCAATTATCAAGTCTATAAATCATGATTTTAATTTAAAAAAAAATCATAAATTTCAATAACTCATCAGATCATAAACCTGAATCATCCAAAGATTAATATCAAGATCTTGATCTGTTTTAATTTTTTTTACTGTTCACTCCTTTTTTTAGCAAACTTCAGATTTAATCTGGAAACATTTTTTTTCTTTTAATTTATAATCTAAATGTAACAAACTAATTTCTTTTTATATAGTGGTGTCTCAGGAATATCATAAGCAAATTAGTAATTTTTTTCTCTTCGAATCCTATTTGCACTTTAAGTGAAAAACAGAACACAACACTTCAGAACAGACAGACCGTCAACATATACTCATATATACATACATATGAAATCATACAAATCAATCAAGCAAACATATTTTATGATTTGCTTAAAATTTTACTGCATGCAACAAGGTTTGAAACAGATTTTCATTTGTTGCTCACTTGTTTGATAATGCACAGAGAGCTTGAAAGAAAAGCTTTGATCTGGGTTTTATTATAATCTGACTCTTACAGGTTATAATCCAAACATGCTTAGTTAAAGATAATCAGTATTAAAATGTTTATTGGGTCTGTTATGACCAAACAGAGACATGCACAAGAGTACCTACAGAAAAAATATCAAACCATATACTCATGCAATCCATGCAAACAAGTATATCGAGACACTTATCGACCATCAATTGTAGACAGTTATAAATCAAAAACTTGGCTTTAAGAAGGCAGATTTACTCACCTCTATGATGAACAGAGAAGCGCACGGCTTGAAACTGAAACTGCCAACTTGATTTAGATCTGATCATTGATCTTCATTCAGTTTGTTTTAAATTTCCAGTTTTTGATCAGGACTTTAGCTGCTTTGATTATGAATTGAAGTCTGATCTTATTTTGAGCTTCCAGATTTTCGATTGTAATGGTTTGTAGAAAGAATTACTGCCCAAGTTTCTATTTTTTTTCCTTTTCTAGTTTGTAAAATTTTCTTGCTTTAATTCCTATGTCTGGTTTTAACTTGTTTTACAGGCTTTTGGGTTCTTAGATTTTGAAAATGAAGATGGAAAGAAAAAGAAATGAGGAGTGGGAAGGACATATAATTTTGATCTATGATTTTAAAATAAATAAATAAATAAAAGAAAATGAATGTAAAATTGTGACACTTGTTATTGTTGCATGTAACTAATGTTAACATTTGTTAAGCTTATGATGTATTTCTCTTACATTTGTTTAAATGTATTTTTTTCTTTCATGTTTACACTTGTAATTTTTTTCTCATGTTATAGTGTATTTAATTAATTTAAGTATTATATTAACATAGGGTTTAAAATTTATAAATTATGTATTAGGTTAATAAATGTTTATACACATATTTATCTATTATGTTTTATTAAATGATGTTCTTTAAATATACAACTATTTATTCAAGTAATATTTTCAATGTATTTGTTTGAAATTTCAAATTCACATTCAAATTCCAAATCACAATTCATTTATAAACAACACAAATCCTATATTCTTGTTTGAAAATAATAATTTTTCCCCTATTTAAATTTTATATTAGGAGATTATCACATTTATTTGTTCAATATTTTCAGAAGTCAAATTAGATAACTATTCAATTATCTAATGCATGAAAATCAGGGTTATCACAAAGCAAGTAAATGTAATTGTATGCAAGCAAAAAAAGAAAAGTGGAAAGAAAATAAAGCTTATTTCTTCCTTACAAAATATTCATATCTCAATCTCCATTTGCATATCAGCAGTTATTTCTTCTCCTTCTTCTAGAAATTTTCCAACATTGGCATCATAGCTTGAAGATCCTTCTAAAATTTCCAACAGTGGTATTAGAGCTCGGTTGCTAATCAAAGAAGATGGCAAACGGAACGGCTCTTTCCAAGTTCCTTTATTAAAGAAGGAGAATTATGAAAATTAGAGCATTGCATGAAAGCGCCGCTTGGACCGTAAGATGCATGGGATATAGTAAAAAATGGGTATGAAGGACCCGTTGATATTTCCACGTTATCCTAAATTGAAATGGATAATCTGAAGAATTTAAAGAAAGATTGAAAGGCTCTTATGCTCAATTACCAAAGTTTGGATGATTCTATGTTCGAGAAGATAGCTAATGCTCAAACTAGTAAGGAAGCAGGGAAGATTTTGGAGAACAATTTTAAGGGAACTGACAAAGTGAAGAAAATTAGACTACAAACAATGCGGTGTGAGTTTGAATCTTTACATATGAAATCATCAGAATCAATGGGTGATTATTTTTCTTGAGTTTTATCTATTGTCAATCAAATGAAAATATTTGAAAAAAATGGAAGACTGTAGAGTTGTTGAGGAAATTCTACAATCTTTAGATTCAAAATTGTATTACATAGTTGTAGCAATTGAAGAATCTAAAGATCTAGGATCCATAACCGTTGTCGTAGGTTCACTTCAAGCTCTGAAGAAAAATTGCAAAAAAAAAAAAAATTAAAGAAGAGCCATTAGAGCAAGCTCTTCAAACGAAACTCACATTGCGTGAAACAAGACATTTAAAAATGGAAAAAGCCAGAGCTAAAGTGGAAGAGGTCGTGATCAAAGTTATGGAAGAAGTTACTACAAATACGTTAATAAAGAGGAAAAAAAATGTAAAATGCAAATAACGTAAAAGGTCGAGAATGAGGAGGAAACACAAATTACAATGGAAGACCAAGGTATGATAAATCACGAATAAAATGTTACAATCGTAATAAATTTGGCATTTTGCTTCTGAATGTGGATCAACTTTCACTAAACTTGAAGAAAGATCTAATTTCGTTAAAGACGATAAAGAAGACTGTTCAATTTTATGGACAATTGAAATTGAAGATGAAATGGCATGGTACTTGGACATAGAAGCTAAAAAAAATACAATATGTTGAGGCAAATATGTTGGCCATTAAAAAGGATGAAAAGAAAACAATGAGCTGAGAGAGAATGCAGTAAAGGAAGAGAAAGAGAAAACGAAGAATATTATAGAGGAGAAAATTGCAAAAATTATTGAAAGAGAAAACTGAGAAAATAAAAGACAAAGAGTTACCAATGACCGAAGAAGCAACCAAAGAGAAAGTCAAAAAAGACAAATTTTGAAGAGCATGCAAAAATAGATGAAGTGAAAAAGGACTTCGCCAAGGAATTAAATATGAAAACGGATGAAGAAGACAAAGTCAACAAAGGTGATGCAAGTGACAAAAAGTGTGAAAGCAAAGGAGTTGAAAATGAAGAAGTCATGAATTAAGGAGAAGAAACTCAAGAGATTGGGGGAGATTTGAAGTATGATAATTTTTTTGAAGAAATAGAAATAGAGAATTTTAAAAAAGTGAAATAGAAATGGTCAAAGAGGGAATCAAAAAGACAAGTGATGAACACTATAACATGACAATAAAGCGGTGAGCAAAGATTATATCCTTTTATTTTGAACATTTTTAATTTTCAATCAATGTGTTTTGAAATCTCACGCGAAAGTCAAATTTGGGTAACGCATAGAGAAATTGAGTGGGTTAAAGATTGTAAGAGAAAAATTAAGAAAGAATGGAAAGATAACATATATGACTCATTCAAAATTTATAACACTACCAAGATGGAAGTTAGAACGCATTGAAGTATTTTATGGTAAGAAAGGAGGACGAAGTGAATGAAGGCACCACAACTATTCATGAAATTGCATCGAAGGTCGTGACATTGGTGAAGTATGTCAAATAATGAAGAAAAATTTCTTTATTCGTACTGAAGCACGTAAAATACAAAGATTGAAAATTTTACTCGAAGTTACAAAACCAAGTTTATGGGAGATGTTGGAAATAAACTTGGTTTTTAGGAAACGTTGATTATGCTGACAATTTTTTTTTTATTTATGGAAATGTCAAATTAAGCATAGAGAAATTTCTAGACTCATTAAATATGTAACTGGAAGAATTCTAGCAAATGCTTTGTCAAGAAAAATCTAGAAAATAGAAAACTGAAGAAAAGCCTAGAAAAAAAAGTCCAGAGAATATACTTCATTATCAATTGAGATGTGCTCTCTTATTTGGTGTATCCAAGCAAGTAGATATAATTTATGCAAGAAAAAAAAGAAAAGTGCAAAGAAAACAGCTTGTTTCCTCCTTTACAAAGTATTCATCTCTCAATCTCTATTGACAAATTAGCAGTTACTTCATCCTCCTTAGAAATTTCCCAACAAGAAGCACCCTAAACAGGTTAAGAAGAATGAACAAATAAAGGATTGAATCAACCTGCATTTAATGGTGATGAAATAACCTAGAATTTATGAGGTGTGTAGGGATTTTCATAAGGAAATCTTTTCCTTTTTCTAACCGTTCTTTTAATTATTTTCTCTTTATTTGAAGCATTTGCTTGCTTCTCCACGATTCTTTTATTACATTTCATATGGATTTACTATTTTACACATGGTGAATATAATCTGCACTCTTCGAGTTCTATCAATTAATCGACAAAATTTAATTTGTGTGACCATTTTGTAATCACAATCAAATTAGTTAGATACTATTAGTTTGGATATATAAGAGGGTGAATGATAAATGTTGAAAAGAATTATATTAAGTATTTATATTTGCATTTTTCTTCGTTTTCAAATTCTATTCACGTACCCTGAAATTTGTTAGAACTATTTATTCTAAATTAATTCTAGTTTTGAACAGAATCAATACCTGTAGAGATGGCATACCTATGTACCATTAAGACATGTCATGAATAAGACATACTCTCTACGAAAAAATTTAGCTAAGAAACCACTAGTTAACCCAGAATATTGGAAGGATTTTTATGTTCCAAATCATGGTTGTTATTATATAAATGTTATAAACTATGAACCAATAAATAAAGAATATAAGTATGATTTTTACATATATATGCTAAATTAAAGTATCCATGTTTTTTATTTTAAACCCAAAAGTTTGGTTATGAGTTAGAGGATACATGTATCTATACTATAATATTATTACTTAGTTAGATTTCAAGCGTACACAGGCCTCCTTCATATTTTTGGAAAATGAACAGTCACGTTTTTAATTTATTTCTATTTCAAACTTTGAAATGTGATAACTTTTTCTACATTAATTGGATTTAAGAATCGATTTCACTATTAAATCTCAAATTTAATATGTTTTCCAATGATATCTATTGTTGATAGCTAAAATAATTTTTTTAAAATCATAGTTTTTTGGATTATTCATATTATTAAAGTTATTAAATCTATTTGACTTTATTTCTTTTAACTAATCTATGTCGTTGATTGTTATGAAAATTTCCAGCCGCTGATTCTACTTTCACAAATTGCAGTCAAGTCCGGTGAAATCCAACATTACCAAAATACAACAACAATGTTAGATGAAATTAGGAATGGAACCAGAAAGCTCAAAAGCATTAAATACAATTATATGCTTCTTATTATATTGAATTTGCTTTGACTGTAAAAGAAATACAATGATATCTTCACATTAAAATAAATATTGTTGAATAATGGTTGTTAATTCCAACACTTCAGACATAAAATATGTATGCTTTAGATTTAGCATATTTTTCACAAGAAGTGTTCAAAACAGAAATAAATCTCTTTATCCTCTAATCTTATCATTCTACAATAATATGATGTTGCATAATGTGTTCCTAGACATAGTCAGTTATGGGATCATCATCAACACTAGCGTTCTCGTGAATCATGTCAACGTTGCTTTTGACATTTTTGGATCAATGGTCAAGTGTAAACCAAATGTTGTTACCTGCACTGCTCTTATAGATAGTTATTACCGAAGCAGCAAATGAAATCAACGACATCAAGTATTAAAGGAAATGATTAATAAAGGTATCTCACCAAATGAAGTTACATATAATACAGCTGATGCATGGAGCAACAGCTGATGCACACAATAAATTTATGTGTATAATTTGTATGTGTATTGTGTGGAAATTTTATCTTTGAAATCATTTTTGCTCGATATTTTGCAATTGTTTTCAAGCACCAGTACTATCTGCATTGTTGTTTTCAAAGATTTATACACAAGTTTTAGACAAAATGCAAAATTATTTGAAAATTGATAAAAAAGATAGCTATTTCTTAATCAATGAAACATATAAATCATTTACACATGTTATGATGATAAGAGGTTGAATGCGGTCCGTATGCGAAGCACGGCTTCGCACTAGTATTATAATATGAATAACCATTTCAATTTCAAGAGCACGCCAGCCTCCTTGAATTTTGGCAGCTGAACGGTCCCTAGGCTTGATTTTAAGAGCACATCAGCCCCTCCCCATTTCGCAAACCCAACAGTCCCCGGATATGTTTGCCTTTTACCATTCGTATTGCTATCCTTTCCCCCGTTTTGTCCCTCTCCCGCTGTCATTCTATCCGTCGTCGTTCTCCTGTCCCTCCTCGTGATATAAATCGATTCCCCTTCGTCTCTTTCTCCTCGATTGGAAGTCGTTCGGTTCCAAAAGTCTTTCCTCTCCTTAATTTGTGCATTTTCAGCTCTATCGCCATCGTCCTCTCCTTCTACTCCCGTTGCTAGCCCTTTTAAATTCAAATCACTGTTATGTCACTGAGCTGCAACTATGAAGCGCTATATCATTGTTACCGAGCTAGCTCCAAACTTTTAGCCCTCTTCTGATCGTCATCTACAGGTATCGAAAATTAGAGTTTTTTTTGCATATTCCTATTTTTTTGGTTCGTTGTCGCTTATTGATTTGGATATCAGATATTCAATTAAACTTAGGTATCAATTAAGCTTATGTTGACTTGATTACAAAAAATTATTGTCGATTCAAAGAATTGTTGTAGGTATGTAGAGTTGATTCCTGTCCTATGTTTGAGGTAAGATTATCTACAACCGAGGCAATTGGTTTGTAATCAACAACTGACAAAAGTTTAGTAGATTCAGGGATTAGATATATTGAATGAGTATTGAAAATGGTATAGCATTGGTTGTAAAAAATCAATTGATAGTTGGATGGTGGTTTAAAATCTAATTATATTGTTTCTGCCTCCATTGTTGGGTTTGGATCATGGAAACTAACATTTTATATAAAGTCTAGTTCTTTTGGATTCGTTCTGTGTATTTCTATTTTTGAAAGAGTAATTTTAACTTGCTTTTTGTCTGTTTGATTGTGATTTTCTACGCAATTTTCCAATATTTGTGAATGAATCATTTTTGTCGAATTTCCGCAAAACATATGTATTCCTAAGTCTGTCCATGATATTTATTTGTAGCTAATACCGTTAATGAGTACAATCAAAATGTTGTTTTCATAATTTTAAATTAGTTTCATAGACGATCCCGTTCATTATAGTTATCAAGTTGCTATATGTGATTGATCGACATATTCAGGTCTTACAATCACATACCATAATATACTGAGAAATTATATAATGTGTCACCGCACGCATAGTAAATAAAACCAATAATTGTTACCGCTTAGAAACCATTCAACTAAGCCTACTTTATATATTAATATCCTTCCAAGTTGCTATATTAAATCAAAGCTACATATCTTTAGTTCATAGATTTGAATATTACATATATCAGATCCTAAGGCAACCTGCAAAAAGAACTAATAGTATTTTGAAAAAATAATATAAAAGCAATTATAAGATCTGTTGTACGCAATTTTGAAATTTTTGATTGGTCAGATTAGGAGGACTAAAGAGCTGCATACCACAAGGTACATTTGGTAAGGCAACAATATTTGATTTGTATGACTCTCTATGGATAAATGGGCTTTCGGTTTTGATGGGTTGTTTGGAAAATGTCAGTTTCTTTATGCTTGATTGTAGGTTATTAATCCTTTCCAAGTTCCACTCCCTTTTACTCTTATGTTTTGCTCTTACTTATAGTTTTAATGCTACAGGGATTGAGGTGCAATAATGATTGCCGTATCTTCGATAGATAATCCAATTAATTTCAATGCCTGGTGAGCTTAATATTTTTATATCTGTAAAGATTTATTTAAATTTATTTTATAGATAATTATGATTATATCTTTTGAAAAATTAGGCTTCTGAACTTCCATTAAAGAGTTGGAATTATTTTTACCATTTGATTTTCTTGCTAACAGTTTCTTACAAATGGTTTATTATAAATTTGACAAAAATCTCCAGGACAAACATAGGTTTCCCAGCAAAATTTGATATTGTTGGTCATGTTGATCAAATTACCATGTTGAAGTCCTCATAGGTGAAATCTTTTCAATTTCTTCTACATATTCATCTTCCTTATGCTTTCTTTAACAGCTAATAGCCTTTCAGCATAATTTGATATGTTAAACTAAAGAAATATACAATATATGTAATTATAGATATGTGAAAATACAGAATTTATTATGTGCATTTTTCCAGACAAAGCACCCATATATATTTTATCAAGTATACATAGATTATATATTAGGCTATTGTTATAGCAGCACAGAAGCAAAAATATTTTATATGATTTATATTGTCCTCCTAATTAATGATTATTAAGAAGCATTTTCCCATTTTTATCTTTACTTTTCTATTTTGTAAAAATTATTGTTGTTTCCACCATCATCATGGCCGCCATGACCACCGACAGCAGAACGATGGATATGAAAAAAGTGGGTACTAGCAAACAAATTTAACTGCCTGATTATGAAAAAAACACATGATACAATTATAATTTCCACACATCTTTTTTAACTCAATACTTTCCCTAGAAGTTCAAATATGCTTATGGCCGTTACTGTTATTCGATCAATATTTTGTTAGCCCAATTAATAATATTATCTTTGCATTCATATTCCATAAACTACCTCGATTCCAATTTTTCATCTATATATTTTTAGTTTTTCTTCTGAGCGTTTATGTTAGCTATTGAGCATGATCACACCAATAAGATTTAGTTCATGTGAACTACCTATTGGTGGATGTTACTTTATTTTCTTACATATATTTTTATTTATTTATTTGCATAGAGTTTAGTCTAAAAACCTATTTACAAGTTGATTTCAAATCAATACCATAATTTATAAAGAATCAATACTTTAATTACGATAAATATTTCGAATTCAACTATTAGTTTGCACATTATGCAGTGGAAGTGATGAAACCTTACCCATTTTCGTATAATAATCAAAATACAGAATATTTGTGCCTCATTAATCTTGCTTTCATCATTTTATTCCATCTAAAATTCTCTTATTATAACATAAAATTGCAAACCATTCTAGAAAGTACTTAATGTTCATGCTAACAAAGAAATCGTCTGTAAGTAAGAAAAAAACTTTCGTCTCGTCTCTTTTTATTTTCAGAACAAGATGTCGATTATTATTTTAGAGATTAAAATTACATTTTCAATAAATAAAGTTATTAGCGTGATGTAGGATTCTGTGTTTGTTGATCTAGCAGGAAGATACGGGTGAATAAATTTAATAATAATATTTATTTATGATAATAGCAATAGAATTAGCTATTGGAGACCTATAGAGTACTAAAAATGTAAATGGAGATCCGTAGGAAAAAGAAACTAGTGAAATGTATTATGTAGTGAGTGAATTATAGTTCCAATAAAGTAGAAAGCTTGACTCAAGTTTACATATTAAGTTTAAATAATTGATAGCATGGTAGAGTTATAGCAGTTGGGAATATACACGAAGTGGAAACCAATGAGTTGTATCTTATATAAGAAATAACAAATGATGATTGGTTGGATTATAATGAGAGATTTATTGTTTAATATACAACCAAGATATAGGCGACTCCTAGAGGCAACATTTACCGTTCATTCCTTAATCATTAAAATTGTTTTGTTTTGTTGTCCTTAAAAAATGCTGCTTACCTTACATGTTCATTTTGTACAAAAAATTAATGAATGGTGATATGTCAAATAAGTTAATCAAATATTACAGCCTGTACATTGACTGTTAATGTAATGTATGACTATAATTTATGCACTAGCCACCAAATACCACGCTTCAAAATATTAAACAATGTTAACTAAACCGTTTTTTCCAAAATGAACAATCTTATTTGGTTTGTGTTGAAAAAATATACTGTTTTGTCCATTTAATAAATAGGTATTATGTTAGGTTTTCATTCAACTCAAAAAATAACTTTCAATGATACAGAAAAGATGATTAACTATCTATGTGTAGTACGTATTCACCCTGCCTTTAAATAAAAAAACAGTTAATATATCAGTATGTCAACCACTAGGGGTAGAACTATAAAGAGATTTTCAAGGATGATTGTTTGATTATATTACATTTATTATTATTATGGGCATTTCATTTTTGTTTGTATGCTGCATAACTATAAAACCTTCAAAAAATTTGTTGTATAGTGGGAAGATGACATGTTCGTACTTTTAGAATTTATTTAGGCCAAAACAAGAGAACCAATACATTTATTGGCGAAAATGAAAAGTACAAGTCCACCAGTCCCTGTATATTTTTCATTTCTCAGTTATTTATGCACAACAATGTACTGGCTTTTACCTATTTAAACATCTTTTTGCAGGTACTTAGACGTTTATAGATGTTCTACTCCCTTTTGCATGCCAACATAAGTTTGGCTTGAGTTTATACTATGTTGTTCGATTACATATCCACATTATTATAATGGCTAAAACAGTATATGGCTTACTCAGTGCTACCAAAACTAATATTTGAGTATTTCTTACCAAACATATGTCATCTTGACCATAGTTTCCATACATTTTTTTTTACCGATTTCTTAAAATTTTACAGTTAATTATCTATTTTTCAATCTAGCTTTGTTTAGTATTGACTGGAGGTTGTATTTCAACTAATCGAATCCCTATCTTAAATTATTTAGAAAGATGATCAGCTTAGGTAGTAGCGTACCATAGACAAGGTTCTACAGTATTTCGTTTTTAAATGAATCATGTAGAGGTTCTATATTTTGGAACTGAAACTTAGTATGTAATGCATGATCTAGTATGGAGGCTGTGAAATACAAAAACATTAGCTTTAATGTAGGATGGAAAGATCAAGACAAGGTACCACAGACTCTTTTTCGGTATAAAATTAGGATATTTTTTAATTGCATATGCTTACTTCTTCGTGTACTGAGATATTTAGAAAGAAATTCAAATTCATTTGTTATCTAATTTATTTGGCAATAAAGATTTCTTTTTTACCTATTGTTGTGCTTTTAAATGTATAACAGATGAAGGCTTTGTGTTGTCATTGCTTCTAAAATACATAAGGCATCATCTTTGTTGTTGAAAGCACCAATAGAGATTGTGTTGTAACTACAAGGGATAAGCTCCATAGGATGCTAAACGAGGTATATTATTTCTTATTATACCTAGAGCAAACAAGAAAATGGTATATGTTTGTCCCCCAATTTCATTTCTATCTTGAATGTTTAGCCAAGACCAAGCCATGTTAACTATTGGCATGTCTGTAGGAACAATATGAAAGGGTAAAAGAATGTGGCATGGAAAGTATTCTCATTTAAAAATCAATGCCATGCTAGAACGGTTGTGCACATAGAATTTTAAGCTTCATTTTATGACCTTTGCAAAATATGATCGGACAATTACGGTGTATATTATTATTAACTAAATGTAAATTTTGATAGATCAATTTTATATTGCCGCATAATTATCTTTACTACGCATTCATTCCATAAATTTGGTTGGCATTTCTTTAAGTCAACTTCTTCAGCTAACCTTTTTTCCACCATAGTTAGTTGGCTTCGATATATTTTTAAAGGTAATTATAAAACAACATATACCTTCTATTTATGACTTAGCGTCTTAACAACTTGTACTGTTCTTACATATAGATTTTTGGTAGAATCGGTACATGATAACATTATACATTTGTGAACCAACAGTTACTTGCTGAGCTATTTTTTTATCACTATATCAGTTGTTCTACTCTTCTTTTTTCAAAGTAATGATAATTGATTTATGTGTATTTCCTATATAACATATAATAAAGCTCCTGAGGATGCTATTCAAGTTCTGGATAAGTATTCCTTACCAATTGATGTTATAATCTGTGTTTTCTGATACTACCAGATTTTTCTTTTTTATTTGTCGCTGTGTGTTTTGAAGTCATATTGACCATCAATGGTGAAACTTAATAATTTATTAACAATGCGGGAAATCTTAGTGAAGTCATCGATTGTGATTGCATCAAAATTTCATTGTATGTTATCGATTTTTGACTCTGTTGATGTTTCTATGCATGACATTAATATTATTTATATTGATATCATGACCTAACAGAAAAATCAGGGCTAAGAAATAGAAGTTAATGTTATGTGATGCATCCCATCATGAAATCCTTATCTAAAGCTACCTGATATTACCTGAAGAACTGTAGACCATAACAGTCGACTGGTGAAGAGCTCTGAGCAAAAACTGTCTGGGCCTCATGGAATGAAAAAAAGGAATTGAGCAAGCCAAAAATAAAGCAAAAAGTGTTGCCAAACACTATATGAGCTGTCTACAGCGTAATTGGCAAAGCGTTGCATGCGAATGAGAGCGAAGCATAGGCGCCAACAAAGGTAAACTGCTGCGTGAGATTGGATAATTGATGTAAAGCGACAGAGAGAACATCCGTGCAGGTGGTATGATGGGTGCAGGTTTGTGACAAAGGGCTCCTTGTTGGAAAGCAGGCTCTGATAGCTGATGATGCAGGCACGTCGAGAGTTTGCTATTGGAGGATAGCATAGGTCTGCTCACAATGTGTTGGCTGTTTGAAACTCCCTGTGTGTACATTATGTGCAATATGTGGTGACATTCAGGTCTTTTTTTTTTTAATTCTAGGCGCTTTTGCTGCTAGAATTTATTTTCTATGAGCGTTTGCTTGGAGTCTACGCTTTTTTATTCATTTTAATGGCAGAAACGGACTTTGACTAAATGCCATTATTTTGCTATCGGTGTACATATCACATTTGAAACTTGAAGGGACTTCATTGACGTATTTATGTATCTCGAACGAGTACATTCTATGTGATAACATTGTATTTGTAGTGTACTGAAATTGAAAGGTAGCTATTTTTTTGGCACTATATCATTTGTGAAATAACGCAACTCAAACACAAATCTAAAATGATAACACTGGTAATACCTATATCAGTGGTATAATATTTCCTTAAAGAATAGTTTCCCTTTGTTACACATAAAATTTGGGTGGTTGCTATAAACGGACATCCATTTGATATATGAATAATCAATATTATTATACGGTTATTCAAGATTGTAATTTTAAAGTCTTTTCTTTCAGGTCAACTTCATAGTTAATAAGTTCTATGCTGTAAGTAGTTTGACTCAAATAACTACGGTTTAGGAATCTATGCTATAGTATTATCATTTAGATTTCAATAGCACATAGGCCTTCTTTATATTTTGTGAAATGAACAGTTATGTGGTAACTTTTTCTACATTAATTGGATTTAAGAATCGATTTCAATATGAAATCGCAAATTTAATATGTTTTTCCAATGATATCCATTGTTGATAGCCAAAAATAAATTTTTTTAAAGCTTAATTTTATATAGCAGTTTTAACTGCATTTATATAATCTAATTATGTTGTGTCATCGCCGTGTACCGCGTTTTTGTAAGCAGCATTATTATGGACGATCATAACCATTACATAGTGGTTTTACCTAGATTATTACAATGCAGTTATTATCTTTTAACATATTTGAAAGGAATATTTTTTTGAATCATACAATTATGCTTGCCTTTGAATTTTTTTTTTTTTTTTGAACTGGTACTTTATATACAACAAATCATTGGGACAACATATCTCATGTCAAATAAACGTTCGAAAGCAAGTTTCGAACTTATGACATCCTGCACCAAAGCCGAATCAATTAACCACTTGAATAAAGGTGCTTGTCTGCCTTTGAATTTTGTAACTGCATTATGTAATAAAGTAATAATTTTGATTGTGTTTGATAGTTTATTCAAACTTAATGTAGTTACAATTTAACCCCATCAAAAAATGGTTTAATGATTTGTAGGCGTTTTTTAATTCATTTAACTACGCTAGCATTCTTTAATTGCATTTACTATTGATGATTTTGACTATATTTGATAATTTTATTCAATTTTAAAATAGTTATAAATTAATAAAATTAAGAAAATGCAATTATAATTTACCAGCAAGTTTTGGGTAAATTTAACTTTATTTGAAGATTTTTAACCACATTTATATGATGTAGTAATAAATTTGGCTACATTTCAGAAATTTATGCAATCTTAATACAATTAAAATTTAACTACATTAATAAAACCCAGTTATAATTTAATGACAATTTTGAATTATGCATGGGAGAAATTGAACATTTCAACTATATTTATGTGATGCGGTAATAATTTTGGTTATACTCGATGATTTATTCGAGCTTACTGTAGTTAAAATTTAAATGCAATAACTAGAAGTGGTTATTATTTTGCAGTATTTTCGGAATTAAGCAATTATTGTTGTATATGAATATTTTAACTACATTTGTGTGATGCAATAGTAATTTAGCTATAATAGATGATTTTATTTGATGTTAACGATAGTAATTTAACCGTATTATGAAAATATAGTTATAATTTTAAACGCACACCAAATATGAATTGACTTTAATTACATATTTATTAACTTTGTACGTGCTAATTTGAATGATGCAATTATATTTGCATTTTGAATGATGCGGTTATAAATACAATATCTATATGAAAGGCTACAATTTTTCAAAAAAAAAATCATCGACTGAATATTTACATATGAATAACACATATCATTTAAAAGACCATAAATATGTTGATTTAATGGTGAAAACTGTTTGTCAAACTGATGTTTCAATAAAATGTTATTGTGTTTGAATATTTGAAATCTATATAAGTATGAAGTATTAACATGGGTATAAGAACAGCAGCTACTAATAGAGGATATCAAAGAAAAGGGGCCTGATTTACATAAATTATCGACGAAGGATATTTTTTTTATTTACTTAAACTATGCAGTGATGACTTTACTTTATAATGCATCGTTCTTTTATCTATGTAATTTTCTTATTTTTACAATCATGACTTTCTAACGTATTAGCATGCAAAATTGCTGCTCGCAATTTTCAGTGTCAAACGATTTTGTCACCCCCAAATTCTTTAATGATTGATAGAAAATGGTTGGAAGAATTTAGCATAGAATAAACCAGTGTATTATATGCACAAATGCATTTTTTTCTCTTGAACAGATCGAAGATTAGTAATATACTAAGTCGAAGATGTCATTTAATTACCAATGTACATTTGGTTAGGATCGCCATATGTTTTTTGAATGGGTATATCAAATTGTTTCACGATAATGTTATAAGACTATTAATTGTTAGGGATTTTAATTTCTTATGTTGTATATTAGAATTAAAAGTGTTGCGGTTTTTTGCCTGTATAGTACTATAAACCTAAAGCTTTCTAATGGGTTTTTGGCATCTTTAAGTCATTACTAATTTAATCTGCAACATCAAAAGCTCATATGAAAAAATGATCATCACTAAAAGGTTAACGGTTCCATTATGATGCCACTAACTAGAAACATTTGTGATACTATGTAGATATCGACATTCTAATGCACTGGAATCGATGCTTATATTGATGGTCAAGCTTTTAATGAAATTATATGGACTTATGAGCTTAAAATTTAGGAAGATGTATTAAATTCCAACTTACATGTTTGCCATGTAAAAGTATATGTAGGAAACAACCATAAGATAAGGTATTCGTCATTTTCTCTCTATGCTTAATTGTTTACATTTTGAAATAATTCATTCAGATTTAGGACTTCATATTCTTGAAGGATCCAACGCATGCAAATTAAAACTCTTTGATGAAAGAAACCGAAGATCGAGGAAAAAAGTAATTCACGAATCATTATCGAGCTAAAAATTGATTATTATCAAAATCAGTTAAGACTTTTTCAATTCAAAATTCATGAATCAACACACCATATGTTTGACTAGAATTCAGTTATTCACCAATACTTAATAACACTTAGTTTTCCAAGGTACTCAATTCTAATAGATTAAAAAACATAATGTCATTCTAGAAAATAAGGTATCTACAATAATAGGATAATAAATGGTTGCATGTATGAAATAGTTAACTGCCAGTTTTACCTTCAACTGCATTAAAAATTATTGTACCTTGCATATTCAATTTTAACGTAGGATATATTTGTGTCAATGCTTATCAAATAACCGATTTTTATGATGAAATGACATCATAACATGTTTTTTATTATTATTAAAACTTAAAGTTTTAGTTATCCCAACTTAATAGATTGCACAAAAAAGTAGATATCGGTAAATTCGATCGATTAATGTCCTTCTAACAGATAATTAGAATTACCATTCACATGAAGAAAAGGCTTGTGTGAGTATCGCGTTAATAATGCTTTAGTGAGTTGTAATTCTACAATCGGAATTCAACAGTAGTTTTGATGGTTTTTGTTTGATTCATCATTACTTTCGTAGGGATAAGGTGACTTAACGTTTAATTTTTTATGCAGTATGCAGAGCTCTTTGAACTTAAAATGATTTTGTTTGTTGTTTTCTAGAACGTTTGTTTTAAACTAGCAAACTAGCGCTATCATTACTTTTCTATCTCTCTTTCCTTAATCGTTTTAAAAGTAAGCTCATACCCAAAAATTATTATTTTTGATCTTCAATTTTACATTTTCAAAATAGTTGCGCCACTTTTCTAATATTTGCTGGAAAGAATCAATGAGATATGAATATTATCATGGACTAAAAATGTATTTTTTCATAAAATTAAATAGCTTTCTATTATTTTCTACGGTTTTATATAGATTTGTTGTAAATAATCACCTTTTGCTTTGTTGCATTTGCATTGCAGATCAATCTTTCTACAAATAACCATGTGCGAAGCACATGTTCATGCTAGTAAATACTGCATTTTACATCTGTATGTAAACTTAATGGATTTCAATATGTTATGACTTACTATTGCTTGCGTTCATTTATGGTTTCTGTAGGAAAATATGTATTAAAACTGTATTAATTTTTGTTTGGTTCTAATTTGAATTTAATTTATGCATATAAATTGTTCTAGCCACATTATTTTTTCATTATGTAGGCTCAAATTATTTGAATATAGGTTATAAAGTTAAGCTGCGTGAGCCAAAATTAAATCAATGCTAACTAGTTTGCAATGCAATATGTACGCTAAACAAATTACTAATGGAAATTTGTATTTATCATTTTGATTTTTCATTATTCAGATTACCAGTTCACAATGCAATATGTACACCAAACAAACTACTACTGAAAATTTCTATTTCTCATTTTGTTTAAGCAAAAGCTAACGATACCCGTATCACTACAAGGGAAAAGGCATTTTCCGACGGCAGAAAACCATCGGCGGCCGTCGGAAGCTGTCAGAAAATGCCGTCGGAAAATAAGGCGTCGGGGTACAGTAACTCCGATGGCTTCCGACACAAATTCCTGAGTGCATTTTCGACGACTTCCGACGGCTTTCGACATTTGTCGGAAGCCGTCGGAAAAATTGGACTACAGACTGTCAGAAGCCGTCGGTAGCCGTCGGAAAAATATGACCTGAAAGCCGTCAGTAGCCGTCGGAAATCTGCTGTTTGTTTTCACTATTTCTGCTGCAGCAGAGCCTTCCATCCATATTTTCTATCCAAACACTATTACACCAATGCTACAGAATCCAATATACAATATTCCAACCAAATATCAAAACCCAAACTACACAAAATTCATCAAACACACAAATATATCAAATTACATCAAAATAAAATACATAATATACATAACCATTCCAACATTCATAACAACCCCAACAACAAGTGTTCTACCCATGTCATACACAACATATCCATAAAATCATCAACATCCACATCATCATACAACCACATAAATAAGTGTATCAAATATAATCATACAAAAATCAACAACTATCTCAATCGTCTATCAAATCATACAAAACTAAAAAAATATCGACAAAAGCATTGCAATCAATCACTCTCTTCTAGATCCAGAGCCAGCGGAGGAAGGAAAACGGCCACCATACTGCTGCATGTACTCGGCGATACGCTGGTCTAGCAACTGTGTGGTCTCTATCGGCTGTCGGCGGTTATGCTCCTCCAGCTGGGCCACTCTAGCCTGCAAATCTTCGATCTCTGCTAGATCGATCTGAGCTCTAGCCTGCCGACCCCGTCTCTGACTGTTGGCCTGTAATAAATATTTAATTTAGCTGTATTATCAATCTACCATTGCTCGTTGGTTTACTGTTAATTTTTATATTTTTATATGAATGTTAATGCTGTTGATTTGCTGTTTGCAATATCAAAAGAAGCAAATAAAATTTAACTTGCAAGTCAAATGACTTAAACTAGTAACTATCTTACTGAAAGTCAAATAACTTAAAACTAGTAATTAAACATTTATTGGGAGAGGCGTAGGGTTCTGTCTACAAGATGTGTGTATAAATCCCTACGATTTAATTAATTATGACTTAAATATCAAATTAGTAGTAAAATAAATTATTTACCACTTGATTGTCAAATCCTTATCGTCTGCCATGATCTGATGGATCCATAACGGACTCAAAAATAACATCCTCCCCATCAGTCGTCAGCTGATCTCGACCCGTATAGCAAGGAGTTTCTGGCGCTGCTCCGTAAACTTTTCATGCATTAACAAATTAATAACATCATATCTTATTTCATTATAGTTTAACAAGAAGAACAATTACTAATACTGTACAAAATGAAATATGCTTACATGGCTCCTGTTGGATTTATCGTCGTGCCATGTATACGAAACAGTCCCGTCCGGATTTACATGCTCGACAGCATGCGTACGAGTAAACACGTCCATATAGCCCACGGGACGAGCGCCTCAGCTTCTTGAAGTTGATTTTTACATACAATTGTTGTACATTTAAAATTATATAGCACAAACTATTTACAATTATCATTCAGTAAATTTACCAACTCCTGCCGATACTGCTGAAATGACTTCGACCCTCCACGATGAGTGACAGGATTTTTATTTCTATTTGTAGAGTTTCTTTTCGACTCTGCCTGTACATTCAAAATTTGATACATTATTTTTCAATCACGTCCAATTAATAATTCAAAAAAAATAGTATACTTGCCGTCGCCTCGTCGGTTTCCCAGTATCCCAACCATGTTTGCCATACGCTCTCCCCCATCCACCGTGGTTTCTTACCAGATTTCTTGATTTCAGATATCGAGTCCCTATAGTTCTTACGCATCTTCTTCATCCAGTATTCTCGTGCCAGCAGCATATCATCTGTCTGTATGTCTATCTCAGCCTGTGTTTCACGATAAAAAGTAAAAAAAAGATTACACTGTTAATGATAAACAATAGAAAAACGACAAAATCGAATTAAAAATAGAAAACGGAAAAATATACATACTAGAACATCCTACCATATACACTCTATGATGTGGGGAAGGATGTTATCCCACTTCGGCCAGCAAAACACTCATCCTACTGCGGTAAGAAGCTCTAGAGACATCCAGCATAACCTTCGCGGGAAGTAGATCGAACCCCCTGTTTTTAAATACGATACAGATATGTATGTACGTATATCATAAAAAAAAATAAGATGCTGAATAAAATATAACTCTTACCCCTCTGCTCTAGGGACTAACGAAACTACAGGACGCTGTGAATCTTTCGATGGGCCACTGCCATCGCCTTTTGATGATCGGGAAGAGCTCCTACCTCTATATGACATTATAATAAACCTGTGACATATATACACATCATTATATAAGAGAATAATAACATGATACTGAAATATATTTCATATGTAAATGACATTAACGGTATAAATTGCTTAATTAATGACTGAAATGGAAATAGATATGGAAGTGTGTTATACCTGATTCATAATGGGTATAGAAATGAAAAGCAGATTTCATTGCATTTTTAATAAAAATTGCTAAATAAATGACAAATGGAAATGACATAAAAACATGTAACAATGGTAAACAGATTTGGTTTCATAGTTACATCAATTTCATAATACATTAAGAATTCAACATAGTTACATCAATTGCAAAAAAATCAGATTCAGATTTATATCAATCATCATCGTCTTCTGATTCAGATTCGGTCTCGTTTTCTATGATATTTTCCTCTGCACTATCAAACACTTCTATCAAAACATTTGGCTCATCGATCAAAGAACCAAAATCTGTATGATCGTCTGTAATTATTATTTCGTTATTTTGCTCAAGGTCTGCCTGATAAGCTTGTTCATCCGGAATATTCTTCCATCGAATGTGAATCTGGCCTTTGTTTTAAAAACTGCAGACCAATTTGCTTTATCTCTTTTTAGAGACGGATAAGGAGCATAATAAACTTGCAATGCTTGTTTGGCTAGTACAAAAAGATCATACTTGTGATAGTGCGATGTATGCTTTATTTCGATAAGATTATAATGCTTGTGCACATTAATTCCAAAACCTAGAACATTGCTAAACCAACTGCATCTAAATAGAAACACCTCATCCGCGGGTCATGAGAAATATGTCAGTTGCAAAATTTGTGTTAGAATGCCATGAAAATCATTTAAGTGATTTTCTGGATTGTCACTACCTTTAACAAATACATCGGTATTATTTTTAATTTTTCTGCACTGTATTTTTTTGTGTTAAATTTATATCCATTGACGAAATATATTGGATATGTCTTGACCATTCTTTTTGGTCCCATCGCAAGATATTTCAACCCTACGTCAATAACACATTTCTCGGCTCATAAACGTAATTTGAAAACCAACCGGAAAATTCTTTACTGGGATCTCCATTCGGATGTTCATGTTTGTAGCGGCCCTGACTCGACCTTCGAAAATCGGCACCGAATACGACACTCGTAATCAAATGCCGCAGATTCAAACGTCGAATCTGGTTCACCGGAGCTTATAACACATTGAGTATCACAACACAGCGGAAGAATATCAATATATATAACATTGATACAATGACAGATACAATATCTGATATAATATGATATAACAGAATGATACAATAGATATCAATACTATCAGAGATACTAGACACAGCGGAAGGAACATCCTCAATAGAATGCATCCCCAAATCCAATGCTCCAATCCAAAGCTAGCTCGAAGTTTCACAAAGATAAGCAAGTGCATTCGTGATCCAAAGACTGGAGTAACTCCAGATAATCTACTAAACCTGACTATCTGAAAAGCCCAACTCTAGACTTCCCGTGTGGAAAAATTATGGGCATCCAGAGTTTAGGAAAGGAACAATAAACTCCAGGTCAGTCATGGGACTGGTATAAGTAACAAAAATATTTGGTCTTTAAAACAAACAAAAGAATTTAAATTTGAAATCCGCAATGCTTTTTGGAAAATGAAACTACCATAATGCCTCTCGCCACACACACAATGCAAACGCAGAATTGGAGGAGATTTCTCCTTATGATAGTCAAACATGCTTGATAAGAGAAAATTTCTTTCCAATATTATTATTAGTGCATAGTGCAGAAACATTTTGAAAGTATAATATTAATCTTAGCCAGCATAGGCATTTCGCACTTATGCCTACTATAGCTACCATGTTCAATAGCAGGTTACCGCCACATTACGTTGCGGGTTATACAACTAACACCGTACAGGGCGCGTATTGTTTTGTTTGGATTTCCAACAAATGGTCAGGCTAAGGAACTTCCTGCCGTCCATGGGTACGCCTCTGGCGGGACGTCCCAAGAACTTAACCAGCTCCTTGCCAACACAAGGCCGGGTTACCTCTGTAACTAGGTAACTATTACTCGAGCATGCCATCCCCCGGCCCTTTGGGACCTTTATCCGAGGCGCCTCTAAACCACAAAGCAACAAACACACAGTAAATGAGATTGAAGCCACCACATAGGTAAATATCTGGGCTCCATACCATGATACCACCCTTTACCAAAAGGGAATGACACACCCTAAAGGGCGCGACCCTCATAACCTTGCCGCATCTTTCCTGTTTTGACCATTTTCGGGTTGTGAGCTCCTGATGCAGTTTTGTCCACAAAGTTACGCTTTACTCGAAAGCCATGCTTTAATCACAAATGATCAATAAATGATCATCAACACACAGCAGCACTCAGTATGCCACACTACCAAATTGGAAGTATATCACTGATAACCTTTAACTACATAACCTCTGAGCTCGTACGTCTCATAGAAGGGTGTTAAGCTAAGAGAATAAATTCTCCGCCACCAACAGATATGTATTTGAAAGAAATCTGCTTTATATCTCAAAGTGTAGTATCAGACATACAACCATATAAGTCTGTCCCGGGTTCAAACAGAACCGAAGGCACTTCGTCCAATAAAGAAAGAAGCCCTTGCAATCCGGGTATTCATAATCCCGATCGGACTTCCCATCACTTAGGGAATCTCTATACCGTAGCTACTCAGTGCAGAGACAATGGATAGGTTATCCTATCATTTTCACAAATACCCGGTCTTCAACACCGGTCTTCAAATGCAATCCATAACGTCGTATCACTATTCAGAATGGGTTATATGACACAAGGTCCTCTCCCGGCTAAACCGAATAATGAGCGCAATATTTAAAATATATGGATATGGGATTTCAGTTAAGTCACAACTTATAAAATCCAAAACTTTTCTTCAAATGGTTAAACAAATTACCATTTCAAATCTTTAAACAAAAAGATTTATTTCACAGAGTTCACCCAGTTTCACAAAGATCCATTTACGGATTTCAAAACAATTTCCATTTCAATTGGATTAACTCATTAAATCTTTAAATCAAAGATTTAACTTATAGCTTTCAAACCGTTTCCATATCTTGGAAATCATTTTCACTTCAAACTAGAAATTCTTTTAACACAAATTGGAAGTTCATTTCTTATGTGAAAGCTTTAATTATTTGAAAACAAATAGTTTTCCTTTTAGAAAAATCCAATTTTATTTGCACGAGTTAAAGCCCTTAAATTAAATTCAAATTCCCAAATCAATACCCTTAAAATAGTTTAACCCATATATAACTTGTATAACATCTTTAATCCCTAGTTTCAAATCATAGGATTCAGTTTCAAATTTTGAATTTAAATTTAAGTCAATTATTTAAACTTCAAGGCGTAATCAAGCTATTCAAAAATAAATTTTATTATTTGAAATTCATTTTCAAAACCTTTTTACTTTAATCCTAATCCATTCCCAAACTATTTGGATTTAAAAATTCAATTTCAAACTATTTCAAAAATCTGCGACTTAACCAATTTCCACGTGCAATCCATATTTTTGTGTGTACGGTGTAGTCCAACGGTTTCACATAATAGTGTAACATCATCAATCATCACAGATAAAGTAAATTTATCAATCACAAATATTTACCATTACAATTCGATGTGGGTTTCGGATAGCCAACTGGAATCCGACTCCCTGTCGCATCGAAATTTAAATGTCGTTTACGGCCAAAAAGGGTTTTCACATACACATAGAAAGAAATCACAAATCACGGTTCATCACAAAGCAATTCACATCATACAGTATCACAATCACAACAGAAATATCAATCCAGTATACAATATTTGACGATTAACTTAAATTAATCAAATTAAACTCAATTAATTACAAATGAGCAATTAATTTCTTAATTACTTTCATAAAGTAATTACACTTACACAATTTCATAAATGATTATCATTAATTAATTAATCTAATTAATTGTTAAAATTAGTCACATTAATTAATTATTTAAATAATTTTAGTTAATGACCTTCATTAACTAATAACAATTCTTTAATTACTTTGCTCAAGAAATTACTTACATTTATTAAAATTGATTAACCATTAATAACTCATTAATTCATCCTAATTAATTAATTAAGTGTTAGCTGTAACATAATTAGTTCTTAATTAATTAATTAACTAATTACTAATCATTAATTAATTTAAACCTTAATCCATAAATTTAAACCTTATATTTACTAACTAAATTGATACAACACATTAATTATCCATTCTAACTTCATTTTAAATTTTCAAATTTTAAAAATGAATACCAATTGATCTTTAAATCAATTTTTAAGACTAACTTTTAAAACCTTTAAATTGCAAGTTAAAGTAATACTTTTGTTGTGGAAGAAATTTAAAAGAGTTTGAAATCAAATTCCCTTTAAATTCAAAATATTTAAACTTATTTAAGACATTTAAATTTATAAACTTTCTTTCATTCCAAAGTCTGGAATTCAAATTTTTAACTTAAGTCCAGGTTACAAAATTTTGATTTAACTTGTTTCTTATAATTTCAAACCCTGTTTTGAATTCAAATCCCTTTTCATTTCACCTACATACCTAAACACCTTTATTTAAATAAAATTGAATTTAAAACTTTATTTATTTCCAAACCAAGATTCAAACTGACTTGGATATATTTTTAAACTTTGATTTACAAACTTATTTTAAACTTGCTTTGAAATTCAGTTTTAAATTCAAAAAAATAGGAACAGGTTTGTTTTAAAATCTGTACAAAACATTTACCCGAGCCCTACCATATTTGCTTCGAGCCAAAACTGGAAGCCTTCGAGAAAATGCTTGAATTACTTGAGTCAAACTCGAGAGCAACTTGAAACCACCCAAACAAAACAACACATCATTGCTCCGTGCACGTGCACGACACCGCCGCTCGCCTCCAGACATAGCTTCGTCGTCGAGCAAGTCGACGACCATCCAAGAAGCCATCCCCAATCGCCAGAACCCCTCCATCTTCTCGAATTCTAAATCGAGCATAAAAACGAAACCTGGAAACAACAAGACCCATCACGACCAAACCTGTCATCGCCTCAACCACGAAGCTTCGACCACCAGAAAGTCAGAATCTTCGGCCATCCACTCGTCAAAACTTCCTCTTCCACCTCCCAAAACCTCGCAACGCTCGATCAACTCCGGACGACGAACGAGGCCAAAAACATAACCACGACAAAACTAGGTTAAAAAACTTAAATGCTCGCCGCCGCCGCCACGTTCACCTACCAACCATCACACTATTTTTCCCATAACCTCTGATCACTCCTCCACCTCCAGGAGGAAGCTCGACCCCTCCGACCATCAAGATCACCAGAGACAACTCGAAATGCCCAATTCGAACAAACCCAAACTGCTCTCAAATCCTAGCTCTAAAAATTATGATTTTTGCTTTAAAATTCATGTTTAAATATACGAATTCAAATTTCCTACCTGAATTTGTAAATTAAGAAACTTAAATTTTAACTACTTTAGAGTTTTGCTCAGTTATCCTGGTTTCCATGGTCATTAACAGGTTGTTTAAACTTAAATAGATTTTTAAACTTTAGTTCATGATCAAACAAGCAACTTTTATTTTAACACTAAGTCCAAACATTAAACAAATCGGAAGGAAATGATTTTTGACTCGAAAATCTGGGTTTAAAAATCTAGGACAGAGGATACATATATAAACAACAGCCTGTACAAAATATTTCCATCTTTCAAATACTCAGAGAATCCATGTATGAATACAAACATACCTACAGATATAACTTGCAACAGATTTATACCTTTAAATTGTTTGAAGTGATGTTACCCACCTTGATTTTAAAATGAACAGAGCTTCTTTTTTAGAACCAGGCTTGAAATTGCAAGCTGAAACCCTTTCTTGATTCTCTGGTTTGAATTGATTGTATTGTTGTTTAAAATTGAATTTTTGTTTAAGTTTTAGATGATGTTTACTTCAGTTTCTTGGCTTTTGCTTGACGAGACTGAAATGAAGAAGCTTGATATACATAAAAGAAGTGTACAGGGTGATATAATTTTGCTTGTACAACAGGGTGACAAAATATGGTCTTGTACAATATATCAGAGATATTTTTTTTCCTCCATTTGGCTAAGCAAGATTTTGGCTGAGATGATATACTTTGTGTGCTAAGATACCTTGCATTAATTATTGTTGTCTTCTTTTCTTCTTATGTCTTCATACTTAAATATATCTCTGTCTTCTTATACAAGTTAATTCATATTTATCTTTCCTCAAGTATTATTTCTTTGTGATATAATTGAATTCTATTTTTTTAGCATGTTGTTTAAATTTAGCTATGTGTTTACTTTATATTTTATAATTTATCATATATATATATATATATTTGTTTCAATTTCTAGCTTCAATATTTATTTTTAACTTTAATACTTATTGTCTTATTTTACATTTGCATTCCAATATATATATATATATATATATATATATATATATATATTTAACTTTTAAAGAAATCGTTTTTAAAACTTAATTATACTTTGATAAAATAAACACACATATTTTTATTTAAATTTAGAGAACTCGATTTCAATTTACCAATTAATTTCATAAATTTTTATTCAAAAATTAAATTAATTATCAATTTAAACTTAGTAAAAATCCGGGATCGTTACAACGTTCATAAACATTGTATATATAAACAAATTATTGCATTAGGTTCTACACGCGCATGCATTATAGAAAAGAATAAAACACAAATTATTATTTCAGATTACCTAACAAACGATGCAACCTCGATACAATTTAGAAGAATATAAGTGTGTGCTACATGAAGATCTCTATCGTCTAGCCATATTTCTACACATTTTCCAAAAGGTCGACCATGTTATCAAAAAATAAAAAACATTGCTTGAGAGGATTCTTGTTCGTCGCCTTCGTCATTACAAGGAACACTTTCAAATGATATATTCACATGGTCACTGAAATAGTGAGAGAGAAAGAACGAAGCTTCTTATTCAATGTAAGATTTACATATCGAACCTTCAACTGGTACTTTTTGCCTCACTTTTTTTTTAGTTGATTCAAACGTCTATGCAAAATTAATTTATATTAACTTCATCTTTCAAATGCAATTAAATTACGTGATAACATATTACATACCTCTCAAATGGGTACATCCATCTATATTGGACAGGACCTCGAAGTCGTGCTTCAGATGGAAGATGAACAGGTAAATGTTCCATTACATTAAAAAAACCTAGCGGAAATATTTTCTCTAATTTGCAAAGCAATATAGGAATATCCACTTCAATTACGTAAACATTGCACTTTTAAAGTAGTCGAACAAAGCTCTTTGTAAAACATACTAAGCTCCGTTATTACCTTCCAAACTTTTAACGGCAGTAGTTCTTTGAACATAACGGAAAATAAATTTTCCATCATTATGTGAAAGTCGTGACTTTTCATTCTGCTCAATCTACCGTTTTTAAAGCCAACACATCTACGAAGATTTGATGATATTCCATCAGGAAATCTTAACCCTTCCACCGATTTTAACACAGCTTTAACTTGATTATTATTTAATTCGTAACATTTGGGTTTTTTACTGTCATTTGGTTTCATATGAAGCTCAGGACGTTTGCATAATTCTTCTATATCGCGTCTTGATTTCAAATCATCCTTCGTCTTCCGTTTCACATTCAAAATTGTGTTAAAAACATTATCAAATACATTTTTCTCATTGTGCATCACATCTATATTATGACGAAGCAGAAGATGTTTTCAATACGGCAACTCCTAAAAAATAATTTGTTTGCACCAGTTATGAACAACCGATTTGCCTTCAATTTCTGTTTGCTCTTCAGTTTCATATATCTTTGGATAGTCCCTAACAAGTTGAATATGTCTTCGCTTGACCATATCGTCCGTAGTTGTCTGGTTTCTACTCTATTAGCTAAAAAGTTTTTCTTGTCTCCTCTGAAGGGATGATTTATATGGAGAAAATATCGATGACGGTCAAACCATGAAATTTTCTTACCATGAGGTAAAGAAAACGCTCGTGTTTCATCCATGCAATATGGACATGCTAGACGACTGGCAGTACTCCATCCTAAAAGCATTGCATAGGCAGGAAAATCACTTATAGTCCACAAAAAAGAAGCAAACATATGAAAAAATTTCTTCTTGGACACATCGTATGTTTCTACCCCTTCGTTCCACAGTATTTTTAACTCCTCAATCAACGGTTGTAAATATACATCGATTTCTTGTGTCAGATCGTCGGGGCCAGAAACGACAATAGTAAGAAACATATATTACAATTTCATACACATCCGAGGTAAATTATACGGTGTGATGATAATGGGCCAGGATGAATATTTAGAACCAAATTGAGAAAATGGAGAAAAACCATCCATGCATAATCCTAATCTAACATTTCGACTCTCCGCTGCAAAATTTGGATACGTTTTATCGAAATGCTTCCATGCTTCTCCATCAGCCGGATGTGTCAACATACCCTCTTCCTCCGTTCTCACACTATGCCGTCTCATATTAGATGTAGTTATAGAAGATGCATATAATCTTTGAAGTCTTGGAGTTATGGGTAAGTAATGCATACGCTTGTACGGAACTTCCTTCCCCTTCTTTTTTCTTGGTTTGTATCTCTCCTGATTACAAAATTTACAATTTCTAAGGTTTGCGTCTTCTTTTCAAAACAACATGCAGCCTTTTAAACATGTATCTATTTTCTGATAAGGTGAACCAAAAGCCGACATAAGTTTTCTAACTTCATAGTAATTTTCAGACATTAAATTGTCGGGCGGCATATATCTTTTTGCAACTTGTACAACATCCGTAAACCCAACTTCAGTGATGTTGTATTTTGACTTCATCGCTATGTATTCTGCGATTACTGACAACTGAGTGTCGCTTCTACAACCATCCCAAATAGGTTTCTTAGCAGCATCTAGTAAATCATAATTTTTTTGCTTTAATATTTGGTTCTTCAACAGTCAACTTTAACTATAGAAAACATTGATCGTGTTGCATCTTCGACCATATTTTCTATAAGGGTCGTCGTAACTATTTCGTTAACGACACTTTCAGACTCTACAGAAATATTTGCTACAACTTCTCCATGCCGATCCCAAACATAATACTCAGGTACGAAACCGTTTTGGCATAAATGAACTTTCACAATATCTGGTAATAAATACTTCAAATGTCTACGCCTACTATACGGACAACGAATTTCTGGATCGCTTCCATTATTACTTAAAGCAAATTCAACAAATACGTTTATACCATTATAAAAATCTTCTTTTATTGAGCCTCTCAGTCCTTTTCTTTGGTGCATCCATATCCTCCGATCAACAAAATAATCAATCATTTTTCCTATTTGAGAAAATGAGAAGATCAAAATTTAATATTTATTTTCAAGAATACAAATTCGAAAAGATTATTTTCATGGTCGTATAATATTTTGATTTAAAGAACTATTTCACAAATTTAAAAATATTTTCCAATAGGACACATTTTATTTTTTAACGTATCGATACAAATAATTGTACAAAGTTTTCTTTTCCATGGTCAGGCATCATACTTTCCATTATAAATACAGTAAGCATTTACATTTAGTATATTACTTCGTCTTGGACGATTCAACAAAATTTCAGCAGTATTTCCCTTTTGTTCCTTGCATTGTACGCAAATGTGTGTACGCAGGAAACAAAAAAGAAAAGTTAGACCGAAATTTTATGAACCGTTTGAAATGAAGTAGTATACAAAATGTAAATGCTTATTGTGTTCATAACTTGTCCAATACATGGACAAATCCAACAAACATTGTACCAGATGAACATAAATGGTCGTTTTTCAAAAAAACGACTATTTATACAACGATCATGTACAACACTCGTCAGACGGGCCAAAAACTCTCTAAGGGACATTTGTCAATTAGATGTGCGCAATTTACGAAAAAAATACAGTTTTACTAACTGTTCACATTTACAAAAATATATTTTAATTTAACACATTTATTCGACGTATTACATCAACTTAAGGCTCGTTCAACGCATTTTTTTGTTGCATAAGTCAATACATGCACAATATAATATTCCTAACTCGTGCATTCATTTTATCTTATTTCAACTAACATAATACAATAATAGCAGTGCTACACACATATACAATGGTACAACCAAGGCATACACAATGATTTCCATATACACAAACAACCACAAATTATACATGTTTTTAATAATTTCACGATAAAAGATGAAATAGGTATATCATGGAATGCTAGAAACTATTATAACACAATTGAAAACAATTTCAGTCACCAATTAGCCCTAATTTATCAACTTATGCAAATCTAGAATTAGGGTAAAAACTGAATTTTTCACGAAAATAAGAGATTATACTTGAGCTGTCGAGCAAGAGGTTTGAATTCACAGCGGGGGAGGAGGAAAAAGAAATCAGCGATTGGAGGTGGAAAATGGTGATTTGGGGGTTTTTTGCGTTTTTTGATGTGGCTGGAAAATAGGGAAGAAAGGCTCGGCTGGGCTGCTGTAATTCGCAATTTTTACGACGGCTTCGGAAGCCGTCGCTCCCCCGTCGCTATTTGACCCTTTTCAACACCCATAGTGTAACAAGGATCATAATAACTGCAGTGTAAATCAACTAAAATCTAAGTATATCACCATTGAAACCACGAGAACAACTCTCCTTGCATTTCTGAGAGTGCGAAATGTTAAATTCTAATGAAACATCAACGTTGGTATTGCTTTCTAACAATTATATAAAAATGCCATAAAACACATGCTGCAAACTCATATGTTCATACACATTCAAAACACTAACAAAATCTACTTGTACAGTAACCAAACTACTAAGATTCATACCAGGTTTCCAAATTAATACACCACGACACCAACTTATGTATGAAAATCATTTAATCACACAGTAGTAGTAGTATTTGAAGGTTATCTATTCATCCCTAATTTGGATACCGCATCTATGTCGACCAAAAGCTGAGAAACATACCTTAAACTCCCCGATGTCTCCACACTGATTACTTGTTTCAGATCAAGAGGGGAGAGGAATCGGAGTTGGCGGGCAGCTCGGGAGGTCAGGCAGGCGGTCAGGCTTGTCGAGAGGTGGAAGTGAGATGGCGAAGGAGGAGTAGACGGCGGGCAGGGTTGGGTAAGGCCGGATCCGCCTTCATCTATTTTGGAGACGTGCGTATGTTTCAGACCCGCCTTCGTCAATTTGAGGAGAACAATACGCTGGAAGAATAAGAACATCTCCAAACCAATTGGCTTGTACCGTGAACTAAATCTTATGCGTCAAGCATTGTTCGACTTGTGTGAGTGAAGTAATTAGATATGACATTAAAAATAGAACATCCACTTCAATGTTAACTTTTTTGTAAAAACGACTTTTCCTACATGTTCCAATTAAATTACAGATGAATAATATTTATTTGTAAAATAATATTTTTTATTTATATTTTATTGTTCACTGTCTAAAACTGACATTTCATTTGACAATATCTATTTAATTTTATGCCAAGTCAACATTCTAATTAACATTGGCATTGGAGAATACAATTTAAATAATTTGATGTTTTGATGATGTGTAATTGACATTACATTATTTAGACAAGTATTGGAGATGCTCTTATGGCAAAAATTTAAGATTGGAGCCGAAAGTTCAGGGCTGTAGCCAAAAATTGAAGTTAAACTTTTGGGTTTGGAGCCATGAAATGTTAAAAGAAGAGAGTTGCAAAATATATTTTTCAAATACATATGAAAACAATATTTTTTAGAAAATGATTAATATTAATTATTAAAGTGGACTATTTAAGAGTAATTATTAATTATTAGTTAGTGGATATATTTATTATAACTTTTCATAAAAAACAGTTTTTAAATATTTATTACAAGATCACTTAATAAAAAAGTAGTTGTAAGTCAAAATTTACAATTTTTAGAAAATATTTTGGAATGGAGCCAAAATTTTCGTTACTTAGAACCAAATAAACATGTATATGTCAAGGAAGATAGCTATTAAAAAAAACTTATTTTTAGAAGGAAAAAAATTTAACATGAAAATTAGATTTTTTATTTTTTTTATTTTTGTAATTCAGGAAAATTTCAGGGTTTTATTTTTAAATTTTATGAGTGATATAATTTTATAAATATTTTAAATTTACGAAAATTTTGAAACTTCAAAATTTTATTTTAGAATTTTTTGAAAATGTTAAAATTTTGTTAATGTTTCTAGATTTTACAAAATATTAAATATAATTTTTAAGTTAAACTATTAATTATTTAAAGCTAAATAAAAAATATTACTTCTTGATTATTGAGGATTACTTATTAATCATTAACTATTAAAAATTAGTTATCAAATATTAAATATTAAATATTAAACATTAGTTATTAAATATTAGCTAGTTATTAAAATTTAATTATTAATTAGTTAATATTAATTCTTAATCATTAATTATATTTATGAATTATTAAATTTTACCAATAAATATTAATTGTAATTTATAAATTATTAATAATTAACTATAATAAATTATTAAATATAAACTTTTATCTTTGAATTTAAAAAATTATAAAAATTTTATTCCTAAATTTTGCGAATATTTTTATGTTTATTTTAGAAAATTTTACAATTTTAATTTTTTTTCAAATAATAAATATAATTATTAATAATGAATATTAAATATCAAATAATAAATAATACTTCTTAATTATTAAACATTAATTATTAGTTATTAAATATTAGCCTTTATTATTAATTAATAATTATTTTTAATAGTAATTATTAATTATTTAATATGCTTATTTAGTAGTAAATTAATTATTAATTATTAAACCACAATAAATTATTAAATATAAAATATTAATATACTAAATTAATTAAATATTAAATATAAGACATAAAAATTTATTAAATATAAGATATAAATATTTATATAGATAATAATTAGTTATAAATTATTTATTAATAATTAATAGTTATAATAAACTATAAATAATGACTTATATAAGTACACTACAAAAAATATACCCGTTTCACAACTGGCAATGCATTTGTAATAGATCTCTGCTACAGTTGGTTAAAACAAACAGTTACTAACAATATATTTATTGCAATTAGCAGGAAAATGTGCTTGTTAAAACCATGTTTATTGCAACCGGAAGGAAAACACGGTTGCTATAAATACGTTTATTGTAACCAGTAGAAAACACGGTCACAAATCTGTGAAGTTGTAAAAAAATACCTTTATTATTTAGTAATTATTAAGTATCACTTTTTTAAATATTAATTATTATATAAAATTATCAACTATTATTAAAAAATAATAAATATTAAATGCATATGAAATTATTGTATCATAGGTGTTTTTTAGTTTTTTCAGAAAATTTCAGAATTTTAGTTTTTTTAAATATTAAATATAATTATTAATTATAATTATAAAATATTAAATACTAAATGTTACTTCTTAATTACTAATGTTGCTTATTAATTATAAGTTATTAAATATTTGTCTTAATTATTGATTATTATTTACTAGTAATTTTTTATTAGTCGGTATTAATCGGTAATTAAATACTAATTCATAATTATTAAATTTTATTATTATTTATTAAATATAAAATATTATTCTTCATTATTATATATTTATTAATAATTAATTATTTAATAGTAATTCTTAATTAATAAATATTAAATATTAGTCATTAATTATTAAATATTAAATTTTTGTTCTTAATTTTTAAATATTACTTATTAATTAAATGTTAAACGTTAATTATTAAATGACATTGGTTGATTATTTAATAATAATTGTTTCATATTAATTAATAATTATCGATCATGTTTATTAATTATCAAATGTAATTAATAAATATTAAGTATAATTTACTAATTATTAATAACTACCTATAATAAATTATTAAATAAAAATAATAATACTAATTATTGATAATGATTAGTAATTATAAATTATTTATCGATACTCGTTGATTATAATAAATTATAAATAATGACATATATAAGTTGTCATTTATAATTATTAATTATTAATTAATATTCTACAAATTATTAAGTATTAATTTTTTGTTATAAATTAAAAAATCCAAACGGAAACCTTTGTGTTCACTTAGACTATTATTTGTAATTAACATTTACTTAAAAGTGGTTGCACAATCACTTGAACCTTATAAGCAGGATAATAATTATAAATAAATATTTACAACGGTCAAAATATTTGTATTACAACTAGCTAAAAGAAACGGCTGTTAAAAATATATTTATTGCAACTGGCAGCAAAATATAGTTGTTTAAAATTGTTTTTGCAACTGACATAAAAACACAGTTGTCAAAAATATGTTTATTACAATAGGCAGGAAAACAAAATTGTTAATTATTGCAATTGGCACGAAAGCGCAGTTACTAAAAATATTGTTTTTGCAACTGGCAGGAAAACGCGGTTGTTAAAGATCATTTATTGCGATTGTTAAGAAATGCAACTAGCTAAAGAAAATATATAATCTACGAGATATAAAAGTTTCATTTATTCAGTAATTCTCATCATACCCATAGCAAATCTTACCACCAAAACACAAAAAATAAACGTTTCACGGAAGAAGAAGAAAAAACCATTATATCAAATTAGTGATAGCAAGAGCGACGGTGCAAATCCTATCAGCATCGCTATTCTCTTTATCCATCACTGGTGGACTTTTCACTTCTTTCAAAGAAGTCACGCACGAATCAATATCAGTTAGCAATGAACTCAGCATCGTCTGTGCAGTTCCTTTATCATTGGTGTTCAAGGCACTAATGGCTTTGTCGACGCTATCGATACCGTCTCCATACAGTTCCTTGCAGTCTTTTAAGGCCATCTTACTCTTTTCAGGCACACTTTTACTGTTCAGCAGCTCCTTCACTTTTTCCTGGTTATGCGTCAGGTTGGTTTTGGCCAGTGTGCATGATATCAGTGCAAGACCTGCAAAATATTAAATGCACACGTATAATCTTTGTATTCACAGCTTGAACATCATGTAATATAATCGATACCTTTAGTGTCAGAAGTTTGGCTTTTAGGATCGACTTGCAAAGAGGTAATGCAGAAATTGATAAAGCTCGGATCTTTCTCGCTTGCGAGGGCTTGTTTGCATACGTCTTGAAGAGATGCATCGACTGCTACTGCACTGATCAGGAGAGCAACGATGAGATATATGTAGGTCTTCATATTTTTCTTATCAAGTGTTCTCCTCAAGGTTTTTCAGTACCCTTTATATATAGCATTAGTGTTGCGTCCAAATTTGGTATTTTTGTACAATTAATGGTTACCCCTTATTCTTGCCAATATTTCTTTCATTTTATCGTTCAATGTACATGTGATTTCACACTTGAATTTTGACAAATATCTATAGAAAGACGTTATTTTGTAATTATCTTTGGCTTTAATATAAATGAATAATCTTAAATTCATTGGTTAGGATGATTATGAGGCTTCCACCATTGCTTGGAATAAATGGTTTCACTTTGGGTAGGATTCAGATATATCATGTACTCTGTCATCGTACAATCTATACAATTTGAATTATTCATTGTTTATCGATTAATTAAATTAATTAGGTAGATTGATAGAACAAATGGTTGTGTCTTGAGAACGGAATTTCATCTGTGTTCATATGTATGGTTGAAGGAAAATATTAACATGTACTTTAAGAGCACATCTTACGTCTATTGAATTATCAATATATGTCCTCTCTGAATTCCACCATTTTAAATATATAAAATTAAAATAGGTATTTGAAATAAAAAATCATATCCTTTAGCTAATAACTAGAACCGGTGGTTAAAGTCAAATAGTTTAGATTGGAAAATATTATGTCTTTCCATTTTACATGATTAACTCATTGTGTAATGCTAGATTTTTTGCGTAAAATCCTTTCTCTGTAAGAAGCAATCAGAATTAGAAAAGCAATAAACTCAGTATGCAGAATAACATTTAAGATTTAAGATGACAACTCTAATTTCGTATGTAGTACTGAACTTCTTATTTAACGAATATTTATCCCAGATCATTTGACACGTTCATTTTAGTTTATTATTTATTTATCTTCCCATTATCACGTAATAACTCCAATTTAATCTTCCTAAACACTAATCCAACAACATATCAGAACTTTAGTTTTATTACCCATTTATTTATAATAAATGTTATTTCTAAAGTATTTCTTTAATTACCCATTTATCTATAATAAATGTTATTTCTAAAGTATTTCTTTAACCAAGGAAATCTAGTCATACAGTCATATAAGCAAAATGAAAATTATATTTTCATCCTCGGACTTTTCAAAAATAGTCAAAAACCCTTTGTAGGTTTTTTTTCGAACTGTATCAAAATTCAAATCAACCTTCTATTTTTATGCATTTTTTACGATGCAATGGTTGCATTGTGTAATTAAGATAGCATAGTAATGTTATTTAAAAAATACTCAAATATTATGTTTTTTTTATCATTTTAGTTGTTTATTTGTTTGTTGCATTCTTTATAGAGCAAGCTATCCCACTGCTTTAATCCAACCCAGAGTGAAACCATTCATTATGGGTTAGGTAGGCTTGGAATGAATAGTTTCACTCCGGGCTGTTTTTGCAATTATGAGATTTTCCACAATTAACTTATGCATTGAATGAAATAAATGATTTAAAATATTTAAAAAGATTTGACTATATTAATAAAGGAATCAAATTTCACTAGGTAATGCATAATGTAAGTGGTAATTAAAAAAAAAGTGGATATTAGACATACATCCCTAAAAGTAAACTTAATTCACCAAAGCTCCTCCCGTCAAAAACATACTTCACAGGTTATTATTTTTCATTTCAGCTATTTTGTTACCTAAAATAGCCCTTCGCTTCTTACAGTATTGATTTTAATAGTGGGCTCATATTTCTTAATTTCATCTTATTCTTCATTGGCGAGCTCATCTTTCTTGATTTCTCTTCTTCTTCAATGACGAACTCACCTTTGTCGATTTCAATGGAAACTGCAACTATTTGACAACGAATCAATCTTTTACAAAATATGAATAGTTGATTTTTTAGGGACCGTTAGTGTTGTATTGATGTTTAAATTCAATGATGATAAAGAGAAATAATTGCGGTTTAATGTTTGAATTTTTTTATACAAATATTCATAATATATGCATAAATACTGCTAATATTACAATATTTGCACTTTATTCTGCAATTATTCTCAATATTTGTAGAAAAATATGCAGATATCGCATAAAATACGGCAAATATTGACGATATTTGCAGTAAACATCTAATTGTACAAATAAAAATTTAAGAGGTTTTTCCAGCAAATATTTATTCATTTTTATGCAAAGATTCTGAATACTTGCAGTTATTGCTGTAATTATTCTTAATAATTGCAGAAAGCTCTGCAAATATTGAGAAATTTTTTTGCTTAAAATACTGCAAATATGATCAATATTTACAGTCAAAATGTAATAATATATGTTGGAGCTGCAAGATTTTTTTGCATTGAAATAATTGCAGATATACATCGAAGAATATAAAGAATTTTAAGTGAATAATTGCTAATATGTGAGCAATTATTCAGCATAATTGCTGAAATACATGCCATTATTCAGAATAGTTGCACACACCTCTGCAATTATTATGAATAATTGCTAGAAAAGATATATATATATATATAATATTTTTTATTAATATAAAATAATTTTTATATTATTTACAGTTATAAACTTCTTTTTTTGAGCTGAAATGATTTTAGTTGAATAATTACTCATAGATAAGGATTTATTTAAAATAATTGCAGATATACATGCCATTATTCATAATTGTTGCATACGTCTATGATATTATTATGAATAACTGTAAATAAAGATGAATATAAATGATTTTAAGTAAATAATTGCTAATAAGTAAGCAATTATTCTGAATAATTGCCGACATACATTGAAATGAATTTATTTGAATAATTGCTGAAAAGTAAGCAATTATTCAACATAATGCTTTATTTTGATATTTATAGTTATAATTGTCTTTTTCTGGATTGAAATGATTTTATATTAATAATTGTTGATAAGAATGCAATTATTCAGAATAATTACAGAAATACATGCAATAAATCATAATAATTGCATATATGTCTGTAGTTATTCTCAATTATTGGAAAGAAAAATGAATTTAATCCTCACAAGTTCTTAAAAAAATCTTACAACGTTTATTTTGGTTTATCATATTTTCTACTGTATATATATAAACAATATTTGCATTATTATTTTAAGCAATTATTCACAATAATTGCAGAAAAATTTGCAAGTATTGTGAATAATTGCAGAATTTTCTGCTGATATTATCAATATCAGCAGAAAATCAAAAAAACGATAATTATTAGCTGAAAATCTCGTACATAACATTTCTTATTATCATTGAAAATTAAAACATCAATACAACAACAACATTGAAGAATACTATGCAATAATTGAGAAAATATGAAGATTTGCAGTTTTAGTTTGATTTTGATGTTCGATTTCAAAATCCAAATGTTGAAATTGAATTTGACGATGCTTCTGTAAATCGATTTGTTAATAATGAGATTATCAATTTGTGGATAATAAAATTGTTGATGATTTACTATAAAATCGATGATGATTGGGAAGAAAATACGTGCGTGAATTTATTTGATGAGGCTGGGGTAATTTGAGAAGTAAAATAGAGAAATCGGAAAATAGGATGTAATTTATAAGTGTTTTCAGGGAGGATGTTTTGTGTATTTTGAAACATATTAGAGACGTGAGCCAAATGCACCCATAAAAATAAGGGTAAAGTGCATTTATGTGGCAATTATGAAGGAAAAAGAAGAAAAACTTTGGTTTTTATTAAATCTTTCTTTAGGTTGCATTCAAAACATTTTTAACTTGTGTGTATGTGCATGTGCATGTGCATGTGCATCTCTGAAACACCCCACACCCCTTAATATACCCAAAATGATACATTAAAAGGCGTGATGTGTTATAGGTATAACTGAAACTAACATGGACTAAGATTCACAAGACAAATATAGATAAAAACAGTGGAAACTTAAAGTAATAACTTAACTAAAACAAATCTTTATAATTGCTTCATAAATAAGTCAAATACCACATACATGTCTAAAAATCTAATAGTCTCATGAAACAAAAATGCATAGTCTTAAAATCAGAGTACATAATATCCCACAAAGTAAGTCGGTACACTGAAAGAACAAAAGCTGAAATAAAAGAAATACGTAGAAGAAATCACCTTCAAGGGAACCCCAAGTTGCAACAATCTACCGACTTCTCCCTTTATTGCTTAAGGGGGGAAGGGGAAAACAGAGGAGTGGGTCAGACTAAAAATGTGGTGAATGATAGTAATCACTAGAATCTTTAAGCAAGATAAATTAATAGACTCTACAATAGTTCTAGCATAAATAAGGATAATAAAGGAAATAGGAAATAGATAAATTGGAAATAAGTACGATTAAATGTTGCTCAATTTATAAGATAGATTAACTTTAATTGTTTGCAGTTGTCCCTGATTTCTGCTTTAATTAGGTTGAATTCCTAATCCTGTAATTTGGATGTGACCCTAATTCTAACCTTTTTGTTGGCCTGCTACTCCATAGACCTTATTGCAGGCCAACCGCTATATAACTCCCTACAAAACAGCCAATGGTATCTATGAAAGATGCACAGAGCAACTACTATGGATCCAGACGACATATATAGCTCCCTACACAAAAGGCAATGATGTCTATGAAAGATACTCATACTAAGCGCTTGGAACTCATAGCTATTACTGAGCACCCAAATGGAAGTCGCACGCGTAACTGCCACCATGCCCATGCTACCTTTTGCTCCACCTATTGGGTTTTTCTTATTGCCTCAACATCCAGCAAAAGCGTGCCCCTCATCCTACTTTAAGCTAACATGAGATCACCGTGTGTCCATAAAATCTATAAGGAAAATGCTATTGGTACTGACCTTTCATCCAAACAATATCTAATTGCACTCTTTATCCAAATCCCCATTGATTTGGACTTTTGTTTAATCAGATACTACCATTCTTAGCATAAGCGTGCCCTAGAGAATGCTATTTGCTACGGGTCCTACTTTTATCTTTGGTTATTAACTTGGATAAATTATTTTACTAAGCCTTTACAATTTATCTCTACTATCTTTGCTTATTAATTTATCTTAAGTCTTAAAATAAGCCACACTCTGTTCCATTTCTTATTATAACCTACGTTATAATCATGCTTATCACTTAACTCAAGGTCTAAGTATGAAAATAAACTTCTTTCATCTATTACTCTATTTAGTTATAATTCTAAGTATTACTATGCTAATTATTTTTAATTAGTCCAATTCTAATTATAATTAGGCGTAATTTCGATCCAATTCCATTATTTATTACAGTCTAATCTCATTATTTATTAAAATCTTTATAATTTACGTCTTATTTTCTTCATTCAATATTCCTACTTATATAATTCATATTCGTGTTTAATTTATTCTAATCCATACGTAAAGAAAAAGGGGGATGAAGAGAATAGACGCTTGCATAAAATCCAAAAAGTCAAAAAAGATGTAAATAACAGTAAATAAACTTAAGTAATGTAAATAAACTGTAAATCAATAAAAAGCTATGCTTAACAGAAATAAACCAAAATTACTGAAAAGAATAGCTAAAAGAAAATAGACTAAAAATAATTCTAAAAAATGTAAATAAATTACTGAAAATGGTTATTCCAAAAATTGTACTAAAACTACATCTATTGGAAACTCTATTATTTTAAATTACTTAAAGAATTCTTAAAATAATTACAATCACTCACCTCCAGTCCTACGCTTTTCCTTTGGAATTCCCGAATTCAATTGGAGTTGTAAAATAATTTAATTTATAACGATTTTCATCTTTGGAAAAATTATTCCGTTCAGGATCCTTCTTAGAAAGGTGAACCCAATTAGGGAAAATCTTGAATGAGAAAAAGTGTTAGGTCTCGGGGACTATTGTAGGTGTAGAAGTGGATCTCGGACCGTTGATTTGGAGATTGAATAGGATGCAACCACGTCATCGCTGAATAGGGGCCATCGGATGTAGAAATGAAAGGATCAGATCGGTTTAAACTATGCAAAACGCGTGTTTCCTCGTCACCGAATCGTTCGAACAAACGATCGTTCGCTTGCCAATAGGCAAGGCGGGTCGACCGCCTACTTGCCCAGGTCGACCGGACGATCGACCTGTATATATTGTTATTATTATTGCTTATTTTGATTGTTTTATAATTTGGTCATATTAGCTCGGTTTCTGACGTCTATATATGAAAATTGACCAGAAAATTACCACGGACACAATGGTGAAACTTTCGTAGCTTATTTCTGACAATTTCACAATTTTATTTTATTATTTAATTAATTAATCAAATTAATGATTATGGGTTGAATTTCGGGTTGTTACAATCTCTGTGTGTCTGTGAATCAAAATTAATTTATGTATTAAATGAAATAAACAATTCAAAGTATTTCAATAGATTTTATTAAGTGAATAAAATAGAATCAAATTTAAAATCCAAAATATCTAGTTATGCTAAGTAAATAATTTTAGGTATCAATTGGAAACTATGAAATGTTGAAGATATTTTAAACTTGAAAAGTGATCGGAGACATGTTGAAGATATTTTAAACTTGAAAAGTGATCGGAGCCCCTTCTTTTCTACACCTCAAATCCCCCTGTTTTCAATCACATGTTTTAATTTAAATAATTATATTTATTGTCTCTTGCCACTTCATTTTATTATTTAATAGATGACATATGGTTGAAATCCGAAGGATTTGAGGTGGAGTAAAAAGGAGGTGCAGTTGGCCATTTTGCATGTTTAAAATATCTTTAACAATTTTATAGTTTTCAATTGATACTGCAACGAACATATTATCCCCTCCACATACATATGTGGTGTCTATATATATGTGTGTGTAGTTTTATGTAATATAAATAGTATTTAGAGCATTCAAATGTCTATATATATACATATAAAAATATATAATTGACATTATAATATAAAGTAATTGTAAATATTAATATAAATAACTTTGAATTCAAATTCAAACTAAAAGTTCAAATTTTAAATTTCATATTTAAATCTTTGTATCAAAATAATCGAAGATTTCAAACTTCATATATATATATATATAAATATATATATATATATTATGTATATTTCAAAAAAAACAAAAAAATTCATATGCATATATTATCATATATATAATAAATATTTCAAATATATATTGCTATCCAACCTTGTGACCAGGTCATATTCGGATGAGCCAAATCGGTTAAACAGAAAAATTATCACGTAGGAATCTAGAAACATTAATGCAAAGCTCAGATGTCCAGTGAATCTGAGGGATAAAGTCTAAAGATAACAAGAATTTTCATGAATAGTTCACACAATACCCAATTATCTATGAATCGAGTATAAGTGTTTGATCTATGCTGATTCATGTAGATGGATCAGTACCGCTCCCTAAATTTTGCCCAAAATCATCACACAACTCATGTTACATAGTGTTAGAGTGATTGTCAAAGCTCATGTGCCGTGTGGAATGGTTCATCTACTATTCTTGACCCAAATGATCAATGAATATATCAAGTGCTTCTGTCCAACCTTCGAATTCACTCAAGTTTATGACCATTGCAATACAACCAAAAATCAAGGATGAAGATGCAAGTTAACCAATGTCCATAAGAGGGAAACCAAGATCAACAAAATAGACTCATGCATCGGTATTGATCCCTAGGCAAGGATCGATAACTATCCCTTATTATTAGTTAGTTAGCCACAATCTTTGGAGAACGACTCCTTTAGGACATGGGGAATGTGGGGAAGGACATGGATGAGAGAATTGCATTGACCTGTAGCTATAAATAGAGGAGGAGGTGCATCTTTGGGGGAACTTTTTGCATTTTCTCTATAACTTCACGGATCATCGTCGATTCATAAGTACAACCTTGTAAAAACTCAGTAGAAACTTAAGCAAAGTTTAAGTGGACGTAGGCCTCTAATTATATGAACCACTATAATTGTTATGTGTTCTTGTTTTCCTCGTTTTTAGTTTATTTTCTTCATTTTATTCTTTGTTATTAAGTTTTGGGTGTTTATGCCAACTTTTAGCATAAACATTTTGGTGCATTCACTGAGAACCCGATCTAAGGCTACTTGGATCTATTTTCTACTTTTGTGTTACTTTAATCCAAGAGGTACATCTGTCAATATTGTTCTTGTAATCCGTGACTACTTGGATTTCCAAAAAATCTATCATAGGATTAATTAGAGTTATGGCCCTACAAAAGGTGAAATCTGCCGCCTCTAGGTTTACTTACAATGCTGAGAATGCTAGTTCTCAATATGTTAAAGAAGTCACTCAATCCAATATTGTTGAAGTTCGGAATCCCTTGGATATGAAACATAAGTTGAGATGGACGGAATAATGAAAGAGATAAATGATAAGGTGCGTGAAAGTCAGGACGAGTTGAGGATGTAGATGAGGGAAAGTCTTGACTTGTTGAACTAGTTAGCCAGAAGGAACATGAGAGATTTATTACCTTTTGATTTAAAAGAGCATAGTTCTTCATCAATTGGTGAATAACATAGAGAAGGGAAACAGAAAATGAAGTGCAAAGAGACCGAGACTTCGAAAAGGAAATTGAACAACTCTAGGAATCTAAGAGTATGGATCGGTATCGATCCATTTCCAATGATCGATACCGGACCCCATCAATATGATGTTGATTTTGGTGGTGGTCTTGGTTTGGATGATAATATCGGTGGTGGAGATGGTCGTGTTGCTGATGGTTAGGATGTGGAAGTTTAGATGGCTGTTACTTACCAATCGTGTAGAAATTATAAAAGCGGATCAATTAGACAAATGGTTCCCCCAGAAATAGAGTAATCCATGTACCATGGAACCAACGGAGATCATTTACGTGGCCAAGCACTCAAGGTATACCATAATTATCATTGTCCAATAGATCAGATAAAGCTAGAGTCATTGGGAGATATAGTGAAAAAATTAGTGAGCGGAAAGCTAGCATAGAAGTAATGATGAATGGGGCTCTTCCCTTACTAGAAACCCATTTACCAATAAGGTATTACGTGAGGAGTATTCCCAAAGGTTCGTAATGTTAATGATGTCATCCTATAACGGAACGATAGATCTAAGGCAATACGTGTTGAAATACAAATGAGATATTAATACGGCAAAGGCAACAGACACCGTCAGGTGCTAGTGTTTCCTGATCTTTCTTGAAGGTGTAGCTACATTGTGGTTCACCCTGCTTTCATCGAGATCCATATCATCATTTGATCAATTGGCATGGATGTATTTCGAATAGTTCCGCTTGCACATTACCCGTCCGAAGGATGTGATGTCATTATCAAATCTTTCCAAATTATCGGGGTGTCATTGAAGAACTTTCCGAGCAGGTTTAACATGGCAATGGCAGAAGTGAGCAACGCTAAGGAAAACATAGTGCTAATGGCTTTGATCAGAAGGATACGTCCAAATAATGATTTTGGAAGATAGCTAAAACTGAAATCCCCATCGACTATGGATGTTTTACAAAAAGTTGACTTTGTTCTTATGCTTGGAAGAGTAAAGTATGATTGGTCGGAAAGCCAATGGTGGACAATCGGCTGAAGTAATTCAGAGTAATGTGGCTATAAAGCAAACCGACATGGGTTTCGTGAATGTAGTAGTGAATGTGGGGTATAAATGTAAAAAACCAGAAGAGAAATAATCAGGGTGATGGAGCTAGAGAACCTAATTTTAAGAAACGTCTGAAATACGAAAATTATTCACCACTAAATAATACGGTTTCAAATATATACCTTACGACGCAGGGTAGTAAGTAGTATGAGAGGCCGGCTTCGAGGTAGTCGACTGAGAGGGAGAAAATATATGAGTAGTTTTATTGCTTCCATGAGACCCATGGTTAAAACAAGAATGAATGTAGATACTTGCGAGACATGATGAGGATTTAATATAGGGAAAGAAGCTTCAACAGTAAGTGAAAGCTCCATAACATGGCAGGCAAGAGAATGCTCAACCCCAAGAGCAACTGCTTAAACAAGGCTAAGCTATGCTTAGTGGTAATGAGCCTAGGCAGCTTGGAAAATGACATGTGATCAATATGATAACTGACGAACCACATCCAGCTAAGAAGAGTTGGAATAAAATGAAAAGATAAGGGAGTTCAATGAAACATGTAGTACATGAGAATTGCTTTGTCGTCGAAGACAGAGCACTAATGAAGCAATTGGGAATCATGAAAGATGACATTATATTCAGAAGTCATGATGCAAATGTGGTTGAAGCACTTACATTTGATATCTTGGTAATAACGGTCGTGAACGGGATGGCAATAGTGAAGAAATTGCTTACTAGTTGTGGAAGTTCAGTGAATATTTTATTTAAGAGAGTGTATGATCATATGATGATGGACGATCAGGATCCGAAGCTATGTATATCTCGGATTCAGGAATTTACTAGAGAGGCTGTAGAGTGTAGGGTGTGTTGATTTATCGATGGTTTTAGGAGAAGGTGACCACAAGAGAGTGTAAGTTACGACCTTCGTTTTGATGGATATTACTTCAACCTATAATGCCTTTTTAGGCTTACCGACCCTGTTAATTTCCAGACGGACCTAGCTCCATGGGGCCTAATGATGTAATTCTCATGGAAAATGGAATGGGGTTGTTAGCGCCAAAATCGGTCACTAACGCCCAAATGTAGATGAAAGCACCAACTAATAGTCATAGATAACGGATAGAGTATATGTAGAGAATTATAATGTGAAGAACAGTCAAAATAGAAATTAAGCCGTAAAGAACAACAGATTTTTATAGTGGTTCAGCTAACTCCGGCCTACGTCCACTCCAGAAGTTTCCTTTTGTTGCTGTAACAATTTATTACAGTTACAAAATGGTAAACTAGCCTTAGCCGTAGAAAATAGAAAGTCAGAGAGCAGAAGAGAAGGTCCCCTTTTTGAACTCCTACATGCTGTATTTATAGACATGTCCAGGTGGTTGTTGGGCTCTTTGAATAACCCGAGCCCATCAAGGCTGAATGGCCCATGCCGAACCACAATGCCAAGTCACAATGGCCTCTCCCCAATGCCGAGCTGCACCTGATACCGAACAACCCATCAAGCCGAACGACCCATCATGCCGAACGACCCATCATGTCGAACGACCCATCATGCCGAACGACCCATCATGCCGAACGACCCATCATGCCGAGCGAGGTCCAATGCCGAGCAACGCCAATGTCAAACGTGGTTTGATGCCGAGCGAGGTCTGGTGTCGAGCGACCCATAATGCCGGGCTGTACTTCCAGAACCGAAACACCTCACCAATGCCGAGTGACATGATCTTATCATAATGCCGAACAACTTCTAACTTCCATACCGAACCAAATTTCCTAGACCCAAATTATAGTCGATCCATCTTTATCCAATCGAATTTTCATTTTCCAAGCGCGTTGCGTCATCCATCCATCCAGTCGACTAACTCCATCGTACACTAGCCTCGAAGACCGAGCAGTTGATAATGTTAAATCCGCCTGTCCATGGCCTTGCTAAAAGGCGGGTTAACACTTGCCCCCTAAACATGCCTATCTGTTGGAAGGTGTGTTTTGAATAGCCTCAAATTCAACATCCAAAGTCCATGTTTCATCCATATTCAATAACCAAATCCAGGACCTCTCCGGGTCAATATCCAAATCCTTCACCGTTCATAGCCGATGTTCATATCCATAACCTCTTCGGGTTCTTGCCAAATGCAATCCACATCTGGCCACCATGGTCCAGTGTACCTGGACGTTGAGTAATGCCATGGCTTAAGTCCTAAGCCGGATCCTGGTCACTCCGAACCCTTGTCGAGTATAGTCCATAGCCGACGACCTGAAGCAGTAACTGATAATATAGGGCATAAGTCCTAGGCCGAATCCTGGCCTCTCCGGACCCTTGCCGGGCGTAATCCATACTCGACGACCTGAATAAGTCGATTTGCCGTGCTTCGACAAAGCGACTTACTCCTTGCCAGGTATAATCCATACCCGACGACCATTTACCAAAAATCAGATAAAAATCCAATCAAAAGCCAATCCAAAATTTAGATCAAATCAGGAAACAAAAAATCCATATCAAAAATCCAAACCAATATCCAAGCCAGAAAACAATCATCCAAATAAAAGTCCAAACCAAGAAACAAAACCAGAAGTTCAAACCAAACCAGGAAAAAGTAAATGTCCAAGCCAAAAGAGAAAAAGCAGATTTCACAAACTAGAGCGTCACGGTTTATTATCATCTTAGAGCATGCCTAGGGCTATCTCTGTCCCCATACATGAGTAGGTGACTTGGCCATTTTCCCAGAGTTTACTACTTATTTCATAATATCTTAGTCAATTGATAACCAATCGACCATAATTCCTGTGCCTCGCACCATCACTGTGTGAGGTAGACGGTGGTTGCTCCTGCCCCACCGCTGCATTCCGAGCTCCAAAGTATTATCGCAACCGTCCATTCCTTACATGCTCCTCAATTATGTCTTTTAAGTGCCTGCAGCTGTTGGTATCGTGCCCGTCCAAATCGTGGAAGAGGTAGTGTTTTCCTGATGCCCTCTCACGTTCGGAGGGTTCTCTCCTAGCCGGCCTTGGGTAGGGAAGGCGATTCCGAGTCTCCAAATAAATCTGTTCCAGCATCTCGTTCAATCCTGTGTAGGTGGAAAATTTTTGCTCTCTCCACCGCTTCTTAGCCTTTCCTAATTCGTCATCCAGCTTCCTTTTTCCTTTATCTTTATATTTTTCCAAGCCTCCTCTGGATGGCCCTCCATCCTCAGCCGCGTTCACCTCCTTTAACTTCATATCTGAGCATGCATCTTCCTGTCGAAGGAATCTCTCAACTTCGTGTAAGAATTTACCGAGATCCATTGGAGGGTCCCGTATCAGTGACACTTTGAAATCTGAATTCTCTCTAACTCCTGACATTGCCACCATTAAAACCATCGATGGATCTGGCCGATCCACCGAAGTAACCTCTGCATTGAATCGAGTTAAGAAAGCTTTGAGCGACTCGTCTGTCCTTTGTTTTACTGATGTTAGCATCATTACATTCTTTGGCCTTTTGATATGTACCCGAAACTGCTTTTGAAACCTGTCCACCAACTCTATTCATGTCCCGATAGATCCTTCTTCCAGCTGCCTGAACCACATAGCAGCTATGTCCGTTATGAATAAAGGGTAACATCGAGCCATAACTTCTTCTGATGCCCCCAGCACCTCCATGTGTCTTGTATATCTCATCAAGTGATCTGTTGGATTGGCCTTGCCATTGTACATTTCCACGTCAGGTAGCTTGAAATCTGGCGTATTCCGAGCTATCCTGATTTCACGAGTGAACGGACTCTTGCTTACTCCTTCCAGATCTCTATTGGTCAAACCACCGTGCATAGTTCGCCTGATAATCTCGGCTAATCCAGCATTGTCCATCAAGGTTTGCCCCTCGAGTCCCCGAGGGAATTCTGGTACATACTCTTCATCCCTTGCTCTTACATTCCTACCAGCATCTTGTTGCATGGTATTAGCTGGATCCCCTCCATGAACTGGTTCAGCATTATCTGCTGGTGCGCCCCTGAGTCCAGGTCCATCCGGATTGTTAGTTGTCTGTTGATTGGGAGTTGCCCCTTGCTGAATTACTCCATCCACCTGCTGGTTGTGTCCCTCTAGTCCAGTTCCGAGAACTTGAGCACCTGCAATTTCCGATTGTCTAGATTGCCTAAGTAGAGCCTGCATTATCTCCTCTTGCCGTTTCATCATCTGCTCCTGCATAGAATTCATCATAACCTGCATCTCGTCCGAGTTATGTAGACGGATGCATAATCCTCTCTAGATCCAGAAGAGGCCGCTTGACTTCCTTCCCGATTACTCCATTCTATCACTTGCTTCCTTGCTGATGGTCTAGCCATTGCTCCTTAGAATCCAAGTTTCTAACTCCAAAATTCCCGAGTGCTTCAATTCTCGGTGAAAGCATCAAAATGTTAGCGCCAAAATTGGTCACTAACACCCAAATGTAGATGAAAGCACCAACTAACAGTCACAGATAACAGATAGAGTATATGTAGAGAGTTATAATGTGAAGAACAGTAAAAATAGAAATTAAGCAGTAAAGAACAACATATTTTTAAAGTGGTTTGGCTAACTCCGGCCTACGTCCACTCCAGAAGTTTCCTTTTATTGCTATAACA